>JBAJHW010000001.1:145061189-146544522 GCA_037013535.1 Intellagama lesueurii | reverse complement strand
TCCAGAATTCGACACAATACTCAAGGTGAGGCCTAACCAGTGCTGAATAGTGAGTGCTTCATGCTATATCAGCTACATCAATGGTGTCTAACATACTTCAACACTTACACTGATGTAATATTCCAAATCCCTTAATTAATAATGTTTGAATTGTCACCACTCCATGATCCTCTGTTTAGATATAGGTATAGGTCACATACTCCTTCCCCTCCTCCACCACACACACCTACTTGATATGCCAGTTTATAGAACAAGAGCTCACTTGAGCGACTTTCTGCATGATGCTCACTATCATCTATCTAATGTTCAATGTTCTATCATTTTAGAAATACTTGATTTTGTTTCATTTATTTATGTGAATTCAGTGGGTTCTAGCTGCATAGAAATAAGAACTACCCTACCAAAACAAATTGGATTATTACAAGAATCATAGAAGAAGCATGTAAAAGTACTGAGGTGATTTGGACCTTTGGACACAGGATGGAAAAATGCAAGGCATATAGTGACAGAAGGGGCAAGTGAAGGGAAGAATGAAAACCTTTTCAGAACTGAAGTATCTCATATACCATTTTTAATTTTTCATAATTTTTGCACAGGCAACATTTTGTCACTGTGGGATTTCAGTAAAATCATGGATCATGACCCTTTCTCTCTACCATAAAATAATATTTTGCCATCTTATCAAGGATATTTCTGTCCCCCACACAGATGATTTTGTAGAACCTTCATAACTTCCTAAACGCACTTTATCTCATTTGATTTTGGAAGCCAAGCAGACTGAGCCTAGTTAATATTTGGGTGGACACCACCAGGTAATACAAGGGATTTCCAGCTAGGCCAAGGAAAAAATCTTGCTTGAAAGCCTGACAGTACTAGGCTTGATGGACAAGCAAACTGATTTGGTACAAGACCACTTCTGCAATTCCTACACACCTGTGATACACATTTACAATCTATGTAAGAACCTGGCTATGCTATTGCTAGAAGCTACTGATTTTTTGTTTGCTTGGTCTATTTACTAGTAAGCTACTTTTTAGAATGGTTTTGGTCTCCATCACATATTGACCAGTTGATAATTATGTGTGATATGTTTCACACACATACACACACAATAAAACCCTGATGAAGCAACATAAATTTTATAGTTTCTAATCCTATTTACCAATTATTTGACAACCACAGTACACTGGGCCATCAGACACATGATCAAACTTGGTCATACTGTAAAAAGAAATTTGTATTAGAGGTTTTACATTCTATATCTAAAAGAGCAAGACAGCATAGAAAATGTTTCTTGCTGGGAGGGAAAGCAAGGTTCTGGGTAAGCATTGAACTTCTACCTGCAGAGATTTAGAGAATCCTCACAGGGTTTGGAGTGAATAAACATTCACTCTAAAATGGAATACACTATGTTTGAAGCTCAGTTTGATCATAAGGCTAGCAAATTATTTAACAAAAAAAGAAAAGAAAAACATATGGAATATATACAGTAGCTTGCAACAAGAAAAAATGTTGACCTTCAACAGGAAGCTGGGCATAAGGAAATACGGAATGGCACCATCTAAATACTATTGCAATCTCTTTTATGGGATCTCCGTATCCTCTCTCACCTCCGCTTGGTGACATCTGATGCAAGGATTCCCCCCCCCCAGTAAGTATCACTCATGGGATTTCCTTCCCTCGCTTCTCCCTTTGTCTAGGAGTTTGTTGTATTACAGAGCTGCACGTCTTTGTTTCTTAAATTCTAAAATCGGTGTTGAAAGTCAATCACATTTGACCTTTTAGAGGAGGAAGAAATATGCAATGAAGGAATGACAACCCATATGAAGTTGACAGGGACAAGAAACTATGTTTATTTGTTTGTTTAGTTCTGTTGTCTAATAGCCTCCCAAAAGAAGTTCACCTGGACTTCCCTTTCTCTGACTTGAAGGATGCTGTCTTATAAAGCATTTTTAAAGGATTAGTCAGATGCTCTAATAGCATGTTTTTAGTCTTCTGTGGCTAATAATGGCTAAAATCTTGTTGCTTAGTGCAGTAAGTCATACTAGAGTAGGCACACTGAATCAGTCAGTGATGATTTGGTGAGTCAACTCCTCCATAGGCTTAATTGATTCAAATGGGCCTATTCTAGGTGTGACTTACTTTAGTGTAATAAGTTGCAACCAGAATTTTTCTTCATCATCATCTCAGAACTTGTTTTATTGCTAGGACAAATTTTAGCATGTTAGCTACAATTCATATTTCCATGTGTAGGTTGTTTTGAGTTTGTTCATTTAAAAGCGTAATATGTACATTCCAACCAATATAAAAACAATTATTTGAGGAACATTATTCAAAATGATTTTGAGCTGATAGAGCCGTTGACATGACCTCACCACAGAGGTACTCATGTGGCACTTATGAGGACATATTGCATTAGCAGGGACAGCAGATGCAATATTTCCTGCATAGGAAGGAAGTAAAGTATGCTGCTTATATACCACTCCACAGCATTTAAAGAACTATCCGAGCAGTTTACAATTTAATTATGCAAGTTACATATTGCCCCCCAACAAGCTAGCTACTCAATTTACCGACCTCAGTAGGGATCAAACTCAAGTCGTGAGCAATGTCTTGACTGCACTACTGCAGTTTAACCACCGCTCCATGAGGAAGACCACACAGAATTCAAACCAATCATGAAATTGCTACCAACAGTAGTCACTCACAAAATGGCAGTACATTCTCACAAATCTGAGAAGGTAACACAGAAAATCAGTCAATAAGTTCTCAAAAGAACTGGAAACTCAAAACAATAGATTAACTAAAGCAGGGCTCTCCAAACCTTTCACACGGAGGGCCACATAATATATTTGCAATATTTTCAAGGGCTGAAGAAACGCACACATACACTCCCGCCCACCCGCCTGCACGCACTCCCACCCATACACACTCCTGCCTTCCCGCACGCACTCCCACCCATGGGAGCCTCTCCTGTCTGCATGTGGAGGGCAGGGTTTCATCTGAAACCCAGAAGTAAACAGGCATCGACACCGGCTGCCGCTGTGTGGCACGGATGGAGCTCTCCATGTGTGCACATGTGCGCACCTTAGAGGGAACATTGCCACCGCTTCTATGCATAAAAATCCTAGAGGAATTGAAAACACGCATCTTTTTGAGAAGTCACAGGCATATGACCTCTAAATATCATTTTTATAGCTATAAGCAAAAGCTGTACGTGCAAATACTGAAAGATATATGAACTTAAGTTGCAGGCAAATACTTAATTAAGAAAAATGTTTCAACTGTAAACTTTAGCTATAAAAGTTACAGGCCAGAACATAAATCAGATTTCAATCCAAAAACCTAAGAGCTTGAAAATGAACAAACTCAACATTATAGCTTTAAAAGCACACATCTCTTAAAAAAGTAAAAATTTATAGATGTAGAAATACACTTCTAAATCTTCTAGCATATTTGAGCACACATATGAAAAACATTGTTTTCTAAATGCTCACCCACCCATCTGCCAGTTTAAAATCTATGGAGGAAAATTTATGATTTCCATGTGTTGCCTTTGTGCTGTTGCTGTCACTGCTGCTGCTATTGCATCTTATCTGATGGTGCCGCCTTCTTCCTCCCTTGGCTTCTTGGCTTGGCTTGGCTCTGTTGGCTCAGCTAGCTCCATACTGGCGTTTTGCTTACATTACACCAGCTCTTATAGGCAGAGGATATTTATGTTATGTTATCTTTGTCTATCTATTCTTGCCTAACTTGCAGATTCTATTAGTAGCAGGCCAATATAAAATCTCATAGACGCCACTTCCTTAGCAGAAATCCAGTCAATAAGGTGAATAGAAACATTTTCCATTATCTGCTTCTTTTCTACCCTGGCTGAATGAATAAGTTTTTATAGAAGGGTTGCTTCCGACCCGCTGATGGTCGGATTCCAAAAGATCTCCTGTATGGAGAATTAGTGCAGGGAAAGTGCCCCAGAGGGAGACCACAGCTGCGATACAAGGATATCTGCAAGCGGGATCTGAAGGCCTTAGGAATGGACCTCAACAGATGGGAAACTTTGACATCTGAGCATTCAGCCTGGAGGCAGGCGGTGCAGCATGGCCTCTCCCAATTTGAAGAGACACTTGTTCAGCAGGCTGAGGCAAAGAGGCAGCCCCGAAACCAGCAAAATCAGGGAGCTGGACAGGGGACAGATTGTATTTGTCTTCAGTGTGGTAGCGATTGTCACTCCCGAATTGGCCTTCTCAGCCACACTAGACGCTGTTCCAAGACCTCTATTCAGAGCACGTTACCATAGTCTCTCAAGACTGAAGGATACCTACACATTGATTGCTTCCTTAGAAGACTCCATTAAGTTAACATTGGTGTTTGCGTGACAAGTGAAATTCATAGACAGGCAATATACACCTGCATATTTAGGAGAATGCAGGGGTTCGTACAGAAATTTAATTGTTCTGCATAGACCTCTAATAGTCGTTCAGTACATTGCTAATTAAATGGTTATATTTTTAGTCACAAATCATTTTCAAGATAGCATCTGCTGTAGTAATCTCTAACAGGCAGTTCATTGCTGTTCAAACCTCCATGTTATAAACATATTTCTCATATTAGGATTATATTTCTTTTACCCATTGATAATTTAATAATTTATTTATATAAAATATCAAACATTGACATCCCCCACACCATCATGTATGTGTGGGGATGTCTTGTTTGCACGTTTCATCTGTTGCTCAATAGTCCATTGTGGCAATGTTGACATGCCTGTTCCAGGCTATAATGTAATGAAGGGCAAACCTGATGTGATAAGATGCATGCACTGACCAACTACACAAATAACTTAAAGTAGACTACAGGTCGAGGGACCTGAAAAGCCACTCAATTACCTACATCAGGATGAAAATCTAGATCTTGCCTTCAACAGCTGTAATTTACTTTTAAAAAGCCATTTATCTAAATGCTGATTGCATGAATGGCACTTGGCCTAGTTTGGTTCTGAACTTGAGGTGTCCTGGTGAAAGCACATGGGCAGGTTTAAGCTCTGTATTGACCATCCCTTATTTCTATCAGAATACACAAGGCATGTTCTAGTTCTTTAATATTCCACAGCAGACCCTTTGCATTTCATTTAGGCAGAGGATTGGGGCATCTATTCAGATCACCTTCAGAGGCCTTCCTGGGTGTCTCAGCATTCCAAAGAATGTGCTCAAATTGGGATAAGAGAAAGAGCCTTCTCAATGGCTGCACCTAGTCTTCTCTGAAGGAAGAGCATCTTGTCTCCTTCGAAGTGATCTTGCATAAGTTGGTGAAAAAATCCTGTGCCCTCTTTTTAGAAGACAGTTCTCTCTTTTTTTAATGGCATCCCTCTATTTGAAGGACTGTCCCATCCAAGCCTGATTGAAAGATCAAGGATCATAAACAGAGAGAGCAAGAAGCTTGAGCATGCCTGTCTACAGATAGCAGAACTTGGACAAAAGATTCACGAGGCATGAGAGTCACCTGGTCACAGTCTTTGCCATTTGGATGAGACAGATTGCCATTTTATAATAATAACCTTAGAACTGTAGAACTAGAAAGGACCCTCTGGATCATCGAGTCCAGCCCCTGTCAAGGAGGCACAGTGGGGGAATCGAACTCCCATCTTCTGGCACCACAGCTAGAGACCTAAACCACTGAGTTATCCAGCAGTTCTTGTTCATGTTATTTTTTTAAAAAATAATGTCCAATTTTGTATCTACAAATATGAATTAGCATATGCCGTTGTGCATATTACTGTCCCATTGTATTATCTTTATTGTAATGCATGTCCTCTTCTTTGGTGATCTGTAAGAGGTCATGGCACACCTTTCATTTAGGCACAGTATTGGGGCATTTGGGTTATGAATTTCTGCCCTCTTGAATGAGGTTTTAGTTGCATTTTAAAAATAATTTTCATTGATGTATTTGGTTGGTTTAAAATTGCTGGGGCAAAATCCATCCAGAAGTCAAAAAAGTACATTTCAAAGAATGAATATTAAAAGAACCACAGTAACATTATGTCAATTGGTTATGGGTGTCTTCATCATGTCATTATAGTCATTCTTCTTAAAAGTAACTTTCCAAAAGCTCTGAATTTGGCTAATTTCCTGTAAAGATGGAAAGCTTCCATAACTGGAACAAAGAGAGACAGAACTAGATTGTCTGCATGGATGAGATAGATTCCACAGCCCACCGAGCAGAATACCTTGGAGGTTTTCCAAAACCATCCAGTTTTCTTTCTGTAGGAGGCCATATGCATTGGACAAAGCTCATTAATAAAAAGGTCAGGAAATAAATTAAATAAATAAAACTGGTTCCCTGAATTCCGCACACACATAACTTGACTTTTAAGCAGGCATAACTGCAAACACATAACTGACCCCTTTGATTCAAATTATTGGTCAGGTTCTTTTAACAGTAATTGCTTCTTCTTTCTGTCCACTATACTGGACTTTATCCAGAAGTATGCAGCTTCTTCTGATATTCCGTAACATCACTTATAGAGCACTATGACAAGCATTCAGTTGAATTCTTATGTCTATTTTGACTCTCTCTCACTCCCTCTCTCCTTCAGTTTGTGTGTGTGTACGCGGGTGCATGCGTACGTGAATTTAGGTTAGGTTAGGCATCCTTCAGTCTCGAGAGACTATGGTAACGTGCTCTGTATGGAGGACTTGGAACAGCGTCTAGTGTGGCTGAGAAGGCCAATTCGAGAGTGACAATCCCTTCCACACTGAAGACAAACACAATCTGTCCCCTGTCCAGCTCCCTGATTTTGCTGCTTCCGTGACTGCCTCTTTGCCTCGGTCTGCTGGACAAGGGTTTCTTCAAATTGGGAGAGGCCGTGATGCAACGCCTGCCTCCAGGCTGAACGCTCAGATGTCAGGGTTTCCCATCTGTTGAGGTCCATTCCTAAGGCCTTCAGATCCTGCTTGCAGACGTCCTTGTATCGCAGCTGTGGTCTCCCTCTGGGGCGATTTCCCTCCACTAGTTCTCCATACAGGAGATCTTTTGGAATCCGACCATCAGCCATTCTCACGACATGCCCAAGCCAACGTAGACGTCGCTGTTTCAGTAATGTATACATGCTAAAAATTCCAGCTCGTTCTAGGACTACTCTATTTGGAACTTTGTCCTGCCAGGTGATACCAAAAATGCGTCGGAGACAACGCATATGGAACATGTTCAGCTTCCTCTCCTGCCGTGCACAAAGGGTCCAGGACTCACTGCAGTACAGGAGTGTGCTCAGGACACAGGCTCTATAGACCTGGATCTTGGTATATGCCGTCAGCTTCTTATTGAGCCATACTCTCTTTGTGAGTCTTGAGAACATGGTAGCTGCTTTGCCAATGCGTTTATCCAATTCGACATCTAGGGAGAGTGTCAGAGATCGTTGAACCAAGGTACACAAAGTCATGAACAACCTCCAATTCTTGCGTGGAGATGGTAATAGAGGGAGGTGAGTCCACGCCCTGGCCCATGACTTGTGTTTTCTTCAGGCTGATTGTTAGTCCAAAGTCTTGGCAGGCCTTGCTAAAACAATTCATGAGTTGTTGGAGGTCTTCAGCAGAGTGGGCAACAATGGCTGCATCATCGGCGAAGAGGAAGTCCCGCATGCATTTCAGCTGGACTTTGGTCTTTGCTCTCAGTCTAGAGAGATTAAAGAGCTTTCCATCTGATCTAGTCCGGAGATAGACGCCTTCTGTTGCAGTTCCAAAAGCATGCTTCAGCATGACAGCAAAAAAGATCCCAAAAAGGGTTGGCGCGAGGACACAGCCCTGTTTCACTCCGCTTCGGATGTCAAAGGGATCTGATGTTGAGCCATCAAAAACTACGGTGCCCTTCATTCCCTCATGAAAGGACCTGATGATGTTAAGGAGTCGAGGTGGACATCCAGTCTTGGGAAGTATTTTAAAAAGGCCATCCCTGCTAACCAAATCAAAGGCCTTTGTGAGATCTATGAAGGCCACAAAGAGTGGCTGTTGTTGTACCCTACATTTCTCCTGCAACTATCTGAGGGAGAATACCATGTCAGTGGTGGATCTATTAGCTCGAAATCCACACTGTGATTCTGGATAGACTCTGTCTACAAGCACCTGGAGTCTCTTCAGTGCAACACGGGCAAGCAGCCTCCCTACAACGCTGAGAAGAGAGATGCCACGGTAGTTATTGCAGTCGCCCCTGTCTCCTTTGTTCTTATAGAGTGTGACGATGTTTGCATCCTTCATGTCCTGTGGTACTCCACCTTCCCTCCAGCAAAGATGAAAGACTTCATACAGTTCGGTGGTGATGATCTCTTTACAGCACTTCAGCACTTCAACAGGGATGTTATCCTTTCCAGGTGCCTTGCCGGAGGCAAGGGAATCCAAGGCCGCTTTTATTTCTGCTAAAGTTGGTTCGCTGTCCAACTCTTCCAAGACAGGCAGGCACTCAATGTTATTTAATGCTTCTTCGGTTACTACATTCTCTCTGGAATATAGCTCAGAGTAGTGCTACACTCAGCGTTCCATCTGCTGTGCTCGGTCCTGGATGAGCACGCCTGTAGCAGACTTCAAGGGAGCAGATTTCTTCTGTATTGGACCTAAAGCCTGCTTGATACCGTCATACATTCCCTTGGTGTTACCTGTGTCCGCTGCTATCTGTATCTGAGAGCAGAGCTGAAGCCAATAATCATTGGAACATCTCCTGGCAGCCTGTTGGACTTTGCTACGAGCAGCTCGAAGAGCCTGCAAGTTGTACTCACTAGGACAGGCTTTGTATGCTGCTAGAGCTCTCCTCTTACCCTCGATGGCTGGCATCAACTCCTCCGAATGGGCTTCGAACCAGTCGGCCGTCTTTTTGGTCTTCTTGCCAAATGTGGACAAGGCGGTGTTATAAACAGCGTTCTTGAAATGTTCCCATCGTTCAGGTGCATTTGCATCAGCCGGGCCTGGAAGGGTTTCCTCAAGCGCTTGGGCAAATTCCTCCACTTTTCTTTGACCGTGAGTCTTGCTGATGTCAATACGTGGTCTTCCTTCCTTTTTCGTGTGATACAATCTCTTTGTTCGCAGTTTTACTCTACTAGACACCAGGGAGTGTTCAGTATCGCAATCAGCACTCTGGTAACTGCGTGTGATCGTAATACTAGGAAGGCTAGAATGTCTACTGAGGATCAAATCGAGCTGATGCCAATGCTTAGATCTTGGATGTCTCCAGGAAACTCTGTGTTGAAGCTTCGTATTAAAGAACGTGTTGCTGACACAAAGACCATAATAACAGCAAAACTCCAGCAAGCGTTGGCCATTTTCGTTCATCTTCCCAATGCCAAAACGGCCTAGACAAGTGGGCCAAGAATTGTGATCTGCACCAACTCTAGCGTTAAAGTCTCCGAGAATGAACAGTGGCTCTCTTTCCGGGATTTTTTTGATAGTAGCTGCCAGATCGTCGTAGAATTTGTCTTTCACTTCTGTTGTGGACGACAGTGTTGGTGCATATGCACTAATGAGGGTGACCAGTCCCGCTGATGAGTGGAGCTGCAGAGACAGGATTCTTTCACTCCCCACAGTAGGTGGAACAATGGATCTCAGCAGAGTATTTCTGACTGCAAAGCCAACACCATATTCCCTGGTCTCATTTAATGGTTTTCCCTGCCAGAAGAATGAGAAGTTTTTTTCTTTGACAGATCCCGAGTCTGGCAATCTCGTCTCTTGCAGGGCAACAATGTCCATCTGCAGTCTACTCAGTTCCATGTTGATGACAGCTGTCTTGCGCATGTCGCCTATTTCCTGCAGGTCGTCAGAAAAGCCAGGGGTCATTGTCCGAACATTCCAGGTGCCCAGCTTTAGGGCAGAAGTTTTCTTATGATTGTTGCATGGTGCAGGGTTATCGATCTGCTTGTCGGCTTTCACCCTAAACCCCACGCACCCCGTGAGGTTAACAGACCGTGGCGAGGTAGCACCTTACTGGCTGAGGACTGCCCAGCTTAAGGTGGGCGGTAGCTATCTAGTGAGGTGCAATGACCTCTCCCACCGTCGGAAGTAGCCCCTGGCGTCATGCTCTACGCCAATCGAGCAAAGACTTATAACCGTGTGTGTGCGCGCATGCATGCGTGCGTGACTATATGACAGATAAACATATAGAGTCAGAAACACAGCAGTAAAGAAAATACTTCAGTACTGTAGTCAACTCTGTGAATACATTAACCAGTCACAATAATTAACAGCAGTACACAAACGAAGTTTTCACTCAAGATTCTTCTCCACTCTTCTTGCACAAACTAAACTGCTACACTTTAGTATTCAGCAGTAACACACTAAATAGGCTTAATAATGCAGCACCTAAAAACTAGGTAACGGAAAAAGCATAGGTAGATTATTAATGACCAGTGAGGGTATGTATGTTGCTAAAAACATCAATTATTTATTTATTAACAGAAGCAGCATTATTTAGTGAAATTTCTGAGGAGGAAGGACAGAGCTACTAGGGAAGTCATTAGATAAACCAAATGTTCCAATTCTCATTAAACTTATAAGGAAACAAATCCTATTCAAATCAGTGAGATAATCAGATGGTCTATGCATTAGACGTGCCATGTGAAGAGCAGCCCAACTCTGCCTCTAGAACTTAAAAAACTTCATCTCTTCAGGCAAAGAAAACCTAAAGGGCTTAAAGTAATGTTCATAGGCCAGCTTTCTCCTTCTGTTGTTTGTTTTTTAATTCAATGTCTCATCATGAATAATCTTCCAGAGCCAGGAGGAGGAGGGAACAGGGAAACCTGCCCAGATACCAGCAGATCCTTTTTCCCCCCGTATGATTCAGCATTCTTTGCCTACTCAAAGAACCTACACAGTTCCAAAGCAGCAAAAGCAAAGTTTTCCTTTTTAAGGGTAACATGTAGCCTGGCTCTTCGTTTACTCCTTCCTTCCTTCTATTGTACAGCCTACTTTTGTCTAAAGAATGTCACTATAAGTGGTCAAACACAGTAGAACAACACTGAAAAACAATAGAACAAAAAAAAAAACCTTTTGATTGCTGACTTCTAACAGAGCACAGCTGAGAAACAAAGCTGAGGCAGACCCAGGGAGCTCACAATTAGAGTGAGCGAGCTAACAGCAGTTTCATGGGGGAGTTCAACACAGAGGGCCAAGGAGGAGGTCCCTAACAAAAGTTCTGGATTTTTGGACATAGTTATATATTAGTCAACTTTCCCAGTTACGTTCAAGGTAAGAAAATAAAGGAAAGGGCATTCATATACAAACAAATTACAGCAAAAAGCTAACAGGGATTATGGAGGGAAGAGACACTTCAGTTGTGGTGACCTGCAAAGTTTGTGCAATGCTTGTCTTTGTGCCTGAGTGTAACATGGTATCCACATGCAGCAAGTGCAAACTGGTGGCACTGTTAGAAGAAAGAGTGAGAGAACTGGAGTAGTGAGTAGCTACATTTAAGGGTGTACGGGAATATGAACTATGCACTGACAGAACTCTTGAGCAGCAGCAGTCAATGGAGGCACTGGAGGTAAAAGAGCAACAAGGGAAGGCAGAGGAGGAGAACGCTGAGGAAAAAGTAGACATAGTGGAGGAAGAAAACTATCTTTGCTGGTGGAACTGCAAAACTACTTTCAGGTACTTGATGAGGAGTATGACATACAGCAAGCTGACATGGTCAAAGAGGAGACCTCGCAGGAGTATATGAGAGGGACTGAAACTCAGCCAAGCAGAAGCACAGAACCCACAGCCTACAAAAAGAAGATGAGAAGAGTAGTTGTAATAGGAGACTCCCTATTGTGCAGGACTGAAACTGAAGTATGCCAAGAAGATCCATGGACCCGCCAGGTATGCTCTCTCCCTGGAGCACAGATCAGGAATGTGACAGAAGGATTGCCATCATTCATGAAACCCATGGATACAGATCCTTTCTTTCCCATCCATCGTGGAACAAACAACACAGCCAAGACCAAATTCAAAGATAGCACATCAAACGTTGAAGCTCTGGGAAGAAAATGTAAGGACTTTGGGGCCAAGAGAGTTTTCTCATCCATCCCACCAGTACTTGGAAGAGGAACAGAAAGGGAAAGGGAAATACTCCAGGTGAATGACTGGCTATGAAGGTGCTGTTGACATGAGGGATTTGGTTTTTGGGGCCATGGGCTAAGCTTCTTGGAAGATGGACTGCTAGCAAGAGATGGCTTGCACTTCACAAGGACTGGGAAGAAAGTGTTTGGCCACAGCATGAAGAACTTCAGGAGGGCTTTAAACTGAACTGGAAGGGGGAGGGAGATACAAGCTCAGAGACAAATATAGATGAAGCCTTATGTACAATAAGAGAAATGGACCAAACAGTTCTAACGAGCATCAATAATAACATTAACATTAATAATAATATTCATTAAAATGTACAAAGAAAAGCAGGCCACAAATCACAATATTTGGGAAACAAATGAAAAGAACTGGAAATCTTAGTTCGGGAGCGTAAATATTAGGAATAGGAATAACTGAAATTTAGTGGAATGACTCCCATGACTGGAATACAAAAACTGAAGGGTATAAATTGTTTAAAAAGAACGGAAAGCATAGAAAGGGAGGTGGAGTTGTAGTGTATCTCAAAAATACACATTTCTGCACAAAAATACAGGAGGAGATTGGCTGTCCCATTGAGAGCATCTGGATCAATAAATTGGAGTGAAAAACAAATGGAACATGGTAGTTGGAGTCTACTACCAACTGCCCATTCAAGGAGAGGATGCAGATAAAATTTTTGAAAAACAAATTGCAAGGATTTCAAAGAGACAAGATGTAGGAGTGATGGGCGATTTCAATTATCCTGATATCTGTTGGGAGGCAAATTCTACCAAGTATGGCCCTTCCAAGAAATTCCTGGCTTGTGTGGCTGATAATTTTCTCCTACAAAAAAGTGAAGAAAGAAACTAGAGGACTAGCTAACCTTGACTTGATTCTAACCAAAAGAGATGACTTGGTGGGGGAAGTGGCAGTAAGGGGAAGTCTGGGCGAGAGAGTGACCATGGTTTACTAGAATTTTTGATTTCAAAGGAAACTAAAGCAAAGTGCAGCCACACATATATGCTGCATTTTTAAAAAGCCAATTTTAATAATCTCAGAACAAAGATAAGTAAGGACAAGTGAAGGGGAGACTGATAAACAAATAGTCAAGGAATACCTTACTACCTTGAATGAGTTCAAATCTCCAGGGCCAGATGAACTGCATCTAAGAGTAGTGAAGAAACTGGCCAAAGAACTCTCAGAACCACTGTCCATTATTTTATTGAAATCATGGGAAATGGGTGAGGTACCAGATGACTGCAGGAGGGCTAATGTCTCTATCTTCAAAAAGGGCAAAAAGGAGGAACCTGGGAACTACAGACTAGTCAGCCTGACATCAATTCCAGGGAATATTCTGGGACAAATTATAAAGCAGTCACTATGGAAGCATCTAGAAAACAATGCAGTAATAACTAGAAGCCAGCATGGATTTGTCAAGAACAAATCCTACTACATTAATCTGATCTCATTTTTTTCATTGGGTAACCTCCCTGATAGACAGAAGGAATGCTGTAGACGTAGTATATCTTGACTTCAGCAAAGCTTTGACAAAGTGCCCCATGATATCCTGATTAGCAAGCTAACTAGGTGTGGGCTGGATAGATCAAGTTTGCATATGACACAAAATTGGGTGGAATAGCTAATACCCTGGAAGACAGAAATAAAATTGAAAATGATCTGGATAGGCCTGAGCACTATTGAACAGGGATAAATGCAAAGTACTGCACCTCGGAAAAAGAAACCAAACACACAGTTACAAGATGGGGGATAGATGGCTCAGCAATACTACAAGTGAGAAGGATCTTGGAATTGTCATAGATCAAAAGCTGAATATGAGCCAACAGTGTGACGTGGCTATAAAAAAGGCAAATGCTATTTTAGGCTGCATTAGCAGAAGTTTAGTCTCCAAATCCTGTGAGGTACTAGTTCCCCTCTATTTGGCACTGGCCAGGCCTCATCTAGAGTACTGTGCCCAGTTCTGGACACCACACTTCAAGAAGAATGCTGACAAATTGGAACAAGTTCAGAGGAGGGCCACAAGGATGATCAGGGGGCTGAAAACCAAGCCCTGTGAGGAAAGACTGAAAGAACTGGGCATGTTCAGCCTTGAGAAAAGAAGACTGAAGAGAGATATGATAGCACTTTTCAAATACTTGAAAGGTTGTCATACAGAGGAGGTAATGGACTGGCCAAGCATGTCTCCATACCTAAAAGCTATTGAGCATCTGTGGGGCATCATGAAATGGAAGGTGGAGGTGTGCAAGGTCTCTAACATCCACCAGCTCTGTGATGTTGTTATGGAGGAATGGAAGAGGACTCCAGTGGCAATCTGTGAAGCTCTGGTGAACTCTATGCCCAAGAGGGTTAAGGCAGTGCTGGAAAATAATGCTGGCCACACAAAATATTGACACTTTGTGCCCAATTTGGACATTGTCACTTAGGGGTGTACTCACTTTTGTTGCCAGTGGTTTAGACATTAATGGCTGTGTGTTGCATTATTTTGAGGGGACAGCACATTTACACTGTTATACAAGTTGTATACTCACTGCTTTACATTGTAGCCAAGTGTCATTTCTTCAGTGTTGTCACATGAAAAGATATACTAAAATATTTATGAAATGTGAGGGGGTGTACTCACTTCTGTGATATACTGCATATCCCTCATAGCCAATTTTTCCCAAAAGCGATCTCTATTTATAGAATCGAACGCTGCAGTTAAATCGATAAAGGCTGCAAATAACTGTCCACCCTTAATGGCATATATGTTTATAAGATGTTATAATATATAACAATTATCAAGGGTAGAACGTCCCTTCCTAAAGCCCGACTGTTCTTCAACAAAGATGGAATTTTCCTCTTCCCAGTTGTCTAATTTATGTATGAGATGCCTCACATAAATTTTTGCTGGGATATCAATTAGGCTAATAGGCCTGTAATTGTTGGGATCTTGACGATTACCTTTCTTAAACAGAGGAATGACGATACTTGTTTTCCAGCCTTTTGGAATACAACCAGTCTTATTTATGTGTGTAAATAGCCCAGACAATATGGCGGCCCACCAATCTAAATTACTTTTAAATAATTTGGGGGGTAGGAAATCCTCCCCAGGGGCTTTATTGTTCCTCAGAGACTGAATAAGCCATTTTATCTCCTGCGCTGTTACAGGTGACCACTGAGGTATTTGGCTTGCGTCCTGAATCCCTGGGAGTTTGTCAATCTGATTTACATCATTCTCTTCCTTAAACAATTGCCTATAATATAATGGGAATGAAATACAAAGAGTCTCCCCTGAAGGTCATAAAACCCAAGTCGGCCTGTAAGACAAACTACAGTCTTTCAAATAGCTGCCTCCTGTGCAGTATAGTGTCATATAGCCCATACTCAGCACTTTGAATTGTGCATGGAGACAGATCCGTAGTCTATAAAAATGCTGAAACGGGATTCACATGTAACCAGCATCAGTCAACTGTCTCAACCAGCTGAAGTTTCCAAACAGTTTCAAAGGAAACCATACATACTATTTGTTTAGAGATGGGCATGAATCTCGGTTCAGAGGATTGTGCTAGTTCATACACATAGCACCACCTCATCCCAGACAGGAAACATAGAAGAATACTATGGCTGATATTATCAAGAGCTGCTTAGAGGTTCAGCAAAACCAACAGGAACATGTTTCCCCCCAGGTTGTCCACGGCAACCAAGGCAGTCTCTATTAGAAGCCAGAGTGAAATTAATCTAGATCAAGATAGGCCAGTATAGGTTTGGGGCAACACACAGCCCCCAGATCTTTTTAAAAAAAATATCTCTCTCCCCACAGCTCCCTCAGCCACACTTTGCAGAAATGGCAATTCACCATTTAAATAGGCCACAGGCTATCTACCATTATTTAAGAGTGCTACTACAAAGTGAAGGAAATGCAAATTCGCTCTCATTCACTTGCTGTGAAGTCACACTAGGGTGTTCAGTTTTTGCCATATTAGTTTGAATTAACTGACTACATGGGGAGAGGAGGAAAGCCTTATTTGCAGCTTGTTAATGTAGCTCTCTTGTAGCCTAGCAGGTGGCACAGCTTCAGAAGAACTAATTAATAAACTATAATTTTAGAAGAGGCAGGTGTGTTAGTCTGTGGTAGCATATTGGCAAAACCAAAAATAAAATAAAAACTAAAGAAGACAAAAAAATTGTGCCACCTTGAAGACTAAATATAGTAGCTTGCTATAGCTATATTTAATATGCTGTAGCAAGCTGAAAATAGAGAGTGCCGACTTCCTCTTTGTTTTCTTTTTTTTACCACCACCCCGGTATCTAGCGCACCAGTGGTGGCACATACTGTAAAATATTTATTTATTTATTTATTTATTTATTTAATGCCCCATTAGTGCACAGCACTATTTGAAAAGATCAAGTCTTCATGGGCTGGATCTTTGCCCATCTATCATTGCACTCTTCTGCATCAGTTCGAGTGATCACAGTACCTGAACAAAGCAAATGGATCTGGTTGTTTTTTTAAGTGGAAGCCCCAGAAGCAGAGGGAAAAACATGGTAGATTTGCAGAAGGGGGAAACTCCAAGCTGATTCACATTTCCCTTTATGTTATGTGGTCAATAGAAAAAATATGGATCAGCTTGCCCCAAACCTGTAGCATTTCCTGCATTTTTTGCCAATTTTTGTGCACTGTAACTCTCCAGAATACCACAGTCTTTTAGTGACTTCCAGTCACTTTTTTTCCCAGGCGGGTTTTCCTAAAGAAAACGGATTTAGATGATGATAAAGAGATTTGAGCAAGATAGGAGGTTCTAGTAACACATTCAAAAGCATGTTTTCAAACCGTAGTATGGGAAACCATAGCGAATGACAATTAACACCTTTAGCTCTTTGTCTTTCCAGTGACATATTAGCAGCAGAATCCCACAAATGCTTTGCTTACTCTAATATAAGACCTATGGTGTTTAGTGGGTTTTATTTCCAACAAAAGGGTTCACAGTTGCAGCCTTAGAAATTTCATTTAGTTTCTGAAGAGAGGAAACCGCTGCGTAACATTTCTTCAGATTTTTCCATGCATACGTTAATATACTGGAGGGAGGGGAAAAACCTCAGTGCCTGTGGAACAAGCTACAGTTTAAAAATAAACTCGCATGAGTCATGCACTCTAGGCTATCTTAATTTCAAATTAAAATGCTCTGACTAAAGGAGAATGCAAGTTGGTGGAGCTTTTGCTAGCTCGAAAATAGTGATTTGATTTTGAACTACAGTTTCTAACACTAAAGAATATTGTGACTTCCAATCATTATCTATGTTCGTGGTGTGTGTGTGTGTGTGTGTGTGTGTGTGTGTGTGTGTGTCGGGGAGGGGGGGTTACAGCCAATGGTTCTTTCTTTGCTAAAAAGCAAAACATGCAAAATATGTTCCCCTAATAAACTAATGAACATGCTAAGGGATACAAGTTGTAATGTTTCTTCACAATATCTTCAATATGTTTCATTATTATTTGTCTTAATTCAGCTGATGTGAACGACACTCGTCCTTTATCACAGTTGCAGGGATGGCACAGAATTGGAGCGGCACAAGGTAACGCTCCTGTGAAGGAAGAACTCTTGATTTCACAAGCACAGGGCCCACTGCAGATTACTCACCAAAAAATCCCGAGAGGCTACATTAACAGAGGCTCAAGCCAGGTCCTTCAAGGAAAGCCTGTATGCAGTATTCCTCCTGTTGCAAAGTGACCTTGCAACAGGAGGAAAATGCCAAATGCTAATGACCACAGTCACCTCATCAAAGTGACAAAAAATTAACATCATGAACTGTGTGGATGAAGATCACATCCGGCTTCAAGTAGCAGGAACAAACAGTGTAGAGACTGGATTCAAAAGGCAAGGAAGAGTGGAGTCTTTACTTGATGTAAGATTTAGTTCATATATAGACATCAATTTTCTGCAATTCTAGAAGTTCTAGCAGTAGTTGTAGAAGAGATAGCCATGTTAGTCTGTGCAAGCATCATAGATAAAAACAAAATAAAAATATATAAGAATAAAAGAACAAATAAAAAAGACAAAAGCATGGCGGTGCCTTAAAGACTATTATATTTTAATGTGAGCCAAGGAAGTGGATTTGTTCACAAAAGCTGACATTAAAATATAACAGTTAATCTTTAAGGTGCCACCACATTTTTGTCTTTTTCATTTTAGGAAAGTCAAGGAAAATTTTCTTCATAAGGAAAAGAGCAGACTCTCTCCATTAAAACCAACTCATCATCTTCCTTAGTTTCTGTTTCCGGTTTCCCACCACATGCATCTTTTTTTATTAATTTTTCAAACATACATTAAAAACAAATCTAAAGAAAGACAACATATACAATTCAATGTGCTCCCCCCACACTAGGATCAATAGAGATACTCTGTTCCTTCCCTTTACAGAGCTCTGTTCCCCTTCCAGATATACATTGACTCTTGTGGAGGCAACACAACCCTTTCCCCTTTGCTAATACAAAATCAATAAATTTTCCCCATACTGTATATCTCTAAACACATTCTTATTTGTCATTCCTTTTCTTACTCTTAATATTACATGTTAATTTATCATTAATAGCTATATTCCACACTTCTTTGTACCATTCATTTATTCGGATATCACATTTAACTTTCCAATTCTTTGCTGTTATTAGTTTAGCATCTTTTTATTTCAACACTGTATCCCCACAAATGCCAGATTTAATATGAGTGATCTATGGGCTGAGGGGTGGCTCCTCTGCGCTCTTTTCTCCATCATGGGATCACCCTGGAAATGCACAAATACCTCTGATTCAGTGTGCATTTACACATTTGTCTTATTAGTATATATCATTTCTTACAGAAACAACTAGCTCCCCTCAGGAATACAACTCAAATCAATGAGTCAAATTTTACATGGAAATAAGACCCACTGAAAGCAACACAGCTTACTTCTGAGTAGACATTTAATCAAGTACTCCTATTAGTATTATTGTCTAGTAATTTTATACATTTCACATCTGGCTCTGGGGGTTGACTATTTTGCTGCTGATCCTGTTCAAAATGTCTCTGCCCCCACCCCCTTGCATCACCATGTGCCGTGAACGCAGAGGTGCAATGCATGTACATCCAATGTATGGCCAGCAACCTAATCCACCAAACGTAGTGATACATAGGCAGGAGACTGCTTCCATGTTATCACTTTGAGAACTGAACTGAAATGAAGGAGACCTAGAAGAGGCAGTGGGGAGAAGAGTGCTCCTCTTTTTAGACTTCCCCTGAATGGATCCCAATAGATTCCATGCAAAATGTAATTTAAAAAAGCAAAGCTGCAATGTTTTAACTGCTTGATTAAAACAGTCTATAAATTTTAAAAAAACAGATTAAATGGGCAGCAGATGTAAACTTTTATTTTCCCATCCCATTCGTGCCTGTGCGTGAGTGTTGTGTCTTTTAATATTGTAAGCCTGACAAAAGGGACAGCCTCATCTTGTTTTTACTGATATGCAAGCAGCTTTGAGAACCTTTCCAATGGCACAGTGCGATATAAATGCTATAATAAAGACATGAATATAGCAACTGTAGAAGGCAAACACCCTATTTAAAAAACATTCTCTGACACTGAAAAAAAACCAGGCAGTTTGACATGTGCCTTCCACCAGTGGCAACATTGACTGAGAAGTCTGAAAGACCACCACCACCCTCGTCTCCTCCAGTGATTGTTGCATATTCCTTATGGAAGATTGCATCACACTTTCAGAACAACTGCACTACCTCTGTATTCTCTCTTATTAAAAGAAGCAATGACAGAGTCGTATACTATTCTCTTGCTTATAAATATTGATTGCATCCACACAAAATTCAGCTATGGTCACGGAATGACCTTCCATCAGCCCAGGTTTTCATGTTGAGTTAAATAAGGAAGTCTCCAAGGAGCACCCACTGTTTGCCTCTATGGATCAGCATTATGCATCCCAAATCCTAATTTCTCACTGGTGTTTAAAAGTATGAAAAAAGACAGACCTACTCAAGCACCATGATAGTCAGCAGCTTAAAGCCAGCTAAAGCTCATTCAAAGGGAAGTATAATATGTTGACTTTGAATATTAAAATAATGTTTTTGTGTGTCATTGCTTGTAAAGACTAGTTAGTAGACAGTATCCTATACCTGATATTAATACAGATTAATAGCTGAGAATCAAGTTATTCATTCATATCTATGCACCTCAGGTGTGTTGGTATAACTACTGAAAGGGATAAGGAAACACTCAGCTCACCGTTAACTGTTGCTAAATATATCCCAAGATTGAACCCTAAGATTGAAACATTATTAAGAATCTATCCTTAGTACAGGTGAGAGAGAAAGAAGTTACTTTTTGAACAATGTTTTTTCAACTACTTCAGAATTCTCAATCCAGTATGGTAAGTCACTGCACCACCTGGGCGATTCCTGGGTCACTGTCAAGTCAGACTTAAGTCACACTGGTGACTCAATTCGGGGTTGTTGTTTTTCAAATGACTTGGACTCGATTCACAACTCGGAATCCACCCACCCCCTTTTTTCTGGAGGGCAGGGGAGCTTGTTTTTAATAGGGACTCAAACTTGGGACTTCGTACCAAAGACTCGGAGTTGGACTTGGGACTCGGACCCAAAGACTTGTCAACATCCCTGCAATTTTGATACTGACTGCTGTAGTTTCAAGTTACCCAATGAAGATATCACAACCTCTAATTACATCTAGAAGATACCTATCAAACTCAAAAACTAGCCAGCGAAAACCAATATGGTGGGAAACTGCAGGGCTTTCATCAGGGACTAATGTTGCCATGCGCATACTGATTCCCATTTCACAGGACATCTTATCTGTTTTGGACCAGAGTGCTGCTCTGCTGTTCAGCACCAAAACAGACAAGATGGGAAGCTTCATAATTAGGAGGCAATAACACATTTTCACTCCAGAGGCATGTCTTCAGAGCTGCTGTACTTGCAAAAATCAATGTGCAAATGGAATTGTTCTTTCTTCCCAATGGCCAATCACAGAACAAAAACAGGATAATTTGCAATGCTGAGAAAGACATGAGAAAATAATGAGACATCCTTCACTGCTTAGGTCAGCTCTCCTTCTAATTGCAAAGTTATCCATCTGTTTTGGGCCTGTGTATCACTCTAAATGAGGGACTGGAAGTATTTAGTTACAAGTAACATATCTTTAATTAATGATTTTTGGAGTAACATGCAGTGTAATAAATACTTACAAACATACAGCAAAAGTTATATTTTAGTGTAATGAGCAATGTTTTAGAGTTACTTTCAAAGGTTCTTTTTACGGGCATTTTAAGGCATTTGTAGAGACATTCTGACAGGTTTTTTTCAGGTTTTATTCCATTCTCTTACCAGTCCTAAGGGGGAAAGGAAGCACTCTTTTATTTTGTTTTGTTGTTGTTGTTGTATGTTGTAAATATTTGCAAAGATAGCTCGGTTAGTTAGATATATGGCTGCAGAGTTAGAGGTTAGGAGTTTGATTCCTTATTGTGCCTGAACGAACAGCCAGCCTGTATAGCCTAGGACAAGCGGCACCGTCCCAGAGTCCCCCCAGAAGAAGGCAAAAATAAATGACTTCTGAGTACTCTATACCTGAAAAGCCCTGATACAGTTATTATTAAATATTAGCAACATGCAGTATTAAAATTGGCTACTAGAGGGAACCACACAGTAATTTGTTGTATTTTCCCCTGCTGTTAATGATAATACAAGGCATTAATAACAAGTAACAAAATAAATTCCTTGCATGATCAAAGCAATAATAATAGCAACTTCGGCTCAGAGAAGTAGCATGTAATGCAAGCATTCCAAACTCTGCTCTCTGTGGCAAACCACAGTTGAAAGCAACAAGGAGAAGAAACAGACTCCACTGCCCTTTTCTCTCATTCTGAAAAGGATACTGGACAATTCCAAGAGGAGGTGTCTACTGAATGCAACTTCCCCCAAATAAGGACCTGGCATTGAAAAGATACAGTTTTAAAGTTCCATGGAATAGAATATCAACTCATGGGTGTTTCCGTTTTTCTAGATGGAGAAGTCAACTGTATATGTCATCCACCTTTAAACCCAGCCTATTATATAGAGTCTATTTTTCTCCTTTCTTAATTCAACATGAATTATTTTGACTCTTTTAAGACTGCTAATACTGACACTATGCGTAAGGGCATGGACAGCCTTCTTATAGATCTGCAGGAAATAGGTGTTTTAAAACTGTTATTGTTTTATTGTCACTTCCTGTCAAGACATACTCTCCATGTAATCAACCAAAAAATATCTATACACCAATCTATCTTCTGCATCAATCAGTTTTGTCTATTCAAATAAAAACATACTTCTGGAGGTTGTCCTGCTCCAGAAACAATGTTTAAAATCTATTTATTACATGAATGTCAGTTCCCTGGCAAAGGTGCAATCCTGACCCCTCCCCCCCCCCCCCGCTGTAAATTCATCCTGATATCCTTCACAACTCACAGTGAAAGTAAAGAAACATCATCCCTCGAACCAGTGCTGATTACATGTATTGTAACACAATTTGCTGGCTGCACAGCTCTGTGGTTTAGGTATCTGGCTGCAGAGCCATAGATGGGAAGTTCGATTCCCCACTGTGCCTCCTGTGAGTAGAGCCAGCCTGTGTGGCCTTGGGCAAGCTGCACAGTCTCAGGATGCCCCCAGAAGAAAAGAATAGTAACCACTTGTGAATACACTCTACATAGAAAACCTTGAAAAGGGTCACCATAAATCAGAATTGATTTGATAGCACACAATTATTAATTATTGTGATATAGCTGCAAAATAATTATAAATCTAGTATATATAGAGAAGGAAAAGAATAAAGAGGTGCATGAATCCAAAACATATGCCTGATCCTTTAAAACTTTGTTTGACAGATTAGGAACAATGTACCATGGACATTTTCTTGTGTTGGTTTTCAAGATGGACATGGGGGGATGGGAAAGGAGAAGAATCTAGAGACATGCTGTAGATTTAAGAATATTTTCGTTATCAGTCATGACCACTGCCATACTTGCCCCTACCCAGAGATCTTTTAATGATATTCTTCCTTTCATCTCCTGAGTTAGTCAGAAGGGGAAACCCAGCCAATCAGGGATCATGCAGTAAATGGAATGATGTCATTCCATCACACTGCAATCAAATCATGTCTGATGATGTCACTTAGGACAAAGGAAGCAATTAAAGAAAGAGAGAGCAAAAGAGTGAGAAGTACAAAAAGGGTTACACATTTTCACAAGTATGGCCAAGCATTATCAGTTCAGTTTCTCCCTACTGATACTGCTCTTGTGAGTAACTTCAGGTCAGCTGTACACAAGGCCTTATGAGTAATAAAAACAATGATGTGCTTGCCTTCTGGAGAAGAAAATATCACGACTAGCCTGCAAAATCACTAGAAAACCTGAACTCACAAGAATTCCAGTCTGCTGCCAAGAAACAGAATGTACCTCTTGCATTAAAATTCTCTAAAACGCAATTCTGAAAGATTAAACGTGATTCTGTAGCAACTGAAAAAGTAACATTAAAACCATTCTAAAACTAATCAAGTTTAAGAATGTGTCCATCTCCCCCACTGTTAATCAAAACATAAGCTGGATAAGTACACTAGGAAACACATCATTTAGAATCACTAGCAACAGGCCAAATATTGTTTTAATATATGTTTTTAATTAAAGGTGATTGACTTGAATGAAGCAGACTGCTAAATGAGCCATAGCTTTAGGCCACTGCTGGAGTTCCCAACATACATTCGCTGGAGAAGAGAAAGAGAAAATAAGCAGACTGGGGAAAAATGTGTTCAAAATTTAGATTTAAATTCCAAGAAAGTGAACTTCCAATATGTTTCTCTCTTTTGAATCATGAAACACAGATTATCTTTTCAAATCCTTAATCCATTATTCTCAAGATTGAAGACTCGGAAAATACCCCCTTCCTGGACCAGTCTGAACATCAACTGTACATGAAACGCTACATGAATTAAAAGCAAGATTGCCATCAACATTATTTTCTGATATATATAGATATATACCATGGAAATGTCTAGCAAACAAGTCAGAAGTAGGTAAGTTAATATGCAAAATTGATGGCCAAAAAAGGGGAGGAAATATGAAAACAAAATCACATTTGTGCCCATTTTCAGACATAATCTCCTTACACATTACGCATGATGCACAAACAAGAGACCCTTCCTTTGGTTATTCAGTGCCATTTGCAATGAACATAGCTAAGCTGATTACACAGCTTCCAATTTATTTTTCCCCACTGCCAGCACATAAAAATAGGCTGCTATTGACACAGTGGTGGTTTAAAGGTTACATAAAATAAAGACCCAGCTGCCTCCTATTTTGAAAACTCTGCTTCATTTGTATAGCCTGTGACAACAATGGGATTGAGGAACGTTACATAAAAAAGAAAAGAATACCAACGTTTTACCCACAGAGAGAATAAGGGGGAGAGAGAAGGAGCAAAATATTCAAGATTTTAACATCATGCCCGATCCTTTCTTGTGCAGCAACTCAAAAGTAACAAACCATTAAAAAACACACAAGTCTATATTTACTACTCTAAATTAAGAAAAAGGTCTGCCTTATACAGAATAATTTACCATGGCCACTGTGACCATCTATTTTTAGCCCTTTGTCATCAAACAGATGGTTTACAATGTGCTCTCATGAAAGTTATGCAGAGTCCTGATTAACATGCTGCTGTGTGAACAAACTTTTTAAAGGTAGTCCAATCAGCACTGTATGCCCAAAACCCACTCCCATGGTTCTGATCTTTTGAGTCATGTCATTGACATCTCCTTTACATCAGCCATATAGGCTTTCGCAGACATCAACATGTACATTAAAATGCTTGCTTGCTCTTTTCAAATACTCTTTTACTAGGAAATGACTATACTTTTTATTTATAAAACAACCATGCAATACACACACACATGCACACACATCTTCCTGAGTTTTAAAGAAGCCTTTAGCATTCTGCATTAAAATCCGAAAATAAAACCATCCACTGACTTGCTCCCATCTTAAACAAAGCAGAAAAGAAACAAAAAAGGCAGCACTGGAAATACTAATGGAAACCACTACTAGAGCTGTGATGATGATAAACCACAAGGCCATACCTGGTGACTTAGAGACTGGAATGGCTCACCGATTCCAAGCTGCATGACCTTTTTATTCCCAGAGAGCATCCCCTGCCTTGTAGTAGAAATGTATCACACTCAGCTAGCTATCTTTCAGGCATCTTCTGGGCTAGCAAAAAAACCATCAGGTCTCTCCATTAGCAAGTGATAAGCGTGCTTCTTCAAAATATTAAATCTCCAGTATTCTTCTCTCCGTCCCCTGTGCACACACAGTCATCTAGTTAGAGAAGGAGACTGGAAGAGCTGCTACATCAGTGATGCTGCTAATGCTATCTGAAAACACTAAGCTTACTGCTTAAAGCAATCCTGCCTCATCCAAGCAGAGCAAGCCACATCCTTCAGCTCCTCGCTGGCGTTACTATAAACCCTTGGGTTGCCATTATGGATGATGACGATGTTGTCGTTCAATCTCTATAGACAATTAAAGGTGAAAACAGCCATTATACAACCCAGATCATGCTCTCTCTCACACACACACACAAACCCTGCCGGGCGAAATGACATATCCAGGTTATCCCGTTTTGCTTGCATGACCACTTCTTCACATGCAGCGCTGCTGTTCTGAGAAAAAAGCTGTACAACATGAAGCAAGAGAAAATGATCAGACAAAAATCATACACATATCAAAATCAGGTAAGCATTTAAGATGCTTCAGAACGGATACTGCAACCATCTTACAGTTCACAGATTTATTGAATATATATGCTTAAACAGATGTGTCTGTGTGTGTGTGCACGCTCACGCATGTGTGCATGTGTATTCTATGAACATTTTCAAAAAGCTCTATACTCAATACATTTTTTTTTGCACTGTTCCCTGGTAGCAACCCAAAAATCGACACAGTTTGAAAACATGCCAGTGTTATGACAGGACAAACACATTTGGGTACCAAACAAAACAATCACATGTTTTGTATTCCTGTTCTTGCTGCCCATTTTACTTCATCAAAATAATTTTACTGCTCTCTTTTGAAGAGCTGTGAATAATTTATTAACAAGTACACAAGTGTAACCCAATTACATCTCACAATATCGTAGCATAAATCTCTCTACGCTATTTTAAATCGTGATCACACTATCACAGTGAATCACTGTTCTCAGATTTATACTTGAAAAGGAAAAATATTTTAATATAGAGGCACTGATCCTGATAACAGTGAATTATCCTACAATTTTCAATCATTTTAATCCAGTCAATGGTTTAAAGATGACTTCTGAAGCAATTTTAGAATTAGAGACAGCACATACAGCTAACAGATGGCCAAACTATTCTCAACCATTCCTGGAAAATAACACTTTAAAGGAAAAGGAGAGAATCTATAAGTTCCCTACTCCAGTTTTTAAAAAGCAAAAGCAAAATATTAGCTCTGTGTGCGATTTCTGCATCTACGAATATAGAATCTACGGATTCTATATTCCAGAGCTGAAAACAGAGGCGCCCCTATGCATGAGTGGAAAGGCTCAGGGCAGAATCTGGCAACCTAGCAGGGTAGTCTGGTAGGTTGCTGTGATGACCACAGAAACTAGATTCAAATGTGCCACAGAGCAAAAAGGTGAAAAGGAAATGGGAGCAGATCCTACAGAGATCAGAAGCAAGCCACACATACCACATGACAAGTGTTAACCGATAAATTAGACCTATATATGCTACACTGAATTTATACAACTTTTGTAACCTGCCCCATTTTACAGCTGAAGAGTTCTGAAGCCCAGAATGAGTCATGAGCTGAAAACTGAACAGTGAATGCATGACACAGAATTCTCAAAAAATAATAGTGGTGACAATAAAATGTCTCTAAACATGCTTTCCCCTCTGTATATGCTCTGAGGCCATCTATTATTGTTGAACAAGGACAGTCTTTCTACACATTTAGAATTCATGGCATCAGTTCAAGTCAGATGAAGAGTCCCAAATTCATTTTCTTACAACATTAAGCACTGGCCCTTCCTCTGTTGCCAGGAAAATACAACCACAGAAAACAGACATTCTGTTCCTCTCCTTGCAACAATCGCTCCTTGTTCCCACCTCCTTCCAGCAGCTCCTCATAAGAACCTATCACATTATAGGCACACTGTCCATGCCTAGTCTCCCATCACTATCACCTCTAAGCAGTCCTAATTTTTTGCATGATCCTACTATGGCTCATCCCAGTCTTTTCTCCCCGTTTTAAGTCCTGTTGTTGTTGTTTAGTCATTAAGTCGTGTCCGACTCTTCGTGGCCCCATGGACTAGAGCACGCCAGGCCCTCCTATCTTCCACCGCCTCCCGGAGTTTGGTCAAATTCATGTTGTTAGCTTTGATGACACTGCCCAACCATCTCGTCCTCTGTCGTCCCCTTCTCCTCTTGCCTTCACACTTTCCCAACATCAGGGTCTTTTCCAGGGAGTCTTCTCTTCTCATGAGATGGCCAAAGTATTGGAGCCTCAGCTTCAGGATCTCTCCTTCCAGTGAGCACTCCGGGTTGATTTCCTTTAGAATGGATAGGTTGGTTCTCTTTGCAGTCCAGGGGACTCTCAAGAGTCTCCTCCAGCACCACAATTCAAAAGCATCAATTCTTTGGCGGTCAGCCTTCTTTATGGTCCAGCTCTGACTTCCATACATCACTACTGGAAAAACCATAGCTTTGACTATGCGGACCTTTGTCAGCAAGGTGATGTCTCTGCTTTTTAAAATGCTGTCTAGGTTTGTCATCGCTTTCCTCCCAAGAAGCAGGCGTCTTTTAATTTTGTGGCTGCTGTCACCATCTGCAGTGATCATGGAGCCCAAGAAAGTAAAATCTGTCACTGCCTCCATATCTTCCCCTTCTATCTGCCAGGAGGTGATGGGACCAGTGGCCATGATCTTAGTTTTTTTGATGTTGAGCTTCAGACCATTTTTGGCGCTCTCCTCTTTCACCCTCATTAAGAGGTTCTTTAATTCCTCCTCACTTTCTGCCATCAGAGTGGTATCATCTGCATATCTCAGGTTGTTGATATTTCTTCCGGCAATCTTAATTCCGTCTTGGGATTCCTCCAGTCCAGCCTTTCACATGATGTATTCTGCATATAAGTTAAATAAGCAGGGGGACAATATACAGCCTTGTCGTACTCCTTTCCCAATTTTGAACCAATCAGTTGTTCCATATCCAGTTCTAACTGTTGCTTCCTGTCCCACATATAGATTTCTCAGGAGATAGATAAGGTGGTCAGGCACTCCCATTTCTTTAAGGACTTGCCATAGTTTGCTGTGGTCCACACAGTCAAAGGCATTTGCGTAGTCAATGAAGCAGAAGTAAATGTTTTTCTGGAACTCTCTGGCTTTCTCCATAATCCAGCGCATGTTAGCAATTTGGTGTCTATTCCTCTGCCCCTTCGAAATCCAGCTTGTACTTCTGGGAGTTCTCGGTCCACATACTGCTGAAGCCTACCTTGGAGGATTTTGAGCATAACCTTGCTAGCGTGTGAAATGAGTGCAATTGTACGGTAATTCTTTGGCACTGCCCTTCTTTGGGATTGGGATGTAGACAGATCTTTTCCAATCCTCTGGCCGCTGCTGAGTTTTCCAAACTTCCTGGCATATTGAGTGTAGCACCTTAACAGCGTCATCTTTTAAGATTTTAAATAGTTCCACTGGAATGCCATCACCTCCACTGGACTTGTTGTTAGCCATGCTTTCTAAGGCCCACTTGACTTCGCTCTCCAGGATGCCTGGCTCAAGGTCAGCAACCACACTATCTGGGTTGCCCGGGACATCCAAATCTTTCAGGTATAATTCCTCTGTGTATTCTTGCCACCTCTTCTTGATGTCTTCTGCTTCTGTAAGGTCCCTACCATTTTTGTCCTTTATCATGTCCATCTTTGCACAAAATGTTCCTTTAATATCTCCAATTTTCTTGAACAGATCTCTGGTTTTTCCCTTTCTATTATTTTCCTCTATATCTTTGCACTGTTCATTTAAGAAGGCCCTCTTGTCTTTCTTTGCTATTCTTTGGAAGTCTGCATTCAATTTTCTGTAAGTTTCCCTATCTCCCTTGCATTTTGTTTCCCTTCTCTTCTCTGCTATTTGTAAGGCCTCGTTGGACAGCCACTTTGCTTTCTTGCATTTCCTTTTCTTTGGGATGGTTTTCGTTGCTGCCTCCTGTACAATGTTACGAGCCTCCATCCATAGTTCTTCATAGTTTAAGTCCTAGATTGCAGCAAGTACCTCTAAGAATGCACAGACTGTCTTTCCCTTACCAATGACGAAACTCCTGCCACTACAGAAGTAGCACTAAGGAGCAAGTTGCCTCCAAGTACATGCTTAGGCAATATTCCAGGGTAAGTGATGAGTGCCCAGTCCTTTAAGCCAGTGGCTCCCAACTTTGGACAACCCAGGTCTTCTTGGACTGCAACTCCCAGAAACCCCGGCCAGCGCAACTGGTGGCGAAGCCTTCTGGGAATTGGGAGTCACCTGGGTCACCCAAGGTTGGGAACCACTGCTTTAGGCACAAACGTAACAACACAGAGACAAACACACACAAAACTCACCCCAACTTTCTTCCACTCCCTTCCAGGTAGAGTGGAACCCTTGTCTGTCTCTGTGAACTCTTTCCATTTGTAAGTTCACCATATGATGTGGAATCATCTGCTAGGGCAGCCCTGGCCCATTTGTAGGGGGCCATAGACTGGAAGCAATTCTTCACACACACCGTTATGAGGTTCATTATGCCACCTCTACAATCCTGATTCAACCTATGTTTCTTTCATATTGTGTTGATAGCCGTGGCCAAAAAAAGGTTGAGAATGATTGTTCTAGGGCAGCAGTTCCCAACCTTGGGTAACCCAGGTGTTCACGGACTGCAACTCCCAGAAATTCCAGGCAGCACAGCAGTTACCCAAGGTAACTGCTGTGTCTAAACCACTGCTTTAGACACAAATGTAACACACACACACACACACACACACACACACACACAAAATCCACCTGTTTTCTTCCTCTTCCTTTCTTTTTTCCATATTCCAGCAGCCCAAATTTTTTTCCGTCAAAGCAGCTTATCAACACAGTGGAAGAAAGCATTTCAATTTCTACTTTTAAAACTGCTGATCTTAATTTCCCCCCCCAAAAGGGTTAATGAAGGAGAATGAATCCCAAGCCAAAGTCCTCCTGCCCAGCCAACATTAAAATGGTCTAACTTACATTTAACACAGAGGCCCCAAAGAGGAAAGCTTGGGGGGTGGGGGGTGGAGACAGTAAATATCTTTAAAATAAAACGTATTTTATGCTAATGTCTTCATTTATCATTTAACACACCATCTAAGCATGTGAGGGTTTTTTTTTAAAGGCGAGCCATAAATAATGAACAACAGTAGCATCACCATCACAAAGGGGTCTCAAAAAGGCAGGGTATCTTATTTATTAATTACATTCATATCTCAGCCTCTTCCCCTATGAACTCAAAAGACAACAGGCAACATTCTATCCTCCTCACAACAACATTCTGTGATAGACTGTAAAAAGGGGCATAATTGGCCTAAGGCCCACCAGTGGATTTCTTGGCTTTCCAGGAGACCAGAACCTGTATCTCTCCAAGTCCAGTCTGACCACTACACTGAGCCTTTGGGAACTTCAATCCTCTTCATCAAATACATGAAATGCCATCCTGAATTTCAAGTACTGTATGTATACTGTGCATGGCAGTGGGGAGTGGTTGGCTGGAGAAATGTAGACAGTGAGATTAGAAGGAAATTAAGCACAATTACATTAACCACTAACATTTTCTAACAGACCAACTCTGCTTTTCTCCCCAGCTATTATGTTGGTAACAAAATACTTGTTATTCTCTATATGCATTTACACTGCATAGTCTTAGGAGTTTAATACCACTTTAACTGCCATGGCACCATCCTAAGGAATCCAGGGGATGAAATACTTAGAATTTTCTGCCTAAATTGAACTCAAGTGAAATCCCTTGAACTACAGGAGAGAATTCTAAGGTTAGTTACTAAAACACAAATCCCAGGACTCCATAAAATGGGGTTGTGACAGTTACAGTGGTAAGCAAGAGTAATTGTCCCTACACAACCTATTGATCAAATATTCCATTAATAAGAACACCCATTCCAAACACTGCATGGTGCACATAAAATACAGGAGTTGTGATTCCATCACATTCTTTCCATTCATGAATGGAATTAACATCTGAAATCATTTTGAACTGTTGTAGGAATAAACCTGTGTTTTCACTTGGAAATAATTGCTCCTACTCTTTATTCCATTTCTATAGGTGGGGAGGAGGGTAAGTTGCTTAAAATAAGTGAAATGTAGATATTCCATGCTAAGGTGACAAACTGGATGGGATTTTTAAAATTAAGAATAAACCTTCTTTAGTCCATCCACCCACTGACACTTTTTTCTTGATGGATTTAAGTGGCAGTTCATGCAGAAGATTCTACATAGGGGGAGAGGAAATACTAGCGCAAAGCTTGCTCTCACACCACTGTATGTAAAACCAAGACACTGGATTCATATAAGAATCAGACTAAACTCAGTGCTTAGAAGTACCATATTCAGACTTCTAATCATATCTTATCTCTGGATGAAAAGTCAATGTGGTATAGTGTAGCCGGACTTACAAGATCCAAGTTCTAGTCTCTATTCTGTCACAAAACTCATAGATTACTCCTGGGGCAGTCATTTTCATTCTGCCTGACCTACCTCACAGATGAGTTGTGTGGATTATTTACGAGGACCTAATAGGGCAATGTCTCTGGCCAAGTTGTGAATGGCTTCCTCCTGAAGATACTGAGATTCTCCTCTTGAGGGAAACCTCCTTTCCATCAGGTTGCTCTCCTTCTCCCACACTGAAGCTTTTTGCCTTTAGCAGGATGAGCAGAAATAGAACAGATGCAGCTTTTCTATCACTGGATATCCATGCAGCACTGACTGAATTTCTGTGTTTCATTATGGCCATGTTGCATTATGTCTTTCTTTACTTTGTTTCTTTTATATCCCACCATTCCTCCATCTATAAAATCCATCTATTCTATTTTTGTCTGCCTGTGTATTTGTTTTCTAATTTTGGGAAGCCATGAAAACTGAAAATACACTTTCTGCTGCCCTTTGTTTCAGAAACGTAATAGGCTGATGCAGCTCAGTGCGTGTTGACAATAACAAAACAGTCAGTAGAAGCATGCATGTCAACAGAAATTTCCCTTTAAGCCTTATTTTGAGAGCCTTTAGGATGGCAGAGGTAGATTCAGGGCAAATTCATCATCTGAATGCAGTACATACTTCATTTATCATACTCAGAAGAGCACTTGTCTTTAGTAAAGCTAAAGGAGTTATTTTTTGGACGATAACGAATGCTGACCACTGAAAGGTACATTTGCTGCTACAACAGGTTGAAGAAGCAAAAGTGGCAAGAAAGAGATCATGTAGCTTCAGAATGCAGGACAGCAAGGGATGTGAAAACTGAGCATAGTTTGGCAGAGTACATATACAATAAACTTGAGGGAAGACAAATTCAAGGAGCTCAGAAAGAAGTGGAGGAGGATCCTAAGGCTCCCAGAGGATGATGCCATGAGTTTGAAAAGTGAAAAGATGGAACTTTTCATTAAGAACTGTCATAATATCCTTAAGGGCCAGTATGGCATAGTGAATAGTGTGACTGGCCTGGGTTCAAATCCCAACTCAGCCAAGGAACCTTACTTGAGGATGTGGTGATGGTAAAGTCACTCTTTACATATTGCACCTACCATGAAAAATCTGTTAGAATTGCCATTAGTTGAATGCAACTTGATGACACATAACACACATTTTGAGGAAGTGAGGCCTGGATGGTCACACTGCTACATCATTGGTAGAGAAACTCTTCCCATCAAGTACCCATTAGCAGCTCTGTGTCAAACTGCAGAGAGGTCTTGAGCAAAGTGTCACAGTGCGCTTACAGCCCTCTAAAGCAGAGGTCCTCAACCTTTTTTGTAATGCGGACCGGCGGAGCCTCTGAGGGAGGTGGGGAGGCCGCTCGCGCTCTCCGACACACGTGCGCCCACCCCACCCCTGCGCGCGGGCGCATGCTTGAAGGGGTGAGGGAGTGCGTGCCAGCGGCAGCGGCGGCGGCGGCAGAAGCCTGGGAGTCTGAGCATGGCCGGGGGGGTTCACTCTGGCCGCTCGCCTCCCAACAGGCTCCAACGAGGCCGGGTCAGCGCTCCTCGCCGCCCTCCGCGGGAAATTCAAATGCAGCCGCTGGTGCCAGTTCCAGAGCTGGAGGCACCAGAGGCGGCATCGGCCTGCTGAGGGCGGCGAGGAGCGCCGGCCCCGGCCTTGTTGGAGCCCGCCGGGAGGCGAGCAGCCAGAGCACCCGGCCATGCTCTGCCTCCCGGCTCTGGGCAACCCCCGTCGCCGCTGCTGGGCCGCGAAGACAGACCTCCTGCCCCCCCCCCGCACGCACTCCCCTCCCCACAGCTGCTTTGCACGCGGGGGGGATGCGTGAAGGGGTGAGGGAGCGCTCACGCCAGCGCTGGCACGCGCGTGCATGCGCAAAGCAACTGTGGGGAGGGGAGTGGATGCGGGGGGGGCCAGGAGGTCTGTCTTCGCGGCCCAGTCGGGCTCAAGCCACGGACCGGCAATGGGCCGTGGACCGGGGGTTGACGACCTCTGCTCTAAAGAGAGGAGGGTTGTTGCTATCCACAGTCAAGTCACTTCTGATGAACTTATGAACTAATGACATTCAAAAGGTCATTAACAGCCCTGTCCCAAAGTAGAGAATCCAGATAACAGAAACTAATTTGTTGTTGTTACGTTGTTGTTACATGCCATCAAGTCATCTCTGACTTATGGCGACCCTATGAATTAATACCCCCCAAATGTCCAATTGTTGACAGTCCTGCTCAGATCTGGAAAACCAAGGCCATAGCTTCTTTTATAGAATCAATCCATCTCGTATTTGGTCTTCTTCTTTTCCTGCTGCCTTCAACTTTTTCTAGCATTACTGGCTTTTCCAGTGAATCTTGTCTTCTCATGATACTCAATTCTGCACATGTCTGTCAGTGTATGGAGCATTGCATCCAGTTTTGGTGCCACTTTTTAAGAAGGATAGCAGCAAATCAGAGTGTGTCTAGAGGAAGGTGGCCTGGGTGGTGTAGCATTTGGAAACTGAACTATTTAAAGAATGCTTGAAAGTTTATTATGTTTATCTAGAAGAAGATATGATTAAAAGAAAGCATGATAGTAGTCTTGAAATACTTGAGGAATCTCATGCAGAATACGACAGTGACAGTACATCAAAGAGTAGCAACATTATTACATTTTCATTAAAATATATTCTAGTGATGGCAGGCAGGTATGTGTAGAGAAGTATTGGAATATACAACATGCAGGGCTAGGAAAACATGTACTAGTTTTGCTTGTTTTAGATCTTGCCAACTGCTTGTTTGTTCATGAAAAGATCAGAAAGTCCATCAACACATATATATATTTATATATATAAATATATATGTAAATATATATATATATATTTACAACACGCTCCAGATTCAAAATAGGCAATGAAAGCTTTCAAAATATTCAAATGTGTAAACATTTATACCCTGGAATCTACGTAATGTCAAGAGCACTGATGAGTGAGGGAAAGGAAGCTTTTGAGTACAGCCACACCACCCAAAATAAAGCAGCTGCTTTAATAACAGGGAACAAAGACAAAGAACCTGCCAGGACATATGCTGAATCCCTCTGGAGAATGAAAAGCAAGCCCAGCCTGGTTTTAAATTTAGTTGATATTTCACCTAGCTTGCTTCAACACAAAATGTTCCTATAAAAATATGCCACATTCAACAAAAGGGAACAAAAAATATCACATGTATCTCAAGAAACCTGAACATCTACCGGCTGGATCTAGAAAACTGCAAATGAAAGGAAAATAGTCTCATACACGAGCTTGTGTAAGATTTCATGAAGGCATATAATAGCTAGGTTCTTTTAGAGCAGTAGTTCCCAACCTTGGTTAACCTTGGTGTTCTTGGACTGCAATTCCCAAAAGCTTTCACCACCAGCTGTGCTGGCCAGGTTTCTGGGAGTTGCCGCAGTCCAAGTTTGAGAACCACTGTTCTGGAGTAGCTCCTGTGCTTCCTCTCCTGCAAGAAACTGTGCATATTATGGAACCCGCTGAAACATAACTTGTGACTCTCATGCAACATTCTAGCACAGAGTTGCTCAACCTGCAGGAGGCAAACAACTCTGAGTATCCTGGTTGCTCCACCGACCCAATTTTCCTCATTGCACAGCTGGGTAGTTAGAGAAAATAATCATGACTGCTCTTGAGTCTGAACTTCTTTCTTGTTAGGTTGAAACATTTCGCTACTCATCCAAGTAGCTTCTTCAGTCTTATTTGGTTGAAATGTTTCGCTACTTGGATGAGTCGCAAAATGTTTCAACCTAACAAGAAAGAAGTCCAGTTGCCATGACTCAACTTCCAGATAAACTCACCTGGATGACTGAGAATCTACACAGATAAATCATTACTGCTGTTATCAGCCAAAGGTTTTCACATTTAGTAGACACTGAGCAATCTCTAGCAGGTATACTATTTCTCTGCTCCTAGCAGTGGCAGAAAAATCAACATTGCTTCTGTGGGGTGGGAGTGGGAGCCTAGAGCTTTGCTAACAGTTTTTAGATTCCAGTGCCAATGGACAGACGCTTGAAACCTCCCTAACTCAACCTTGTCCACTAAAGTGTGTATGGTGGGAGAGGCAGTATGTGCACAAATGCACAAGTGCATATGCAGTACCAGTCTTCCAGCTAAAGCTAAATGCAGCTCACAGGGGCAAGAAGGTTGTGCATCTCTGCTCTAACACAGAGACGTTTGACACATAAGACTCGGTACCTCCTGCTGACTCCAGTAGCACTACAGAGACCCAAATCCAAGGGAACTAGAGGAATATTCTGGAACCAGAGACGTTGCATAGGTATGTGGCAACTTGCACGGGCATGGGGTTTCAGTTCTTTTGGTGTCAGGAAGCGGGAAGCCTCATCAAGTCAAAACAAGGTTGCCATGGGGCTGTAAGGCCCCTCGGACCAGTAAGAGCATATGAAAGGTCCTTTTTCAGGCTACCGCTCCAAGAAAGTCACAGCTGCAATGTTCTGGTCCAAGGAGATGCTGGCTTTTCTGCTCATTTTCACACCAGTGGCATTGTACACTCCTCAAATTGTCATAGGCATTACTCAGGCACCTTGTTACACCTTTTAATACCTAAAATCCTAGTCCACACTCTATAGTGCCTCTAGGAAAAGCAATAAACTGAAAGAACAACCATCCTCAAATTCCTCCTTCACTCCAAGGTGGTATCTTAGATAATTTAAGTGTTCTGTGAAACTGCTTCTTGATCTTAATAAAACTCTGTGTTCTTGTTTGTACAGGGTAGCTTCACATGACATGGGTGTATTTTCTTTTGTTAGTAGCCTGAGTTTCTTATACACAAGAAAGATGAAGCAAATAATGAAGAGAGATTGATTGAAACAAGGAAACAGGATTTATTTTAATTTTTTTAAGAACCATAGGTAAAAGGTAAGAGGGGAAAGGTAGGTTCCTGGATTCTAATAAAGGTTTTTAATATTTCTTCAGCCTTTGAAATTCAAAATAATTACATTACAGACTCTCAGTCCCTTCCTTCAATTGCTGCCAGAATTGACTTGGACTATCTTAGGTATTGGCTCAGACTGAATGGTTTGGAGGACCAAACTGGAGGATGGGCAAAGTGGTGCGACAATAAGCTAAAAGTCTATTGTCTTACTATGGATAAGTTTTTCTGCCTTAGTGCTAACATGTTGAGGAACTGGATCTTTGATTTTGATGTTTCTCAAGACAGAGCCACAATTTTTGGGTCCCAGTTTTCTAGCTGGTATTCCCAACTTCAGATCAATCACAAAAGTCCACGTTATTTTGAGGCACTGTATCTCCCACAGCTTCGCAGAGTCTTCACTGAACTTAGATTTCAGCAGATGCCCTCTGCATATCTTGAAGGGAGATACAAAAGAATTCCAGTTACGGAACACAAATGTGTATTTGGCTGCAACCAGAGAGAAGACATAATCCACTATTTATTGTTCTGCCCCCTCTACAAGGACTCAAGAGAAAGATTTTTTTTTACTTATTATCCAGTCATTCCCTAATTGCACACCTGAGGAATTAGTATTAAGATTGCTTATTGACAATCAGCCATTCATTACATATGCTGTGGCACTATATGCATTGGCAATCAAGAATCTGAGGTCTGGTTTTCTCAAGGACCATAATGTCATTTAATTTAATGGTCAATAGTTTAATTGGAGATGCTCAAAGAAGGGCACATTTTAAAACATGTAGTTCTAAAATGTATGTTTTTAAAACCTGGTTTTTCCTTTTATATCATACACCTGAAGGGACACTGGCTGTGGGATTCTAAAAACTACAGCCCATAAAAACCAACTTCTCAAGCTCTCTCCGCACCTAATGCTTACTTGTTGTCTGGGATTCTTTGTCCATTCCTAAAAGTACTGCTTCATAAGAAATTCATTAGTAAGAATGTGGTTCAAGTAGTTCCAAACAAGGTTTGCCACAATCTGAAACTGAATTAAATACATGTGATAGCATTTAATGAAACTGGAAGTGCCCCAGTGATCTCAGAGGAAGAGTTAAGCCTTATTGGAAGTAAATGAATGGATATGGTGGCATATCATATGCATGTGCTAAAATTAAAATTATGGTTTCAGTGCCTTCCCTCTTGAAATTTAAACAAACAAAAGAAATATATGTTGTAGAAAAATTTAAAGCCAAGAATTCAAATGAAAATAATTTCCACAAAAGCTTGAATTCCTTTGAAAAAAATGTTTCAAACACATTACGTGAGTTAATCCCCTCTCCCCCAACCAAATATTTCAGTTTTAGTATTTATGGGCTACTGAGACATTTTTGAAATTTTTATTTTTAAATATAAACCAAACACACATGCAAACTCATCATGCTTTATTTAGGGCATTTTTCTTGAAATATCTCCAGATTTAAAGTATTTTGAACACCCACACAATTGATAGTTTGACTGCTCTATTGAGTTCCTCAGAAATGCATGTTAGTTAACTTCTCAAAATAACAGTCAAATGTTGGCTATCTATCTACTCTTCCCCAGTCCTATGACCCACATTGCTTTCAGCCTCTAGGTATGCTACATAACAAAGATACAGTATGAGCAAAATGGGTCCTTCAGTTGGCCTCCTCCTTCAGAGAATCAAACTGCCTGTTATTTGAACCCAAGAGGATACAGCATTCAAATTTCACACGAAAGAGCACTGTGGGAAATTCAAAAGTGGTGCCCAGTGCTTATTGGAAAGCAAGGGGTGGGCATTAAATGATGACCAAGGCAGGCATCACCAGTGAACCTCACTGTTTTTGTGCAGCTTCTGTGCATTCCAATGAGAAGCTTGAACTAACTTTCCAAGAAATTCTGGCCTATGTTTGACTAGATTTTTAAAAATGTGTTTTTGAAACAACAGGTCATTTACTAGCCCATTGTCTTGCTGTGGAATTTGCACAAGTGCCATTCCATTTATTGTATTTTACAGATTTCTCTATTCAGCAAAACTTCCAGGGTGATTTACAAAAAGAAGATAAAAACAATTTTTTAAAAAATTGAAAGGTTCATAAATATATGAAATAACTGCATAAAACCACTTTATGAGGGGGTGGGGAGAATTAAAATATCTTTTATCTGGCTCTCAGAAGACAAAAGGAGGAGCCATACCTCAACAAAAGAGCAACCACCCTTGCATGCAGGAGGTCCCACATTCTTCTCCAGGAAGGGCAAAGAAAGAAACCTGCCTAAAAGCCTGAAGAGGCATTTCCACTGAGTGTGGAAAATGGACCCGTGGTAACTTCTTATGTTCCCATGTTACAATGTTGGCAGCAAACAGAACTGCCTAGAGAAGAAGTTCTACAAAAGAGGTGCCACCACTAAAAAAGGCTTGACTTTAGGCATCCTTCAGTCTCGAGAGACTATGGTAACGTGCTCTGTATGGAGGACTTGGAGAGTGTCCTCTCCACAGCACGAAGCCTGGGTAAAATAATATGGAGGATAGGCTGTTACCCAAGCAGCAAATCCCCCCTCTCCATGTTGCTGAAATAGTCCAATGGAAAAGCAAGAGCCAATACAACTGGTTCCAGCGACGTCACAGGAGTTGCCAGAACGACACAACTGCCTCCGGGACTCCGGCTCCGGATTTTGCCTCGAGGTTAACTCCTGAAGCCTTTTCCATCAGTGGATATAGTCACAAGGCAGTGGAGGTTTGAAATTAGAGTTTTCCTGCTCCTAGATGGGCTGCCTTCCAAGGCTGACGAGCCCCACCTACCCGGCTAAAAAGGTATCCTTCAATTATTTGTCCTACCTCGCATCAAAGTCTGGGATAATGCTTTTTAAAAAACAACAACACTGCATTACTCATTACTTTCCTTGAGTATCAGGCTATTAGCACTGGCATTACTACAGTCCTGAAAAGTATTCTGTTGTGTGGCTCAGCATGACAACTGCACTACTGAAAAATGTAGTGAGATGTTCTCTAGTTCCCCCCAAGAAAATCCCTCAAGCCTTCTTCTCATCTCAAGCAGTAGAAACTACAATACAGTATTAGCAATGACAGCAAATTAAATAATACATAACTTGCTGTCCTTTCATGATACCTAAAATATGCTGCCATAGATAAGGGAAGAGCATTTTCCATTCACTAACAACTTTTAACAGTATGAGATACCTTTTATATTAAAACGTTAGGAGACCATGGAACGGACATTTAACATACATTTTCTTTAAAAACGCTGCTTCTGCTGCATTTTCAGATTTCCTATGACTTCCTAATTCTCTAAGAGAATGGAAGCCTGGTTTAAAAAATAATATCCATTACCCACTAAGATAACTCATTAATTCCTTGCAGTAATAGCTGGGTTTTAATTTTAATCTATGGTGTAATAAAATTAAAATGGATCATGGATTTTTATTTGTACCTCCATTCATTAGATAAGAAATTCAACACAGCAGACTCAGAATACAAATTACAAAAAAACAAATGGCACTGGTGCAGCAAAAAGTGTTATCCTGCAAAACATAAGCAGAGTGCTACCCAGCAAACCTCAAGCTGGGAATAAACAGCATATGAATTTACTTGACACAATGTGAATTTACTTGGCAGCCTTCAGAGTGTATTCTATCTTACTAAGTCTATACAGAAGTAAATGTCATTACATTCAGTGGGCATGTGACCTACTGCTCCCAGGGTGCATGACATCATTTATTTAAACAACCCAACTACCTCACTCAGGATTTTTAGGGTTTGATAGCTGGGAATCATCCTTTCGTGATTTCCTTTGGAGTATAGCTCAAGATATGTAAAGCAGGGAGCTCAAGGCAAAGAGAGGAGAAAAGAAGAGGAAATACAAAACCCTCGAACAGTGGTTCCCAACCTTGGGTAAACCCAGTGTTCTTGGAGTACAACACCCAGAAGCCTTCACCACTAGCAATGCTGCCTGGAGTTTCTGGGAGTTGCAGTCCAAGAACACCTGGATTACCCAAGGTTGAGAACTGCTGTCCTAGAACAATCATTCTCAATTTTTTTTTTTTTTTGGCCACAGTCATCAACACAATATGTCTGTGGCCCCCTTCAAATGGGCCAGGGCTGCACTAGCAGATGATTCCACATCACCTGGCGAACTTACAAATGGAAAGAGTTCAAAGAGACAGACAAGGGTTCCACTCTACCTGGAAGGACTCTTTTGGGTTCCTCCTCCCCCCACCACACACACAGAAAGAGAGAGAGAGAGAGAGAGATGCTCCCTGGATCAGTTCCTTTCCCTTGTTGTCCAGTCTCCCTCTCTCTCTCATCACAACACTTCATCCACAAAAAAGAGGCAGGAAAGGCAGCATAAGAAAATGAGTCATCCTTGTTCTCCTCCTTCGGTTGCCTTCCCACTGCTCATACCAAGCATATATACACACAGTCAGTAATGAGTAATAGGTAAATACCCTGTCTTTGTTCCTTGGAAAAGTAGTAAATTACAGCTTCTGAGATGCTCAGGCCAGACATTTATTTGAAGCCCTTCGTTGCCTGCTGTCTTCTTCTCATGGTATCACCTTTCCCCTTCTCATTGGGTAAAAAGGTAAATATGCACAAAACACTTCTCCAAAAACACACACACACATACACACACAAAAAGAAACAAAACAAGAAACCCTGCTATCATCAGTTGGCTGCTTACATCAAATCAAGATTGTCTGGCTAAAGTTAAAGGAGAAATCTACACACAAAAGAACAGAAACAAAAGGCTAAAAGAAATTTACACACAATGACAAATTAAATTAAAAATATCTTAAAAGTTATCTTATTTTTTTCTATTTCTCTTCTCAATAAAGTCAGATATGAGATTGCTCAAAAATATTTCCCTCACAAGTTCCTATTCTACAGCTAGAACAATGACAACAATCTTGATTATACCACCACAGAATATGTTATTTTTTTAAAGAAATATAGCCTAATTTGAAGAATACTCATTCTCCTTCACAGTCTGGAAATGGCAGTATCAGACAAAGGCAGAAAGCTGTGGTAACATTTGGAAAAGCTTCAACCAGGTTTTCTACTGTATATTATCTTCAAACTACTAACTGTAGTTTTTTCAGATCCAATCACATCTTTCTTCAATAGAGGCTCCCAGACTTTAAGGCAGCATGCCCCTGGTTGGTTTTCTGGGAAGACTTCATACCTTCCTAGCTCTTTGACAATAATTTCCAACTGCTGGAATTTTAAATTCATAATTAATTTTAAATAAATACAATTAGTTTGAAATGTTTTAACTTAAAAATAAGCACACATGTTTTTTCTTGCTTACGGTTTATAACAATTCCTGAGGTGGAATGCAGGGAAAAAAAATCCAGAGTTGAATTAGTCTCTTAAGGCACAACAGAGATTATAAAAACCAAGAGGTAGAGGAATTTAGACCAAAAAGAAGGTTCTGCTATGAAATGTAGCAGATAGTAGGCCATCTTAAGCACCGACAGAAATATACAGATCCCTGGCAAAGCATTGGCAGAGTGTGATTTTGGAAAAGGAGTTGAATAGTGGCAGCTTTTTTTTTAAAGGGATAATGGTGACAGTTCACCTTTCTGCTCATCTTTCTGCACTTTTATTGCCATCTCATCTGCCTGCATCTGTTCTACTGCCTGTCATACATAATACTACACAGGCTATGCTGCCTGGGGGATTCTAGGGTTTATAGTCCATACCACTGCCTGTACTGGTTTGGGGATTCTGGAGCTTACAGTCCAAACAAATGAAATTTTCTAAGATCATGTTGGTGGTACAATGGAGTGAAGGAAAATGAGTATATAAGGTGCTTCTCTTATGGGATGGCAGAGTGGTCTTAATCCCACAAATGGGGGATTAATGGAGCCTCATGGCTCATTGGTTAAACTGCAGAACTGCTGCCAAAACTCTACTCACGATCTGGGGTTCAATCCCAGGTAGCTGGCTCAAGGTTCACTCAGCCTTCCATCCTTCCAAGCTCAGTAAACTGATTACCCAGCTTGCTGGGAGTGGTGGCAGGGGGGCAATGTGTTGCCTGCATAGTTAAATTGCAAACTACCCAGACAGTGCTTTAAGCAGCGTGCTTTGCTTTTGCTTTGTTTTAAGTGTGTTTAGGAGAGCAACTTAACTCTGTAATTTTTTTTCCCATTCTCATCTGTCACTTGGGCAGCAATTATATTTCTATATTTCTCCCATTCCCATCATCCTTGGGCAAAGAAACAGAGGTAAAGATAGTGGCATCAAAAAGTGGTGGGAGATAGCAGGTAGAGACCCAGGCCATCCATCTCTCTCTCTTTCTTGTTTGATGCACATCTGTCTCCAATGGAAGAGGCCACATGTCTCCATTCAAAAGCTGGCTGTCCCTAGAACTACCTGACTCCCAGGGTTTCCTCAGAGCCATCACAGGGTAGCAGAGATAGTCTCAAAAATCAACTCTGGTGGTGGGGTGGCAGTGCATGCATGTGCCCATTAGCAGCATGAAGCCAGAGCCACTGCCACTTGTCTTCACCTCCCCCTCTTCGTCCTGGGGTGCTACGAAATGCTTCACTGCTAATTTTTCCTTCTTCTTCTCCACTGACAGGAAGGAAAAGATCTGCATTGCTCAAATGCCTGCCTCTGTCTCTTACCAACCTGGCTGTTCTTTGGAAAGGCAGCAGCGGTTGCCACTACTGCACTCCCCCTTTGTCTCAGGGGCATGGCCTCCACTCAGTCCCAGCCAGGCTCTTACTTCCACCAGTACTGCTCTCTGCTGTGTTTGCATTACCTCTATTTGTTTTGTCTGGTATGTTTACAGTTATTTAAGTTAAGTAAAACACCATTATAACAAAATAAAATCACCCTGCCGAGACCTTCATGCTCCCCCAAACTTCATGTGCCCCCAGGAGGTTTAGGCACCTGTGCTCTACAGTTTCTAGGAGACTGATAAAATGCTTTAGTTCATTCTGAGGACAGAGAAATCTGCAAATCTTTTAGGTAAGCTTTCGTTAAAATTTCTACATCCCTTTCCGGTGCCCCCTGATTTTGGGTAGAATAATCCAGTCTTGGTCTCCTTGGAAGGGGGAAAAAGGCAGGATAAAAATGACTTTTAAAAGGCTGGCTATGATTGTGTTGAAATAGATTGCCACTCTTAGCACTGTCTGTGGCTGCAACTAGAGATAGGCATGCACCACCAGTCTGGTGGTTCAGCCAATGGCCAAACAGGTGTTCCATGGTTTGGTGCCCGCCCCTCCAGCAGACGTCCACTCGGAGGCAGCGCTTGGAGGAGGCGGGACTGAGAAGCCGGGACGCAGACTCTGAGTGGGCACACGCTGGAGGGGGCAGGGTGCCAAACTGTGCAACACCTGTTCAGCCATTGGCCAAACCAGCAGTTCGTGCCCATCTCTAGCTGCCACCATTATGCTAATACAATCAGGAAGAGCACCATTTATTCTGTGATTTTTATTTCCATTAGGTTTATGGGCTTCACATGAGTGAGATTCTGAAAAGGAAAAAAAAGAAAAGGAACTGGCATCAATGAAGCAGTGCCATGTATTTATTAGGTGTCCCTCCTATCTGGGGCCACAAGGCATTTGCCTCCATACTCCTACAAAAGGTCTTGATTATGACCATAGCAGGCAAAAAAAAGGCAACTTTATTCCTGCTTGTTACCGTGAAATGTAACTCATTAGAAAAACATGTTACAGAGTTAAAACCAAGTTAGCTCTCCCTCAGATGGTGAAGGAACACAGGAGACACAAAGTATACAGTGAAACAATGTCTTCATTTCACAGGCAGGTTGGTATAGGAGCAGGACCTGAACCATGTAAGGCTTTAACACCTATTTGTGTCTTAAGAGGGAGAGAAAACTATGCAGACATTTCCTTAGTTTTGTTTGATTTCCTCCATCTTGAAACAATGAACAAGAGAGAGAGAGAGAAATCCTTGAAACCATGCCTTCAGTCAACAGGCTAAGCTTTCGCCCTTTATAAAATGTGAGGACAAACATTTTGGATGCAGGAGGAACAAACAATGCACAGTTCTGTTGTGGGGAAGGGGAGGGGACACAATGAACACATGGTTCCTTTCATATTAAATGCCTCCAGGAATTCAAGCAATCTGGAGTGAAAGCTTTGACATGTGTGTGACATGTGTGATGATTTTTTCTTGGATAAATATCTCCCCCTCCCTCTGTCTCTTTCACATACACAAACTGAAAATTTTCAAGGAGAATTATTTTGTAAAATCCCCATCTCTTTCTTTAAAAAAAAAAGAGGAAACGTTATGAAGTAATTTTTAGAACCATTTGTCTATCCCACTCACCCCACTCTGTTCTTTTCACAATACCAACAAAGGCACATGCAGACCTTCACTACATGCAGCATGACATGAAAAACATAGTTCTGCACCAAAGGAGATCTCTGAACAGGAATCTTTTTCTTCTTAATATGCAAAGCAAGAGCATATGTTCAGCTATTATGACAATTACCCATGTGTCAAGGAGAAAACATAATGCCAAAAGTATGCTGAAAGCAAGCATGAGTTTGTAGTGGTCCACCTGGAACTAACTGGTAGCCCGTAAGTCAGGACCAGACACTCCTATGCCAGGGAAGTATGCAGTCACTGTTTGGGAGGGGGAGGTCCCTGATATTGAGCACAAGCCAGAATAACAGCAAATGACAACGCACTTGGTGAGTAATTATATGTGAGTCACAAAAAGACTCCAACTGGCCATGGGAAAATGTTGTTTTTGAGCCTCCTCCCAAAAAAACAGTCAACAGTACCAGATCTCTGGGAAGATGAAGCATCCATCCTGACCACATATGTGAATGCCCTTTCTCACATTGCACAGTCATCTCTGTGGCAACTAGCAGTCTTCCCTGATTCTCACACTCCAAGGGAACTCCATCCACAGGGATGCTTTAAATCAGGAACTGTGGGCAGCCAGGGAAGCAACAGAGGGTTGAAGAGGTGTGTAAGAGTGTGGGGTGGGAGGAAGAGGACTTCAAATCACCCAGGGAAGTTCTAGAAAAGTCAAGATTTGTTGAAAACGTTTTTACTGAGAAACATTCTGGGCTAAATCCATTTGCTAGTCTCAGCTACAATAGACTCACTGGATGAACGAAACTGACCTCAAGCCAATGTGTTGATTGAATTAAGTCCGCTCATGCTGGGGCTAACAACTGGATTTAGCTCTTAGAAATTTTTCTTTTTCAGGCTCCTCTAGAAATAGGAAGCCACTTTCCAGAATTTCCTTCAAAATTTCTCTACCTTCTTTTGCTTTGCTTGGGCTTGTTTTGCTTTTCCCCCTCCTTTCTACCACCACCAGCACTGCTACAATGATGTAGAATGACATTATGCAGACAGTTTTGCAGGGCCAGGCTGTCAACACACTTGGGATTGTTGTCATCTGTAGTGGCAGTGGGGAGAAAAAAAGGTTAAGAGAAAAAAGACCAAAGCTACAATCCCTGCTGATGTTAGGAAAGTGTGAAGGCAAGAGGAGAAGGGGACGACAGAGGACAAGATGGTTGGACAGTGTAATCGAAGCTACCAACATGAATTTGACCAAACTCCGGGAGGCAGTGGAAGACAGGAGGGCCTGGCGTGCTCTGGTCCATGGGGTCACGAAGAGTCGGACACAACTTAACGACTAAACAACAACAACACAATCCCTGCTAATGCTTACCCACATCTCTGAAAAACTGGGATAATTTTTCCTTTCTCTAAACCAGTGATTTCCAACCTTGGGTGATGTAGGTGTTCTTGGACTGCAATTCTCAGAAGCCTTCACCACCAGCTGTGCTGGCTGGGGTTTCTGGGAGCTGCAGTCCAATAACACCTGAGTTACCCACGGGTTTAGAGAAATTCAGTGAGATTGTGCCACAATCTCCCTGCTCCCAAATGGGATGGACAATTTTGAGAAGTCTTTGGTGCACAGCTATAGCATGGAATGCTTATACAGGCAGGTGCTTTATTTGTCACTGCTGTCACATCTCTTGCAGCCCTAAGATGGATTTTTAAAACTGGGGTTGAGGGGAGGGGAACAAATCATGTTTTAGCAGCTAAAATGTTCCAGAAATTTCTGTCAGGTTCTTCAAAGAGTAAGTATCTTGGATTTTAAAAGCACCCAAACCACCTGAAGTAACTGGTTTTGTCAATCTAAATATGTACTCTATTGACAGACATTCATATCACTGGCAAAAATAAAGATTTTCAGGAGATGCTACATCACAGCACAGCTAGCAGTAGTCTAGTCAGAATCTCACTGACATCAAAAGGATATCTGACAGAGTTGCCTGATGTTGCCTTGCAGACACACATCCTTAGAACTGAACAAATAAAAGAAAACTAATTAGAAGATGGTGTTCATTGGAGCCATTTCCTTCTTTCCCAGAAATACCTCTCTCTGCTTTTTCATTGAGGTTTTACAGTACTTGCTACACTGAAAACGTTTTGTTTTGCTTTTAATTTTATTGAATTGTTTTAATTTTTTACTTACTTAGTGGAAATGTGAATTGCAAACCACTTTTCTGTCCATCAAGGATCTCAGAGCAACATACCATTGCATAAATTTACATACAATCCCGATAGGATAAAAAGAAGACACAAGCCAAAACATGCTTGAAAAACAGGCCAAAAGAATTTTTTTAAAAAACCCAAAGGCCTAAGAAACAGTACCAGCATGTAGCAAAATAGCAACAGAAACACCTGTTTGACCTCTGCTGGAAGAAACTTTCAAGTCGAGATGCAGCTGCAAAAAAGGTCCTGCCTCATGCAGCTTGTCTGGATGGAGGAAGAACAGAAGAGGGGCTCTGATTAATCTCCCAGATTTGAAGAAGGTCTTATGCAGAAGGAGGTGGTCTTTCAGCTATCCTTACTCTCGAGCCGTTTGGAGCTTTTGCAGCACCAAACTAACACCCTGAAATGGGCTAAGCAACAAACTGGGAGCCAGCACAGATAGTTTAAAACACACACCAAACATTAGTCTGGCCACCACATTTTATACTACCCTGTTTCCCCAAAAATAAGACCTAACCTGAAAATAAGCCCTAGTATGATTTTTCAGGATGCTCGTAATATAAGCCCTACCCCCAAAATAAGCCCCAGTTAAGTGAAACCCGACCCTCCACCATTGTGCAGCAACCAGAAGAAGATATGACTGTAAAATAAAACATCCCCTGTAAATAAGCCCTAATGTGTTTTTTGGAGCAAAAATTAATATACGTAAGACCTTGTCTTATTTTCGGGGAAACACGGTAGCTGCAGTTCCAGAGCATTTTGCACAGGGAAGTAAGCCCTACATCTTGCAGTTGGAGCTGATTAAGGAAGCTAATCAAGATATTGATCACTTTTTTTGTACTATTTTCATACAGTAAGCTACCTTGAAAGACTACATTCTTGAAAAGGTAGCTAAGAAACACATTACATCAAAAGAAGTAAATAACTCATGGAGAGAGAGACACACATCTAGGTAAATGACTCAAATGTGGAACACTGACTGAAATGCTTTGATGCTTTCAACACAGAAAATGCTATAAAACACCAGCCCAAATTGAACAGGGCACAGACATCTTTCTCCCAACCACCCCCACAAACTCTTGCTGCAACTTGAAAACATGCCCTGGCAGATTTCAGGCCCTGCAGGTCAGTTGGAGGGCCAAAGTGGGAAGAGAAAGCACTCTCTTCTCAATTTTGCTGACAAAAGCAACTCTCTCAGCAAAGGCAAGGTAAATAGAGAGGAACTTGTGGCCCTCCAAGATGATGCTGGACTGAACCCCACCCCCATTAGTCTTATCTGACACAGCCAGTGGTAAGGGATGATAAACGCTTCCATCCAGCATCTGGAGGGCTACATGTTTCTCCATCCCTACTTTAAAATATAACAAGGGTTGGCAATATTGCTAGCTAGTCAGCATGCCAAGCACACAACTTTTGTTTCTTTTCTTTTTCTTTTTATGTGGCAAGCACTCTCCACAAAGTCCTAGTCACCCTGGCTATCTGAAGCTATACAGGATTACATCTTGGAATTTCACATCTATAATATTTCCATCTCCCTCATTTAAAATTACTTCAGAATCATTTCCATGTTCTCTTTCTGCTGAGAATAAATCCCTGTGTGCCCAAAACTATTTACTGTCCAAGGCTCTAGCCCTGTGAACATTGTTCGGGCTTCTGACATTTTTGCATGCCCAGAAAGCGCAGTTCCTTCAATCATCCAATATCATTATTCCCAGTGTCTTTCTTACCGTGAACTGACATGATGCTGATGAGTTTGGGCCGCTGATTCCAGAGGAAGCACCATTTTCCTGATTCCAGTCTTCCTCTCTGTGTTCCTTGAAAAATTGTATGGGAGGAAGGGTGTCACTTCAATGTTTTACCTCATGTGCTAACAATATAAGATGTGAGCATGTTTAAGTTCATAGACGAGGGCAGTTACTGCATGCATCCAACAAAGTATAAGGTGAGATGGTAGAGAAACAGTGGATCTGCACTCAGCAGTGTCCCAGTATTTACTGAATAATTTTCAAGATTACTCCCCTCATAATTATCTTGTTGATTATAAACTGGCTGGCTATCGATAAACATGCATGCAGTGATTCCTTAGGAGGAAAAAAACAGAGAGAAATAGTGCATCTGTACATTACTCCATGGTTTAGGATTATGAGGGCAGGCTGCAGTGAACATGGAGTTCCTGCACTCCCACACCTTCTTCTCCTTTCCCCCACTACACATTTCAGGTTAACCACCATTTGTTGTTCTATCTAAACTCTAAACATATGTCACTTTAACTATGGTTTGCTGAAATAAACCACAGTTCCATGAAACTATTTTTTCAACAAACTGTTGTTAAGTTTATAGATGGTTTATGCAGGTTCAGACATCAGCTTCTTAACTTCTGTTCAAAGCCTTTCTAAGGGAGGGCTGACAGGAAGGATGTGTGCCTATAGCTCTGTGCAGCTCATCCATATAACACTAAGCCATGGTTTCATTTTATGTGCAAATGCACTCATTCTGTAGTACCTCTGTGTTTGTTTGTTTTTTAAGACAACACAAGTTGCTAGTCCTTCTGGCTACTTTGAAGTGTATAGGCAATGCCTACTGAAATTCAGATATCAGAGAGGTCTTGTCTGCTTCTCAGAAGTTAGGTAGCAAAAGCAGTAGATCGCAATCAAACACCAAAATAAGTCCAAAAATTAATTAGGCAAAACAAGAAAACAAATGACATTTTAGTTCAAGTTGCCCAGATCCATGTATTTTCCCACTTCGGATAATTTACACAGGCTGCAGAAACCAGATGTTCTTGGCACCAATCTGCGTTGCTTCAAAGCAAAAATATTTTTTAGCACTGAGCATATGCATCCAAGACTGTGCAATATACCAGCTTTTCACTGCTCGTGGGTTATTTGCAGCATTGTGGTAACAGAGCAATATTCATTACAGACATATTGTTACATTGGATGTTTCTACAGCAACTACCAAAAGAAAAAAGAAAAAAGGTGAGGATCTGATGTACCAACAGTGAGATGCACGTTCACTTGAACAAACAAACCCTGTTCCAGTTAGGGTTCCCAAACACCTGATTTCTCCGACAGATATTGACAGATACAGTTATACATAATGATGCATGGGAAGAACTTGTGTCATCAAGTTGCTTCTAACTTACGGTGTTCCTAACAGGGTTTTCAAGGTATGTGAGAAGTTCAAGGAATAGGTTGCCATTGCTGCCACACACACCCAGTGATCTTCCATGGCCAAGCAGGGATTTAAACCAGGTCTCCTGAGTCCCAGGCTAACACTCTATCCACTATATGTCACCGGTTCACTTTTAATCATAGTAGAGCATAAATTTGTCAGGTATGTAACCTGATTTTTTTTTTTTTAAGTAAAGCAGAAATGCTTTAAAGTATAGCTTTAATCATGATCTATTCTTCCAAAATACAACAATGAATTAAAGTGAAATCAAGTGCTGGGGTCTGCATGACAGGAGGCACGAGGAGCACAGAATGACACACGATTTTGTTAAATGTTTAGCCAAGACTAGAGACTCAAAAAGACACAGAATATTGCCTTAAACCTGGTCAGCTACATATCTATCAAGCCAAGCATTGTCTACTCTGCCCAGCAGAGCAGACTGGTGCTCTCCCAGATCTCGAGCCTGAGATTTTTTTCCCCATCCCATGCTTCTTTTTACCGGAGATACTAGAAACCAAATCTGGGATCTTCTGTAACTTCCATTATCCAGCTGTGCTTACTCAAATGCAAAATAATTAGATCTGCATCAGCCCTAAATATAAAATAAAAGTCTATTCTCTCAGAGTACGCAGCAAAACACTCCAGTCCTCGTACAAACCACTAGTGGGACAGCATTTTTCCCATTTCAAAACAGCTAAAAGAAAATCCACAATCAACATTCAAAGGAAAATAATAGATTGTAAACTACGTACAGTCGGGGTACTAGAATCCCCAGTGGATTGCGGGGGGGGGGGGGGGATATAATTATTGACGTGGAGGTTTAGGGAAAAGTAGGGTTAAAATTACTTTGGGATGGAGTGTTTGGGATTTTTGTGTATATTTGGGGGATTTTGTTTGTATTTGGGGGAATGTTCACTTTATGGGACTAGAATGGAGACGTGATGTTGGATAAATATGGTTAAAACTTTAAGAATTTCAACTCTGAATGTAAAAGCTCTGGAGGGTGTTATAAAAAAAGAACAGAGGTGATGTTAAATAATTATAAAATGGAGCAAATGTAAATGCACTTAAATTAACTTAGATATTATGAGAAGGGTTATGGAAAATCAAGGTGTGACCATTATTTCTAAGAAATGTGAGTTTGAATTGAACAAAATGAAAAAAGATGATAAAGGCAGATACATCTACAAGGTGCTATGAGAGAAGAAAAATATACTTTGAGTAATGTTTATTCAAGTGGATTTTTTAAAAAAGAAGTATTTAATTAATAAAAAATATGGAAGGAATTTCTAGTAATGGCTGGGATATTATTATGGTAATGGACAATGTTCCCTCTAATTTTCTGCCAGCACTGGGCGGGAGGCCCACCCCACAGACACGGGGTTCCGGCCATGACTGAATCCAAATGGTCAGCAAGACTCACTGCGGATGTGCGGTACTAACGTAACACTGCGTGGCTGTAGGAACATTGGTAATGGATAAAAAGTTGGAGAAAATTTAAATGGAAAAACTTCAGAGAAATTTAATATATTTGAAAAAAGATACTTTTTTTAAATTTAGTAATCAAAATTTTAAAATGTTGATTAGAGCCACACAACTTTAAAAAGCTAAGAGTTTAACTGGAGTTAAAAATGAAACAGGTAAAAAGTGTAATTTATGAAGGATAAATTGGAAAGTTTTTCAGAAGTTTTTTCAAAAATTATATGAGACTGGTACACTGGTGGGGGAGCTTTGCGTGGGGAGAATTAGAGAATATATAGAGAAAATATAAGGACTTAACTGACTCTGGAGCTTCTAGACCTATTTCATTAATAAATCAGAATGCTTAGATACTTACAGCAACATTAGCAGAGAGAATGAATGTTTTTAATTGCAAAATATATGAAAGAAGATCAAATGAGTTTTATAATAGAAAGACAAATGACAGATTTCACTAGAAGTGCATTAAATGTAATAAAGGTCCTTAAAAAAATGAGGGTGGGAATAATTTATTAGACATTTTTAAGGCATTTGATTGTGTGTAATGACCAACATTAAAATGATAAAAGAAACATTAGGTTTGTGGGAGTGGTATACTCAATTATATTCAGAAAATATTGCAACTGTGCTAGTAAATAATGGTATTACAGAACAGATTTCCCTAGGCTGTGACACTAGACAAGGATGTCTCCTTTCCATTGCATCGTTTGCTTTAGTTACAGAATTATTAGCAAATGTTATCAGGGAAGATAAATTAATTTAGGATATAGGCTTTAAGAGTAGAGTTTAATTAGTTTATTTGCTGATGACACTTTATTAGCAATAGAAGATCCCTTAATGGTTGTGGATTGGGTAAACTCTCATTTGAAAGAATTTGGAGAGATAATGAGGTTACAGATAAATTGGAATAAATCAGAGATGCTGGTGTTTAATTATGAAGAAGATGGAAATAATTAGGAAAAATGGGATGTTGATATTCTAAAGTCTAAAGAATTTAGAATGTTTGAAAGAGGAAAATTTTAATAAACTGAAGCAAGTAATTAAAAATATGTTAGATGATTTTAAGAAGATTGGGTTTCTTGCAGTGGATAAAATAAAGATTTTTAAGATCAACTTTTTTTCTTTATGATGTTACTGATAACTGAAGAAGAACTGAAAGACTGGTGGAAATTGATTAATAAACTTTGTAAGAGATATTAAAAAGCAAGGCTTAATAAGAAGACATAGTATACATCTCAAAAAAATGAAGGGTTAGGTCTTCCTAAGATAAGACTATATTATATAATTAATCAAATGAGGCATATACCTGAAATTATATCTCAGTTTAATAAATTAATATGGTTAAGTATGGAAATGCAGGAAATTGGTGGATCCTCTGAGAACATTTTCTTTATACAAAATAATGACAGTATGGTTTAAAAAAAACCCTGAAACCCCTGTTTTCAAAAATACATTGTTAATTTGGAACAAATATAGAAAATATTTATCCAGCTTATCCATTAACACCCAGTGATAGAACTGGAGAAATTTCCAAGAAGTGTGGAAGAAAATTCTGAGAATTTATTAAGAGAGAAACAAGTTATTAGAATAAAAGATTGGTTGGAAAAGAACAAATAATATCTTGGTTTAATCTTATTCAGTTATTCAGTTAGAACAATGAACTGGGTAAAAAGAAATGGGTAAATGTGGGGATTTAATGAGATTTGAAGAGATGGTATTACAGAAGGAAAAGGTAGATGAAAATAAGATAATGAAAGGGATAATAAGTAGAATGTACATGATATTAATAGAACCAGAGAGCCAACAAGATTTTCTTAAAACATTATGGGAACATTATTTGGTAGAGGAAATAGATACTGAGGTCTGGAAGAATGTAAGAGATAAAAATATTAAAGTGTATTTCCACAAGGATAAAGGAAAATTTTTATAAATTAGTTTGGAGATGGTACTTAACTCCGGTTAAATTAAATCAAATAGATGTCAATTTATTCTAAGCTATGTTGGAGAGGATGTCAAAAAATAGGTACTTATTTTCATATGTGGTGGGAATGTGAGAATATATTGAAATTTTAGCAGTTAGTTTTTAATGAAATAAACAAAATAAATAAGATTATAGAGATTCGCCCAAAAATAACTCTCTTATCAATATTTGGAGTTAGATAATGAAAAGATTAATTTCAGACCTATTAAGTGCTAAGATTAATGGTAGCAAGGAATTGGAAAGTAAAGCATGATTTTCAATTAGATATAAAGAGGTTTGGAATATAGTTATCAATGATAAGTTTACATGTAATATTAAATTAAAGAAGGGTGTGATGAATAAAAATATTTTTATTGATATCTGGAAAGAATTTATGGATGTGTTAATAAAGAAGAGTGCATTTTTGTAAAACAAATGCAGTTTTGGAATTCATTCATTCATTCATTCATTCAACTTCAATACTGCCCATCTGATTACAAGGCCACTCTGGGAGGTTTACAATCAAAAAATTAAGAAACAAAATAAAGACATATATCAAATTACAATTATCAATAGTGGATATAAACTTTAAATTAAGCAAAATCAAACACAAATCAAAAATCAAAAGTAGAACATACACCATAAAATAAAATCAACATAGACATAAATGATTAAGAGGTAAGATGGTGGAACAGAAATACACACTGGAGGAAGCAACGCATTATTCAGATGTCAATTTGGGAAAAACCTGCCTAAAAAGCCATGTCTTCAAAGACTGTTTAAAAATTCCCTGGGAAGGGGCCACCAGAAGAAGAATGGGGCTCTGTAATGGGAGGAAAGATTGTTTATACCTCCAGATGGTTGCAGTGGAGGGGAGTATATTACATATCATTGCATAGTTCATGTGTGTGGTTTTTTTCCCCCGTTTTCTTTAGCTATATTTTTCTTTACGATTGTTCTTTGTATTTTTAGTTTAATAAAATAAGATAAAAATTACCCCTTTTGCCATGTACAAGAGTTCCCCATATCCATGGCTTCAGCTTCTGCAGTTTTAGTTATCCATGGTTTATCAGGGCCCAAAAATATTCAATGGAAAGCTCCATGCAGAAAAAAAAGAAAGAAAACTGAAAGTTTGTACTTCTCCAACAGGGTGCTACAGCACCCGTGCAGTGGGGCCAAGAGAAGGCATGTCCATGCCCTTCTCCCAGGGTCTTCCCAGTGCCATTGGGCCAGAGAGTTCCTCTGGACAAAAAGAGAGCATGAATATGGGCATTGGCTAGCGCATTCCAGGAGCAGGTGGGCAGAGTGTGTGATGGGCTCACGCCAGACCTGGGTATTGCAGCTGGGGCTCTAGCAGTGCGTAGGATGGCTGCCATTCCTCTTGGTACCTTGGATGACTGCCAAACTGGTTAGTGCCCGGTGAAGGTTCAGCGCCCACTGGCCCAGGTGCCCAGGATGGCGTACCAAGGAAAGAAGGCTTGTCTCCTTTTGCAAACGCCTCCAAAGGTCGCATCAGCCATAGACTCACACTGAAAGCAAGATCGGGCAGGTGGGGGAGCAGGTTTACTCAGACGTAAACTCAGTGGTGATCAAGGGGATTTGAACCAGGAGAGGAAGCAGAGAACTATGGCCTTTGGAAGAGAGTATTAGATGCATTAGCTATTGACTATTGCTATTATTCTCCTGCCAACCTAGCAGTTCGAAAGCATGTAAAAATGCGAGTAGATAAATAGGTACCACCATGGTGGGAAGGTAACGGCGTTCCGTGTCTAGTCGCGCTGGCCACGTGACCACGGAAACTGTCTACGGACAAACGCTGGCTCTACGGCTTGGAAACGGGGATGAGCACTGTGCCCTAGAGACTGGACTAAATGTCATGGGGAAACTTTACCTTTACCTATTGCTATTATTAGTACAGGTTTGCTACGATCTGTGGTTTCAGGCATCCATGGTAGGTCATGGAACGTATCACCCAGGGAGACAGGGGGACTCCTGTAACGACAACTTCCTAGTTACCTGTATACTTTTGGGTGTGGCCTCACCAAATGGCAGAGAAGGGATATTACACTGCTCAAGTTACTGGCTTGCACCACAGCCTCATATTCTGTTGTGAGTCTTGAGGCAAAGCTGGAGCGAATGGGAGGACAGTGTGTTTTTAGCAATCAGATTTCTAGTGCAACTAAAAGGATGTACAGTAGAACCTTTGTATCCATGGGATCAGTATCCACGGTTTCACTTATCCAAGGTCTGAAAATATTAAAAACATTAAAAGAAAAAAATCCAGAAAAAACTATTTTCACATGTATTGCCAGAGCTGGACACTAGAGGGAGCAAGAGAGCATGCTATGAATACTTGTTAGAGAAGAATACATAGCATGATCTCTGGCGCTCTCCAATGGCAAGGTCAGGTAATTCACGTGAAAATATTTTTTCTTCTTTTTTTCATTTTCCTTTTACCACTCTATTATCCATGGTTTTCAGTATCCACAGGGGGCTTGGAACCAATCCCCAGCGGATATGGGGCTCCTACTGTACCTTTGAGAAATAAGAAACTAAGGAGTTGTTTTAAATGATAACTGTAATGGTAATTAAACACATTTTCAGGGTCTGACATTCTAATTGCTTTGAATTTCTTTTTAAAAACAGTTTTCAAAGCTCCGATTGTGCATCATTTGAAAATATGTTCATGTCGACACTGGCTATAGGGAGAAAACACAGACTCATAAAATCACAGCAAGCAGTCAATACAACTTATTAGCCAGTAGGAACAAACAGAGCTCTCAAGGTTTTCAACCTAAAATATTGACAAATTTTTAGTGAAGCAGAGGGATCTGAATTATATGCATACTAGACAAATTCCAATCACGAAACCATTTAACATCTCACAACACTGCTCAAATTTCAATTAAACTGTTGAAAGGAAAATCTGGATTTACCATTCCTCTCAGTGCTTGCACAAATAGATTAATCCTCTGACTACAAGGAACGGTCAAAGGTTGGAAATTTATCCCACTATGCAACAGAGATATGCTGCTCTTGCACTTCTTTGCAAACGTGAGTCTCTCGAGATATTTTGCAGCATCTTCACTGACCCATTAGAAGCCAAGCTATTAAGCTGGAAGTTTTCCACTCAAGGGTATTCTCACACATACACCTCTGCAAGAGAGAAAATACTCAGTGCTTTGTTTACATGTAAGAATATACTTCAAGTTCTGAATTTATTTGGGAAACAAAGCAAAGCAGGAGCATTTCTCTGTTTTCGAACCATTCTAAAATGAAGCAAAGAAGCTCAAAGTCCTGCTTAAATCAAAGTAGGGCCTTCAAAAGGGCTAAATTTTGCTGTGGAGGTTAAAACTTCAGAGCAGAAGATTTCATTTCAGAGTTAAACTGGTTTACAGCTATATGTCACCAAAGATCAGTAATTCCTACATTTGTTACATGAAAGTAAGGGAAAAGAGTAGCAGATGGGTGGTGGGAAGTGGTAATCCCATATGGAATATCTCTGACTTGGAAATCATGATGTATTTTGCAAAATTACTGTTCAGATTTTTGATGTTCTGTATTCTGAGACTGTGAAGTAGCTTTCCATGTTATCTTTCTACAGAAAGTTTTTTGAGAAATGCAGTAGTCTGAGAAGCTTTAAATGAGAAAGCAGATTCACAGCAAATCATATTCAAGGTGCTTTGTTTTTGCATGTTTTCCCCAGCCAGGTCCTGAACATCACACCCAAACTGCCTATGTAACCAAAACACCACCTACAGACAAGCTCCCTCGTTTTACAAGGACGTACCACAATTAACTAGGGAAAAGTCCATTCAAGTCCTTCCGGCTAGAAAAAAGTAGAAGCCCTCCAGCAGCAGAGAAGTTGGGCCTTCCTGGGAGTTGGACCAGCTTTTTGGAACCAGCTCCTGGTTTTGCTGCACCTGGCCCCTTCCCCTCCCACCTTTAAGAGGTTGCTGAAGATGCTGCTCTTCACAGAGGCTTTCAAAATCAACCTCAGCTGATTTTATTTTATTTATTTTTTTGCATCGTGACCTGCCACTTTTAATATGTATATTTTGCACTGTTTGTAGTTTGTGCTATTTCATTTTGTTGGTTTTGTTTATTTTATTTTATTTTATCATTGCCACTATCCTGTTGTTTGATCTTATTACGTTGTGCACCACCCAGAATAGTGCTATGCACTAATGGGATGGTATGTAAATGAAATAAATAAATACAGCTGCTTTGGAAGCAAAAAGGGCTGAGCCAATTCGATTCAGCCTTCGTGTCATACAGTCAGTAAAAAATACTTCAAATTAACCCGTTTCATAAGTGGAGCAAATGCCTCAGTGGCTGGCCATATAGTTGAGCACTCAGCCGTTGCAGCAGGGGTGGGGAAGGCGTAACCCTCCAAATGTAGCTGGGTTGCAACTTCCATCATCCTTTAAAACAGTTGGAGGGCCACACATTTTCGCCCCGATGCTACAGTATAAGAAAGCATTTGTACTGCCACTCTGAAGATGCAGAAGGGTGTAATCTGCATTTAGCAGTAGCTTCCACTCATGCATTTCAGAAGTGCTTGCTCACATTGCTGCTATTTCCAATTGCCCAGAGGGCAGAGGAGAAGTACCAAACATAGCCTCCAAAAACATTCCTACTCTCTTATTAGGAAAGATTGTTTGTTTGTTGTCTCCTCCTCGAAAGATTTTAGATGTCTTTGCCCAATAAACTACTGAACATGGGTTGGCTTTAAAAAAAACTAGCTCCCTCTAATTTAGGGAAAAGACTTCAGAGACGGAAAGAAGGGTCTTTCTTCTCTGAATCCCTTTCATCACACTTATAGCTTCTCCTTTCAATTAGAACTTGGAAATTTTAACTGTAGAGCTTATGTTTTAACACCAGATCTTTAAGGAAATCTGATTCGTTAAGCTTGAAACATTAAAATATTTTCTTTGTTAGCCATTTCATTTTTTTTTTTACGTTGTTCAATACCACTGAAAAGGAAGGACAATGACTGTGAGTTTTTTTAAATTATTCTGCATTCTAACTATTCAAATAGTGAGTTTAAACTTGAAATTTAATGAACTAGGGCAACAAATTAACTTGAATGCATTTTTTTCCAAGCTCTGAAGTAGTGGGTTGCAGAACATGGAAGCTTATGCCAAATAAAACTAATTGGTCTTTAAAATGTCAAACATTGACTTTGTTCCAAGCTCTGGTTTCTATGTTCCTTATTATCCATGGAAGCCTCACCCAAACTCAGGCTAGTTGAGGTCTTTTCGGGGGGGGGGGGGGGGGAGTCCTACCTGCTTGCATTTTGTTCCATGTGTGGCTGCTATTTGGTGGACAACTGACTGGTATTATGAGGAAACAAATGTCCTTTCCGGTCTTCAGTACAAAAGGATGCTAAACATACAGGAGTGAGCAACTGCCTTTGGTCCAATCAACACATGTAAATATTTGTAGAAGGCCCATACACACAGCTATACAGGTGGAGACTAGAGATGGGCACAGACCACTGTTTGGCCCAGTTTAATTACTACACAACAGGTGTTCAGCAGTTTGGCACCCTGTGCCCTTGGCGGGTGCCCATTCAGAAGCAGGGCAGGGAAGCTGGGACACTGCTTCCTAGTGGGCACCCCTTGAAGGGGGGGCGCCAAACTACCAAACACCTCTTGCAGTGGTAAACAAACCAAGCCAAAAAGCCGAACTGGCAGTTCATGCCTATCTCTAGTGGTGACCCTTTAAAGAAATGCACATAGTAAGTTGGGAAAGAAGGCTACTAAAAACTAGAGATTAAGGCTGCAAATCCAACTGCCTTTGGACTCCATGAGACTCTCTTCTGAATACATATTACAAAAGTGAGGACAGGGGATACCTTTATTAGACCACTAAAAAATCAAAATAAATAAGGTATCTTTCAACCTAGGTATGCTAGTCTTCATCAGGCTGTGCACCAGTATACTGTGGATAGTGCAGAAAAGAACACATGAAGGTTTCAAAGGTCATGGCAGATGTCTGTGCCAGATCTGTTCCTTAAAAGTGAATTACAAAAAGCAGGCTACAAAGACATCAGAAGCATAGATTTCATTTTTTTTAGTTGTCTAATAAAAGTATCACCTGCTCTGGCTTTTGTATTGTGTAAGGACCACACAGCTTTCTTTGCTTGTTTTTCTGAATAAACATGTGTAGGATTCCACTTGCAAAGTACACCGACAATAGGATCCAAAATGTTCTACAAAGAAGTATATGGAGAACACTAATTCTGACAGACATCAGTAAGATACTGGGATGCACCACATTCATACACTTTTCTTTGTTCTTCTTCATTTTACAAACTTCCACCACAGTAAACAATACATGGGAGTGGAAGCGAAACTGAAAGTCAAAGTGCAAACTGCAAGAAACACTGCAAGTTCATTAAAATTTGAAAAAAATATTCCATTGAGCCACCAGGAAAGTTGTTCTTTAAAGAAATGCTGCACAGAACTGGAAAACGAAGAAAACGCTTTACTTGTTATGTATTGCATATGGAGCAGGTAAGACAGAAAAGCATGTTCTGTTAGCGTAGTTTCTGCAAACTTCTTTTTAAAAACAACAACATAGCAATGAAGAGAGGGGCAGATAAAAATGAGGCATGGACACAGAATACATGTCAGAAATAAAGTATTAAAAACCCATAGAAAACCAGAGGTCAAAACAAAGCAAAAGCACAAACTCATGTATGACTCATGGGAGCTCAAGTCTTCTTAGGGAGTAAGCCCCACAGTGAGCATTCTTCTGAATAAACATCCATAAGATGACAAAGCAGCAACTGTTAGTACACCAAACTGTGAATTTGCAGAGCTCTGTGAATCAAACTACAGCTGTGCATTGGGCAGCAAATGTCAGGCAGGCTGAGATATTTACTGAGGGGGGTGATTTATTCTCAGAAAAAGTAGTAGCTGTACCTGGAATGGGCACAGCAGCTTCAAAGCAACTGAGAAAACTGGGGGCAAAGGTTGGCAATGGCATTAACACATTACAAGTACCGTAACAACATCAAGTTACTTTGTGGGAGGAAAGAGGACATAGCAATATAATTTTTTTTTGGCCTGAATCCAAATGAAAAAGGATATGAGAATAACTTCTATTGGTGTAAATTTTAGGTTCGAATCGCCAAAAGTTACAAAGTCATTTGTTGCTGCACACTGAGTTACACAACTGATACACGACAGAAGATGCCTGTGCCAGCTTCTTAACTTGCAGCAAATCACAGCAGAGTGTTATGTTGCTGGAGTCATGCCAGCAGCCATAACTTACAGAATTATGCCTTTGAGAAGTAACTTAATGCCAAAATCCTGTCTTTCCACATGCATGGAAAGTCATTTGATTTTCACATGTGTGGAAAGCAAATAGGGTAATTCACAGTGGTTTATCACTGGCAATTAATGAGTCCCCACTTGTATGTTAAGGCATGCATCAACCCATCAGACTGCTGTGTGCCTGAAAATCCAAGCTGGGACTCATTTATTAGCAGTTAGAAGCCACTGCAAGCTATAATTTTGCCTTCTGCACAAATAATTAAACAACAGGATATTGGCAGATAACTGGTAGCATTATTAATTATATACTGTGATATGTAACAGGTGTGATTTACTCATTACAATATTTACCTTAAATAATTAATGCAACTCCAAAGTATCACGCTTTTAATGTGTTACTATAGTTACATTTTTTTTAACGGAGCAATAAATTTGCAATATTATCTTCTGTGTATCTGTCTTCTCTCTGTCCCCACCTTCATAACCATGTACAGTAAGTATATAAACTGGTGGCTAAATATTGCACTGCATGAAGGAGGAAGTAGACTATAATTTACCAAAACTCACACTGATGTAAAATCTGTTCATCTTTCAGGTGCCATGATAGTTTTGCTTTTATTTTTGAAAATAATGTTCCAAATACTGCAGCAGGAAAATAAAGGGATACCATAAGACTACGTGCCTGTATTTTTATAGCAAAATTCCTTATGCATATTAATTGAGAAGTCCTACTGAATACAAAGGGACTTACTCCCAACCTATTACATACAGGACTGTTGTGCTTTAGAAGCTTTAAAAAAGAAATTGTCCCAAAGCAGAGAAAGTTCTATCCTTAAGCAGAACAAACGTAAGCTCCACCAAAGTACAGTGGTGCCTCGACTTACGAACGTCCCGACTTAAGACCATTTCGAGTTGCGACCAGCTCTGGACGCAAAATTTTGCTTCGACTTGCGGCCGGAGCTTCGAATTGCGACAGGAAAAAAGCAGGGGGAAAAGGCGGGGAATTCAAATTTGCTAACCGTTGGTAGGTGAAGAGGCTGCTTCTTTGTAGCTCTTTCGCCTCAACGGTTAGAGTGAGTGCGATCGGAGGAGGCTTCGGACTGCTTGGTGCTGCTTTCTGCTCCTGAGTAAGTACATTTACTTTATTTTGCAGGGTGGGTTTGGGTTTGGGGGGGGGGGGGTTATGTTTCTGTGCTGTGACGTTTTTTGTGTTTTGGTGTGTTTTTTTCCCCAGCCCCATCGTGTTCGGGCTGGCTCTGTGTGTGTATGTGGGGTGTTTTTGTGTGTTTTTTTTTAAAATAAAAAACTTGTGTTATCTTTGGCCAGCATTCTGGAATTTTTATTACTAAATTCAAAATACTCTCTTTTCAAACATACGAGATTCCTCTGAGTTTTTCCCATTATCATATTCTCTAATTCTTTTCTTTTTGCCACAATTTCTGCTATAATTTTATTGTATTTATCTATGATACATTTACTTTCCAGCAACTGTATTTCATCCTCAACCTGTTTTATGTATTTTTCTCAATCTTTTAAGATTATATAATTCCCTAGTACTAATTCCTCTAATCATGACTTTGATTTTTGTTGTTTAATCGTTTAGTCGTGTCCGACTCTTTGTGACCCCATGGACCAGAGCACGCCAGGCCCTCCACTGCCTCCCGGAGTTGGGTCAAATTCATGTTGGTAGCTTCGATGACACTGTCCAACCATCTCATCCTCTGTCGTCCCCTTCTCCTCTTGCCTTCACACTTTCCCAACATCAGGGTCTTTTCCAGGGAGTCTTCTCTTCTCATGAGATGGCCAAAGTATTGGAGCCTCAGCTTCAGGATCTGTCCTTCCAGTGAGCACTGAGCTTCCAGTGAGCATGACTTTGACAGTATCCCATATATAACTCTGACTGCAGCTTTCCCTATCGTTTATATCCCACATTTCTATCATTTATTTTTCTATTTTGTCTCTTATTTTCTTTTGTTGAAGAATATTAGAATCCAACCTCCATCTTCTAGCTTCTTTATATCTTAATATCCATATCTAGCAGAGCATGGTCTATTACATGTATTAATCCAACCTCAGTTTTAACTACTCTCAAAAAAATTGTTAGATACAAATACATAATCTATTCTAGAATAACTCTTATGAATGGAGGAAAATAACATATATACCTTTTCATCTCCTGTCATTACTCTCCAGATGTCTTTGAAATCAGATCTATTGATCACTACTATTTTTCGCCACTCCAATAGTGTTTGTTTTATCTTTCTCTTTATCCATCACCACATTGAAAAATCCCCAGCCATTATTACCAACTCTTCCCTTATCTCCTCTACCTCCTTAAACACTTCATTTAAAAAGGTACTTTAATTTACATTCAGAGAGTAAATGTTGTTCAAAGTATATTTCTCTCCTCCCATTACGCCTTGTAGCATTAGATATCTTCCATTACTATTTGTCTTCATTCTAAAATCACATTGTTTTAGAAATGAGAATTGCAGCCCTACTTGAACTTCTTGTACTGCACTCTCGTCTAATGAGGGTTTTTTTTAATGAAGACCACATTATGGCCCTATTCAGGCATTCAGAAAAGGGTTAATTTGAAAGAGTGAGCTGGGAGAGAGTTCTAGTACCACTTGTCACTGTCTTCATTTGAAGGAGGACATTCCAAAGAGGAAACAATCTGCTGCATATGGACCCCTTCCATGTGACCAGGAATGCTGATTTTCAGGATCCCAGATTGCTCCCCAGTCATATGGAGAGGCAGCACATGTACCGGGAGCTTTCCTCTAGGCAGTCCTTCTCCCCCTGGAGACAGTGACAAGGGTGGGGTGTGGGGTGGGGGCAAGGTTACCACAGCCTCCCCGTGCATGCTTTCAGATTAACCCATTGTTGAGCACTCAAATAGGGCTGAAGGGAAGTAGGTTTTGACCATCAGATATACAAATATGACTTTTTTTCTAACTAATCAGGTTATCTGTAGACATCAAAATGTACCCTGTTGTGGCAAAAATGCCCTGGCCATTTCAATACCCCCATTATGCTCAAAAAATGGGAATAGCAGCTAGTAGGTTGGACTAGAACTCAAAGAGACCTGGGTTCAAGCTGCCATTCAGCCATGGAAACTCGTTGTCAGATGGTAATAGTAAACAAGTCATTGAACAGCCCATTTAACCAAAACCTTCTTAAGGTCACCATAAATTGGAAGTATCTTGGTGGCACAAAACAATATTATTTTCAGAAGCCTCTAACAAATTTAATATCTATAATATTTAAAATGCAATTTGCACATTGCAAAAATAAATGTCCTTGTGGATGCCTTTTGATTGCTTAAAAAGAAGTGTGAGATAACATATAATTTAATATACAAAATCTCATTAATTTAAGAAAAGAGATATTAAAGAGTCCTTATTTTCAATACTTGTTAAAATTACAAGCAGGAACCAAAACAGTTTCCGAAACAATTGAGCATACCACTGATGTGAAAACCCAATCACTAAAGCTTGCTCTTTGCATGATGTCAAACACCATGGCCTTAGGTCAACAGAGGCAAGAGAGAGAAGTTTTGGAGTCCTGGAAATAACATCCTTGAATCCATGGAAGCTTTTCCTTTGATGGAAGGACCAGTGGTGTAGCGGGGGGGGGGGAGCGAGGGGGACACAGGAGCAGTAACCTGGGGCCCAAGATTTTTAGAGGGTGCAAAGGAGTCCAAGCCTTTGTGGCGAGACACACAGAGCTGACTCTGCAGCTATCTCAGCAAACAGGTCCTGGAGCTCCATGGAAGCTGGCAGTGGCAAGCTGCCTTCACCTTTCATGCCACCTGCTCTTTTGCCTGCCCATCATCCCTGCTGCCACTACGTCCCTCCGTTGACCTCCTATCAACAAGACCTGGCAACTTGCCAGATGAGTGGGAAAGGAAGGCAGGGAGGAGGGCCCAATGCTGAGCACCTTGCTTGCCCATTGGAAGAAAGAGCCGTTTGTGGCTCCAGCTGGAGCCGGGCACCTGGGCTCTCCCACGTCTCAAGCCAGCCCCTCGGAGCACTCAGTCAAGGCTTGATATTTTAAAAAGAGTCCCGAGAGCCTCACTGCGTCCTCCTCAGACAGCCCAAGAGGAGAGGAGGAGACAAGAGCACACCCAGAGGGGCGGTGGGGCAACCGCTACCCATGTCTTCTCCCTTGAGTGGGCTGTACAATCCTTGACAATCTCCTGAGACTGTATAGTCAGCTCAAGGGCAACTTGGCCGGGATTGGCAGACTGGTGGCTACCCACCAGGTGAGGCTTTCTTGGAAGAAGCAGATGCTAAGCTGAGGGGGAGAAAGTGGGGAAGAGTGGGCCCCTTCCAGGTGGAAAGAGGCTTTCAGGGGAAGGGGCTTCCTTGGCAGGAGGCCCTCACTGTTGTCACAGGGCAGCTCTAAGGTGAGGCCCCATCTCCAGAGCAGCCCCGACAGCAGCTCCGGGGCCAGCAGACGCTCCGCCAGGCATGTCATTGGCTCGGAAGGATGTCCGGTCCCATCCCAAGGAGCAGTGGTCCTGCCTGGGCAGCTGCAAGGGGGCAGGGTTGTGGGGACCCCGTCCCTTTCCTGGGGCTTCAGAAGGTTTCCCCTAGGTGGGTAGGAAGGTGGGTGGGTGGGCGTGCTCCCCAGGAGTCTCAGGCACAGGTGCCATTTCTTGAGCAGCAGCTTTTAAAGAGCAGGGAAGCAGATGTTCTCTCTGGATACGTTGAAGCCACATGCCATGGGACAGCCAGGGGGCAGGGAGTAGGAGGGATCGTTACCCCCCCACACACACACCTGCTCATTTCATTGTGAGGAAAGCAGGGGTTAGGGAAGCAATACTTGCCTTTCCCGGGTGCTGGCAACCCACGCTGCACGACTGGAAAGGACGTGCCTTGTATAAGGGGATCCAACCCAGAACAGACATTGTCAAACCACAGGGGGCCTGATTACTGCTAAATTCCCCTTTCTAACACATCCCCCCACTGCCATTCCCATTCTCTTTGCTCCCAGGAACATGAGATCACAGAGAAGGCACAGAGAAGGAACAAGCAGTTTTACCAGGGATGGTAACCTATGCTTTGCCCTCAGGTACCCATAGAAAGCTTTGCCTATCTTGCTGTTTAAGCAATTCATTTGCTTTTAGCATATACAAAGCATACAGTCCGTCACAAACAACTATGAAAAACAGGAAGTGAGTGGAAGTATACTGAGAGGTAGAACAACCCCAAGCTCCAAAGGTATCCCTAGTATCTACTGTCTAGTACTACCATATGGTACTTTTGTTCACATTGAAATGTACTTGATGCAGAACTAATGAATCTATCATTTTATTGGCACAGGTTCTGAGCCTATTCGTAAAGGGCTACAGTAGAATCAGTTTGCAGAGCAATTCCCAAATGATGGTTTGGGCTTGACAGACGGTTGTGGGAGGCCTCTCAGTGAATTGTCAGAGCGCCAGTAGTATGTCTTAGGAACAGCATGAAAAAAGAAACCAAGGAACTGTTATTTTATTTACAACCTCGAATGCTGCCTGCAGTTTGTTTGACTGGGAGGGAATTTTCTGGGCTGGGGTGATTATCCACCCAGCAGCAACCAACCATTCCCTCCACCTTCTGAAATTCAGAGCCCTGCCTTTGTGCTGAGCATTCTATCCCTCTCTTTCATTGGTTGGTGGCAGTTGTTTGTTGCGGTTGATCTGTCCTGTTGATTTATCGTATGTGTGCAGTAAAGAAAACTGTATACACATGTTTGTAATTCAAGCAACTGTAAGTAAAAGATACTTTTTAAAAATTCTTTCTCCTACAAAGGTTTCCGAGTGAGTTATGGAGACTTTAAATGCCAGTTAATGAGAAAGGGGTGCACTCTGGGAACTTGTAGCTATTCTCCTTTACGGATCTCTGTACACTTCTCCCTTGAATTGCATGGCTCTAAGCAGCATGTTTTTGGTTATAGTGAGAATTGTTTGCCCCCCTCTCCAGGCATGGCAGCTCCACATGGCAGCTGGCAACCTCATCTTGCAATGGGAGGTGTCAGGTGGGGTCAATTCAAAGCAAAGCAAGGCAAAGGAGGAGGAGGAAGAAGAAAAATTGGTGCAAAACACACACACACACACACACACACATTGAGTGCCCTGAGTGCTTGTGTATGTCTGCTGTGTGCATTTTGTTGCACACATTGCAACACTGCTTATGCATGTCTGTTGTGTGCATTTTGTTGCACACATTGCAACAGACAGAGGGCACACTCACTTGTTCCCACTTGATGTTCTTACTGGAGTTGGAGGCAAGTTCAAGCGCCAATCCCTAGGCAGAGAAGTGTTGTCTGCATGAGGGGGGTTGTTGATGGAGATTATATACAGATTCTGAACTACATGGGAGTCTGGTGCCCCATTGTTGAAGAGAGAAGTGTACTTCTACTATGTAGCAAAAAGAGAATTTTACCAAAAATTCAAAACTCTGCAACAGGAACAGGGTCTTGCAGACTACACATGGACATTTAAGGAGCCTCATGGTTCTGTGGTTAAACTGCATTACTGCAGTGAAGACTCTGTTTACAACCTGAATTTGATCCTTGACTTAGTGCTTGAGTGCTCAGCTCACGGGGAGGGGCAATATGTAGCCTGCATAATTAACTTGTAAACCACCCAGAGTGCTTTAAGCACTATGGGATTGTATATTACCAGCACACTTTGCTTTTGCTTTGCTTAATAACCTGAAGTTCCTATACAAAGGTGGCAAGCCTCTTTCTGTTTTGTGTTAGGCATCGTTCTGCAGCAAAGCATTTGCAAACTCAGTTGTTGTTTCAAGTCTTCAAATGTCAGAACATGATATGAAAAATGATTGCATAACACCCTGGTGTGTTCTAACTTTTTCTCCCAGTTGTTTTAAACTTTGTAGTTTGTATTTAACATCTGTTCAACTGCATTTTAATATTCTAACCTAATGCTGAAATACTGTTAATGTTTTCTCCCAAATAGATTCAAACTATTAGTGACTTCATGGAAAACTCTGGACATCGTGACAGACCTGCGTTGTAATTCTGCAATAAGGCCCCTTATTGGGAGAAAGCAGGAATATAAAATGTATGCACACATACAGTACCTGAACAGTTCATCAGGGTGGGAGACAAGCAGGAAGACAACAATTATAACATATGGGTTACAGAGAAACATTTAAATTAGAGCATCTTGCTGGTGATTCTGGGATTTTAAATAAGACTTAACTAAACATGTTAGGAAGGGAGTGTGCCAGTTTCCTCTATTATGACTTCACTAAAAAGGAAGGAAGGAAGGAAGGAAGGAAGGAAGGAAGGAAGGAAGGAAGGAAGGAAGGAAGGAAGGAAGGAAGGAAGGAAGGAAGGAAGGAAGGAAGGAAGGAAGGAAGGAAGGAAGGAAGGGAGGGAGGAGAGGAGAGGAGAGGAGAGGAGAGGAGAGGAGAGGAGAGGAGAGGAGAGAGTTGTTTCTATGCATCGAAACAGATTTTTCAAAAGTTCTGACCACACTGAGACCTTCCCTCTGTTGAAGGCTCTTCTCAGGCCCATGACTTTCCAAGGAAGCAATGCAACAACAGAAGGGGCAGAAACAGCACTCCCTCCTCCTAGTATACCGTAAAACCCCCATTTTGATGGGATCCGTATCTGCAATTTCAGTTATACACAGTTTACCACAGCCCTATATGCAGCATACAAGGGGGGTGGGCCATGTGGCCTTTGTTCTGCCTCCTTGTATGCAGTATATAGGGTTTCCATGGTTTTAGGCACTGACGGTAGATCGTGGAACAGATTCCTCTCAGATACGAGGGCCCTACTGCATTTGTGTTGTGTGCTTTATGCTTTCCAGTCAGAACCAACATGCAACAAACCTAGTGGGGATTTCAAGGTAAGTAAGATATTTAAAGAGTGGTTGTATCAGTTCCATATCCCTCCCATGATTTTCTATGACCTAGTGGGGATTTGAACCTGAGTCTCTTGAGTACTAGCCCATCACTCTATCCATTACACCACACTGGGTACTCCTACTGTTTTTTATTAACATTTATTTAGAAACCTGAGAAGCACTTACATGGAAACGTACAGAGCTGCTTTATACTAAGCCAGGTAATCAGCTGTTCTTGCCCAGTACTGTCCATTTTGAATGGCAGCTTTACCACTTCAGGTTCTTTCCCAGCCTTTCCTCAAGACTGGATGGTGGTCTCCCATCCAAGTCGTAACCATGTCCAAACCTGTTTAGCTTTCTAAATCAGTTGAGGAGAGTTTAGGATAGTGTAAGACCTTCTCTGACATAGATTTTTTTGTTTTATTTACTTTTAAGTACCTGTATGTAGGTAAAGATTGTTGGTAAATATCAATTTCATATTAGCTAGAAAGGTGCTGGAGGAGACTCTTGAGAGTCCCCTGGACTGCAAAGAGAACAAACCTATCCATTCTGAAGGAAATCAACCCTGAGTGCTCACTGAAAGGACAGATCCTGAAGCTGAGGCTCCAATACTTTGGCCATCTCATGAGAAGAGAAGACTCCCTGGAAAAGACCCTGATGTTGGGAAAGTGTGAAGGCAAGAGGAGAAGGGGACGACAGAGGATGAGATGGTTGGACTGTGTCACCGAAGCAACCAACATGAATTTGACCAAACTCCGGGAGGCAGTGGAAGACAGGAGGGCCTGGCGTGCTCTGGTCCATGGGGTCACAAAGAGTCGGACACGACTTAACGACTAAACAACAAAGAAAGGATAAATGTAAGTGTGCTGAAACCACTCATTTGCTTATTCTTGGCATATTTACTGAAGAATAAGCCTCACTACAATGTTTGCACTGTACCGTACTATAACATAACTTATATCAGAGTATTATTTATGAACATAAATTAGCACCTATTCAAAAAATATTCCTTGTCTTTCTCCTGTAACAGCCTTCCATTTTGCATTGTGATATACCTACTTTTCCTTATAATGAACAGTATATTTTATTAGAAAGGCCATCCTAGTTATATATAGCACTAATCACAAGTCACACACAAAAATCCCTGGGGAACATGTATAATCCATTCTTATAAACTGATTTGAATGTCATGTGCAAAGAAAATGCTATCAGAAACAACTGCAGCAATAACGTATTTGCTCTATAGTTATTCAGTAATTCCCTCAACCATATTTAAACTGGAAACAGGTAGTTTCTCACCCTAAGACTGATCAGTGGTCACAAGAATAAATACAATGGAAGCCTAGAAGAAATGTCTACAGAAGAAAATATTTTTGAAATAGATTCAAGCTCTTAGTCACTTCATGGAAAACTCTGGACATATTGTAACAGACCTGGTTTGCAATTCTACATTAAGTGACTTTGGAATAAGTCCCACTGACATGGGCTGACATCTGAGTAGGTGGCCTAGGATTGCACGGTTAAAGAATCATTTGACTCATCCTGAGACTTTCTGAAAGCTTGGGATGAGGGGATGGTTGGAGGTGGGTGGGAGAAGAATAGGGATGTCCTACAGAACATGCTTTGCACCTCCCAAAGCCACAGTTCCCAGGATTCTTTGGGGGCTGCTATGTAATAAAACTTAATTAAGCTTTCTAGTATACTAGATGTGCCTTCTTGTTTTGAATTTCACACCAGGAACATTGTATTTAATACGCGTGCATGTATGCATACACACGAGTACATATACACTCTCTTTCTCCAAGAGCCAATTACTGTGCTGCCCCCTCCCAAAAAAAAAGAGAGAGCCTTTAATGGCATTACAAAAGAGGCAGGGAATGAAACAGCTGCCGTTGTGGAGTGTGTGTGCAGCTACACTGTATACATTTGAGTCATACCTTTCAAGCCTAATCGGAGCCAAATTAGAGAACAGATGTGGGAATGTGCGCTTTGGGAATAACACCTTCATGGTGACAGAGCTGCAGCCTACTCTGCATTTCTTAATTCTTAATTTAACTACACAGCCTTTTCCAAAATGATGCCACAGTCAGTGAATGCCTTGAAACTGAAATTACAGCCCATCTACTGTGCATACCAATTAGAGTGTCATATAGGCTAGCATCTGAGAAGCCAATGATAAAAGAAGTTCCCTCTTTTGCCTCAAAAAATTCCCGACTGTTGAATAAATGACACCCCCTCAAAACAGTGATACTCTACAAACAGGAATCTGGATTACTGTAATGCGTTCTATGTGGGGCTGCTGAAGGAAAGTGTCAGGAAACTTCAGGGGGTCCAAAATGCAGCAGCCAGATTGCTGACTGGGGCTGGTTATAGGGATCACATAACCCCCCTGTTACAGCAGCTCCACTGGCCACCCATCAGTTTCCAGGCACAATTCAAAGTGCTGGTTTTAACCTATAAAGCCCTAAATGGCATTGATCCAAGCTATCTCAAAGACCATATCTCCAATTATAAGCTGGCTCGGGTGCTAAGATCATCAGGAGAGACTTTTCTCTCAGTTCTGCCACCTTCACAGGTGCATCTGATGGGGACACAAGAGAAAGCCTTCTCTGTTGCTGCTCCCAGACTTTGGAACTCCCTCCCACAAGAGGCCAGACTGGCCTCATCTTTGCTGTCCTTCTGCAAGCAGGCAAAGACCTTTCTCTTCAGGCAAGCCTTCCCTCAGTAACCAGCTACCTGTGTATGATTTTTAGATGAATTGTTATGCATTACTGCTTTGACTGGATTTTCAGTACTACTTGTGTTTTCCATTTTTGCATTTTTCCATTTCTCAGAGTGGCATTTTTAAAAATATTTGTATACTTAATTGTTCTTAGCTTTAATATTGCCTTTTAATGATGTAAGATGCCTCTTTATACTCATTGTTCTTAGCTTTAAATATTGTCTATTGATGATGTTAACCACCATTGTACGCACATTGTTTTCAACTTTAATTATTGTCTTTCAATGTTGTAAGCCGCCTTGGGTCCTTTTCAAAGAGAAAGGCAGGGCAAAAATATTTTAAATAAAATAATAAATAAATATTGACAATCCAATTGACATATATGAATATCTCTTCCAGACATACAGCCATGAGTTTTTGCAAACTTGAAAATGCTTCAGTAATGTAGTTGAATCGTATGCATCTACTCAGAAGCCCCACTGACTTCCCCACTTCACTTCTCCCTCTCTCATCTTTGTCATTTCAAAATATCAGAAATAATTGACATTATTTATAATGCTATTTTAAGGAAACTCCACAACAATGCAACCTGTACATGGTTCAGAGCACTGGGGAAACTATTTGAAATTATAAACATAATGGATTGCACCCAGATGCAGTAAGGCTAACTTAGGTCTTGTTGCTTTCAGTGGGTCTATTCTAAGCATGTCTAAAGCTGTGACTGCACTGCGGTTTGATTCGCATTCTATTTTCTGCTTCCATTCGCTCTGAATGATCACAAAATGGCAACAGGTTGATTCCTTATGATGTGATCTGCATTTCAACCCGCAACCCCCATTCTTTCCTTCCTTCTTCTGTTCCTGCCTCTACTGATCCTTTTAGGTTAAAAAAAAAATCTGTATATAGGGTAAAAAAAAACCCACCAATGATGGATGAGCTATTAAAGAAGCTATTGGATATTGCAGAACTAGACATGCTTTCAGACGCACTATGGGATCATCCAAGAGACTTTGTAAAGCAAAGCTGGAAGTTGATATATAATTGGGCCCAGAAAAAGACAGGAACTTAGGGGGGAAATTAGTTTATAGAGAACCAGTGCTCACCGGAATCCTTTGAAGATACTCTGATGACCAGACAACGGTGAAATCTCTGATCCACAGGGGAAGGATGGATGTTTAGTTGTAATTTTTTTTTTTGTTAATTATTTGTTAGATTTTTAATATTTTTAAGTTTGTATGTTTAGATATGAATAAAATGTTGGGGGGAAAAATCTGGTGAGGTAATCTAGCACTGAACTAGTATATTAACGCAATGACTCAGCACTAAACTCCCTTATTTTAAAAACTGGAGGATACTTGGGGGACAAATCAGTGGGAGGATGTTCCCACAGTCCCTAAACACCACACCTCATATGCCTATGTGTCCCCAGAACACCACCCACCGACATGCTCCTATCCTTTTGCAGAATGAAAGAACTAATTACAGGAGGGAAAGTCTGTTCAAATTGTTCTGCCTTGAAAAAAAAAAAGCTCTCAGCGGCAGAGAAAAACCTCCACATTGGGCACAAAAAGGGCCAGATTGATTTTAATTGGTTTTGGGTCGTGTGATCAGTAAAAAAAATAAAAAAATTAATTCACTCATTTTATAATCAGAGCAAATCCCATGATCATGTAGTTGCAGCCTCAGACGGTATACAAAGCAAAGTCATGGTTGGCTGGTAGACCAAACAGGACCATTCTACATGGCAACATTTTGTTGCAAGATCCATGATACTATTTTAAACTACATAGGGTAGAGTTTGGTAACACACACAGGAAACTGGAAAATGAAACTGAGCAAAACTTCCTTTTCAGGCTGAGCCATGACGAAAGGTAAATAAGTGTGAACTAATCTGAATCAAAATCTGTACATGTGGTTCCAGCTCTCTGCAAACCATTGCTTGAAGCCATGTGTTGCTATGTGTCCGAAGGACTGTAGTGTCTCTACAGTTGTCCACTAGTGAATACAGCATGTCAATCAATAGGAAGAATTTCCTTAAAGCAGGCTTTCATCACCTCTTTTCCAATCACAAAAAAGGTGCATTTTGCAAAGCTTATTCCATGCCAGCATGCTTGCATCATGAACACAGATCCTCTGGCCTTTCATACGTTCTTGATCTCCAGTTCCCATCGGCCCCAGCCAGCAATGACAAGGGATGGAGTTTGTGGTAACTGTAGTCTAATAACATCTGGGAGGCCACAGGTTCTCTGCAAGGGTTGCCATATCCGAAGGAGCCAGCTGGGAACCTCTTTGCTTGAGTCTCCAGCACAGACACAGATGTCAAGGCAAGTGAGACTGGGAGAGAAGAAAGTTTGCTTTTGGTGCATGAGGTAGGATGGACACTTACACATCTTTGAAAACAGGGGATAAAAAGGACACACATTTGCTAATATATTAGGTACCAAAGAAAAATTAGAACAGATTTCTGTAATACAAACAGAATTATAATGCATCTTGCTTGAGTAAGAAAGGAAGTACTGTAACCAGACAATTTGTGTAGCTGCTGGATCTACTCTCCAGGCAATGGTGTAGCACACATATGACAAACAGGATTGAATATCAAGGTCTTTCTGAGCAGCAGGGACTATATCGCCGCCCCCCACCCACCCAGACCTCCCTGCTCTCTTTGAGCACAGCTGCAAACCTGGCATGAAAGAGATGGGAGAGAAAAGGATTATTGTTGAGTTGGCAATTAAGATTTGTTAATTTCAAAGAAATACCCAACCCTCAGTTTTGATATGCATCTTTTCACCTTGCATGTTTCAATGCTACATACATGTACGTGTGGCTACGGGGACTATCATGATGAGCACCTGCATCTCCATCTTTACCACTGCACCACTATGTCCAGGTTCTGATAAGTGAAGATGGACAATTTCATGGTCCCTGATCATCCTCCCTATGATTCTTCTAATCAGAGCTGAATGAAGAACATCACCCTGAGGAAGATGATTCTCTGGTAGCCCTTCAAATGGTGGTCTATCTTCATTAAAAGAGGACATGTTCACACCCTAATGCAAAATAGGTTTAAAATATTGATACTCATCTCCTTTCATTCCCAGTTGGCACCAGAGCTTAAGACTCAGAAGGAAGATGTGCTGAGGTACACTGCACTTGTACAACATCCCCACATCAGAAAGGCAGGAGGGAGGGGAGGGAGCTGGGTAGCAAGCAAGCAGCAACCCATGTTTAGACCTGTTGTTGTCTCTTTTGAAGCAACACAGAGCAGAGTGCCAGTGTCACAACCCGTGCACCTTATTGCAAAAGCTCTGGAAGCAAGGGACTGTGCAGGAACAGGCAAAAGGAGAGGGAGAGAGGGAGAGAGAGAGAGAGAGAGAGAGAGAAAGAGAGAGAGAGAGAGAGAGAGAGAGAGAGAGAGAGAGAGAGAGAGAGAGGAGAGAGAGAGAGAGAGAGAGAGAGAGAGAGAGAGAGAAAGAAAGAAAGAAAGAAAGAAAGAAAGAAAGAAAGAAAGAAAGAAAGAAAGAAAGAAAGAAAGAAAAAACGACAAGTTACTCACCTGTAATTGTAGTTCTTCGAGTGGACCTCTGTGATTCACATCCTGGGTAATCCACGCATGTGCTGAGCCTCATCGGAAGATTCTAGAGCTTCTGCGGTAGCAAAAAAAAAACATTAGCGCAGACCCCTCCCTCTTAGTATAAGTACCTTGGTGCCAAGACTCTCCCTTCAGTTAGGTCAACGCCGCATAAAATAGCTACATGGCGTGACAGAGGGGAGGTCGGGTCGGGATGTGTGAATCACAGTGGTCCACTCGAAAAAACTACAATTTACAGGTGAGTAACCTGTTGTTCTTCGTGGCCTCTGTGAATCACACCCTGGGTGACTAACAAGCTGTCTTACCCGGAGGAGGGTGTCACACCAAGGTATAGTACAGCACGTCCAAAGGCCGCATCAGATTTTTGCTGCACATCTAATCTGTAATGATTGATGAATGTGGACGGCTGTGACCACGTGGCAGAGGTGCAGACGTCTGGAAGGGGAACACCACGAAGAAATACCGTAGATGTTGCCACTGCCCTAGTAGAATGAGGGCGAATAACTTGAGGAGCTGGCAATCGAGCAAGCTGGTATGCCAGGTAAATGGCAGAAGTAACCCATTCAGAAATTCTCTGAGAGGTCACTTGAAGACCTTTAGTAGGGAGTTGGTAACTGACGAAGAGTTGGGCTGAATGTCGAAAGGGTTGCGTGCAGGCTACATAAAATGCCAGAGCCCTTCTGACATCTATGGTATGAAGGATTCTCTCCTGAGAAGTAGAGGGAGACGGAAAAAAGGATGGGAGAACCAACGGTTGGGATAGATGAAACTGGGAAACAACCTTGGGTAGAAAAGAAATATCTACAAACAGTTTAACCTTATCTGGATAAAACTGAAGATAAGGGTAAACAGACCGCAAGGCTGCAAGTTCACTGGCATGATGAGCGGATGTAATAGCAATGAGGAACGCTGTCTTAAAGGTGAGCAGTCTAAGATCAGCTGATGCTAAGGGCTCAAATGGAGCCTTAGTAAGTTGTTGCAGTACCACTGTCAAAGACCATTGAGGTGGGGGTGGGCGCACATCTGGGAACATGTGCGACAGACCCTTAAGGAAATGCTTCAGAGTAGGGTGTTTGAAGAATTGCACTGCTGAAGAGGTTGGTGGCTGATAAGAGACTATTGCAGCAAGATAAACTCTCAAGGAGGAAAGGGAGAGGCCCTTGGTTTTCAGATGAAGTAAGAAACGAAGGACGGTGGAAAGGGAGGGATTGACGAATGGTAGTGCAGTCACTGCAGTAAAAGACTGACGTTTCTTCCATTTGTACAAATAAGCTCTTCTGATTGAGGGTTTCTTCGCCTGATGGAGGATATTCATCAGGGAGGCAGAATCCTCCACGCTGCCAGATGAAGGGCAGGTAGGTCTGGGTGAAAAATTTGATTTTTGTTCTGCGTGAGGAGGTGAGATAGGCGGGGCATGTGATAGATGTCGGATGACAATTGATGGAAAACCGGGAACCAGTGTTGTCGTGGCCACCATGGAGCTATCAAAATTTGCATTGGGCTTGTCTTGTTGAAGCCGAACTATGGCTTTGTGGAGGAGCAGGAGTGGTGGAAACAGGTAAGTAAGAGTCCTGGGCCAACGGCCTATGAATGCGTCGCCACAGGAGTGCTTGCCGACTCCTGCGCGGGAACAGATAGCGTTTGCACTTCCGATTTGTCCAGGAGGCAAAAAGGTCGATGGTGGGTGTGCCCCAGTGAGTGCAGAGGAGGAGAAAGACGGATTGGTGCAGTTCCCATTCGTGAGCTTGGGATTCCTTGCGACTGAGATCTGCCAGATTGTTGTCTTGGCCAGCTATGTGTATTGCTCTGAGGCAGATATGATGTGACAGGCACCATTCCCACAGGTCAACAGCGAGATACAGAAGGCTGGGAGAGTGGGTGCCGCCTTGTTTGAGGATATAATACATCGCGGTAGTGTTGTCGGTGGTGACTTGGACCATTTGCTGACAAGATGATCTCTGAAAGCCTTGCACGCTTTTATCACTGCTAACAGTTCCAGCTCGTTGATATGGAGCAGTTTCTCTCTTTCTGACCATTGAGCATGAATCTTTAGAGACCTGCAGTGAGCACCCCAGCCTGTAAGACTGGCATCGGTGGTGACCTGTATTTGAGGACGCGGTTGTTGGAAGGGCCGTCCCATTGTCAGGTTTTGAGTAGAGTGTCACCAAGAAAGTTGGGTGGTGAGTTCTGGGGTCACCCATAACAGGGTGTGAGGTGGGTCTGTTAATGGGTCAGAAAGGGCTAGGAACCATGCTTGGAGTGACCTCATTTTGAGGTGTACGTGTTGCACTACCAATGTCATGGATGCCATAGTGCCAAGGACACGTTGAACTGTTAATGCGGGTACCAGCGCATGAGGGGTGAAGATGCGAAGCAATGATATCAGGTTGAGTCTTTTGTCCGTTGGGGAGGAATGCTCGGGCGTGAGTGGAGTCTATGAGTGCTCCTATATACTGGACAACCCTTGTGGGCTGTAACCTGGATTTCTGTATGTTTACAGCAAGGCCGAGATCATGGAGACGGAACAGTGTAAAATGAATGTCTCATTGTGCTTTGCGATGGGAGCAAACTACAAGGAGCCCGTCGTTGATGTACAGGAAAATGTGGATCTTGTGAAGTCTGAGGTAAGCTGCTACAGGAGCCATGCATTTGGTAAAGACTCTGCAAGCTGTTGCGAGTCCAAATGGGAGTCTTTTGAACTGGTAGGCTTGGGATCCCAGCTGGAAGCGGGATCCCAAGGGCCTGTGAGAGGGATAGATAGATACATGGAAATAAGCGTCCCTCAGGTCTATCACAGCAAACCAGTCATTTTTTTTCGGAGCAGGGGAAGGACAGACTCGAGGGTAACCATACGGAATTTGGTGGTAATTATGTAGCGATTGAGTTCTCTGAGGTCTAGGATGGGGCCTCTGTCCTTTTTGGGGATGGTGAAATGACGAGAGAGAAAACCCCTGTCTGTTTGGTATACTGGTTCAATGGCATCTTTGAGTAGTAGTGCCTGTATTTTGTCTTGTAGGGTTTGTGACGGAGGTGTGACGGTATGTGATGGTGGAGGGAGCTGATGGAACTGGATGTGGTACCCGCTTCGGACAACGGACAGGACCCAAACATCCGTGGTGATGGTTTCCCATACAGGTGTTTCCAGAGGGTAGGGGAAGGAATTGGGGGGGGGGGGAGTGTTGTTTGGATCTTGGCCGGCTGGACGTCAAATATGATGCTTGATTTTGCGATCATTGCACCTGGTTGTGGCCTGTTGACGTGGTTTGGCCCGGTAAGGTTGTTGTTTGTAGTAAGATGTGTAAGAAGGTTGCCTCTGAGGCTCTTTATGGAACTTCTGGTAGGAGTTGTAGGGGCGCCACCACTGAGTGCGCTGGAGATGTTGTTGGTATGTAAGGGTAGACTCCCCAGCATCTAGCAGCCGTTCTTTTCTTTTGAACGTTTTCCAGAATGTCGTCTGTTTCAGCATTGAAAAGACCTGTCCCGTCAAATGGGAGGTCTTCAATACACGCTCTCGCATCTTCAGCAAGACCAGCAGTTCTTAGCCAGGAAAAACGTTGAAGGGCCACGGAGGTAGCCATGGATTTAGCTGTGGCATCGACAGTATGTCTGGCTGACAGCATTTGCTGTTTGGCGACTGAAAGCCCTTCTTGCTGGAAGGTTTGAGCTAAGACTTTTTTGTCTTCTGGAAGAGCTTCAATGAAGGTGGACATATTGTCCCAGAGGAACCGCTGGTAAGCACCCATGGCTCCTTGATAGTTGGCAACTTTCATGGTGAATGCAGCGGAAGAATATAGCCATCTGCCCATAGAGTCGATTCGCCTGCTGTCTTTATTGGGCGGAATGATAATTTTGCGATGTCGAGATCAAGACTGGGAGGTCTAGAGACCTGTTTGGAATGTTCGACTTTGTATCGAGGATCTGTGGACTGACGATCGACCTCGATATCGAAGTATTGGTACCGACGCCTGGATGTTGAGGTCAAAGGTGCGTCCATGGACAGTGGTTAATGTTGAGGGTCGTCCATCGGTATTGACATCGATGGGGCATCCATGGGTAGTGGTCAGGATCGTCGATATTGGAGCCAGTATCTCGATGGTGGCGAAATGGAGGTTGCTGCTGAGATGGTATAAGTGTCGATGGGCCACATTGGATGGCTGTGGAGTAGATAGATGCTGGTGATGCCAAGCGGGATGATTGATCCTGATCCTTCTGACAGGCAGGAAAGTAATGGTTCGCCAGAGCTGCAAATGCACCCTGAACCAAGGAGTATTGATCGGCTGTTCTGGGCTTTTTAGATGCCGGCTGGTGGTAAGCCGTATGAATCTCTTGAGGATCATGAAGGTAAGGTCATTTCGACATCGAGGGTTGCTGTGGGTGAGGCCTCTGATGTGGCACTGCTGTCAAACCGGGGAGAGCAACCAGTCGATAGAGCTTGGTGGGCTTATCGGTTGAGCACTGATTGGGGCAAATGGCTACCCAATGATAGTGCTGAGTGTGGGTCGATGCCGCATGCGAAGATATGTTGCCAGTCTCACATGGCTGGCGCCCTTGATAACGCATCGGAGGCCGAGGTGGTAGGCCTGTTGGGATGGAGTAGGGCACAGTATCAGGTTGCGTTTCGACTCCTTGCATATCAGGAGAAGCAACCAAGGAGGGCTCGCTGGGAGAGCCAGATTGTTGAGGGCTAGCCGGGGAGGATGTGAGCTGATCCACCCGTTCCTCCCATTCTGGTGACTGTGATGGATAAGGTTGATGAGATGGAAGCACTTCTTCATCAGAGGGTGAACCCATGCATATCAGATCCCCCGATTCTGGGAGCTGTGGGGAAGTAACCCTCAGGAATTTCGCCTTCGAAGATTTAGGTTTCTTCGGTGGCAAGGGTTCTTGAGCCAAAGGCGCGTCGGTGGGCGGCTTCCATTTGGTGGTCATTTTTTATGTCGATGGTTTCGGCATGGAGTGTTTGACTTTGTGCCCCTTAGTGGACGATGTCAAAGGGGCATCGGAGCGCGATGACATAGCAGAAGGGCACTGTTTCGCCGTCTCTGAAATGGCTTTATCCATGGCCTTAGCCTGTGAGGTGGACTTACAGGCAGGCTGAGCCATAGACTTTGTAGGCTGGAGGGATTGTTCCCAAAGCCAAAGCTTAAGTCTAGAAAGACAACTGTGGAGAACTCCGCGTTTGAAATTCTTACAGTGAGGGCACAAAGAGGTTTGGTGGGCCTCACCAAGACAAAAAAGACATTTAGTGTGGCCGTCAGAAAGCGGGATCTTGTTGTTGCAGACCACGCAATGTTTAAACGGGCCCATGGAGGCCATGAAAATAAGGGGGAAAGGGGGGGGCTTTGGCCGTAAGGCCGCAGCAACAAAGAAAAAACTTCTTTTTTTAAAATAATAGTAATAAAGGAATCAAGAATAAACTCTCTTTCACTTTAGGAAAAACTCACAGAAGTGATCAATACGAGGCTCTCAACGCGGCGGTTGAAAGAAACTGAAGGGAGAGTCTTGGCACCAAGGTACTTATACTAAGGGGAAGGTGTCTGCACTAATGTATTTTTTTGCTACCACAGAAGCTCTAGAATCTTCCGAGGAGGCTCCGCGCATGCGCAGATTACTCAGGGTGTGATTCACAGAGGCCACAAAGAAGAACCAGTGAGCTTTCCACAACCCCTAGTAGCGGCATGGAGGCAAAAAAAGAAAGAAAAAAAAGTGTAATATGCACTCTGTAGCAGGAATGGAGGCACTTCTATAGCTACCAACCATATTTTACCACTTAGTTGGCCAATGAAAAAATGTTGTTTTGTTTTTCCTAGCTCTCAGTTGTATTGCTTGCTAGGTTTTACCCAGATTCTGTACTTATTTATCCAGATTCCCCTCATATCCAGTCCTGCCATTAGCTGTACCATAAACAGCTCAGGTCTCCTTCCCAACCCTTGCCTGTTCCCCCTGCCTCCATGACTTCAGCACAGACCCATCCCTGTGACATATTCAAGTTCTTGTCCCTCTGAATTTCCTAAGAAATATCCACCACTACGATATGCTAAGACCCCATCCCCTGGTCTCAGGTGCCATTCCTAAAATCTAAAGGAATGGAGTGCTGCCGGCCTACATCTCCCTCCTGGCACCTGGACATGTTTCTTTCCTGACGATGTCTGGAGCATATAAGGAGGGCTTTACAGATACCTGGGATGGATATGCAAAGCTTCCTAGTCAACGGCCTTCCGTCAAACATAGTTTTGAACCCAAGCTTCTCTCTTTAAGTTAATTACAATTAGCAAAACTTACTGAAGCAGGTCCAACACAAAATAAACGTCCCCCAGGTACACCATGTTAAATTCTTGCATTCTGCTTTTGTTGCAAGATGTGACTGGTCACTTTGATTTGTTTCATTTTTCTGGGATGGGCCTATGGTTTTGTTCTATTTCTTCAGAACTAGGGGAGTTTTAGTAAAAAGATCATGCCAAGGACACAACAGATGTGAAGCATTTGGAAGGAGACAGAATAATTTTGTAATAATAAAACAATGAAAAAGCAAACGATCAATTTACGGATTATACTGAATCGTCTCTAATACATTCAAAAAGTCATATTAAATCGAAGTTCCAACACAAACATTAAACAAAAGGTGCAATTTAACTCACTGGACATTTTTAGGAAAAACAGAAAAAATTTAATTTTGGCCTACAAGAATTTGAAATAAAGGGTCAAAAAATAAACTGGAGGTAAGGTTGCACCAAGATTTTGGTAGCATTTGTACTACAACTTTGATTTGGCCTCTCCACGGTGCCTCTCCCCCCCCCCCCAATCCCCCATTCCCTGCTTTTACTGTTTTGGTTATAACTTGATACCATTTCTGAATTGATGAGTTTTTCTTTTGAACATGCTGAATTCAATAGGACTAGTCTATTCCAGATTAAACAGCATCAGCTGGGAATTTGCACTCTTACGAGACTCAAATGGAATATTTAGAGTAATCTTCAGGTTTCACAGCACCGCACAAAGTTATATAACAAGAAATTTTGTCTGTTGAAATATTAATCGTTGGCTATTAAATGTGAATTTGCATTTAGTTTTAACAACACACACACATCAGAACGACGAGGAACAGCAAATATTTTTGTTCCAACAGATATATTACAAGATGGGAAGATATGGCATTCCACCCAAAGCTAGCTAGGTTCTCCTAGCTCATTATGAAGGCAGCCGGGGGGGGGGGGGGGGAATGTCAAAGACACTAAAACATCTATCAGACGTCTCACTCATTCTTTTGCTTTGCTCAGAAATAGCAGCCCTTCCCCAACCTGGTGCCACTGAGATGTCTGGCACTGCAACATCTACAGTATCAGCCCCAGGAAGAATGGTCGGGAATGATGGGAGTCATCCACCAAGACATCTTGAGGGCACCCAGCTGGGGAAGGCTGGTACACAGGCAACAACAGAAATTATGCTTTTGAAATTCTGATTCTTTAAGGCAAGCTCAAGAAGATAGCTTTGATTCTACTGGTAGATCTCTGGGTGATTTTCAGTATATGCTATGGTTTTCTGATTTCTGAGTGACTAACAGTAGCAACTACACCTGGACAGGTGATCTCTGCCTGAAATTCTGGAGAGGGCTTCCCACTTGCTCCATAATCCAATCTTGCCCTGGAAAATTATAGGAAGAAACAGAAAAAGTGCCCACAATGATTTAAAATAAAGGGTAAAAATAAATAAATTAGAGGTAAGGTTGCACCAAGGCTTTGATAGCATTTGTGCTATGTAGTTAGATTGGTGACAACAAATGCTTGAAGCAAAAATAAAGAGTGGATCTGTATGGGAAAGGACTTGCAGACTTGGTTCTGCTCCTTACTTGTCAATTCCTGAGCAAAGCATGACTCGGAAGAACTGTTAAGCCCTCTGAGAGCTCAGATGAGGCCAGGCAATCTGCTGCATCAGTCCTCACTTGGAAGACTCCATCCCAGTACATTCAACACACAATTCATTTGGCAGTTGATTGTCAACATTATTGGGAAAGTGAAACAGAACTCATCCAGGTATATCAGAACGGCCTTTATTATGCAACCTGGAGAGGTTAAAAGGAAATACTTACAAACTTATAGTTGTAAACTTGTACGGTAGGACTCCCTTATCCACAGGATCAGTATCCACTGATTCACTTATCCACAGTTTGAAAATATTAAAAATATTAAAAGAAAAAATCCAGAAAAAAGGCATTTCCCATGTATTACCAGAATTGGCCAATAGAGGCCGCGCTATGAATACTTGTTAGTGAAGAATACATAGCATGGTCTCTAATACCCTCTAGTGGCCACCTCTGATAATGCATGCTTCTGTGTTGTTTTTTTCCTTTTACCATGCTCTCTCTCTCTTTCTCTCATTTGCTATTATACACAGTTTTCAGTATCCATGGGGGGTTGGAACCAATCCCCAGTGTATATGGGGGTCCTAATATAATTAATTTCTTTACCCAGTATAATACATTGTGACTGTAATTTTAAAGTGGGACGATTTCTCTTCTTTGCAAATGTAATTGTATAATTGTATAATCCAGTCTTCTTGACCTTGGATAACCAGTCAGATTCTAATCACCATCACTGTGATGGAAATAATCACCACTGGAAAAGGGCATAAACTGTGCTTCGGCTCAACACCCACACAGTTGTTCTGTGGGTGTCATGTGCTTCCCTCCCCTGCCTCCTCCGGGCAATCACCCACTCACTGGCAGCAGGACACTTCCCTCCTCTGCTTCCTCCAGGTGATCACCCACTCAGAGGCAACGCCACGCTCTTCCCACCTCCACCTCCCACCCACTCAAACTCCTTCACTAGATTAATAGCAGCCACATGCCTCTCTCCATACCTATAGATTTCCCCATTCATAGATCTTCCCTTTTATCTGGATTTAGCTTTAGCCATCACTGCTTCCAGATATGTCTAAGATTTATGCAGTCTCCCTTGGGTTACCACAGGGCTGGGCAATGTGGCATATGGGACAATGTTCTAGCTCCAGCACAACCTCTCCTCTAGTCCCCATCAGCCTTTCTAGATACAACAAGACATGGTGAGAAATTCGCATTTGTTTTTAATTTATTTTTAAAATCTGATTTTAATTTGTTTTTAAAACTCGTTTTAAATTGCTTAAAACACATTTCACTATAATATAATATAAAATACCATGCAAATATAATATAAAAGAAACACCTTCTGCCCCTTTGGCTTGGGGGATGCTTCAAGACTCTTACAGAGAGGGTCTTCTCCATGGCTGCTCCCAGTCTTTGAAATACACTACCCCCTGGTTTGGCCCCTGCTTCTAGTCCATCCATCATCAGATCTTCCTATTCAGGCAGGCTTTTAAACAATAAGTCTCAAGATACATTTATTGAATTTAGAGATTTTAAAATGTTTACAAATTTGTTTTTAACACTGATAAATGTTTAATTGTTTTTAGTATAGTTTTTAAACATAAACATAGTATAGTTTTCAAACATTACATAGTTTTAATTGCCTTGGGTATCCTATGGGGAGAAATGCAGCATGTAAATAACTCAAACAAACAAATAACAGATGTGGTTCCTGTACTGGGAGAAGAATTTCTGCAAAAAGGTTTTTGTGGGATTTCCAGTATCTCAGAGGGAATTCTCAAAGGGAGAGTCACATGGCACCTGCCGGCAGTATTATTCCCACTCTGGACTGGCAGGTGGAAATGAATGGAAGAAGATTTATCATCAGCACACTGGTGATACTTTAGTGCAAAACTCCAAGTGACTTTTCCCATTGGTGTCATGTAGAATTACGGAGGACATCCCCCTGCCCCTAAAGCCAAAAGTCAGGGAGACCAGAATTACCTTACACTACCTTCTGTAAAGGTTCCAATGCAATTTTGTTTTTGCTTATGTCTCTGTCTTCTAAATGCACATGTGCATGTGCATACACACATACAGAGATGTGTTTTATTTTTAATGGTAGTTCGTGTTCTAATTCATTCAGAAATCATAGGGAAAGGAGCAAGTCTTTATGCTACAAGCTGACATCCACTGACCTAGAAGTATGTTCCATTAAACTCAGTGGGATTTATTTCTGTATCAACAGATATAGAACTGTGCTGTCAATGACCATGAATATATTGGAAATAGCTCTTTCCCTGAACCAGTTTGACCCCGATATACATGGAATGGAGTCAGGGCAATGCTTATTTAAGTCACTGTACAGTCTTCCCCACATTTCTGATAGCTGAGCTTCACATTTCTTTTTTCAAGTCTAAATTGGAAAAATAAAAATATTTTATTTGTATGCCTTTTTTGCCCCATAGAACTGCAGGTATACATGGCATTCTCAGGCATTTGAATTTTATCTGGAAGAAAAGGTGTTACAATTCAGCATAAGCTGAAATGGTTAAAAGTAACATAGGCCCCTGAGGAGGTAAATAAGAATGAAAGCATAATGTGTCTCTGTGAAAGCTTTAGGGGATTGATTTAATGTGTTCCCCATTTTTTAGGTGAAGGTGAAGGATTAGATAAGTTATCTGTGAAGATTCTCAGTCATCCAGGTGAGGTTATCTGGAAGTTGAGTCACGGCAACTGGATTTCTTTCTTGTTAGGTTGAAACGTTTCGATACTCATCCAAGTAGCTTCTTCAGTCTGAGGAGAGTTGGTAGGAGACCCCTGAAATATCCTCCACATCCTCCTACCAATTCTCCTCAGACTGCAGAAGCTACTTGGATGAGTAGAGAAACGTTTCAACCTAACAAGAAAGAAGTCCAGTTGCCATGACTCAACTTCCAGATTACATAAGTCCCCCCCCCCCCCCCACTGAGGTTTAGAATTTCCCAGGCTTCGCAAACCAGATCCTAAAGAAATTCACTTGCTCGGAAAAAGAGCAATTGGCATTAAAGACTTCAATTTTTAAAAAAAGGAGAATTAAGAAATAGACTTTCTATATCCGTGTCAAACTTTATTCTGTATTCTAAGTTACTGAAGAACCTTTGAGAGAAATAACAATTAATCTGTACTAATTATTATACAGAGTCAATCAGTGCTACATTTGACCCAGTAGTCATGAGGTCCAGCAGCATCACTAAATATTACCCATTGTCAAAGAGCCTTTACCAAGCAGAATTTCTACATGGATCCCTCTCCTGGAAGCGCCTTTCTGACTGGAAAGAACATACCCACATCAGTGAATCATACGGTTTTATTGAGCAGCATCCTCTATTGGCGACTAGTTCTTCATTACTTAATTTATGTCTCTCTGTCTTATGGCACACTGTCAGCTGTCCTGCATAACACGTTTGGGAATTATTTGGAATTAATAAATTTTACATGTATGTGTCTCTCTCTTTACCTCTTTCTTTAAAAAAAAATGTGTGCTTCACCTTTATGGGGCCTCCATCCAGCAGCTTTGCCCCGATAGAGCAGGTTCAGTCTAAATTCCTTAGAGCAATACTTGAAGTTCCAAGATGCATAACGAATGCACAAATTCATTTAGAGACAGGCTCACTAACAATGGTAGCCAAAATTATACTAGCCTCCCTTCAATACTGGCTTAAAATAAATTTTCAATTACAGGGATTAACTCATTTACTCCTAGAGGACAATTTTCAATCGAATTGGCTAAAAGCGGTCCTAAATAAATTGCAAGCAATGGGCTTCTCTCCTCAAGCAATATTGAGCATGCAATGGGATGAAGCGAAATCAGTCCTTAAACAGAGAATAATGGATATGGAAAGACAGGTAGATCTTAGTAGATGCCCCAATTTTAGAGTAATAGACACGCATAAATATCGTCCGCTCCCTATGGCCTATCTATCACAGCTTGAGACATATAAGTTTAGGAAAGCCTTTACTCTGGCAAGATGTGAGGCCTTCCCTTCTATGGTGTTGGAAGGCAGATTTAAGAAGATCCCGAGGGAATAGAGATTATGCCCTTGTGGATCTGACGAGATAGAATCTATCGAGCATATGATGCTCAGATGTAACAGGCATAATAAGATTCGAGGAAAATATATTACACCTCTCTTAAAAGATATGGCAGGTCAATCGGACTCGGACTATTGTAACCAACTGTTAATCAACCAAAATCGGAATACTACGGAACTGGTAGCGAAATTTTGGGCGGCATGCTATAGTAGTATGGCGGCATGCTATTTATAAATAAATAAATAAATAAATAAATAAATAAATAAACAAACAAATAAATAGCTAGAATAGACAGCTAAACCCTTAGACCTTGGTCTTATATTGCTATATTTGCTGTCTTAGATATTTTACTTTTTTGTTTGTCTGGTATGGCTCTTTGTAGTGCATGCCGATTTCTGAAGTTTTGCATTCAATTTTGTTTTATGTATGGCTCGAAGCCGTAACAATAAAGTATGTATGTATGTGTGCTTCATGGGTTTTCTTTTCTTCTAAGCTTTGTGCTCAAATAATTTTTCTTTCCTTTATGTGACCTAGCTATGTATTGGACATCCCACAATGAAGATCTAAGTCTGCTGGAGGCTTCTGCAACATTCTTCCAGAACTGCAGTTCCTGGCAGGATTTTATCAAAGCCTTCATAAAGCAGCTATTTGCCCAGTAACAATTGCATGGAAAAACTTGCTGCATTCAGACACAGAGTCAATCAGTAGCTACTTCATCTTCAACCAGATTCAGTTCAGTATTATCAGTTGTGACTGGCAGACATTACCTAAGACCTCAGATAAAAGCTTTCATCTGTCCTACTTGGAGATGCTGGAGAATAAACTTGAGACATGTAAGCAGACATATGTTCTACCATTGAGCTATGCTTCCTCCCCAACCATGGTTTAGTGTTATGTCTATGCCAGTGCCAGCTTACAAATCATGGTTGCCAAAAGGCTGCCAAAACAGTATATCAGATCATGGATTGCTGCTGGTCTGCAAAAACAAACAAACAAACAAACAAACAAACAAACAAAAAACCAAGCTGTTCTAATTTTGCTTTTATGTCAGAATTCCCAATTGATCAGGCTCTGTAAGTATTTCTTATCTGGACCACAAACACCAGAAGGCAACAGCCAACATGGCTGTAAGCTTTTCTCTTAGTTAACACAACCCCACTTTTCCAAACTCTACAACTGAACAGGCCACAGATAGGGCTGCTCCTCAACCTTGAGAAAGCCCACTATACCATGGAGACCGGAGCAAACTTCAAAATCCACAGGTGAGTAGCAATGGCTTCTATTAAGGTTAACTGTAAATGTGCAAAATAGGAAAGCTTTTGAGAACACTTAAAGAACACCTCATCAGGCCGGATGGTTAAAAAAATTAGGGGGAAGTCAAGGAACTCAAAAGCCATAAGAGAAGTACAAACTGTCCCAGGTTGGAAAATGTGACTTGATAGGTCAGGCTGTCACATGATCTCTGGCAAAGACCGCTGGGGAGAGAACAAGATGGAGACAGATTCCTCTTCGTATGAGTCATGGGCAAAACACATTGTTTCCTTCTAAACATTAGCAGAAGTGCAAAGAAATCACATTCTTAATAAGCAAAGCTGAGGATTAAATTCAAACTGTAGAACTAGGCAAAACTGACAGTTAAGGTTAGATAGAGAGATTATTACCTAGCTATTCAGATCTTTTGTACAGTCAGGTGAGAAAACGTCATTCACCATCAGTAGATCCTAGTCCAAACAGAAAAATGTGGCATTTTACAAAGCAAGTCCAAATGAAACGTGAAGTTATATTGATCCATAGGAGCTATGCAAAAGACCCATAAAGGTATTGACCACCTTGGATTTTGGATGATGGATCTTGTTTCATTACTATGGATCAAAATGACTTCATCCTTGTTTAGGAGTGAACTTATAAGCCTCAGTGATGAGCAAATAGAAAACAAGAAGATAAGCAGCTGTACCCCATGGATAGTCTGAATTTCGAGACATAGAGCAAGCCATCCATGGGGTACAGCTGCTTATCTTCTTGTTTTCTAGTTGTTCAGCACTGAGGCTTATAGTTGGAGGGACTCTTCACCATAGAGAACACAAATCAAGGTTTAAGTAATTTCCACATTTAATCTTCAAAGAATATGCCCTCTGAAAAAAAAGAGAAAGAGGATGGTGTTCAATCAAAAGGGACAGGAAAGTCTTGCTTAGAAGTGGTTACACTGCAATCTGGCACATGCTTAGAAGCAAGCCTGATAGTACTTATTTCTGAATAATTTCCACTGTCAAATATCTTTGGCACTTTGGATGCTGATGAGTTTCTGCTCCCATCATCCTTCACTGCTGGCTAGGTTTTGGAGATCATGAGCACTGGAGTCCAACAACATATGGAGAGCCAGGCTTCAAGGCACAGGACTACACTGCAAACTGCCTGATTCTGTGCTCTGCTGTACAGTTCAGAAGATCAGGGTCCTGTTCCTTAGGATCCATGCAAGCCTCCTCTTCCCTCGCTGCTGAGAGTTGACCCAGTTCTATGTTCAGATTTACTATTTGTTTTTGTTTCTCTCACATGATAGCCTCCTAGTTTCTGCTCTTGCTGAAGATTATTCTGCAAATATTCTAGAAGGAAAAATAAGTTTCAATTTTCATTCATTCATTCATTCACTTATGCACAGTTTACTGCATTGGTCTGAAAAGGTGGATGGGAGCTAAACTCCCAGCCATTACTTTTGCCAAGGACATAACTATCTACCTTGAAACAGAGCTTAGAAAATCTTTTTTGGACTACAGCACCCAAAACTCTTCAGCCAGCAAGGCCGCTAATGAATAAGAGAATCTGAGAGTTGTAGCTCTAAAAATGAAATTTTCAAAACTGAGCAGAAGGTCTTGCCCTATGCAAAGTCAGGCCTTATTTATTTAATTATGTTTATAAGTCAACGTTCCATTACAAAATAGAGTTCAAGGTAAATGACAGCAATAAAACAATAAAATGAAATACAAAGTACAAATGTATAATTAAAATATAAAACCAAGTCAATAAAAAACTAATTCATAAAAAGAAAATAAACAGTTCTCATCAGTTAAAATCAACATAAACTAACAAAAACCAACAGTTTAAACGCCAGTAGATGGTCTTTGGCCAACAGAAGAAAAAGATGGTTCTTTTTCTCTTGTAGGAAGTTTGAAAGCCTGGGAGCAGCTATGGAGAAGGTCCTTTCTCGTGTTCTTGTCAAATGGGCCACTGACTGTTACGGCACAGAGAACATAGGGAGAACTGCAGAGCAGCTGCACAAAGGTCTACCTCATCCCGTATTATCTTCTCTCAGTGGCCAACTAGATGCCTCTGAGAAACCTATGAACAGAATGTGAGTGGGATAATATATTCTGTGTATGTTCTTCAGCAGCTATTATACAGAGAGACACTGACTCTGGAGGTAGAGATAGAGCATCAGGATTAGTAGACCTTGGCCACAGGCATCATCTTTGAGTCTTTTCTTTTTCCACAACTTGCTATATAACTCTCTTAGCTTAATATATAAGACATGGAGTGACCTTGGGACCTCATGCATACAAAGTATACTATCTATCACTGAACAAAGACCCTTCCATAAGGAGCCTTTATTTCGCTGTCCTGACCTTTTTTCCACCGAGGAGTCCAGGATACACAGCCTAGCAATCTGCAACAGCTGGCTGTGAAATATTTATTTTATTTTCACCTTGAATATATTCTCCTGTTGAAAAGGAGATGGAAAAAGGAAATGAATTGTTCACCACATTTACAGCTTGCCTTAAAATTGCCTTGCTCAAGGCAGTATTACAGGCATGAGTATAAAACACAAGTAAAAACTGGATCTGTCAACCAGTTACCAAAAAAATCACAGTTGATAATTGTCATTCATTTTATTAATCTATTGATCTATCAATTAAGTTTGCATAACATTATAAAAGTGTACATGCCTCATAGCTTCCCCCTTCAATCTCCAGAGATCAAGTAACGTGGGGAACATTGCACCACTCTCTAAAATCAGCCAGTACCCAATCAAAGCAACCCTTCCATTAGGCACAGTGAGGCAACTACCTCAGGCTGCAAATGCTGTGGGACAGCCACAGTAGTCTCTTAACTACTCATCCTCAGCCCCTGCCCTCTCCCCATTGTTGTCAGACAGAGCTGCTGTACGCCACATGGCCCATTCTTTTTCCACTACATATGACTGGTTCTCTATGGTGCGATAGAAGTTGCTGCTGCTCTATCATCAGTGTTCAACTGGCAGATCAGTCAACTTCAACAAGTGAGATCTAGGAGAGATACCATCTTCTCTTCTGCCCCTGACGGCAAAGAGTATCGAGCTAGCCTTGATAATAAGCATGCCATGTTGTGTTATAAGTTTCTTTTTAAAAGAGAGGCCCATATTTGAGCCCATAAGGAAACACGTGCTTAATAATTCGGGCATTTTCTTTCCCTCTGCCTCTTGCCAATTCCAGATATGTGGTGTGCAGCTGCTATTTCACAGGTATAACTGAACTGTAAACTATCTATTACTGATAGGATACCCAGTGTGGTGGAGTGGATAGAGTGATGGGATCCCGTCCAGCCATGGAAAGTCATTGCGGGTATGTAACTGATAAAACCACTCCTTAAATAGCTCACGTACCTTGTAAGCCCCCTTAGGTTCGCTATAAGTAGGTTCTGACTTGGCGGCACACAACAACACTAATCTGAAGTTTAGCTTTGAAAACTAAATCCTGGGGCAAAGACCTGATTTTATTTCAGAATCAACCATATGCTTACATGCTTAAGGTGCCTTTGAAACACACATATGAAAACACAAAGATACACACATGAAGTAGACTAAATAAACACAACATTACTGGGGCTCCTCATTGAAGGTAAATCACTGAGGGGTTACTTCCTTGCCTCTAGAGTTGGAATAATGAGCAAGATAAAGCCTGTTTGAAACTCATATTCTCCCCTTCCAGTCCACCTGCTGTTTTTAATTTCTTATTTTGGTAGGCCAACTGAACACAATTGGTTTTCATAAAAAATATGCGGAAAGGTGAAGGAGGAGAATCAGGTTGCTGCAAAAAGAAACTGCAATTTATACCTAGCTGTACTAGAGGAATAATGAATACAGAAAGTGTACTCAAAAGCAAAATGAAAATCTGATGAAATTTGACTTGCACTGGGAAATTTCATGCAGCGCATTCATTCTGTTGTTTCTTTTGGAGAGGCCTTGAGGCATTACAAATGGTTTTTATAGGTGTGCATTTTTAATACTAGTCTCCCTCCAGCCCTTCTTCAGGCTTATCACCAGCATGTGATAGAATAATGAGATGCAGAAAGGGGAAAAGGTCTAGAACATGGGTTCATTTAATAAAACTGATTTGCCAGAGGTTAAGGACAGATGAAAGAAAGCCCTTCTTCACATAATGCATAATTAATTGATGGAGTCTCCAGCCTGTGGCGAGAGCTTAGACAGCTTTAAAACAGGATTAGACCAATTCATGGTAGGTTTACTGAGAGTTATTAGTCATAATGGCTGGCTGATCGGCTCAGTGAAGTGGAGCACTTCCCTTTGGAACCAGGAGTCAGGATTCCCCCCTGCGCCTTGTAGGAGAAGAGCCAGCCTATGTTATATTGAGTAAGCTGCATGGTCCTGGAGCAGCCCAAGAAGAAGGGACTAGTAAACCACTTCTGAGTGATCTGCACATAGAAAACCCTGGAAAGGGTTGCCATAACGTGCAATCAACTTGACAGGAAATGAATATTACGGTAGTACTGCTAGTCATGGTGGCTAGATGAGAGGCTCAGGTTCTACAGCAGCATGCATATAAAAACTAATTGTTGGAATGTAGGAGTGAGAGACAGCAATCACTCCCAATCCATGCCTGTCAGCTTCACCAAACCATCTGGTTGGCCATTGTGGGAAACAGGATGCTAGATTACATGACAATTTTGTCCAGTCGTGTCCGATTCTAGGCGGCGGTGCTCATCTCCGTTTCCAACCCATAGAGCTAGCGTTTGTCCGCAGACAATCCTCCGTGGTCACGTGGCCAGCGTGACTAGACACGGAACGCCGTTTACCTTCCCACCAAGGTGGTACCTATTTATCTACTCTCATTTTTTGCATTTTGCATGCTTTCGAACCGCTAGGTTGGCGGGAGCTAGATTACATAGCTCTTTGGTTTGATCCAGCACAACTGTTCTAATGCTGTGGAAGCCTTGAATGGTGTCTGAAAATGGATTATAAATAAGTAAGTGATCCGCTATCACTTTTGCCAGAGGCAATACCTGAAACATACACCCTTTGTTCCAGGTATTAGGAAGAGGGAGCAGAAGTAAGATGCAGCTTCTGTGGGCACAGTTTGCCAAAATGTCTATAGTTCAGAACTCATCATTTCTTCTTCCAGGGGACTGCTCTGGACCTCTATCTGAATATGAACTACCTTCATACAATCTAATACTTCAGTTGAGCTTCAAACACTTTTCAGTAAAATGGAGAACTTCAGCAACCATCAAAGCTTTCTAAAGCAGCATAGCCCAAATTGGTTCTCCTTAGATGGATGGGGATACGTCTTTCATCACCCCCAAGCAGAACAGTCACTGGCCTGTGTGACAGAGGTTTTGGCCTGTCTGAAGGGCATCAGCCTGAAGAAGGCTTTACAAAAAAAATGTTAATATTCCTACTCAGACTGTGGCATGCAACCAGATACATGTCTATTGATATTTTATGACTGATTTTTTTAGGTACAAAACAAAATAGATCCAAGAGTCAATATCATAATGCCAGTAACATGTTGCTGTGTGTGTTCTGTGCTGTCAAGTCGGAACTGACTTATAGCAACCCTAATAGGGTTTTCAAGGTAAGTGAGATATTTAAGGAGTGGTTTTACCAGTTCCACACGTGTGAGTTTCCATGGCCAAATGGGAATTTGAACCCTGGTCTCCAGAGTCCTAGTCCATCACTCTATCCACTACACCACACATGTTACTAGTCCCAATTAAAGTAAAACACCCGATTCATTGTGATTTATATAGGTGTTGACTTGCCATTCAGCAATTGATCCAAGTGTCTATTCTCGAGCTGAGACTGGCAATAAGACACTGGCCAATGTTATCAATATACAGCTTTTTTGGAGAAGTTTATGACTCTTAGCCTAAAACTAGAAAAGCAGAAGGCTAACCAAAGTGGAAAGAATCTTCATCATTAAACTGAATTCCACACCATTTATTACATCTAAATTATTTCTTGCAGATGTCTCACCCTAGTCATTTTCTGCTTATATAATCCTGTATCGCTTTGCCAAAATTAAATAAATAAGACAGTGCAGCTTTTTTAAAATGTGCACTGCAGAGCTCCTATTTGAATATGAACTACCTTCATACAGGGCACAAATATATGGTTGAATACAGGGAATAAATATTTGGCTAATTGCTTGTCCAAAGTAGAGTAAACTCACTGAATGAATGAAATATATTAAGCCAACACTTAAGTAAATCTAATTGAGTCAGTGTGTCTGCTTTAGCTGGGACTAACAACTGAATTTAGCTGTAGTATTTTTAACACAGAGCAAAACATTGAATTACATTTTTAAAAACCTGAGGATATCAGTCCAATAGAGAATGGGCACAAGCATGTGTACGCTTTGTCTACTTTCTGTATGTTCAGGGACGATTTTATGTGATCACCTCAACACAAGAGACTTGCAGTTTCTTGCAGTTTTGTAGAAGTCTCAATGTGGAGTCCGGCCACTGATTGCCACATTGCATGAAAATGCTACAATGCTGATCTGGCGAGCCACAATCACATGGGAAAGGGAGTGGGAGAAAATAAATGTGTGTTATCCTCTAACAATCAGCCATGTGAGTAGTAATTCCTTAATCTAAGGTCAATCCATTCTGGTGGTAGAACTGCTGACATCTTTCTCTTAAAGAAAGAATTACAGTGGAGTCTCGATTTACGTATGGCTCCACTTACGTACTTTTCGACCTTCGTACTTCTCCGGACGCAAAGTTTCACTTCAACTTTCGGCCAGAGAATCGACCTATGGACCGGAAGGGGGAGGAGGGGAAAGCACCAAATTCAAATTTGGCGCTTTCCCCGCCTCCCCCTTCCAGTCCGTAGGCCGCCAATCTGCCTCCGGATGCCTTCCAGGACTTCTCCGCCGCCATGAGAGGCATCTCGGAGGTTCCTCCCCGCCGCCGATCGTGCTTCCCCCGCCCCCCACGCGGCTCGGCTCCCGGCGGCGGCGGCGGGGGAAGTCCAGGAGTCCGAGCATGGCCGGCATCATCCGGCGCGGCGCGGCTCCCAGCAGCGGCAGCGGCGGCGGGGGACCTCCGGGTGCCTTCCCCGCCGCCATGGGAGGCCTCCCGGAGCCTGCCTGGAAAGCCAGCAGCGCGGACGGACCCAGCGGCTGGAGGCAGAGCCCGGCGGGGAGGCCATTTGAATTTCCCGGGCTCCTGCCTTCCGCCGCTGGGTCCGTCCGCGCTGCTGGCTTTCCAGGCGGGCTCCAGGAGGCAGAGCCCGGCTGGAAAGCCAGCAGCGCAGACAGACCCAGCGGCGGAAGGCAGGAGCCCGGGAAATTCGAATGGCCTCCCCGCCGGGCTCTGCCTCCAGCCGCTGGGCCTGTCCACGCTGCTGGCTTTCCAGGCGGGCTCCAGGAGGCAGAGCCCGGCTGGAAAGCCAGCAGCGCAGACAGACCCAGCGGCTGAAGGCAGGAGCCCGGGAAATTCGAATGGCCTCCCTGCCGGGCTCTCCCGCCATTGGCCGCGGAGGGCGGCGAGGAGCGCCGAGGACCAACGCGGCCACCCCGGCGAGCAGCCTCTGGTGCCGGTTCCGGAGGCCTCCCGGCAGCGGCGGTGGAAGCCCGGGAGGCTGAGGAGGCTTTGAACCGGTAAGGAACCGTTTTTCCTTTTTAAAAAACTGTTCTGGGTGGGTTTTGGAGGGTGGGTTTGGACTGGGGGGGGGTTATGTTTCTGTGCTGTGTTGTTTTGTTTTTGGATTTGTTGTTGTTGTTGTTTTGCAGTCCCAGCGTGGGACTTGCTCTGTTTATTTTTATTTTTTTTATATTTTTTATTTTGGTATTTTTTTGGATGGTGGTGGCGGCGGTTCCCCCCCCCCCCCCCCGGTCCTTGGAAGAATAGTCTTCAACAAAACCGGTCCCTGGCATTAAAAAGGTTGGGGACCACTGCTTTAAAGCACAGCAAGCCCTATCAGATGCAACCCAAATTGATGGGAGAAATCATGGGGACGGAAGAAGAGATGTTATCAATATCTATACAAAGAAGAAAGGAATACTCAAAGCCATAGTCTCACGAAACTTTAAGCCAGAATAACTGTTTATGATTCAAAAGCTAATATGTAATACATGCTGTTCCATGGTTCCTAAAAGGCTCCTCCCATAATGGGAATGGGTTAAATTACTAGAATCACATTAAAAGGAACACTTAGTGCTCCAGTCTGCTTACTTCTTCTAGCATAGCCACAAGAAGAAGATTGGAACGATCCTCGTCTGTTTTCCGTTAACTGCAGACTGTCATTTCATGAAAATTAGGACGAACTGCAGTTAAACTATAGTTTTCCAAACAAGGCAACTTCTGGCTTGTTTAGATAAAACATATACCTAAAACTAAACACAGCCCCCAGTTCAAACAAAACTACAAATTGAAAGTAGGCGAAAATGGAAGCTGAGATTTCCGGTTTCCACCTGGTTGTACCAGAAGAACAGGAAGCGGGAAACACAGTCATGCACATACAGTAGGAATGAAGTATGTAAGGGGTTTGGTTCCAAGCCCCTCGCCCCACGGATACCAAAAACCACCAAATATGCAAACCCTATATAGTTCCCTCTAGTGGCCAGTTCTGGTAATATACCTTGGAAACACGTATTTCTAAGTTTTTTATTTAATGTTTTCAGGCAGCAGATAACTGAAACTGCAGGTACTGATCCTGCATATACAGTCATCCTACTGTAATCCTAAATACACAATTTAAATATAACTTCTGAAACCAACCAATGTATCCAAGATGGGGCCTAGGTTATACAACCAACAGAGGACATTATCTGAGACAGTAGCCACTTAAATCCCTTCTCTTAAAACATGTATAATTCTGAGTTCCTCATCTGGAAGGACATATATTCCCCTTGAGGAGTATGCAAGACTATGCTTTGACATGACCATCTTAAGGAATGTTTCTTCCAGTGCAAATCTAAGTATTCATTCTGGTTAAATTTGGGTACACAGGAGATGGAATTTGGGAGGTGGGCTTGTAACAAGGCTTTCTTTAAAATTCTCTTCCCTTAAAATTCCCTTTCATTCCTTAGTCTTTCAACATCTCATGAAAAGGATCACATTATTTGGAGCCGAACATATCCTGACACTACTTGTGAAAAGAAAGAAAAATTGTGTGCTGATTTTACCCTCACCATTCCTGCTGTCCTAAGTTCATATGATATAAAATTATGCTGTACTTTTATTGACTTTGAATTTTATTTTTTCTTGGCCACCTTGAGATGTTTGTGTAACAGAAGGACAGCTTATGTATGTTTTATTAAGTACACTTTCTACATATACTTGGAGGGATAAAATGATAGCTCTGGAAAATGCATCTATGCATATTTGAAATGATGAGTGCCCCCACAGACTGAGAAAACTGTCATTTCTTTACTCACATTTATCATATCCTACAGGGTGGACAAAAATCAATGATATTTTAAAATCAAATTATTTAAATCACAATTTAAAGTTTAAAAATCAAATGTTTGATTTAACAAATCTATTTTTTATTTAAATCACAATTTAAATCAATTTGATTTTTAAAAAAATCATTGCCTTTCTCTACCCTTTAGAATATGATATAATTAAATCAACCCTGATATCCTTGTATAATGTGTATTACATGTGGTATACCATTATATTCATTTTATTTCATTACTGGTTCTTGCAAATGAATTTATAGTTTCTATGTATTCTGTCTTTGCTGGGTTACAAACTGTATATTTTCAACAATGGAGGATTAGCCATTGCACAGGCTTTTTTGTCCAAGCAATTCTAGTTGTAACTTGAAACCAGCAGATCATCTAATAAAGCCTATCCTGGTTAACACCAGGGTTTCTTCCTATGCTTCATTTTGATGATGGGATGAAATTGAGACTACAACATCAAACCAGAACCTATTTTCTCCACCACTTTCCTACTTTGCGGAACATTCACCCTAACAAAAGAGTTCTAGGAAACTGGAAGATTTTACTTGGTCCTAGTAAGAGATGTTGACCAACAATGGATATTTGAATAAATTTGGACTTTTTCTTGTCTGCACACATGGTTTCCTTTGTTCTCCCCACTCCTTAAAAGGACTTCCAGAGAGTCTTCCCTCTTTGTTACTAAATGTTAATTTGGGCACCACTGCAGTTGATATAATTATGCTTTACAACTTTGCACTCTGCTACAGCTTCCAAGACAAACCATCTGTTTTTGTCAACACAGTCTCTAATACAGAATGGTTACTGTTTGGAACTTCCTTTCAGGTAGGCAATGTAAGCAAGTATAAAATCACATCCCTTTAAAAGAGCTGCCATGGAACTGCTGCTTGACAGAAAATAATGTCCACAAAATGCTCATGTGTCACATATAGCACAGGGTAGGGAAATACCACCATTTCCCTCTGGCCATTTCGAGGTATCTTCTCCTGCTCTGTAGGGTTCTGCAGTTGTCAGGTGCCAGGTAGCAGTCTGAGCTAAGCAAATGCAGAAGGGCAGATATCAATTTTGGTGCCCATTGGTTGCAAGAGGGCAAAGTCACAGGCAAAGGGCCTTTTAACCCCTTTTCTGCTATGAATATCAACAGAATCTTTCCCAGAGCCCTTCTCTTATAGCTCAGTCACCCACACCAGGCTATTGGTAAAGGAATCCACCCACCACACAAACACATATGTATAATACATGTGAGAACAGCAACAGGTGCTGTCAGATAGTGACTTCTCCTCTGTACTCCAGCCTAACAAACAGGTTTGCCTGGAAGATCTATGATCTGAACACTCTGACTGATGCTTTTCAGGGGGGGGGGGGTGCTGGCAGTGTGGCTTATCTTTGTGGCCTGAATCTTCTTGGCTCATACTGATGGAAGCAGCTATTAACAAAGGGATATTTTAGAGGGAACTTGAAATATTCTGTGAGCCAGATGGAGAACCTGTGTAGAACAAATTGCAATCCCAGTCATCTAGTCATAGGCTAAAAACATCATCCTACTGATAGCACCTTTCAAAAATTGAAACATATATGCACATGGTTAACAAGAGATTCTTGTGATCCCTTGTTTTAAGACATGGCTAGGGAATGTGTGGGCCCTCTACATGTTAACTTCTGGATAGCTCAGTGGTTTAGGTTTCTGGCTGCGGAGCCCAAGTTTGGGAGTTCGATTCCCTACTGTGCCTCCCTGACAGGGACTGGACTAGGTGATCCATAGGGTCCCTTCCAGCTCTGCAATTCTAAGATGATGATGATGATGTTTTTGTTGTCATTAGACTCTACTTCCTATCATCTCTAGCTAGCATGGCCAGTAGTCAGGAATGAAGAGTATTACAGCCCAAAAATATTTGGAGGGTCAAATATTCCTTGTCTCTGCCTTTAAGAAAGGAAACTCCAGCCCCAGATTTGTTTATTTTTGTTCTGTTTTGTTGCTGTTTGAAAACTTTTGGGTTAAGAGGCTAGTGAAAGCACAAAAAACATGGGAATATGAAGATGCCAATTTTAACTTCTGCAGCAAGTAAGTGGTGAGCATATTCTGCAGCTTCCTGCATGGCTGTGGCTCTGTGCACTCCTGGCCTCTCAACCCCCATGCCCTCCGGCTGACTAAGAAACTCTTGTAAATGCTAGTTTATTTTCAATTCATTTTCTTAAAAAGATCTGTTGTGACAGCCTATGCATGCTTACCCAAATACATGACTTGCCTCCTGCATCCTCTGGCTAACTGTCTCCTCCTCCCGACTATGGGGGCCTACCTAGCAGTTAAGTCGCCTATTAAGTGATATAGTATGTCAAACTGTAGAACACGTAGAATGTCTTCACACCATGTAAGCATTAAAAGAGTGCCAGTGTGGTGTAGTCGACAGAGAAATTGAGCAGAACTCAGGAGATGTGGATTTGAATCCCCACCGGGGGGGGCGGGGTGTGAGGTGGCGGCAGTGGAAAACACTCCTTAAATCTCTCACATACTTTGAAAACCCTATTAGGCTTGCTATAAGTCTCACACAACCTGGTGCCATGTAACATACCTGCAAGCATTAAATGCAACTGCCTTAACTTACAGCTTCCGCACGCATTTTGGTGCACAAGTTAATTTGTAAATGAGTGAGTCCAAAATGCCACAACCAGATTTTTAATGGAGGCTGGTTACAGGGAACACTTAACTCCCCTGTTACAGCAAGCAGCTCCACTGGTTGCTGATCCATTTCCCGGCACAATTCAAAAGGCCGGTTTTAACCTATAAAGTCCCAAATAGCTTTGGTCCAAGCTATCTCAAAGACTGTATCTACATTTATGAGCCTACCCGGGTATTAAGTTCATCAGGAGAGACCTTTCTCTCAGTCCCACCACCCTCACAGGCACATTTGGTGGAGACACAGGAGAAGACCTTCTCCGTCGCTGCTCCCAGACTCTGGAACTCCCTCCCACAGGAGGCCAGGCTGGCTCTGTCTTTGCTGTCCTTCTGCAAGCAAATTAACATCTTTCTCTTTAGACAGGTTTTCCTTTAAATGACTGGTTGACCAAGGAGCATTTTATTCTGTGTGCTACTTGTTTTTTTTAAATATTGTTCTTATTATGAGTTTTAATATATTTGTTTAGTGCTTTTCTTAATATTGTAACTTATTATTTGGTTTTTAACTTTGTTTCTTTCAATACTTTGATCTTTTAGGAGAAAGCCAACATACAAATATTTTAAATAAAAAATAAGTACTGTACGTAAATAAATAAATGCTATTTTTTCCACTGAGTTGAAGGCTTTCAATCCTAGCACTGCCAAAGAGAATTTTAAAGAGAAACATTTGCTGAGTTACATTAGGTCTCTTGGAAGAGAGGGGACTAATATTTTTCCTTCACGACAGCTCTATAACAGAATTCATCTTTTGCTTAAAGTTTTGAAAGGTATTTTTAGATATTATTTCAATAATCTGTATATCAGTCTTCTAAGGTAGACTTTATTATTACTCCCACATTATCTCTGTTTTTATCCTTTTTTTATTTGTTGAGTGGTTCAAGGAGTATAAAATGCATACAATGCAATCTGTCATTGTTACTTCCATCTTGCCTAAGAAGACGCCCTTGATCTGTTCCAGTTGGGCTTCAGGCCGTGGCATGGTACGGAAACAACATTGGTCGCCCTGCAGGATGACCTCCTGAGGGAGGCCGACAGGGGCAATATGTCCTTCTTGGTCCTCCTTGATATCTCAGCGGCCTTTGATACCATCTACCACGGTATTCTCCTGGGGCAGCTCTCCGAGCTGGGGATTGGTGGCCTCGCTTTGGCATGGCTCCGTTCCTTCTTGGGGGACCGTCCCCAGAGAGTGCAGCTTGGTGAGATGACTTCCACTCTGTGGATCCTCAATTGTGGGGTTCCGCAGGGGTCGATCATCTCGCCAATGCTATATAATATCTATATGAGGCTGCTCGGTGAGGTCATCCGGAGTTGTGGGGCTCAGTGTCATCAGTACGCTGGTGACACCCAGCTCTACCTCTCCTTTTCACCAACTGCAGTGGATGCTGTTCCATCCCTTGAACGCTGCTTGGGGACTGTTCTGGGGTGGATGAGGGCAAATGGACTGAGGTTGAATCCGGACAAGACGAAAATCTTGAACGTGGGCGGCCCTGGCATCAGTGGGTTGGGAAACTCCCTTTCCTTTGGGGGAGTGACTCTTCCCATGAAGAATGAGGTTCGCAGCTTCGGCATCTGTCTGGACCCGGATCTCACCATGGAAACTCAGGTGACATCTGTGGTCTGGGCAGCCCATTTCCATCTTCGGAGGATTGCCCAGCTGCATCCCTATCTAGACGCAGGGGCACTCACGACTTTGATTCATGCACTCGTAAGCTCAAGAATAGACTACTGCAGTGCTCTGTACGTCGGGCTACCCTTGAGGTTGATGTAGAGACTACAACTGGTTCAGAATTCGGCGGCCAGATTAATAACTGGGGTGAAGAAATTTCAGCACATCTCCCCCATTCTGGCTTCATTGGCTACCAGTTCATTTCTGCATCAACTTCAAGGTTATGATGACAACATTCAAAGTCATAAACGGTTTAGGACCTTGGTACCTATCAGAACGCCTGCTCCCAGCCAGATCTGTCCGTAATACCTATTCTTCACAGGCAGGGCGGTTGACGGCCTTGACCCCGAAGGAGGCCCGGAGGGAAAGAACATGAAGCCGGGCCTTCTCGGCGGTCGCCCCCTGCCTGTGGAACAATCTGCCCATGGAGATACGCCTGGCATCCTCGTTGGACAGGTTTAAATGAGCACTGAAAACTTGGCTCTTCAGTCAGGCTTTCTCTGAGCATTAAGTTGCTGATATCTCCGCTTCCCTTTTATCATCCTTTTTGTCATCCTTTCAACCATCTTTATAGCCATCTGTTTTAATTTATCCTGCTAGTTATTGTATCTGTTGAATGTTTGTATTGTTTTATTCTTATTGTGTTTTAATATTGTGTTGTTTGTCTTGTTGTTGTTAGCCGCCCAGAGTGGCCTGGCTGCCAGATGGCGGGGTATAAATCTAATAAATAAATAAATAAGAGGGTGGTGAAATAACAATAAAATAATCCAAACATACAATAATTGTTGGATGCAGTCCTTTCTTATCATCAAAGGCTAAAGCAAGTGAATATGGTAGAGATACCAAAACAAAAACCAGATCTATGTGATCAAAACAATAAATTACAAGTAGGATCAGAATTTGATTAAATGGTCAAAGAATTAAGGATGCAGATAAGTTGTGTGTATCATCTTTAAAATAGGAACAGAAGAAGAAATAACCTGTTCCAGGCAAATTCTCATTGTCTCTCTATCTCCCCTTCCCTCACATACATGGAACTGCCTATAAAAGCTTATGCCAAACAAAACTAGCTAGTCCTCAAGGTGTCTCAAGCCTTGTTAGTTGCACAGCAGTGCTTCATAAATACACAAAAGGCATACATAGAAGTACCATTGCTCTCTCTCACTCTCACTCATTCTCCCCTCACTTTGGTCTTCCTTACACACACATATACACACACAGGGTCTCACATGACCTCATCCTTATCCCCTTCCATTTTTTTTCACCCACCACCTGGCCTTTGCAGCTATTCACATATTCAGTTTAGTAGCAACCAAAGTCTCTTGTAGTTAGAGGTTCCTTGTGGGAAATGTCAGCCTTGCAATTAACTTGAAGTCAGTAACGTTCATGGTTGCTTCTTTCCATGGGAGCTCCATACATCTGTGTGAATATGCAACTTTTAGGCTTTTTTGCAAAACTGAAATAGTCAAGAACTCTGCCATATCCCCATATTTTTAAGAGGCTCTAAATGTTGGACAGCTCAGTGGTTTAGATATCTAGCTGTGAAGCCAGAAAATGGGAGTTCATTTCCCCATCATGCCTCCTTGACAGGGGCTGGACTTGATGATCCATAGGGTCCCTTCCAGCTCGGCAACCCTGAGATTATTGTATGAGGATTGGGACTTCAATTTCCATCAACCCCAACCAGCATATCCAATAATCAGGGATTGTGGGACCTGTAGTCTAAATCATCTGGAGAGTACCACATTGACTTTGGGTGATTTAAATTGACAAAGGGAGAACCTGATAGTATATGTCAGAACTAAATTGTGCTATAGTTTCCTCACCAGATTTTTCTTAAATCAGGACAATTTATAAACATCAGTGCCATATTTCAGCTGGACCAAGTCATCTTTGTCTAAATCCAGTTGTTATTCCCAATGAGGCTAGAGCCATGAACTGAAGGAACTTAAATATATGTTTTAAATATATGCTTTGTCCATTTCTTATTGACTCCATGAGTTTAATCTATTTGGATCAAACATTGGATTTAGATCCTTTAATTTACAATAAGCAGCATTTAAAGAGTTATAAATAGGTAATTCTGATGTTCTTTTCATGTAGCAAAAGGATGCTTTTGTGTTCATATAATGAAGGGCATGTCTCAGTTCAAAGTTTATAGAATGGAACTTTTCCCACAATGGACTTTTTAAAGAGGGAAGTGAGATGCAGCATGGCCATCCTTATTTGGAACATAATCTGGTAAACTGGAAGTACTCCAGATCAATTTAAATGGGAGGGGAATATGTGCACATGCATGAGCTCCAACATGCAAATCATGCTAAACACAGCCTCTGTGTGGTGAAAACTGACCCAGAGGCAGACTTTGCCTATATGTGAGATCACCCCACCTATATCAGATGCATACCTCTGTGGAAGAGAACAGAAGGAGACAAGAGAATCCCAGCAACCAGCAAGCTACAACCCCACTCACTCTCCAACGTATGTGCTTCTCCCTGAAGATCAGGGTGAGATAGAAGCCCAACAGCCAACCTACACGTGTGCACGTGTGAGAGCGCAAAACCAGCGCTCAAGAGGCAGGCAGCCCACATGTGTGTGAATACCTGTGTCTGGGGGACAGAAAGCGAACCTCCCCAAGCGCACCCAAGGGTCTCCGCAGCGGAGCGGGAGGCGTCCCCGTCGCCTCGTTGCCGGGAGGCAGAGAGGGAGAAACCCCAGCAGGGCACCAGGTGCCTGCGTGTGCGCGCGCGTGCGAGACTAGCGGGACAGCGAAAGGCCCAGCAAAATCCCCTTCAGACAACCAGTGCGACAGAGACACAGGAGAACGAAGGAAAGCCGCCGCCTCCCCCGTCCCCGGCACTCGCGAGCACGCACACACACACGCACACACACGCACAATGCTCACTCAATGAGAGAGAGAGAGAGAGAGAAGAGGACGCGAGAATTGCCACATAAGAGATGTGAGAGGAGAGCCCCGGACCATCCTTTACGGCGGGCATGCCACCGCGCAACCTGCCTTGCCCGCCAACTCTCGGCACCCCAGCCTTACCTCGCCGAAAGGCGCCCCCCCCCCCCGCCCGAGACCCTTAGGCCTCACGCCTCCATCCCTCCGCCCGCCCGTCCTCGGCTGAAAGCGACCGAGAAAGGACTGCACGCAGCCTGAACCGGCCGCCGGCGCGGCGCAGGGGGCTCCTGAGAAGCGCGGGCGCCCGCGCAGGCAGCCGCCGGGGTTTCTTCCCACTCGGACTGTGGCGGACTTGGCGCGCCCCTCCGCGGCCCCAATTCCCGCCCCGCGCAGCCTTCCCAGGGACCCTCATGGAAAAGGAGCCTCGGCAAGACGGGTCTCCCGTCCCCTTCCCCCCCCCCCCGCCCCGCGCCTGCCCTGGCTCGGCTCGGCTCGGCTTTGCGGCACGGCCGGGGTGGTCTCGGCGCCTTCTCCTCCTCCTCCTCCTCACCCGGGCTCCTCACCGTGGGCAGCAGCGGCTCCATTTGCGCCCCTTGGTCTTTAATCTCCATCTTTCGGGGTCGCGGGTGCGGCGGGGCGCCTCGGCTGTGTCTCTGCAGTGGCGGCCGCGGCCGAGCCTCCTCCGGCGGGCTGTCGGTGGCACCGCCCGCTCGCCCGCTCGCCCGCCCGCCTGCTTAGTATTCGGAGCAGGTAGCTCTGAAGCAGGAGGCAGTCGCGCGCCCGGACTCACCGGCGAGTCACATGGCTTCTGCCGCTCACGCTCGGGAGGCGGCGGCGGCGGCGGCGTGGAGGGGGGGGAGCTGCTCCCGGCGCCGCTGCCCCCAGAGGGACCCGCTCCGCAACACGCCGTGGGGCTGGCGGGCACCCAGGCAAAAAGGCAGCGAGCGGAGCAACCTGCCTCCCGAGGATCCCGCCGGCGGCGAAGGAGGAAGAGGAGGAGGAGGAGCTTCTCGGCGCGACTCGACGACTCGCAGCCAACAGGCGAGCCTTCGGGTTGCCGCATCTGCAACGCGGGCGCCAACCGAGGCGCTACGGCTCGCCCAACGACTGGAGCTCGACTCCCGCCCAAATCAGAGGACGAGGTCCTCGTCTTGCCCACGGGCGCCGACATTCATTGTGGGGTAGTGAAAGATCCAGGCCAGTGTGCTGGCACAGAAGGCGCCAACTCCAGACCCCTTCGTTCACCTCCTTTCCAACTCAAATGGTGCGGAAAATTCAGAAACCTAACCCCATTGTTTAGACTACCTTCTCCTTCTTCGGACTCCTCCGTTGCAGTTAGTCTAAGAGAGGAAACCAGGTGGTCCTCCAGGGCCAAGCCTGCCCTTAGCATGGTGGACCTTGTGCAGTAGACCATTGGGGGTCATTGCTATGGGTGTTGCTATGCAATCTGCCCTGCTAAGCTACCATGTTGTCTGCAGGTGTCGGGGATGATGCTGTATCATTGGCAGTGTTCACTTACCCTCATTCGAGGTGGCTTCTGTATGTGGAGTAGAAAAGCTTTCTCTTTCACCCCCGGGCAGTTCAATATCTTTCAATGTAAACATCCATCAGATTTTTTTTTTTCAGTTCACAGAAGCCCCAACCAGTATGGTCAGTTGCAAGGTACTGTGAGTGTTACCCTTTTGAGAACAAAGTTCTAATCTGTGTGTTGTATTGTTGACAGATCTGCATTTTAGCCACCAAATGCAAGATTCAAACCAGGAAAAGTTATTAAAAAGCACATACACACTTGATATCACATCTTGAAATGCCAACATTGTATCTTGGTATAAGTTGAAGTCCTACAACATCTGGAAGGCCAGATTTTGCGCACCTCTGATCTATAAGAACATGTGCAATTTTGGAAGAAACGTATATCCAAGTGCTGAGGAAAAATGAGTTGCTGTCCTTATAGTATAAAGTCTTCTACTGAAAACCCATCTTGGTCAAGAAGAGTGTCTACAAGCAGAAATAAATGGACAACATAACTACTAAACAGTAATTTTAATTGTGTATTCTTGAAGGCTTTCACGGCCAGGATCCAATGGTTGTTGTAGGTTTTTCGGGCTGTCTGGCCGTGTTCTTGAGGTTTTTCTTCCTAACATTTCGTCAGTCTCTGTGGCCGGCATCTTCAGAGGACAGGAGTCACCAGAGCACAGACAGAGTTCTGACTCCTGTCCTCTGAAGATGCCAGCTACAGAGACTGGCGAAACATTAGGAACAATTTTAGTTGTATTTATTGTATTATAATCTTATCCTCACTTCACTTTATGATTTTTTATCTTCACCCCTATGTATTAATGTTGCTATTTGCTATTTTGTTACTCTGTTGTTTTTTTTGTTATTTATTGTAAAGTGCCCAGAGTGGCCTTGGCTGCCAGATGAACGGTATATAAATCAAATCAAGTAAGTAAATAAATAAATAAAATAAAATTTGAAGCAAGGTTTGATTCTGGCCAATTCAAATGGGACTTGGGCTACCATATTTGTGCCAAGGCCCATAACAAATCAGGGAGCCGCATGCTATCACTGGAGCCTCTCATTTCTGCTGGTCCTCCTGCTTACTGCCACTACTTTCTCACCTGTTCTCTCCGAACCTGTACACAGTGTTATGTGTGAAGAGCTATAACAGCACCTCTCATGCACTCTCTCCAGGCAGTAGGGCATATTGGGGACAGAGGAAGAGTCCATGTGAACGGACAGTGGTGACCATGAATGAGGTGTACCTACTTTTACCCAAGGGTCTCCCAAAACATGGAGCCAGAGCTAAGCAGGGATATCAAGACAAGTACAGTTGCAAGGTCCAAACATTTTATAATTTAAACTGCAATATGCTTTCCTTAAGCCCAGAGTTAAGAGTTCTTTGTGGGTTATTTGGTAGTCATGGAAAGACATTTTCTTCTCCATATTCAGTTGCATACTTCACCACTGAGCCCTGGCTATTAGAAAAGGTACCAAAAAAAAGGGGGGGGTGTAATTTTAGTATGCAATCTGAAAATGAGAGTGGTGAGGCCTGTATTAGACCACTAGCTAGTTAGTTACATCCCATCAAGTCAGAAGTCACTCATAGAGACTCTAATAGGACTTTCAAGGTTAGTGAGATATTTGAGGAGTGGTTTTAGCAGTTCTACTCCCCCAGTGAATTTCCTTGGGGAAGTGGGGATTTGAACCTTGGTCTCCAGAGTCCTAGTCCATCACTCAATCTCACAAAGAGGTCCTAGCTTTTGAGCCCTGCAGGACCCTTCACCAAGCTCCACATTACTTCATCTGTCATGCTGTATCAGATCCAACCCAAGAAGAGTCCTGCAGTGCTTGAAAGCTACTGCCTGTTTGTGAGATTTTAGTGGTCTAGTAAAAATTTCAACCTCCTTGTTTTCAAATAAGAAACTGGTTGCTTTATGTGAATGTCTCAAATATGGCATCTTAAGGCAGTAGCTAATCTTAACTAGATGTTGATGTATGATTTTTAAAATGTGGGTGCCTTGTGTCATATAACCACAAACCCAGAAAGACTTTGTCTAAATGGCAAATGTGTTTAACGTAAGAAGTGTCTTAAAAAAGGCCAAATGGCCATTAACTTTTCAAATTTTTGAAAAGCTACCTTCTCTTATAGTAATCTTTGTGTGTGCACATGGGAAGCAGGTGTGTAGGTACCATGTGAACTAAGCAAGGTGTCGCATTTGTCACCACAAGCCACTTACAGTATATACATGCAGTCAGAGATCAGTCCAATTCTCTTATATTAGATTTCTTTTTATGCATATATACATACACATGTAGACATGTATACACACATAAATGTGCTATTGATTTTTTTAAAAAAATATATTGCTTTGTGAGATTTATCTGCAAAGTAGTATATAAATAAATAATAACAAACACATCAAATGTGTCATTTAAACCCAGAAAAATGCTGTTAGGGCTGCAATTTAATACTGTTTAAAAAATAAATCCCATATAAGAGAATTTAACTTCTGACTGTATGGGATTACACTGCCTCCACTGAAGTGTTTCATTCTTCATATCTTCAAATTATATGATTTGATTTCTCAACCCTTCATGATTTACAACTGAATTGCCTCAATTGGTGACACGGAACTTCCTTCTGTTATGATGCTGTCATTGGGTGATGAACATACTGTTGGCAGTGGAAAAGTGTGCAGCCATACTTATTTAAGTAACTATGTGCACATATAATTTGCCACAGAGATAGATATTAGGAGATTAGGTTTTTTCCATCCTGGGTTCTCTCTGTTTGTCTTGTCTACTATGAGTGCCAAACTAGGCCATTCAGTTCCACATCGTTAGAAGCAGAGGTGTCTTGACTTAAATAGTGATCTTCACAGTGTTTTCCAGTAACAAATCCTTCCTTTTCTACTTACTTCATAGCTGCCCTTCTACATCTCAAGTCTTTCTCTTCTTTCTTGGCTGCAGTCTCAGTTTGGATTGATTATTGAACCAGAGTTTGGGAACTCTTGGACAATTTTGATTTCTTAATTGTTGACATTGTGTATAGTTTTTCTATAGATGTGATTTTTGTCTTCCTAATAAGTGTTGTTTAATGAACAACCTCATAGACGGCAACACAGAAATAAAGCAAAGAACTGAGTTCTATTTTTTTTTCCAAATAACTGAGATAGCTTTTTAAAAAAAAAACCCTTTATGAAGTTGAAGAAGATGCCGTATAACAAATTAAGTACGTCTTTGAGACTGAGGATTTTACAGTATTATTATTAGGCATCCTTCAGTCTCGAGAGACTATGGTAACGTGCTCTGTATGGAGGACTTGGAACAGCGTCTAGTGTGGCTGAGAAGGCCAATTTGAGAGTGACAATCCCTTCCACACTGAAGACAAATACAATCTGTCCCCTGTCCAGCTCCCTGATTTTGCTGGTTTCGGGACTGCATCTTTGCCTCGGCCTGCTCGACAAGTGTCTCTTCAAAATGGAAGAGGCCATGCTGCACTGCCTGCCTCCAGGCTGAACGCTCAGATGTCAAGGTTTCCCATCTGTTGAGGTCCATTCCTAAGGCCTTCAGATCCCGCTTGCAGATCTCCTTGTATCGCAGCTGTGGTCTCCCTCTCGGGCGATTTCCCTGCACTAATTCTCCATACAGGAGATCTTTTGGAATCCAACCGTCAGCCATTCTCACGACATGCCCAAGCCAACGTAGACGTCGCTGTTTCAGTAATGTATACATGCTAAAAATGCCAGCTCGTTCTAGGACTACTCTATTTGGAACTTTGTCCTGCCAGGTGATACCAAAAATGCGTCGGAGACAACGCATATGGAACGTGTTCAGCTTCCTCTCCTGCCGTGCACAAAGGGTCCAGGACTCAATGCAGTACAGGAGTGTGCTCAGGACACAGGCTCTATAGACCTGGATCTTGGTATATGCCGTCAGCTTCTTATTAAGCCATACTCTCTTTGTGAGTCTAGAGAACGTGGTAGCTGCTTTGCCAATGCGTTTATCAGCTCGACATCTAGGGAGAGAGTGTCAGAGATTGTTGAGCCAAGGTACACAAAGTCATGAACAACCTCCAATTCTTGTGTGGAGATGGTAATAGAGGGAGGTCAGTCCCCACCTTGGCCCATGACTTATGTTTTCTTCAGGCTGATTGTTAATCCAAAGTCTTGGCAGGCCTTCCTAAAGCGATTCATGAGTTTTTGGAGGTCTTCAGCAGAGTGAGCAACAACAGCTGCATCATCGGCGAAGAGGAAGTCCCGCATGCATTTCAGCTGGACTTTGGTCTCCGCTCTCAATCTAGAGAGATTAAAGAGCTTTCCATCTGATCTGCCGGAGATAGACACCTTCTGTTGCAGTTCCAAAGGCGTGCTTCAGCATGACAGCAAAAAAGATCCCAAACAGGGTCAGCACGAGGACACAGCCCTGTTTCACTCCGCTTCGGATGTCAAAGGGATCTGATGTTGAGCCATCAAAAACTACAGTGCCCTTCATTTCCTCATGAAAGGACCTGATGATGTTAGGGAGTCGAGTTGGACATCCAATCTTGGGAAGGATTTTAAAAAGGCTGTCCCTGCTAACCATTGACCATATGTAACCGTATTACATATGGTTAATCCTGCTATGTGAGGTGTAGGTTATTAAGGAGATGCTCAATAGAATAAAGACTTTTGAAATGTGGACATACAGAAGAATCCTTTGAATCCCATCCATGGACTGAAAAAGTAAAGAATGAAGAGATACTTCATTAGATAGGGAAGGAAAAAGAAATAGTGTTGATTATTAAGAAATGCAAGCTTTCACATCCTGAACACATAATTCATCGTGTCAAATGTAATATACTGCAGTACATCATAGATGGAAAGATTGAGAGAAAAGACAGATTTATTGGATAGTAACATCAGAAACTGTCTGCAATTTAAAAGAGAACAAATAATCTGCACACAGAGAGGTAGGCAGAGATATGTTGTGATGGCATCCAACCTCAGCAACTAAGATTGCACCCAAAAGGAAAGAATATTCAACTGCAGTCCTGCTTTTGCACTTCCTTCTTTAACTTTCTTCAGAAGTCATTGCTGCCTTCCACCAGTAATCCAGTATCATTGTCATATTTTAGATTATTGATATTTCTTCCACCAACTTTCACTCCTGTGTCATTTGACTCTAATCTAGCTTTTTATGTGTTAAATTCTTCATACAGATTGAATGGATAGAGAGGTAGACTATACCCCCATTTGACAACTTTGCTTATGGGAAACTATTGTGTTCCTCCATATTCTGTTCAGGACAATCAAGTGCTGAGGCACACCCATTTCTTTTAGAACAGTCCATAGTTTCTCCTGATCTACACAGTCAAAAGATTTTGCTGTAGTTTATAAGCTTGGACTGATATTCTTCAGAAATGCTTTGGGTTTAAAAAATTATTGGATATTGCAGAAATGGATAGCCTATCAGAGGCTTTACATGAAAACCCGAGAATATATGTTAAAGAAAGCTGGAAAAATGTTTTATGATTGGACCCAGAAACAAACATGGAGAGAGAACATAGCATATGTTAGAGATTTTAGTATTGTAACACAGCCGTGGAGCCAAGATTATATTAGATATTGTATTACTGTAAACACTTCCCCGTGCCTTTGTTCTGTTGTGTTTTGTTTTCTTTCCTCTCCCCCCTGTATTTGTTTTGTTTCCCTTTGATTGTTGTTTGATTGTTTGTTATATAATAATAATAATAATAATAATAATAATAATAATAATAATAATAATAATAATAATAATAAATGCTTTGGTATGCTCCAGTAGCCAACCATGTATCTGCAATATGATCTCAAGTGCAAATGAATGTTGGCCTAGTCTTCTTTTTAAACTGACATGTATTTTCATGCTGAAGAAGACATTTTGTTGTTGTACTATATTTGAACTGTCAATGTATATATTGTACAGTCAGACTATCTTGTTCATCCTTGTTATCACGGATTATTAGGGCCTAAATCCGATTGTTCATTGCAACTGGAATAGATCCACTGAGTCAATTATTGAATGGTGAGTCAACACTTATGCAAATCCGGGTGACTTAATAAGTCTACTCATGTCAGGACTATCAACTGGCTTCAGGCCTAAGAACTTGGGAATCTGTCTTATACCAGGTCAGACCATTAGTCCATCTAGCCCAGTATGGGCGGCTCTGACTGTCAGTGTGCAGGACCTCTGAGAGCCTCAGTGAGGCCTGAGTAGCTTTCAGATCTTGAGGTCCCTCAGTCTTAGATTCATCCACTCTCAAATTCAGCTGCTGTCATAACTGGCAGATTTCAGGCAGGATCAGTTGACAAACTTTGGAATAAATTATAAAGTGATGAATCAGGTAACTTTTATAGATGTAAGGAAGCAGGCAAGATATTGTTGATGTGCATGCCATAAAACAACCAGTCCCTGCTGCTCATGCTGCTCCTGTACATACATCTGACACTGAACAGAAGTTCAAAGTTAACAACTTCTTTAGCCTGAGGTCCGACCACATGCCTTGTTTACCTCTCCCCAATAGCAGCTGTCCAGAGTTTCAAACAGGATTCTTTCACATTCCCACTTGAAGATACCTGATATTTCCTTGTGGTCTCACATCCTCTTGTGAACCAGCCTCAGCCCTTCTCAGATGATCCAGTGCATTCATGGAAATAGGGGGGTGTTTTTATACCATATATGTGTACTGAAAAACACAGAAGCTTAGTTATCCCTGTTTGCATCTGTTGTTGTCATGTGCCTTCAAGTCAACTGACTTATAGCGACCCTAGTAGGGCTTTCAAGGTAAGTGAGATATTTACTGGTGGCTTTACTGGTTCCACACTCCAAATGGTCTTCCATGGCTCAGCAAAGATTCAAACTCTTGAGTCCTTATCTACCATGCTATCCACAAAACCTCACCAGGTTTTTGTATATGCAAATATTTCAAATCTTCTTCAACTCTTTTTTGTTGTCATTGTTCTCAACTTACCAAGAAGAACATGAAGCTGCATTTTATTAGTCACCATAGAAATGGAATTGAAAAGAAATATGAAATTAATGACGTAAAGCCTTTTATATACCATCTTCAAAACGAATGCATTGTTATTGTTAAGTGCCATTGTAACAGAATCAACTCAGAACCAACTTACAGAAGCTCTAATAGGGTTTTCAAGGTAAGTGAGGTAAGGAGCAGGGCTTTCAAGTTAAGTGAGATATTTAAGGAGTGGTTTTTCCAGTTTCACCTCCAGTGAGTTTCATGGCAGAGCCAGGGAATTAAACCCTGGTATTCTAAGTCTAAGTCCATTATCCTATCTACTGCACCACACTGGATACCAATTAATGCTTCCAACACTGCAAATGTCTAAACAACAGCCAAAACAAACTTTCCTAACAACCTGCGAGTAAAATACAGTATATGAACAATTTGTGGACTCATGCTAATCTGGAAAGATATTTAAAGTTCTGGGTAGGAAAAGAAATGGGTAGGCTGAGCTTCCATCTGTGTACTCTAATTCTCTTTAACTGCACTGTATGTTCTAGATTTCACCATGACAATTCCTCTTCCTGCTTCATTTTTCTGAAAAAGAGATTGAGGGATACATAATTGTTTTTCAGCTCTGTCTTGAGCTGTATGAAATCTTTGTCTTTGCTGGAGGGAAGGTGGAGTACCACAGGACATGAAGGATGCAAACATCATCACATTTTATAAGAACAAAGGCGACAGGGGCGACTGCAATAACTACCATGGCATCTCTCTTCTCAGCATTGTAGGGAAGCTGCTTGCCCGTGTTTATTTATTTATTTACAATATTTTTTAGCCGTGCCATTACCAATGGTCTCTGAGCAGCTGAAGAGACTCCAGACTGCAGACAGAGTCTATCCAGAATCACAGTGTGGATTTTGAGCTAATGGATCCACCACTGACATTGTATTCTCCCTCAGACAGTTGCAGGAGAAATGTAGAGAACAACGACAGCCACTCTTTGTGGCCTTCATAGATCTCACAAAGGCCTTTGATTTGGTTAGCAGGGACAGCCTTTTTAAAACACTTCCCAAGATTGGATGTCCACCTCGACTCCTTAACATCATCAGGTCCTTTCATGAGGAAATGAAGGGCACTGTAATTTTTGATGGCTCAACATCAGATCCCTGTGACATCCGAAGCGGAGTGAAACGGTTGTGTCCTCGCGCGCGACTCTGTTTGGGATCTTTTTTGCTGTCATGCTGAAGCACGCTTTTGGAACTGCAACAGAAAGTGTCTATCTCCGGACTAGATCAGATGGAAAGCTCTTTAATCTCTCTAGATTGAGAGCGAAGACCAAAGTGCAGGTGAAATGCATGCGGGACTTCCTCTTCGCCGATGATGCAGCTGTTGTTGCCCACTCTGCTGAAGAGCTCCAACAACGTATGAATCGTTTTAGTAAGGCCTGCCAAGATTTTGGATTAACAATCAGCCTGAAGAAAACACAAGTCATGGGCCAGGGCGTGGACTCACCTCCCTCTATTACCATCTCCACACAAGAACTGGAGGTTGTTCATTATTTCGTGTACCTTGGCTCAATGATCTCTGACACTCTCTCTCTAGATGTTGAGCTGGATAAAGGCATTGGCAAAGCAGCTACCATGTTCTGTAGACTCACAAAGAGAGTATGGCTTAATAAGAAGCTGACGGCATATACCAAGAGCCTGTGTCCTGAGTACACTCTTGTACTGCAGTGAGTCCTGGACCCTTTGTGCACAACAGGAGAGGAAGTTGAACACATTCCATATGCGTTGTCTCCAACGCATTTTTGGTAGTCCTAGAACAAGCTGGAATTTTTAGCATGTATACATTACTGAAACAGCGACGTCTACGTTGGCTTGGGCATATCGTGAGAATGGCTGATGGTCGGATTCCAAAAGATCTCCTGTATGGAGAATTAGTGCAGGGAAATCGCCCGAGAGGGAGACCACAGCTGCGATACAAGGAGATCTGCAAGTGGGATCTGAAGGCCTTAGGAATGGATCTCAACAGATGGGAAACTTTGACATCTGAGCGTTCAGCCTGGAGGCAGGCGGTGCAGCATGGCCTCTCCCAATTTGAAGAGACACTTGTTCAGCAGGCTGAGGCAAAGAGGCAGTCCTGAAACCAGCAAAATCAGGGAGCTGGACAGGGGACAGATTGTATTTGTCTTCAGTGTGGAAGGGACTGTCACTCTCGAATTGGCCTTCTCAGCCACATTAGACACTGTTCCAAGACTTCTATTCAGAGCACGTTACCATAGTCTCTCAAGACTGAAGGATGCCTACTACCTTCTGATGTATTCTAATGTGAACACCAAGGAGGTCGCTGAGGAACTCAGACCTAGTTTGTGATTGTATGATGTATGACAGTAAGGACTCCCTCTACGACTGCTGTGATCCTAAGCAGCGTTTTGTTTTTTGTTAAAGCAGAATGTTGGATCACACAGTGTGCTTTTCATTTATTCCGAGTGTAGCTTATTTGGATGTTAAATCCTCAATTCTTTTACCCACTAAGGAAGATTGAAAACACAAGTAGGTAATCCTTTCACAATTTAATTAGAGCAAGCCTGCCTTCATTCCAGCCAAACATAGAGGACTGTGAAAAAAATTAAAACCAATGAAAGCAAGAATGTTCAGGAGCCTTATCATGCAAGCTCTAGCCGTATGATGTTTTAATAGAGCTGTAGCAGGAGCTTTTGATATAAACAGACTTGCAGCCAGAGATGTGGAGTATAACCTGGTATAAACTGACAGGATCCTGTGGTCTGCCACCTCCTGCACCAAAAAAAAGTCCATTGTGAAGTTGCCTTTTGAATGTGCTCATTTTTTACTTTGGCCTGGCCAGTATCTTCAGTCCTAGTTTCCATGTTTTGGCTATATGAATTAATTTATAAGATTAGGACTCAGAAGGCCCAGGTTTGAATCTCTCCTCAGCCATGGAAGCTCACTGGGGATGTGGAACTGGTAGAGCTGCTCTTTAAATATCTTACTTACTTTGAAAGGCCTATTAGGATCACTGTAAGTCTGTTCTTACTTGATGGCACATAACATAATTATGATTTGCCTAAATCAGTCTTTCTAAAACCCAGTGGTAAGGCATGCATTCCTTTTTGGCACGCTCATTGTTTAGCTGGGAGACAGCAGCTTCTGCCATCATGTCTGCAGATTCTGAGAGAGGAGAGAGAAAGTGGGGGGCGCACAAGAGATGGGAAGCAGGGAGGAGGGGAAAGAGAAAACGAACAGCACTGACAGAGAGAGAGAGAGAGGAGGGATGCAAGTAATAATAATAATTTCACTTCTCCTGACCCTCCGCAGTGGATCAGGGACCACGTCAAATGGCACATTGATCCTTCTCCCCCCCCCCACCTGTTGTAACCTGATCCACCCCACACCCAAAACAGCCCGTCTGGACATTCCCATACACCACCAAACTCTTTAACATTAAACTCTTGGTATTCAGAACTGTGGCAAATTGCCATGGCAGAAAAACTGACAAATTAACTACTTTTGGTAAAGCCGAAACGTAACTGTTTTTTTTAAAATGAAAGATGGCATGATTTTATTTTATATACAAATCGAAAAGGTGCTATCTACGTAAGCCCTTCCTAAGATTGTGGAGAAAGAATTCTGCAAATTGTAATGTAAAGAAATATACAGAAAATCTCCAAGCCATGAAGGAAATCCTCTTATACTTGTAATGGCAAGGAAAACTGAAAAATGTGTTAAGTATGGAACTCTCTGTCAAAAACTAGATTTTAGTTTTACGTATTTTCTTGTTCTCAATTTTGTGTTTGTCTTTTAAAAGGTTTTTCTCTTTTCTTTCTGTTTTCTGTTTAAAGATGCAGTAATTAAAAAAAAAAAGAATATATACACTTAAAGAACAGCTAAAGAGGAGCAGCTAAGACAAAGGACCAGCAAAGCAACAGCCAAGCAGCCAGCTAACATCTGTTTTCAGCCAGCAGTAGAAACAGGTAATTTTTCCCCAATTGTAATTCATTAAAAAACATGAAACTGTGCTTTATATTCTGAACAAAAAAAGGCTTTAAATCAATCCATACAAACAAACTGCCTATGCTGTGCTCCAGCTGATTTTTAAAAATGAATCTATGTACTCTTTAATCAGAACTATAGCAGAGGGGGAGGAGGTTCTGTCCTACCCCTAAACCACATGCACTTCTAGAGGAACATGGTATTGCTTTCCACAGCTGTACTGTTGGTGACTCCCTGACATACTGACTAGGGTGAATGTGAACCAAAGAAGATATTGTGGCAGCTTATCTATAGAAGGGAAGAGGCAACCGTGGTGCAGCGTGGGTTGCAAGCATCCGGGGCAAGGTAACCCCCCACCCCACCCCACCCTGCTGCCACACTGCCTCCCAGGCCTATGTGGACACCAGGCCTGGCAGGGAAGCTGAGCAGGCCTGACACCCCCTGTGACCCCACCCCACCCCTTCCATGCCCCCCACCTGCTCCTGCCAATGGACTGCCTTCCAGGCCTGTGCAGATAGCAGGCCTGGAAGGGAATCTGAACAGGTTTGAGCCTCCCCCGACCCCTGACCCCCTCCGTGACACTTCCACCCACCTCCACGACACCCCTACCTGCCCGTGTGGTGCCTTCCAGGTCTGCTCAGACAGTGGGCCTGGAACGGAAACTGAGCATGCCTGACCCCCCCCCTTGTGACCCCACCCCCTCCATGACCCCCCACCTGCTCCTGAGACTTCCCTTCCGGAGTGGCCCCTGCCCCTCTGCAGGCCTACCCGTCAGCTGGGCGGTGGGGGAGGCCCTTGGCTCCTGGAAGAGAACCTCAGGCTCCTGCCTCTGGAGATGGTCGCTGCCGTCCCGAGGAGAAAATAAGAGCCTCTGCAGAGGCTTGGACTCCTTTGCACCCCCTAAAGATTGTGCACCCAGGCCGACTGCCCCTGTGGTCCTTCCCCACGTTACACCACTGAGTGGCAATTAATTATCATATGAGATGCCCAAGGCTAGCAGGCATTCCTGTTCTGTGAACCAGCTGAAGTTGTTACCCTGTTTCCATGAAAATAAGACCTATCCTGATAAGAAGCCCTAGTATGATTTTTCAGGATGCTCATAATATAAGCCCTACCCCCAAAATAAGCCCCAGTTAAGTGAAACTCTCCCTCCTCTACACACAATACCTCTCTCCATCCCAACATGGTTGCAAATGCAATTCCTTCAATGTGCTGTCAGTGGTCAATCTTGAGGGGCCTTCAGCCATATGCCCAGTCATAGCCCCTTGCCTTCTCTTTTTAAGTCCCTCAGTTGCCACCTTCGTTTTTGAAACATGTATTTACAAATACATTTATATCCAGCCTTTCAACCTCTCCAAAGGGTCTCCATGGTGGTTTACAAGACAAAACATGCATTTTAGTACCATGACAGGAGAGAATTTTTTATAAAACATTGGGAGATTCAGGTTTTATCACCAACACTGGTGGTTATAGCCGCTGCCAGTTCTGCACTTCAATCAGAGTTAGACAGGAATTGGTGCTGGCTACTCCGCAGCTGTGTATCAGTGCCAAACCCTGGTAACAACTCTTTCTCAGTGTGTTTTTAATGAAAGGGCATCTTTATTTCTGTTTACATATTGCTTTAAAGCAGAAGGGGGCAATGTGGGGCCCTACTGTGGCATGCAGGATGCAGCCTCAGCCTAATTTCAAAAAAGCAGATGCAGATAATTAGTTCAGATCGCTGGCAAAAAGGATCTGTCCCTTCACTTGGAGCCATCTGGTATTGAGAGAGAGAGAGAGAGAGAGAGAGAGAGAGATCCTCCCACTTTGGGCTCTGGCTCCACCCACCACAGGTTTTCATCCTCTTTGGTTGAAACAAAGCTCCTGGCACATTACCTCCAAAGGCACCTGATCCAAGAGAAATGAAAGAATTTTGTTCTCCTCTTTAGAATGCTGCATTTTTCAATGTTCCTAAAACCCAGCATTGGGACAACGGGCAAGTGCTAGATTTGGGAGGAACCTTTGTGATGTCTCTGCAGGTCACAATAGCTTATTTATTGGTATGGATCAATAACGAGCATTGTCTTTCATTTCAGGGAATGAGTTCTCAAGAGCTTTCCAGCAGCCTCTGGCTGGTGTGTCCGTTTGCTAATGAACTCCCTCAACCAGTTGCTTAGGAAAGCAGAAGAGAACTCTAACAAGCACAGCATGGAAATTGTGACTGCGTCCCTTTATGGGAAATTAATAACTATTAACATTGAGGTTTGGCTTTGTAACCAATTCAGACTCGTGTGTGAATCTAGGACACTCAGGATGTGCCTGAGTATGGCAACTGGCCAGGCTATTAATATCCTTTGACTTCCTGGAAGAGCGCCATTCAATCAGAAAGTGAAAGAACCCATATCCCTAAAGAGACATCCGGCTATAGATGTCTTCTTGTCCCCTTACCCTCCTTTTGAAAGAGCGAAGCATGAGCCAGTTCACTTGTAACAGGAAATCACATCTGAGAGTGAAGACGAAATGGCAGGACTTGAAAAGGTTACTTTTTGGGACCACGGGTCTCAGCATGGGTATGAAATTCTGGGAATGGTAGTGTCTTTCTCTCTCAATTTCTTTCTGTCTGTCTCTCTCTCACACACACACCTGATCCGAGTTCTGGGAATTTGGGATTTTTTGCTTTTAAGCAAACCACAGATCCCTATTACACTTGGAGTCAGCAAACTGTGGTTTCTTTCAGCTGTGTTTTGTTGGGCTAAGTCAGGATATAAACATTTTGTCTTTTAACTCCAGTTTAAGCAAACTTAGATTTAACTGAGTAGGAGCTCCTTATCTCTTTCCTGTAGCCAAAGGAGACAGTTTCATGCAGGCTCATACAGGAGCAATGTAGAGATTCAAAGGGGGCAGTGTGTGTTTCTCTTATTATTTGGTGGTCGTGGCTTTCTATTGCATCTAATTTAGCCTGTCAGTTGAACATCCTTCTAGTCACTAAGATGAAGGCAACCCCACCCTCCAATTATTGTGGACTTTTATTATTCCCTTGTATGTGGAACAAATTGCAAAGCTCACAACTTACAATTAGAAGCCATTAACATATTATTTTTCCACTGATAAGACTCCTCAGAGCTGCATGCCTGAACAATCAGACTTGAAAAGGAAGGTTGTGTTTACCACCTGAGGACCAATCACAAAACAAAGCGAGTTAATTTGCAAAACACAGAGGTGGGAAAAGGTTATGCAAGGATGAACAAACCTTTTTCACCAGTTAGGGGAGCTCTGCTTCTAAATGTAGAGCTAGCCATTGTCTGACCTCACATCATGATCAGCCAGGAGATGGCTTGTCAGCATATCAGTGCCCTTTCGGGACTTTGTAATCTTCCCTGTTCCTGGTACAGTATCCCAAGCTAGTGGTGTGCAGCTCCTTATTATGAGAGAAGTTCCTGTGTCAGAGCAAAAGCAAGGAGGGGACTGGCCTTGTAGAAAAATGTAACAAACCATTCTTCATGTTGTCAAGCTCTGTGAGATATTACTGGAAGACTTTTCATGCATCTTGATTTGGTTGTCAATTCTTCTAAGTCAGATTTGGACTTTTTCTGAAATAATAGATTGGCTAGTAAAAGAATCGGGACTGATGACTTTTCCAGAGAATGCATTATAAAGAGGAATGCCAAGTTTTCCAACACCCCAAACCTGGAGATTCAAAAGGTAGATTGTGGTGATCTTAGAAAGTGATCAGCTTTGGGAAGTTTTAAAAAATCTGATACATATGGGCTGTAGCTGAGAGCAAGATCCAACAATAAAAGTTTCAAGCCCAATAGTAAAGGATGGAGCAAGAGACACAAAGGTCCAAAAACGTGGACAGAGGTCTAGCAGGGAACTGTGTGCTATTCTTCTTATTTCAATGAGGCCTCCTCTAGTTCTCCAGGTACCACAGGCAGGGTATTCATCAGCTACTCCAAGAAAGTTGCATATTTTGCAAATATTTTATGCAGACTGGCTGATAGTCCTATGGTCAAATTTGTTCTTTTAAGTCTTGAGACAAAACCCCAAAATATGAATCTCAGAACCAGAGCCTGAAACCTAGGAGCCCCAGTTACAGTGAACTCATCAACAGAGCTCTCCTTTGCTGATGACATCATCCTGCCAGGTAAAAGCAAGAATAAGACCCTAGACTCCACTCCCTCTATGGTTATTTACTGTTTGGGTGTTTTTTGACTAGAGTGCATTGCAATAGTCAAGAAAGAATCAGATGCAAGAAGCTGTATTTGAAGGAGTAGGCTACTGTCCACAAAAGTTTATGCCAAATATAATTCCCTGGTCTTAATGATGCCACAGGATTCTTTGTTGCTTTTGTTGCAACAGACTGACAGCTACCTCCCTGAAATATAGTAATACCCAGTTGTTACTATGAATACATGTTACTCTATCCTCCTGCCAGCTCTGTTCCTTGCTGTTTGTCTATCTGCTTTTCTGTATACTGTGTACATTCTTATTCCAAAATTCAGAGGGGACAAAAATGTGCAACTGGAAGGACACGAGCCTGCCTGTTTTTGCTGCAGGAAAGGTGCAAACCTGCTCACCTCAAGCATGTACACTACTGTGCAGAAGGGAACACAAAAACAGGAGCTGAGAATGGAACCAAAATGACTGTCAGACCACATCAGATTCCCCCAGTTCTTATGTCCTCTGCGTGCACATGTCAGTCTCATGGGACTGAAGCTTAATTAAGCCCCAGGCACCAAAATGGCTAGTTACAGCTTGGACTTTGGCTTAGATCAGGACTATGCAATGAGCAACTCACAGACTATAGGGGTCCCAAGGGGGCCGTGTGGTTTTTTCCAAACATGCTTTCAAAATTCTATGGCAAGTTGTTAAAACCTATTCAAGCCAAGAACAAGCCTTGCTGAGGGAAAATCAGCATGGCTTCTGTAAGGGTAAGTCTTGCCTCACAAATCTTTTAGAATTATTTGAAAAGGTCAACAGGTATGTGGATGTGGGTGAACCAGTGGATATTGTCTATCTGGATTTTCAGAAGGCCTTTGACGCTGTCCCTCACCAAAGGCTGCTGAGAAACCTCCACAGTCAGGGGATAAGAGGGAAAGTCCTCTTGTGGATTGAGAATTGGTTGAGAACCAGGAAACAGAGAGTAGGTGTCAATGGACAATTTTCACAATGGAGAGAGGTGAACAGTGGTGTGCCCCAGGGATCTGCCCTGGGACCAGTGCTTTTCAACCTGGTCATCAATGACCTGGAGACAGGGATAAGCAGTGAGGTGGCCAAGTTTGCAGATGAGGCACGAAACTTTTCTGGGTGGTGAAGACCAGAAGGGATTGTGAAGAGCTCCAGAAGGATTTCTCCAAACTGGCAGAATGGGCAGCAAAATGGCAAAAGTGTTTCAATATAAGAAAATGTAAAGTAATGTACATTGGGGCAAAAAATCAAAACTTTAGTTATCAGCTAGTGGGTTCTGAGCTGTCCGTGAGGGATCAGGAAAGAGATCTTGGTGTGCTGGGTGGACAGCTTGATAAAAGTGTCAACCCAGTGTGCAACAGCAGTGAAGAAGGCCAATTCCATGCTAAGTATCATTAAAAAGGGGGTTGAAAATAAAACAGCCAACATTATAATGCCATTGTACAAAACTCTGGTAAGTCTGCACCCAGAGTATTGCGTACAGTTCTGGTCACTGCACCTCAAAAAAGGCATAGTGGAACTGGAAAAGGTGCAGAAGAGAGTGACTAAAATGATGACTGGGCTGGGGCACCTCCCCTATAAGGAAAGGCTACAGCATTTGGGGCTCTTTAGTCTAGAGCAGGGGTCTCCAAAGTCCGGCCCATGAGCCACATCCAGCCCGCCTGGCCTTTTTATCTGGCCCGTCCGTGTGTGCATGTGCACAGGCGCACAAGTGGGCGGGCATGAGTGCAGGCAGGTGTGCGCATGTGCGTGCATGTGGGTGGGCAAGAGTGCGGGTTCGTGTGCGGACGTGCATGTGAACTTGCGCGTTCCTTCGGCCCTCAAAAATATCAAAAATGTATTATGTGGCCCTCTGTGTGAAAAGTTTGGAGACCCCTGGTCTAGAGAAAAGGCACCTGGGGGGGGGGCATGATTGAGATGTATACAATTATGCAGGGGATGGATAAAGTGGATAGAGGGAAGCTCTTTTCCTTCTCACGCAATACTAGAACCAGGGGACATCCACTCCAATTGAGTGTTGGGAGAGTAAGAACAGACCAAATAAAATATTTCTTTACCCAGCATGTTGTTAGTCTGTGGAACTCCCTGCCACGCGATGTGGTGATGGCATCTGGCCTAGATGCCTTTAAAAGGGGATTGGACAGATTCCTGGAGGAAATGTCCATCACAGGTGACAAGCCATGATGGGGATGCGTAATCTCTAGGCTTCAAAGGAAGGTACATCCAAATGCCAGATGTAGGGGAGGGGTATCAGGAGACAGGTATCTAGTTGACTCATGCACTCCCAGAGGCATCTGGTGGGGCCACTGTGAGAGACAGGAAGCTGGACTAGATGGCCCTTGGCCTGATCCAGCAGGGCTCTTCTTATGTTCTTATGTAAGCCAGCTTTTGCCTGCTTAAACAGGAGAAAACCCATCTCACAGTTCCTTGCCAAAAATTTGACAGCAGACGAGGGAAACTCATCTAAGAATTTCCTGTCTGTTTAAATGGCTTCCCCCACTCCTCCAACCTGCTGCTAAAATGTACTGGAACCTTTTGTTACTGAAATTTGCCACTAGCCTCTCCCCTCTGAGTTGTTCTGCTGCTGCCTATTATGCTGCTATCTCTGGATAGTGATGGTCAAGAAAATCCAAAAAGCCTAATGTCAGTCTATGCTAGCCTCCAACCTCTTCAGAGCATTTTCTGGTACTCCCAAAGAATGTTGCACTCCTATTGTGATAGAATTATATTTCTCCAGCCACACACCAGTGATTGTAACCTTGTTAGGCATTAAGTCTGAATTACTGTTTCTCTGGTTCATGAACTCCTCAATCTGATATCATGTTCTCCAGATTGGGAGTGTCAGAAAGAAACCTGGGATTCTGTAACAAAATATGAATCATAGAAGTATGAGTGACAAAGAGGGAAGGAAACAACATGACGCAGTTCAAGAAGGAGGAAACATAGCTGGGTTTTGCAACTTCCATGCATCAGTGTCATCTAGTCTGCTTACTAAAATGTGTAGGTTCTACCAGGAACAACCTTACTAAAGACGGAGTGTGGTATCTCTGTCGGATTTAATGTCAAATGGCAATAAATTATCTGGAGGCCACAATTTTCAGCATGGTGATGTTGGTCCCCATGAACTTCTTGCAGGATGCGTAAATCCCTCTGTCCCACATAAGGCAAAGTATCCATTTTGCATCTGTATTTTGATCAGTAGAATGGTGTTTTGATTCTCCATATTTCCCAGCTCAGGTTCAAGTCAGAGAACAGTGTGGATCCCAGGATGGCCACAGGACTTACTTTACAGAAAACAGTCCTCTATTTGAAAGGTGCCCTATCCAAGTCTACTTGAAACATAAAGAACCACAATAATTAAAAAAAGAGAAAAGAACATGAGAGACTTGAAACTGCTCAGCAACACATAGCACTTGGATGGCAGACAGAGCAGCAGGCACATGGGTCATGTGCCTGCTGCTCACCATTGTCCCCATGATACCTAGATATATTGTGTTTCTGCTTAAATGAAAACAATTGTTTCCACAATTGCCTCTACACATCTAGATCATCACATTTATTTATTTATTTATTTATTTATTTATTTATTTATTATTTACATGCAATTTTTATACAGATGTGTCCTATTTTTTGGGTGATGTATTCCATTTTTATTTATTTAATTCTTTTTGGCCCTAAGTGGTATTCGGTGGTCCCTCTAGCAGCTTCTTTTCTTACTAAAATTGTCTCTTTTTTATGGACCTCTTCCCTTGTATACTTAATTCCATGGGATCACATCTGTCTGCTTCCTACCTTTAACTAAATACGTCCTGCCTGGAAGATATCATGAAAATGAGGCAGAGGTGACAAAAAGGCTGTGACTACACAATCCAATACTGCAGGATTTGCTCTGCTTATAAAATGGATGCATTGAAACTATTTTTTACTGATTATATGGTGCAAAGTCTGATTCAAAGGGTCTTTTTGCTCCCAATGTTGTTGTTGTTATTTTAGAACTGCAGAGCTGGAAGGGACCCTATAGAGTATCGGGTCCAGCCCCTGTCATGGAGGCACAGTGGGGAATCGAACCCCCAGCCTCTGGTTCTGCAGCCAGATGCCTTAACCACTGAGCTATAGAAAGACTACCTCAGTCACTTTTCGGTAACATTCACATGATTCCAACTCTAGTCATGGGCTATCTCTAATGTTTGTTTCTTGCCACAGCAGAACAAAGAATTAAGCAGGTCAACGAAGTTTCTGAACTTTGAAGGTGGTGGAATATAATGGAATGACTCGGATTCTGGACAGAATCCCTCACTGCTTCCTCTGACCTTTGGACAACTTTGTCAATTCATTGATTCTCCAGATGTAAGGGTCAGAGCTAAGGGAAGCTCTACCGCAAAGCTCTCGGGTGGTGGATGTGGATTGAGCTGCAAAAAAGTTGGATCCATTGATTACTTCCTCACTTCAAGGTTCCTCGCTTCTTGTTCCTCAACCAGGGTTCAGATAACAGAATATGCTTCACATCCATTCCCTTCTGCCCTTATTATCACTATTAGTAAAAGGTAATGAAAATATATTGCCTAAGGACTTGATTACCATAGTGATTTCTGCTGCAAGAAGGCGTAATAACTAAACTCTGGAAGACTGACACAAAACTTTGCTGGACTGCTTGGATTAACTACAGATTGTCGGAAAATCTCACACAACAGCTTGGAGTTGCCTGAGGCATAAATAAGAATTATAAAATCAATGAGACTTCATTTTTGTTTTATTTTTCATGAGAAAGATGAAATGAGAAAGATAATATCAATGAAACTCCATAATTTTTGTTACTTTTGCATGTTCTAGACCAGTGATGGTGAACCTTTTTGAGCCCGAGTGCCCAAACTGCAACACAAAATCAACTTATTTATTTCGAAGTGCCAATACTGCAATTAAAACCCAAATGCGGAGGTTTTAGTTTAGAAAAAACAACTGCTCCTGCACTGCAAGGGTTAAATGCTTGTTTTTTGTTTTGTTTTTTTCTTATGGGCGGTATTAACAAAGAAATACTTCCTGGTCCTCCAATCCCCCATTGGGCTAGACTGGTAATGGTTGCCATTGCACCCCTCTGCTGGACCACTGCACCAGCAGAGGGGAGTGCCAAAATCTGGGATTGGAGGACGGGTAAGTAATTCTCTATGGCGACTTATGGCTCATGTGCCCACAGAGAGGGCTCTGTGTGCCAGCTGTGGCATGTGTGCCATAGGTTCGCCATCACTGTTCTAGACAGACAATCTACAGAGGGCCCTGAAGATTTTTTAAAAGACTTTTTTAAAAAATCTGCTTTGGAGCCCAATCTATAAACTCACCTCCATGGTAGCCAACAGCATAAAAGAGAGAAGGGGATTACTCAAAGCATCACACAGTATGAATCCTCATGACAAGAGTCTTCCTGAAGAGAATGTTTTGTTACTTGAAGTGTTGATAGAAAGACCATTTTCTACAGGGCTGCCCTGTGACATTTAGTTGCCTCAGGCAAAAGACAAGATAGCATCTCTCTAAGTTTCTGGAATGGAAGCTAACTTGATTGGTGTCTGAATCAGATCCTACACAAAAGATGAGTCAGTGTCTTCCATTGCATCTGATAACCACAGGCTTGCTTATGGGATTCAGTGTAGGCTGGACAGGCTGAAGGGACGCCTTGCCAACACTTTCTGACCTGCAGCATTTCCTGCCTAAGGCAGACACTTTACTCTGCCTGATGGTAGGGCCGTTCCCCAGCACTGGCTACTTCTGGGATGCAGGTCTGCCATAGCTGTGGCTGTCAGATAACAAGTTGAAGATAAACATCTTGTGTGAAAGACCCTTCCCTGGCTTATTCTTCTTTTGTGTCATGGAGTGTGTGGATCCAGACAAGAGCCCTTGGAGGGTTTGCAGGTTTTTCCTACTGCAGGCACCCGTATGTCACCTGTACTTTCAGTCTTTAGGTGCCTACAAAGTGCTTCTGCCCCTACCCACCCACAGTAGCAAATATCTGGTTCCATAGAAGGATTCCTAGTATTTTGGCCCTTGCGAAACTTCTGCCACAATGGAGTTGGGCCAGGAGTCAGGCACAGTTTCTCTCTGAAACAGCTACCTTCTCTTGAGTACACTTTCCATTTGATGTCCCTAGTGCTGTATGAGGCTGGTATCAAACTGAGTGAGTCAGGTTCATGACTAAGAAGCTGGAGGCAATGGTGCAGAGGTGGTAGATGATTTTAACAAAATGTTCTAGCTTTCCTGCCACCAATAGAGATATACACTTTTTCTTGCTGCTGTAGAGACAGATGCACACAAGTGCATGTATGCGCGCGCGTGCACACACACACACACACATGCATTTTAGTTCTTTACAAAGCCATCTGATCATTGTGTTAGAGGTGGGAAGCCTGTAGCCATCCAGATGTTTTTGGACTGTAACTCTCCGTAGCCCAAGCCAACCAGCCAACAGGGAGTTGCAGTACAGTGACATCCTAAGAGCGATCCCCATCCTTGGGGGATATGTCCCAGATTGGATTCAGAGTTGCCCTCCTCCCCCTCCCCAGACACTGGGGACCACATGAGATGGGGAAGTCTGTGGCATGAAGGATGGTGGCTGCGGAGGTCCCTTCCTGAAAATCAGGCAAAGGCACTGCCTGGAAGTAGAGCACTTGCCTCATTCTGCTGCTGTTTATGACTGTTGGTTTCAATTTCTCTGAAAATGCAATTAATACTTCCAGAGTGCCAGGGGCTGCTGCTAATGATCCATATATGGATATCAATATATGTAATTTTAAATATTTTCTGCATAGAAGGTAGATCAAATGTGGACTGCAGAGTTTTAAATGATTAAAATTCTTGGTCCAGGCCTATCAATTGTTCTAAATATATTTGTCTCACTATCAGTCAATTTTACCCATTAAAAAGGTTATCTTGCAATTTTCAGATCAGAGTTATCACATGTGCCTATGGGTTGAATTGTAAGGGGCAAGACTTCATACAACAGGCCAGTCTGTCTGCTGAAATGGTAGGAGAGAAAATACCTTTATGGCTAGATGGGCAGAACCTGAACTGGTTGAGGCAAAAAGTGGTACCAAAAGAGGTTGGTTCCATTTTGAAAGCATTATTTTGATGTGAATGGAGTAGACAAAGAACTGGACTATGCAGTGCCAATTAACCAATGGTAATAGGACCGACCTTCAACACCTAAAATCTCTTCAGGCCTAAAGCTAAGCTTGGTTGGGGTGTGTGTGAATGATATTTTGGATACACTAGACACCATTTGTGTGGCCATTCCAGCTAAATCCTGGCATTGCAATATAAAGCTTTTTTTTTTTTTTTTTTTGGAAGCATGTGATATGGGCATGTCCAACAGAAGTCTCTCTGGAGTTGGATATATTGCAGTGAATTAACTTTGTATTAGGAACATATTTCATATTTGTAGACATATATGTACTTTAAATTGTGTCCCCGAAATATGGACATTAACTGGTGGTCAGTGCCATTGTAATTTACAAATTCTTAAATCACAACAAAGCTTATACGTGAAGGGTTGAAAGGTAAACATACAGCAGCTGTAATTCAATGGCCAGAATATTATTTTAGTTATGCATGAATGTCTTCAGCAGGGTCCCCAGCCCTGGATGGAATCAGGAAATCCAACTGGTGGAAGTCCATTTCCACAAATTACATGCACACCTAACCGGGGATCTCATCTGTTCTATATATTGTGATGCACATCCCACTTGGGCCAGACTTCCTGCCAGATTGGACTAGGATCCATTCTGTTTCCAAGAAAAGTTCAATCAAGTATCTCTGGAAAACTACAAGCACAGTAAGAAGGCAATGGCTTTCCATTCTTGTTTGTTCTCTGTATTTTGCATCATGGCTGAGAGATACCACTAAACAGGAGAGAAACCTACCTGGTTTTGTCCTAAACTCATCTGTTTATTATTATATCAGTGCCACTGTTACAGCAGGTAGGCTTAGGTAAGCAATTGTCTATCAGCTGCCCACCTAAAAATTGGGGTCACTAATTCTGACTTACCTCAAAGAACTGCTGTAGGACTCACTAGGTTTTCTATATATGAAGTAAATCCTTAAAGCGCTACATAAATCTTGATTATTGTGAACATGTGTTACTCAAATGGCTAAATCTCCATGGAAGGCGTATGTGAGAAACATTTTTTGTTGCTGTTGTTTCATTAGATGGTCACCTTCCTTCACTAATACATGCTTTTCAGTTTGACACTTCACCCACTCAAAGAGAAACGCCCAGATCATTTCATTTTACTTTAGACCATTAAAAAAAAAAATCCTCATTTCAGTTGCCAAGGCTATACTGTCACTTAGTGGCCACTAATCGGAACTGCAATATCATAATTTGATGTGGATTAAATTATATACATTATCTGTTGTCACAAAAAGAGTGAAGACTTTTGTGGCAGCTTAAAAGACTAATGTTGTTTATTTGGCATGAACTGTAGCCCCGTGTTTTTAGACTCATCTGAAAAAGCCGGCAGCCATCTACAAACTCTTATGCCAAATCTGGTTTATTAGTCTTTAAAGTACAACTAGATTCTCCCCCGATTATACACAGCACAGCCTTCAATGATGTTTGTTTGTCTGTTTAAAGATTATCACTCTGTCCTTCTAGAATCTATGCAACACTGAGGACTGATCGCAACAAATCACAAGGTCATACAGTGCAGCAGCCCAAATCTTATTCATTTTTATTATGTGCACAATAGCCTTTTGCACTCGGGGCCATCTCTTCTTTGCATTTGTTTGAACGGGAATTCACTCCCTTGTGATAACCTCCTTGGACATGTGGAGGCCCCACTGGTTTCAACAGGCTGACCTTCAGCTTGCAGCTATGCAAGATGGAGTTTGCCAGAAATGCTCTGCCCACAGAGCCATTAACTCTCTACCTGTCCTAATAGGATACTGCCGGAGAAAACTGAAAATAATTCTTAAAAATATACTTAACTATGACAATGGAAGAGACCACAGATCACTTACATGAAACATCAGATACTTAAGGAGGTAAAAGTTGGGTGAATTTTTAAAAAACCTTTCCAAAAGGAAGACAACTAGAGAGGGAGCATCCCTGTTTCACTGGACCAGGTATTCCGCAGAACTGGGGTGTCTCTTGACTCAAAATATGTGTGTGAGGGGGAGTTACTTGTGCAAACATTTAGCTTCTCCTGAGCCTTCTGGTACCTCCCTCTTGATGGTGCCAGTATGGCTACAAAAGTCCTAGCATTCTGAAGAGCTGGGTTTGCTACTAAAATGTATAGGTACAGCCCTACGCAAATTAGTTTTGCATTACCTTTACTATGTGCAAGGATGTCAAGGTTGAAGAGTAGGACATGCTATTAAGAAGAGAATGCTTTGGAGATTCTGATTTCACTATAAATTAGGGAAATTTTCTCTTCAGCCTTTTTTCAAATTATTTGAGGTGTTCTTCTGTTTAATTATAGCCCTATTGGTTGCCTAGTGTAACTTTTTAATAACCTTTTGTAATAAATAATCCACCTCTTCATTTCTGCTGTGGGAGGCCATGTATAGGCTTCCTGGTGGATTATGTGTGAAAGCATGTAAACCTGCCAAAAAACAAACAAACAAAAAAGGCAGGGGGAGGGGGGAGTTGGCTCTTCCCTGTCCTTCTCTGATGCTGTTGCTTCCTGCCTTTTCATTTTTGCTCATTCTCTTGTAGATCATGCCCCTTTGTTTTTGTACACGGGTGGTTGGTTGTGTGCGATAAGTATCAGAAATAGACCAGGTGGTACAAGAAGAGATTGTGGAGAATAGGCATGTGCTGATGTCCCTGACCCCATCCATGCCCAAATAAAGGTCACATCGATTGGAGCTGGTCAACTCTGTGCCCTTTAGGAGACTTCTCAGCTAGCTTCTTGTCTAGATCCATGATGTGATTTGCACATTTGCAGATCTCTGTTAAACACACGTGTGCACGCATGCACACATGTACACACACCCCTTTCCCTCATGAAGGCCAGTTGATAGTGATATTTGTACCACTGCCATGACAAGGGAAAAGGGAGAACGCGGGGGGGAGACCCAAAACATGGGGGTAAGAAAGACATGCCATTATTGTGTCATTTCATAGCCTGTATAACAAGTATCCTTCCAAAATGACACCAATGTAGAATCCAAATTTTGGAGTAAAGTTTAGGAAACCAGGCTGAGAACAAAGGGTGTGGGTGTTAATATTCTAGAATGTAATATATAAACTCCCTCCGTCACTGTACCCCATTGCTCTGCAAAATGCCTGCCAGGAAATAACATATTATGTGGCAACCTCAGTCCAAGCTGTCAGTTGTGCTTCAGTAGTTGGCATGACTCATGAAGATACTGGACTTTAAGGGGGGGGGGGTATCAGCTGTCACTCATCTTCTCCTTTGGCAGGAGCAGGCCAGCCTACTGGTACTGTGCAAACTTTCAGTCTCCCCTTTCCTCAGTTCAAATTGCTGAGCTTCTCCTAAAGCTTCTCAAGCCCACAAATGCCAGATAGAATGTGAAAGATCTGTAGATCTATCGCTCTGCCCCCGGGGCAACCAGAGATGCTTGCTCAGCTTTGGCACTCCAAAATCAAATGAATCCCTAATCTGATCTTGTTTTGCACATTTCTCAAAGATAGTGCACATACCTGGTAGAGAAATAGAGGGCTAACCTGACTCCTGGTATATCTATTTATTTTCTATAGTTAAGAAACTTTGGGGCCATACTGACTTGTATCAAAAGAAGATGGGCATATTTCTTCCCCACCAAGCCTCCCTTGCATTCATTTATGTTTATTCCCAAGGAAGAAGAACCCAGTTCAGATCAGATCCAATGTCCATCTAATCCAGCATCCCAATTCTGCATTAACCAACTAAATACTTTGGAAAGTACAACTAGATTTCAAATAAAATAGCCCTTTCCTGTTCTTGCTAGTGATATCTGAAGGTATACTGGCTCTGAAACTGGAGGTTTTGTCTAACTATCATGACTAGAAATCATTGCCTAGCTGATCTGCCTGCATCAGGGTGGCACATCTGTGACCCTTTAGACCTTGTTGGACTGTAATGCCCAAGCAGCCCTAGTCAGCATAGCAGAAGTAAGGAGTGAAAGGAATCGCAGCCCCATGATGTCTGAAGCACCACAGTGGTCCACCCCATCCTACCCAACATGCCTAGTGTCCCTTTAAAGTCTTCCTCTGTTAAAACAGTGGACATCATAATAGCAGTGAATTCTATACAGTACCTTAGTTCAGAAGACGAATGCAGAAGTATTTGCTTGCTGCCCTGGATCTGCAACTGATCCATTTTACTGGGCAATTTTCAGTTTTAATATTATGAAAGAAAGAAAGAAGAAGAAAAACTGTATTGTGGTCAAGTTCATACAAAATTATATGAACTTTCATCCCAATCCATCTCACTTTTCTATTCTTTTTTTCCCAGAAATGTTTTATCCTTCTCATGTAGAAAAGTTGCACCAGTCTCTGATGGTACTCCATTCCTTTCTGGTAAATTTGTTCCTCTTCCACATTTGGTTGCAAGTTCTCTATCCTGTCCTTTTATGGGGGATGCCATGACTTCAGGTGTTGTGCTGATGCCAGACTGACTAGTTGTAGAGTTGCTCTGACTTCATTTCCCGTTCAGAAAGAGGGGAGGGAAGGACTTGTTTGTTTGTTTGTTTTGATACACATGTGGTCCAGCTACCCTGACAAGCTTGAGAACAGGATATTGTTACAGTTTAAGCTTATCCATATCTGCAAATAATAAGATCCAGTTAAATGCAACAGGAATTCTTCCAACTAAGTGTGTATTGGATTGCAGCTGGAGTCCCTCAAAACTTATAGCATGAAATATCTTTAGTACAAACCAAAACAAGAAATCAGACAAAATGGTGGACTCTGGGCAGGGCTGGCCTCATCCTTGAATCACAAGGCCTAGGCCACTTAAGTTAGGCTGAAAATCTCACAAGTCCCAATCCTGACAGTAACAACAACAACAACAAAATTGTGAACCATTTGCTGCTCTATTGTGATACCCAAAATTTACTACTACTCTGACAAATTATAGGGCTGGTCCTGACTGTGGGAATTCCAAACCAGCTCTAGACTAGAAAACAAAAGATTTATGGTGGTAGTCAAGAACCTAACTCTTAAAATGTGGATATGATAGTTGAGCCTGGGTTTTTGTTTGTTTGTTTGTTTGTTTGTTTTTTGCTATTTTTCAGTAGAGGAAATGAATATGTTGATACAACTGCTCTGGCTTCCAGTATTGGCTTGTGAAGCCAGGAATGGGTTCCCTTTCTCCACTCAAGACTGACCTGTTCCCCGAGATCAAAAGCCTTGGCCTAAGTGCTCCCCACCTTTGGAGAAGTTAAGGGACTGAATATTGGAAATGGGTCCTTTGCTATTGTGTCCTATCAGCTCTGAAACCCTCTTCTCAAAGCAAAGTGCTTGGTACCTTTAATCCTCTTTTTCAGGCACTTGGTCAACTGAAAATAACAACAAGAAGATCTGATGTACTCTCCTAGCCTTTCATTGCTAAACTGAGACTTTAAGGGTACAGTACATAATTTTATTTATCGTTTTAAGTGATGTTTCAACGGTCTGATTCTTTTTATGTTTTTTATTTTTGTTGTGAGCTTTTTTGGACAATTAGCCAGAACTAGCAGATTGTAAATATGCTAATAATAACAGGAGTAGTAGCAGCAATACTAATATGTATATACACTCAGAGACTAAAAAGTTATTTTTAAAAAGCAATTGCAGTTCTAATTCCAAGAACTCAAAAAGTAGTTGCTTGCAGTAAAAAGTAACTACTTACTATTTTATTTCTAAAAAATTAACACAAATGCCTTGTTTGAGCTATGTATTAAAAAAATTCTGTCTTTAGCAGCACGAGATATAGTATTTTAAAAAAATATTAAAGAAAAACAATAATAGCAACACTAACATAAAATGTGTGTACATACATACCATACAATACTATTAAAATTTCTCCTCTGTGCCACCATCACCCTCGGGACCAGATAACCAAATACGTATATCGTTTCAATCTCTTTTCACCCAAAAATATATTGATTCTTCTGCTGGATTATGACCTCTCCCTTTTACAAAAACATAGTTCAAATACGGATTCCATACCTCTTTAAAATCATTATACCGTACTTTGTCATTCCCCTTCTTACTTTTATTTTACATGTTAGCTTATCATTTATCGCTAAATTCCACATTTCTTTATACCAATCTTCAAGATTAATTTGTTTGTCATTTTTCCAAATTTTTTGCAAATATTAATCTTGCTGCTGTGACCATTATAACAATTAGCTCTTTCTGTTCTTTTTTTAAGATGGTCATTCTTAATTATATTTAGAAGGGCAATAATTGGTGATATTTGAATATTATATCCAATAATTTCTCTAATTTCTTTGCAAACCAGTGCCCATTCTTTCTTTCTTATTTCACAAGTCCACCACATATGTAAATAACTTCCTTTTTTCCTTTTTGCATCTCCAGCATTGAGATGGTACATTTTTATTTATAATATTCAATCAGCACAAGATATAGTATAAGGCAGTGCTTTAACTCTATGATATTCTGCTCCACCATTTCGTGAGGCCACATTCATGTAACTATAAAAATAAAAGTTATCATTACACTCCAAAGAATCAACACTTCCTTTTCTTGAGCAATATAACTTAGTTATACCATTGTTAGGTATAGGAAAAAAGGAACTAATTATTATTTATAACTAATTACAACCAAACTCAGGAAAGACTCTTGCTATATTCTTGATACAGCAGGGGTAGACAAAATGTGAGTTGTGGGCTTTAGGCAGTCCCCAGAGACTGAGGTATGACTCCTTCAGCAGCCTTGGGTCCCCCTGCACCTACCCACACCCCAAAAGGAGTTTGTTCAGAAATACCTCTTGTGCCCCCCCCCCCCCCGAGACCAGTTTTGCCACATTTTGTTCCCCTGAGCTGTTTTAAGTTGAAAAGCTTTTTTCTCTCAAACTGCAAGTCATTTAGAATTGTTCAGGGAAAATCTTGAAGAAAAAAATTAACTTTCTCTCTCTCTCTCTCTCTCTCTCTCTCTCTCTCTCTCTCTCTCTCTCTCTCTCTCTCTCTCTCCCCATCCCCACCCTATGGGAGTGAATGTAGCCTGGAGGCTGCCCATCCCACATAGAAGTACTGATTGGTTGTTGATTGATTACATTTAGATTCAGCTCTTCCCTCAAGAAGCTCAGCACATCATACAGTATATGTTGCCCCTGCCCACCAGTATCCTCATAAAAAGCCTGCCTTGTGTACGCATTAGCTCTGCAGTTGTCTCTGGGAAGCCCATGAGCAGGACGTGAGGACCAATTGCTGCCTCCTCCTCGCGTTCCCTAGAAATGGATGCCTCTGGCACAGACTAGGCTAACCATGTAGGTATCACACTTCCCAAAAAGAGGGAATACAGTACATTGTAAGAAAAGAAGAGCTCAAGTCCCAGATGTGCATGACATGTGGCTATGTTAATAGCGATATATAGATGTGATTTTAGCAATATATATTTTTATATATTTTTATATATATATTTATTTGACAAAAAAATACATTCTCTGATCACAACCATGACCAAGTGACCTTTGTGCCTGGCTCAGTCTTTTCTCCAGGTCCAAACTACTGATGAGCACCCCGATCCCCCACCCCACTGCTCTGCATTCTTATGGTCATTTATCCATAAACCAGGCTTAGACAGAACAGACTTTCAGGTGGTATGGAGCTGGGGAATCTCTGGTCCTCCAGATGCTGCTTGGCTCCAGTTCCCATAATGCCCAGATAGCCTGGTCAGGGGTTAGGGATGGTGAATGTTGTCCTTCAGTAACATTTGTAAGGTCACAGATTCCCCACCCTTGAAACGGAAAATACTGTACCCTAAAACAGAGGACTGACCTTCTCAGTCACATAGTACCTGTGGCCATCCTAATTCACACACAGTCTTTATCTGCTGTCACCTCATGATGCCCCATAAAACAGGGTCCAGTACCCTTTAGTCAACTGAATGGCATGGTCACCCTTAAGAAGCACCTTTTACGCAAACATGCATTAAACCGAAATAACCACACAATAAGTGGCTGTCTGTTTGTGCATGATGTAATGTTATGATGTCATAACACACCTTCACAGAGTACCAATGCCTCACATACTTTTTTTAACTGCTGTGATCTTTTTAAACTGACTCACCTCTTCCAACGCTCATAAGGTGCCAGCATTTAGGGTGTACAGCTGTCAAAGACTTTGTGACATAAAAAGAAACAAGGCCCTCCAACCGGCAGTCAGAAACAGGCACGTTTAAGCAAGACAGGCTTCAACTTGCATTTCTTGTTGAACACATTTGCGTAAAGCCCCTTCCTAATACAAGTTAATTAGTTATATTTTAGGGTAGTACGCAAATGCAGCCAAAGAGAATAAACAGGTTCACCAGCTGCTATGTTCTACACAGAAAGTAATATTTCTGCGCATTCAAATGCAGTCCTTCCATTGCTTTCTCTCCCCCCCCCATGCCCTGCATAGAATAGCACAAATGCCCTATTTATTTCAGCGAGACTTTGCAAAATTAAAATGATATGTAGTAAAAACAATATGCGTGAGCCACCTGCTTATGATGGGAGGGAGCGGGTTGGCACGGAATGACAGCTGCCGCAGAGCCAACAACATTTCAGAGCCCAGCCTACCTTGCCAACTGGACTTAAATTCACGCATGAGGTTCTTCACTAGCACTGAATGAATTTGACTGCTATTAATATGCACTGGCAACTGTTTCAGCTCACGCGGGTCACCAAGGGTCGGTGTTCATTCAAACAAAGAAAAATCTGTATCCAGTTGGAAAGGGTTGACAGAAGTAGCTTCTAGGTGGAGAGACACCGCTCCAGCAGGAGACGCAAAAATGGAATCAACCGAGCTCCCAGGTTGATCCATTCCCGCGTTCCTTCCATGGCACAGGTGATGGAGAAGAAAGGTTGACAGCCATCACGTTTCGGAAACTTTTTAAAATTCTCTGAGCAGACAACAAAAGCGAACAGATGAACTTATGGACTCATTATGTACAGAGACAGAAATGCACGTGTGCACAGACAGACACAGGCACACAAGTGTGTGTGAACACACTTCTGGACCTGTTCTCTCAACCCAGAGTTTATTCCTAACATCAGCTTTTCCCATGTTGGCATGCACCCAATGCGTTGGACTACAACTTCCATGTCTCAAGGACAATGGAAGCTGTGGCTGCTCTGGATAAAAATAATTAGCCTTGCCGCCCAAAATATCTAAAGGCTGCAAACTTGCGGAAGGCTGCGCCAGAGTATAAGGGCCGATTCTTACATCCTATTTTTCAGCCATTGAGTGCCAGTCACTCGCATCATCACACTGACAGTGGGAAGAAGCCATAGAAACGTCTCTGTATTGTCAGTGGAGATGTCTCTGTCTGTACAGTTGGACGGCCATGCTTGCACAACGGATTACATGCCATTGGGAGTAGCTAGGGTTCTGTGCCATGTTCCCTTTTCGTTGTCTGATTTGCTGCTTCCTCACCTATAGATTGACAGATTTGACATCACTTCCTCCACAATGTGTTCCACCACCACCCCACAATGTTTTCAGTTATGGAGCCATTGATAGCAGACCTAGCTTTCTGATCTCCCTGATATAGCTCACTGCCTTCTACATGCTCCTGTCCAGGGAGCATCAACCCTCCAGATCAGCTTTCGGGGATCCAATATATACATGTGTGTATGCATATACATTAATAATTACATTCCTTCAAGCCAGTTCCAATTTACATTGAATAACCTTATGTTCCTTAAATGTCTCTCAGCCTTTTTAAAAAGCCATCTATACTGGTGGCCACATCTCATGGCCATCACCAAACTGTGCAGAGTGCGAGTCACTGCCACATATGTTCACCTATGCAGAACTGGTCGTGGCAGATAAAGCTATTCATGGCTACTAGTCCTGATGGTTATATTTTGCCTCAGATATTGGAGGCACTCTGCCTTTCAAGGACAGTTACAAGAGCATATGCTCAAAAGGTTCCTGTTACACTTTCCTCCTGCATGTGGGCTTCCCAAAAGCTTCTGGGTGGCTACCCTGGGAAGAGAATGCTGGAGTAGAAACAAGAGGAGAGGTGGAGCCTCAAAACTGCTCCAGAGAGGGGCAGATTTTCTTAAGGCTTAATATGCTTGGCGCCAAGAATTTATTCCTTCAGGGCATTGGAAACTATTTCCAAGAAACAAGAACTAGAGATAGTTGTCTAGTATGATTAGAAGTGAAATGACTGAAGGACAAGGTTCTAAGCATTGTGCCTCTCGGTTGAAGGATGGAAACGGATTCTAGCCATAGTCTGCATGTAGCAAGGAATCACTAATAAACTCTAAAACCTGTTAACTGTTCAAAACCCCAATAAAACGATAGCTCAGTGCTTTAGGGATCTCGGAGCCAGAGGTTGGGGGTTCGAATCCCCACTGTGTTGCCTTGACAGGGGCTGGACTCAGTGATCCATAGGGTCCCTTCTAGCTCTGCAGTTCTGTGATGATTCCCCCTCATGGATTTTTGATTCTGATGTTTGCTTGGTTTTTTTTTTTTTAATGAGGTAGCTTAATCCACCAGAGGGCAGGCTGCTGTGCTACATGAGAGATTTTCAAGAAATGAGATGAAAGAAGGAAACCTGTTCTATAAAACTAGCAGGAGCAGCCGTTTTCTTCTTTGTTATTTTTTTTAAACTATATTCAGTCAGACCATTTTTTACTGCAAAATGTTCAGTTTGTATGAGCATCAGAGAAATAAGTAGTAATGAAAATAAGGGAAAACTTTTTCCACAGATACTTTTTCCTATTTGTACTTTGTATTAAATCTGGGGAAAGGTTTAGGTTGTTTACTACCTCTTAAATTTCCTTTCTATGTTTTAAATTTAAATGACTTCAGTATTAAATGGCTATAAATTCTTGAGTTGACCTGATGTTTCTGAGACATCAACTTCAAACTGAAACAAAAATTAAGACTGATGTCTTACACACACTGACATGGGAATAAGCCACTTTGAAAACAACATGTATAAGATTTGGTTGTTAACTTTTTACATAAATGAGTTGAGTCAGTGTTACATCTGAGATGTTCTGTTAACATCATGCCTGAACAAATGGATTAATTAGTTCTCTATTATGTATTTAAATTGGGGAAAGTCCTCTTCTGCAAGCTGAAGTTAACATCCACATGGTCTGAAATCTGCAACACATTGCAAAACAACAGTGGATTACATATTTGTGTGTGCGTCTGTCTGTGTGTAAAGTATCTATCGATTACACATTCATCGCTGCCACCACCCAAATGGTGGATTACACTCTCTGTGACTGGATGTCAGAGTGGAAGCCATTGGAAGAGTTGCTCATATCAAAGGTGCCCATTGCAGAGTGAATAAAGGTAGTGGGTTTGTCCCCCCCCCCCCGTATTTCAGCTTCCTGGACCCCTGAAAGCTGCTCTGGATTATTAAGAGCCCAGTAGAGCAGATTTAGTCACAGGTAGGGAGTACAAGGACTCCCTACTGCAAGGAATCCCTGCAAGCCCTCCCAAGGACTCCCTGGACTGCAAGGAGAACAAACCTATCCATTTTGAAGGAAATCAACCCTGAGTGTTCACTGGAAGGACAGATCCTGAAGCTGAGGCTCCAATACTTTGGCCATCTCATGAGAAGAGAAGACTCCCTGGAAAAGCCCCTGATGTTGGGAAAATGTGAAGGCAAGAGGAGAAGGGGACGACAGAGGACGAGATGGTTGGACAGTGTCATCGAAGCTACCAACATGAATTTGACCCAACTTCGGGAGGCAGTGGAAGACAGGAGGGCCTGGCGTGCTCTGGTCCATGGGGTCACGAAGAGTCGGACACGACTAAACGACTAAACAACAAAAGGGAGTACAACAGAAAGGCAATTCTTTCTTTCTTTTCTTTTCTTTTCTTTCTTTTCTTTTCTTTTCTTTCTTTCTTTCTTTCTTTCATCCATTTATTTTGTAAATAAGGGGACCCAAGGCCGCTCACAATGTTAAAACAAGTAAAACTAAAAATGCTATGACTGTAAACCGCCCAGAGTAGATTCATCTAGATGGGCGGTATAAAAGCCAAATAAATAAATAAATAAAGGGCAGATTAAAAAGCAATTGAACTACAATAGGAATTAAAAATCCATTAAGTAATTAAAACATTTAAAGCTTTGCATTTGGATTGGGGAAAGTCCTCTTCTGCAAGCTGAAGTCCACATCCACATGGTCTGAAATCTGCAACACTGTGCAAAACAACAGGAAATTTTGAGCAACAATATGGAAATGCAGAGGAGTGATTCAACCAGTGAATTATCTGGGCAAATACAAAGCATTGACAAGAACAGTGTGGGAGCCAGCCACACCTTGCTCTGGGGAGGGGGGTCGATTCCAACATTAATGCAATATCCCAGGATATTGTGAAGTCACCACACTGCCATTACCTATGTCTGTAGCACTCTTTTTTCACGTCCAACAGGGCTACTGGGTAGCAAACTGGTAACAAACTTTGGGAGAGGAACCACTGACTCGGTGATAGAGCATGTGTGGTGAATTCACAAAAAGGCTGCAGGTTCACCCCCAGCCACAGCTCGGAAACACTTCCTATTCGACTTCATTTCCCAGGATCCCACAGCCTATCTGGCTGCTGGGAGGAGAAGAGGATGGACAGAAAGGAGGTGGCTTTGTACCACTTTCTGCCAGATCCATCCCTGCCACACCTCTGCACTCTGTAACTAGCCACAATCAAAGGGTGTGTGCCAGTTGAGCACAAACAAGCAGGGGTAACATCATTCACTAACTAGCCTCAGCCTCAGGACGTGTGGTGCATCAACCTGACTTCCCATGCTGCCTTCTTGGACACCAAAACGAGCAGTGCAAATTAACCTGCAAATTTGTCACAGCGGTGAAAATAGAAATGGGCTAATCACCCTGCCCTTTGTCAGTTCTTCCTCCATCTTGCCATGGACCACATCTTCCATTCCTTTTACTGAATGCAAATTTTGCAACCCAAAAGGGCAGCAGCCCATATTTGTATGGGCATCTATTCCCTCCCTCCAATCCTGGATTCACAGCAATGCAAGTCCTATTGAACTGCTTGGCCGGCCTGCCTGCTTGCAGTTGGGTTCTTGACCGACCTAGCTCAACAGACCAGGCAGGCATTGCTAGAGCAGTTCCCTCTCTGCCAGTCAAGCTACCACCACAATCTGCACCCACAGTTGCAATGGAAGGTAGTTCCGCGGAAACTCAGGATTAATGGTGACTGTCCTACAGAATGCTTTGTCCTACTGGAGCCATACTGGGATAATAATGTCCATGGGACTCTGATACATTGTTTCAGGCATTGGAACAATGACAAGGCCCTCCAACACTGAGAGTAGGCCACCACACCTGCAAATACAAGGAAACCAGGTAACCAGGTAGCCCATGGCCAACCCATTTCCTGTCTCCTCTGCCTTTCTTTGTTCCTACTACCACTTCCACCTTCTCGTTCCCCCCCCCCTATATCCCAGAAGAGGAGTATGAAAATGGTTGCATAATCACCTCTCCAGATGTTGTCCCTTGTGGCTGGGAGAAGATGGTTGGGCAGAAGCAGGATCTTCTCCTCAAAAGGCGAAACCTTCAGGGGCCCTGAGCTATAGCCCAAGTCCACAGCAGAAGCAAAAGGGCCAATTTATCTCAGGCCATGTCATCCCTGCTATTGTAATCCCTTGTCCCTGTTGCTCTAGCAATGTTCCAGTGGTGCATGACACCTGGCCCCAACATACATCTCACCAGTAGTGTGGTGGTGGGGAGTGGTGTTCAAGAATAGGGTGTGGGAGCAATGAGCTGACTCCATGCCTCAGAACCCATTTCTCCATACCTGCCTGTGTACCTGAAAAAACTGCATGATCATGTTGGCTAAATCCAAGGGGGCTGGATGGTTTGCTGCTGGCTACTCCTCTGTGTGCCTGTTGTCTGCTGCCATGGTGGCTCCTGTGGTTTCCTCTGTAGCCACTGGCTCCTGGGGACAGCTGGGCGGAAGTGATGTTTGCCCTAAACATTTCTCTGTTAATCCTGGGTGGTCCCCTTGTGCCTTGTTGTGCTTTGGCACTAATGGAAAACGGTATACAAATTTAAGTAATAAATAATAAATACATTGTCTTTCATTCACTAATCTGCACTGTGGGTGATGCTGCCACTGGCCCCTTTCCTCCTCCAGTGTCTTCAGGCCTAAAAGCACACTTGGGTGCTCAGTTGAGTGAAGCCTGAACTCTCGCTAGAACAAAAATGAGTAAACTGAAGCTATCCTACCATGCACATATAATGTAAATACACAACTGACCAGAAAGGGCAATATTGTTGGGGAAAGTGTGGGGGACTGGGCAGCAGGAAGAGAGAGAAACCTCATATAAATTGTTTCAGTTAAGGAAGCCACAGTTGTTAGTTTGCAAGACGTGAGCAGAACATACTGGAAAAGACAATATTGCAAAGTGAGAAGGCAATAGGAAGAGAGTACAACCTAACGTCAGATGTTGTAGATTTGCTAGATCAGAGGAGAGCTGTTAATGATAGGACATTTTGGAGGTCCTTAAATCATATAGTCACCACACATCAGAAGTGACTTGATGACACATAACATCTTTGGAGGGTCTTTTTTAAAATTTTAACTACCAAACAGTTGTATAGTGACAAGATGGGTGGAATGGTGAAAATGCAATAGGATATAGGCACCAAAGCTCTGCTAACATACCATCCTCAGCCACAAAGGAAAAAAACAGTAATTTCACAGCTTAAACGGGTGAGTTTATGAATATTTCTTCTGTATTAAAAAAAAATCTTTTAAAATATTTTTACAACCAGTCACAGAGTCACTTTGCTAGCATAAATGCCTGTTTGGGCAGGAAGGAGGTAACAAGTTCTCCTCCTGAGGGTCAGCTAATTGGGTCCTGATTGAAAGGGTCAAACGTTCAGATTGTCCCAGACCTGGAGCTGTTTTTCCCTTTGAAGACTTGTCAGGAACATAGTCTCAGAATTCCTGAGAGATTGATTACTGAAAGTCCTCAGGACTGAGACAAACACAATTTCTCTGTGCAATTTTTCTGTAATGCAGAAATTCTTTGAATATACTTTACAAAATTATATTCTAATTCCCTGGAGGTATGGGGCAAAATGTCCCTTTCTGGAGAACTGTCACTTTCTTACTTCATTTAAAGCAAGCCTGGAATTCTGACTCTTCAAAGAAATTCTGACTTTTGACTATTTCTGTTACCTTTCATTGCCTTCTAAACGTCTCAATTCCTAGCTCACAAAGCTGCAATAATGTACCTGCTTTGGAATGCTCTTGCTGGTAAGCCTATTATGTGCATGCTCAGTCTTATAACAAAGTGGCTGCGGTTTTTCCATTTTGAAAGGTCTTTTTTGAGGATCAATGTTTCAACCTCTGAAGCCTGGATTCTTTCTAAGTTGGAAAAAAAGTGGGTGTGACCAACTATTCTTTTACAAGATCAGCAAGATTGGCTTTTACAATTTGTACAAGCTATTATAAATCTAGGGACACTTGAGGTTGCTTGTTTCTGCTCTGAAAGGGAAGTTTAAATAGGTTTAGTTTTTTAAAAACTCGTAACTCAAAGCCCTTTTGCCCAAATATTCCCAAATTTGGGACAGAGCAAGAGCAGATTCTCTGCTACGTTTCTGCCAAATTAAGTGCTAATCCGAAGTACAGATTCAAAGTTACAATTTTTTGTGTGGGCTGACCCATTTTTAGAATTGTCTTGCAGAATGTTGATTTCCTGTGCTGCACAATATCATTGCTGCACTACCATGCAGCTATAAATGAATGGTTAAAGGCCAATTTTAAAAAATGTCTTGTCACTCAGTTCTTAAAAGCAGTAAGAATGGAAACTTTTTCTGCAACTGTTGATATGGATCAACAGACCTGCCCATAAGATTATCTTTTGGGTTGTGGCTGTCATGATTAGTGTTCGTTCTTCATAATTTATAACTATGAGTAATTTATAATTACTTCATAATTTATAACTCGTACACTTCTTCCTTGAATTGCATGGGTGTGTGCAGCATGGTTTTGACTACACGTGGATTTTTTTCAATAAATAAATAAATATTCCAATAAATAAATAAATATTTCAACGAATAAATAAACAACAAATAAATATTAAATAAATACTGTGCTACTATTTGGGACGGCAAAAGATGAGATGGTTGGACAGTGTCATCGAAGCTACCAACATGAATTTGAGCAAACTCCAGGAGGTAGTGGAAGAGAGGAGGGCCTGGCGTGCTCTGGTCCATGGGGTCACGAAGAGTCGGACACGACTTAACGACTAAACAACAACAACAACTATTTGTCTCCAGAAAGTGGCCTGAGAAAGGTGGGTCTCTGACTTACTGAGGTCCCTGTTTTTGGCACCCTGTTCAGTGGTGGTGGCCTGGCCAGCTCCCTCTCCATGTAGTGGCTGGGGAGGGTGTTGAGGCATGCTGCACAGTCAATATAGTTAACTCATCTGCTCTCTCGCTCTCTCGCTCTCTCTTTCTCTCTGACTCTTATACATGGATTCCCTTCTACTACACGGGGGTCTGACGCTTCAACCCCAGTGTTGTTGAAGGGAAAAGTGTACATCACATTAGCACTAATGCTTGCTCATAAGACTTCCAAACAGGTCTGGTCTGTTGCATCATGCTAAAACTGATTTCCAGAGGGGCAAATATTCACCAGCAAGTATTTTGTTTACAAGCAAAGAACTTTCAGGAGATCAAAACCCTTTTGCAAAACAATGCTCTGTATAAAGCAACAAGTATAACTGCGTCAAGATAAGCACCCTTGAGACATATTTCTGATATATGGGCCACCCAGCTGTTCAACAGTGACTGATGACCAAGGTCTTCTTTAGAGGTATAAGCAAACTCTAAGATACAAGGCACTTCACACATCACAGAATTCTTATGGGGAAGGGGTTGCCTTTTAGGTATTTTCCCGAGAAGTAGAGGTTACAATAACGTCTGACAGACTGGCTTGTTTTGGTTGTCTTTCCTGCCCCACCCCCCAGAATCCCTTGCCAGCACCACCCAGCACGAAGCTAGGAATTGTCAGCACTTCCCACTATACATAATGAAAAACCAGCATGCAGGATTGTTGGGTGTTACTAGGCTCATCCAAGACCCTTCCCACCGATTCAAATCCAAGTGTTTATAATAAAAGCATTTTCCCCCATCAGTGGCAGTAAAAATATAACAATGACAACAAATTAAGTAACTAGAATTTACTGCCTTTTCATGATACCCAGAATCTGCTGTCTGAGGCACCCCACTCAGGCTGCTTAATGGTAGGGCTGGCTCTGATGGTTTCATGCTCGTTTCTACATGGAGAGCTTTCATCATAGCAGTTTTGTAATGTGTCAAACTGCATGCCTGTATTGTTTTCAATGACTTTAGTGTGATCAGCAAGACCTGCCCTTCAGACCCACATAACTCCTTCATACATTTTCATACACACAGCCTCAACTACTTTGCCCCCACCCCTCATGCCTATAACTAGCCTATCACAGTGGACCTGGTGGTTGTGCTTGACAAAGGACTGACTGATCAGATTGGCATTGCTCACTGACAGCACTCCAGCTTTCTTATCTCACAAGTGTGACATTGCATAGAGCTGGGTGAGGAAGATGCTGGTGACTCACCACCTCTGGAGAAATTCATCTCCTAACTAATAAAATATCAGCATGGTAATTTCAAGAACGGGCCTCAAAGACCTTGCAAACCCATGAACTGGGCTGGAATACCAGTCACTGGGAGGGCAACGTTTTCACAGATGGTCACATCCACCCACAAAAAGAACCCCTTTGTGCCTTGGGCTGGAGAGGTACAGGGATAGCTAAGAATGGATGTGAGAACTGTTCCCCATGACAGTGAGATCCACAGCAATATTGATATCCAATCTGTGGCTGTCCTGAGCTGTAACTTTAAAACAACAGTTCTAATGTTGCCTGCGTCTTTCCTGGCTTACATCTAAGAAAGACGTGCCTGGTGAAATCCATCTTGCCAAGAGCTTTTGGCCTTTACATCTAAGAGTAACTTTCCTGGTAAAATCCATTTTGCAATGAACTTTTGGACTTCACGTTCTTCACACTGGTACATGCCTGATGGAGTGGTGCTGATCCACAAAAGCTCGCTGACCATATGATGATTTTTATTTATTTTTTAGTGGTCTATAAAGGTATTGTTTACTCTTGCATTTGTATTTTGCATTGACCACACAGCTCCTTTTTATTTCACCCAGAAAGTTGTTTCTCTGCAGTGGAGAAACAGTAACCTTAGCAGTCAGAGAGGTTTTGTCTCTCTCATCCTTTAGCAGTGAGAGCTGTAAGATATCCAGCCCCCTTAAGGTGGAAATAGATCTGACAGCCTGGTGCAATAGAAAAGCAAAGAGAGGGGGAGGAGGAGCCTTTAAGGTCATGTTCTGATTACTTGGTTGCCAAATAATATTCTGTGACTGCAGCAAAACAATCATCTTAATATTTTAAAGGCATCATGAGGGAGGAAACCAGCCACATCCCTGTTGTTGTCGTTGTTTTTCCTTCAGGAAATGAATTTGTTCTAGTTTATTTTAAGACTCTCGTTTTCCAGAAGGTCACGTCACTTTACCATCTGCCCTCCACTGCTAGCTTCCCACTCTACTCTGTCATCCTTACACCGAATGCTCTCTGTAACCCTTCTTCCTCCTACACTAATTAGTCTCCTTTTGTCTCTGGAAACTGCACTGGCAGTGGCGCCTGGGCAACTGTGGCTGAGGTTGGCCTCCCTTCGCCAGGAGCATGTGCCATTTCTGCCTCTCCTGCCCAGCTCTCAAGGCTAACCTGTACATGTCTACTCAGCAGCAGGCCCTGCTGAGTTCAGCAGTAGTTCCTCCCAAGAAAGAAAATGGATGGTTGCAGCCTCAGATTATTATTATTATTATTTTGCTTGTGCTGTCTCTCAGCCCCATTTTTCTTATTTTCTTTCTCTATATGTTTGGAACTGTCCTTCAGCTAATTTTGTCTCCATTTTCCTTTAAAAAGAAATATTCAGGGGTTATGATCTGTGGATCGAGGGCAACATGTGGCCCTTGGGGGCTTCTTCTGCTCCCCCACCCACCCTGCAAAGCTAGTGGAACTCTGTAGGCTTTTTCCTGAACCTCAGCTATTTGTGATTTAAGGGAACATACCTTGAACAGACCCAGTGAAATCCATGGGACTTACAGGTACACTCTTATCTAGCAATAAGAAATGGTCAGAGAAAGGGTAGAGTCAAGGAGGAAAAACAGACTTACAAATAGCCCTTGATTGGGAGGGGTGATTCCTTAACAGCTGAAAGCATCTGAGTGCACAGCAGGAATTTTTCCTGTCTCATGTAAATGCAAATGAGCTTGTTTTGTTTTGTGATTCATTCTTCAAGACTTAAGCATGAGTTTCCTTTGAATTGTCATACATGAAAGGCTGTCTGAAATATGTCTCTTCAACGCTAATGTGCCTTCCTTCCTAGTCAACAGGCTTTCTGTAATATCTGTTTCTGCGCTAGGAAAGAAGTTGGCAATCTCCATCTGTGACCTGGGGTCTGCATGTGGCTTTTGGTTGCTCTCCCTGCACCACTCTTCTGCACAACACCTCTGCTCACTGGCAAAGGGGAACACAGTGGGCCAGAGGTTGTCCATCGCTGTAGTCAGGGGGAGATGAAGACAAATAGTGAGATTTTGATTATATAGCAATGCAGATTTTGGTACCTACAGATGTCCAGCCATATGTAGCCAAAGTATCTGAGCTGTGCTACAGAAGGGAGTGGGGACTCTATTAGCAAATGATACTTAATATTTACATAGCATTTAAGAATGTTCAAACAATTTCATATACTTTGTCTCAGTACTCTAGATAACAGTACTATTAAGGAAAGCAATGTTCTCCTCACTCTGCAGACGGAAAGACTGAAGCTGAGAGAATACCAAGGCCACCTGTTGAATTCCTGGTAGGACACGATTTAAATGAACATCTTTTAGTTTTGCAAGTACTGTGCTATGTTAACTCCAGCTAATTACTATGAAGGGCAATTATAAACACTTAGTACAAAGACTTAGAAAACCAGATTACACTAAAGGAAGTTTTACTTGGTGTGAATAAAGCCTGTGAGTTTGTTTGTTTTTAAAGACATTACAGGAACATTTGAAATATCCTATATGGAATAAAATATCAATAGTTCCTCCATGAAGCAAAGGGCCTGCCCACATTGTCATAAAGATATGATCTATAGGTTGCTTAGGACATGGTTTGGACTGAGAAGAGACTGCCGCCGCTTGCATTTCTACTAAGACTGAGCCATCCTTCCCCTTTAAGAGCTGTTGCACACCTTTCTAGCCCAACCAGTAGGGTATGAATTCTTTTTGGCATGCTGTGGCAGCCTCTAGCAGCCTCTGCCATCATGGCTGCAGATTCCAAGGGAGAGAGAGGAAGTGGTGCCATGGATAACATGCTGCAAATGGGAGAATAAGAGCCTGAGCAAGTGCCAGTGGCCTCAGTGGTGGCAGCCACAAAGGACTGCTCCTTCTGCCCTTCTCCTGCATGTTCCACAACTCTCTTCCCCCATCTGTCCCTCCGTCCTCCTCCTCTCCCGGCCATCTCACCCGCTGTTTCTGTCTTCTTTGCCTTCCCCGGCTTCTCTTCCATCCTCTTCACTCCAGTCAATTGCCATTTCCTTCCCCATCCAAACAATGTCGTTTTTGCTCTCCCCATCTTGCTTCTTTCGGTCCCCTTTTCCTCCTGATTCCACCCCCTTCCACCTTCTCTTTTCTCATCCCCTCCTTATTTGCTGTTTCTACTTTGACAGCTGATCAGGCTACAAAGGGTCATTTACTATGGGGAGAGGAGGAGTGCACCAAATGGCATGTCGCTTCTCCCCCGGACCTCAACAGACCCTTTGTAGCCCCATCTACCCCACACCCTGAATAGCCAGTCTGGACAGGCTCTTTAAAAACCTTGCCAGGTCATTATCTATTGAAGGGTTAATGAAGGCACCTGGGTGGGCAGCTTGTGACCATTGTGGCTGATCCCACTGTAAGTCCAAAGAAGACATTGCAAGGCTTCCTGATTAGACCAGACAAGATAGGTAATTAGAATTACTGAATGCTGCCAAGGCACCAAGCCAACAAAAAAATTTTACAACCCAAAAAACTGAATGAAGAGGAATGACTTCTGTGTGTGCATGAGACGGAAAGGCTTTAATTACAATATCTGAATACTTAGAAGGAATGGGGAAATTGCCAGATTACTGGAAGATGGTTAACGAAATGAAAGAGTCTGTTTTCTCATGTTCACGTGTTAAGGGTAGAGATAGCGTTCTATTGCTAATTAGAGTTGCAGTTAACGTGTGATTCAAGAAGTAATGGATGGGTGGGAAAATAGATCTAAGAGTTCAGAGTGGTGTGACCAATAGAAACTCATTACTGTTTTAAGGGGGCTTTTCAATGATTTTGGTTATAGAATGCAAGAACAGTCACTGAAACAATACACCCAAACAAGCACAAAGTTCAATAAGAAACGGCAACAGGAGCCAAGAGAAATTTGTCATGAAAACATTTGGAACGTTCACCCTACTGACACTGACATGGTTTATCTTTTCAGCCATATTGTTTCATGAGCTGATTTTTGCCTTTCCTTTGGCTATAGCCAAGCCAAGCCAAGTACTCCCCCCCCTTATACAGGCCAGATACCACAAACCTGACAAGTGATCACCTTCAAAATGAAAGTGGTTTAGTTCAGCACAGCTGTGAAGGAGCGGTAGACCCAAAGGAGAAAGAACAGAGTGAGCCGTCCCCTCAGCTAGAGATGTCTGAGCGGGAGAGAAGTAGGGAAGACAATGGAAAGTGAGGAGTTGAATGTGGAGGAAGGGAAAAGAAGGGAATCAAAGGGGAAAGAGGAGAAGATTGAAATCTGTCTAGTGGAAGAGAGAGAGGGAGAAGGGGAAGAAGGATTAATTTTGCCAGTGTGGGAGGAGGATATAGGGGAGCAAAGTGGGAGGAGACAGTGCAGTGTACCAAGGAGTAGGAAAAAGAAGGAAGGGGAGGGAAAGAGGGGTGAGAAAAGAGAATACGAATATGATAGAATGCGTGGGTTAGAGGACTTCCCTAATTTGAAGGTAGAAGGGTTGCTACCTGACCCGGACAAGTCTAAAGAAAAGGGGAAATCGGCAGAAGCTCTAGAATGGACGGTCATGGTCTTTCCGCAGGGACAAGGTCACTCAAGGAAGGTGATTCGGCTGGACCCTTCCTTCAACCACCCACCACCGGAGGGAGATCGGGCCAGACACCCTTGTTGTGGGACAATATGCGCGGTCCGGAGTGCTCCGCTGAGGAAGCCCACCGATCGGGAATGTTTTGGGCTAGCCCCTTAATTAATCCTGTCAATTTCCAGACAGAGTTATCGTCCTCACAATTTGGACAGTTACCAGATCTTAGTTGTTTTGAACCAATAGAAGTTGTTGTAGACTCACCTAATATTAAACTAAATAAATCTGTTAACGTTCAAAAAGAGACTCAGTTGTCATTTCCCGCCAAAAGGGAGGAACTGCTTCAGATCTTTAATGAACCCAATCACAACAGCACATCGTGACTTTTCTTTTCTTTTTCTTTTTTGAACCTGTGTTGTTCCTTCAGTTCTTCTTTATAGGAAAAAAATGAACTCCATCCTAGGTTTGTTTCATGGGATTTGGATGAATGGGTTGTGTGAATGCTCCAAGTCATATTTTACAGCCTCATACTATTATTACATTTCAAAACTCATCTCAAAGAGTCAAGGATTGCATTACTTAGACCTATGATCTTGTTATGCAGTTATGTATATGATATACCTTTTAGATGTGAATTACCCTAAGTTAAGAAATCTCCATACACACGATCTGTTGTAAGCCAAGTCACACAACTCAATATACAGCAGATCATGTTGGAGATTTCTCTCTGGGGGCAGAGTGTGAGAGGAAATTGAGTGTGGCTCAATGAAAAATAAAATAAAACTTCCTTTAATTATGCAGAAGATAAAATGGTTAAGTCAGGAACCTTGGCTTCAAGTCTCTTTCAGTAGATCACTCCTTGTTTGTGGCATTTATTGTCTCTGTCATTCGGAAATTCTGTTAATGAGAAAGAATAAAATGTTTCTGTCTACTTACAGTTCTTCATATATAAAAACAAAGATCATTTTGGGTAGAAATATTATTAATTGGATACATTGCTGAGCTCAAGTGTTTAATTAGCTTCATTGTTGATTAACTGACTGGTTACATAGCTGACAGAACTCCATAACTCATGCATTTCAGCCTGGAAGCTTGTAATCTGTACAGAATATCTATTCATGAGCTGCTCAGATTCTTGTTTGAACTTGGGGGAAACAACCCATTCTGTTAAGCCTCTCCTAATCACCACACAAGATGTGGTCCACCTGCTCTTCTGTAGTTCTTCAGCAGTGGGATCTTCGTGGAACCAAGTAGCCTTGAGGACCCTGGTAGAGAGTTGGATTCTGTAATGTTACACACACACTCTTTTCCCCTTCTCATTTATTTCCCTTTATTGATATAGTCACATGGAAGACAAAAGATTAAATTTGTAAGAGTTTGTGCACAAATTAGTAGTATATGTAAATATATACATTTGAGTAGGGAGATTTAGGTAAGAGAAGGGAGAGTATGGAGTGGATACTGCCTCCTACTCTGATGTTTCTAAAGGTGCCCCATTTATTTCTAAATTATATTTCAAACCTGAAATTCTCAAAACTCTTTTGATCTTTCGTAGTAAGTGAATTTCTTTGTATCCCAAACCCTGTAAAGCCAGTCAGATGTGTAAATTAATAATAAAAAGCTCATAGTCATCATGAGCTTCCGTCGATCAAATTCCACTTCCTCTGGCACAGGGACTGCATGTGTTCTCCTTGCTTTTGCTCTCCTTGTGTCTGAAAAAATAGATTTCGATCCACCAAAATTCACACTAAAATACGTCTTTTTTAACAAGTGCCCCAGTTTTTTGCCTTCTTCTCCCACCTTCCCTTCTAATTTTGCCAATAAGATGAGAGAGACTGGCATGGCTGCTTTTTTTGGATCTGTCTCGTGGAGAATCTAAAACCCTATTTTGTCTCCCTGGCAATTTGATTTCATGAACTCAGATCTGGCCCAACATTTGGACTTTCCGCTCAAACCCCTCAGTTTGATATTGCCTTTGCCCAATGAACTGTTCTGAAGAATTCAAAGCCTTGCCCTATTTGTTTTATATATATATAAAACAATATATATAAATTTATTAAAAAAACATCCAACCTAAACAACATAAACCTAACACCACAATAAAATACAATTACATAATACACCAGTGCCACCATCACCCTCAGGGCTAGCGTTAATAATATTTTTAAATTTCATTCAATCAATTTTCTCTCCAAAATTTCATTGTTTCTTCCCTCGGTGTATACCCCTTCCCTCTCCGAAATACATATTCCAAGAATACACTCCATATTTTCTTAAAATCATTATTTTTTGATAGGCCTCTTCTTATTTTCATATCACATGTCAGTTTATCATTAATTGCCATATCCCATAGTTCTCTATACCAGGGGTCCCCAACCTTGGGCCTCCAGATGTTCTTGGACTTCAGCTCCCAGAAATCCTGGCCAGCAGAGGTGGTGGTGAAGGCTTCTGGGAGTTGTAGTCCAAGAACATCTGGAGGCCCAAGGTTGGGGACCACTGCTCTATACCATTCCTCTAAATTGAGTTGGTTATCATTTTTCCAGTTTCTTGCAAAAATTAACCTTGCTGCCGTAACCATTATTACTATTAAGTCCTTATTTTCTTTCAACAATTGATCCTTCTTGACCAAATTCAATAAAGCCATTGACGGGGACATTTGAATATTTAATCCAGTTATTTCCCTTATTTCTTTAAAAATTTGCTTCCATTCTTGCTTTCTTACTTCACATGACCACCACATATGTATATACGTCCCCTTCTCTTTTTTGCACCTCCAGCATAGCGATGATACATTTTTATTTTTTTCATTTTTAATTTTTTTAAATTACAAAATATAAACCTACTACCACACAGAAAAAAAAACACACAATAAAAATACAATTACATATCACATAGTGCCACCAAGAAATCCCCTCTCCTCCCAAAATCTCTTTTATATTTCCTTTATCGCTCATCTTCTCCATCCAGTCTTTTATCATATTTATCCCTTTATTTTTTAATATATTCTTAAGAGTTTTTTTAAGATTTTATGGAAAATTCTTTAAATCCACCACCTGGGATAAAGGAGAGATAGGTGGGCTCAATATACTAAACGTTTTCCAATTTTCTAACATATTTTTAAGGAAAGGGTTAGTAATCTTTTTAATCTCTTCTCCAATTTTTTCTTTAAACAATATACTTTCAATTCTTTCTTCCTTACCCTGCATTTCGTTTTCTGTCCAAATTAAATTTTTATTACCTTTAATAATATCTGGAATATGTCTGAGCTGATTTGCTGTATAATATAATTTTAAATTGGGTAATCCAAGACCTCCCTTTTTTTGTGTTACATACCATAATTTCTTATTAATCGTCACTCGTTTATTTCCATTGTAATAACAATTTACCATTATCTGCCATTCTTTCAGTTGTTTTTCTGTAATCTTTATAGGAAGCATCCAAAATATAAAATTTAATTTAGAAATAATTTTCATTTTGCATAATGCCACTCTACCAAACCAAGAAATCTTTAATTTCTGATAATTTTTTATCCTTCCAGTTATCTCTTTTTTCAATCTATCCAAATTTATTTTAATTATATCCTGTAAGTTCCAAGTAATATTAATCCCTAAATATTTAATAACATTTCCCATTTTACCTTCAAATATTGTTTTCATTCTTCTTTTCTCCTCATCCGAGTAGTTTAACAATAAACATTCTGACTTTCCCCAATTTACTTTTAATCCCGTTATACCCTTGAATTCCTCCAAATGTAATTTAAGCCTTTCTGTTGTTTCTATTGAATTTTTAACTATTAATAATGTGTCATCAGCAAACAAGTTTAACTTACCATTTTCTTTATATTCTATCCCTACAATCTATTTATCATCTCTAATTATCTGTGCCAAAAATTCTATTTTCAATGTAAATAATACTGGAGATAAGGGGCAACCTTGTCTTGTACCTCGGCCTTGGTGTATTGTCTCAGTTATTCCATCATTAACTATTACATTGGCTGTATTCTGTGAATATAATTGGTGAATTATCTGCCTAAAATTAGGTCCAATCTTTTGATGTTTTCTTTTCTAAGCATTTATACTCATCAAATGGTAACCCTTAAGCAAAGTTCTTTAACTGCTGACAGGTTGGTGGACAAATCAGGCAATAAAGGAACTGATTCAATGGCCCTACGCTAAGGCAATTTACTATGCTAAGCAACAGGATTTCAGCCAATATTTAGGAAAGGAAAAAGAAACCTAAAGGTCCAATGCAGCGTGCGCACACACAAAAACACAGTGTGGTCATTTCTGATTGCTTTACTGTAAGACTTGAGTTTAATATAAGTTTACAAGTTTCTGTAATACAAGCACAGGAGTTTGACAGAGAATGCAGGGTGTTTTTAAAATTAAAGTAATAATGCATGTGTGTAAGATGTGTGCATGTTTGGCCTGGGTAAGGTGAAGAACCAGAAAGAGAGTTAGGACACAAAGATGGAGACCAACAGAATCAGAGGAACTATGGGACTTTGTATTTCTGGCTATAAGCCCTCATTGTGAGAAATTCAACTCTTGAACTGAACGTTTTGAACTATGCTTTCAGTAAGTTGACAAAAAACATCTGCTGCTAATTGAGGGAGTAGAGCAAACTCAGGGGTTAAGAAGACCCTGGTACGAGGATCCTCCTGAGCAAGCAGATTCCACACCTGTCCACTAAGTGATAGAAGACACATTAAGCATTCCATACTTCACGATAGGTGATAAGGACCATATATCTAGAGGGAAACAAAGAAACATCTAATGCGCATGCTCAGTTAGCAACCTGCCTAAAAAGAATATAAAAAGAGGGGTCTGGGCAACCATATTTTGTCTACTGAGACCAAAAGGCTTTTGGAACTAACTATTTTCTTTGGAACTTGGACAATGCAAATAAAGAATTCTTCTCTCTTTGGTGAGTATGTATGTGGTGTGAATGTGCTGAATGCATGAAACCCCTTTATTTAGAATTGTAATCAATAGGTAATAAAGTGTATTCATTTTGCATTTTTTAAATGTGTCTTGTGAGGTCCTTTGCTGTTTAATATTGTTCTTCTTGGGATACAAAAGATCTAGTGGTCAACCTTTTGTGACATGTGTGTTGTTTTGTTTGCTTGTTAGTATTACAGCTTGTGCAACTGGCAAGGATTGGCTGTACTGAAAAAGGCATAGACTTTAGACAGTGTTCTGAGGGAGAGATCAAGATTGTTCAAGAAAGAAGATATGGAAACTGGTCATTGCATAATGGTGAGACGAGAGGGGAAATCTCAGTGAACAAACATGATGATGCCATAACTTTTGTTAAATTAATAAGGTGACAATATTTCCAGGTGAGACACTAGGAGAAGAGAGAACACAGAAGGAAGCAAATAATAAAGATTAATCTCTCAGAAAAAAACAATAAACCATTGACAGTACAATGAAAAAAATAACTCTGCTCAATATATGAAATGTTAATAATAAAAAATATTTGAAAGTGATGGAAAACCTGGTGATCGTAGGCAAAAGGAGGGGAAAGGGAATATTATACCTCTTATCATGAATACACTGGGTAAATGAATTGAGGAAACAGTGAGGGAAGTTTTTTAAAAGTTATATTAAAATATATTAAAATGCTAGGTTATTGGGCATACAGTATCTTGTTTTAAGCAATACATTTCAGAGGAAAGAAGATGACTCAAAATTAATTGTGAATATGATACTTGTAAAGGACCGTTGATTGAATCAAGTAATTAAAGAGAAACAAAGCTGGAACTAGAGAATGTTGTATTGGTTTGTACAAGTCCTGTGACTGTATAGTAGTAGAATCTGAAAGCATCCTGCAGCCATATATATACCCATGGATTTCCTGGGTGAGTCCAGAAACAAAGGCAGCTTTGCTGATACAAATCAACACATCAGTTCTGTCACATTTCTTTTTTTAGAAGCAACATGTCTTTGATAAACCAAACAGGTGAATTCTCCTACCTGCAATGAAGCAGGGACACTTCCGTCTCCTTCATTACTAGCACTAATCATTAAACTAGTAGCCATTGCATTTAGCTTGCATTGTCAAATTAAGAGTGTTTTGTAGATACACAAGTAAATTAGAGTTCTGTTTATATATACCTGATTTTAAGTTATTTTTGGAGAAAACTTGAAAGTTAAAACTGTGTTTCGTTTCACAGAAAATTGTGGATCTATGTTCAGATGCAAAGTAAATAAAAATAACCTTGGATATTTGTTGTGTTTGCTCCCCAAAATTGTAAGTCTGATTGGTCTTACAAGAAAGTATCTTTTAATTAGACATTTCTGTAGTTTCACCCAACATTCTATCTAGAACAGCTAATTTAAATTAAGAGGACTGGAGTTTGATAGCCGTAATTCACAGTTGTTATTCTGAATTGCTAAGATTTCTTCTATGAAAATCAACCTGATCAAAAGGTAAAAGTAAATATGTAACTTGTTCCCACTCTGCTTTCCTTCCACTAACAGGCAAATATGTTTGTATTCAGGCAAGGCTCTTGCATCTAAACTGGTCTGCAGTTGAAGAGAGCCTAATCAGATGCTGACTCTGACCACAGTACGTTGTTGGAAACAAAGCATGGCATGCAAGGGCAACATTGACTTGTGGGTCCAGCCTTTGAAACTTGGAGTGATTAAGAACACTCCCCCCCCCTTTTTTTGTAAAGGAATCAAAATAAGAAAACACGTTTATTAGAGTATACCCTATATACTTAGGGTAGGAAAGGGATAGAAGTTCTACTTCTAGGTAACCAAGTTAGAGATGCCAGGAGCCATGGCTGCCACTTTCATCTCTAGCAAACCAACAGAGAGATTTCTCCTTGGAGGAATGAGAGAAAAGTGGGAGATAGAAGGAAGTGGCATAGCAATCCTTAGAAGAGCAACCTAAGGTTGAAGGAAGGTCAGCACAGGTCAAAGCAGATAAAGGACGGTTTCTAGGAAGCCTGAGGAGATCCTGTCTCTATGCTTCCCCATGCAACGACATGCATCTTCTTGACTGCAAGCTGAGTTGCATTCAGTCACACCTAGCATATGTTGCAGGAGAATAGATGGTGGCAACAAAATACGTAGAAACATCTTTAGCATGATTTTATGCCATCCTTCAATAAAATCATATATTCAAGTGTATTGAACAGAGCAGGGGTGGAGAATCTATTATCTTTCAGCTGTTGCTTAACTACAGATCCCATGGCCCCTGATCATTAGCCATGATGGTGAGTGGGATGGAGTCAAATGACATCTGGAGGACCGGAGTGTTCCCAACACTGATATAATGGGTTGGTCTTGGGCAGAGATTGGCACTAATGTATTGCAATGAATTAAGTTATCAATTAATTTAGAACTTTTGCTAACATCAAAGTGGCACTGTCTTTTAAAAACAGAGAAGGAAGAGTGCAGGAAAGACAGCCTATTTGCAGGGCAACAAGAATGGCAGAAATCAAATTGAGCACTCAATAATAAAAAGAAGCTAAATATGTGAATGAAGAAACACCTTCCTGTTGCTCTGAGTGAGTCGTGCATAAAAAGAGGAAGTAGTGGAATGTTGTCAAGCTGGCTTGTGTAGTCTTTGGAAGAATGTGTGCCTAGAAGGAGGGGAATCTAATTATTTCTCTTTTGTAAATGAAAACACACTGTGTTGCAAGTGGGAGGTTGTGTGTGAGAGACAAAGAAATACAGATTCTATAAGAACAAGATGGAAAAAACAACAGAAAGGGTGATTTTCTGTAACTGAGACTGCAACTGCAGTACTTCCTTGCTGTAATTTGATTTGCAGCTTGTATTATGGCTGAATTCACAGTCAGTGATCACAATGGCTGTGGACTGATTCAGTGTTACCACTTGATGTGATACAATTCACATTTTGACTAATAGCTCCCCTTCTTTCCTTCCTATGGTCTTGCTTCTGCCAGTCCTTTTATGGTTCTCTGTCAAGCCACTTGGTTTGAAAGGGTTCCACAGTATTCCGGAAAAGGTGGCAATGTTCCAACATTCCAAAGTTAACATGTCCAGAAATACCATGCACCATGGAAACATATTTTATTTGATCTAGATTGTTCTCTTTTGTTCATAATTTTAAAAAAGAAATTTTGCCTAGAGGTGATCTAATACTAAACTAGTATATCAATCCTAGCAAAAAGGTAATAAAGCTAATCTCATATATGTAAAACAGGTTTTTTTTAAAATGGAGGATGATTGGGGGGAAAGAATGCAGAGGCAGGTGTTCCCATGATGCTGAATATCACTTCTTAACTGCCGACATCACTGAAACACCACCCACATACATGTCCCCCCATCTTTACAAGAACAATCAACTGATCACATGGGAAATAGTCTGTTCAAATTGTTTTAGTTTGAAGAAAAAAATAGAAAGCCTCAGCAGCAGAGGAACAAAAGCTGAAAAAAGGGCTGGACCAATTCAAATTGACCTTGCATCCTGTGATCAGGAAAAAAACCCAACTTCAAATCAACTTGTACTATAACCACACCAAATCCTGCAGTATTTGATTGTGTCGCCTGAAATCCATTAACCTTCCCCCATCAGAAAACCACTTATTGAGTTTATTCTTGGTGGTGGTGGTGTTCTTATTTGTTCATTAGTCAGTTATTTAGGGAAAAGAGAAGGAGTTTTGCTTGGGGGGGTAGGTGAGAATAGGGTTTTGAAAAATTCATGCAGCTGTTTCTTTCTCTCTAAAGCTTTAAATGGGCCAAGCTGGAAAAGAGGAGTGAAATCACAGATTAGATTTTTAACCCTCATTCTAGACTGCTAAAGTTTGTAGTCCAGTAACAAATTTCAGTTTTAATTAAGAATTAACATAAACATTTGCAAGTCCCTTTTTCAACATAAAAATAATGTATTTAGGGGTTTTTTTTAAATTAACAATCAATGAATGGTCGGTCATTTTCCCACTAACTTGCCAGCCTCTGGCTTTTATCTTACCTTCAGTATCAGTCTGCTTTTGAGTACAGGTTTAAGCTACTATTTATGCAAATGTGTTTCTACTTTTGTATCCTGAGTGACTTTGGAAATGCAAACAATATATGGTTTGTGGAATAAAGAAGGCACTGGATCAAGCAACAAATGGGAACAAATCCTCATGAATTAAGGGAAGAGTCATTGAGATGGCTGCATTCTTTACCATATTCATGATGCTAAGTTGTTCTTCATTAATTAAGATTTCCCAACCTGAAGTAAGGACTTTAGAACTAAATGCCATTAGACTATTTGAAGGACAATGTGAAATAGAGCTACATTAGTTTGAAGTCCACACTGGCGCCATACTCTCTGAACTCATTGGTCAACCAACCAGATAGCAATTAGAGTGGAAACATCCTCCCTGAAGCTCAGCTTGGAGGACTGGTTGCCATTTTACCAAACTAAATTGCCACCAGCTAGGAAAGGGTGAATAACTAAAGTGGAGATTGGGTCAGATTCCTAGTCTGTAACAATTATGAAAATGCCTGAGATCTATTCTGGTGAAACCTGTCAACTGAAAAGGAGCCGGGTGGGAAAAGGAGACAGGCAGCTAAACGGTCAAAATGCTGTTAAAGTACATAATAAATGCAGGCAATCCACTTGAGGTTTGCTGTAACACATCCAACAATGAGCTTCCCATATTTAGACACACTGGATATCCAATTCAAGCCCTAAGGAAAGGAAAGGAGAGAGTTAGAAAACACTGCCCAGGACTGGCCCTGCTGCTTTGCTGGTACCATGGAGTCCCGTTGGAGATCTCTAAAATGATATGATCGTCTCTGAACTTCAATACACAGAAAAGCTCTCAAGCTTGTAAACTGCTTCAATTATCAAAATACTCTTGGTGGGGGGAAAGGAAATCCATCCAATTTGATGGGAGCTTGGACTTAAATGTACACTAAGCTAGATAAATAAAATATCCATCCATATCAGTTCCCTCCCTCCACATCATACTTATAGATAGCCCCCACAGTTCAAAAAAAAATATCAAAAAAACACACCCCAAACTCCACCTACCAGTCAATACATAAGATAGGATACATATTGTCAAGGATAAGTTGCTAAAGTGAATTTGAAATATGCTTCCTAAAATATCATTTACACATTTACCAGATGGTAAAATAAACATGTAAATTGTTATCAAGTATACACCAACTTTATCCTTCAATTTTTAGGCACTAGAGGGATGGTGTAAAAATTGTTGCATATTGTGTTACTTGTTCATTTAATAGTTTATTAGCATTTTAAAGTAAATATGTAGATTTTTTTCCTTTTTTATAGAAAGGCGTTGAGGTTTTAAAAATAATTCTTGACAACTTAACATGTTTTCTGATACTGCAGCTCTCAAGCCCCACATGTAAGAATCAGGGACACAGTGGGATTTGTTTGAATTGGATTGAGGTTACTGGGGCTTTTCAGTTAGGAAACGAAAAGCACTCGTTACATTCAGGCGGAGTGAGATTGTGTGGAATAGAAGCCACCTTTGAAAAGGTCTGCACTGTCATTGAGTGAAGTCATTTGGCAACACTGCACATCAGAGCAGGAAGGGAAAGGTCAGGTGGGGTAGCAAATCAGGACAACACATGGACCACCCTGACCTCAAATATTTTGGTTCCTGACCAAGGTAGAAAATCCAGTAGTGGTACACATTCTGTTAAGCAAGTCTGCAAACATCGGTGCTTAGTAAAAATAAGATTGAGGAGATATTTGGCCCTCCAGATGTTTGGGACCTCAACTCTTAGAAGTCTCAGATATCATGGCCAATTGTAGGAGGATTTGGGAAGTGCAGTCTAGAACGTCTGTCTAACCACAGTTTCCCTAGTTCTGATACAGGGCAACCTTCTCCAAAATGGTGCCAATTAAGGACATCACTTCATACCTTTGATGATGTAGAGCAATGGTTCTCAACCTTGGGTTGCCAAATGTTCTTGGACTACAACACCCAGAAATCCTGGCCAGCACAACTAGTGGTGAAGGCTTCTGGGTTTTGCAGTCCAAGAACATATGGCAACCCAAGGTTGAGAACCACTGATGTACAGTGAAGTCTAGGAAATCTTACATAGCCATTCCCAGTCCAGTGTCCTCCAAATGACTCATATTACAATTTCAGATCTATCCCACTCAACAGTTCCCAGATGGGCTGGATGAGAGGCATTATAGTTGAACACGTTTGGAGAATGATGCTATAGGGAATGACTTAGAGAAGGGTTCTTCTGAATCCAACAGGGCCATCATACACCTTGTGCCCTTCCCCTCTGAGGGTCACAATGAAGGGCAACTATCAACCATGACAATGGCTGCCGTGTTCCCAGTGGTCAAGAGTCAGTCACTTTGCCTACTGAAAGAAAGGCGCAGCTGCATCTAGAGAGAGCTCCCCATGATTGTGGTAGATGGATGGGTCACCATGAAATAAAAGCCAAAGATGCATGAACACTCAGAAAATCAAGATAGCAGTCCAAGCACAAAGGAGGCAAGGAGATGTAGCAGGGTGATGATTGACAGGACAGCACAAACCAAAAAGTGTTCAGGTGGATGGATGCAGGAAAGTGGTTTTCTTAGGGAGACCTTTCCAGCATGTTCTGCTGTTAGCTTTCCCGCCCCCTCAAAGCCTCCCACCACTGACATCTGAGCTGCCCTGTACAGTTTCCTCCTATGTGTTTTTTGAGTCACCAGATTCATGACTGTGCATCTTCTTCTAAAAATATTCAGGCATGTGTGGGGCAAATTCACTGTGCTGTTCTCATGTGTTATATAATGTAGGCCAGTAGGCTGATAGGGCTTGTCGAATTCAAGGCCTTCTGCTTGCTTCTTCTATGCTGGGTCACTTTTCCCTTCTTTTCTCAGCCTGCTTTAGTCATGACTGTGAAGGTGCATAAAGCCAAAATGGCCACTTATGGTGGAAGCCAGTGTGGTGTAGTGTTTAGAATGCTGGACTGGGACCTGGATGACCCATGTTTAAATCCTGACTCATCCATGAGGTTGACTAGTTGTCCTTTGCCCCATTACTTTCTTTGTGTCTGACCTACCACAGAAGATCTTTGTTGTGGGGATAAAATGGAGAGAAGAGCCACGTAAGCTGTTTTGAACTCCTTGCAGGAAATGTGCTATATAAATGTAACTGACTAGCAAATAAACAATAATCAAGATAAAGCCCACACTTTAGGCTGGGTTGCCTAGTTTGATGCAACGCAGATCACAGAAGATTTCCACTTGGCCAAATCAGACATGGCACTGAGAAAACCTTCAGGTAGCATCTGACCTCTCTGAATTCCCCACAGGAACGGAAAGCCCAGCCTAGGCTCCTCTGTGTTGTCAAAGAAGACTTGAAGGGCAACAGAGAACATGAACTGCTGTCACCATGACCTCATGCAAGTGGACCATGTACAAACTGAACAGATCAGAAGCGAGGGCAAAGTAAAGGAAATGTGCCACCTATGCTGTCGTGACAGCAACTATTGCACCCACAGTGTAACAGTCAACGTGCCTAAGGTGAGTTGGTTTCCCCCCCCCCACACACTTACAAACATCCTGTGTGAGCTTTGTCCTGTGCTACCAGCTCTTCTCTTTTATATCAACGGTATTTTCTCAAGTTTCTACTTTGATGAATTCGCACCAGGGCTAGGAAAGCTGTGGGCCCTCCAAATATGGATGAACCGCTCACTTCTTCACCCTTCACCACCAGCCAGCCAGACTGGCAAGGGCTTATGGGAGCTGGAGTCCAACAACATCTGGAAGACCACCGCTTCCTCTGTCCTAATTGGCACAGTGAGCAACGAGGAGGCCCTCTGCAAACTCCTGACCTTGGACAAAGGTGAAGGTAGGCCACATGTTTCCGTAATGTCAAGCAAAAAGAAAAATTAAAAATTAAAAAAATAAAGAAGACCACAACATTGTGGCATCTGAAAGACTAACTGCTACATTTGAATGTGAGCTTTTGTGGACAAGTCCACTTCCGTAGACCTTGTCCATGAAAGCTCACATGAGCAATTAGTCTTTCAGGTGGCACAATATTTTTGTTCCCTTTATTTTTTCTTTCTTTTGTCTTTGCCTAACATCCTGGCACAGACGACCACGGCTACCTCTTCTAAAACTGCTACAGTGTTTCTGTAAGATATCCTCAGCCCTTCCATTCTTCAGCTTCTTCATTCAAGTAGAAAAAATGTTTAAAAAAAATCAGGAGTCAGTTCAGTGAGATACTGGAAAAACCTCTAACTGTGTATATATCATATAACAATTTACTTCAGAAGCAGCTTTAGTAGTCCGATGGTAGTTAGCTCTGATCCATCAAAGTTTATATACATTTCTCAGGCTTTGTGGCAACAGAGCTTGTTCCTTGTTCCTATTGTTATACACTTAAGTTTCCACTGCTGAATAATAATAGCAGACTAAGCCTCTATATCATACCTTAGAGTCTGGAAAACATTTTCCATAATTACTTCAGTGGCCGCAGTCCTGTTGCTTTGTTACACAAGTGGAAAGCAAATGGCATAATGCTCACCTGCTTTCAGCTGGCAATTAAAGAATTGCTGCTGTGGTTCTCAGGGGTGCAAGCACCCATTGACTTGGTATGCACGTGATAAACCCAGTGGGACTTGATAATTGCCTGCTAGAACCAAGTGAACATTACATTGTTTCTCTTCCGCCTGTGTAACAAAGCAATAGCATTTCAAACAGTGATACATAGAAAAGCTGGAGAGTAGGGACAGCCCTATCATTAGGCACAGTAAGGCATTTGCCTTGGGTGGTAGATGCTGTGAATGACAACAGTAGCAGCCCTCCCCCAACTGTTCCATATGTGCCACACGGCCTGACCTGCACCCTCTTAACTGGACTGTTGCCCGTTGATGTGGTGCAGGATGTTGCCAGTGCAGAAGTAAAATCCCCTTACCTTCCACTTTTGCCCATGAAACAGAGTGAAAGGGGTCCATCTCGTTGTTTACCTCAGGGAGCAAAGAACCAATCCTGTGAGGGAAGTCATTACTATTATCCCCATTTTGTAGATGCAGAAGCAAGAGTGGGATGACAGACAACCTAAGGAATCCACAATCTCCTGAACCCTGAATTAGCAATGTTAAAACTGAATGCTACCATTAACTGTTCATTTCTATGGCCCAGTCTCTGCATCTCTGTGATGAAAGTCTTCCCCTTTCTTGCACTGGTTAATTGGGTGGCAATTAGTTCACTTTAATAGCACTCTGTTACATTTCCAAAATCTCAAGGAGCTCATGTGGTATAGTGGAGAGTGTCAGATCAGGGCTCAGGAGACATGGATTCAAATGCTTGCTAGGCTGTGATAACTCAGGGTGGGTGAGACACTCTCTCAAGATCTCAAGATCTTGGATGCCTTATTAGGGTTGCCATAAGTTGCAAGCAACTTGACATCACAAAACAATAATCCAATATCAGAAGTGCCAGGAAAGAACTATAGGAACTGTACCCCCTTGGGGTTTACTTAGTCCTCAGGAGTTCAAGGCTGACACATTCATACTGGGATCAGAAGGACTTCCTTTCTCCTACAAGCACATTGTCTTACTCCCAACCCTGAGAGATGCCTTTCTTCACTCTGTTCCTACTCAACCCAACTCTTCTGATTCAGAGTGTCATATGACACAGGGCACACAAAAATAATAAGACACATGTAAACCTTGGAACACAGCTACTTTTACTTTATTAATGAACTAGAAATGTTAATGCATTTCAATGCCATGAGATTAACACTGAAATGGACAGCTAATGTCACCTTTAATCATTAATATACAGCCTTACCACCACCACAGCATCAAAAATTCTGTAACAGAACAATGTAAGGCTGAAGCACAGCACATAGATAAACCCAAGTGAAATTTGTATTACTTAACTCACATATAATTAATAACAAACTGCATTCTAAATTGTGAAATTGAGATATTAACATTAAGAACACAACACCTTCTTCCACAAACACTAGCAAGAACATGCAGAAGAGAAATCCTGAGCTCTATGTTGGTGTTGCATATTTCTACACAAAAACTGTGGGCTCGAACGTATGAGTTCAAATTTCTCCTCCGCCCAAGAACTCAGGAAAGGGCCTTTAGGCCAGCCATTATTTATTCCCCCTCAACCTTCCTATCTGCACAACAGGCATCATACTTCAGCTCTATCTTTACAGCGTATTGAGCAAGTATTTGATAGGTCTCGAGCACCATGAGGAAGATGGTATAAGTGTTCCTATTTCTTAGATGCAAAAATGCTTCCATTAAAAAAAAAAATTAGTTCTGCCACCACCACTAGTGCTACTACTAATAATAATAATAGCAATACAGTTAACACCAATCCAAAGAAAGAAAGAAAACCATATGACAAGTATGCCTAGCAATTAAGGCTAGTGTGAGATGTATTGGAGACCAAATAGGAAAAGCCTTTTTTTCCTCTCCCCATGGTGAAAGGGAGGCCATCTTTTAAAAGCTTAACCTCAGGTTTGAAACACCATCGCTGAATAAAGCTCAGAATCCTAAACTTGCTGAATGTCGTGACTTGCTGAAATAGAAGCATAAGGCAAAAGCAGCAGGTTGCCTAGGTACGAGAAGAACTCCAAAAGGAAGTTGTGGAACTATATATTCTGAATGAACCAGAAACTGTTCTACTGCTGTTTGTTCCAAATAGGACAGAGGTTGGAAGCCACTGTACCACCTAACGGGAATTTGGAGAAGTACTGGGCAACGCTGTACTCTTGTGCCACTAAACACCACTTAAATGCTCCCTGGCTCTCTACCACCTATAAGTCCTTCGTGAAATACCCTGTTTTCCCGAAAATAAGACCTAGCCTGAAAATAAGCCCTAGTATGATTTTTCAGGATGCTCGTTATATAAGCCCTACCCCAAAAATAAGCCCCACTTAAGTGAAACCTCGCCCTCCACCAGCATTGTGCAGCAACCAGAAGACGATGACATGACTGTATTTGAATAAACTGTATTTGAATAAATGTAGATTGTTGTACATGAAAAAAAAATATCCCCTGAAAATAAACTCTAATGTGTTTTTTGGAGCAAAAATTAATATAAGACCTTGTCTTATTTTCGGGGAAACACAGTAAAAGACAAGGGTATATGCCAAGCAGTGGAGAAGACACAACATTGGAAAGCCCATAGAGGGATCCACCACATTTCATAGGAAAAGTGACTTCAACCCATTTACACCTATCTCTATATTTTAATTAAGCCCTTGGTAATCCAGATCACAGACCAGAATTTTTCACACATGGAATAACCCATCTCTTTTATAAATCTTCAAATGTTCTAATTGTGAGAAAGAGGATGGAAAAGCAACACCCTCTGCCGCCCCCCCAGTGCCGCCCCCTCTACCAAGGAAAGGGGAGGGAAATCTAGACAAGGTTTACAGATCAGACCTGTAGAAAAAGGAAAAGGAGAAGCCCCCTGTTGGATAAGGAAGGGAAGAAAGAGAGGGAAAGGTGGGGAATTTGGAACAGAAATAGGAGAGTGTGGAAACAGAGAGGGATGATATCAATAGAGGAGGAAATGAACAGAAGGGGGAGAGGAGTAGAGGAGTCAGGGAAGTAGAAACTGGAACAGTAGAAGAGAGGAAAGAAAGGCAAGTATTACCAGAGGGATGAGAATGGATCTGGTTAGAGAATCCTGGACTCATGAGTTGGAAAAGCTGATGTTAGCAAGAGAGGAGGCTGAGAAGCATAGAAACTATTGTCCACCCAGAAAACCTTCTTACTGGGGGGAACATGAGAGCAGAGTGTGGAGCAGAAAGATAAAGGAGGAGCGAGCATGAATGGAGAGAGCGAAAGGAGAGAGGGGTCCAAATGGAGAACCCAACACTCCAGAGACTGCTATCACCCACAAGGTGGTGGGGAACCGTATCCACAGAGAAGACAACCAGGGAGAGAGAGTGGTGGGGAGATGACACACTGCCCCTACTGGACATGCCATTCTCAGGGGACTTCTACGAGACACTAAACCCAAAAGGGGAAAACCTCAGGACATCGGGAAGTTGGTAGTTTCTGGAGTTCAAGCCATAAACCCCCTTCTCTTGGTAGCCAGATTGGCAGTATAGAAATTGAACGAATGAACAAATGAACAAACGAACGAGCAAGCAAGCAAGCAAGCAAATAAACAAGCAAACAAACAAACAAACAAACAAACAAATAAGAATTGACTTGATGGCACATGATAGTATTTTATTATATATTCTGAAAAGGCATTTGATTCTGTGCCCAACTCATGGTTTATTGAGAGTTTGCGGATTTACAAAATTGATAATAGAACTATTATTTTACTATCTAAATTTATTACAAAGTGGAGGACAAAATTAAGTTGCAGAGACATTATCTCACTTATCAGAAGAATTATTTATCAGGGTGATTGTTTCAGCCCTTGGTAGTCTGGCTTTAAACTTCCTTTTCTAGACAGCTGATTTATTTATTTATTTATTATATTTCTATCCCGCCCATCTAGTCATTTCGACTACTCTGGGCGGCGTACATCATATATAAGAAAACAATTAAAATAATATCAGCATCCCAAAATAAAAATAAAAATAGTAAATAATAGTTCAAGATGGAAAACAAAAATAAATCAAATAAATCAAATAATGCCCGGAGGGAAGGCCTGCCTAAACAGCCATGTTTTTAATTGGCTTTTAAAGATGCCCAGCGAGGGGGCCATATGGATCTCTGAAGGTAAGTTGTTCCATAACCGAGGAGCCACCGCCGAGAAGGCCCGGTTTCTTGTCCTTTCCCTCCGGGCCTCTCTCGGCGTTAGGCTCCTCAGTCGCACCTCCAGACTAGATCGAGTGAAACGGGTAGACTTTGGTGGGAGAAGGCGTTCCGTCAGATATCGAGGTCCTAAACCATTTAGGGCTTTATATGTAATCATTAAGACTTTGAAATCGACGCGGAAGCGTACGGGCAGCCAATGCAATGCGGCCAGAGTGGGAGAGATATGATGGTGTTTCCTCACCCCACTAATAAGTCTGGCCGCCGCATTCTGCACCATTTGAAGCTTCCGCATCAGTCTCAAAGGTAGCCCCACGTAGAGCGCATTACAGTGGTCTAATCTCGAGATTACAAGCGCATGCACTAAAGTGGTGAGCGCCCCAACATCAAGATAGGGACGTAGTTGGGCAATCCGCCTAAGATGGAAATAGGCGGATCGGACCACTGACGCCACCTGGGTTTCCATGGTGAGCTCCGGGTCCAGATGTATCCCCAAGCTACGAACCTCACTCTTTGCGGTGAGAGTCACCCCCCCCAAATGAGAGGGAGTTTCCCAAACCGCTGATGGTGGGGCCCACCCACCCTCAGTACCTCCGTCTTGTCCAGATTCAGCCTCAACCCACTTTCCTGCATCCATTGCTGTACAGTCTCCAAGCAGCGCTGAAGGGACAGAACGGCATCCACTGTAGTTGGAGAAAAGGAGATGTAGAGCTGTGTGTCATCAGCATACTGATGGCACGATGCTCCACATCTCCTGATGACCCTACCCAGCGGCCTCATATAGATATTAAACAGCATTGGGGAGATTATCGAGCCCTGCGGAACCCCACAATTGAGGCTCCACGGGGCCGAAACCCTCTCCCCAATCTGTACTCTCTGAGGGCGGTCCTCCAAGAAGGATTGGAGCCAAGCAAACGCCAGGCCACCAATTCCCAACTCGGAGAGCCTCCTCAGGAGGATACCGTGGTCGACGGTATCAAAGGCAGCTGAGATATCGAGGAGGACCAACAGGGACGTTTTTCCCCTGTCGGCCTCCCTCAATAGGTCATCATACAGGGCGACCAATGCCGTTTCTGTACCATGGCGCGGCCTGAAACCCGACTGGAATGGATCCAGGGCATTTGTTTCATCCAAGTGAGCCTGAAGCTGATCGGCCACCACCCTCTCCACCACTTTGCTAATGAAAGAAACATTGGCGACGGGCCTGTAATTGCCAATATCGTCCGCCACCAAATTTAGTTTCTTTCTTATGGGCCTAATGAGTGTTTCCTTGAGGGCAAGGGGAACCCTGCCCTCAAGGAAAGACCCATTGATTATTGCTGTTGCCCATTCTGTTGTTATAGGCCTGGCTGCTTTGATTAGCCAGGCCGGGCAAGGGTCAAGGGATGAGGTGGTGGCACGACAGCGATCAAGTACCTTGTCCACAATCTCTGGTGTCACTGGCTGAAAATGATCAAAACTCACCGGGCAAGGCGGAGCGCTGGACATCTCTGCTCGACTCACTGTATCCAAAAAAGGAGAGAGTTCCCGGCGGATGGCCTCCACTTTAGATTTAAAGAATGCTGCAAATTGGTCTGGTGAGATACTAGGGGGAGGCCCATCACCTAGACCAATTCCGGATAGGTCGCGAACTATGCGGAAAAGCTCCGCCTGCTGATTTGAAGCTTCGCTTATCCGGTCAGCGAAGTGTGCTCTCCTAGCAGCCTTTATCTTAGCTAGGTAAAGGTTAGTCGCGACCCTGACAGCTGCTCGATTCTGAACCGTCGGGTCTTCTCTCCATTTGCACTCTAGCCTTCTCCTATTTTGCTTCCTCGCTCTCAGGTCCTGATTAAACCAGGACGCAGGCCGAGCTCTGCATAGGAGAGGGCGTTTAGGAGCGATCGTGTCTACAGCCCTGGTAGCTGCGGTAAACCATCCGTTGACCAGAGCCTCGACAGGAGCGCCAGTCAGATCAGCTGAAATCCCTCTCATGGCATCCTGGAATCCTATAGGATCCAGTAGCCTTCGAGGGCGGACCATTAAAATAGGTCCATGCTCCCTGCGAGGAGGGAGAGCCACTGAGAGGTTACATTTTATTAGTTGGTGATCTGCCCATGACAAGGGAACTGACACAAGGTCAGTCACCATCAGACCACGCTCACTCCAATTGGCTGAGTGATAGTACTAAGGGCTACAAACCTAATTATCAGAGAAGCTATCTCAGTGTTTCATACTTAATGTACATGGTTGATATTAAGTTCCCTGCAAGCTCTCCTGATAAACTGAATAGTTTTTTAAACATCACTATTACAGTACAGATATATATTTTTTAATTTTTAACCTTTACTCCTTCATGGAATCTCTTCCCCCAAAGCAACTTCAAAAGAATAATATAATGAAGTCTTTTTCTTCTAAATAGAAGATTAATCCCCACAGATTATATAGTGCAATTCGTTCTCTGGTAGAAAAAAAAACATGATTATCATTAGCTCTGCACAGGGAGGGGTCAGGGACGCCAAGGACTGCTCCAGATTCTCCATAAAAAGAGATACAAATCTTTGGAGCCCATTCTGTAAAGTTCCCGAGGGGCCGGGAGGAGGGCGGGGGGGGCGTTACATGTCCTTCCCATTTTTCCCCGTGCTCCGTTAGCTGAACAGTATGGAGTCGGGATCCTGGTTTGCCATTTTTGCGATGTGCTTTAATACATCCTTTTTGGTAATAATCCCCAGCAATTTCCCATTGTGTGTGACCAGGCACTGGCGTAGCCTGAGTCTGTGGAAAATGTCCACCACAATCTGCATGGGTGTTTGGTCTGTCACCGTGAAGGGGCTGAGGTCGAGGATGTTCCGAAGCTTGAGGGTGGATGGGGAACTGGGAGGCAGGGGTGGGGAGGGGTCTGTGAAATAAATTATGGAGCTGCTCACAATCCCGTCTTGCTTCTCTTGGGCAGACTCAATGGAGATGACGAGGTCCTGCCTGAGGATGAACCCGACCAGCCGCTGGGACTCCCTCTCTCACTACAGATATCAAAATGAATGTTGGTGTTGATAAATGTGCTATTATCCACATCAACAAAGGCAAATTCTCAGAGGGCAGTAATTACAAGCTCACTAATGAACACTTTATTCAATGCTTGTAATAATAATTATGTGCTGTCAAGTCAATTCTGACTTCTGGCAACTCTTTCCAGGCTTCTCTAGGTAGACAGGACTCAGAAGTGGTTTCCCATTCCCTTCTTCTGGGGTTGCCCTGGGACTGTGCAGTTTGCCCAAGGCTGCACAGGCTGGCTCTTCCAGGATGCAGTTAGCAGTTGAATTCCCATCCTCTGACTCCATAGCCAGACATCTAACTTGCTGAACTATCCAGCCAGCTATTCAATGCTTACAGGAGCAGAAGAACTATAAATATCTAGGAATTTACAAATATTCTCAATATAAGGCATAAGGTTCATATTGTTATTCGGGAACAAGTACTTTGATAGAGAGAAGATGGTAACCAAAACAGAGTTCTCAACAAAAGTAAAAATTGCTGCTATTAACAGCTGGGCAACCCCAGTGTTAATATATTCTGGAAGTGGTCTGGAAGTACAATTATTTTGATTATTCAAATAGGAAAACCCAAGTCCTCTTGCAAAAATAATGGTGCCATCATCCAAATGGGTGTGCAGAGCATCTTTATTTGACTTAGAGGATGGATGGGTCTCGGTTTGTTGACCACAAGAATTTCTCTATGGGTCAAATAGTCAGACTTCAAAACTGCTTCTGTGGGTGCATGGTCCCAATTCATCAGATAACGAACTAACCATATAACAACTTGCAAGTAGGAACAAGCCTACATTAGTGAAAGATCCACAGTGGAGGATAGATGACTTGTTACATGGAAAGCACCCCAATTACCTTCTAGATGACAATGTTGATAAGCAACCATCAATCCTGTGGCTTAAATTAGACCATCTTCTGACTAAAACTGAGGAATTAATATACACAGTCCAAGACAAAGTTATTTGCACTAGATACTATCAGAAAATAGTTAAGAAGCAAGGTGTAGGCGATATACGTAGGACCTGTCATGAATCCAAAGAAATAGTTCAACATATCATAGCTGGATGTCCTAAGACAGCATCAATGGATTATATGAATAGGCATAACCTAGCTGCAAGGATCATTTTTCAGCAGTTGGCTAAATCTTATGGATTACTCACATATTAGAAATTCCAGACACCTCCAGTTTTAGAAAGTGAAAACACAACACTGTACTGGGACAAGCAAGTTACCTCGAATAAAACATTTGGTTTTCATTAGCCAGATATTATACTTCTAGATAAACAACAAAGAAAAACATTACCTTACGGAACTTGGAGTGCCATCAATAAACAACCCCAAAAGTACAGAAAGTAAAAAAATTGGGAAGTACTAAATATGGAAGCAAGAAATTAAAAGACTATGGAAGTAAGATCAGTCATTCTCCTCCCATACAAATTTCAGAAACAAGAATTGTTCCAAAATCTTTGGTCATGAATTCAAAACAGTGACCAATGGCTGCTAATCTGCTTCCCAAAATCCAAAAATCAATGATTTTTCAATCATGTCATCTCACTCTCAAATTTTTAGGACTCGATTCCTGATTTCAAGGCTTCACCCTTTGGACTGTTGAAATAATAACAATCTTGCATGCTTTCTATAACTGGGTATCAGTGGGAGAGGGCATTTAGGACCTAAAGGGATTCTCCTTTCCCACTAACCTATTGGGAAAGTTCTTTTTCCTGTCTCGGGCTTGCCCCTCTCCCTTCCTGGTTTTTTGCTTCACTTCCTTTGTTTGTTTGTTTGTCTCTTTCCCCTTTCCTGACCTCTGAGCATTCAGGAGGCATCAAGGAGCCTCTCCCATGTGTGGAAACGCTATTTTTCCTATTTTTCTTATTTTTCTACTGTTAGTTTTCAAGCTTTTAAATCTAATGGTGTCTACAAACTTTCAGATCAGCAAGCTAAGAATGCAAGCCCAGAAAGATGATGACAACAGTCTAAAACTCTGGTACCATTGCTTTGACAAAGAGACTTAAAGCAAAGCCCCATAGTGCTTAAAACACTTCCTGTATGGTTTACAATTAATTATGTAGGCTACACATTGCCCTCTGCACCAGTTAGCTGGGTCATTAATTTTGCAATCTTGGAAGGATGGAAGGCTGAGTCAACCTCAAGCTGGCTACCTGGGCCCATCAGGATTGAACTCAGGTTGTGAGCGGAGTCTTGACTGCAGTATTGCAGTTTAACCACTGTACCATGAGATTCTTAAAAGGCAATCCTCAAGCTTCAGAACCACAACTTTGCCAAGGTAAATCCAGATGATTAGAGATAGGCATGAACTACAGTTCAGCAGTGTGACCCAGTTTGGTGTGGCGCATGCACAGCTGTCCTGCAGGCACTGTGCACTCCTCTCTCCTGCCTCCTTTGCATGCTCACCCATTTCCTGGGTGAAGCAGGCTTCTCTCCCTGCCTCCTCAGCATGACTGCCCACTCACCAATTGCAGTGCACACTTCCCTCCTCCACCTCCTCCAGCAGCCATACACTCAGATTAGGAAGCCCACAGTGCTGCCTTTGGGTGGGCAGCCATCAGAGAATACCTGTGCCTATGCCACAACAAACTGGGACAAACCACTGAACTGTGGTTTGTGCCCATCTCTACATGTGACACATCCAATACAACCAGGTGCATAACCTGTAGCACAGAAGAAGTTAGGCCCTCATTCCTACCAAGGACTGAGAGAAGGAGCACCAAGGTGCTGGATTTAATACACAGTGACCTGTGTGGGCCACTCAATGGGCCATCACTAGGACACAGATTATATATCTTAATATTTTTGGATGATTTTTCAAAAGAGGGACTGTGTTAGAGACCTCTGAAGGGCTAGACCAATACATTAGACCTCTGCTAGTTTCAACAGTGTCAATGCCTTCACAACCTGAGTCAAACAGAGAGCAGGAAGATGATGACACACGAGGTGAGGTAGTTCACCAAGAGAAGGGGACGGAGATGGAGATGCGAAGGAAGATGTTGAACTGGAAGAGATGCCTGTGCCATAAGATGCTCCAGAACCAGCCAACAGATGCTCATTGTGACCTAACAAAAGTGTAAGAGTCAGTGACCTAGGAAATAATTGAACAGATGCCAACAGCTAAAGCCACCAGATGGAGAGAAGCTGCAAGAGAAGAGATAGAAGCATTGCACAAGAATGAGACGTGGACACTAACCAACTAACACCAGGCAAGAAAGCCATTGTATGCAAGTGGGCCTTTAAAGTGAGGAAGAAGTAGAATGCTGCAATGTGAGACTGGTTGCAAAGGGGTCCCTGCAGATACATGGAGAAGACTTTGATGAAACTTTTGTTCCTGTTGTCAACACTACAAGAATGCTCCTGAGTGTGGCAGCCTCCAAATAGATGCAAGTCAAGCACTTAGATGTCAAGACTGCATTTCTATATGGAGGGATTGCAGAGGAGCTGCACATGGAACAGCCACCCAGTTTCATTGTCAAGAAATATCCTGATTTTGTCTGCAAACTAAAGAAAGGCCTATATGCATTGAAGCAAGCAGCTTGAACCTGGAATGAGGAACTGAAGAAGAAGCTATTGTAACAAGTCTTCAAGCAAGGTGATGCAGATTGTATACCAGAAGCAGAAACTGATATTTTACTTTTATTCTTGCTTACAATGATGACCTATCTGTAACTAATCACAGGGATCAGAAGTACAAAGTAATTGTACATACACTATCTTAACAAACAGGTTACAATAAAAGAGTTAAGAGATGCAAAATACTCTTTTGGCGTTCAAATTGAAAGGGAGGCAGATGGCTCATGTTTCCTGAACCAGAAACAAAAGATTATTGAAGTTGTGGATACACTAGGCCTCCAAGATGCCCACACTGTTGCAATACCCATGTCAACAGATTTCCTGAAAGGCAGAGAAGGAAGTGAACCTTTACCAAACAATTGTAAGTTCAGAACAGCTATAGGAAAGCTTTTGCAATTAACCACTACTAGGCCTGACATAGCCACTGCTACTGCAGTGGAAAAATGCAGAAAAATGCTATGGCTAGAGAAGCTGCCAAAGAACTCTGAAATAGGTGAAGAGATGCCGATCCAGATGATGGAAGACACTGCAGCAATGAACCAAACATATTTGCATAAGGTACCACCTAGTGCATGACCTGACCTAGAAAGTGACGAACCAGATGTTCTACTCTCCCACTGCAGAGATGACACCAGATATTCTGACAAAGCCTCTACCAAGAGATTGTTTTAAGAACCTGCAGACAAAGATGGGACCTGAGAGGTGTTGCATGCAAGCTTGAGAAAAGATGCTGAGATAACAACAATCTTGCATGCTTTCTAACAATGGGTATCAGTGGGAGGAGCCTAAAGAGATCCTCTTCTTTGTTTGTTTCACTTCCTTTGGTAGTCTCTATCTCCATTCCTGTCCTCCAAGTATGCAGGAAGCATGGAGGGGTCTCTCATGTGTTTAGACTCAAATTTTCCTATTTTTCTATTGACTGTAACTATAAACAGCAACTGTAAGTAAAGATAGCATTTTCCCCACTTAAAATGCTTCCAGAATGTTGTTTAATATATGTATTGCTAGTCATTATGAAAAGGACTGGGCTTCTGAGATTTAAGCTATTCTCTCCTGTTTTCTCTGTGTAGTTGTTTGTACCCGATACTCTGCTAACTATAAAAGGAATTAACCAAATTCTCCAACAGGGTAGCTTTATTCAAAGAGATAGTTAACCAGTATTTGGGTTTTTTATTTTATTGTTTAGTAAGTATTGTTTTCTAAGCACTCTGCTAATTATATATATATATAAATTAACTAAATTCTCCAGCATGGTTCTCCCCCATTCATCAGCAATACTGGGAAACAAAAAGTCTAATAATAAAAATAATAAGCCCTGACATCAACTCCCACTTAAGGTGACCCTTTCAAGAGTTTTCTAGGGACAGACTACTCAGAAGTAATTTACTATTCCCTTCTAAGGCATTCTGGGAGCATGTAGCTGGCCCACAACCACACAACCTGTTTCTCCTACAGGGTACATTTGGGAACTGACCAGGCACTGAGCTCACTGAGCCAGGGAGCCAGTTTGCCTCTGTCAGTGCTGCTTGGGCATTGAAATAGGTCAGCCTTTAAAAAGTTGTCTTGTGCTTGCAACTGCTCTAGAGCTGCAACTCTGCAATGAACCATTTGGCTTATTCGAGAACGTCTTCAAATCCGCGGAGAAAGAATGCACAGGTCTCTCTTTGGCCCCTCTTCTGCAGTCTCGCCTTTCTTCCTCGTCGGACAAATAACGTGAAGCACGTTGAGCTAGCTTATCAGCAGCTGCCGAGCGGGGTGGCGTCTTGACCCTCTCTGGAGTCCATCCCCTCTCGTCCTGCCTCTCCTAACTCAAAGGAGGCAGTCACTGCACATTGCCAGGAGGCAGTCTTGGCCCAAAAGCTGAGGTGGCTCAGTCCGGTAGTTATCCACATTCCAAGATTCTCCTCGTTGCAGTTAAGATACGGCGGCGGGGTGGGTGGCTGGGTGGGTCCATAAAGAATGTTGCCTTAAAAACCAAACAAACTGGTCCGTGTAGTAGTATGCGATATCCTTGCCACTGAAGTGTGTTTGGGAATTGTGGGCGCACTCCTGCTCCCCCCCCCCTCCGCGCGCGCTTATGTAAGAAGAACTCCGACTGAACCCGGTGGAGCTTAACTCTTAATAGGCAGGCCTAAGGTTGTCGGCTGTGGCTCGGTTGCCTTGAGCGCCTGGGCGCAGGGGCAGCGCAGATGGCAGGCTGTTGAGCCGCCGCTCCACGGCTAGCAGCAGGAGGTGTCGGGTGCCCTTACCCACAAGGTACAGTACTGGGCTGATGGAGGTGATGGGAACCTTCTGTTTCTGGCCCTTCCTCTGCGAGGGCGCGTTCACACATGCGAGGAATCCCTCGCTGCTCCACTGAAGGGGGCACGAGCCTGCTTGTGGGTGAGAACAGAAAAGCCTTTTCCCCGGCGCCCCTCTGGTGCCTTGCTATCAGCATGAAAACGGGGTGCAGCGCGAAATGGTGAGAAAAGTTTTCAGGACTTTCAAATCCCTGAAAACCCACGAGGGATTGAAGACTGACTGTTCGTGTCCTCGAGTGAACTCTTTGCCCTCTGGCGCTTTCCCGCTTTTCTCGCCCTCTTAGGCCGATCCGTTCCAACTGCCTGCCCGTTCCATGGGGTTTATTCCTAGGGGACGTCCTGCCTCGCATTGCATGGCGGATCACGGGGTTTCGAGAAGGGCGCCGTGCCTGACCTGCGGCGGAATTGTCTTCCTGGGACACGTGTTCTCCCACGCCGGGATCGGAAACACCTTTGCACTTTGGTCCAACTGCTAAACTCTGTGAACTGCCGATTCGCGCCGTCATTTTGGCCACCCGTTCCTGGGAATAACAGCAACTGCATGCAGCGGAGCTTACTTCTGAGTCGTCATGGATGATCCGATCGGGATGGAAAGTCGCAGTCCTCTCCACGCTTCCTACCACCAAATGCAAGCAAAGTCACTTTGCAGGAAACAGGCGTGGGCTTGGCTTACAATCACTACTCTAAGGGTGTCTGTCTGCTTCTGACTTCTACCAGACTGGCTCTGGAGGAGTCAAGAGAGAGCGAGCAAGAGGGGCGAATCCTTGCTCCTCCAGAGGTTCCACATGACTGTGAGTAGCTGCAGTGCCTTTGTAGGAGCTGCCGTCTAAAACATCTGGAGGGCCGCCGGTGCCCTACTGCCGGGGGGACGGCGTGGTCTACCTGGATCTCAATGGGCCTTCATGCGAACCAGAATGCCTGGGCCTGCGCTGGCAGGCGGCCGTTTTAAAACCACAGATTTCAAGCAAACCCATAGGTTAACTTGCACTTGATCGCCTGATCTAGGCCATTGTGTTCTCCTGGTCTCCCCCCCCCCCCCCCATCTGTTGCTGAAAACCTTGGACCGTTTTTAAGCGTCGTTTCACAATCAGAGAGAGATTGAGAGAGAGAGAGGCCATCTGCCTATCACAACAGAGCTGAAAAAGCCCAGCCAGAAGGGCGAGAAGTAATTCTCCACGTCCTTACTTCTGGACTTCTTTTTCACCACGTACCCAAGCCATCTGAGGAAACTAGCCCAGGTTCCTTGAGTATCTTACTTTCTCACCAGATATACTTGGTACTAGAGGCAGGTTCACGTTTTTGGACTACTGGGAGTTGTCGTCAAAACATTAAAAAAAATTACAATAAAAATATTAAAAGTAATAAAATTTAAAATTAAAACAAAACAAAACGGCTTAACCTGCGCGCCTCTGTTTGGTTTTGATGCTCTCCTGGTCGCTGGCACGGGAGAGGACAGCTCAAAGCTCTCATGCTAGACCCGTTTAGTGGCGAGTAAGCCCTACACAGATGGAGTAACAGCCGTGTAGAAATGCTTAGGATCAGGCCTAACGAGGAAGACCTGCCCTTCCAGTCAAGTTGCTGCTTCTTTTATTTTAAATTGCAGACGGCCTGATCCGTACCCGCCACTAAACGGGCCTAGCATGAGAGCTTTGAGCTGTCCTCTCCCGTGCCAGCGACCAGGAGAGCATCAAAACCAAACAGAGGCGCGCAGGGGACTGGCATCTGCTCTGGAAATGCTGGAGGAGTTCCCTACAACAAGACCGGGGGTTGCTGGGAGGAGGCGCGGAGGGAGAGAAGGCGCGAGGTCAAGGCAAGAGGGGTCTCGGCGAAGCACATCATCCCACCAAGACCGGTCATTAAAAAGGAGAAAGGAGGTGAAAGGAGGACTTGTAAGCCCTTCCACCAGCGCTCTTTCTGTCTCGCCTCCTCTCCGTTCCTTGGGACCAGAAAGACCACCCACCGCCCCGCTCTCCTTCCCTGCCTGTCGGTGATCCCCCAGAGGCCGCCCTCCGGCCCCCCTCCTTCCCCCCCGCCCCGACCAGCGCGGAAGGCCGGCATTTCGCAACCATCTCTCCCGCCAACACACACACACACACATACCGCTGATTCGAAACCAGACCAAAATAAGCCTTCCCCAAATACGCCGGGCCTCCGCAAGACGCGCCAGTGTGTGTGTGTGGGGTGGGGGCGGTAGGGGAGTGGGAGCGCTTCAACCTGAGCCGTGCAAGGGTGTCACTCACGTGTGCAGGGCCATCCCAGCCCGGAGCCCACGGGCCCAGCTGTTGGTTTTCCGCCCCGAAGGGGGGTGGGGGGGAGGCTCGCCTTGTCAAATTTCAGGCGCTTTCCTTATTTTAGTTCGGCGGGGGAGGGAGGCCGCCGTGGATCCAAGCACCAAATGGAAACTTTATCCACCCCCACCTCCTTATTCTCAGAGGAAGGCTGCTGTCCTTGATTGTTACCTGGGGGCAGAGCGGTGCCCATGGCACGACATCGGGCTTACTCTGGAGGAGACACAGGTGGGCTAACCCGGGGTAAGGTAAAGGTTCCCCTTGACATTTAGTCCAGTCGTGTCCGACTCTAGGGGGCGGTGCTCATCCCCGTTTCCAAGCCATAGAGCCAGCGTTTGTCCGAAGACAGTTTCCGTGGTCACGTGGCCAGCGCGACTAGACACGGAAGGCCGTTACCTTCCCACCGAGGTGGTACCTATTTATCTACTCGCATTTGCATGCTTTCAAACTGCTAGGTTGGCAGGAGGACCCCGGGTAGAAACCGATACATTCTCTTATTGGGGGGGGCGGGGAGCTTGGGACTGTGCAGTTTGCCCAAGGCCACCCAGGCTGGCTCTACTCACAGGAGGCGGCACAGCGGGGAATCGAACTCCTAGGCTGAAATCCAATAGTAATTCGGAACTAGAGTTGGCCCATGGAAACAATGGAACTTACATAGGCATTGACTCACCAGATCCCCGGGAATCAATGGGCCTACTTTGGTTGTGACTTACTACTGGATTTCACTCATGGCATGCTAAAGCTGCGGCCCTGCGCTCTCCCTCCCTCACAAGAGAAGGAAGTCCCATTCAAACTAGTGGGAATTTATAACTGGGCAAACATCGGCAGAACCGGCTGCGATCCACTCTCCTTTTTTTTTAACTTGGGAGGAGACCCTGCGGGCTGGAATGGAACTTCCTTTCGCGTAAATACGCGCGGGGTTGCCCCGCTAGCAAACCCGGCAGTTACGGAGCCAGACGAAGCGTGCCTCAGCGCAGCCGGAGCGGAAACGGGCGCTCCACCAGCGGTAACGATCGCCTGCTGTCGATGCGCCGTTCTCCGCGCCCTGTTCGGCGGAGGTCACGTCTCGCCGACCGAGCAAACGGGAAGGCGCCCGACTCCGCGAGGCGAGCAGCTGTGGCTTCACTCATTAGGCATAATTTACTTACCCAGCAATTCTTCCTCGTCGGCTGATGTCTCTTCCAGCCATTTCCCACCCAACAGGCTTGCTCTTTTGCTGCAAACGGAAACGCGGCTTGGCTGCAGGCGCGCCGCTCCGTTTTCGGAAGGCACCGAACCCCGATCGGGGATGAGGAACGGGTGGGTGGGGGGGCTTAATAAGAGGCTTCACTGTCAGAGGGCTCTCTGGCTCTCCCGCTCTCCCGCCAATGGATGAAAGAGCCACGACATTGTAAGAGATGGTGAAGGATACCAGGCTGGCGGGGTGGAAAGGCCGTCTTCACCCTCGCCTTTGCTTATTTCTTTACCCTTGTTCCGAGACCCTAGGGCGGTTCCGGTCCAGGCGGACGGGTCTCGGCTCTGCAAGGGCGAAGGAGTACTTTAGCGAGGAAGGGGAGGGAGCGCGAGCGGGTGGACAACAAGTTTTGACGCGCGGTGAGATGCAGAGGGCCGTGGAGATCTTTCCTTTTAAAAAAGGAAGAAAAAAGTCTGCCGGGCCTTGGCAATGCAACGAGGCGTCTGGTTTCTGGGGGGGGGGGGGGGTGTTAATTAAATTAGGCCTTAATAAACGCCCCTTCCAAATTGCAGCCAGCCACCAAAGATCTGCTGGAGCTTGGGAGGATGCTCGCTTGACTTCAGATGGGAAGAATAGATGGGGAACTGCTCTTAAACCACAAGGAGAGGAGGGAGGGAGAGATTTCTTAAGTTAGCCCATTGGCGGCTGGGCACAGCGGCTTGCTAGCTCCTGGAGAGCTCCTGGCGCTCCGTGAGGCTTCCCCCCCGCCCGGGGGAGCGCTGTCCCAGGTGCTGATCTTCTTCCAAGGGGACCTTGGCCAGCGAATTACCGGCGGGGACCCTGGCGAGGATGGACACTGTGCTCGGTACCCTGGTGAAAGGGCCCCGATTCTCTCCGTGGCTGAGCATCTTATAATAGGTGCAAATTCTCATTTAAGTATGGTTTGATGCGCTGAACCTTGTCCTTGGGATTACGCTGCCTCTGCGGTGCCTTCTAACTCGGCGCTGTCACTTACACAAGGATCACAAGGGAATTGCAGAGTCTTCGCTTCAGAGTGGATGAAACGGGGTTTGCTTTAAAAAAAACAACTTCAAAGAGCAAAAGTGGCCATGTTGGCCAGGAGTACAATGCTAGAATAATGTCCCCCTTAGGTCAGCCCCAAAAAGGATGCGCGGGGGGGGGGGGGGACTGCTAACACTGTGCCAACGCAAACTGTGCTAACACCTTTGCATTGACTTAATGAAGGCGCTGACATGAATTTTGGAAATAATAGAAAACAAATCGTTGTCCGGGGAAGGGAAAGACAAGCAAGATTTGCCCAGGACGCCTCTCTGCGGAGGAGAGGGCTGAGGGCTGTTCCAACGGAGTATGTTGTCTACTTGACCACAACTGAGTTCGGATTCAGGATGAGGTGGCTGCGGAGCACCTGGGGGGGGGGGACGGGGGACGGGGAGCAACAGGGCAAACCATTGTACCCGACCTCAGACTGACACGGTTTTACTTTTTTCCCAAAACACCAAAAAATAGTGTTCCCTGTCCTGTTCTTGACTGTTTTAAAAAATCACTTGCCAATTCACAAAATATTAGCATTCCTCCAGAACCACATACAATTCAATAAGAGCAAGTTCGTATGAGTATTGAGGAGGGGAGGTAAGGGACACACTGGCCAAACTCCGGCCGTTTGCCTTGCTTCCCCATGCCACTTGGGACCTTGACTTCCTTTCAGTGCCGGGCCCTGTCCTCTGTGGTGCCAAATAATCTGCTTCAGGGGGTTTCCCCGCCCGCAGGAGAAGAGCTCTCGGGTAGACAGAAACTGCGGTGGAGAAGCGGGATGGCTGATGAGAGCAGAAGCAATGGATTCCAGTGTAAGGCGCCGCTAGATTTTAGCCCTTTTTTCCTGACCTGTCTCCTTCCAATGAGAGAGGTTTCCTTTGCCTATCAGGGTCAGCAGCGCATCCAGCCCCGGGCAGACCCCATTTGATTACAACAGGCCTAAACACAGAGGCCCTTGGAGCCCTTCTTAACACAGAGGCTTTTGCCTTGAATTGGAAGGTGGCAGGAATGACTACGGCTGTTAACTTGGTTTTAAAATGCAACAGCTGGCGGAGGGGGCGCCCAATCGGCCCTCGCCGCCACCTCTCTTCCTGGCACGTCCCTCAGGTGTGGACGATGGAGCTTCATCTGCTAAGCCGACAGCCCACCTTCAGCCTTCCGCCTCTTCCGACGCCTGCGGCCTTCTTGAGGGAGTCGCAGGGCGCTAGATTTGGATCCGAAGCTCAGGACCTGCGAAACAGAGCGAAGCCTGTGTAGAAGTCACTCGACGCTTCCTTTCCCATTTGTTAAATGGGAATAAAAACCACCTCCTTCGCCCAGGGCGATCTGAAGCGCCCTCAGCTCAAGGCCTGGTTCTGCCTGCTAATGCAAGTGTTCCCTTGTTCCCTCTTAGCCCCTCTATTTAAGAGGGCCAGTGGGGTGTAATTCGTAAAGTGTTGGGCCTGGGTTCAAATCCCTGGAGACTCTTCCCGAGACGGCAATGGTAAATCACTCATGTATCTCCAAATCCCTAGTAGGGTTGCCATAAATCAGGGGCGACCTGACCACACCTACGAACAACAACAATCCCGATCGAACTCGATGGAATTTACTTCCAGTCGACATATTTAGGATTAGACTGGAAAGCTCGGGGTTACACATGTCGGCTCCGAAATCAACGCCCATTCACTCCAGTGGGATTGAAGCTACCGCGACGTGTGTAGTCCTTGCAGTCTCAACACGCTGCGAGATTGTAGGGACGGTCCCAACCCGTGAACTGTGTCTGACTAAGAGTAACTGAGCAATGTTGTACATGTTTATCTATGTCAACCTCAACGAGCTTAATCGGGCTTATCCCCAGGCACCGATCTACACGACTGCAGTCTTAACGGCTCTTCCGTGCCGATAATAACAATTGCCCTAGCTAAAACCATTATTAGATAGAAAAAATATTTGTTGACTATTATCACAGCTAGAACAGGAGGACAAGCTAACAGCTGGGCTGCCCTCCCTTCATTCGCAACTTTATGACAGGGCTGACTTCCTAATTTTTCCTGAAATCTCCGGAATGGTTTAGAATAAGTGGCCGCTGACAAATAGTAAAACGCTTTGAAAAGAAACAAGGCCATTCGGTTGTGCTTTTTAAAGGTGTCCTTTCCTTTCCTTCGCCGTCAAAGCGCTGGGGTTGGGGGGCGGGAGGAGTGAAGGGTATATAGTTCGTGCCGAAATTCGCCTTAAAGAAAATAATCGTCCCTCTAGAGCCGCCTAGTGGTGGGTTGTGGGAATCACTCCAAGATTCCCAATAGCCGGAATTGAGGCTCGCTTTTGGGCTAAGGCCACCCGTTTCCCCTCAAACGTGTTTTCTCCAGAATCTGTTGCACGTAAGGCAGTGTCTACTGGAAACCACAAAAGCGCAGAATCTGGGGATCAGAAAGGCCTCTTTTACTGGGTAGAGGGAGTCATCCCACTCTGGGGAAAGGCAAGGCTGAAGATTGGTTGCAACCGGCCGCTGGCGAAGGTTAGTTTCTCCTGACTTTAGAAGAGGAGGGACACTTTACAGGTGTTTTCTTGGAGCAGGTCAAACATCCAGACAGACAGGCAGGCATGCGCTTCCCCTCGGCCACCCTTTCTCAGACTCCACCCAACCTCATGGATCGAGATCTGAGCCGGACGCCCATGGCTGTGGGACAGCAGACAGAAGAACAGATCCTTGTGAAATGCCGAAGCTGAACGAATTCACCTTACCAGCCAGGAGACTAGGAACTGACAATAAACTAACGCCATTGCCTGTGCAACGGGCCCTCTTACCCACACCTTGAACCAGGGCCATCGACCTCCCACTGAAGACCATGGTAACCGAATGCAGTGGTTCTGTGCCGCCACTTCATACTTCCTTTTTTTCCCCCCTCCTCTCCAACCAACTCCAACCCGCCTAGGCCAATACATGAGAACCATAATTTCTTTAAAAATTGTCTGACACTCAGATCTATATATACACACACACATATAGCAGTGCCGGTGAAATATTTGCACCGGAAAGCAGGAAATCCAGTTATTTGTCCAAGTATCCGTGGAAAAAGAAAAGCGTAAGAACGCAGAAAGGGTGAGGTGGAGGGGAGTCAAGACAAGGAGTTTCCACTGCCAGAGCAGCTAATCGAGCGAGAGGAAGGGGCGCGAAACGACTTGCACAGGGCAGAAAAGATCAGATCCATTGCCCAAGACTTTCCCGCCCCGCCGCAGTTTCTTATACTACCCGTCGCTTGCTCAGGCCAAGGCGCGGCGAAGAACGTCTGAACGATTTGCCAGGGTTTGTTTTTTTATTATTATGCTTGTACACAGACAATACAAACGGGCGAAAAACCAAAACATTTTCCCCCAGTGGAATTCGCAACTTGTAGAAATAATTACTCAGGTGCACAGACATAACAGGAACAAATATTTTTGTTTCTTTTGTGTGTTTTTCTTTTCTTAAAAAATCACGACAATAATTTACAGAAGAGCCCAAAAATATACATACGATGAAAAGCCTGAATTTCTGTTTGGGAATTTCCTCTCCCCAGCCCCCGTCGATTGGAATCTAGGGTGAATTTTTGTTGTTGTTGTTGGTTGGTTTGATGCGTGTTTCGCTGTTCTTTCCTTCCCACTGCACGCCCAATAATAAAGAACGGGTTGATCATATAGATTTTCTACACAAAATTCGAAAACTCGCTACTCTACATCAACGAGGGGTGTGGGGGGAGAACTCGATCGAGTATTGATTAAATGCTCGACTGAACGGGGGAAAGAAAAAGCAGGAGGAGGGAAGAAAGAAAGAAAAGAAAATCGCTCTTTAACTGGCAATGCCTAATCTATTCCCCCAGGAAGGATGGTTTCGTGCCCTTACTTATGCATTAAAAATAAAAATAAAAAAATAATAAAAACAACCCAAATTCAAATGCATTTTTTTTTTAAAGTACAGCTCACGAAGTCATCTTCACTGGACTACACTATGGGTACCAACAAGTCGGTTGCCTATGATCGATTGTTGCTTCCTCATTACAAAGATTTACAGCAATAGAAATTATTTGATTGGAAGGGGAAGAGAAGAAGGTAGAGAGATGGAGGGGGGGGAATAGAACGGCACCCGCACGCGAAGTGGGGGAGGGGGTCAGGTAAGGACAACTGTGTTTGTGTGTGTGTGTATATGTGTGTGTGTGTGTGTGAGAGAGAGAGAGAGCTGTGCGTGTGAATACCGGTTAGAACCCAGACAATCGGCGGGCATGTTTACAAGGTATTCATTCTTTAAGCGCGGGTCGCCTATTTAATTTAGGGAAATCTTGCCCTATTTTACACTGAGCTGCCTTTTCTTGAAAAGGCAGGAATGTGCTCGGCTGATGGCATTGCTGGGTGGTCTCATCCACACGTACAAAGGGGCCGCCTAAATCAGCCTACGATTTCAATCTTAACGTGCGGCATTTCATGGCGAGAGTATTTGTTCGGGCAGGCAAGATTCAGCTAGAATCTAGGATATATATTTTTAAAGCCCCCGTCTATGAATCCAGTTAAACGCCAGTGGAACCAAGGACCACCGCGTGTCACTCTTCCGCTGAAACCCACCGGGTTGTAAAAGTAGTTAGCGCACAGCCTTCGTGTGTCTGTCCCTGTCAGCCCTGCCGTTCCTACCAGCGTTTCTTCCCAGTAAGGGAGGAAATTTGGGCGGGATGGTGTTCGTAGTTTTTATTTCCATAACCCTGCGGTCCTAATTATTTTCGGCCGGAAAAACCCGGGAGAGATGCGTTCAAGTCCCCTTGAAACCGGCCGGGAGTTCGCTGATAAATCCTGAACCAAATTGCCGCCAAATTCAAAGTGCATCGGATTCAAGAGGGACTTGCTTTCCAGTGAACAGATTGTAGGCCCGAACTGCCAATCCAAGTGAAGTTAGGATCCACTGTTTTAGGATTGCATTCAGAAGTGAAAAGACCACCGTGAGATAACTGCTACAATTTAAAAAAAATCATTGGAATTCTATTTATTTATTTAGCGCCATCTGTGTACATGGCGCTTTGCAAACTGCGATCCTCACCAGGCAGACCTGAACCAAAAACGAGGGGAGGGGACACTGTTTGAAATGAATGGGATTTACTTCCAAGTAAGTGCTCACTGGATCGGGCGCGGCTCCAGCCTCGCCAAAAAGACCCGGTGCAACCACCAGATTCGTTATCCGGCCAGTTCCGCCGTGCGGTGATTGCTCGGAAGGAAGTTTGGCTGGATTCAACTAACTCCCGAGTACGTGCGAATAGGGTTGTAAACTTCAAGTCCCATTAGCGCTAGCACGAAAAAGATCCGAAAAACATACAAATTTAGGCTGCGATTCCCTACCCGCGCCCTTTGTGAGAGTCAATCTGTTTCCTCCCACTGGGGTTCGCTTCCAAGTAGAAAGACTGGGCAGTGGTGCCGAAAATTATGGAGCCAAGTTTTGAAAGACAAGGGAACTTGGGCGTCTTCCACGGAGAAATCCAGAGGACCGGGTCGACCTGCCGGTACCTTCCCACCCCCGGAGAAGCCCCGAGTCCTGGGGGCTGCTCTGCTTGAAGGCAAGCCCTAGGGGGTCACCCTTTGGGCTCCCACTCGTTACACTGCGCGCCCCTGCGCTCTGCCAGTTCGCCCCTACCGAAAATCAGTGGGAATGGTTTCTCCTGGTCGCGTTTGCCCGGAGGAATCGATTTCGAAACCCACTGGGGGCCGAAGGGACAAAGAAGCCAATTTAGACCTGAACCGAAAGCTAAATGTCGTGGTTTCATGCACATTTCCGATCTAATCCCACACTCACAACTAAGGCCCGTTGCGTTCGATAGGAATTCCTCGCCGGTAAAGGGGTGCCGGATTGCAGCCTTCTGGGGAGAACTGTCCTTTCTTTTTAAGCGAAACCTCAAACTGCTTATAGTAGTGCGACTACTGACTGGGTTGATGACCGAATTTTTGGACCAGTTTATACGAAATTTTCTTGTAGTCGGACAGGTTTTTAAAATTATTATATTTAAAACATTATTATTGTTGTTATTGTTATTTTAAAAATCCAATTTATTGTTTCGACTTTGATTTCTTTTCCGCTATGGCTGTAAGGCTGCTTTGGGCCCTGCTTTTTTTTTTTAAGCCAAGTTTGTCCGCCTATAAAACACAGGGGCTCCCGCACACATTATTTCCTGCCTCTGACAAGGGACCCACGCACACACCATTTTACGACAGAGTCCTACATCTTCCTAACCACTACTAGGTCCCCTCACACAACGAGGCTTGCTCCTCCATGGGGACAGGACCGCGCCCTGACCTTCTCCAAGGGTTTGCTTAGGGCAGCCTAAGCAAACTAGCAGCAGCTTCTTGCAATAGAAACTGCAGCGCCCTTCTCCACGGCTTGCTTTCTACAACCGGCGGTTGCCCCTTCCACAGAGAGTCCATTTCCTCCGAGAGGTTGAGAAACAGGGAGCAGGGCCATTCGCCCTTCTTACTTTTCTCCTGAAGGGGGAAGGATGAGGAGGGAAAGCCAGTGGATTGAACTGGTGGGTTTGCAAGCCGCTGGCAACCCGGCCTTAGATCACCGTCATTCAAAAACAAAATCGGTAAATTGCCTGGGAGAGGCTAAGCACGCCCAAGATTTTCGCATATCCCTACATGGAGCTGGGAAGGCTGTGAGAGTTCAAAGCAAGTTTGCTTGGAAATCTTTCGAGGCCACCACAAAGCCGGTTAACTGCGACCTTTGGGTCTCCAGCTCAGTGACGGGGCAGCTGTAGGGCTGCAGTCCCCTTCACACCTGCCTAGGAACAAGCTGCAAGGAAGCTGCCGGGTTTACTCCCGATTGCGCTACAAGAACATGAACAGAGTAAAAACCTCCCGTGGAACATCACGGAACTTAATCTCAAACAACTGTGTGTTGAGGACTGAAGTTTCAGAATTGCACTAAAGATAAGAATCCGCGAACCCCACGCAGGAATTAATTTTGGAAGGGAGAGACCGGCACATTTAACCACTGTGCTGGGTTTGATTGGCACTGTGCTTCTGCAAACAGAGCCAGCCTGGGTGGCCTTGGGCAAGCTGCACCGTCCCAGGGCACACACACACACCCCAAGAAGGGGACGGTAAACCACTTCTGAGTATTCTCTACCTAGAAAATCCTGCCATAAGTCAGAACTGACTTGACGGCGCATGATTGTTATTAGTAGTACTGGTAACCAGTTCACCGCAAGGTGGACTTTGCCTGACCGTTAGACAATAGGCGGTGGCTGCCTCAAACAGTCGATCTGAGGTGTCGGAAAAGGCAGGAGTTTTTTTTCAGTAATCCAAGATATTGTGATTGCACCTTTTCTGCCAGGAAGGGAAAGAGTGGGCAGTGTAGTTCTCTGCTCGGCTAAAATAACTTCGCTAGATTCGGGTACTCTATCTGTATCTTATTTGTGCCTGCAGAGGTTTAAGTTCTGGAATAATAACAGCAGGGAAACAGCGGCCCCAGTCCCGGTTGCTCAGCTCAAAGAGGAAACAATTCGGGTATGATTACAGTTGCAGGGCCATGGAGAGGGAAAGACCACAGAGTTGGCGGACGCAGGACTAGCAGGAGGTTCGCCATCCTTTGCGGATGCCGGACCCTCCACCTCCCACGGAGACTAAATGGCTCCGCTGCTTGCGCTCTCCTGCGTGCCTCTGTGTGTGTATGTGCGCGTGTGAAACAGAGAGAGGGGGGGGGGGGAGAGAGAGAGAGATGGGGGGGGAGGTTGCGCGTGCGCGGGACAGCCTGCGGGTTTTGGGGGAAAAAGAAGCACTCCAGTGGCCTCGCGCTCCGGGGCTCGCCCTCTAGCGCAGCGCAAAGCCAGGGTTCAGTGGGAAGGGATTGGCCGGGAGGGAGGGAGGGAGGGAGGGCGTGGCCGCCCCTCCCGGCCCCACCTCCGGCCCCGGCCCCGCCCCTGGCCCCTCCTCCCGGCGGGCCGGGCCCCTCTAGCTGTGCGAGTAGAAGCCGTAGTAGCCGATGTCCTTGGCGCAGGTCTTGTCGCAGTCCCGGGGCCCCAAGGCGGGCTCGCTCTTGAGCGGCGACGAGCTCTCGGAGGCCGGGGTGCCCGCCGGGGAGAGCCGCCGGCGCTTGGCCTGCTCGTAAATCCCAGAGTCGGTGGAGTCGATGGACTTGATGGACGACGGGGTCTCGATCCAGCTGGAGTCGGACAAGTCCTTGGGCGGCTTGGAGTCCTCGGGGGCCTGCCCGGCGGCGGGCGGGGGCGGGGGCGGCGGGGCCACCAGGGGGGAGCGCTCGGGGGCCGCCAGGCTGTCGGGCTGCTCCTCCCCGCCGCCGGGCCCGGCCGGCAGGTAGGGGTTGCCGGCCCCGGCCCGGGCGCCGCCGCCGCCGGTGCCGCTCCCGCCCGCGCCCGCGCCCGCGCCCCCGCCGCCGTTGGGCCAGCAGGAGAGGGCCTTGGCGCAATACTGCGGCGGGCTGCGCGCCCCCCAGCCCGAGGGGTCCGGGTAGTAGCCGAGCGGGCGGGCGGGGCAGGTGGCGGCCTGCAGGGGCAGCGCCTTGACGCCGGCGGCGGCGTAGGAGAGCAGCGTGGCCGCGTTGCCCGCCAGTTCGCCGGCCGGGTCGTAGGCCGAGGCGGCGGCGGCGGCGGCGGCGAAGTCCAGCCGGTTGTTGGCAGGCGTGACGAACCAGCGCTGCGGCGACGGCCCGCCGGGCTCCTCGGCTTGCTGCGGCGAGAGCAGCCCGTTGGGGTGGGGCACGCCTCGCTCGGGGCCCCCGCCGCCGGGCCCCCCGCCGGCCCCGCCGCCGGGCCCCGGGTGGCCGTGGCCGTGGGGGTGGGGGTGGGCGTGGGGGGGGTGGAAGCCGCGCGACTTGGCGTAGTTGCTGACGAACTGGTCCTGCAGGAAGGAGCCCGCCGCCGCCGCCGCCGCCATGGCGTAGCGGGCGCCCGGCACGATCTGCGAGCGCGGGGAGTCGTTGGGGGGACGGGGTCAAGCGGTCCATGTCGCAGCCCGTGTAGATCCTGGGAAGGAGGGGAGAGGGAGGGAGGGAGGGAGAAAGGAAGGCAAGGTGACTCCCTGGCCGGGCCAGAAGACGAGGAACAACCCCCTCCCCTCCCCTCCCCTCCGCCCCTGGTCGAGAGCGGGATGTGGGGCGCGCCCCCTCTCAGATCGCCACTCCCTCGCAAGACCTCGCAACCTGGGGGTGGCCCTGGGACAGGCATGGTCCCCGCTCAACCCTACTTCACTGGGTTGTTGGGAAGCTAAAAAGAAGAGCTGAGAACAATGGGCGCTGCCATGCAACCTCTGGGTAGCCCCCGTTCGTCCCGGAGGTTCAGCCTGCCAGCTGACCTGGAGAGCAACAGCTGGTCCTCCCGATGCTGGGCTGCACCTCCCGTCAGCCAGCTCATGGCACTGGAAGGAGGGTCTCCTGTGCATGTCTATCCCGCCGGGGCCTACCCCTAGGGCTGCAGCAGGTCTTATGCTAAGGCTCTACTAGTGGCACGGAAGGCAGTCTCTCTGAGCCGGTGGTACTTAGGCCACACTTGCCAGTGGCCACCACTCAGGCTGCCTTCCCTCAGTTTCTCATTGCAGGCCCTCACACAGAGTGACCAGATGAGGAAAGGCCGCCACTTGGCAGAACGTGGCCTCCAACCCAGGCAGGCTGATACACAGGTTGCCTCCCACACACATACCCCTGGCTCCTGCCTCTTTTAACACAGAGTCAACACTCAACCTCTCCCTCTTCCCAGACAATAGCGGGACAAAGACAATTTCTGCTTCTCTGAGGTGTTTAAAGGTACAGCAACTCAACGATGAGGGGAGTGAGATATCCCACTTGTTTTTAGTTCAGGCACCACTACATTTGAACCTCAAATTTAAAAGGGGGCACCCACCTATTGGGTTCAAAAACAGAATAAATAAAACAGGCAAATCTAGGGATGATGACCTCACCACCCCCAACTCCCTCTAAAGCAACCATTCTCAACCTTTACAGTATGAAAGGAATGGAAGGCCGATTCAGGACTGCCTAAGTCCCATTAGAGACTTTATAAGGTGGTGCGTGAAGAATTGTTTCCAGTCTGTGGGCCCGCTTCAAATGTCTGGGGGGATGACACCCAGGGGGCCATATGACCCCCATTGAGAATGGCTGTCCTATAGAATGATTTGAACACACTGGGGAGATTCTTTGTGACAGTGCTAAGGACAGGGAAATTAACCTTTACTCAGGTAAGGATCCCTGTGCCAAGTTCTCAAACAACACATTTCAAACCTAGGGAAGCAGGGACAGTCAAGCATCAAGCAGGGAAAAACAAAACAAGACCCAGATCAGTAAGTACTGCTGCTAAACCTTAAAAACTAGCGGGTTTATTTCAATGAGATCTTCCCTAGATTACAAGCCTCTTCCTCATACTGCAAAGTGCAGGAGTGTTAAGACTCCAGAAGTGTTTTCAGCACCTTGGATAACACCACTGCCTCCTCAAGGGTGGCTCCCTACCTCTCCGCAAGGAGACGATGGTGAAAGGTGTTTCCATGGGGAAAAATCCATGCACCCATACTTTGATGAAGCCAAGAGACTGGAGAAACCCAGTTGCAGAGGAAAGCCTGTGGCTGCCCAAACAGGCAAGTTGAGAGCTTTGCACCTGCAACTGCTTGTAGGCCATGCTTACAGCAGGAGCCCCAATTTGGGAAACTAGAGATGATGGGGAGCCCATGTGTCCACTGAAAGGATGGGCGTGGATCTATGGTTAGTGCTTCAACCACAACCTGAGTTAAATGCCCTGGAGATCCAGGGGGGGTTTTCAATAAAAGGAGGAGGGGGTGAGAGTGGAATAACAAAATGGTGAGTACAGATGACTGGTTAGTTCTGGGTCACTGCAGTTCTCGGAAGGGTGACAAGCATTACAACACAATGGGTAATTTATTCTGCAACGCTAGCATCAGTATTTCATGGAGCCTAAAAAAAAAAAAAGGGAAGGGAGTCCCTGATCCCAGAAGTCTCCTGCTGCAGAACTTCTCTTCCTTTTAGTTCTTCTAACATTTTGATCTTCTCCAGGCAGTCTACCTAAGGGTAGGAAAACTCTGGCCTACCTCACAGGGGTGCTGTGAAGATACAGCTGGGAGGAAAAGAGCCTTGAGCTCATTGAGAAAAGGCAGGATATAAATGTGACTAATAGATATATTTTTTAAAAAATCCAGGAGATTTATTGTGTCAACACTCTAGCACAAATGAAGTCTCTCTGGCCTGTGCATCCAAGAAAGAAGAGGGGGCAAGAAACTTTTTTTCCCAAAAAAAATCTAGAAGACCCATAACATAGAAAATAAATCAACCCCCTCCCAGGGAAAGACGGCATTCCTGACCCCTTAAATCAATGGAGAGCGAGAAGCCTAGAGCTTTAGACAAGGCAGCGCACCTGGAGATCCAGAGAGGAAGAGGATCGCTGCCTGGCTTGGAACCCAGAATCCAATCAACTGAGTCCTCGTCTGCTTGATAACTAACCCAGACAAGGAAAGATTGGATTATGTCAGGTTCACTAAAGTACAAGTCTGATTAAAAGAAAATAAAAACTTTTTATAGCTTCATTTTTTAAAAAAATGCAGACTTAAAGTGGCCTGAAATCCTTGCCGGTCCTCTGCATGCCATTTCATTACAAGGGAAATGATATTTATACTTGGGAAGCCTAACCTTGTCGAAAGGTTAAGGCGAAGCTAATGGTTTGTTTTAAACCAGGCAGCCCACCCGTCCTCCAAGAATAGGCCTGACAGTGGGGCAAATTGATGCCGGCCCAAACACACTCAACAGGCCCTCGGGAGTCATTTGTAACAAACAGCAGGCCAGGCCGACTCTGCGTATTTCTCTCTATAGCCCCTGACATAACCAGGGCCGCCGCCAGCGAAGGCGAGGGAGGGACCGGCGACGGGGCTGCCTTCCATGAAAATCGCTCCCATTTATCAAGGGCTGGATGAGGGCATCTTAGGGGCAGCCACGTAACCACACTCGCTTCTTTCTTTTTCTTTTTTAAAATGTCTCCCTTCCCTTTCATTTCACAAAAAAACAGACTAGATTCCTCAAGCCAGAAGACTTATCAGCAGCCAGCCCCCTTTCTCGCCCTCGCTATTAATTTTCAAACACGGCGCCTAGTCGGACCCGGAGAACGGGAAGAGCTTCCGCCTCAGCTTATCTCGGAAGCCAGGAGTCCCCACGTAGGATTGTTCCGCACGCAAGGGCGTCGCGTGGCGACAAAGCCTAGCGAAGATTCCACCTCGCCCGCCCGCCCGCCCCCAAATTAATTCTAGAAACAGGGCCTCCGTTGCATTTTGGAGGGCCTTCCCTGGCTGTCTGCTTGCGATCGGGGTGCTTCCAGGGCGGGGTGCCCGGGCAAGTGATTCACTTTGTTCTTTCTTTACCATCAGCTGAGTAGATCAAAAAAGGTGGCTGAAGCATGTGAAAGGAGAACCGGTCCCTCCCTCTGCTAACATTCCGATGCCGGGAGAACCAGAAGGCTGCTTTTCCATCACAGGCATTTCTTACAATCGGGGCCATAACTGTGCTTGAGAAAATCTTTGGGGTCCCTCTCCAAATAGCAGGCGCTCCCAACACCTTTCCGGACGCCGCAGGGAGGTCTTCGGGACCTTTTGGACCACTAGGTCCCAACACGCTTCAGAAGCGTCCCTCTAGAAAGGGGCTGGTGGTTTGCAATCTAAAATTGCACCTCAATTTGCAACTTTATTCCCGCCGCCCCCCCTCCCCGGAATGCTACTTAAAGTCTGAAGGTCTAATAGAATCCAAAGAGACTGTTTCCATGGCACTGAAGAAGGGAGGAGAAAGTTCTGCCTCTCCTTCGTAGCCTCTGCAGGCCACATTTCACCCTCCCACATTTATTAATTTCAGGTCTAGTTGGGTGACTATCTTGGCTTTCCAAAAAAGCCAGTCTCCACCAGAGATTGAGACTGGGAAATCCAGCAGTATGTAACTCTAAAGTAGAGCAGGCCCACTGAATGAGCTGGGATCTGCAGAGTCAATTCCTCCATAAGCTCCATTGATTCTAACGGGCCTACTCTACTTGCGACTTACTACTAGATTTCAGCCATTGCACACTTTTCCTGCTGAGCCATGGACACCTCCAGCCAGCAAGGCAACAGCGACTGTATTTGTGTCTGCCACCCTTTGCACACTGACCTGGGACTCACAGGTAACTTCCCTTCCCCAGATTGCCTATGCCAGAGGGTAAAACCCTTTCGAATCCTGTGGGCATGGCTTCTGAGCCAAAAGATGCCTACGTTCCTGCTGAACTGGCTTCTGAAGTCCCCACAGCCATCAACCACCAGTCAGCCTTATGTCGGTCCTTGGCCTTGAGACCTGAGATTCTTTCACTGGCGTAGGATGTTTCATCTGTTCTCAACAGAGGTTGAGGACAAACCCACCTCTTGCAGGCGGGGTGGGGGAAAGGCTGTACAAACCTGAGGGGACGTTGAACAGTATGGAGGCTGCCAAAGGTGAAGAAGGACAGAAGCAGCACCCCACACAAAAAAAGTTTCATAGGGTGACCCTTTGGTTCGTTTGAAAACAGAGATATTCTGAAAGGACTGAGGTTTCTCCAGGAGGCTGGTAAAGAGGCATTCTGGGTAACTCAAAACCTGTGCCAGCCCCCCAATTTTTTTATCCTAAATTTTGTTGTTTTGATCCTGTTTTAAAGACCAGGTATTTAAATCGCGGGGGGGGGGGGGGAGAGAGTGGGAGGGTGGACTAGAAACCATAATTGTTGTGAGACTTCTAACCAGATAAAGCCTTAACTCTGGCTTATCCACTGAATCTTCTTCCTTCCTGACTTTCCCTAACAGGATTAGCTTTAGTATAGACAGTTTCTACAATTGCTCATTTCTCCTACAAGGGATAGTCCAAAATTATCCTTTCTCTAGTCCAGAGTCGTCGTCTTCTTTTAAGACAGTAAATGAAAAAGAACATCCTAATATGTGGCTACAGAACTGTGGTGGGGAAGGTTTATCCTTTGTGATGTTGACGTTCTGTTGTTTACTACATTTGGAGAACCTGGGATCTTTCAGCTACAACTCCAACCATCCCCAAGTACTGGCCATGCTGCTTGGACATATGGGTGTTGGGAATCTAATAACATCTGGAATGCCAGATACTCCCCACCCATTTTAAAGTTAGGGTGCTGTCTGGATATCTCAGTGGTTTAGATATCTATCTGCAGAGCCAGAGACTGAGAGTTTGATTCCTCACTGTGCCTCCAAGGAGAAGAGCCAGCCTGTGTGGCCTTGGGCAAGCTGCACAGTCCCAGGATGCCCCCAGAAGAAGGGGATGGTAAACCACTTCTGAGTATTCTCTACCTAGAAAACCCTGAAAAGGGTCACCATAAGTCAGAATTATTATTATTATTATTATTATTATTATTATTATTATTATTATTATTATTATTATTATTATTATTATTATTATTATTATTTAAAGTTAGGAAGTTATTTATCAGCCTTTGTGATTCTAAGCATGAATTAAGTTACTTTGAAGCAAGTTCTGTTGCAATGGAACTTCTTCCCTAGAAAGTAGGCTTAAAAGTACTGCAGTTCCGTTCACTGCTTATGCAACAGGAGGGGGGGGGGGGGAGAATCCCAGACACATTTGTTTCAAGCTGGGATAAGAATTCAGGGAGGGGATGATAAAAGCTGCTGGACTGACAATTGGAAAGACTTGCACCTTGACCCCTGCTTAGCTGTGAATTATCTAAATCACCTCACAAGGTTGTTGTGAGTATAAAACAGGATCCACCCCCCCCTTTTTTTTTTTTTACTCCAAGGGAGCGCAAGACAGAAAGGCAACAGCTAGCTAGCTAACTACCTAGCTAGATATTCCTCACCTACCCAAAGCACTCCAGATTATTTAGATAACAATACTTCCTCACCTCTCCGCCGGCTCCCCCCCCCCCCATCTCAGCAATCTGCTTTCTCTTCCCTAAGCCTCTAAATAGAGACAGAGCGCCCTACCTGGGGAAAACCGGCAAGGCCAAAGTCGGTTTCTCCTAGCACCGGTCTTCCCATTAAGGAACCCGCTGAACAAAGGAGGCCAAAGGTACAGGTGCCCCTTTTTGGCTGCTCGTCCTGCACTCTAACAGGGGTGGATGATGGTTAGCCTGTGCCTGGATGTGTCTTTTCAGGGCACAAAGCTTGCTTTCATCAACAGTCCCCTCCGCCTTGTCCAGGCCCTCACTGCTGGGATCAGGCACACTCAGGGACTCTCCCAAACTTCCTCAGAGGGGACCCGTCCCAGGAACACTCCACCATCATGAGAAATCTAATTCCACTGATTTCTCTCTGGAGAAATCGAGAAGGCACAACTAGCCACGCCAAGGTGTCCTCTCGCCCTTACATTTATTTCTAGGTACGATCAGAGAATAAACAACTGAAGCCAAGGTGACTTACGTGTCATAGTTGTCTCGAAAGCCTTTTGCGAAAGGATTGTGATCTATCTTCAGCTGTGTGATCTGAGAGAGGGGGGGGAAAAGAGAGTCAACCATCTGTTCCTGAACACAAGGAAAAACAAAAGCCGGTGCTGCCTCTGCCAGGTTAGCTTTTGTTTTAATTTACGGAAAAGCAACGTTTCTGGGGCTTCATCTTGGAAGTCCCTCTCTTTAACAGGAACCGAGTGCTAATTATTATTATTAAAAAAAATTAGAAGCACTTCATGACTTTCTCCCTCCCACACAGGCACATAGTCGTCCCTCCTTAAGGACTTCATTAACTTCGATGGGTTCAAATATTTTCGCTTGAAGAAACAGCTCAAATGCCAGTTCTCCTCCGCAACTCAAGCCCGCCACCTTACAATATTCGCCACCCTCCGCACTGGGGACCTCAAATCCGTCTTCGGACTTCGTGCAGTTTGGCTCCCCCTCCCCAACACACACACCTTGGGAATAAGACTCACACAAATCGGAAGCCCCATTTAATTCAGTGGGACTCCCTTCCCAGCCACTCGGCTTGGGTGGCCGGACTGCCTAATCCAGACAGGTGCTCGGCGGTGCCTTCACCAAACAGACTAGTGATGTATTTGGATCCGGATGGGCAGAGGCTGGATCTCGATCTGCTGGTAAGTTTCTGGGTGATTTGAGTAGATAAACAAGAGGCCCTTGCAGTTAATAACAGCAAGGGGAGAATGATCCCACCCACCGCTTCCTCCTGAATTGTACTGCTTGAAGAAATGCCGGCCGGAAAGGGAACAGGGATGGATTTGGGTAGGGAAGGGCTGTGAGATGCCTGACGGCTCAAAAGGAGGGCGGAACTGAGAGCCGAAAGAAAGAAAGAAAGAAAGAAAGAAAGAAAGAAAGAAAGAAAGAAAGAAAGAAAGAAAGAAAGAAAGAAAGAAAGAAAGAAAGAAAGAAAGAAAGGCGAGAAGCGAAAACAAACAAAAACACAGTGGAACCTGCAATGGTTCGTTAACTAAAACGTTTACAGTATTTGAAAGCCGAATTTGTAGACTGAAAGATCGCCGTCCGATGTACACGTTTACCAGAGGAGCCAATCTCATTGAACCGCCACGACTACTTCTGGGTAGACGTGCACAGCCTTGCACCAGGCGGTGGCCTCCCTGCCTACTCGGTAGTTCAGTGAGTCTTATGCCCAAGGATGAGTTTACAGGATGCCCCCCCCCCCGAGCAACGGCACCCGCAACGGAATGCTTCCTAGCGGCAACGACTCCGGTTTATTTTTATTTATTTATTTATTTTTGTAAAGGAGCGCGCACCAAACCCCGCGTGCGTATATGTGCAAATACACAACCCTAACCCACCCCCACCCCCCGGCATTAAAGGAGCGCGCGCGTTCTAAGCCGACTGGCCTCCCCAGGTGAGAAGGCGGCAGTTCAGCCTGGCCGAAGAGGCGGGAAGGAACACCCGCAGAGGGAGGAAAAAAAGGGAACAGCGAAGGCCCCTGGGCTCCTCAAGGGAGCAGAGAAATCGGCCTGGGATTTCTCGGGCATCTCTCATTATTCTCCCAATTAGGCAGCGATTTCGGTTCTAAAGGACGAAAACCAAACACAAGCAAAACCCAAACGCGACCCCTCCGCACCCAGCCCCCAAAACACTTGGCCGGGAGAAGGTAGCCGCCCCACAACTCCTGAAGATGGGTTTGTGGCTGTGCCGAAGCTAACTCGCTCCCTAGGACACATCCACACGTTTACCACCAAGCTTCCCTCCAACCCGCCGCCGCTGCCGCCGCCGCCTTCCCAGGGCCCGCCTGTCCCTCAAAGGGCGAGGGGCGACTCAAAGGAGGCCGGGCGACCGGGAGGAACTCTTTACATCGGTGTTCTGGTAGGCGGTGACGGCGATGAACTGCGTCTCCGGGAAGGTGAACGTCTGCACGCGGCCGGGCTGGCTGGTGTCCTCCGTGCCGTCTTCGTTCACCTCCACCACGTGCAAGCGCGGCTGGTATTTGTGGAGGGACTGCAAGACCACCATCTGCGGGCCAGGGAGAGAAGAAAACAGGGCGGTGGGCTCCGGGACTTTCGCACTGGCGACGGTCTTTATCGGTACGAACGGGAGAGGCCGCGGAAAGCAAAAGTGAAAGCCAAGGGAACCACCGCCTCCCCCCCCCCCCCCGCCTAGCGAGCGAGGCTTTTCCCTCCCGTCCCGCGGCGCCTTTGTTCCCCTCCGCCGCGCCCCCCAGGCCCCCCACCCCCACCCGGCCAGCGCACCTTCTTCAGCAAGCTGTGGGATTCCGCCCCCCCCCCAAAAAAAAAACCTTCCCCTTTCTTCTCCCCCAAACCCTCCGTGATTTTGGCCACCCTATAACTGGATCACACCCGCAATCTGCTTTTTTTAGTTTTCCTTTTCGGTTTTTTTTTTTTTTTTTAATTGGAATCGATGACTCCATTCTTTAAAATGTCCTTCCTTTGTTTGTTTCTGTCTTTTTCACAAATCGAGCCTTCGCGGCTCCGGGAGGCTTGCTTTCTTCGCTCGGGTTATGCAAGGAGGGGAAGGGAAGCGAGCCTCTCGGATTCCGCTCCTCCGGAACTTGTCGCTGAGAAGCAGAAGAAAGACAAGTCCCTTCGGCAGCCCCCTTGGGGGGGGGGGGGGAACTAACGCTGCCTCCCTGAAGCCAAGGGGAGTTGAACGGGCCGGCGCGTCGCGTCCCTCAACTGACCTGCCCGTTGTTGTTGGAGGCACCTTTATTGTTGGTCAGCTTCAGCTTCCCGAAGGAAATTTCCTGGCGCATCCAATGGGCTCCCGTGTTGGGTGAGTCGGGGTGCATATAGACCCGGTTTCCTGAACGGAAGACAGGACACGGTCACGCCAAACACGGGCCGAAGAAGAGCAAGAGAGCAAGATCAGGTGGGAAGGAAGGAAGGAAGGAAGGAAGGAAGGAAGGAAGGAAGGAAGGAAGGAAGGAAGGAAGGAAGGAAGGAAGGAATCCATTCATATTAGGGGTACTCCTTCCCTCCTCATCCCCGGCACCCTCTTCCAAGCCTGTCCATCAAGGACTTCAGAAAATCCCTTGGGCCCTTCCCAGCCCGAAAAGCGGCGGCGGATCCCCTCTTCCAGTTTGAGTTCAACTGGGAATGGTATAAGTCAACAACAAACGGGGGAAAAGGAAGCTAAAAAAGCGGGTTGGAGGAGGTAGATCAAAAAACTGAGAATTACACCACCCTTCCCTCTGCTTCCCCGCTCTTCCAGCCGCCCTCCCCCTCCCTTCCTTTTGTCACAACCTGGCTGATCTGAACCAGTCCACCAAGGCTCCAATTAAGCCTTCTCACCTCAGCTGAAGGGTGCCCGATTGTCTCTCTCTCTCTGTGTGTGTGTGTGTTTGCGCTCGCGCGCCTTTGTGCATGGAAGTGGCGGAGCGGGGGGGGGGAGGAGGGAGAGAGGTGAAGCGAACGTGTTAATTGGGGGAAGGCTTGCCTTGGACGTTGGTGTCCGCTTTGCCGCAAGGAACCCATTTGCCGCCTTGAAATCTCCAGTGATTCGGGTCGGCCAGGATGACATCCACAAAAATATTGTAGTGAGCCGTGGGATCCAGACCAGAAATATTAAAACTCAAGAAAGGGAACATCCGCCTGTTTTGAGAAAGGAAGCAAGCAGTTTTTTGTTTTGTTTTGTTTTGTTGTTAAAAAAAGGAGATAATTTTTTTTAATTGATAGAACAAATAAAAGAAAACCCCTTCCCTCTCCTTGAGACCTCTCGCTGAACGAGCTCAATAATCTTGCCCTTTGCTAAATAAGCTTGCGGTTTTTCGTTTGTTGTGGATCGCCTTCTCTTGAGAAAGGCGCAAAATAACCCCCAAAGTGAGCCAGTTCGTTTCCCCCCTTTCGCTCAGCGGAAACCTATTCCGGGCACTTAGGATCAGATGACAAGGCTAAGCACCATTCCGATTGAAATGGCGAGCACCTGCCAAAAAAAAAACAAACAGGGTGAGGGCTACCAAGGCCCCCGCGGTCAGACTGCGACCGTCACCCCAGTGGCTGGCAACCAGCCTTTCCTGGCGACTCCAAAGAAAGGTCTTCGATCTACCGGAACGCAGGTGCCAGAGATTCCCCTGGAACTTTCTTTCGGGATCCCCAAAGGCCAGCAGACGATCGTGAACCTGGGGGTTGCCTGTCACATGGGGTACCGCGGGAGCAAAACCTGGGGCACGAGGCTCAGGTTGCTTGCGGATGCCCGGTGCCTCTCCGCCCAAGCCTCCTTGAAAGCAGGTCGCCGGAATAAGCCCGGCGATGCGCGGAACTGGGGGCAGCGCTGGCTCCTAGGAAGCGCGGGAGGCCATCTCAAGATGATGCCCCAAATATCAACCCGGAATAAGGACAACGGTGGCGATGTCGCTCTTGTTGACGAGGAGGATAAATGTAACATCCGTTGTTGACCTTAACAGTAGGCAACAACGCTTTTTGGTTTTTTAAATTATTATCATAATATTCTCCCTAGAGCGAGGAAGAAAAAGATGGCAATAATTAAGGAGAAGTAGCTTTAGGTTAGGGGGGAATAGAGACAAACAAAAAGGAGAAGAAAATTATTCCCCCCCAAAAAACACACAAGAGAAAAGAAAAGAAACGGGAAAAAGGAAAAAAGGGGAACAGTTTTCCCCCCTTTGCGGCTCTTTCTTTGTCTCTTGTTGTTTTGCTTGCGCTCCTTCTCGGCGGCTTCTCGGTTTTCGAGCCGAAAGCGAAAGAAAACCAAACTCCTCGCGAAGGTAGAAAGTGAGAGGGAATTAAGAGAGGCAGCCAGCATTCAAAGGAGGGAGAGAAGGAAGGGGGAAACGGGGAAGGAAACTCCCGAGGAGAGCCGGGCGTGCGGGAGCCTTGCCCGGCGCGGAGCTCCTTTTCCCGGCGCCCTCGCGGGAGCGCGGCCGCCTGGGCCCCTTCGGCCGGTCGAGCTCCGGCCGGCACGGGGGGGGGGGGGGTCGGATCCCGGGCGGGGACCCGGTGGTCCGGAGCCGCCGGAGCCGCCGCCCGCCCGCCGCCCGCCGGCGCCCTCCGAGGTTGCGCCCGGCCGGCGCGCCGCTTACCTGCCTTGCTTGGTTATGATCATCTCGGTCTGGTGCCGGTGGAACTTCAGCCAGAGGGGCCGGTTGCAGAGGTAGACCTGCGCCTTGCCCGGCACCAGCCCGCCTTGGGCGGAGGGGAACTGGTAGAAGGGCGAGCCCTGGTACGAGTGGCCGTACTGCTGCGGGTACGGGTAGCCGGCGGCCGGGTAGCCTTGGGGCGCCGCGTTGGAGAGGAGGCTGTTGTAGGCGCCGTTGGTGATGACCGGGTGGTGCGCCATGTAGCGCCCGGGGCTGGCCAGCGAGAAGGCGGCCGCGGCCGCGTTGTGCTGGTGGCCCGGGTACGGGAACATGCTGGCCGCGGCGGCGGCGGCGGCGGTGGCGGCGGCGCTGGCCGCGGCGGCGGGCGAGGGAGCCGAGGCAGCGGCCGGAGGCGCCGGCGGAGGCTGGCTGGAAGCGGCCGGCGGCGGCGGCGAGGAGAGCGAGTAGCGATCCGCCGCGGCCGCGGCCGCCTGCTGCTGCTGCTGCTGCTGCTGCTGCTGCTGCTGACGCTGCCGCCGCCGCCGCCGCTCCATCGAAGGCGGGACGGAGCTGCTCGGAACCCCCGCCGCCGCCGCCGCCGCCGCCGCCGTCCAAGAGGCCGGGCGAGAGTTTGGCGCGCGGCGGCGGCGGCGGCGGCGCCTGGGCTTGTGCCTGCGGCGGCTGCGGCGGCTGCTGTGGCGGCGGCTGCTGGTGGTGCTGCTGGTGGTGCTGCTGGTGCTGCTGGTGGTGGTGCTGCTGATGCGGGTGGTGCGGGTGGTGCGGCTGGGCGTCCCCTGGCGGGTCTTTGGAGTCAGGGAAATTGTCTGCCTCGGCCTGATTCGTCATCCCCCCCCCTGGCGAGTTTTTTCAGAGGTGAACTCCTCTCCAGGTTGGGCTGGTGGCTGGGCTGGTGGCGGCTGTCGCTGCCGCTGCCGCTGCTGCCGCCGCCGACGCCGCCGGTGGCGGTGGTGACGGCGAGGCTGTCAGGCGCTGCCGCGCTCGCCGAGAGGATCGCGGCGGCGGCCGCGGCGGCGGCGGGGATGGGGATGATGATGGTGGTGGTGGTGGTGGTGATGCTCGTGCAAGGCGAGCTCGGATCCGCCCGCGGCGGGCGAGTAAGCCCCGCCAAGCCCGCCGCCGCCGCCGCCGCCGCCGCTGACATGGAGGAATTTCTTGGAGAGCATCATCGACGGAGGCAACAGACAAGGCTCCAGCTGCATCGCGCCGGCCCCGGCCCCGGCCCCCCGCGCCTGCCCTTGGCCTCCCCCTCGGGCAAACACAACCCGGCCGCCCTTGAATGAACCCCGGGGTCCGTTTGGCCGGGTGAGGGTGGACGGGGTGTGTGTGTGTGTGTGTGTGTGTGTGTGTAAGGAACCGGCTCTTTCTTTCTTTCTCTCTCTTTCTTTCTTTCTCTCTCTCTCTCTCTCTCTCTTTCTTTCTCGATGTCTTTTTTATTTATTTATTTATTTTCACGCCCGCCGGCCCATCCATTCTGCTCAGCCCGGGACTCTGGGCGGCGCGGGGAGCCTAGCAAGCTTCTCCCACCACCCGAGGCTGGTCCCAAACTGAAGCCACGATGCCTTCCCCGCCAGCCCCCCGCCCCACACACGCAGCCCCCCCCCCCCGCCCACCCGCCCGCCCTGCCGGCAGCCCCGCTTCTCCCGAGCAGAAGAGATTGGCCAATTGACACCGTGCAGCAATCAGAGAAGCCCCGCTTGTGATCTCCAGGCTTGCCGAGCGCATGAAACGGCTCCTGCCATTGGTTAACCGAGGACAGTAATTTAATTAGATATACATTAATTAGGATAATCACCTGGCTCCCGGTCGCGACGATCAAGACAAATGGATGGAGATCCATCCATTTGTCTTGATCGTATAATATATAATATAATTATTATTCTTAGTATTATTGGCGTGGAAATTGATAGATAGATAGAAAGACAGAGGAAAGGGAGGGTAAGGCAGGCTTACTCTTGTGTCGGACCTGAGTGGAGGGGGATGAGGGAGAAATGATTCCAGAAGACCCTAAAGAGAGAAGGTGGGGCCCCGGGCTCAAACCGCACTCCTTTCAGCCGGCGATCTTGGGGTTCCTCTTTCTATCTCGGGGTTCCCCAGCCAAGCGGCAACGAGAGAGAGGGCGGCCTGGGCGCTTCTCGCGGAGCCCCTTTCCACGCTTCTAAGGTTTCAGAGTGTTTAGGAGACACTTAGATGAGCTCTCCGAAATAATAACAACAATAATAATGATTTTAAAAAAAAACGCTCCACCTCTTTCCTGAAGGCGAAGCGCTGGGACCGGCAACGTGATTCTCTCCCCCCCCACCCCACCCCACCCCACCCCAGTTAGCACGAATTTACCACGGGCCAGACCCGTCACAGCCGCACAGAGGAAGCTGGGGGGGGGGGGCTCTCGGAACGTGTCAAGTCCACGTTCCTTCCCCAACGGCAACGTTATCTATTTAGAAAAGAGAGAGAGAGAGAGGCTGCTTCCGTTTTCCTCTGCGATTCTCTCTGTTGACAACAAACACCGGCTACCAGCGTGTAACAGTAACTGCATCGAGGACCGTGGGAGTGGGTGGGCGGGTGGCTGGGTGGGGGGTTAGAGAAAGAGCCGTCGCTTTCTCCCCTCGTGTACACTCAAGGTATTATTTCCTTTTAGTTTTGAAATAATCATAAGCTGAAGTGCCTTAATGTAGTTGCCTTGATGTTTACGGATTCTTTGGTAAATAAATATTTTATCTACGCGCCGGAATGCGGGGGAGATTATCAGAGAAAACCAGTGTACGAGGCATCCATCTAGGCAAAGCTATGTTTTCCTCCTCCTCTCTCTCTCTCTTTTCCCCCATGCTTGTATTCTTTCAGTATTTTGAATCTTTTTCTTTCTTTCACACGGAGATCTCTTCTGCGATAACAAGGAGGCTGTCACAAGTAATTACCTGGACTTCGTAGGAATTAAATGAGCACGCTGCTAGAATTAAATAAAAGATACAGCAGGGTTCAGGCTTTTAAAAACATCCCCCTCCCCTTTTTTGGGGGGGGGAAAGAGGGTTTTTTAAAACTTAGCCGCTGTTAAACACTGGGAAGGCCCGCTGAGTTCCACAGGAGAGTTTTGAAAGCAAGGGGGTCGCATGACGCTGCATGTTCTAATACCGTATATATTTACTTAAGAGTAAGTCCCTATGAAATGTGTTCAGGACTCCAGCTCCCCATTGCCCTAAACTTGCCAAGATCAAGTCCAAGAAATTTACTTCAAGCGAATCCACATTAATTCGTTTAATTAAAAAGAAGAAAAATACCTAGAGATGATAGAATAAGAACTGAGCTTCCAACCCTCACGCCTCGCACAAGACGCGAAGGCGTAATTTCCTACAGCAGCTCCACAACTGTGCTTTATTTACATTGGTGGCATGAGGATAGTCCCTCATTGGCTCCTCGTTCTATCAATTATATAGTAAGGCAAGTGGGGCAAGAGGAAGACTGCGCCATCAGTGGTGACTTTACTCTCAAACTTGTTAAAAACGGAAACCAAACACGGACAAAGTTTAACGCACAATACCTCCTCTCAGACAGACCTTTGCCTGTGTGTGTCTGTCTGTTTTGGCATTCTGCTGGAAGAGGTCTGTGCCCGTGGAAACTTGGCATGTCACATGACTAGGTTTAATCAGTGTCAACAACTATGTTATTATGCTGCTTCTTGGATTTTCAGAAGAGTTCTATATATTCGATGGTTACATTGGTACATCTCTGAACCCAATTACAGGGGACAGTCTTAAGTACAATCTGAGTAGTTCTCAAACTGGGGTCCCCAGATGTTCTTGGACTGCAATTCCCAGAAGCCTTCCCCAACTTGCTGTGCTGGCCAGCATCATGCTAAGGCGTGATGCTGAGAATGGAAACCCCAGTGGAGCGGTCTTGGTAAAGACAGAAGGCATGACAAACAAGATATTGTGTTGTGGTAATAACCACAGAGAGTTTTGTTGCAGTTCGAAGATCACCAAGTTTGAATTATGGCACAGGCTTTCACTCCATCAGGTGAACAAAAGTGTCACTCCAAGGTGGCAAAGGTACACCCCCCCCCCCCCGCTCTGGGTAAGGACTGTAAATAAAGAAGCCAGAAGAAAATGAAATGCAGAATGTACAGAAAGTGATCATTAAGCTAAGAGCAGCCATTCACAAAACTGTTGTTAGAGGAGACCACAGATATTATTGCATTACGAAACTATTTAATACAGACACTGTGGTTAACAAACACCCTTTGCCTGTGTTGTACCCATGGGAAATGTAGAGCTGACTGCCTTGTGGGAATGTATTTTAACAATGCTGCATTGAGATTTGCCCTTGAAACTCCTTTATTCAAGAATGATGTCACGTCAGTGAGCCAGTGTCCTCTGACATTGAAGTGTGGTCTGTCACCTTACTGGTTTTGAATGCTGCCATTTCTGAAGTCAGGTTTCTGTTCACACACACACATATATATGGACAGAAACCTGACTTCAGAAATGGCAGCATTCAAAACCACAGAGATTGGCCTACCTGCGCCATATATGAAGAAGTAGGGCACTACTTGCAATTGATGACATGTATTACATTGGAAAATGAGCAAGTGCATGAACCCCCTCTAGTGTTGTGTATGACATTATTATGGCTCATAATAATATTACTAGGGTAAATATAGGAATAGAATCAGCATCTAAGTTTGCCATAGCGTTTGGTTTCTGTGTTGCTATTGGTGCTGTGTGGTTGGTTGTTGCTAGTTAAGCAGCTTTTAAAGCTTGGCTATCTGTTAGCAAGCACAGGCCTACCACTTTAAGGGAAATATAATTGCCTAGGATGGATTGTAAATCAGATAATGCAGGGGGTTATATTTTTCTGAGAGATCAGTGTAACATTGGTTTTTAGAATAAAGGAAAGCTAGATTTTGTTTGTTTCTGTGTGATCTCTTGAAGAGAGCAGGGTTGACTCATCTTCTGTAGGGTAATAGTGTGGTTCTATTACTATGAGCTGGGCACCAACCATTGCAAAAGCCAACTTGTGAATACTTAGCAAACAATGATACAATTTAAAAACCCCTACTAAAGAAAGAAAGAAAGAAAGAAATTTAGCCTAATCTCCTGCTCACTACAGGTTCTGCAACATGCGAGGCAGGCAGCATCCCTGACAGATGGTCCATTCCTGACAGATGAAATCTTTCCAGTGAAGGAAGACCCACAACCTCTCAAGGCAGTGTTTTTTTTTTCTACTGTCAAACAGCTCTCACCATTAGGAATTTTCCTTTCATTTTTGTCCTTGCAATTTTTACCTATGGGTTGAGAGGGATTCCAGGAGTTCCAAAAATCACAGAATGACAAGCCTGTCCTCTGGAGCAGCACGGAACAAGGCTCCGCCATTTTCTGCATGACATGTAGGAGCCGAGGATGGGATGGACATGTGGATGTCAGAGGAAAGACCTAGGTTAAAGACAACTGCCTTCAATCAACTGCCTTGAACTTACCTTGAAATGAAGTGTATTACGTGCAATAAATTTAAGAATACAGTAATATTATTTGTCTTTGAACAAACATAGTTTGTGGCTTTGGCAAACACATAGTTCACATTGCTTTGGAAACTGCGGGACTGTTCAGAAGAGTCTCTAACAGCTTTCTGTGGTTCAACAAAAGGGAAGTATGTTATCTTTTAAAAAGCCCAATGGGCAGGGTAAAGTCTTTGGAAATCTTCCTTGCAGAAAGTTTCTGAATTCTTTTAGAACCATAGAATTGCTCAGAGATAAAGATGTGTCAGGGGGTGGGTATCACATGTGGGCTGGGGCATGTGTGTGGAGAGCTGCCCTGTCCCATGGCACTCCCTGTCTGTAGCAAAATATGATTTGACATATCTTCCTCTCAGCCCTGTTTTGGATGTGAGGGTATAATACATGCGAGGGATATAGTAGGTACTGAAAACAGATGACTATAGACTAAAAACAAACAAGAAAGGGAGGAGCAAGCTTCACTATGTGGCTGTGTGGTTTTAGAACTTTTAGACCCCATTCCTTATGGTTATATTATTGGCAAGGTGGCCTGGTCCTGATTATTGACTTGTATAATGTGCCTGTTCACATTGTTTCCAGCCAAAGAATACAATGGGATCTTAATTTCTAGCACTATGTGATTGCACTGAATGGTACAAGAGGATCCCAAGCCTTTATGTTATTGGCCTTCTCTCTGACCAAAGTGAAGTGGGGAAATAACCTGGACAGTAGTAGCAGTTACTTGATGGAACAACCAGATTGAGGCATGCTTACCTGGGTCCTCAAAAACAGGGCATTAATTCAAAGCAACTGAATTAGTTTATGCAACAAGTTTGTGTGTGTGTATGTGTGTGTGTATGATAGTATATATATGGCGGTATAAATAAAAAATCTAATAAATAAATAAGGAATAGTTTATTAACAGCCTTCCCTCCTGTCAATACTTGACTTTTACTTTCTACTTAATCTTTTGTTTCATATTTTCCATCTTGATTAATACTAATATTGTCAATGTAAATCGTTGTTTTAATTGTTTTTATGAATAATTTTATTGTGAGCCGCCCTGAGTAGACATGTGTCTAGAAGGGCGGGATAAAAATCTAATAAATAAATAAATAAATAAAATATAATATATTTGACAAGCATTTTCCAAGGCCAAGGAGCCAAGAGCGGTATCTTGAATGTGGTGACAACGCTACCCAACTGTCAAAAGCAGGCCAAGGGACTAAAATTAGAAGATGCACACACTTCCAGTTCCAAGGTTAATATTAGGATATTTATATCTTCATTGTATCATGTCCATAGTGAAGCTTCAAGCCCTCTGTTCTGGAGGGAGTAGTAAGAAGGATCCCTATCTACCAAAAGCATATCCATGCAAATACCTGAAACTTTTAAACCCACTCTTCTCCTGTCATGCCTGCAAAATTGGCTGTACTTTTCAGATGTACACATGGGATACAGTTAGTGATTATAGGTACTGGCTTACAGTGGTCCACATTTGCGAAGGGATAGTAGTTACCTCCTCTAGCCAAGTTATCTTCTCTGTTACTAGGCAGTATTGTTGTTATGTATTGTTATGTAATTTCCAACTGACAGCAACTCTAGAAGAGTTTCTGAGATATGTGAGATACTTAATGATGGATTGTAACAGTGCTATCCTCTTGTAAGTTACCATGGCCAAGCAAGGATTTGAACCCAGTTCTCCTAGTCTAGCATGTTATCCACTACACTATACTGGCTTTCACAAGCTGTAACTATGAGATCCGAACAGTGACCGCTTTTCTCTCCTGAATCATAATCAAAGCTAACCATCCTACACCTGGGAAGAACAAAGCAGCACTGAATTTAAACAACCCCTTTCTCTTGTGAAGCTTTTAATTCTTATTAAAAAGTTTTTCATCTGAAAGGTTGTGTATAACTCTATGACAGAAAAAAATGTAGCCACAGCTAATCCAACTTTTTCAACTTGCATAAATTGTGATTGCTTGTTTTGCATAAACTAATTCTATTAATCAAAGAAAACAGGTAAAAATTTAATGTAAGGTACTCAAGTTTCAGCTTGTTGATAGTGGACATCCTGCTCCCCCACTATCAAGATTCATCAGGTATTTCCGAGTACCAAATAAAAGATTTAATGCAACCAAAAAGCCCCAATAATTGAATTGCAAGAAATGTTCGGCTACTCCATTAAATGCAATTCACTGATCTGTTAATCTTTGAAACAAATGATATAGAAAATGCCAGCAAGCTATGTGATAGCAGCTGCTCTTGTCTTGTATACTAGATAGTAGAAAAGCACAAATTTAAAATGGTGGATACCAGCTATGGAAATCAGCAATAACAGCTAAACTTAAGAAATTATATAACAGCGGAAGAAAATTTATTAGTAAATGTTCTCCATTTATATTTGTAAATTTAATGTCTTCCTTTCAGATTTAAATTTAAGTTTCTCTTGACTGATTTCACCTTTCTTATGGTAAGAATGTCTAAACACTTGTTTTTTTCTTTTTCCTCCCTTGCTTTATTATTATGGATGTAGTCCTGCTAATCCTATTTACACTGAAAGTGGCCTAAACTGAAAGCAATGAACTACTTGCTAGTTAACAAGTCATAACTTGTATGCCTTGCTGTGCAGCAGCTGCAAGAGTTGGTGTGTGATGAGGGACACAAGTAGCAACTTGTAAACTAGTAGCAATTTGGCCACTGAGATTTATGCCACTGCACTTACATCAGTGTAACTTAATTAATAGGATTCTGGCCAGTGAAAGCTCCCCCCCCCCCCCCCCCCCCCCCCCAAACAGAAAATATTTTATCAAAAATCTCTTTTAAAGTACTTTTGTGATTTTGATGCCTCAGGATGCATTTACACAAGTATTTACAGAACACTTTGAACAAAGAATGTCTTCATTTTTTTTTATTTGCAATAGGTTTATTGCTTTTGAGATTACCATACAGATAACTTTCTGCTCTCCTTCGTATATTCAATGCTTTTTGCAGATGTTTTGCAGAACAGGATGTTTTTGGGAAGGAAAAAAAAAAGGACTGGAACATGATGTGCAAGAGATACTGAATGCTTTGCTTGATGGAATAATAGTAGAATATATAAAACTATTATAATAGTTCAGAGTACTGTACTTGGAAGGTTGAGCTAGGTTTAGGATTACATTACCAGGTCTTCTCAAGCATTTTAAGAAGATCAATTTTTCATATAGGGTTTGGTAATTTCTATTTCAATACCGAACTGTTCCTCAGGCACTTATTATAGAAATGTGGTCTGGTTCACTTGCAACAGGTACTCTCTCCCCTCTTGCCTAAAACTGTTGTTGCTCAAATTACTTGGGGCTCCATATCAAACTAATGGTAAACTGTAATCATTTTTAACTATCAAGTTTTTTTGATCAGCAGAGGTTGTTCATCAAGGTGAACAACCCAAGATACAGTTAGTAATTTTCAATACTTGCTATGCCTTGTTTCCATCATTTCTTGTACAGTTTAGCCAGTCATTTCCTGGTGAAACAGTCTTGATTAATGGTTACAGCCTGGAGAGATGGACTGAAGCCTGCCTGGAAGCCAACATTCCTGTGCCCTGAAACGCTCTTGTCCCCATTGGCCCTAAGCAACAGAAGAAAAGCCCTGTACTCAGTTTTTGAGAAGTGCTTTGCACAGGCTTAGGAGGTTTCTCACATCACTTCTTGTATTTCAAGGTTGATTCCAGCAACTTTTTAAAAAGGTGCCGAGTTTCAACTCTGATTATAGAAAAGAAAAACAATATTTTCTATGCACAGAGCCGGTCATCGCAAAAAATCACATCTATGCCAAGGTGTGCATTTCATCATCTTACTGAAATATATTTTTCTGACTGTTGCACTTTGTACACCATTATTAATCAAAGACAGACCCCTCACCTAATTCACGAACAAAACACTAAGTAGGTTAACTTTTTTGTTTTTTAAAAAACTACATAGTAATAATCAATGTATATATGCACTGCCAATTATTTTCAAAAATATTAAAATGAAAACACAACACATTTTTAAGCTCAGTCCTTGAATTGCTTTAGAATCTGCAAAGACCATGCCATTAAAAAAATCTTCAAAGAGATGAAAAGGTGTTAAGAGTGATGCTCTTAGAACTGCAAATAATGCCAGATGTCTTTGATGTCCAAATTTATCTTAGTCTCAGTGCTTTAAACAAGGTGATTATAGACAGAAAAGAATATTTATGAGTAAGTTACTATTTAAATACAACAGTATCCAACATAGCTGCTAAACACTGGACAATGTTACTAGTCATCAGCACATCCACATGTTCTTCTAAATGACGTTTGGGGTCCTAAAATAAAAATAGAAAAGATTATTTACAGACATTACTTAAAACACCACACATGCAAACAATTCTGAGTTTCTACCAGACAGCAGAAACTGAGGCTGTCAATAAGCAATTAAATCTCAACATTCTCTTACACAAGCTATCTGACACAATTTCCAATAAAGAAATTTCGGGAAAACCACAAAGCTGTTACCCTAATTTGTGTTTACACTAATTTCATATTATCTGTATTTGGCAAAATAGTGTCCTTAATTGACATTATTTGAAAGTAACGTTTGAACACAAGCTGGGCTTAAAGCAGACAGACACATTTATACATCCCACCAATTTCCTGAGTTCAGTGGTGAGTCCTTGTAGCTACCCTAAAGGGTATTTGAAGCTTACCACACTTCCAATGGTTTTCCTGTTCCCTAAATTTAATGATGCAGTCAGTTCTGTATATGCAAAGGAACCCAAACAATTCAAAATTCACCTAAGCAGCACTGCTATGAACAAGCCAGAATGCACACAATAATCTATTTACAATTACCTCAACACAAACTGTTTTGTCATTCACAGTACCTTAAAAATACAATACTGTGGCATTTACACAGTGTTGTTTTTTCAGTAAAAGGGCATGTCCTCAAACCTATCCAAGTATGACATGGTTTCTATCCTGCGAAATTCCACAACTGTTCTATGGTGGCAGTAGTAAATCAGAAGTGGTGACAGATATTCCAGCCAACACAATATTTGCTATTTCAGACTATGCTACCTACGTTAATCCTGCTCATCCATCACATATAGTTCACAAAGGCCAGATTGAAAACTGTCACACAGCTACCGTATTTTTCCGTGTATAAGATGATACTTTCCTCTAAAATCTTTAGATTAAAAATTGAGGGTTGTCTTATACACGGAAGTAAGGAGGGAGAGAGGGATCAAAACGCTTTGATTCCTGCTTTCCCCCCTCCACTTTCTTTGTAAAAAGTGGAGGGGGGGGAAAGCAGGAATCAAAGTGCTTTGATGATTCTTGCTTTGCCCCTCCACTTTCCTCGCAAAAAAGTGCAAGAAAGTGGAGGGGGAAAGAAACTGGAGGGGGAAAGCAGGAATCATCAAAGCGCTTTGATTCCTGCTTTCCCCCTCCACTTTCTTGCAAGGAAAGTGCTTTCCTCCTCCACTTTCTTCGGAAAAAGTGGAGGGGGGAAAGCAGGAATCAAAGTGCTTTTATTCCTGATTTCCCCCTCCATTTTCTTGTGAAGAAAGTGGAGGGGGGAAAGCACTTTCTTCACAAGAAAGCGGAGGGGGAAAGCAGGAATCAAAGCACTTTGATCCCTGCCTTCCCCCTCCACTTTATTGCGAAGAAAGAAATTTTTGTGTTAGAAAAGTAGGGGAGTCTTATACATGGGGGCGTCTTATACATGGGAAAAATACGGTATTTGGTTTACTGGACTAGTGTGCCTGATAGGCAGATATATCTCTGGCTGCTATTTAAACTTTATACAGAATATGCTTAGCTGATGTACATGCTGATTTTCATAAGGACCAAGACCACGCATACATGGATTCAGGTTTGATTACTACAGCAAACTTTATGTTGGGGTACCTGTATATATAGCTGGCTGGATAGCTCAGTGATTTAGGTATCTGGCCAAAGAGTTCAATTCCCCACTGTGCCTCCTATGAGTAGAGCCAGCCTGTGTGGCCTTTGGCAAGTTGCACGGTCCCAAGGTGCCCCCCCCCCCAAAACAAATGGTAAACCCCTTCCAAGTACTCTCTACCTAGAAAACCCTGGAAAGGTTGGAATCGACTTAACTGTACATTATTATTATTATTATTATTATTATTATTATTATTATTATTATTATTATTATTATTATTATTACCTGTATATGTATCTGAATTATCTAGATAGTAACTTACCCACTAATGGTGTGCAGAAACCACCCTGATCTACTCTGTACCCAAATAAAGGACACAGGGGTCCCTCCCCCAGGCTCTCTAGGAGATTTTCTGACCCACTCTATCCCCAGGTCTATTACCTCACCAGTGGATTTCTGGATCTCTGGTCTTTAAAAACTGCACAAATGGGGGAGGACTGTAAAAAAGTATAATGCGGGGAGAGACATGCAGCACCCTGTGTGACCTATCCATACAAAGGCCATATAACAATCATCCTCCCACAATCACACATACAGCTAATGTCAATAGCATACTATTTTAGTGGGAATGAGTAAATGGAGTGATATAAACAAAAAAAAGAGAGGTAAAATTTTCCAGAACAGAAAAAGACTGAATATTCCAGAATACAAAAAGACATGTCTTTTTCTTTCCCTATAGCTCTGCAAAATGGCTGGCAGAGAAATTGCAAGTGAATACAGTGGGACTCCTGTATCTGTGGGGACTTGGTTCCAAGCCCCCCCGCAGATGCTGAAAACTGCAGATAATAGTGAACACTATACTTAGCATGTTAAAAGAAAAAAAATTCAGAAAAAAGTATTTTCACAATGTATTACCAGAACTGTCCACCAGAAGGAGCCAGAGAACATGCTATGTAATGCTATTGTATTTTATGAATTTAGCATGGTCTCTGGCTTCCTCTAGTGGACAGTTCTGGTAATACATTATGAAAATAGTTTTTTTCTAGTTGTTTTTTAAAATATTTTCAGACTGCAGATAAGTGAAACTGAGGTCCTACTGTATATATACAATGTGGTGACCTCAGTCTCAGCCCTCTTTTGTACCTCAGTGGCTGGCATCTGGTGAGACTTGGGCATTATTGGGCAATGCAGCTGCCATTTGCCTTCTCCTTTCATGGTGGCAGCTCAGTTTACTACATTACTTCTGACTTCTACTTTTCTCAATTCAAATAGTTGCTCATCTTTTAAATTCTACAAATACTGAATGGTAGGGTTGGGACTGTCCGATGAATCCAAATTTAAAAAAAAACCCCATGAAAAAAGCACTTTCTTTCAATAACGGATTTTTTCAGTAGGTTTCAATAGAGTCTTTGAAATTCAATACCGTCAATTTTCTGAAAGAGAGGGTCTTGAAAATATTGGACTTCCTCTATTGGATTACCTTTGTTTGAACCATTTCTGTAACACTGCCCCACTCTTCCCCCTTCCTCTACTTGCTTGAGTCACTGCCAGTCCTTCCCCTCCTCTTTTGGCTCAGCGCCACCATTCTGCTGTGCATCTCTGGGTCTTTCCTCTCCTCCTTTTGCCTAGCCACCACCACACACTTCCTGCTCTTGCCAATGTCTGTCCTTCCATTCTCTCTCCTTGCTTTGCTGCCATTGCTGCCAGCCTTTTTTGGACTAGCACTAGCACCACAAATGAGAAAACCCTAGCCAAATGAATCTGAAAAAGGTGAGCACTTTTGAGTTCAACAAACCCAGTATCCTTGCTGAATGAGGTAAGACAGATCCATTGTGGTGCTGCGCCCTGTGGGGATGAAAAGCAGCTCCTTCCTCCTCCCCCACCCTTATGAGCTCCAAAATTGCACAAATAGCCTTGATTTAATCCATTTTTGCCTGAAAACAATGCACTGCCAAATATCTAAACATACATACAGTGTATGTTTAGTGAGTGGGGGTGAAGTGGGGCAATTTTCATCAACTCAGAGAAGGAAGTGCTAAGCTTCTTTCTTACCATTCAGCTTCCAGTCTGGCAAACTTAGATGCTGAAGGCAGTGCTAAGGAACAAGAAAAAGGTGATGGAGCTGCAGTCCACACCCATTACCTGCCACTATGAAACATATCCATCCTTTCCAAGTGCTAAGTTAAATCAGCGAGCAGAGACTCTCCAGGTCATAGACAGCCTGTGAGTTGCCCACCTCTAGATTACTTTTTAAAGGGTGTAATTATACATCCACTTAACTAGAAGTAAGCTCAATGAATATTCAGAAGAGTCCCCTCAAGTACAGGACTACACAGTACATAGTGTGTCATAATGCAGTATGAACTTTACATTATCCTATGTGTATTCTACCAAAAAGGTTGTTTAAATATTTGTGTATGCTCTGCAAATTAATGGCCAATTTCAATGATAATCAAAATAATTATTATGATGTCATTTTCTTATTTGTTATCAAATTCATTAATGAAATCAAGGCTCCATTGAAATCAACAGGAGCAGTGCCATTTGCTTCCGAAGGAACTGGGATTCAATCCCATGTTATTTTAAGATATCCTCACTCAAAACAAAAATGCTTTCCAATTAAATAAATGAAAACAAACTATTCAAGACATATAAGGGAAAAGCAGAGTTAAGTAGAAAGGAATCTGATACATTTTTTAAAAAGTAAATTTCCAGTTTCTTAGTAAAAGTGGTGTATAGTTTGCTATTGAATTAAAATTAATCTCTGTCTACTTTGGGAGCTCAGTGGTTTAGGTATCTGGCTGCAGAGCCAGAGGTTAGGAGTTTGATTCCCCAGTGTGTATCTCAGAAGAAGAACCAGTCTGTGTGGCCTTGGGCAAGCTGCACAGTCCCAGGGGGCCTCCAGAAGAAGGGAACGGTAAACCACTTTGGAGTATTCTCTATCAGGAAAAACCCTGAAAAGGGTCACCATAAGTTGGACTTGACTTAATGGCACATGATTATTATAACTTCTGGAGCACTCGGTGTGACTCCATAAAGGAAATGCATAGCACTGCTAAGCTTAGTTTTCCTTTCTAAGCATAAAACAAGTGAACGAAAAAATGATGGGCTCTATGCACCTACTATGAACTTTCCTGAAATCCTTTTTTCTAACACTCTGTTTATAGCCAGAACAAAGCAATGTCTTTTCAGCTTTTCAGTTACTGTTGTAGACAATACTTTAAAGAAAAGCTCAATGCATTCTAACTGATTCAAGTAAGATGAAATGTGTTAAGTGGCACGTTTGTCTGCTAATTTATTTATACCCATCAATTCTTGGGTCCGCAATCTTTTCACAAGAACATGGGTTTCCTACCAGGATTTCACTTGAGTATTATAATATTTTATTCCACTGGGCAGCTAAAGCTGACATTGAAAACTGAACAACATTCTGAGTCTTTACTTCTGTATCTATAACCATTTAGAAGTACATTAAATTAAATACTGTCTTTTTCTTAAAATGAAAAGGACTTCAAATCACCCTACTGGACTGAAGTACGTTTCAGCTTCTAACTTTTAACTATATAGGGCTCTGACCTCAGATACTCCTGGATAAATTTCATTTTCAATCAAATACCATTCCAAGAAACATGTCTGGAACTGGAACAAACAATTAGTCTCTGTATTTGATGCCTAAACAGCACTTTATCATAATGAAAGAATGCTATCCCCTATAGCCACCATTCTATAAGGCTGCCCATTATTATCAATTTTGTATTACTGTGGGGGTGAGGGGAGAACAGAGGCAGAAGGACAGTTGCTTGTCTAAAGGCCACCTAGAAGGTTCAAGGTAGACCAGGCAACAAATTTAATCATTTGAAGCTCAGAGATTTTCTCTCTACTTTTGACACTTTATAGCCAGAAGTAGGGTTAGGGGAGGAAAAAAAAAGATAGCTGTAGAAGACTGATTCCCAACCTTGGGTAACCCAGATGTTCTTGGACTGCAATCCACAGAAACCATTACCACTAGCTGTGCTGGCTGGGGTTTCAGAGAACACAATCTAGGACCACCTGGGTTACTCAAGGTTGGGAACCACTGCTATAGAAGAAATAATAACTCTCTTTCCATAAGATATAAAGGTCATAGGAAGGTTTTTGGGAGGTTCAACTCGACAACCTTACTTCTAAGTAAATGGAAACAGATTCTCAAGATTCCATCCAGCAGTTCCTTTGGCCTTGAGGATGGTGGGTTGAGTAACAAATGTTCCCATCTCCACTCAACACAAGGAAGGCACATAGAAACAGTTATGGGATTCCTTGGATCCAGGTCTAGCACCTCAAGTGTTAAGAATAATGATTCTAAATGACTGCCTTTGATCTAAAGCAGAGGTGGGCAATGTCTTGAGGGATGTTTTTCAGACTGGCCATCTGCTTGGCTGCTGTACTCCCGGCCAAAGGAAAAAAGTAGGGCTGGGTTTATTTTTAATATTTCTTTTTTTTAATAGCTAAAACTAGATTCAAAATAGTTCAAATATAGAATGATTTATATTTTATTACTTATTTTTGCATCTTTTCCCTGTATAATAAAATTTCACCAAAACCAAATTAATAATCATGCTATTTAAATAATTTATTTTTACTTCATTAAATATTTTTGCTTCAGAAAATAAATAATAAATAATGTTTTGTCTACTAAATCAAGCTCGTTTATTACATAAAACATAATAAAATTCATTCTGTAATTCCAAATATAAATAATTGAGTTCAGTTTTACTTAAGGAAGTAATGAGAACAGATTAACAGGGCTGAGAGTGAAAGAAAATCCATCAATAGTATTTAATAAGATGCAGCTCTGTTATTCTCAGATGGTTAATAATCTCCCAGCACCACTGAGACAAGGAAAAAGAATGGCAAACTGTCTCTAAGGTAATGACTGAGTCATGCTCTCTTGTACACTATACATTACTTCCAAAGATAAAAAGACTGTCTCTGTTTCTGACATACAGGCAGCAGCCTATGAGAAAAGGCCTAAAAAGTCACTTGATTAAATAAGTAATTAAGGTTATTTAAGTGACATTGACATCATAAGCCTTAAATAACAAAAAGGACACACAACAAGAACCACAACTCTGGTCTACAATAAATAAGATGGAAAGAACAGAGATACATGCTGGGGAAACTTGTGTAAAGAAAGTCGTGTAACTGAAGATTTCCACTGATGGAAATACCTTCTCAAGCCTTATTAAGACTCCTCTTTAGATTCAGAATTTGGCAGCAAACTGCAAAGGCAATTTTCTTAAAAATAATTTCTCTAGTGAGTTCTGAAAGGGGCGCTAGACAATAGCAAAAAAGGATTTGGGGTTTCATGTGGCCTCATGTGCTGCCCCTTTCCCACCCTGTTCTAAAGGAAAACCTGGTAATCCGCTTCAATGGTAGCAATACAAAATTTTATAAATAAATTCTTGCTCCATTGGTTTTTAATTCCTAAGGGCAGAAACAGTAAAGAAAACCTACTGTGTTTAAGGCAAAAAACACCAGATGGGTTATTTAAGTACAAAAATGTACTATTTGAAATAGTGGCAGATGCCAAATGACAATTCTATGTCCGTTGCTGAGACTACCATAGGTCAAAGATGTGTAATAATTTGTTCCATTGGAAATAAATGCACCATTTGTAAAGAGTCAAGGAGAAAGAAAAACCACCAGCATGTGATTAAACAAGACACACAAAGCATCTTATTTCACGTCAATATAATTCATTACACCTCACCTGCTTGCCAACATTTTTTATTGCCAGCTGTTCAGGTGTCATCTTATCTTCTTCTTCCACAGCCTGTGAAAGAAATGTAAAAAAGGTTAGCATTTGAGATCTTACTAATTCAAAAGCCATTAAAAAAATCTTCTGCCAAATTGAAGCGGAAATATCATTTTTAGGATTACCTATCCAATGAAAAAGGAAACTAACTTCAATGATTCAACAATGGCATCAAGCCACACATATCATAGCAACAGCCAAGCGCCATGTTCTTCCCCTCCAGACAGTTGTTTCACTACCTTCCAAGTGCAGAGTGTAGTTATTAAGTCCATGGAGTGTAGGGTTTCATTAAGAGAACATGAACAATGAACAGAACAACAAGAAAACAAAGACTTTATGGGAAGGACTTAATTTTGGAGAGAAAGGGAGACAGCAGAGGAAGCAACAGGGCATGAACAAATGTCACTGGCTTTTACTTGTGTCACATGATGAGCAATAAGCCCCTTTCCCTATCCTAGGACTATAGTACGGAAGAGTTCAACTAGCTTTGTAGACTTATAGGCCGGACACGACGGCATATAACAACAACAAGGCTGGACGTGTGAACTAAGATTTTTGGAGGCTAAATCATTGGGAAGCTCAATGATTATCTGGACAATAGTAACATCACAGCAATTGCTCTGGAAAATGCTTCATATTGTACCTTATTGTAGTTCTTTGCCAACTCCAGCATCTCCTTCACCACTGTTTCATTAAGTTTACAGTGCTCACTGTAGTCCTGAAGGGTTAACCCTTCCATCCAACTCTTTTTATGTAAGTTAAGCAACATCTGAAAACAAAGAAAAAAAATTATAATAAGCACAGTTGTGGGTCTGAGTTATGAAAGAATCTGCTGTAATTAAGAGCAGATCATCACAGGTAAACACTTGTGGTCCACATTAAAAGCTCAGTTAAGGAGGGATGAGAAATCAGAAATCACTCTATGTCTGTCACAACTTGTAATAACAAACACCATGAGATACTTTTTTCCAAACTAAGTTGCTGGTGGTGTTGAGAACACTGCTGTGAAGTCCAAATTATATAGGGTAACAACAGGTTACCCACCTGTAATTGTAGTTCTTCGAGTGGACCTCTGTGATTCACGCCCTGGATGATCCGCGCCTGCACGGGGCCTCATTGGAAAGTTCTAGAGCTTCTGCGGTAGCAAAAAACATATTAGAATAAGGCCCCTCCCCCTCGTATAAGTACCTTGGTGCCAAGGCTCCCCTTTCAGTTGTGTCAACCGCCGCTACATTAAGCAGAATGGCGTGACAGTGGGGAGGACGGGCGGGATGTGTGAATCACAGAGGCCCACTCGAAGAACTACAATTACAGGTGGGTAACCTGTCGTTCTTCGTGGCCTCTGTGAATCACACCCTGGGTGACTAAAAAGCTGTCTTACCCAGAGGCAGGGTGTCACGCCAAGATAGAGGCTAGAACAGCACGTCCAAAGGCCGCATCAGACTTCTGCCGGAGATCAAGTCTATAATGCCGGATGAAAGTGGATGGCTGTGCCCAGGTGGCAGAGGCGCAGACGTCTGGAAGAGGAACACCGCGTAGGAATGCTGTAGAGGTCGCCACTGCTCTGGTGGAGTGAAGGCGAATCACCTTCGGGACTGGTTTGCGTGCCAGCTGATACGCGAGGTGAATGGTTGAAGCGACCCATCTAGATATAGTTTGAGACGTCACCTGGCGACCTTTAGTAGGTGGTTGGTGACTTATGAAAAGTCGAGGTGAACGCCTGAAAGGTTGGGTGCGTTGGACGTAAAAGGCAAGGGCTCGCCTAATGTCTAAAGTATGGAGGATTCTTTCTTGAATTGTGGACGGTGACGGGAAGAAAGAAGGAAGGATAAATGGCTGAGAGAGATGGAATTGAGATACGACTTTAGGGAGGAAAGAAATATCCATGGATAGTTTGACTTTGTCCGTAAAAAAATGTAAATAAGGATAGTCGTGACGTAAGGCCGCTAACTCACTAGCTCGTCGAGCTAAGGTAATGGCGACGAGGAAAACTGTTTTAAAGGTAAGTAGCCGTAAATCAGTTGAAGCTAAAGGTTCGAAAGGAGCTTTAGTAAGTTGTTGCAGTACTAGTGTTAGTGACCATTGCGGGGACGGCAGGCGGGTATCTGGGTAGATATGAGATAGACCTTTAAGAAAACGTTTCAATGTTGGATGCTTGAAGAAATCAGCTGCCGGAGAGTTAGGGGGCTGATAAGAAACTATGGCGGAGAGGTAAACTCTCAAGGAAGAGAGGGAAAGTCTGCTGGACTTGAGATGAAGCAAAAAACGTAGAACAGTAGCAAGTGATGGGTTGATAGAAGGCAATGAAGAAGCTTCAGTGAAAGATTTGAATCTGTTCCATTTATACAGGTAAGCCTTTCTAGTGGAGGGCTTCTTTGATTGACGGAGGATGTTCATTAGTGAAATGGAATCCTCCACGCTGCCAGGTGCAGAACAGTTAAGTCTGGGTGGAGTACTTGGGCGTTGTTCTGCGTGAGGAGGTGGGGCAGGCAAGGGAGGTGGTGAATGTCTGATGAGATTGTGAAGGACTGGAAACCAGGGTTGTCTCGGCCACCAAGGGGCTATAACGATGGCATCGGGTTTGTCTTGTTGTAGGTGAACCACGACCTTGTGGAGAAGCGGGAACGGCGGAAAAAGGTAAGTGAGGGTCTTGGGCCATCGGCTGACGAATGCATCTCCTTGGGAGTGTTTGCCAATGCCGGCTTGGGAGCAGTATCATTTGCACTTCTGATTCACATGGGAGGCGACGAGGTCGAGAGTTGGTTTGCCCCATCGTTCGCATAGGCGAAGAAAAACTGATTGGTCTAACTCCCATTCGTGAGTTTGAGAGTTTGTGCGGCTGAGTAGATCGGCCAAGTCGTTGTTGTGGCCGGCAATGTGTAAAGCCATGAGACAGATATGATGTGCTAGGCACCACTCCCAGAGGTCGACCGCTAAATAGAGGAGACTTGGAGAGTGGGTGCCACCTTGTTTCAGAATATAGTACATTGCCGTGGTGTTGTCGGTGGCAATTTGTACCATCTTGCCAGCGAGGAGATTTCTGAAAGCTTTGCAAGCTTTTATAACCGCCAACAGCTCTAATTCGTTGATGTGAAGCAATTTGTCTTTGGAAGACCACTTGGCGTGGGTTTTTGAGAGATTTGCAGTGAGCTCCCCAGCCTGTGAGGCTGGCGTCGGTGGTGACCTGTATTTGTGGTCATGGTTGTTGGAACGGCCGCCCGACGGATAGGTTGGGAGGAAAACACCACCACTGAAGTTGGGAGGCGAGTTCTGGGGTGACCCTTAAAAGAGTGTGAGGAGGGTCTGTGAGCGGGTCGAAGAGGGCGAGAAACCACGACTGAAGAGATCTCATCTTGAGACGTACATGCTGCACTACTGAAGTCATAGAGGCCATGGTGCCTAGTACACGTTGCACAGTCAAGGTGGGTACCATAGCATGAGGGGTGAAAACTTGAAGTAATGCAATAAGATTTTCTCTCTTGTCTGGAGGAAGAAAGGCGCGAGCTTGTGTGGAATCTATGCATGTGCCTATATAATGAATAATCTTTGTAGGTTTCAAATTTGATTTTTGTTTGTTGACAGCGAGACCGAGAATGCGAAGGAGGGTAAGGGTGTAGTGAGTGTCTCGTTGGGCCTTGCGACGGGAATGAGCTACGAGGAGCCAATCGTCAATATATGGAAATATGAGAATTTTTTGCAACCTGAGGTAAGCAGCTACCGGTGCCATGCACTTGGTGAATACTCTTGGAGCTGTTGCAAGGACGAAAGGAAGCCTTTTGAATTGGTAGGCTTGTGATCCTAGCTGAAATTGAAGGAATTTTCTGTGTGAGGGATGTATGGAAATATGGAAGTTGCGTCTTTGAGATCTATGACATTGAACCAGTCGTTTTTGTGGAGTAAAGGGAGAACTGATTTGAGGGTAACCATATGGAACTTTGTGGTAATAATGTATTTGTTTAACTCTCGTAGGTCTAAGATAGGGCGAAGACCTCCATCCTTTTTGGGTACGGTGAAATAGCGAGAGAAAAACCCTTTGTTGTGTTGTGAGACGGGTTGTATGGCGTCTTTGAGGAGTAAATTTTTTATTTCCTCTTGTAGGGTTGGAGATGGTGGAGTGATGACGTGTGTTGCCGGAGGAAGTTGGAAGAAATGGATGTGGTAGCCGTTGCAGATGATGGACAGTACCCAGGTATCTGCAGTGATGGATTCCCAGACAGGTAGGTGTTTCCAGAGGGCAGGATGGGTGGAGTGGTCTGTGATCTCGGTCATGGGAGCGTCAAACGTGATGTTTGGGCTTGCGGTCATTGCGCCTAGTAATGGGTTGTTGGCGGGGTTTATTTCTTCGATTTCTGAAATAGGGTGTATAAGATGTTTGTTTTGGAGGATCACGTTGGAACTTTTGATATGAGTTGTATGGTCGTCTCCACTGATTTTGTTGGGGGCGTTGTTGGTAAGATGGATAAACTCCCCAACATCTAGTACGTTTTCCAAAATATCATCAGTTTCAGCATTAAAGAGGCCTGCCCCGTCAAATGGAAGGTCTTCGATACATGCGCGGGCATCCTCAGCCAGGCCAGCTGTCCTTAGTCAAGAGAAATGTCGTAAGGCTACTGAAGTGGCCATTGACTTTGCTGTGGCGTCTACCATGTGCCTAGCAGAAAGCATCTGTTGTTTGGCAACGGAAAGACCTTCTTGTTGAAAGGTATGGGCGAGTACTTTTTTATCTTCTGGTAAAGATTCGACAAAGGTTGACATATTGTACCAAAGGAAACGTTGATATGCACCCATGGCTCCCTGGTAGTTAGCGACACGCATGGTGAACGCTGCTGGTGAATAAAGCCATCTTCCCATTGAGTCAATCCTTCTACTGTCTTTATTTGGTGGCATGAGGGTTTGTCAATGTCGAGATCTGGATTGTGAGGCTTCGACAAAAATAGAGTTTGGAGCTGGTTGTTTTTGAAGAAATAGAGCTCCAGGATCATGGACTCTGTAGAGGTTATCGATTCATTTAGACATGGTATGGGAAGAGGCTGGTTTTGTCCAGGATCGTTGAGCAGTGCTCAGTAGAGATGGAAGCATCAAGATGTGTACTGGAGTAGTTGTATCTTTAGAGATTGGGTCATATAGATGATTGTCCGGTTCTGTCGAAGGACGGTGGATTTGGAGATTGAGAGACTTAGCCATATGGATCATAAGTTGGGTGTAAGTTTGGAAGACTTCCACCGGTGATGGTGGGTCGGCATCGACAAGGTAGGATTCCAGTGAGGTAAGTAATACTGACGGTGTCTGAGGTCTGGATCCGTGACCAGAATAATCAGGATCGCGTTGGGAGTCGACGGATTGTTGATCGACTTCGGTGTCGATAGGTTGAGTGTCATAGTATTGACGTTTGTGGCTCGATGTCAATGGAGCCAGCATGTCCATGGGTATTTGTCGGTGTCGAGGATTTTCGATACCGAGAGATGTCATCCGAGTGTCCATGGACGTTGTTTGATATGGTTGCACGTCGGCGTCGAACTCGGGGTCATAGTGATGTCAAGTTCGATGGCTTGGTTCTATCGGGCGATGGAAATTGTGCGTCGATAGAGGGACAGAACGAGTGTCCATGGAACAGGATGGATATCAAGGATCATCGATATCAGAGCCTGTGTCTCGGTGATGTCGAAACTGAGGTTGTTGACGAGCTGGTAAAGCAGTGGAGTATATAGACACTGGAGATGCCGAGCGAGAGGAATGATTTCCCTCATCTGGATTAGCGGGAAAATATCGGGAGGCTGGAGCTGTAAAAGCCTCACGTGTAGAAGAAAATTGCTCGACCGTCCTGGATCTTTTAGGTGCCAGGTAAGGAGCAGGTTGGAGTCTATGTGGGTAATGGCGATATGGCCATTTCGACAGCGATGGCTGTCGAGATCGAGGGCCGCCATGAGAAGGTATGGCCGAGCTGGATAGAGCAACTGGCTGATTGGCGGTTGCAGTTTGTCCGGTTGAGCACTGGTCGGGGCAAATGGCAACCCGACGAGAGTGCTGAACGCGGGTCTGAGCCACGCGTGATGAAATAGACGGCTCCAGGGACTGTTGGGGCCGATGTCTCTGAGGCGGTCGTGGTGGACGATCAGATGTAACCGAATAAGGTATGGTCTCTAGTTGTTTTTCGGAGTCGACCCTGTCAGGTGAAGCAACTACGGAAGGGTTGCTCGAAAGAACAGAGTGTTGAGGACTGGGAGGAGAAGATGTTAATCGATCGACTCTGTCATCCCATTCTGGTGATTGGGCGCAGGGTCGATGAGAGGGGATTCCGTCATCGTCAGAAGGCGAACCAATAGAGATTGATTTGGCGGTTTGTTGAGGTTGCTGAGAGATGACTGCAGCTTTAGATTTATGCTGTTTAGGTCTTTTAGGCGGAGAGGGCTCCGGGACCAAAGAGGCTTCGGTGGACATTTGATGTTTAGTGGAGGGCTTCGATATCGAGGATTTCGGTATCGAGCGCTTCGATTTATGGGTTTTTGAAGTTTTAGACTAAGTGGATGGAGCGTCGGAGTGGGATGGTGTGGTCGATGGATGTTGTTTGGAGACTTCAGAAAGAGCCTTCTCCATTGCTTTGATTTGTGAGGTGGCATTACAAGGAGGTTGGGACATTTTGGTTGGTTGAAGGGATTGTTCCCAAAGACGGAGTTTTAATCTGGATAAGCGAGCTGCGGCCGGAGGCTGAGCGAAGCAGAAAGGAAAAAAATATCTGATGATAATGAATTTGATCTAAAAGTTTAAAGGAAAAAAGATTGATAACAGGAAGGAATCAAGAATAAACTCTCTCTTTTACTCACAGAAGCAGAACTATGAGGCTCTCAATGCGGCTGTTGAAAGAAAACTGAAAGGGGAGCCTTGGCGCCAAGGTATACGAGGGGGGAGGGGCCTTATTCTAACGTGTTTTTTGCTGCTGCAGAAGCTCTAGAACTTTCCAATGAGGCTCTGCGCAGGCGTGGATCACCCAGGGTGTGATTCACAGAGGCCACGAAGAAGAACCACAGATTACTTTGTTGTTGCAATGCCTAACTTTTAATCTCAGTTCTGAATATCCAATCCTTTACAGGTGATCCAATGAAACAGAAATTGTTCACTGTATAAGATAATAGTGAAACTAAAACATCCACTTCACAAGGAGATTTGTAAAAAACTAAGCTCCAATTTTGGTGATGATGGTTATCATATAGGATTTCATAGCTTCCACCAGACTGCAAGCTTCCAATACGTAACTGGTGTCAAAACTGAAGAGGTCAAGGACATTGACTGAAATAGATGCTGACACCCTAGGTGAAGGCTGCACATATTAATGGAAATCATCCTGAATCCTAAAACCACTTTCTCATCACATTTGACCATTACCATTACCACCTTTATAAAACCGCCTGCAGTGCAATGATCAATGATAACATTTCCTCAGATTAATTTGAAGGTCTGGACTCCAGAATGCAGACTGAAGGAAAGGAACATTTCCTGTAGCAAGTGAGATGTTAAGAACCCACCAAAATAGAAGTTTCTCAGTGTCGTAAAAGTAGAGCTCTATTACACATAGCATCTATGCTAACACAACAGTCTCTCACTTCAACAAATCTGCCCCTGTGAATCTCACAGTGTTGTCATTTGAAGTGGCAAAGAATTTATCACTTGACTCTTGAACTGGCTCCAAATGGGGAGGGCTCATTGTCTTCAGAAAAATTATAGTGCCTTTAGTTAATTTTTATACCTTCCAATAAGAATAACAGGCATGAAGGAAAATAGTTTTCTCAAACACTTATTAACTGCTAAAAAAGCTAGATAATATCTACTGTGGGTCTCAAACTCTTCTATAAGTTTATAATACCCTAGAATAAGCCTCAACAATAGAGAAAGATTAGCGGACCTTTAAATTACAAAGGGAAATTTATAGGAGAAAGTGAATTATAGAATTCAATAGAATTCAATAATGACATTTTTATTCTCTCCTCTGAAGTGTAGCAACATTGCTCCCCCTGCCCCCCAAATATTAAGCAAATAAAAGTATACAATACAGGAAGAAATTCCTAATCTGCTGGCATGGATCCTTATTTATAATTGTGAAAATTCAAATATTAGTCCCAACTAGAGTAGACCCACTGAATCAACAAACTTATGTAAGCCCCACTGATTCTATTGGCTGGGACTAACTAATGGATTTAGTCCACTGAGTTGGTTATTTCCCTAAATTCACCTCAAAAGTGTGACTGAAAACTCTAACAAGTTAATTGTACAGGATCTACTTGAAATCAGAACAAAGACTCTATAGTTCATGTTTCTGTAATGTTGAGAAGTGATTACTGCAATGTAGTAGAAATCTGGTTATCCTACAAAATATTATGTAATATTCAGCTGGTGCAGAATGTCATGGCTTATGTGTACTGAAAAGCATATGCTTACTCAACTTTTACTACTACAACCACAGTGGATAAAAATCAGTGATTTTTTAAAATCAAATTGATTTAAATCACAATTTAAATTTAAAAAATCATTTTTTAATTTAAATAATCCAAAACCCTGATTTTTTAAAATTTAAATTGTTCTACAACCTGTTCACTTCCAAGGACAATTCAAGATGTTGGCTGTAATCAACAAGATTTTATTGCTGAGGGATTATTTCATTCTATGGCTTTGCATCCTCTCTCTGGAGGTAAGAACTACAAGCCATTGGTGTTTAAATAGTAGTTTTAGTGTTACAAAATATGGTCCTTGGACACATCTTTCAAGCATGAAAGCATTCAAGGAAGTTGTACAGTCTTCCTGGTTCAGCAGGCCTTACAGACTGAGTGTTAATCATTTGCTGCAATTTCTCTACTTTGTTACCTTGTTGGTGAGGTTGTGGTCTAGGGAAACACACCCACCCTAGACCTCTAAGGGCTACATCCATTCCTGCTTCTCCACCACCTAAAAATACTATTCTTATTCTTTCCTATCTTAAAAGAAGCCACAACTGCAGCAGCCAAAAAAAAAAGTTTTCAAAAACCTTTTCGAAGGGTTTATGAAAGATTACAGTGGTGCCTCGACTTACGAACGTCCCTACTTACGGCCATTTCGAGTTATGACCAGCTTCTGAGAGTGTGTGTGTGTGTTTGCAGGGAGGCTTCGGGCTGCCTGGTAAGGTAAGGTGCTGTTTTCTGCTTTTTAAAAACTGTTCTGGGTGTTTTTGCAGCGTGGTTTTGGGCTGGGGGGGTTTATGTTTCTGTGCTGTGATGGATCTTGGGGGATTGTTTTTTTTGTTTTTGTTTTTTGTTTTCTCATTTCCGATGGGTCTTGGGTTTTTTTGTTGCTTTTTGGAGTGTTTTTTCCCATTTCCGATGGGTCTTGGGGGTTTGTTTGTTTTTTGGCTTCCCCCCCATTTCCGATGGGTCTTGGGGGGGTTTGGTTGCTTTTTGGGGTTTCCCCCCCCATTTCCGATGGGTCTTGGGGGTTTGGTTGCTTTTTTGGGTTCCCCCCCCCATTTCCGATGGGTCCTGCATGCTTCCCTTGCTTTTTCCTTTGTTTTCTTTGCATTTCCAACCTGCCCCCTTTGTTCTCTGTGCATTTCCGATCTGCTCCGTTTGTTTTCTGTGCATTTCCAATGGGTCTTGCACGCTTGATTGCTTTTCTTCCCCCCCCCCTTCGGCCGGAAATGATTAATCGCATTTCCAATGAGTCTTGCAGTGATTTATTTATTTTTGGGGGTGATTTTTTTCTTCGGCCGGAACGGATTAATTGCATTTCAATGCATTCCTATGGGAAATGGTGCTTCGACTTACGACCATTTTGAGTTACGTCCGTCTTCTGGAACGGATTATGGTCATAAATCGAGGCACCACTGTATTATCTTTTCCATTGTGTGTGGGGAGCAGGATACTCTCAAATATGGAAGAACTGCCCACCAATGCCCCCTAAAGAGCACAAGGGGGATTTCTGGGCAAAACAATAAAATAAAATAAAAAATATAGGGGAACACACTTTGCCCATGTTGCTCTCTAAATGCTCAATGGCAGCTGAACTGTTATTCAATTTATTTTTACAGCATTCAGTTCGTAAACCGCTTTGAACCACTTAAGAAAGTAAGGTATAAGCTTTTAAAAATTGCACACTAGAAAACTAATAGGTTCCTTGTAACAAAACCACAAAAAGGGAAAACAGCATTCAGAAATATGTGGCTTTAAAAATAGCACAGGCGTGTCTTTGTCATAATTTAAACAAAGATGTTCCTAAACTGTCTAAATAAGACAGACTGATTTTCACCAACTTATTTAATTAACATGTCTAGTAATGCATGCAGATGCCTTCTGGAAGAGATATAGTGCTCTAGAGCAGAGGTCCCCAACCCCCGGTTCGGCGCCCAGTGCCGGTCCATGGCCTGAGCTGGACCGGGCCATGGAGACAGACCTCCCCCCCTGCACGCACTCCCCCCCCCACAGCCCCTTTGCGCATGCGCGCACGCCAGCGCCCATGCAACCACTCCCCCACCCTTTTGCACATGTGCGTGAGCGCTGCACCGCCGTTTGCGCATGCACACAAGCGAGCGCTCCTGCACAAGCGCCATTTGCGCATGCGCCCACGCGCCTGCGCGAGCACCCTCCTGCTCCTTCGCGCATGCGTGCGAGGGGGTGCTCCACCTTCCCCAGCCGGTCCGTGGGGTTAAAAAGGTTGGGGACCCCTGCTCTAGAGAGTTCAGATTCAGGTTCATTTGGTGTGGTAATGTTTGCTATATAACATGAAGGACAAAGAAAAATAGAAACAACAGTAAAAATATCAGAAATTACAAATCAAATCATAATATCATAATATGTCAGAAAAATCATTTGGAATGATTTTTTTTTAAATCACTCAAAGAATAGCCAAATACATTAATTTTAATTAACAGAGTTATTGGGAATAACTTTGGTAAAAACAAAAATAAAACTTGCCTTCTGTTCTAGCTCATTCTTTCTATAGTTGATAGTAATGGAGTAGTAATGTCTATTCAGCCCATGAATCAGCGCCTAAGAGAAGAAAATTTCAAAGCAACAAATAAAATGCAGCTGACATTTTATCAAGGATATGCAAGAAGCATGTAAAAGTCTAGAAATACCATATTGGAGCTGTGAATTACTTAAATATATTTTTTGAATGGTGCTTAGATTTGCACATTGCCCTGACAGGGGTTTTAAGTCCTAAAAAGTGGCTTGGAAATCTTTTAATAACTATAATCTACTCTATATCCAAGTATTCTACATCCAAAGCTCCACAAATACTATGAGTTTCATTTTTCTGTACCTTGCTGCAGACACATATTTCCACAGAATGCAACACAGGGGGGTAAATGTCCATTTGGCTAAAATGCAATTTCAAAAATTAACTCAGTACAATATGTACTTAGTCCACGTAATAATATATTCTGTCATGAGTCACAAGAATTTTAATTTTGAGGAATAATTCAAAAAACACTTAAAAAAAGGTAATTAGTAAAACAAAATAGGACAATGTTTATAACTAGAATAGTTAAAATATGAATGCCTTATCTCAGAGATTTCAGAAGTGAAATTTGTGGAACTAGTTAAAATAAAGGGAAAAAGTCCTCTGTCGTAATATGAGTTGCAAGGCACACTCTCAACTAGGGTTTGTTAGCTTTCCATGGACAGAGATTCTGCTTGTTCTGTTGAAGAAGTTTCCAAAACTGAAAAGATTTATTGCCTTTAGAAGCCAAATACAAGATTGTCTTATTGGGCAGTGGGGCTTGTTTCAACAAAGTCCTAACTACAAGACATCCTCTGTGAAATACTTTTAACTTCTTCCTTTTTTGAACTGTGGGTATTCCTAATAAATGGCACCCAGTAATATGACAATTAGGAAATGCTCACAAATACAGCAGATCAGGATTAGCCTTGGAAGGAGTGATACAAAGACCCACAGAAATGGACTATATTTCTAATGGTTGGTTTGAGACCAAGGAATTGCTTAACCTTCTAAAAGAAGACAGTAATGAAGTAGTATGACACTGTGGGGTTTGCATGAGAGGTCATTACACGCTGTCTCAAAAAGCCCAGTAATGTATTCTCTGGAAACATACAAGCACAGGCTTGCCTGCACCCAATCAAAAACATTTGTGGGTTGTTCCATACTCATTAATAATGTTTTACAATTTGTACTCATTCAAGTTTGCTTCACTCTTGTTAAACCAAACTTGTTTGGTTGCCCTAAGATTTTGTTAAGCTATTGTTATACAATTTTATAAATAACGAACTAAAATATCCAGATATATTTTGAACTCAGAGAGTCTTAAATGATTAGAAACGAAATCTCCATGGTGAGAATAAAAGCTGAAGTTTATGATGAGAACTCAACAATGGTATTTGCTGTTTTCAAATGCAAGTGCAGCATTTTCAGCATATGTTGCTATTAGCGCTCCTATAATTAATCTTCAGAGAAATAATTAGGATTCTTGGTGGCAACTATCTTGCCCTTTTAAATTTCATTTTGAAAGGAAAATATTTTTTTTGTTGGCAATATCATTAGTGCATGTTTATTGATCATGACAAAGCAGTAATCATTCATGAGGGAATGCTTATTTAAGAAACATGATGTGTTCTTATATCTTGCTCTGACACTAAGGAGACTAAATTAGTAGCTTGGCCTGCAAGTTTATTGCCTACAAATTAGTACATATAGTGGATGTAGTATCCAGCCCAAAGAGCCACAGGTTCAGTTGGTTTGTTTTAATCTTTTCTGTCTCCACAAATTAAAGGAACAATGACATAATTTAACCTAAACAAGTTAAAGGCAGAGGCCTAAAGCTAATTTTGTGTTGAAGGGTATGGGACGTGCAATGTGGAAAGAGATCATCATCACCCACCACAACTGAGATTAGGAGGCTGCACCATAATGCAGTTGTTTCCTACAGGGTTCAACCAGTGCTCTTGATCTATGCACTGGGAGGTGACAGATCACTATCGATACAGTGGACCCTCGACTTACGGAATTAATCCGTATTGGAACGGTGGCTGCAGGTCGAAAAGTCTGTAGGTCGAGGCTCCATTGACCTACAATGCATTGAAAACCGATTAATCCGTAACCGGCCGTTTTTGGTCCAATTTGTTTGATTTTCCGGTCTGTAGGTCGATTCTCCGGCCGCAAGTCGAACCTAAATTTTGCGGCCATAGAAGTCTGTAACTCGAAAAGTCTGCAGGTCGAGCCGTCTGTAAGTCGAGGGTCCACTCGACTTACAGTATCTCACGAGTATCTCAATGGCCACTAATGAACTTGTCTACCTCTTAGCTGGGATCTGGTAAGCCATTTCAAACCCTGGAAAAATCTTGGATAATATAAATATTGACTAGAGATGAGATATTCGTATTTGTCTCCTGGGGAGATAAATACAAATATTGCCACCACAGTTGGCCGGGTCCTTTGGACCCACTCCCCAGAACTGGCTGGTCCACTTACTGCTTGCGGTGTGGCGCACATGGCTGTCGTCGTTTGGTCAGCAGCGCAGGGAGCAGGGAAGCCATGGCTCGGCTACTTCCGCAAGTGGCACAGTGCGAATGACGATGGCCACACACTCCACACTGCAAGCAGTAAGCGGATGGCCCAGTTCTGGGGGAAGGGTCCAATTGGTTCACCTGTGGTGGCGATATTCATATTCGTCTCCCCAAGGAGACAAATACAAACATCCCATTTCTAGTATTGACTGTCGCTAAGTTCAATGCTGATATTAATTTACAGAAGGACCAACTGTAGAAAACACATGTTCCTATGACTGTTTCATAATGCCTATACAACAGCAACATATTTGGAATGCTACATTTACATCACCACTGAATATAAATCATAGTTTCAACTCTTAGCAAGATAGAATTGCTACACAGTAAAAACCATGTCTGGCACTCAATCGAATTAAATGCACATACACCCTTGCTTCCCAATTAATGTGTTTTCAGGACTAGCTAGTAAACTGCGATTCTAAGTTTGTTTATTGGCAAGTACCCTAACCACTCCTTAAAAATCTTACTAACCTTGAAAGCCCTGTTACAGTCTCTGTAAATCAGTTCCAACTTGATTGCACATAACACACAAAACATCACTAAAACAGATGACGTAATAATACCTATGAGTTTAATTTGTCCATTCCATTGGTTTTTGGATCCTACCCAAACTCAGATTGTGAGGAGCTTTGCAATCTCCTCATTATAAATAAAAGAATTGGCCACTTTCCCTTCTATTCATGGGCAAAATGAGCACAGCTGGAAATCCATGGACAGCCTGGACAGTAGGACCTCCATATCAGATGTGGATTTGTTCCAAGCCCCCTGTGGATACTGAAAACCATGGATAATAGCAAACACTCTTGATAGGTAGGTAGGTAGGTAGGTAAATAAAAGGAAAAGAACAAAAAATATATATATTTTCACATGCATTACCAGAACTGGCCACTAGAGACCATGCTATGTATGCTTCACTAACAAGTATTCATAACATGATTTCTGGCTCTCTCTAGTGGTCAGTTGTGGTAATATATGTGAAAATATTTTTTTTCTGATTTTTTTCTTTTAATATTTTTAATATTTTCAGAACGTGGATAACTGAATCAGTTGACACTGATCCCAGGGATAAAGTGGTCCTACTGTACTTACTTAAAACACAAATAAAATCTAAAGAATACAGGAGACAACCATTTTCTGAGGAATCAAGACAGCAATATTAAAAACAGGGGTACTGTAATCTTGAAAACATATATTTGTGAAGAAAGCACATTGAAGCTGGCATCTACTTTCCAAGTAATTAGTGTGATTGAATTCATTTGCTTTACAATCTCAGTTTTAATAACAAACTAAGACTAACAGTAAGGATGTCCAGAAGTGTTTGGAAGCAAACTGAACATGCAGATATCTTTTATTCTCTATTATCTAACACACATCTATCTAAAATGATTCAAGGAACTCATAAATTATTCCTGCATAATGAGGAACAGCAACAGAAACAAAAAAAATGTTGACTGTGAACACCTAACAATTTTAAAAGCAACCACTAGATTTCTGTAGTAAGAACTGATATTTGAAGATGCATTTTATAAACCTAATTAAGGGAATTAAATTTATGATGCAGACAAAAAAGAGTGCAACTTTGTATATGTGTATGTGGAGGAAGGAACTAACATAAAAATAAATGTATTAATGCCAAATAACAAATTTACCTGGATAGATGGCTTGTTTAAGTGACCCAGATTTGAAGTTGTTTGTCTTGGTTCATGTCCCAAGACCATCATATTAGCATTGATCAATCTGAAGGCATCAATAACAACCTGTAAAAACAAGACGCCAAAGTCAATTCTTTGTCGAAAATACAAATGATTGCACCAAGTAACAGTGGAGAAGTCACGATCAACTCACATCTGTTTTTGGCCTTTTTCCAGAAAATTATTTAATTATAATATTAATAAAGAAGAACCGCCTGCTGTCTCTGTCATCAGCCGACTAACTCAGTCTAGCATTGTAAGGCAGCACCAATTATTATGTTTTTCAAAAAGTTGAGGGAAAATATATTCAGTTTTATATACTCTTATACAATTCTGAAGGCTACGTTTACATACATAAACACACATGATATATAAATTTTAAAACATGTTTGTCACCTACATTTTACCTAGTCAAACTGAATGACAGGAAGGCTAAAACTGAAAGTGAGCACAAGCTAAGGGACTATGTTTAAAGCCCAGTCCTGTCACATCAATTATACCACTGGAATACTTGAAATGACAACAAAATTATAGTCAGCAAGGAACTTGCCCCATGTATTCCCTTCTAGTCAGATGCTTTTTACTCCCTGCATGTAGGAAAGAGGCTATAAACTGTCATTTGGATTATGACGACCTTGTCAGTGTCATGGTCAGGAGTAAAACAGAACAAAAAGGGAACTGAACAAAAATCAAGGTCACTTATGGTAGAAACTCTGTAGTTGGAAGTGAAGAGTTTTATTACTTAATTTGGTTTATTTCTATAGACTTCCAAAACTGTATACACAAAAACACTCAGGGCGAGCTAAGGACCCTTTAAAAATTACTCTACAGCTACAATCATTTTGCAAAACCTGAGGTACAGCAACATACACTAAAGGCGATAATGCTAGGCAGATTATTTCACATAGAACAAATCCATTTCTCACTTTAGCCCTCACTTCTCGGGCTCCATTTTCTTAGAATAGACCTATTTTGCTCAAAACAAAGAGAACTGGTGCTGTGCGAGTCTAGAAGCTTTCGGTTCAAATTACTGCATGTTCTTGGGAAGGTCTTAGTCACTCTGTGTCATGAGGTTTACAACAGTGACCTACTTTACAGGGTTGGCAAGAATGTATGCAATACTTTTTACCGTTGTGAAGGTAAGAGTCCTAAAAGAAAAGCTTGGGAAAAAATATCCATGGTACCTTAAAAGAACACTCTCAATGTGCAATCACTGTGGCTACACATTTCTATTGGGAGAGTATTAGTAACCAGTTAGGCAGGTGTATATAGAATAACTATATTAGGAGTTGTCCACAACATTTCTACTTCTTCCCCCAAAACGCTCCTTCCTGCTGTATAGAAAGTGCGTTTGAATCAGACAATTGGCCAACCAGTGTGAAGAGCATAGCACAGGGGCATTCATTCTAAACAAACAGCAGGAAATGAAGGAGCATGAAGGACCAATGATGCAAAGTTCAGAAATGCCCAGAAGGCCTCATAAGACTCAAGCAAGTGAGGAAAAAACCAAATCCAGAAGCCAACAAAGCAAAAGATTACTATATCTCTATTCAGTTTCTGAGTTACAGAATCTGCTTGGCTCTGCTCCTTAGCAGATATCCAAGGGCCATGGACTAGAGTGGAAGAATCTTTTTTCTGGAATAAAAGTTGGAACAACATTCAGATGACTACATAGTCTTTATGCCTAAATGACAACATGGAGGTGGAACACATGCCTAAGTATAAGCTTTACTGTCATATTATGTAATATCAGTTATACTCTTTTCTTTTTCTTTTATAATTTATTAAAGAATATAAGATACACAAAAAATACAAAATTAACAAATAAAAACTTAATACACACACACACACACACACACACACAGAGTGCCCCCCTCCACAGGGACTCTTTGAAGTAAAACTGCATTTATTTTATTCCCCTTCCAAAACTGCATTGATTCTTTTGATGGCACATGACAGTTCCCTTTAATTAACACAGAAGTCAATAAAAACTCCCCAAGTATTTCTGCAAGTATTTTTGCTTATTAAACCACTTTTAAACTTAATATCACGTTAATTTATCATTAATAGCTATATTCCATACTTCTTTATACCTTCATTTAATTGAAATCCATGCTTTAATTTCCAGTTTTTAGCTATGATTAATCTTGCTGCTGATACTAAGTTCGTTACCAATTCTTTTACTGTCCAGTTCCATTGTTTCTTATCAAATATTGATAACAGTGCTATTTTCTGGGGAAGATCTAAATTTAACTCTAGTATTTCATTAATTTCTTTAAAAACCAGCTCCCAAACTTTATTACATTTTTACATTCCCACATGAAAATAAATACCTATGTAAGTAGCGCTGAACCATGAATCAGCTGTTTGGCCAGGAAACGAATGCATTGAACTGCCAAAGCAGTGGTTCGTGCCCATCTCTACTATTAAGCTATCCAGCCAGCAAACTAAAAACACTAAAAATGAGACTGTTATCTTGCACCAAAAGTTTCCTATAAAGACCTGCAAATAAATGACACACAGAATCCTAAACTCCCAACTGATTGACAAAGGTATATAATTATTTTGTTGATAAAGAGAAGCTGGTGGGTCACATCTTCATTTCTGCCCATATAGAGCTCAATTTATTCAGTTTTGTTTATTTACTGGAGAATTTACAAATGGTAGTAATAGACACACTGTAGACTAATATCAGTTGATAAAGGAAAGGGATAGACCATATGCTCTGCTTACAGGTTCCAAAATCAAGCCCTTGCATCTGCAGACAGGGTTGGGAGATACCATTAGTCCACGTAGATTAGGAGTAGGCAAGGCTGTCCTGATGTTCTAACTTTTAAAAGCTTCAGTTAGCATAGCAATGGGCAGGCTTTATGAGACCAGAGTCCAAAACATCTGGAAGGTATCTGGCTATCTACAAGTTGAATAGGAACAGGAAGCTAGATGTACCAACAGTCTGAACCAGATTTAAGCTAATTTCCTATACTCCTATGTTGTTCATATCAACCATCACAGAGACATAATGTTTCTGGAGAAAATTTCCCTTGAAGAATTACAAGAACAAAATTACAAAACAGTGGAGATCAAAGGAAGATCATCTTTAGAATTTCTCAAACTTGTGCTAGGAAAAAAAAAACTGGAGGTGACAGATTGATATTGTACCACATTAATCTCTAGCAAACTGGTTAGCGCTATCCCCCACTGCTCACTCTTAGGTCACACTGGATATTGCCATCCCAACCTGTCTACTAGCAAGAACCCAATTCTTTGCCTTCAGGCATAGGACACCTACAGTTATTCTGAAGTACAAAGGTGTCCTGTCTTTTGGGAAAGATATCTGTATGTTCCTTTTAGCCTTACACACTAATTAGGTAATTGCTCATATCATGAATCTGCTGGGGTGGGAGTTACTCAAAAAGGACATAGCAGACCTTTCAATAATGAGGTGCATGGGTAGAATACCATGAATGTAGCCATGTTCTGATCAGGACTAATAGCACACTAATTAAAAACATAACTTTGACCTAAAAACATAATTTACACTTTTGCTTAGACTTCTGGACTGTGATAACCAAGTATCTACAACCAGTGGACACAGTTCTCTCTGGCAGAAGATCCATGAGCATATGTAGAAAGTAACTTGATACTTTGCATAGTCCTGATGAGAAAACCAAAGGTAGTCATGCACATCTAGCTCTCTCACTGGCAACAGGCTGCCCCGTGGCTGCTGTCCCTTAAACATTATTCTTACTCCACATACAGTGTGTACATGAGGATCTACACAATAAGTGCTATTAGTCCCGATCAGGACAGGGCTACATTCATGGTATCCTACCCATGCACCTCATTACTGAAAGGTCTGCTGTTTCCTTTTTGAGCAACCTCCACCCCAGCAGACTCATTATATGACCAATTGCCTAGAAAGACAGTTCCTTGCCTGGATTTATCTTGCAATGTGCTTTTAGTACAGATTGACTGGTTTTAAGATAATACTTGTTTAAATCTTTCAAATATTTGTATACTTACTATTTTTAGCTTTTAAATATTGTCTTTTTAAAGTTGTAAGCTGTCTTGGGTCTTTTTAAGGAGAAAGGTGGGGGGTTAAATAAGTAAGTAAGTAAGTAAGTAAATAGGGCATCTCCTTGAAACATCCATATAACCAGTATGTAAAGAAACACAGTATTTTAGAGGTCTCTACCAGGTTTTACCTTTTCATTTTAAACCTAGTGTTGCTCTGTTGCATTGGTTCTTATCAGTTTTCCAAACTTTTGAAACAGCATTTGAACCAGATGTTCTCATTTATGAACACCTGCAAATGCCCAACTACAACAAGGAAGGAGCATAAATAAAAAGTAAGCACAAACAAAACTAAATATTCTACACTGTAGTCCTCTAGAGGTTTACTTGATAGGATATGACACAAATAAAGGATTTACGCTGAGGGGAAAGATACAATTACTTGGCAGTCTATCAGATTCACAAGGTGCTTCATGTTTTATAGTACTAACACTTACACTCCTAGAATGTATTCTAACTGACTGCTCCACTAGAAAATGTGGAACCCATCCAAGATCGCAATGGTATTTTCTAACAAAATTGCTTCTCCTCATACTTGAGCTCCATATGTACTTTTCACGATAGCTTACTGCAATGAATGCTAAATAAATGGCCAAGCATCAGGGTTCACAACTTTGCTATGACTGTAACAGCCCATTTTTACGAGGTCATAGCTGAATGATCGTCATGATGAAATGCCTTTGGCCATCTAGTGGTCTGTTGTGGAACTACACAAAACACACAATTTTGTAAGAGCTCAGATACATCCAAATTCCGAATCATTTCTACTTTGCCACTTGTATGGAATAAAGGGTCACAGTATTATGCATCAAGCAGCAATGCTATCAGGTGCCCTTCTTGCTGTGTACTTTTACTCAGCAGAGGAGGAAATAATGATGTCTATTCTTCTTAGGGACTGCAACTGACTTCAAGGTCTTACTAAATCCATAACTGATTTTTTTCTGAATTAAGTAATACTAATTTCTTATAAACTATTGGACAAAAATATTTGCTTTTACTTAGCAGCATCAGTATAACCAGAAAAAAAAGAGTATTTTAACTACACCAAGATTAAAGGAATTCACTGTGATCACTATAGCAACTGTCTTAAGGAAAACTAACATGCTCAACAACCTGCAACCTAAAATTAGATCTGAGACGCAATAAAAAGCATAAATGCAGTGACACACCCTACATATTGATTTCTATGCAATCTTATAATTGCTTTTTTTTTTTTGCACAGCAAGAACAAACGAGTTCTTTCTTTAGAGAATCGTATCAAAATAAATAGGCTCATTAATGTCCAGTGCACTAATGAGCAATGGATGAAGGAGGTGTTAATTATGCTACAGTAAGACCCAAGGATAAAGCCCTGGTGAGCTCTTGGATATACGCAGCAGCTTAAGTTTTCTCCCGGTTTGTGTACCTTGAAATTCAGTGTGAGGCAATGACAGCAACACAGTAACCTCATAGTGAGCAGTGGAAACTTCAGGGACACAAGTCGCTACAACACTGATCTCGTAAGGGTCAATTTAAGAGAAAAATGTTGCTTTCCATTTTGCAAATATTTGAGTGTTTTAGATCTTTCAGCTTCCTTTGACTATGGTGATTTACAATTGAATTAAATGCAGCCTTGAGACCTCGCCCTAAAAAGGGGAGTGAAGAGTTTACTATAACACAACAGTTTTTAAAAAGTGTACGAAATGAGGAGGCTTTTTTTTTTTTAAATGTGCTATCCTGTATTGCACTTCTTTTCACCAACTGGACGATTTAATTCTGCTTGGTGCAAGTGCCTTGAGACTCTGTAGAGGTCACTTCAACATTAGACAGCTTATAACAAAACCATTAGCGGTTTGGCTAGCTTAAGGAAACCTCTTACTTTCCCTTTTTTGTTTATTATCACTGCATGAATCTGCAGCATATGATAGTTTATAATTTCTCAGGCTTGTTAAATTCATGTTAAAGGTCTGTTTTCTTGTTGAATAAATTTTGTTCATATAATGCTGCCTATTTCATACAGTGAGTCTTTAATAGCACCTTTGGTCTATGCGCAACTCACAGATCAAAACAGAGGACTAAAATAGGGGTTGATGATGCTATTTACATGTGTGATTCCTGCTGTCTTCTTGTTAGTAGCTTTAATATAATAGAAGACCTTGTCTGTTTTGTAATTAACACATCTTTACTGGAGAGATATTTGGAAGTGATTGCTGTGAATATACTGGTTAGTAAAATAAACACAATCACACACCATTTTCTGTTATCAGACAAATTTGTGAATTGTACACATTATACTCCAGATCAACAAACTGTGATACAACAGCCAAGTAGAAGACACATTTATATAACCTTATATTTTTTTTCTGAAAATGTGTATTCATTCTGACCTTGCAAATATAATTAGTTTGAAGGACGCATGGAATTCAAACCATGGATTATTTAGTAACTGCAGTGTCTGGAAGTAGATGCAAAATATTAGGAAGCTGCCAATACAAAATAGAAACTACATCTTAGCGTACATCTGTGTTTGCTTCAAAAATCAGCACTGTATGAAAAATAGCTATATTCTGTATTTCTTCAACAACTGTCCTCAGGTCAACAACACATAATATTGTATATGTTTTGTCAAAAGCTAAGATTCTGAGTTTCAATGCAATCTTATCTATGCAATTTTAGACAAATAATGTAATAACCTGTTTAACAGATTAACATAGTAATCTTTCTCAACACTGTAAACCAATTCTACACAATTGAAGGAAATACTTTTTTCAAAAAAGAAACAATTCCTCTCAATATATTGTTGTATTTTTAAAATTCACAATCCTTTCTCAAAATTTACAGCTTTTACAGATGTCCACATACCTTAATATTATTACTTCCTTAAAACTTATACCTGACATACTCCAAATACACGCATCTTATCGGAGCTGCTACTGCAATCCGTTAATTTAGCTGTTACTCAGAACTGAATCTCTTTCTGACACCAATCACTTTGTAGCGAGAATTCCCTCAACCTTATAACCTATGGAAATTATATTTAAAAATGCATTATATAACTGTGCAATTCAAGCAGGTAGCTATTGTTTATACTGTTTGCTAAAAAAAAAAAAATCAATCCAGCATATAAAATGTGCAGTGCAAAGGATATAATGTAGCAATGCCAGGTGTGGAAGGAGAAGTAATGTCCCATCTAAAATCTCTTTTATCACCTGCAACTGACCTGTTATCAACTGCTTAGTTGGTTTCTAGATTGTTTAAAAATTAAACGGAACACATGACCCTTGAAGTGCAGCTGAGGTTTATGACCACTTCGTTATTTATGCTGCGATGCACGCTCAGACAGCCACAACTGAAGAACATCTTTGGTCCCTTGTAAGCCCATAGCATAAAAAATTCAGAGAAATCTTACTTTTTATGCCATTTCCAATGGAAAGCACTAAGAACCGAAACTGACTCATGCCAAATGCATATCACTGAATTGCTGTGATTGTGAGTTTGAGGTCTGCTACATGGAAATTATTTATAAAAATGTCAATTTTAGCTCTGGAAAAGAGATTCCTAGGAGTATGTACATTTTCTTTCTTCATCCTTGGAGAATTTGCTTGCTTTGGTCAGGTCTCCCATGCAACCTGAATACCCATACTAGAAGGGGAGACAGCTACAGAATAATACATTTATTTTGACAAGCGAAGGCATGCATCTGTAACCCCACAAGTAGCAAAACCAGAAGTTTCAAGGCTCTGTGCCTTAATGAAGATAGATGGATTATTCTGCATCCACTATGGTAAAAGGCATTTAAAAATTAATACTTTTAAACAAAAAGTCTACTTGGAACTTCTTGGCTTAGAGAAGGGAAATAAACTGAAATAACCTTTGCAGTTTAACACTATTGCCTGATCCGAAGCAAGGCAGAAGAGAGTGTTACTGCACTAAGAAAACAGTTCGGCACATACAGGGGTTCCATGTGCTGAATAAAATATCCCATTTGCAATTTCTGATCAAACAGTACAAGAAATAAAACCCTCAAATATGCAATTGTTACACCAACTTTAATACTGACAGAGAAGGGAATATCAAATGACAGCCAAATTAGTGTTTTCCTTTCAAAAGAAGAAGTGGGAACCCAACAGCCATTATTTATGATGTCGATTTCCTAAAGTTTTCTGATCCAGATATCACAGCAAACTACGGCCTGTATTACACAGAAAAATGAGAAGGAAACCACACATAATGGAGAATGTAGTATAGAAAGTCTGTGTGCATCCAGGTCTTGCTCATGATCCTCCAAACTATGGTTTAATTGTATAAACTGAATCAGTGGCCTGGTTCATACATAATAGTATGCCGGTGTAACCAGCATATCAGTCATAAGAGTGGCTTATTATTCTGGATTGTTCAAGGAGAGACAAACCACAGCTCCTGGTTTTCACTTCACGTCAGTTTGTTGAGCCATTTAAGCTTCCAGTAGGACTCAAATGGGAGAGATTATGAAGTACACTGGCAGACTTAGTTCTTAATTCTTCTTCGAATTCCTTGTGTTAACATTATACGCAAGTGCAACCAGTATAACATGTAAATGCTAGGCCATACCAGGACTCGAATGCAATCATCACAAAAAAGATTTCTGCAGGTAGCACCTTCCACTTAAGCAATAATAAAAATAATTTCATTTCTTAACAATGTACTCATTATCTACATTCTCCAAATGGGATTTTGAATTACAAACCAATATTTAAGATAACGAAGTTTTGCTTAGCTAGTTCACAGTACTAGAGTCCTCTGATGCCAACTATGTGTCCTAGTCCTCTGATGCCAACTATGTGTCCTAGTCCTCATATGTGAACAGAACTAACATCACATGATGGCTGAAATTCATTAATATGTCATTAGTAAGTCATAAATGGAGTAAACACATTGAATCAGGTGGGACTTGGTGAGTTAACTCTCATAAATTCCACTGATGCTATGGGCCTACTCTAATTGTAACTTACTACTGGATTTTACCATATGTATCAGTTTTTATTAGATGGCAGGTATTAGCAAGCTATTAATTTCTGGAATAAAAGCAGAATCCTGCAGGACCTTAAAGACTAACAATTTTATGGCTCCATGCCGTTACACAAACATTTGTACACTTCATTAGTAGCATGAACTGTTCTACAAAATTTCTAGTGTATAGATTCATCTCTCCCTATGGTTTGGAGTGGGATTATAGATAGCGAGGTCAGAGAGAAGTTAAATACAGCATGTATGACTAACAAAGATACTGCTAATAGTTGTAATTTACAGTGCTACTGTTGATAATATAAACATTTTTGAAACAGTATTTCAAGGGGCTAAATTTATCATTACTCATGTGATACAAATTTGAGTGGTGAAGAGAAATATGTTCAGAAACAAGATGCTGAAATCAGCTTCAGTGTATATATCAGACATTTGCCTTATACATCCAACCTATAAACTGTTTAAAATGGGTATCTTAACATTCTGATACTACCAAAACTGATTTTTGGCGATCTCTCTGGCTTCCCCTTCATAAACCCTGAAGATGGGACTGAGGCAAAGACACAATAGTGGAAGTTCAATGGTGTGACTGAACAGAAAGCTTATGAGTTAGGCTTCAGCTTCAACTTGTCAACTTGACAGAACTGACGTTGCATTTAGAAGCAGGCACAGATGTGTGCCAAAATCATCTTTTTGCATTACAGAACATATGAAAGCATCAGTCACACAGCCTCTAATAATGCAGAGATCAGTGGAATTTTCTTCATCTGGTTGACATCTCTCTCAACCATTTCATTAAGCTCTCAGTACTTGCTTAAGTAAGTCATTAACCCAAAGACAGGTAATAAAGTGTTTAAGAAGGGACAGTATTCAGTGTTTAGACTATCACTTTGCATGTAAACACTACTAAACTGTGAAGCAATTTACATATAGGAAAGTGAAACGAATTACATCACAAAGTACATTGCTCCACAATACAATTCATAAAACCAGTCTACAATCTTAATTCTTTTAACCCTCCTACCCCAAGCAAGTGCAAAGCATAATGGGAAATGTGGACTTGTAGAATCGAGAGAAAACATTGTACGTTTCCAAATGAAACAGAAAGATTTCAGAATTTCTAAAAGATGCTCAGGCACTGAAATTATGGCAAGTGAGAGTTTCATAATTAAGGAAGCGCTAGTAAGATCACCTATCTGAACGTCCCCTGTGACTGGAACTTAGCAAACCTGTGATGGCTTTCGAGGCTCATCTCAGGATGTCATAGTTGACGTACAGAAGGACAGGGTACTACTAAGGTACACTTGGCCTAAGCTGTCCATGGCTTTATAGCACGAACTCTGGACCATCAACCACCAAGCTGGCATTAGGGAAGCAGTTCAGATTTTGCATCCATAAATGACTGAACAGTCTGCTCAGTAGGTCAGCCGCCATGTTTTGCAAGAATGCTCTGAACAGCTCAACATAAAATGCATTGTAGTAGTCTAAACTCAGACTGATGAAGATAGAAATCAGTGGTGGGTGAACAACAAGCCCTGGGTCAAATCCCTCCCTCCTTGGGTCCCCATCTATTCCTCTGGGCTTCCAAATACAGTTATGCTCCTCTCTCCATAAAAATACCATTTGAGTCTCTCAGCTTCACTGCAATGCCTCCCCCCAAAGCTTAGTTACTCAGAGTAAGTGCTCTAAGGTAAAATATGTTGCCATTTCTGGTCCCATTCTTATTGGTCCCAGTCACAAGTGAAATTAGGTCCCTGAGAACTTTTCTATAATTGAATTCAGCCCTTAGACAGAAAGAGGCTTCCAACCTTGGAGGCAATGAAGGTTGTGACACTGCACCTGATTTAAAAGGACAATACCCTTTCAACATATGGGATTAAAGACAAGTGCCCTGATCCAAAATTCTAGGAGTAAAAATGCAGAACTAAGATCTCCCCATGCCGACAACCTGAGTATCTGTTTGTATGCGTGCATGGCCACTATTTTGCATTAATAACTAGAAGCCAACATGGATTTGTCAAAAACAAACCCTGCCAGACTAATCCTATCTCTCTCTTTTTTGATCAAGTAACCTTCCGTGGTAGATGGTGGGAATGCTGTAGATGTAATATATCTTGACTTCAGCAAAGCCTTTGACAAAGTGCCCCATTATATTCTGATTAGCAAGCTAACTAAGTGTGGGCTGGATAGAACAATGGTCAGGTGGATATACAGCTGGTTACAGTATCATACTCAGAGTGTGCTTATCAATGACTCTTTCTCAAACTGTGAGGAGGTAACAAATGGAATACCACAAGACTCAGTCCTGGGCCTGGTGCTTTTCAACATTTTTATTAATGAGTTGGATGAGGGAGTGCAGGGAATATTTATCAAATTTGCAGATGATATAAAATTGGGTGGAATAGCTAATACCTTGAAAGACAGGAACAAAATTCAAAAAGATCTTGATAGGCTTGAGCGCTGGGCTGAAAACAACAGAATGAAACTTAACAGGGACAAGTACAAAGTTCTACACCTGGGAGGGGGAACACAGTTACAAGATGGGGAATATTTGGCTTAGTAATACTACAAGAGAAAAGGATCTTGGAATTGTTGTAGATCACAAGCTGAATATGAGCCAACAGCATGACGTGGCTGCAAAAAAGGCAAATGCTATTTTAGGATGCATTAACAGAAGTATACTCTCAAAGTCCTGTGAGGTATTAGTTCCCCTATACACTGCAGTGCTTAGGCCTCATCTAGAGTACTGTGTCCAGTTCTGGACACCACACTTTAAGAAGGATGGCAACAAACTGGAGCAAGTTCAGAGGAGGGCAACAAGGACATTCAGGGAAATGGAAACCAAGTGAGGAAAGACTGAAAGAACCGGGCATGTTTAGCCTTGAGAAAAGAAGACTGAGGGGAGATATGATAGCACTCTTCAAATATTTGAAAGACTATCATACAGAGGAGGGGCAGGATTTGTTCTCGATCATCCCAGAGTGCAGGACATGTAACAATGGGCTCAAGCTACATAAGTCAGATTTAGGCTGAAAATCAGGAAAAACTGCTTTACTGTTAAGAGCAGTACAACAATGGAACCAACTACCTCAGGAGGTGATGAGTGCTCCAACGCTGGAGGCATTCAAGAGAAAACTGGGCAACCATATGCCAGATCAGCTTTGATTTGGATTCCTGCATTCAGGGAGTTGGACTCGATGGCCTTATAGGCCCCTTCCAACTCAATTATTCTATGATCATTCTATGATTCTATGATGGGAGTCTAAGTCTTCCACAATTTGCAAGATCTCCCAACAACAATTGGTCTTTCCTGAATCTCAGAACACTATTTCAGATGGCTTATGCATATTCAATATTCAATCATGGCTGGATCAAGAGCAACCACAGTACTTGGTGAAAAGAAATGGTTCAGTTTCATATCCATCAGCACAGCACTAAAACATAAAAAAGTACCTCTGTACCATCTACTAGCTTCATATTCGTATATGCACACAGAGACACATATTAATATGCATTATAGTGCCAAGATAATGAACTCTTGCAATTGATTCCCCACAAGACTATAAACAGCTACCCTTTCCAAACCCCCTGGGGTGACAGACTTCCCTGTCAAGTATGGGTAGAATCAGACAGTAAATATCAAGCACAATCAATACGGTGCAATCAGCTCTGTTTTTAACAGGTGATCACTGACCAAGGCTTCAAGTGTAGTATTAGTGTTGCTTTACTGTATCCAGCACATGGTAGGTAATATGTAAGGCCAAGTTGACAAGGAGGATTACATGTATATAAGGGTGCTCCATAAGACATGGTGCTAATGGGCAATGGTTCACACGATGATCAGGTGCTCTCCACAGTGCTGAAAAATATCTCTGGTGGTAATGTATGAAAATACAGAAACAACCACATGGTGTTTTTTTCCTGCATCACAATTATATGATGTGATATAATAGGATGCAGTACACGATGGGGAACATGTGGATACAACTTTAAGAAGCCTCTCCGTAGCAACTGTTTCATACACAGTAAATGTAAGACACTATGTAGCAGTAGTATATCCTAGGAAGACTATTCTGGTTTTCAATAGTTTGGGAAACTCCAACACACAAAATGAGCTCTCATTAAAAGGATACAAGCTACAGAAAGGGTTATATATATAACTAGTGTCAGTTCACATTATATATGGAATTAAACAGAACATCCCTCATTTCGCATCTGAAGTACCTTGAACTAAAACTGAGCTTTGTGCTTATTTTTCTTTAACATCTGCTTAAAGAAAATCTTGCAATATAGCAAACTGCTTTCAGACTGAGTAGAAGAGTCAGTTATGGAGAAGGGGGGGAAATCAAGATCCACTGATCTAACAGGAGCCCTTCACAGACCTGTGCCAACATAGAACTGCAAAGTTTTCAATTCTGATATGCCCAGGTTAAGAAAGGACATAGGGAGACCCATACACAGCTTTCTGGGTTATTTGCAGTACTAATTATCTGTCTCCTCCCCACCCCTCATTAGTTTGTTCAAAAGGAGTCAGGAAAGAATTAGGAATTAGTTTGGAATTCAAAGACTTGTACACTTGGTTCTAGTACTTAACCTCTGAGCTGAGCATGTTTTTAAAGGCAGCCTGCTCTTTAATTCCAAGCATATATCCACCTGTCTCTCCTTCAATTTTGCACCTGGTTCCACATACAGGCTGCTAGTAAAGAACAACGCATATCCCACAAAACGGCAGTATGTCCATTTGTGCAATAGATCAGGAGATTCTGTGAGTACAATTCGGTATGTCTTGACAGCATTTAATATTGTGAAAATTTGAGTGTTCACTTTATGATCTTTTTAAAAAAGTTTATATTGCTAGTGGCTTTGGGGCCTTTTGAGCAAAAGAGGGAGGTTAGAAAGAAGGAAACAAAACAAAGCAAGCTGAAGAGAAAAAAATTGCAGAAAGTAGCATTAAAACAAAACAAAAATCAGTAGCATGCCATGCCTCACTGTTTGGTAAAAACAGAATCAAGGTTTAACTTGTGTTACTAACTTAGGCTGTAATCTTGTACTCAGTTACCTGAGAGTCAGACCCAAGGATCTCAGTATGGCTTACTTCTGAGTTGAGATGCCTATGATTGCCCTGTAAAATACTGTCTGGAAATGAGTTGTTCTCACGGCACTATCTGCTCAATGTTTCCACAAAAGTAGCAGGAGGAATTCTACCTACTTGCAAGAGCAATGTTGTAATTTCAGTTACTAAACCTTACACACAATCTTTCCTGAATTCATCAAAATTTCTATTTTCATAGGTATAGTTATGAATAAACTAGGAACTAATTTTATAAAGGAGTAAATGATGCTTCCCTGGAATATACAAAAATTGATACAACAAACTGGGGTTAATGGGGCAAATAAATCTACAACAACCACATGTGTCTTATGTTTGACACTCATTGTGTCACACTGTCATCATACTGCATTTCAGACAGAATAATAGAATAACGGAGTTGGAAGGGCCTCTAAGACCACCAAGCTGATTCTAATAGAGGAATCCAAATCAAAGTATATCTGGCAGATGACCATCTAATTTCTCTTCAATGCCTCCAGTGCTGGAGCTCTCACCACCTGCTGAAGCAATTGGTTCCATTGTTGTACTGCTCTAGCAGATAGCTATTGTTACTGTCTGGCTGATAATTTACAGTAAATAATTTTTATTAGCCACTGAAGAAGTAATAGAATTGCAATAATCTGGAGTAGAGCAGACGTTTTCTATAATCTGATGCCTCCAAGATGTTTTGGATTATAACCCTACTATCCTTGACCACTGGTGCTGCTGGGTAGGAGACCACCATGCTGGGGAGGACTGCTACGCAGAAAAATAGTCACAAGACAAAGGGGAAATTCTACCCTATCAATCTCTTCTTCACATCAGAATGGATGGGAAGGAAATAGCAAAACCACTGAAAAGTCGCAGGCATGAAGGTCATGTGATGGTGCATATTATCATTTTTACAAGATGAACTCTATCCAAATTAATTTTTCCAGGTGGGTTCTGGTCAGTTCATGTTAGGGCTTGACACCAAGTCAAGTTCATGTCCAGATTTGGACAAACAACAGATAAAACAGGCACTAGAAGGCAAGAAGGGTGGCAGGGGAAGCTCATAAAAAGAGGCTTTAAACACCAGCAGTTAAATGACTGCTTTGTGTTGTTGGTAGCCTTTGTTAAGCTATCACCTTTTTAAACAAAGAGACCAATGGAGGCAAATGTATCTCCAATTTCTGAAGGCGTATAAAAGCTTACTCCCCACTAACATGTTCCCTACTTGGATAATTCCTAGTCCCATCTATACCACCATTCCAATACAAATGCAAGATGTGTGAGTTTACAGGTCTAATCAGAGATCGTTCTTTATTACATAGACTCATGGGGATGAGTTTGTAATTCAGAAGAAATGAATGTGAACATAATCTGAAGATCTCATAATGCCTGAATGTAGTTGTGCTGTACCTAGACATTAGACATAATATTTATTAATATTAAGAAAGTCTACATCCTCTTCTTTCACTCATTCCAAAGGGTGCCAATTAAACCTGTGGTGAACAAGACCAAGTAGCTCTTCCTATTTTATTAATGCACACCGCAGAATTCAATAAGTGGAACTGACTGAAACAATGGCAGTACCTACACAAAGCCCTAGAAATTCTGAAACTGTACAGAAATCATGGTGTTTTGTATCAGAGGGAAAATCATGATAGCGAATAGGCAAACAAGCAGTAGATACACTTATTTACCATATAGTACTTGAGGAAATACTCGGGTGAAGTCTCTTAATTTGTCTTGGTCTTTTGTGTTAAATTAACACATATGTGGAAACATTCTTGGAATTTAAAAATAAAAATCTTATAGCAAACTTAGGTTCATTTTATCATTAACATTCTTTGCAACTTACCATTTCAGTATACCCTGAAAACAGCAGCACGTATATATTTGATTGCCCATTCTAACGTCATGGAACCATTAACACAAAAGCTTAAATACTAAAAATATTTATAAAATTGCAAAAAATGTCATACATATTATTAATTTAATGACTATTCTATAATACAATAGAAGAGCATGCTCAAACAAAACACCTCAGCAGTATTTTAAAGCAGCAACCTCCTAGCCAATTTCTGTATGTTCTGTAGTTTTTCTAATCCACTCTCCCTGTGGCTGAGCAAAATCGAATTGCCTCTCACATTTGCAGACAGCTCTGTGAAGGTGATAATAGAGCTGCTCCCTGCTGTCATGAGGCAGGAAATAGGAAAATGGCATATGGGGCTAGGAAGAAATAAAAAAAGAACCAAACAAGAACAAAAGAGATTTCAACAAAGGACAAACTATAACCCAATATGCTTTGCAAGTTAATCTCTTTTCATAATGATTTCACATTATCATTCATCTGCAAACTTACCCTAAAATGTGAATGGCTGCAAGTCTTTGGGGGAAGTTTTTATTCTGAAACATTCAGAATGCATATAAAACGCCATATTCAATTTCTATAAAGCAGAAATGTTATTTCTATCCATGGAAAAGAATTGACTCCAGCTTTTCTTGAGAATTTATTGAATTGTTTTATGGTTTTGTTGTAACCTGCTTTGGAATCAGGGCAAGCGAGAAGTGGCAATAAAACTGTTTCTAATAATGAGCTAATTAAATAAATAATCAATAACTTTTTTTGTATTTCATTTTAATAAAATTCATGATTTCAGCACCACAACCTGCACCTAAAGAACAGCAAGCTTTGGATATGGGCCTTAAAACTTCAATCTAGAGAAGTTTGTTCAGAAATAAACTGTACAACTGGGACTTGATTTGTAATTTCAAATCATTGCTTTAAGCACTGAAAAGGTATTCAAAATAAGAGAATACAGTATGCCCTAGACAGCAATTATACACAAATCTAAGTCATATTCTCTACCTTTCAAGGCCCCTCTCAAAAAGCATACAATCCCTATACATTTTCACTTAGCAAAATTTAGATGTAATAGTGCAATTTTTAAAGTGGCCTGTATATGAGACATCAGAAGGTTTGCATAGGATTTTAATATAAGACCAAATCAGGGAGAAATGTTCCATCCACTCTTTAATACAAACTGACCTTTCCTTTCACGCTCTGAATGGGATCCACAACTACAGCTACAGCTCTTTCTGACAGGGCTTCAAAACTCTGCTGAGTATTGATATCCACACCAGACAACCAACAGCCAAAGCCAGGATGACTGTGATACCAGCCAACAACCATCTCAGGTCTGTAACAGAGAAATCATTCAGTACTGCTTGGACCATAAAATATGAAAAGCAACAATAAAATAGGAACATTTCAGCAGGGTAAGAAAACACAAGGTGAGAAAAAGTACCATCAAAAACATTGAAATGTACGCACATCAGAGTACAGTCAGAAAATGTGATGAAGGAGCGCTACCATTAAGGGATGCATATTAACATTGGTAGGTCAGGCTCTCAGTTTTTCACCCTGTTACCACACCTTCCAATCCAGTTTTTACCCTTTCAGCATGTCAGTAAATACCTGTTCTAACTCACTAGCACCCAAAGTTGGTTTTTCATGGTAGAATGTCCATTTCAAATATGGGCAACAGGAACAAGCGACGGGAAAAGATTAAATATCAATTAAACCAGCAGTGGAACTAGGAACATGGTCAGAAAGCGATTTGCACTGTTCTGCTCAGCTGCTGAATCTTTTGTTAACATTAATTTTGAAGTTTTTGCTGCAGCACAAGAATTTGAGTAAGCAGATGACAGCTGTTGAAGGAGCCAATGTGAAGTCACAAAATTTGTTTAAACATTCGGATGCCTCTTTATCAGGAAACTTTTACTGTGATGTACAAAAGCATTATGGCAGGAAAAATAACATTATTAGCATAGGAACAATCATTTTGTACTATGCTCATACAAATGTGAATTAGAAGATTACCTGAAGGTATGTAAAAGTTCCAACAAAAATGTAGTATGAAAGTACTCTGCTGGGTGCAATCTAGTGTGTCTTCTCACAAGACAAAGCCCAAGGCTAGGCTTGTTTAACATGTTATGTTATTCATGTAAGACTAAACAAACCAATTTTGGTCCAGCCTTAGCAAATGACCCAAAAGGAACCTAGGGCTCAAATGCATTTTTAGCCTATTATATAAGCAAAGAAAAATGTTCCTTACCTTCCAGTCTGTTTTAACATATCCAACATTTTGGCTTGAAACACAGGATCAACTGCTTCTACGCTGACCCCCTGCATTCAACGAGAGATAAACAGAAGCATTTATATATATAAATGATCTAGCATGTACATAAAGACTTTTCTCATGAATTGTTCAGAATACTAACAACTTGCTTTTGTATTAAAAATTACATGCCACACAAATCTTTTAAGTAATTTTATGTGACACTTTTTTTTCTACATGTATCACAACTTCCTATCTCTTTTTCCAGGAATTTCCAACAATCATATGCTGCAAGTTAGCTATGAGTGACTTGTCCAAGACCATATAGTGAACTTCATAAACTCTGGTTTGGATCTAGATTATAGTAATCATAGTTTAGGCTTACTGAACTCAATGAAACAAATTAAGTATGAATAAGCTTTAGTCCTCTTGATTTCAGGACTAAAATATGACAAATTTAGTCTGGATCAATTTATATGTCTTACAAATTAGCAAATATAACTTCATTTTTGAAAGAATTTAAATTAGATCATATAAATTTATAAAATGTTAGAAACTTGAACATTTTTAGCATAATAAGACAACTGAAATATATTTGCGTATTTGTATTCTGTTTCCTGTTTACTTCTGGGAAAATCTCCTGTCAATACTTAGAAATCAATACACATTTTTTTTGTCCTTCTGAATATTCTTGCCTAGTGTGTAGTCATCTCAATTTCAGATTTATGGTTGGCGACAAAATATTTCCTAGTCAGCTCAGCAAGCATACATCAGCTTGAAGAAATTCAATAAATTTACAAGTAAATCCAATCACATGTACATAATGAGCAAATGTTCTCAAGAACGTAAGGTTCTAGAGCATGTCATGATGCAGAGAGAGGCAAACAAAGTCCTCTATTTTTCTTCTCCAAATGCTGCACTATAAATGGTGGTCTGAGCAGCAGCACCAATCAAGAATTTCTACTTTATTAAACATGCATTAGTATTTATCAAGGGGCTAACACAAACTCTTACTTAGTATTTTATAAATGTAATGAGTATGGAACATCTCACTGGATTCAAGTAAAAACTCATCATCAAGCCTATTTTGCAGCAGTGATGATGCCAAAGAAACAATGCTTCTACAAAATCCTTAATGCTATCCAATGAATCTGTTTAGTGCAGTTTCAGATTTTCTTGATCAGACACCTCAGGGTGATGTAAAGGAACATTCAGCAGCCTACTGTGACTCATTAGAGAAGCACTTGAGTGGACAAAATGCTCGGCTAGATATGGACACTTCAGGGCCATGAGTTTCACTGCATCACACCTTCAGGCTGCAGCAACACTAAGCAAAACTAATTCACCTAAGCTGCTTTTTGGTTTTTAAAAAATGGAATACTGACTAAATTAAAGAACCACTTCTAAAGACAACATGAAAGCATGGAACAGCAGTTATGTTCCCACTAAGAGATTTTACAAACAGATTCATATGTATCATTATGTATAAAGTGTAGTATAATTTTGATCCAATTCCCTAAATATTTTCTGTAACGTATGGCATTTAGGTTCAAAACTAAGTAGCTGTTGTAGCACTGGAAAGTGAGGAATTAAACACCTAAACTGAGTGTTATGTAGAACACAGAACATAGTTTCTTTTCAGGCCTGGATATATGTATTCCAGCTATCAATATCTTTTTACAACCATTATGCATGTGGGGGAGAAAAAAAATTGATGTACAGTTATCTAGTGTGATACCACACATTCTCTCAGTGAAGAATACTCACCGTTCCTGACTGTGGCATCGCAAACACATCAATCACTCTAACAGTATAGTCATCAACAAATTCTCCAAGCATCAGTCCCATAACTTCCATGGGGACACCAGCTCGACCATGCTTCAACATCTGGAAAAAACAGACCCCTACTGAGATACTATTTAAGGGACAGATGTTTGCCTCTCTGCTACTTTTTTTCCTATGACATATTCACATAGGGTCTTATAAGCCACTTTCCCAAGAGCTAGTTGAGTCCTTTTCTGAATGCAGACGGAGATACAGAGCAACTGAAAATAGCTGTTGATAGAAAAAGTAGGTTCCCAGTCTTTCCAAAGCAGCATTCAACTTACACATAAACCATGGAGTGATCCGGCCTCTCATTCATAAAAACTCTCCACCTCTGCATTATATCATCAAGCACACCATACCATGATGGCAGATCAGAATTCAAATTTTGAATATAAAAGACAATAGGATAGCAAGAGAGGGTTCAGATCCAGAAAAGTGGGAGATTTGTAATGTCATTATGAGCAACACAAAGATTATTTGTCTAAAGGCAATAATAAAACATTTCCTCCAATGCTGACTCAAAACTTTCAGTGTTCAGAAAAGCAGAACTCAATTATAAGAGAGGTATCAACAAAGCTGAGATAAGGCTTAGAGGTGCTCAAAATATCTATGAAGCAAACCCTGAGGAAGCCTTCTCCCCCATCCCCACCCAACAGCATGGAATACTGAGAGCCTGGAGTGAGAACTTGACAACTACTTCAGAGGGGGAATAGAACTGGGGAATAAAATAAAAGGAAAAGGGAGTCTTTTGGGAAACTCAAAAAACCTACCACATTGGCTGGGTAGGAAACATTCTAGTTCATACCGCAAATTTATTTTTATTGATGAAATCCTGTTGCTTACTGTAGCATGTTGCAACAAAATAAACCCACTATATCAAACGGACTTGCAGGGGAGTAGACTAAACAAATTTCTACTGATCCAATAGGACAGTGGTCGGGGAACAGGGGTAAATTACCCCAAATGGGTTAAAAGTGAAAATCCTGGGGGTAATGAGCAGAGCGCTACCCCCCCATCCCCCCCACCCCCTGCAGCCAAACCTCAAATTGTAAGCCACCTCTCCCTGTTACTTCCTTGGTTGCGGCAGGGTTCTTTCAGAGATCGGAGATAAGCCTGCTTGATTGGTTACAGCTGTAGAATAGCCCCGGGCAGTCAATCAATCCGGGGCTTGTGAATGACTGCTTCCGCTGGAGATGACTGCAAGCAAGCAGGAGGAGGGAAAGGCTCCAGTTAACGAGGGAAGGAAGGTGCGAGAGACCGACGGCTTCATCAAGCTTGTTTAAATGTATGTAGAAAATGGAGGGAGGGTGGATGTGTGTGTGTGTGTATGAGAGAGAGACTGACTCAAAACTATGAAAAAAGGAACAGGCAAGCAAAACAGAAGGCTTGAATTAAGGCGGGAAAAAGGTGGCTTCATCAAGCTTGTTTAAATGTATGTAGAAAATGGATGGAGGGAGGGTGGGTGGTTGTGTGTGTGTATGAGAGAGAGAGAGACTGACTCAAAACTATGAAAAAAGGAACAGGCAAGCAAAACAGAAGGCTTGAATTAAGGCGGGGGAAAAAAAGGGTGGCTTTTTAAGATGCTGTCTAGGTTTGTCATCGCTTTCCTCCCAAGAAGCAGGCGTCTTTTAATTTCGTGGCTGCTGTCACCATCTGCAGTGATCATTGAGCCCAAGAAAGTAAAATCTGTCACTGCCTCCATATCTTCCCCTTCCATTTGCCAGGAGGTGATGGGTCCAGTGGCCATGATCTTAGTTTTTTTTTTTGATGTTGAGCTTCAGACCATTTTTTGCGCTCTTCTCTTTCACCCTCATTAAGAGGTTCTTTAATTCCTCCTCACTTTCTGCCATGCTTTTGTGTAGTCAATGAAGCAGAAGTAGATGTTTTTCTGGAACTCTCCGGCTTTCTCCATAATACAGAGCATGTTAGCAATTTGGTCTCTAGTTCCTCTGCCCCTTCAAAATCCAGCTTGCACTTCTGGGAGTTCTCGGTCCACATACTGCTGAAGCCTGCCTTGGAGGATTTTGAGCATAACCTTGCTAGCGTGTGAAATGAGTGCAATTGTACAGTAGTTGGAGCATTCTTTGGCACTTCCCTTCTTTGGGATTGGGATGTAGACTGATCTTTTCCAATCCTCTGGCCACTGCTGAGTTTTCCATTGATGATGATAAAAAAAATAGTGCACTGGTCCTTGGGCTGTGGCACCAGGGTGGGTGACATGGCCTTTAGCCTGGTTTGTTCCTTTTTGCACACCACACACAGAATGATTAAAGTGGTAGGAAAAGCCCCCCCCCCCAACTCTGCGTTGGCTGTCTCTAGCAAGCATGTCATTGCTAGCACCACTCTGGCAGCCATTGATGATGATTAAATCCTCTGCGAGCTAGCAAAAATTTAATGCAACTTGCTAGGCACGTTGGACACCTTACTACTCCCTATACCACCCCATGGCTGGAGTGCAATGTGTTCCAGCAAAAATAGTGCACATCTTTATTAAATTTGGTGCATTCTGCTAGTTTGGTACATAGCCTGGCAGCCATTGATACTGATGATATATCCTGCTAGTTCGGTACACAGCCTGTGTAGATTCAATAATATTTTGAATTCAAATAATGTATGATTTCCTTCCTTTCAAATCAAGGGGGTAATGTCGGCGTATATAAATTTTGGGGGGGGGGGGGGGGTAAAAAGGTAAAAAAGTTCCCTGACCCCTGCAATAGGCATACTCCAGATGCAATTTACTATGCTAACCAACATGATTGCAGCCAATATGTTCAGAAGAATGAAACATGTAGTTGCCGATAGAAACTGAAGAAGAAAATAAAGTTTTCTAATGCAGTTGAGACAGTGTGTCTACCAGTACCACTTCTGAAACTCGCAAATGGAGATGAAAAAAAGCAGGGAGGACACCCCTCCAAACTGGTATGAACAATGAGTTAAAATGCTAACTGATCCAACTAGGATGGGGTAGGAGTGGAGTAGGAGTGGAATGAAAGCCTAAACAGAAGCATTCACACCCCAAGTATTTGAGCTCCATCTGTTTATACTAAACATTCCATATTAGTACAGAAAAACAAATTATTATGTAGCTGACATGTAAGAGTGCAGAAATTACTCTGAAATTAAGTGGAGAAAAAACCACCACTCCACATCACATTTTATATGTCAGGAGTGTGGATTTTTAGCCTTGCAGATGTATTGGACTGCAGTTCTTCCCAAATCCTGGCCAATGTGGTCAGTGGCAAAGAATTATGGAAGCTGTAGCCAAAGACATCTGGAAGGCTGGAAGTCCACCTATAAATGCCACTTTGCACAATATCATCTACCATAAAACACAAATACTTGCCTTCAAAAGTGCAAGGGAAGAGATGTAAACCTGTTCGGCTGTGTCAACTGCTGGAGCATCCGTAGGAGGTCCCTAGGCAAAGAAGCAACACATCACTATGTCTTTCTGGCGTCACATTTTATTTTGTACAAAGAATATGCTTTACTTGAAGAAGAAATAATACACTCTATCTGTTGCAGCTTTTAGAAGAAATACCGCAACAGCAATCCAGAATCCTGGCACATTCATAAGGCTTTTAGTCTCCCTCTCTTTAGCTTCCCCTGTCTTCCTCAAAAGACTCACCCGATGGTTAGTGGTAGCATATAGAACACAAGAGACTAATTCTGCAAAATGGGAGGTGGGGATAAATCCCTGCATTCATGGGAAACATATGAAATAGAAGTTTTCAGTTTGGTCATGATTCTATCCTTAACAGACTGCTCTTTTACCCTCAGCTCTGTATTGGCAATATGAGGATAATATCAACCTATCTTACAGGATTGCTCTAGGAATTACAGAATAATAATGTGAATGCTCTTAACATCTTATACCACCATACAAATGCTAATCATTATTATTATCACAGCATGCACAAGCATCTCTCTGGATCCTAGACCAAGCTGATAATTAAGTAATGACCTACATATATTCTCTCTCTTTTTCAGTTTAAATGAAGACAAGTATGCTTGATTGTCCCATCTCCTATCTAGTCAAAGTTTTTTTTTTAAACCCATAAATACTGAGTTCAGTGTACCATTTGCCCCCACCCACGGATATATATGCACATGTTACTGCCAATTAACTACATGTTTCTTACAGTAGTGTTAATGTAAGTGCTGCTGGGCTAGTATGATTAACTGGCACCAACACAAACACAATTTCCCTTTGCTACATCACTTTTCAGCTAAAGAGGGCTTGAAGAGAAAGGCTACGGGAGCACTTTGCAGATCCACTGGTGGAGTGAGAGAAAAATGGACCTCCAATCCCTAGGCAGAAAAGCTGTGAACAAAATACTCTGCTCTTTGCTTCATGAGTAGCTAATAAAAAATTAGCACAGTTGTCCCAGGTGTGAATGACAACCGAGGCCAACACTGTGTATTGCTCAAGTGCAAAAAGCCAACTATAGCATGTTAAAGTAAAAATCATGCCCTTTCTGGGAGGTAAGGCGTTTCCTGAGAATCATGACACAGTGATACAATTTTCTTCTCTAAAAATGATTTGTAAGCGTAATATAACTCCACAGAGATCAGCCACCTCATTCTGATGATCAGTGATAAGGATGAGGAATACAACTAACACTCTTTCCCTTTAAAATAGTTGTACTTGCTTCTCTCGCTTATCTTTAAAGCAATTTACAATACCCACATTGCAATAAAACATAAACATATGATATAGAATTCCTTGTAAAATTCACAAGTTTTATAAACATTTTTATATGTCCTTTAATGAGAATGAAGTTAAATGTTTTGGGATGTGCTCGGTTAGAGAACCACAAAGAACTGGTCTGTAAGCAAGAAGGTTCTGCTCTTAGCCCATGAACACAAAGTTACTTCTATAAGTATTGAAATTCAGAGCAGTACCTTTTGCTGATGTCAATGGCCATGTAACTTTTCACTGGGAGGTTTAGTAATAGTCACTCAGAAAGCAAATGCCATAATTTGTAGGCCTGACAGAATTATGGGGAAACTGACGTGCATGGAGCAAAGCATAATGACCACTGACACTGTAATATTTTGTGATGAAATAATGAAAACAATCAATGCATACTTTGCAAGAGGAAAAAAAACAGAAAATAACCCCAAACAAACAAACAAAAAGGATTTGTTGAAACATTTTCCTGAGATATTTCAACAAACCCTTTTTGTTTGGTTGGTTGAAGACCTTTATCACAGCGGAGGCTTCCAATGCCCATTAGATAACCCAATCCATTTGATGAAAATGTGCAACACCTTTTTCTATAGCTTCTTGGGAAAGGCTCAAAATACAGTGGTGCCTCGCAAGACGAATGCCTCGCAGGACAAAAAACTCACAAGACGAAAGGGTCTTGAGAGATTTTTGGTGCCTCGCAAGACGGCCCGTCTTGCGATATTTTTCGTCTTGCGAGGCGCGTTTCCCATAGGAATGCATTGAAATTTAATTAATGCGTTCCTATGGGGAAAAAAAAGTCAGAAACCAAAAAAAAGTCACCAAAAAGTCACTTACCAGGTAGAGTAGACTGAGTCCAGCTCCTCACAGTGCGTTTGTAGCCCCAGAACAGCCGGAAAAAGAGTGCCAAACAGCGGAGAGTCAGCAACCAGCAGGGAGCCGGCAGCCATTTTGTGGTCGTCTCCGCTCCTGCCCCCCCCCTCTCCCCGCCTCTCAGCTGATCGGCGCTGGGTCTAAGGCTTCCGGAGGCTTGCCTAGCAGGGAAAAAGCTTCTTAGACCCAGCGCCGATCAGCTGAGAGGCGGGGGAGAGGGGGGGGCAGGAGCAGAGATGACCACAAAATGGCTGCCGGCTCCCTGCTGGTTGCTGACTCTCCGCTGTTTGGCACTCTTTTTCCGGCTGTTCTGGGGCTACAAACGCACTGTGAGGAGCTGGACTCAGTCTACTCTACCTGGTAAGTGACTTTTTGGTGACTTTTTTTTGGTTTCTGACTTTTTTTTCCCCATAGGAACGCATTAATTAAATTTCAATGCATTCCTATGGGAAAACGCGCTTCGCAAGACGAAATTTTCGCTAGACGGCATTAAGCGTGGAACGGATTAATTTCGTCTTGCGAGGCACCACTGTATTACTAAATATTCTGACAATCGTTTTTCCAATTGTCCCCTACACTATTACTACAGGTGACTTTGACTCTACTAGGCTGTAGTAAAGTCACAATTCACTCCTTAAAAATCCTACTCCATTGCCATGTTACAACAGCATTTATTGTTGGAGTCTGCTAATAAGTGCCTATGAGCTGTTTAAATATTTTTATATAGCTACTTAAAGAAGAATGACACTTTCTACCTTCTAGGCCTTTACACATTATCACTCTGCCCTCTCTGGTGTTCACAATGTCTCTTAATTTAGCAGCAAGATGTTAATATGCAAGCACACACCATGCCTCCTTCTAGATTATTAAAAATGCTAAACAAAATTTCCCTAAGGAACTTTACACAACTGAGTGTATGCAACTAGTTCATTCCAAATTCTACTCCTAAATATTCTAATTAACAAGGAACAACTGTATATCCATTCTCTCACGTTTGCTTAGTGTGACTACTCTCAAATGTTGCCAAATCAACCATGTGGACACACTTCCATATTGACTTAAAATATATATATCCTATTGTATATGAATATACAATTAATACAGCAAATCATGAAAACAGTCTGAATATTTTCCATAATGACTGTCTAAAAGAAAATAGTTTGAGCATCATTGCCAAGAGCTAGTTGATTATACCTTTGTTTTGGACCAAAATTCTAGATTCTAGAGTAGCTAAATTCAAATGAAACTTTGTCCCAACACATTTTTAGAGACAATTTGAAGTCTAAAGTTAAGAAGTTAACAAACAGAAAAATGTAGAAACTCCTGAGGTGGGATAACATAGCAGATTTCCTTTTAAAGTATATCAGTAATCCACAAATCCAGACTGTTGGAAGGCCCTGTATAAGCTGCATTTACTACCCAGAAATATTAATGAAGGTACACGGAGCATGAACACTGGGCAATTAGGTTACGTATCAAACTTCATCTATCATTCATTTTCCATTCTAACCAACAATCTACAAAGGTGACAGAAAGTAGACATACTTTCCCAGATATACCAGATGTATCATATCCCTCAGGGAATCAATGTGCTAATATCACCATTGAAACAATCCTTTAAATTTGGTCTTTTACTTATAACTAAAATAATCCATTACAAAGCTAAAACATGTTTAAAGTTCTTTTGTACTCAATACATACAAAGGAAGGGGGTGAGAAAATCAATCCTGATTATATTTTTTAAGAGAAGAAACAGATGCTTCTTCCTGACTAAACTGTCTACCAAGTGTTAGTCAGTGAACTGACCTGCCTGCAGGGCAATCATATCAGCCATAAGCAGCATCAATCATTTCTTTTAAGATATCACTTATTAGTGAATCCAGGATTTAAGGTAGGCATGCATTATTAAATTGCATTCATTTTACCACTGTTTAGCGATATAAAATGTTCCAAAAGTGCAAAAGAATAAAGATTAAATAACTGACTAACTGATCAATCAAATTAGGATGAAATGAAACACTTCTTCAGGAGCATTCAGATATGATCCAGCTATAAAAGCTGTGACTTTTCCTTGGGTAGCCCTTGTTGACTAAGTGTTAAAAAAAAAGGCATTTGCCATTATAACAGCATAAAACTAATGCCTCAAAGTGTTATCTGCTCAGGCCTTTTAGCAAATTTGTTAGCACTTTTAGGTATATTACTCCACCTTTCTCTTAGTGTGAACTGGTATCAATTATTTAGCCAGTTTTATTATGTTATTAGAATACCTGCTGATTAATCATAAATCAAAGTGTCATTTTAGAACACTGCCCTTCACTTACACCCTATATTTCTTTTTCAAATGCAACTGATGCAAAAGTAAACTAACAAAACTACAAAAATGAGAAATAACAAATTCAAATTCTCTTACTCAATCAGAATTCTTTAAAAGATTTTTTAAAATATGCTTCACAGTATTCAAATGGGGTAATTCTGGATGTGGATGTCACTACAAATGAAATTTCTGCAACTGAACTAAATTCTTATATAAGGGGGGTAGAGCTGATGCCATCTCCAGCCTTATTTTTACAATCAAACCCTTTAATATATAAACACAACAAAACAGGTATAAGCAAATGTATAACTATCCAACACTGTCATGTTTATTCTTACCCAGTAAAGTTAAAAAAAGAGGAACCTTTTAATACTTAAATTTGTGAGCATTAAACAACTGGTGTGAAAAACAAGATGCATGTAAACTATTTCTACTGCCTCTGCTTCAATGACTAGCTGAGACAACCTGTTATAGGAGGTGTTAATTGGCAATAGGAGTGCAAGTCAGAAGCATGTTCCCTATCGTCCTAACCCAGCAAGGCTAGGTCATTAAAGTGGAAATGAATTCTTTCATGCTGACTTAACTCTTGGAGTGCAGATTTTCAGCTGCTACACCTAGAGACAATTGAGTATACTACTTCTGAGGGTGTAAAAGCCATGTGCCTCTTTAAAAAAACCACTGCGCATATACATGTTATATTGCTGCATTTGAAAAATAATATTTAGAGCATCTAAGAGTTAATATTCCTGAATATGGAGATTTAAAAGTAATGTCATATACATATATTTTAAGACATCCAACAGTCAATGGATGGAAGGGGAAGAGAATGGAACAAGCAGTTTTCCTAAGCAAAGACAAATGACGGTAATATTCAATTGAAAATTTGTGTATAATACCATATGTAGCTGATTTTTTTAAAAAAATGTAAAAATGACTATCTACCAATATCTATGTGTATGTCTTACCTAGAGCAAAGCTCATAGAATCCTGGTGGTGTTTAAAAACAATATCGATGTGATGTAGTCATTTATATGACAAAAGAGAATCGAGGAAACAGGTTAAAATATTTTTGGTTGTTGTAGGTTTTTCGGGCTGTTCAGCCATGTTCTGGAGGTTTTTCTTCCTAATGTTTCGCCAGTCTCTGTGGCCGGCATCTTCAGAGGACAGGAATTAGAACTCTGTGTTCATATTTTGTTTAGCTATGAAGTTTATTCAGTGCAAAGGAACAATCACATCCCTCAACCTAATCTATCTCACAGGATTGTAACAAGAATGAAGTGAAGGGGAATTATGGACATCACACTGAGCTCATTAGTGGACAGGTAGGGTAGAAATTTCCAAAATTATCTTGACGCGTGTGTTATTCCATAAAACTCAACCCACTCTTTCAACATACTTGTAGTCATCATCTACATGTGGAACAAATGAGTAATAATAATAATGATGATGATGATAATAATAATAATGACCTTTGAACTGCACAGCTGGAAGGGAATCTATGGATCATTGAGTTCAGCCCCTGTCAAGGAGGTCCAGTGGGGAACTGAACTCCCAACCTCTGGTTCCGCAGCCAGAGATCTAAGCCACTGAGCTATCCAGCAGTTAGTACAATATGCTCAAACATCCTTCTCAATTGATACCTTATCATTCTTACATAATCCACAAACTAAATTTACTCACACAAAATTATCTATCTCTATCTTACGAGCAATTTCAATTTTTGTTTTCTTTTCCAACCAAGGATATCTAAATTGAGGAAGATGGGAAAAACTGATGTACAGCACACACATTAGGTTTTATTTACCAGAGTTTCAAATGAAAAATGCTCTGAGGAGTTACAAATATCTAAAATTCAGTCCCTGTGTTTGGCTCAGAAGAACTGAAAACCTTTAAAAGGTTAAACAAATTTGTCTTCCATATAACCATTAGATGCTGTCTACAGATGATACTGGTGGACAACAACTATAAGACAGACATTTAGTTTTTGAAATGTTCATATGGAGATGTGCTAAGATGCTCAGTGACTCACTGAAAACATCTGGTCAGCATGCATTAGTGACATACTTACATTAGGTATATAATTTCTATATATATACAGCTATTTTAAAATGTCCATTTCCAATACATTACAAGAAATACAATTATAATATTCACAAGACCATATGAGCAAGGAAGAGGTCTTAGAATACTCTTTGCATGTGTATGTATTATCCTTTAGGACACCATATTTCAGCAACTTAAAAATCATCTATGAGAATGTCGAAAAGACAACTCATTGATTTTTAAAGTGCAGAAGAGAATAAAACTTTACGAACAAAATGATAGCAGGGACTGCTCAGTTACTATGATATCACTAAAGGTAAATGAACATTTTTGACAGGGGAAAAAAGAGAAAGAATTACCAGCAATGGTCTGCACTTTAAATGTCTACTAGAGATTGATGTGTTTGACTTCACTGTTTGTTTGTTTGAATCTGAGATTTCTATCCTTCTTCCTTTAGATCTTTTCAGCATTTATGGAGGTTTCTACAAGTTTCACTACAGGAGCGAAAGTTAGCACAGCTGCTAGTTCAGTCACATCATTGATACCAGACAGAGGCCATTCTTTCCCATCAAAATTGCTAGAGAAGTGGGCAGCAGAGGCTCAATCTACATCCTACCATATCTCTAGCCAAATGGAAGATCCAACACTTGCCCCCTTGTCTCTCTGAAGAAGGATCTGCATAGGGCCAAGCATCAACTTCCTTTTGCCATGATTGTGGTTGCTGCACTTAATGCCAGACTTCCAAGATAAGCTTGTAGACCAACGGTACTCCCCTTATTGTCCCACAGCCATGAAGCAAGCAGGCTTGCTTAGGCTGTAAGGTATACTACTTTTGAGTAAATAAACAGCTGTCTTATCTGCCATTGTTTGCTGGTTGTGATGCAGTTCATCCTTTCCTCCTTCCATTACACATTCAATAAGCAATTTTACTGAAATAAGAAGTAAGATAATGTGGGGAAGAAAAGTATTGAATATGCACAAGAAAACAAAATCCTAAAACCAACAATATTGATCTGCCCAGTCCGACCCTAAGTAAGCTATGACAAAAACTAGACTCACGTTGGCGTTCCTTGCCAGTATTCCATGGAGCAGTTCACATTGGTTAAAATAGATGGAGAGGCACAATGAACAAGAAACCCTAAAACAGCATTTTGCCACGATAGTCTCTTGTTTGTGGTGATACTGTCGTCTCTCACTTCAGGTGAATGACTGAGAACAGCAACTTACCTATGCAGGGCTACAAATAGGCACAAGAGGCTCAAGGAAAAAGATCAATAGTGCCAGTGTCTATTTCAGGAAGGTAAGATGTGGGTAAGAAGGACTAAATACTATCATGTATGGGGAGGGGGGACTGTTGGATAGAATCTGACTGACTGCACACCAAGTGAGGGCTGTTATTCCAACTACTTCAGGGAGTTTAAAATGTATGCTCTGCTAAATCTGTGGACATCATGACAGCCTTATTCCAATCCTTGCATAAGTCCGCAATCCTCTGTAAACCTGGAAGCAGTATAAATACATTTCTGTGCCCACCTGAAATCTAGATGCCACTTTTCCTGCCACCCATACACTACAAAGGGCACTATAATATTCTGCCTAAAACTTGGGCAGAAAACGTGGCCTATGACTCCACATGTTTTTGTTCTATAATTCCCCATCAATTTTAGTCAGCTGACCCAATAGTGAGGGCTTATAGGAGCTACAATCCACAAATATCTGGAGGATCAGTTGCCTATCCCGGGCCTAAAGGTAACTCTTTCAGATATCTTCATTTCTGAAGGTGAGTCAAGGAGTTGCTTTCTTAAGAGATTATGAAATAGCCCATTATACCATGAGGAACAGGGCCCTTCCAAAATATACAAATGGTCGCTATGAAGAGCAATATAGGAATGCCAGGCTTCTAACACACCAACAGCTACTGCTGTAATCTTTGTCTTCTGTACACCTTTACATATTTTTGCTTTCGGGGGGAAACATACACCAATATACTTATTTCAACTCTTTTCTTTTCCCCATTAAAATGTTGTGACCTAATCATGTATTTTATATCCAAAACCCAATGGCGTTATCAGTGTTTAAAGGAAAGAAACTGTCTTATTAGGCAGACCTTTGGTCATCTAGCCAACTCTGACTGGCAGTGGCTCTCCAGCATTTCAGGTAGGATTCTTTCTTAGCACTATCTGGAGTCCCTTGGTATTATCTGGCCGTTTCTCATCCAAGTACCAACATGGCCTAATCCTGATCAGCTTCTGCATTAATATGTGATTGGATATGGTAATACATATGCTTATAGATTGGAGAATATGCTATACTGAATTAAACTAGTATACAAATGCAGGTTGCATTCATGTGAGTGCAAATAGCGGAAGTGTTTGATGTGTTTTTAAAGATAATTTCTTCCGCATTTTCTACAGGAAAGAGCAATCACTGCGGCAACATACCAAACAATAAAAATAAAATTGACACAAAATTCCTTTAGGGATCCAAAAAAACATTAGAACAAATAGAGTCAAGTGCCTTAGTAAATATGAGTCTCCTAATAAGACTAGGAGTCACACTCATGAACAAGAAGGAAGACCTAATATAACTTGCTCTGAATGATAAATACAAGCAAACTAGCATTTAGTTTTTCAACAGATCACTCACCTGTCATTGCATAACACCCGAAAGGAAACTAGACTTCAAGTTTAACCTCTACATACGTTAGATCAACATGTTCACCAGGATTTTTAGATCAGTGGCAGGTCTCTTAAGTGCTACAAGTTTTATCAATGAGTTCTAAAAATAAAAAATATAAAGGAAAGAGCTTCTACAGTATCAAGCACTGTAGTACTTGAAACCTCTTTCAAAGTGACAGTTTTCAAGTGCCATGTACAATGCCCTAATCTGGAAATGTCCCAGCTAACCCATCTGATCAACAGTTTCACAGATGGAAGCACTTGATGGCTAATTGGCAAGCCTATTATTCAAACAAAATCGCTATTTGCAATTCTTACTTTTTAATTCCAGTTGAAGTGCTAACACAGCTAAGAAACAGGTCACCCCTCCCCCTGCTCCTTTTTAAAATAAGTGGTACACCTTTACATCTATTCCCACAGGACACCATTTATAAGCATGTAGCCAAAGTTGAAATATGCAAATATGGCAAGATGTTGTGTACGGCATTCAAGGACAGACTTAGCTGGCGTTGCAGTTACTCTTTTTGAGGGCTTTATACAGTGTTACTCTGGGTTATTTACCCACCCACCCACATCATCATGTCACCAGCTGTCAATGCTATTGTGCATTAGAAATGATATTTTAGAATTCTGAAAAGGAAATGAAGCAAGAATAAACATTTAATTTATATTAATAAATTATACTGGCCAGTATCCTATTGCTAGCCCAACGAAGTGTAGACCCACTGAATCAATTGCTGTCAACACTTCTGTAAATTCTATTGAGTCAACGGGTCTACTTTAGTTCAGTACAGACCGTACTGCATTTCAACCCTTCTTCAACACAAAGAAATTGTGCAGCTGTGTTTTGGAGCTTACTATAGAAGTCTCCATTTATTTGGTTTGTATATGAAGAACATCTGCCAACATTTCTATGTATCAGCAAGTGCTGTTTGTGAAAAAAAATTATTTACATTGACTTAAGGGAACTAATTCAAATATTGCTCATGAGTAGTTCAGTGCCTGTGAATGAGCCTCTGCCACTCAATTCCAATTCTGCCATTTGTAAAATGGGAATAAAAGTAACCTTTTGCAAATAGTTGTTTTTTAAAAAAACTGAAGCAAAAAATGTTGCACTGATACACTTCTAAAATAACAAGCCATTTGAACTGATGATATGCACCAATTCTTTCATTCATTCAGGGTTATCCTACCTTCACCTAATACACTTAAAGGTGTTTTAAAAATCCAGGACATTCAGATACTAATTGAATAATTATAGCCCTCAATTTTCTACAGGAGATAAATAATGCCAACATTCAGATGTACAGCAAAAACAAACTGAAAACATTGTAGCACTTTAAAGATTTGGGATCATGATTTGCAAGCAAACAATGGCTTAAGTAACTCATAGTTTACCATATTCAGGTGTTACGTCAAACTATTTTACTGCTAAATGCATTGGAAATTCTTTATCCTTTCTTCCCCACAAGTACTGCTTCCTCAAGAGTCCAAAACAAAATGATATGCTTTGTTACTATCACTACGGGTTTTAGGGAAAACAGTGAATAGCACATGCTAATCCATGTTTCAATACTTTATTGTAGCTCTAATATGGCTGATTTTAAAAGATGTAAGCTACAGTAATTGTTTTATTTCAATAAAGTTGCCCATACAACCAGTGTTTAAAAAAATATATAGTTTGTAATTCTGAGTACAAGACTTTGGTAATGGAGGACAACCAGTGAAGTCTGGTTCACATACCCACTGGCCACCAAGTGATGCCATACGACAGAACATGGAGTAACTGCCAATGCCAAACTGGTAACATCATGTAGGAGCTGGAGCAGGAGCTACTGCAATTTCTGATTACAGCTATCACTTCCAAACTCTTCAGGATCATGCAAATCACAGCAGCCATCCAATACTGATTCATCCATTCTTACACCAGAATCTCCACACAAATCTGATCTTACTGTAAGCTCACTGGCAACACAAAGGAGGGGATCATTATCAGAAGAGACCACTTATGTGTAACACCTCATTTATAACATCCATTTCCACACTTACCTTGGAAAATCAGAGACCTCTCAAGCTTAAGACGTCCACTCTTATACAAACTATCAAGCACAATAATTCTGTCAAAATATGATGTTAATTTTTCTGTCTCTCCTTCTCTGGGCTAACAAAGACATTGCTGATTTGGCAGATTCGTTGTTTTACATCATTGGCTTGCATGTGAGGCATCAGCTGCCCCACATAACTGAACACTGCCCCTCCCCAATGGATAGTGATATAAATGTTCAACTAGTCATACGTAAGGTAATTCATATGAGTCCTTTTTCCTAATTTGATAATGCAGAAGGAAAATAAAAATTGTTGTGAAGCCACTGATCTTCTCATACTCCTCTCACTCTTACGAGAAACATGGATTTTCTAAAGTAGTGCACTTTAAATCAATGGTTCTCCAAACTTTGCACAGGATTCAGAAGGAAGAACTGAGAACAAAAGCTGTTTCTCGTGCATATATCTAACTTAACAATGCATACCTAAAAGCAGGGCAGAAAAAAATTAGTTGGAGAAGAAAAAAAGGTAATCAAGACCATAACCACTTTATGACTATTTTTTTTAAAAAAATAGGCAGGGATATGAAAGTTCAGTGGTGGAGGTACACCACAGAGCAATGAAAGAATAAAAGTGCACTAGAATCAGGTTGGTACCTGGGTCCACCACCTGAACACATCTGATTTCCATCTGATTTCATTAACTAAGCTGTTATCAGGTTTAATGCTTGAATGGGAGACCATTAGATAATAGCAGAAGTCTCAAGGTAATGTTAGGAAAGAATACTGCTTGAAACCATGGAGAGCTACTGCCAGCCAGAGTTCAAAATAATGAGCTAGATAGACCTACAGCTTCCTATGTTCTCTAATCAATAAACTGGGAAAGGGTGTGGCATACTGTGGAGACCAAAAAAAAAAAAAGCAGTGCATCATGTGGCAGAGGTAGAACGCATTGGAGAATTACTCCCTAGCAGATGTTGTTTACAATGAAGATGGTATGCTACAGGTTCATGTGAAGACTTTAAGTGTGGCAGTCATTTTCTGTGATGTTTTCCATTCTTACACCACTGTTGTGATGGCCAAGCAACATGTGTTATGTAATCTGCTTTCACACACAGAGAACTCCATGAATGAGATATGAACCACCACTGCTATCTAAACCAGAACAATTTTTTTGCCACTGATTTGCACTTTACACATGCATGCCGGAATAGATTTGTATTTTCCACCACATGCTGGATCAAATTTTGCCAAATCTTCTGCTCTTAACATATGATTCCACATGACAAACGAAAATATCTTGCCTCCTCATATGTTGCATGCTTCAAAATTTGTTTGGAGGCTTAAATTATACTAAATAAAAACCACAGCAAACATTCACTCTATCGTATCTGAGGAGCTATAGTTTTGCTCATGCCACAAAATGTGTTAAGTTTTTAGAACAACACAAGTCACTCACTGGCTATGTCTGGATAAATTCAATTCTTCAAAAAAAAAACAAAAAAAAAAAAACTTCCAGTAATTAACATGGGATATTGTGCTTCTGTATTCATGATTCAAAATGTCAGGAAATGGCCCAATATTGCGGCTGTGTTGCCAGCAGGAAAAAGGATGACAAGCTTTATGTAGCAAAGGGCAGCCTGAATGTTGATGACACGCATGTAAGCAGTCAAGATGGTCTACAGGATACTCTGTTGTGCTCGTTATCATTTCTTCTAGGCATTTTGATTGCTTTATGGTTCCAAGCAATAGATACCTATAGAACTTATTGAAAAACAGCCTTTTCAGTAGTGTTGTGTTTGGATATAAAGTGAGTAACTGATGAAAAAAGGAGTCAGGTTCTGGAATTTTTCCTTGCTTCATGCCTCTTTATGAATGGTAATGAGCACAACAGAGTATCCTGTACACCAACAGTTCTTAACCTTTACTTTACCTTTTCTTTTAAATAACTTTTGTTGGCACGGACCACCAAGATTTAACTGAAGATTTAAAACCCCTAAAGTGTATCAAATATATATTTAAAGTTTCTCATGAAGGGTCTTCAAATTTGGAGAGAAGGGAGAAATAAATCTTTTGTCTACATTTCTTTCTTTTCTATTTTAACTGCAATCATAACATTTCTTCAAGCCTTCACGGACCACCTGTCAGGACACTGCGCCCCCCCAGGGGGCCACAGGTTAGGAACCTAGGTTGTAGACCATGGGTTCCCAACCTGGAGGTCATCACCCCCAAGGGCATCACAAGGTGTCTTCTGGTGACTGTCACAGTTAGTTTTAGTTTTTAATCCTCTTCGCCCACAGACAGGTAATTTTAATCTGAAGTGCAACTGCAAACAATTTAGAGTTCTTAGTTATTTCTATACCCCTTTGGGTGGATTTTCCTTCTATGCATGCACATCACTCCTACCCACTCTGAAATATCCACTCTTGCTTGTTTCTCTCTGCTGCTCCACATCCACCTTTGGAGGACTGACATCAGTCATCTGGACCTGAGCATTAGCCAGGCTCAGAGGCCTGAATAAGACAAGAGCACATGGTGCACGCAGGGAATGCTAATGCCGAAGATGACAGCAGGACTGAAACTTGCTGCCAATGTGGCAGCAGTGCCTTTCACTCTGCCTGAGTCTCCTACTCTTCTGGGTGCAGTGATGGTGATGCAGTGAAGGAAGAGGGGACCTGGGCAGGGAGATGCCTCTGGACCCTGCATGAGACACAGAGGAGGAAAGCAAGAGGGGCAAAAAAGTGAGGGAGAAAAACTGTGGAGGGAGTGGGGTGCAGGGCAGGGGCTGTGGGGGAGATGTTTATTTGGGCTTGATGGGGAAGGGCTCTTCACTGAGGTGGTTTTTTTTGGGGGGAGGAGACATAGTCATTTCCACACCCAAAAAGTAAATTAAACTTAATGTGTATTGACAATTTTTCCTTCTCAAATTTTGTCTGAAAGAGGCAGATTTACAGCCCCCCAATTATTACATTAATATCAATATATTAGGTTAGAATTACATTCAGAAGATTCTATTTTTAATGTATTTACTGCATTAAAAATGCCGTTTTATGCAAATATAGGGGGGTTGTCCACAGGTTACTTGGCTATTATAAAAGGGGGTCATGACTTGAAAAAGCTTGGGAAACACTGCTGTAGACCATTTTGATGGCTAACATGGGTCTCATCAACATTCAAGCTGCCCTTTGCTATGTAAAGGTCGGCATCCTTTTTCCTGTTGGCAACATGGGCACTTATATTATGCAGCAATGTTGGGTTGTTTCCTGATGTTTTGAATCGTGGATACAGAAACACAATATCCCAAATTTATAAACTGGAGGTTTCTGAAACTAAATTTCCTGATTTGTTACAATGAAAGTTTAAGTATACTTAAACTTGAAACTTCTCTCATGTTGAATTTCCCAGTGCTAGAGGATCTCAGAAAATGAGCACATGATCTGCAATATGGTTGCTGGGGGAGGGCAGAACCTAGAACAGCTGGGATGTGGCTGTAGTCATTTGGACTTAACGAAATGGTAAAGCAAAAGTGTGAATGAGTTCAATACATATAATGGAGAAACATATACACTCTTTAATTTCTCATGTAAACTAATGTAGCCATGCCTGCTCTAAAGAATACAGACTAGAAAGCTTTCTTCCAATTTCCAAACCACTGCTTTACAAACATGTTGCCTGCATGGTTTCCAAAAGATGTCCCTGTGGCATCCGCCCAGGTTATGAATATTCATATACTATCTGCACAGACCAATGGGAGTGCAGGAGGGGCGGAGTCACGAGATATAGGAGACTCAGCAGGAGGAGGAGGGGTAGATAGGGAGTTTTGAGTTAGGAAGTTGAGGAGATTGGGAGATGGAGAGTTGAGGGAGTTTTGGAATTTGGGCGGGAGAGTGGTGGTTGAGAGTGGATGAAGGAGAATGTTTGTTTAAGAGTTAACACCATTGCTTGTTCTGTCAACATCTGTAACAATAAATAATAAACAATTTCTATTTGGTTCTTTTAAAATGACATATGGCCTGGACCTCGATTATTAATAATAGGTAATGTTGATGTAATCAACTGGTGGCAGCTGAGGGGCACGTAGCGTGAGCTCCCAGTCCCCTTGCCTTCTGAAATGTAAAAAAAAAAGGGGGGGAGAGCTGAGAGTTAGCAAAGATTGTCACTTGAAACCAAGGTCAATACCATTCATACTATGAAAAAGACAGACAATGAAGAAAGACAGGTGGGAAAAATCATTTCAAATGTGATGTTGGGGGTGAACCTGACAGATACCAAAGACCACCAAAAATGCAAATAAATGGGTGCTCAATGAAGTCAAGCTTGAACTCTCACTAAAACAAAAGTGAGTAAATTGGGGCTATCCTACATTACACATATAATGAAAATACAGAACTGACGAGAAAATACAATATCGTTGCAAAAGTGTGGAAGGGGCATCAGGAAAAGGAGACCTAACTGTTGAGATTTTGATATGAAAATGTATTAAATATTAATGTTGTATAGTTAAATGTAAAATGGCAGATTTTACCTGAGTCACTGTACTGATTGTATTCAGGTGTGGGTATCAAGGATTAAGACTTAATGTTGTACAGCTGTGCACATGATGAAACTCTGTGTAACAGAAAATGAAGTACAGTGGTGCCTTGACTTACGGACGTACCGACTTACGAAAATTTCAACTTACGAAAAGCTCCGGCCGCAAAATTTTGCTTCAACTTGCGGCCGGAGCTTCGACTTACAGACAAAAAAACCCACAAAACCGCGGGGGAGGCGGGGAAAGCGCAAAATTTGAACTTTCAGTTGACCGTTGGCCAGCGAAGAGGCTCCTTGTGTGCTACCTAGCTCGTCCCAGCGGCTAGAGAGTGGATACGGAGAGAGTCTTCAGACTGCCTCGTACTGCCTGGTATTGCCTGGTACTGTACAGTACTGCCTGGTACTGCCTGGTACTGTACTGTACGGACTGTGGCTTTTAGGGTTTGTGTACTGTGGTGTGCTGAACAGTCATGGCTCCAAGAAAGAACAGAGCAAAGGCCAAAAAAAAAATCATCTCCATTGAAACGAAAAAGGACATCATCAAAAAGCATGAAGATGGCATGCGTTTGTCTGAAATGGCTGCTGAATACAAAGTCAACCATCGGCACCATATTAAAGAAGAAAGTTGTCTTGAAAGACACTGATGTGGCAAAAGGAGTCACAATCCTAACAATGAACAGGCCACCCCTGATGGAAGAAGTGGAAAAACTTTTACTGGTGTGGATGAATGAGAAACAGCTGAAAGGGGAAAGCATCAGTGAAGCCATCATTTGTGAAAAAGCGAAGAAGCTGCACAGTGATTTAATGGAAAGAAACCCCTCCGGAAGTGCAGCGCAAGAAGAATTCAAAGCCAGCAGGGGGTGGTTTCAAAAGTTCAAAAAGAGAAGTGGCATCCACAGTGTTGTAAGACATGGGGAGGCTGCAAGTTCTGACCATGCGGCTGCAGAAGCCTTCAAGTTGGACTTTGCCAAATTCATCAAGGAAGAAGACTACCTCCCCCAGCAAGTCTTCAACTGCGATGAGACAGGGCTGTTCTGGAAGAAGATGCCCAGGAGAACCTACATCACTCAGGAGGAAGAGAAAAGGCGGGCCACAAACCCATGAAGGACAGATTGACCCTTTTGCTCTGTGCCAACGCCACCGGCGATCTGAAGATCAAGCCTCTGCTGGTGTACCACTCCCAGACTCCTCGTCCATTCCAGCGAGAGAAAGTTAACAAGGCCACACTGCCTGTCATGTGGAGGGCCAACTCAAGAGCTTGGATGACAAGGCAGCTGTTTATGGAATGGCTCTATGAAGTGTTTGCACCCACTGTCAAGAAATATCTTTCGGACAACCAGCTTCCTGAGAGGTGCCTTCTTCTGATGGACAACGCCCCAGCACACACCCCATCCTTGGTGGATGATATCGATGAGGATTTCATCAGGGTCAAGTTCCTCCCCCCCAACACAACACTTCTTCTGCAGCCCATGGACCAGCAAGTGATCAGCAACTTCAAGAAGCTGTACACAAAGACACTCTTCACCAGGTGCTTCAATATCACCGAGGAGACGTCCTTGACCCTGAAAGAGTTCTGGAAGACACATTTCAATGTCCTCCACAGCGTCAGACTCATTGACAAGGCCTGGCAAGATGTCACAACTAGGACCTTGAACTCAGCCTGGAAGAAACTGTGGCCAGAATGTGCCACAGACAGTGGCACTGAGGTGACTGATGAACAGGTGGTGAGGGACATCGTCTCCATGGGTGAAGACATGGGTCTGGATGTCGACGAGGAGGATGTAGAGGAGCTGGTTGAAGACCACGAAGAGGACTTGACGACAGAACTTGCAGAACTGCAAACTGAGCAGCAGAAGGCTTTTGTGGAGGAGCTCTTCACTGAGGAAGAGGAAGAGGCAGCGCAGGTTAGCAGCGAGGAGATAAAATCCATCTGCAAGAAATGGACCAAGTGCCAGGACTTCTTTGAGAGGCACCACCCAAACAGGACTGTGACAGGCAGAGTTTTGAACATGATGAATGACAATGTGGTCAGCCATTTCAGAAAGATTCTGCAGCGCAGGACGAAACAGACGAAATTGGACAGATCTTTTACCAGGATGGAGCCTGCAGCCAAGAGACAGCAACAGGGAACCCCTGCAGAAGATGACCCAGAGGAGGGGACCTCTACCTCACAGTGATGACCATCTCACCATCCTCCAGCAAGAAGTCACCGTGATGTCCTCCAGAAGACACCGAAAGCTAAGTGACCTCTCTTTTGTTTTAAAAGGTGTTGGTAGGTGGGTTTAAAAGTTGCTTGGTTCGTTTTAAAATGTGTTTTCTTTAAAAGTTGCTTGGTTTAAAATGTGTTGTTGTAAAATGTGTTGGTTTAGCATGTGTTTTGGACTCCAAACTCTCTCCCCTCCCCCATTGTCTTCTCTCTCTCTCTCTCTCTCTCCTCTCTTTTTGTGCTTAACAGCACAAACCTTTGTCTGAGGGGTCTGTGTGCCCCAGTGATGACCTTCTTTCTTTCTTTCCTCTTTTCCCCATTGTTCCTTCCCTCCCTCCCTCCTTTCCTGCCCTTTTTTTAACCTAAAAGGTGTTTGGCTTGGTTTAAAAGGTGCTTGGTTTTAAAGGTGTTCTGTTTAAAAGGTGTACCTTCCCTCCCTCCCTCTCTCCTTTCCTGCCCTTTTTTTAACCTAAAAGGTGCTTGGCTTGGTTTAAAAGGTGCTTGGTTTTAAAGGTGTTCTGTTTAAAAGGTGTTCCCTCCCTCCCTCCTTTCCTGCCCTTTTTTTAACCTTAGGTCATCTTAGGTTAAAAGAAGAAAAATTCTCCCCCTAGTGGTAGAGTACGGATTAACCAGCTTTGCAAATAGTTCCTATGGGAACTAATGTTTCGACGTACGAACAGCGCCTCGACATAAGAAACAAAAACAGCCGGAACGGATTAATCGGTTTTCAATGCATTCCTATGGGAAATTTTGCTTCGACTTACGAAAATTTCGAGTTGCGGCCACCGTTCCAATACGGATTAATTCCGTAAGTCGAGGCACCACTGTAATGTATTTTCTGATTGGTCACAGAACTGTACATAAGTCATGTGTAAAATGAACGTCTCTATCTGTTGTAAGTCAGATCACTTTTTCCTATGCTGTGTGTTGCTTCATGTCATGTTATGCTGCCAGAGGAATGTCTATTCTCTATGTATATATGTAAATAGACTAAGTTGTTGGTTTTACTCTCTGTGTCATAGTGTCATAAGTATCTCTGCTAACCAATATCTCCTTACTCTGCTGATGTTATGAGAATACACGTTATAATCAAAATTCTCAACAGGGTTATGCGCCCAGAGGAGATTGTTTTTCAAGCAAGTAAGTGCTGAGTGTCTGGGAGGAAGAAACACGTAAAAGCCAAGGCTGAAGTTGGAACGGAGCTGAGGTCTGACGGTGCTGAAGTAACTGAGAGTGGAAGTACTTCAGAGGACGAGGAGCAGACTGTAACAGCAAGTTCCATGATGCAGCAAGCAAGTGGAATAATGTGTACAAAACTAAATGACACTAATTACATGTCCTGGTCTTTTAAGATGGAGACGTACTTGAGGACAGAGTCACTGTGGCAGTATGTTGAAAATCCTCCTGATGATGATGATGATGAGGGACATGCAAACGATGATAAAGCGAGAGCCACAATAATATTGTGCTTGGAAGATTCGCAACTGACTTATGTGAGGAATCTGAAAACAAGCCAGGAGTGTTGGCAGGCACTCAGGAATGTCTATGTACGAGATACAGCCAGGTCCAAAATGGCTGTGGCACTTAAGCTATATCGCAAGCGTTTAATGCCTGGAGAAGATTTGTCTAACCATATTGAAGAGATGTTAGATTTATTTCTCCAGCTGCAGGAGCGAGGGATGGAGTTTGACCAGTCGCACCAGTGTTTCGTGATTCTGAGCAGCCTAGATGACAGCTGGGAGAATCTGGTGATAAGCTTGGAAAACATGCCAGAGAAAGACCTGACAGTACAATATTTGTCCGGGAGACTTGTGGAGGAGGACCAGAGGCGATGTGATAAGGCAGCGGAGAAGGTCGTTTATCAGCGTAAACCGAGAGGGTCCGTGGATTATGACTTCACAGCCAGCCAAGAAAAAGTTTTAGCTGTTAAATGTTATAATTGAGGCCATACTGGACATATTTCTAAAAACTGTCCCAGACGTGACGGAGTGGAGAAAAGAAAAAAGTTGTTTAAAGAGCAAACGCGGAAGCGTGAAGGTCATTTGGCTATCGTTAAAGCTTGTGAAAACAAGCAAAGTAATTTATCGCTTTTAGATAGCGGAGCTTCTCAGCATGTGTGCCAGAGAAAATAGTTGTTCACAAACTTAACCCCTTCAGCTCAAAAGATAGTGAAGCTAGCAGATGGAAAGTCAGCATCTGTAATTGGAACAGGTTCTGTGTACGTAAACTGTTTAAAGCAAACTCTAAAAAATGTCTTGTGTGTGCCAAGCTTAGAGAATAATTTATTAAGTGTATCAAGTCTAGATAAAGACTGCTACACTATAATTTTTGAGAAAGGCAAATGCAAAATAATGAAAAATGGTGCACAGGTGGCAAATGGTTATCTAAAGGATCATCTATATGTGATGAATCAGAGCCAAATGAATGAAGACATAAATGTGGTTAACAACTCAAAACCACATGAAAAGTGTACACATAGCCTACATAGAAAGTTAGGTCATGTAAGCTTTGGAGTTTTAAACAAAACTAAAGAAGTTGTGTCTGATCTAAATATTAAAAACTGTGAGAAATATTTAGATTGTAACATATGTAAATTAACCAAGTCAAAGGCTTTTCCTGTGAGCAAGAAAAGCAAAAGAGTCAGTGACAAGATTTTTCAGTTGGTTCATCTTGATGTTGTGGGACCACTGCAGCCCACAAAAGGTGGTAATACGTTGTTTAACTATAACAGACGACTACTCACGTTATAGTTATGTCTATGTAATGAAACATAAGAGTGAAACTTTCCAAAGATTTAAAGATTTTGTTGCCATGGTAGAGTGAAGATTTAGTACTCCTGTAGTGTCTGTTCAGACAGATCGAGGGGGAGAGTTTTTAGCACATTATTTTGTAGATTGGCTTAAGAAAAAAGGCATTCGTCACAGGTGTACAAATGTAGCCACACCTGCTGAGAATGGAGTTGCAGAAAGAAGAAATGGAGTTTTGCAAACTGTGTTAGACTCATTACTTGCTGATGCCAAGTTACCCAGAGGTTTTTGGGGTGAAGCCATAAAATGTGCCAATTATATTATGAACAGAGTGTGGAACTCTGCAGTAGAAAATACACCCTATTTTCTATTACATGGGAGACAACCTTGTTTGAAACATATGAAAATTTTTGGTTGTCATGCTTGGGTTCATATACCCAAAACATGCAGGAAAAAAGGTAGCCCTAAGGCAAGGAAGTTGATTTTCTTAGGCTATCAAACAGGAAGCAAAAGTTATAGATTTTGTTATCGGTATGGAAATGTGATAATTAATAGGTCAGCTAATTTTTGTGAAAATGAGAATTGGTCACAAATTCATGCAAACAATGAAATACTTTTGTCACTGTCTAAAGATAGACAAGAGAGGTTTGAAAATGAGGAAGAACAAAGTGAGGCATATGAAGAAGGAAATGAAGCTGTAGGAGGGGAACATGGGACATGTAGTGAGGCTGAGGAAATTCTTCCAAGACGCTCACAGAGGTCTAATTTTGGTGTTCCACCTGAGAGGTTTACAGCATCATATGTAAATATGGTAATGTCTGAACCTGAAAGTTATGAGCAGATGTTAAAATTGCCTCATGCCCAACAAGAAAAATGGAAAGAAGCAATGTTAAAGGAATATGAGTCTTTGCAGGAGCATAAAGTATTTTCACCAGTAAAGTTGCCTGAAAATGAAAATACAGTTGGTTGCAGATGGGTATACAAGTTTAAAAAATTGCCTGATAATACTCTGCAATATAAGGCACGCCTGGTGGCTCAAGGTTTACACAAAGGAGATTCCAACACTATGATCAAGTATTTGCTCCAACTGCTAAAAGTGAAACATTTAGATTAGCTTTAACTGTCGCATCCTCACTCAAATATGTAGTGCATCACATAGACATTACCACAGCTTATTTGCATGCAGATCTTCAAGAACAGATCTTTATGAGGCAAATACCAGGATTTGAATTAAAAGACTCAAGACTTGTACTAAAGTTACATAAGTCTTTGTACGGGCTGAAACAAAGTGCAAAAAATTGGAACTTTTGTTTAAACGAGAAAGTAGAACAATTGGGTTTTAAAAAGAGCCTGGCTGACCCATGTATATATGTTAAAAAACAAAATGGTGTGCAATTAATGTTGTTAATTTTTGTTGATGACTTATGTTTAATGGTTCCAGATGAATCATATGTAAAATGGTTCACGTCCAAGATTGGAAAAGAGTTTAAATTAAAGCATTTGGGTGAAATTTAAAACTATCTTGGCACAGAAATAGAACAAGATAGTGAAGGAAATATCTTGTTAAGTCAAAGTAACAAGATAAGAAATTTGCTAAAAGAAAGTGGAATGGAAAATTGTAATTCTGTAAAAACACCCATGCTAACAAACTTTCATAAAGAACATGAAAATGAGGAATTCTTAGACAAAGAATTGTATCAGTCTAGAATAGGATCTCTGCTGTATTTGTCATCCTGGACTAGACCTGATATTGCAGCAACAGTAAACATTTTAAGTCAGAGTGCTGCAAAACCCTTGCAAAAGCACTGGAATGGTGTCAAAAGAGTGCTGAGATATTTAAAGGGAACCATAGATTGCAAGTTAAAGTTAAATGCATCTAACAATCTGAAATTAGAGTGCTATGCAGATTCAGATTGGGGTTCATGTGAAACTGATAGAAAGTCAATTTCTGGAATGGCTATCAGTCTAGGTGAAGCTTTAATAGGCTGGATGTCTAGAAAGCAAGGTTTAGTTGCCACAAGCACAGCAGAAGCTGAGTATGCTTCATTAAGTGATTTATGTGGAGAAATCACATGGTTTGTGCAGTTACTGAAAGATGTAAATATGCAAATTGATTTACCTGTCACAGTGCATAGTGACAGCACCACTTGCATTCAGTTGGCAACTGAGAGTCAAATGAAGAGTAGAAGCAAGCATATTTGCACAAAGTATTGCAATGTAAAGAGTGCTGTGGATCAGAAGCTGATAGATTTACAATATTGTCCAAGTGAAAATGATATTGCAGACATTTTCACGAAGCCATTGCCAATGCAGAAACATGTTTATCTATGCAACAAGCTTGGTCTATACAACAATTAAATTTAAGGAGGGGTGTTGAGATTTTGATATAAAAATGTATTAAATATTAATGTTGCATAGTTAAATGTAAAATGGCTGATTTTACCTGAGTCACTATACTGATTGTATTCAGGTGTGGGTATCAAGGATTAAGACTTAATGTTGTACAGCTGTGTACATGATGAAACTTGGTGTAACAGAAAATGAAGTAATGTATTTTCTGATTGGTCACAGAACTGTACATAAGTCAGTTCTGTACATAAGTAAAATGAACGTCTTTATCTGTTGTAAGTCAGATCACTTTTTCCTATGCTGTGTGTTGCTTCATGTCATGTTATGCTGCCAGAGGAATGTCTATTCTCTATGTATATATGTAAATAGACTAAGTTGTTGGTTTTACTCTCTCAGTGTCATAGTGTCATAAGTATCTCTGCTAACCAATATCTCCTTACTCTGCTGATGTTATGAGAATACACGTTATAATCAAAATTCTCAACACTAACATGTGATGGATTGACTCAATAAAGGAATCCACTACTGTTAGTTTGCAAGACCTGAGCAGAATTTACTGGAAAAGACAATATTGCTAGAAAGGGATGGGGGAGTAGGAAGAGGGAACAACTTAACATGAGATATTGTTGGTTTGCAAGATCTGAGCAGAGCTGTTAATGATAGGACATTTTGGAGGTCATTAACTGATATAATCAGAAGTGACTTGATGGCACATAACACCTTTGGAATTTTAAAATTACCAAGCAATTGTATAATGACAAAAATGAGTGGAATGGAGACTTTGACAGGAGACGATGACAAGATATAGGCATCAAAGCTCTGCTAAGATCCAGTAAGACCATCCCAAACCACAAAGCAAAAAACAGTAATTTCACAGCTTTAAAAAGTGAGCTTCTGAATATTTGTTCACTATTCTTTTTTAAATGTATTTTAAAAATATTTTCAATATCTGTATTTTATTTTTTTAAAATATTCTTTTTGTGTCCATTTTTACAACCAGACACAGAAAATCTTGCAAACATGATTCTGATAAGCCTGTGTAGCCAGGAAGGATTTAAAAAGTTAGTTAAGAGATAGCTAATTCTGCCACTTCTCCTGAGTGACAGGGTCAAAAATCAGACTGTCCCAGACCTGGAGCTGCTTTCCTCTTCGAAAACTTACATGAGACTGGTTTGAGAAATCCTGAGAATGTTTACTGAAGATACATGGCAAACCACTCTTTGGTTTGTTACTCCATCACTTTCTTTAAAGCAAACCTGTTTTTATTTTACTCTTTAAAGAAAATCTATCTTTTCAGTCTGTTTCTGTGACCCTAACTATAATGTTTCATTTCCCAAAACTGCTGCTAGCTACCAGATATGCTCAGCCTTATAACAAAGTGTCTGTTTTTCCTTTTTGAAAGGCCTTTTTTGAGGTTTAATATTTCAGCCCCTGAAGCCTGGATTGTTTCCAAATTTTTTAAAAAATGGGTGGGGCAAGCCATTCTCTTTCAAGACAAACAAGATTGATATTTCAATTTATGTGATCTGTTTTAAATCTGGGGACGTTTAGAGTTGCCTAAACGGGAGGGGAAGTAACACAATTGTATTTTTTTAAAATAGTTACTCGAAAATCCTTTACCTAAACTTCCACAAATTTGGCACAGAGCAAGAACAGACAGTCTGCTACAACTGTACAAAGTTTGAGGCTGATCCGAAGCCCAGTTTTAAAATTATATATTTTTTGTTTGGGCTGCCCTCATTTTTACAACTGCCTAATAAAATGTTGATTTACTTTCCTGGCACAAGATCATTGTTGAACTCTTGTCAAGCAACAACAAAAACCCAGTGAACTGTAGGAACCCAGACGCATTATGTATGAGCAGCTTGCTAATGTACATGTTCCAATCAATCCTGCTTACAGCATAAGCAACTAAATACGTAATGAAGCTAAGAATGATTATTCATTTTTTGTTTGTTTGTCTACAAACAAATGAAGATAATCCATAATTTAAAGACATTTAGTCAATAACATACGTGTCCTTTTTGTACTTCTGATAATTTACTTTTTTGTAACTGTCAGACAAGATGTGGGAGAGGGTATAGCTTGATCTTTAAAAATATATATTGATAAGCTGGATACTAACCTGTCCCAGACCAGGCATGCCTCCTCCTAGTCGCAGAAGTCTATCCATATTGTCTAAAGAAAACAAAGAAACAAACTAATAAAAGATAGGATATCTAGTTTTAATGTGGTTAGTAAATTGTTCGCCATAAAATTCACCTTCAGTCACACATTATATCAAAACTATTGGTAGTAATTACAACACAACATTGGACTTCCTGTTAATTAACACCACATATTAATTCAATATGCTGTATTTCATACTAATTAACAACCTTACTTTAACTGCACTGATTTTGGGTTATCCCTTGTTTTGAAAAAAGAAAATCGTTTCTTGCAATACTCTTTTTAAAACTGCAATTAAGAAAAAAAAACTTTCTCTCCTGACACCACTTAGACCTGAAAAAGCATCTGCCTAGCAAACCAAATAAAAAAACGTAACTTCTTCTCCAGTACATTAGAATTTACTTCAATTTGTCCAGAGCACATCAATATGAAAATTCAAAAGTGAAGATTTTAAACATCCTCATTAGTACGTTCTGTGCTAATTAACTTACAGCTTGTCAGTTAGCATCAAAACTGCATATGAAAGACACTGAACAAATTATAGATTTCAGAATTAGCATCAAAAGCTTTTTAATGAACTCATTACACCAAAAGAATGCTGTAAACATTAGATGCCTTTACTTAAAATACTAAGGACTATACAGTTGTTTCACACGTTTCAAATCTTGTTAAATGTATAAGGCTGTAGAATAAGACCAATCCACATACACTGTACCTTTTCTTATACTGCTTCAGCAGTAACATTTTATATGCAATGTGACACTATAAGTCTTGAAGTTCTCAACACTAGGAGAATATCTTTAAGTAGCTGGAACTGTCAATTATTCAATTATTCTGACCAGACTCACCAGCCACTGTATTCCAGCAAATGAGGATCCTCTTTCTCTCTGCTGAATACCAACAATGCCACAATCTCAAAATCACTGGCAAAACATACTTCTACTTCATACTTTTTAGCCTCATCTACATTAATTTAAGACTCAGTAAATTAAGACAGCCAACATAGTCCAGGGGTTTCTCTAAGGAAACTGATCTGCTCCCACAACCAAACTGACATGAACTGGCATGAAACTCTACACTTGAATGCATCAAAACTTTAGATCAAGACATCTTGCAGACTATTTTCAGAAAGTTTAGCCACTACAAGTTAACAAGGGGTTCCTAAAATGTCTAAATTTTCAGAAACAATAGAAAGTATTGTGGCACTTTTAAGTCTAACAAATTTATTTCAATGTAAGATTTTGCAGAAAACAATCCACTTCTTCAGACACACTTCTTAAAGAAGCAGATTATAATCCATGAAAGCATACACTGAAATATACTTCTTAAAGACTCTTTTTTATTTATGCAGATGTTGTTCCTGAAACAGAATAACACAATTATCCAAGAAAGATAAGTGTAGTCTCAACCTCCACTGTGCGAAAAAACAAACAAACCAGAAGTAACAAACCTCTGCGATCACCAACCTATAAATCAAACGGCATATGAATCAAATAAAACCACATTTTAATGTAGGCATTTACTAGGTAATTTTATGGACTAAAATGTACTGACACTTGTATTTGTTGGAGGTTTAAACTCTGAATTATATTTTGACCAAATAAACTTCGAAATAAATTCAACTGTACTATTAAACTCTAATAATAAATAAAGCATCAGAAAATAATAAAATGATGATGCTCACACATTGATTTCTTTATATATGTATACTATGCTAGGTGTGTAGGTAAACCTCAAATATGGTTACCATTTCAAAAAATTGAATAAGAAAGAGGATATGTTCCTGGAATTGTTTGGTATTTGACTTCTAGAAGACAGCAACTGCATATTCATATGTCACAATACACCATGTTTTGTGCTAATCATAGTTTATTGCTCAAGTTGCAAATTGCACTCAAACAACCAAAGAAATTGTCTTCTCCATTTTGTTTTCTTTTTCACCCTTTCTGTCATCTCTTTTTTCAGAGTGCTGAGCAACTGCAGAAACAAGCAAAAGGCAACCCACAGTTGCAGGATCAGATATCATGATAGGCCATTGCTTAAATAAGCCAAGGTCGGCAAGCCAACAGCAAAATACAGCATCAGACAGCGGTTTCTGGCAAGACACTGAACCATGGCTTGTTAACTGTGCTGGATTTTAACTAAGCCAAATTTCAAGAAGACACATAGTGGATTGTCATTATGTACAAATGCAGTTAGGATGATGACAAATATCTCTTCTACGGTGGGATATCCAATGCCCCTTTTACTCTCATCAACCTAAAATCAAAAGTACTGTACAAATAGGTGGTAAATGGTGTCCCAGTATCAGGAATCAAAGGTATCAACATTTATAAGATAGGATGGAGGTAGGGCAAAAAGGCATGAGGACCACATAAGAGAGACTTTCATAAGTGGTTATGACCACATTTTGTGCCAGGGAGTGTGTAAAATCCAAACAAGACAGGTTAAGTCAAAAGGCAGGTTAGATAACAAGGATTCCCAATGTGCTACTTAGGACTGTACTCCATTTGAATTCACTGCTTGGGGATATTCCTGAATTTAGTCCTGGAAGCCAAGGTTTTGGCAGTGGCCAGAAATTTATTTTTACAATTAAAGCTTGTGTACCAATTTTACTCAGAGGTGTGCGATCTGGCCACAGTGCTAAATATGTCAGTTTCATCATATTTGCGTCACTCTAACGTAATGAAGATATGGCTGCCTTCAACTGATCCAAAATGTTGAAGCCAGACTGCTGACTAGTGTGGTTATAAGCAACACTTAATACTCTTGTTATGACAGCTTCTATGATTAATGGTCCATTTCTGGGCCACATTCAAAGTGTTGGTTAAAACCTAATAAAATCTTGTATAGCTTTGTTTCAAACTATGTGAATGACGATAATCTCACATAAAAGTATGCCTGGGCTTTGAGATCTTCAGACTTTTTTGTCTTGAAACATCCTATGGCAAACCTATTATGGACTTTCTCAGTGGCACCAGAGGCTCTGGAACTCTTTACCGAGAGGCTACACTAGTTTTCCATCAGCAGGGAAAGATGTTGTTGTCTACGCAAGCCTTGGACATTTGACTTTGCTTGCTTCTGAAAGGGGCTTTCTTCTATTCGTGTGTTTTAATTTGTTTTCAGTTCTTTAATATTTTTATTCTCTTCCAAGTTTCAGTTGTATTTGTACTTTTATTGTAATCTGATTTGAGTTCATTTATGAGAGAAAGGGAAGATATCAACAAGATAAATAACATGCTTGCCTTATTTATTTAGTATATTTTTGTTCTGTCTTTCTTCTGTTACTGAGTTCATGATAATATACATGGCACTTCAAGGTGGCCTCCTATCTTGGTCCTGACTATGCCAAAATCTGCTTAGATTTAGCAAGGCAGCTGCATAGTTCAACTTCAAAATATGCTTGCGACAGGTGCAGCTGTTAAGATTCACTAAATTCTTTATAGTGCATCAAGATGCTGCATGTAGGATTTTGCCTTACGTGAGGCACAGTTATAACTTCTTCCCTGCTCTTTCAGTCCCCAACACCCCCCCCCCCCCAAAAACTGCTTGAAGAAATCCTCTAATACTCTAAACCAGATGTGACAATTTGTAGAGGGCTGGGAACTGCCTTGCTCCCTAAAGGAGGGACTAGTTCAGAGATTCTCAAATTTGGGGTCTCAGATAGTCCCAGACTACAACTCCCAGAATTACTGACCACTGGTAAATGGCCTTGCTTGCTTCTTGGATACCAGTTTAGTGATTGCTAGCACTAGAAAAGGCAAACACCATGCATTGTATGCCTTAGGTCCTTCCGTGCACCATGCCAAGAAATCTGTATGGGGGCAGGTATGCTGGAAAAAGAAAGAATAAGATGATAATGCTCCAGCTCAGCTCCCTATAAAAGAGAAAATATTTATATGCCCATTAAGGCATGGAATTTTTAGACTACAAATCCCATAATCTCCATTCTGGAATTTCCACCTGACAGACAACATCTATAGGCACCTAAACATGGCTCACTTGGGGGGAAAACGGCCTAGCTGGGAAGGTTTCATGGCCTCACAAAGGCATAGCTCCACCCTAGCTTCCTGGGCAGAAAGGAAGCCACCCCACTGCCAGCTGGAACCTTCCTTTCTGAAAATTTGGGTGGAGCTAGACCTATGCTAAGCCACAAAGCTTTTCCAGCTCAGCCTTTCCACCTAGTGAGCCCCATTTTTGTGTCTGTCAGGTAGAACTCCCAGAATGGAGAATTATGTGATTCATAGTCCAAAAAACGTATGCCTAATACCCATGACCACATAGGGAATAATCCCTTGAATGAAAATTTTAAAATGCTACTCAAAATGCCTGTATAATTCAATCAATTAAAAAAACCTGCTGTTTTTAACAAAACTTAAATTTTCTCAGGATTGTATTCTATGTCAAGCACATCAATTAAAACTACTTTCAACGGGTGGTATCCAATTAACCCCTCTCACCGATGGAGTGGCATCATGCAGTGTAACAGGGAATGGGGCAATTCCCCTTCCCCCGCAAAATCTGTTCCTAAAGGGGGACCTTCTGGAACAGATTGGGGGAGGGGGGTATGGAAAGCTTGGGAGAAGAGGAGGGGAAAATCCCGCCTGAGCAGAAGTCTCCTCATGCAGTGTTGGATTTCGCCCAATATTTTAGTGATGGACCAATCACTAAGAGTTAGTGTTCAGACATCAGTACAACGACACAGGCTGAGTTACAACTGAAGAACTTGTAATGCTAAACACATCTATAGTCCTGTAGACTCTCTCAACACCCTAGACAGCTGAATAGGGTTTCTTATCAATTTAAGCAGTGCACTGCCAGGTAAATCTAAGCCCTAGACACCAAGGCAATAGTTTAAGCTGGTTTACCTTATAGTCACCTAGTTCTCAGTTCTTTTCACCGCCTCTGTTCTTGGTATCAGCAGGATCGGCAGGTTTGGGTTGATGTGAAGTTTAATTTCTACCTAAACAGAAGGAACAGCGACTATTGGAGTATGAGAACATTCCCGTTGCTTTTAAGTACTGACAGTACCCCCTCCAATTATATAGATACACACATATTCTGAATTTCTCATAGACTATACCACTGCTGTAGAAGTCAAGAGGAAAAGCTTTAAAAAATGCAAACCAATACAAGAAAATAAAGTTTCTGTTTACACAAAAAAGGCTACAGAGTTGTCTCCAAACTTAATCATACTTCAAGTGACGTCACTGAGACAAATGGGACTTAAAACATGATTTTAAAAACCAATGATTTGCAGACATTAAAGGCTCCTCTCTCCAATCCCAAGGTTCCCAAAAGCCTCTCGAAGTCAAAAGGGATCCCATGGGAGTCTTGTAACCTGGAGGGATGGTGGAATAGGAAAATTTTAATGTGTGATACAAACCCATGGCTGATAATATCATCAGCTTGCATGGGCATAACGTTATGCAAGATGATTTTGGCCACTGTTATACAAATTAAAGATTAAATGTGATTTATTTTTAAAGTTTTTCAGGAATTACTGGAAACAATTTGTTAAAACTTTATTCATTCATACAGATATCAATTCAATATAATCATGTGGGCAAAATATGTATATAGAGTGAAATATCAGTAATACTGAAAAAAAGAACAAGTTATTTCATTTTGAAGTTTTACTTAAGGACACGTTATGGGTCCAACTTAACAATGTAACTTTATTTTCATTTCAGGCTGTCATATTATAGGTGCTAACAAACCAACTTGATTCATCTTGGCTCAATGAGTAAAAATTCTCTATTTAAGCAACAAGGATAAGACCAGAAGTCGTCAACCCCCGGTCCGCGGCCCGTGCCGGTCCGTGGCCTGAGCCGGACCGGGCCGCGGAGACAGACCTCCCGCCCCCCCCCGCACGCACTCCCCTCCCCACAGCTGCTTTGCGCACGCACGCACGTGCCAGCGCCAGCATGAGCGCTCCCCCACCCCTTCACGCATGCGCCCGAGCGCCCGCACGAAGGGGTGGGCGTGCGTGTGTGCAGGCACTCCTGCGCATGCGTGAAGGGGTGGGGGAGCGCTCATGCTGGCGCTGGCGGGCGCGCGCTCCCCCGCTTCGCGCATGCGCCCAAGAGAGTGTGTGTGCCCCCGCACGCCCACACGAGCGCAGTGGGGGTACCCCGCCTTCCTCAGAGGCTCAGCCGGTCCGCGGTCCCAAAAAGGTTGGGGACCGCTGGATTAGACAATATTCAAACATATTAACTGTTGCCAACATTCAGCTACTGTGTATGCAGTGTGTTGACCTTACTTGACAAGTGGCATGTCATTCTCAAGTACATATGTAAATTACATACTCAACCATATAAATGTTTGCAATCACACTTATATACTTGGGTGGTGGTAAGGATGACAATACCAACATGAATTTGACCAAACTCCAGGAGGCAGTGGAAGACAGAAGGGCCTGGCGTGCTCTTGTCCATGGGGTCACGAAGAGTCGGACACGACTTAACAACTAAACAACAACAACAAAGACGACATGCCACTTGCCAAGTAAATCAGCATATTAACACCATTATATATACATCATAGTTGAATTCTGGCAAAATCTTTAGCAACTGTCACGTGAGCTAATTCAGGAACAAACCTCCAGATGTGGAAAGACAGCTGATGGAAGAATTAGTAAGCATTACGCTTCTGCCCTCCACTATGGCTTAAAGTTATGTGCAAGAGTAGTCAATCCAAGCATAAGGACATTCCTAATTCTACCTCAAGAACCCAGCTTTAATTAGCACTCTCAATGTGCATTTAGGAGTACGTCTTGGCTCATTTCAACCATGACTGCCTTGAATCACACACACATTGAACCCAAATGAAGGGTGGTTATAGCAAAGGGCCAACAGAAGGCACTCATCATACTGCAGCTCAATCTCTAACCCCAAACTAACTGAGAATCCATACCAGCTCCAGGAAACTGACAAACACTAGCCTCTGTAAGCTATTTACAATGGTTAAACCTTTTATGAAAGCTGGGGGGGGGAAATCATTTTCATGTAGATGGGTTTTCACAGACACATGCTAATGAGGTGCCATAAAATAACAGTTGAAGAACAGGTGCGGGGGGGGGGGGGTTTCTCCACAAACGCAATAGGTTCTTTCCACTATTACAAGCCTTCCATATGCAAATACTTGTGCACAATATAATATTATTTCAATAGCTTTTAAATTCAACAATGCCCTTCAGAAATGTAAGCCTGGTGTAAAAAACAAAACAAAACTAGAGCAATACTAATTCACTATTACGCATTCTGCTAAAATTTTCCACTAATACTTTGTTACATGTTTTTAATAGCCTTCAAGCTTCTAAATATGCATCTCTAACTTCAATAACTTATTCTCCCTAACACATACAAACTCACTCTCAGGTGAATACTCATCTGTACCAGTCTTTTGGATAACATGAAAATATGAGCTCCCTTATAAATAAGAGTTAATTACATAATATTCTCTAACATTTTTAAAAGCATGTTAGCAGGCCAGTTTCACACATGAAAAATACCTAGCCAGTGCAAATTTTGTGGCCCAAATTTCCCCATCCTTTTCCCTTCTAACTTTTCTTCTTGCTTTTTGCCTTATTTCTTTAGCATGTCCCTTACAAGTCCGAATGACAAGACATAAATGTGCATACTAGAGTTAAATGCACAAAAATCTCCTAAATTCACCCATGGTAGTTAAGGTAATAATATAGTGAAAGCAAAGAATACTGAATAAAGAATCTATTAAATCACTACTGCCAAGACCCAAAGGTGTACTTTGATATCCAAGGCCAGTAAAATAAGGACTTCCCCTTTCCCCTTCTCCTGTTACAGTATGACATGGTGCCAACCCCTCCCCCACTCCCTCGGATCTAAGGGTTTCCCAATGCCCTAGCAGGTTTCTAGGATATACAGAGAACTACGAAGTGTGCTGCTTCTTTACTGCCCCATAATATTTAAAACACTATCTGGGTGATTCTAAATTTTATTATGCAGGTTACACACTGTGATTTGCCCCCAGTGAGCTGGGTACTTAGTTCACTGACTTCGGAAGGATGGAAGGCTGAGTCAACCAGGAGCTGGCTACCTGAGCCCTTTGGGAGCAAACTCAGGTTGTGAGCACAGTCTTGGCTGCAGTGTTATAGTTTAACCATTGCACCACAACTGCAAAGAGGAAAAGGTCACTGCCAATTCTGAAGGAAACAATGAGATCCAGTGGAAATACCTATGCCGCTGCATAATTGTTTTATTGTGCAGATGAGAAAAAAATGTTTGTTGGGAGTGATGTGCATTCTTTTGTAACTGTTTGAGTGGGGTTGTCTATAGACAGATAAACAGAAGGCACATTAAGAATTTCAATAATAAATAAAATTCTTTCCAATAAAGATTAAAAGCAGAGGTAGACATCTGGTGACCTCCAGATATTTTAGATTATAACTCTTATAATCCCTTATCACTGCCTATACTTCTTATACTGATCGGAGTTGTAGTCGTAAATATCTGGATGTCACCTCACTGTCTACTGCTGGACTGAGAATACACCACACAAGCAGCTGTAAGTAACAGTATAACTTAATGAGAACAGTGAATGCAGGAAGGCCAGCAAACATACACACAGCCTCATGACTATTCCACTGAAAAAGAAGGAACAACTGAAACTATATGTTTTTAGAAGTCCTTAAGATATATCTAAATAGCAATTGAGAGTTATTTGCATACTCACATTTTTCTTTAAAAAAAAGTTATTTCTGCACCAGAAAAACAGCTGACTAGATAGAACCTTGGCAAAATAACACCATCATGTTTGTTATAGTACTGAAAATATTAAAAATGCCTAGATTGCCTTTACCAAGTACACTTACCACACCATATTACAAGTACACCATGTTTGAATCACATTAATCAATGTAACTTAATGTTCACATGCCCTGACCAAAGATACTGAATCCTAGGGTAGATAACATAGTGCCTTTGAAATATTTTAGACCACTCCCATGACCCAAACATTGGCCATGCCAGCTGAAGCTTATGGGAATTGTTATCCAAATTATTATTTGGGAGCCTCATGGTTGTCTACCTCTGTTACAGCTTGTAAGAACTACATCCAAAAGATCTAGAACCAAGTCTTTGCTTTGGATATAATCCTAATTAGCCAAGATTGCTGAGGGAGGCTGAGCTGACACCGAGATTCAAGGTGCTGGGAATTACTTATGACTACCCTGACCATGGCCTAACTTTGTGCTGACAGTGCTACAAATCTGGGGTGAGAGGGCTTCAATCACATGTAACTCTGCTCCTCCTCTGCCCCCAACCCCCCTCTTTTTTTTTTTGCTCTTGGGTCTCACAAGATGCTACTGCTTGTTATAAAACTACCACAGCCAGTGTATCTTTAAGTTTGGGCTGCACTGTTAGCCCGAATGCTGAACAGCTAGCTCTACATAGGTCCCTTGATATAACCCAATATATTTCTCAAATTGTTTTGTTACAGCTCTATTAAAATAGCCACGACTAGAGAAGTGATAGCGACAGCAAGTGTTGGAAGCAGCAGCAATAAGGCTTCTGCCCTCAGCAGTAAACAACTGTTGAGATGGTTAAGTTGATCAACGCTCTCTGCATCAGATTACAGTATTTTCAAAACACCAGGGTGGCTTTGGGGGAGAGGAACTGCACGTTTTTGCTTCCTGTAAGCAGCCTTGTCACTAAAGTGACTTGCTTGACGGTGCTTAACGTTGCAGGTCAGTACAGATATCAATCCAGAGTTCTCTCGTATTAGAATAAATAAGCCTTACCGAATGAACCCATTCCAAACAGCCTTCTCAGTCATTTGACAGCACTGTTTAATAGGAAGTCACACCTTTCTCTTGCGATTTTGCACATCGCATCGGGTTGAAAAGGGTCTTTCAAGACATGCAAAAGTCCGCAGAACAATCCGAAGCAGTTCGAGTTGGGGAGGCCACGAGTTCAACCCTAAACACAACCTTTATTTAGAACGAGGTTCCTTCCCCCCCCCGCCCCGCTCCATCGCCCCGAGTTTAAAGGGCTTCTATTTTTTTTTTTCCTAAGCTAGTAAGACTCGGTGGCTTGTGGGAGTCTCATTTCCCCTGAGAGACGACCTGGAAGCCCCAAGCCCCTTTCCTCAGCAACTGCCTGGGGATGGGATCGTCGTCCTTTGGGCAAGAGCTTTGGACCGAGACCCCCGGAGAAGAGCGAGGGAGGGGAGGAGAGGCAGTCACAGGGCGAAAGCCTCAGAGCCCCAAAGCACATGCCGCCACATCCCCTTGGGAGAACTTCTTCAGCCCAACCACTGTCGGTCACATCCGGGCACTCACCCCGCGCTCTTTCCCCCACCCAGCCGTTCCGCCCTCCTCCCGCCGCGAGACCCCCGCGTCCGATTCCCAAACCGCCTCCCCCGGGAGTGGGCTGGGGGGGGGGTCGTTTCACGCGCCCACGTACACGAGGCCTACCGGTCGCCGTTAGAGCCCGTAGCCCGTAGCCCACTCCTCTCGCTCTCTCCCTACTCTGGGCAACCTCTCCGGGCCGCTTTCCGCTCAGCCGGGCCACGATGAATCAGCCCGTTTCATTCAAACCTCGCACCCTGTCCCAGGCCTCTCGCATACTCTTTCCGGGGTCAAAAAGTGGCACAGCTTCAGTGGCCTCGCCCGTCTTCCGCTCCCGCGTTGGCGACCAATAGCGTGCCCAGACTCAGTGCCATGGCGACGAAGGGTCCCGCCCACTCCCTTTCTTTCTTTCCTTCCCTCCTGTAATCATAGGCTTCTGGTCCGTTTATCCCCCGCCTATTTGTTGAGCCCGGGTGTTGTCGTCACTGCGGGCTTCAGTCGTTCCGAAGTGACTTTTTTTTTTTTTTTTTAGCAAAATCCTGGGAAATTTGTCCTTTTCTTGGTCTTTTCCTTAAGTACCCAGGAATCTGTTCGAGCTGTGGGTACCCAAAGTGGATTCACTTCACGTTAAGAAATGTACTTGTTTTCTGCTCTGTACAGTTGATGTATGCATTTCCAAACATAACGTGCCTAAACGTCGGAGCAGCTTCTCCGTCTTAAATGTATGGAGAGGGTCAGATTGCACTACACGTGGAAGATTAAACCCCAGGACAAGACAGTCAAGGCGAATTCCTCAGACTCACGTCCTGTTGCACAATTCACAACAGCGCTATGGCACTGTCATCACAGAAGTTGTAAACACTGCCTCAGAGTTTCTGTACAGTTTTCCCCCTCCGACGAAACAAAAACAAATCAAAATTGGACCAAACCCAATCTGGTGAATCTACTATATTTTCCCACTGGGGTGCTTTTTCCTGGCTAATGTAATGTACTGGGGGAGGGGGAAATCTGCTCCATTTTTGGTGAACCGTGAAGCCAAGAAGTAGAAGTGGCCTGCTCTAGTTGTCAGTCAGTTGGCCCCTTGGAGTGTGTGAAAGCATTGAAAATCTCAGCAGTTTCAAAAAATACAAGATGTGCGAACTGAACCCAAATTCTAACCTTGCCAGCTACCCTCAGTTAACTGGAATATCAGTGGGATCAGAAAGTATTGTAGAACTCAGTGTAACACCAGCATCATCATACTACACTTCTTATTGCTCAGCATTGCTGGTGCATAGGGGTGGATCAAAGGGTTAAGCACAAAAATAAGGAGTCAAGGTCTAAGAATTTGCAGGTGAGGCAACATGTTTACAATATAACTGGTTTTTGAATTTCATAACACAAAATAGCACATATTGGCAATTGTTTTAAATTGATAACCAAAGATTTTGGAACAAATCTAGTTGCTTAAATTAGTATAGGGAGAAGGATGACCTTGCTTCCATATTCTTTTAATTCCTTGTGTTAATCTTTGGTACTCTGCAATTTTTATTTTTTCTGTACTGTTGACATTGTTGATGGAACTCTAACTTCTATAAGGTATGTTTTTTTTCTTGCTTATCTGGAATATAATATATGGCTTATTAAAACCAACTGTTTTATTTGTGATAACTTGTTCATTCCAGTGTAGTGTTACACTTTCATTTTTTTAAAAACTGGAGGTGGCTTGAATTGATGTGTGATGAATCACTGTTATCGGATTTAGGCAGTTTACTTGTTACACTTTTACTCTCCATACAGTAATTTTGTATAAAAGGAACTATGAGTCCTACAGCTTCATCATACATAGATGCAGTTTCCTTGAACATACATAGACAGTAGATGTCCACTGATCACATACAATGGCTTATACATATGGTTTCATGCTTTTTCCTCCAAAGAAGTGCTGTAGGAAAAGTGTTCAGGTGAAGCAGCAGTTCATGGTCCTTCATCAGTCCCAGCTTGCACACACTCTTGTGATCAGTGCATGTACAGCTCTTGTAAATTATTTTTAATCTTATGGCATGTAATGATCTTAATGGATTTAGAATGACCTCTTGAATGTCCTGGCAGAGTGTGAAATTTTGGGAAAAAGAAAACCACCCCCAACTATGCAGCAGAAGGTTCAAGGATCTACAGAACAGAATTAGCTTCAAGTCTGCCCAGAGGAGACCACCCTTTATTGCCTCATCAACTGACACTTACAGTCTCAATAACTCATTCTGAGACATTGGTAAGAGAAAAAAAAAGGTTTCATTTACTCACAGTTCTGAACATATAAAAAAAATAGCATATTGTAGAAAAAAATGACTGGTTACATGAAGAGGCCTTAACTGACCCATAGCCTACTTCCAGCAGACTCCTGCAGACTACATTCTGACTGCATAAACTGCACTGACTACATAACTGCTCTAAGACAAACTGAAAACTGACTGGAAAAGAGTCGGAAAAAGACTCTGACGCAGAGAGGTATGGCTCTCTTCAAAATCAGAGGCAGAGAAGGAACAATTACTGTAGTTACTGCTGGATTGATTGACAGTCAACCCAGCCCAGAAACGTCCCTCCCAGTCAAACCTTTTAACAGCAGCATATGAGGGTTGCTAAAAATCTAACAGAACTTGATTGCACACCCATGTATCAAAATAATATTATTACCAAATTTGCAGATGATACAACAGTGGTAGGGCTTATTTCTGAAGGGGATGAGTTAGCCTATTGGGATGAGGTGAATCGACTGCTCTCGTGGTGTGAAGATAACAACTTGACCCTTAACATCAAGAAGACCAAGGAGCTTATAATAGACTATAGAAGAAATAAAAAAGATATTCAGCCCTTGGTTTTAAATGGAGAGCAAGTGGAACGGGTAACCAGTTTTAGGTTTCTGGGTGTTATCATCAAGGAGGACCTGTCCTGGGGTGCTCATATTACAGCAGTGGTTAAGAGGGCCGAGCAGGGACTATATTTTCTGAGACTTCTCAGGAGACAACAACTGAATGGAAAGCTGCTGGTAACCTTCTACCGCTGTATCAGAGAGAGTATTTTAACCTATTGCTCTGGTATATGATTTGCTAACTGTACAATGGCAGATAGGAAAACGCTCCAGAGGATTATTACAATGGCCCAGAGGATCATTGGCTGCCCTCGTCCCTCTTTGGAAGATCTCTATAATTCCTGCTGTCTTAAGAAAGCCCAAAATATTCTCAAAGATCCATCACACCCGGGCCATTCCCTCTTTCAATTGTTACCATCTGGTAGGCGGTATAGGATAATTAAAACAAATACAAATAGGTTGAAAAACAGTTTCTATCCCAGAGCTGCAGCTATATTGAATTCCACTGTATAGTGCAATATTAATGTGTTGTGCAATGGGAAATTGAATGTGAAGGATGTGGATGTGAATGCGAGGGATGTGTTTCATGTGTAATGTGCTATGTTATGGATGCTATGTTCTTGTGTGTTTTATTATTTATCTGTACTGGAGATGACATTTAATTTCGTTGTACGGAAGTACAATGACAATAAAGTAAATTCAATTCAATTAATTTTATGAATTGTCATCATGGATTCCAGTTTTTGTTTTTGTAAAGGTATTTATGTACTCATTTGTTGCTTGAATGTATATATAATTGTTTGTTCTACTCTATCTGTAAACATTTAGTTTTGTTGATTTGTGTTATTGATTATTTTATTGTCCAAAACTGATCTTATGTTGATGAGTTAATCTAAATGAACCCAACCTGAATTGGATGGCTTGCTGGCTGAGTTTAAAAAATGTAAACACAGATTAATAATCAATACCACGTAAGAAGTTCTTTTGCTTAGAGAGATCATTAGAGAGATCCCACAGTCAGGTGGCATCAGAGTAGCAAAGCAGAGAAAAGCAATTAACAGTGAGCGCATATAGAATGGTACAGGTTTGAAGGATGGTTACTTTGGATCCAGGACTGGCTGAAGACATTTTGTTGTTTCAGACAAAGGACAAGATGGCGCCCCTTTCCACATACAACAGCTGACTGGGCTGCCAGCTGAATATGACCAATGGAATAACACCAGTCTCCACCATACCCCAGGGCAGAAAGCTAGTTTAGTGGAATACTCAAAACTATAGAGTATACATAACTCTGACAGAGGGAATTATTGTGGTTGCCTCCTCAACCTTGGCTTCCTGAGGCAGGCGCCCCACTTATCCAGCCCTCCTTGTATTCCAGTCCAGGAATCTAGTCAAATGTCTTATATTCAAAGCAAATTAAGTTGTAGTTAACATTTTTTTTTTCAAAAGATGCCACATTTTACTGGGCCATCATATTTGAATCACTAGTATTGCTTTCTCTGCATTGTCTTTAATTAGAATTTCAATCCACACACCTCTTATGCTTAGAGGATATTTTTAATCTGCGCTTTTGAAGAACCATGTGTGCAAACATTTGGTTCACGAAGTACATATTCTGAGCCCATGATAAAATGCAGTGATAAGGTGCTATGAAGACACATCACACAGTGATGGACAATCAGCAAATCAGGACCTATGAATCTCATCCCCTAGAATTTATTTTGGGAATCGCAGGAGCAGCTGTAGTATAAACCAGATGCTTATATTCAAAATAAAAGGCACAATATGTGCTAGTCTCATGGAGACTCCTTAGAATTCACAAAATGTGACAAACTGCTACCATTGTATTAACTATGGTCCTGTGGTGTCACAGTGTAGTGGCTTTCTTTTGCTTTAAATAAAACATGTTTAATAAAAAAGTAAGTCCTGTGAGGAATAAAGAATGGCTGAGGATGCTGGGTATATTTCAGCTGAACAAGCGAAGACTGAAATGTGATATGATATTTATCTTCAAATATCTGAATAGCTTTTATATGGAAGATGAGGAAGGTTGTTTTCTGCGGCCCTCAAGGATAGGACTTGAATGAATACAAACTATGGAGTATAAGTATGCATAACTCCAATTATAAGATAAGAGGTTTCAACAGAATATTGAGAAGAACTGTCTGACAGTAAAATTTGTTTGACAGTCAAAAGGGCTACCTCAGAAGCTGATTGGATTCTCCTCTTTTGGAGGTTTTTAAGCAAAAGATGTATGGCCATTTGTTAAGGATGCTTTAGCTATAGATTTTTTCCTCTGTCAGGGGGGTGGACTTGTGGGGGGGTGCATCCCTTTCAGCTGTACAATGCTGTGATTTTATTATTCTAATAAATATTCTTGTCAGCAGGTATTATCTAATAAATATTCTTGTCAACCTCATTCTTCTCTTTTTGCCAGGGTAAGTTCCCCAGCCTTGTAGCTTTTTGTTTCTTTGTTTAAACATCAAAAGCGTGCTGGAGAAAAATACTGAGGGGATGCATCGGAGCAGAATTAAATTACCTGAAGTGTTACACTATTTATACTAAGGTGGCCATAGCTTCTGCTTTTCAGAACAAAATAGTTTGTTTTGTGTCCTCTCGGTATGGATTGGATGGACTGGGAATTGAGCCAATATTTCCCTGTATCCAAGAGGCAATTTGTAACTCATGCAATGCTTTTTCAAAATTCCAGTGTTCTGTGGTGATAATCATCTTGATGTCGCAGTCCCTTACAGATGCAAGAATCTACACGCAAAGCTCACCCGCCAGACAAGGGACTTCTTTTCAAGGGATGGAGGAGTTCCAAGTACACAAATGGATTTGCGTACCAAGCTGCTACTTCCTCTCAGATAAATGAAGAGTCACACACGTACCAGAACCTGTGGATTTGAGTTAAATGTTGCAGTGGTTTGTGCCCCAGTTTTCTTTATCGGTTAACGTAATTATTCAAGTCATCTTTCAACACCTTTATAGCACTATGACTGAGCACCTGAAGTTTAAAAAATCGAACAAAATTACTGAATATATTATTTATATAGTAATATCTCCATAGCATTCCTATACATGTTCATTGTGATGGAAGTTTCACTGAGTTAAATGAAGCTGAATCCAGATAAGTCTGTACATTAGGACTGTACTTTTATCCAGCCTGTGTTTCTATACGGGGATGATCATAAGAGCTCACAGTGGCTAAAACACATTAAGACAGATAGTATTCAAATAAATGCACCAATATATAGTGGAGAGTGCAAAAAAACCCCCAAAAAACCACATGAAAGTCCCAAAAGTCATGGTAGATGCCTGTGCCGGGTGTATTTCTTAAAGATGAGTTACAAAAAGCAAGCTGCAAACAAAAGTCAGGTGTATAGGTTTCAAGTTCGACCCCTGGGGGCCATTGGTTGGATTCTATCTCCCAAACCATAAACGGAAGGATAGCCAAGTATCAGTGTTTCCCCCTCCCCGATTGCCTTTTTTTTTAAACTCAGGGTTCCTATATAGATGAGGAGAGAAGTTACAAGTCCCCCTCAAAGAACTGGGAAGAAAATTTGGTCTACCCACTAGCTCAGTGATTCCCAATCTTGGGTAACCCAGATGTTCTTGGACTGCAACTCCCAGAAACCCCAGCCGGCACAGCTGGTGGTGAAGGCTTCTGGGAATTGCAATCCAAGAACACCTGGATATCTCAAGGTTGGGAACCACTGCACTAGGTGAAACCAATTGAAGTCAGTTTAAGAGTATTACCTGGTGGTGGGAACAAGATGTTGTCTTCAGTTTGTAGTCCTACTTGGTTGATGTTAAGTTTCAGAACCATTTTAATTCCTGGGATGTGTAAACTTGAAATGCCAGAATACTTTGATAGAATGGAGGGCTTTTTCTTTAAAGAAAGAATTGTAGAAGAAATAAAGAGAATAATTAACCCCTTTCTGATGAATACAGTACTGTAGAGTGCTGGAATAATTATAGATATAACTGAGTCCACCTATTTCACCATTATTACAAGTAGTGGAGGTTCAGAGTTTCCCCCAAATTCTTAAAAATAAACTTAAAGAAGTATTAATAGAGAAAGGGTTAAATACAATAAAGGGTTGGATGAAAAAGATAAAAGTTAAGAATATTATAAAGGAAATTTGGGGGGAAGAAGAGGGAATATCCTGGCTAAACATACTCAAAATGGAAAGTTGGACTAGAGAGTGGACAAGAAAAAAAGGAGAGATTAGAAAACTGACAAAATTTGAGGAGATGATCGAACAAAGACAAGATCAAGAAGAAGGAAGTAAAAGAAAGGGAACAGTTAGTATAATTTATAAAATGTTGGTGCATTCAGGATCCAATCAAACAACGATGAAAAATGAGTGGCAGGAGGATTTTAAAGAAGATATTAAAGGAGAGGACTGGAATAAGATATGGCCACAAAGAATAATGAAGAATATGTCTATAACGGTAAAAGAACATTGTTATAAGGTAGCATGGAGATGGTATTTAACTCCAGCAAAATTGAATAAAATATACAATCTCAATGCTGGAGATGCAAAAAGGAAAAAGGGACTTATATGCACATGTTGTGGATGTGTGAAATACGAGAGAAGTAATGGGCACTGGTTTTTAAAGAAATTAGAAAAATTATTGGATGCAATATTCAGATATTGCTAAGTATTGCCCTCCTGAATATAATTAAGAATGACCATTAGAAAAAAAGATCAGAAAGAGTTAGTAGTTATAACGGTTACCATAGCAAGATTAATATTTGCGAAGAATTGGAAAAGTGATAAACAAATCTCTTTTTTTAATGATAAGTTAACATGCAAAATGAAAATAAGAAGAGAAATGGTAAATGCTAATGATTTCAAAGATGTATGGAATTTATACCTGGAATATGTATTTTCGAAGGGGAAAGGTTATAGGCTAGCAGAAGAATCAATGTATTTTTGGAATGGAATGGGGTGAAAATTGTAAAATGATGTTATTGGTTACCTAGTACCAAGGGTGAAGGTGGCACCGGTGGGGAAGGTTTAATTTGTATTGTGTATAGTTTTTACTGAACATGTATTTTAAGTTAGTGTTATTATTTGTTAATTTCCTTTAATAAAATTCAAAAAAAGGATAAGAACCCAATTTAAGAGTCAGTTTAAGAGTATTACGTGGTGGCGGGAACAAGATGTTGTCTTCAATTTGTAGTCCTGCTTGGTTGATGTTAAGTTTCAGAACCATTTTAATACCTGGGATGTGCATGGAGAAAACTTTTGGGTATGATTCATTTCAAGTTTTTCTGAGGAGTGTCTCATTCATTTTTAGGTACTGGTCCTTTTGTTAACCACAAAAGGAACCATCTCTTCCAAGAACTTCCATTCCCCCTCCCTCATTTGTGTTCTGCCTGGTATTCATTAATTCAGTCAGTCAGTCAGTCATTTAACTTTAACCCTGTGCATCCAGTGGCAGGCCACTATCTGGGCAGCTTACAACAGGTTGTATACATAAAAGAAAAAACCCACGGTTCCAAGATGGCAACAGCAATAAAATCAGAATAAACAGGAAAAATAAAACTGTAAAATAGTAGAACAATTAGAAAGGGAGAAGATTCTTAAAGACCTGACTGGAAAGCCATGTTTTTATTTACCTTCTGAACACTTGGTTTGACTTACAGTCATGTGAAAAAGAAAGTACACCCTCCTTGAATTCTATGGTTTCACGTATCAGAACATTTTTAAAAATCATCTGGTCCTTTGCAGGTCTGAAAATTAGATAAATACAACCTCAGATGAACAACACCAGATGACATATTGTGTTGTGTCATGATTTATTTTACAAAAATAAGGCCAAAATGGAAAAGCCATGTGTGAAAAACTAAGTACACCTTATGATTCTATAGCTTGTAGAACCACCTTTAGCAGCCATAACTTGAAGTAATCCTTTTCTGTATAACTTTATCAGCCTCTGACATTGTTCTGGAGGAATTTTGGTCCACTCTTCTTTACAACATTGCTTGAATTCACTGAGGTTTGCAGGCATTTGTTTATGCACAGCTCTCGTAAGGTCCCACCACAGCATTTCAGTCGGGTTGAGGTCTGGACTTTGACTGGGCCATTGCAACACCTTAATTCTTTTCTTTCTCAGCCATTCTGTTGTAGATTTGCTGGTGTGCTTGGAAAATTGTCCGGTTGCATGACCCAGTTTCGGCCAAGGTTTAGCTGTTGGACAGATGGCCTCACATTTGACTCTAGAATACTTTGGTATACAGAGGACTTCATGCAAGGTGCCAGGTCCTGGGGTTGTAAAACAAGCCCAAATCATCACCCCTCCACCATTGTCCTTGATAGTTAGTATGAGGTGTCTGTGCTGATATGCTGTGTTTGGTTTTCGCCAAACGTGGCTCTGTGTATTATGTCCAAACAGCTCCACTTTGGTCTTGTCTGTCCAAAGGACATTGTTCCAGATGTTTTGTGGGTTGTCCAGATGCAACTTTGCAAACACAAGCCATGTTGCCATGTTCTTTTTAGAAAAAAGAGCCTTTCTCCTGGCAACCCTTCCAAACATACCATACTTGTTCAGTCTTTTTCTAACTGTACTGTCATGGATTTTAACATTTAACATACTGAGGCCTGTAGATGTAACTCTTGTTTTTTGGGGGGCTTTTTGAAATTTTTCTGAGCATTGCATAGTCTGAGCTTGGGGTGAATTTGCTTGGACATCCACGCCTGGGAAGATTGGCAACTGTCTTGAATATTTTTCCACTTGTGAATAATCATCCTCACTGTAGAATGATGAACTTTAAATTGTTTGGAAGTCACCTTCTAACCCTTCCCAGACTGATGGGCAGCAACAACTGCTTCTCTATGATCATTGCTGATGTGTTTCCTCCTTGGCATTGTGTTAACACACACCTGAATGCTCCAGATCAGCAAACTGCCAAAACTTCAGCTTTTATAGAGGTGGCCACACTTCCTGATGATCAATTACTCAAGGGCATTTGGTTAGCAGCACCTAGTTGCTATTTAGCCTCCTAATTCCTAGGGAAGCAGTAACGGTGTACTTAGTTTTTCACACGACTTCTCAATTTTGGCCTTATATTTGTAAAATAAATCATGACACAGTGTAATATGTCATGTTAATCTGAGGTTATATTTACCTAATTTTCAGACCTGCAAAGGACTAGATGAATTTTGTTATGTCCTGATATGAAAAACCATAGAATTCAAAGAGAGTGTACTTTCTTTTTCACATGACTGTATATACAACCATAGAAGCCCTAAAGAACCTTTAAAAACTGTTTCAAAAAAGGGTAAGATGGGCAATTCACAGTGAATTAACTAAATAACACATTTAAAAAAAACAGTCTAACAGAAAAGTGCCCCCTCAACAGGGAACAGGGCAAAAGAAAAAACACTGCTTCCACTTCCATAAACCAAGAAAACAGCAAAGACACAAATAAAGGGAACAATACAGTCAAAGCTCACCAACAAACAAAAGAACATGAATATGGGGAGATTTCCACCACCACCACTGATGTCTTCACTTCTCTTCTTTGAGTACACCACCAGCCCGCAGCCGCAGGAAGCAAAAGTAATGCAGGAAAAGAAAAGTGGGAAAGGGATGAGAGAAAGAGGGGCGGGGGACAGAATTAAGAAATTGTGCTGATGTTTTAAAAAACACACTCACAAGGAGGCATGCTGATACTGCAGGCAAGTGGCCTGGTGGCAGCAGCAGCAAAATAAGTGGGAAGGGATTCCCCCACCCACTTCAGGAAAAAAAAAAGGCAAAAAGGATCCACAAGCACAGAGAGAAAGCACAATCAGTATGAAGGTCACCATAAAGGGATAAACCCACAAGGAAAGACAAAAGCAAAGAAAATTCTACACTGGGTTCTGACCAATCCATGTCCTTCTACAACTGAAATTTCTTTCTTCCCACTCTAGGATGCAGCCCTCACTATGCTACTCGACCAGGCAATTTTGCAGAATTTGGTGAAGGAAAGGGCAAAGACAAAGAGTGACACACAAAAGATTCTGGAGGTTTCGTGACCTATCTTTTCCAGAATGAAGTATTGAGATTCCAGAGGCTCTCTTTCAAGAATTAACAAAATAAACTGAAAATAAAAATAAGATCCTCTTTCATGTTTCCCCCCATTCAAGCTAATCTGAAAACCCCACCCAGATAAACAGGGGCTTCTGCTTTTTTTGGTGCAGGTAGGATTACTCTGGTTTGGTCCCTTTCCAGCCCATGTGACCACTAGGAACGGGATCTAACAGGCAGAGGCATTTATTTCATGCTTCTCTTTCTGCTTAAAAGTATAACGTATTTTCTCTTCTTTGTGGAAAATAGTTTCTGGGCCAGGACCACATATTTTAAGAGGGCATTTTCCTTTTTCCCCCCTTTTCCATCTTTCATTGACCTGTTGGGGAAATATGCCATATTTGCAACAGAATCCTGTGGCAGCAAGACATGTTTGGAGTCATTGATATGGAGCTTTTTCATCATTAATAGAAGTAATTGTTGAATATGATATTGGCCCTGCACCTTGTTTGCATGCATGTTTTAAATCTTTCTTACACAGAACTTTACATATTGTTCCTTCCCTGTCTATTTTCACAAAGTTTATTTTGTAATATCTCCTCAAAAGTTTTATGTAATCAATACACATCTTTCCTCCCACCAGCTTCAGTGCCTAGCCCAAAATATAAGCCTTGTTTACATGCTCCACTTTCCCACGTTCTCAACACCTTAACTAGCTACCATCTCTAATTTGTTTCCATGTTCACAGATTTAATCAGAGGCCAAAGTGAACTTGAAGTGAGGGGGAAGCCCTTGTATAATTAGGCTTTCTCAACTCATCCCCACTTCATTTCAGTGCAAGGATCCATATAAACAACACACAGATCCATATAAGCAATAACCAGGTCATGATTTCAATTGCTGCCAAGGGGACTGAATTTAGATTTCATTGAAATGTTCTGTGTCCTCAATTATCTGAAATTAACCAGAGGGGGGATTTCATGCAAACATAGCCTCTAGTGTAGATTCAGGACAAAAAGCCAGAACTAATGACCTCTGATCATTCATACTGTGTCAACAGGACCAGCCTTACTGTTAGGCAGAGTGGGGCAAATGCCTCAGAGATTCAGATGTTGAGTGTCATGAAAAAGCAGCTAATCATTATCTGTTTTGCTATTGTTGTCATGTCTGTATGAGTTTTCCAGCTTCTAGGGAGAGGAGCTTATGGAATTCTCTGCCTCTTGTATGAAAAGACATTTGCTGCCTTTGGATACTATGCACATTGACTTAAAAGGTGAGGGGCACTCTCCCTCGAGTAGTAAAATGTCTTGAGACCGCCCAGCATATAAAAAAGATCATTTTGATCATGACCATTTTCCTGAGAGTAACAGCTACAGACATATGTCTCTTTCAGGTGATCCTCCTGGGGACTGTGTTGTATGTGTGTGACGTCCCTTGGGGGAAAGATATGATCCTCAGTACTGACCCTGACATACATGCCAAGTACAGTTGTAGTCAAAAGTATTCAACACCCATTGCAAATCAAGTTTATTGTCAAAATTTACAGACTTTCAGCTGTTTGAAAGGAACAAGTCAAACAAAAAACAATTGAAAGAGCTCCACACAACAAATGCTTCAAGTGGTTTCCCCAAATTCAACTGAAAATGCAACTTTTAATTTTAATTACAACTGTACTTGTATCTGTGTGCTAACTCCAGTGGTAATTCCATCTGGAGTATACCAGTACAGGACTTGTTAGTTATCACATATGTAAATCTCATTGATTTCATAAGCATCTCATTGATTTCATAAACATCTTATTAGGACTAGTGATGGCAAATAGAAGAATTCATTAGACCCAGAGCATGGGGCACTGCCATGGTAGCCAGTGTGCATCCAGTTCTCAAATGCCCTGAGAAATTATTATGGCCACTAATGGGAGAAACATTATTCACCATGGCACCTAAATGGAAATACCATGGATAGAGTTATGTTTCTGAGTATCAGTGGCTTGAGTCAAAGAACCTTAATCAATGTAGCATAAGAATGGGGAAGTTGTGGCTCTCCAAATGCTGCTGGACTACAGCTCCCATCATCCTTAATCATTGGCTCCAATGATCTCTGGAGGGCTACAAATTCCCCTGTCCTGGTAATGCTGAGTTTTTGAAAGCTTCTTTCTAACTGTGTTTTATTTGTGCCTGCATTGGGAAGAAAAACACTCAATATGCACCTCCATAATGTATTACTCTCATGGCAAGGACTGCTTCTTAATTTCCACCTCCAGATTGTTTTCAGCTGCATCAGGGAAACTGGTCTGGATTCAGAGATGAACCTTTTTCCAAAAATGGAAATCCAGGCAGTTCTTTTGTTGCGGCAGAGTAAAACAGAATTGGATATTCTTTTAAAAATATTTACAGAAGCAATAAAAACAATTTACTATAAAGGAGGATAAATAGCACAAAAATAAACAATATGGCAAAATAAAAACACAAACAGGCGGATTCCTGGTTTGGCTAAGATAATATGAGCAAATAGGTTTCAAATCTATATTTTCCAAAAATGTTATGTTAAGACCATGTGGCTTCCAAACCATCTTCAGATTTGGAGCAGCTCTATCGAAGCCATATATCTACATATAAGGTGCAGTGAAGACAGATGGGTAAACTACTAGACTTTTAGATATAATCTAGGGATGGGTAAATTCTACGAGGCATTATGCACCAGAATTTGGTGACAACACTTTCATCATCTAGAAAAAATATATTTGCATTTGCATTGAGAATCCCACAGGATTGAATTCATCATTTACATTCCTGTAGTCTAACTAGTTCCACTGAATGTTTATTGGTAGTTAAATCAGGTGCTAAGCAAGCTGATGTAGGCATCTGGTAGACCATACTTATGTCTCACCTTTTCTGGCTGTCTCCGCAAATGGAGTATCTTGGCAATAGCCATGTCAAGCATGTCAGGCTGATCAGAAGGAGCTATGCTTCTCCTTTGAATTGCACAGATCTGAACAGCACAGTCTGGTTATACACAGATTTTTTTTCAATAAATAAATAAATACATATTTGATAATTACTGTGCCCCTGGCCACCCAGAACCCCATGAATTCAACACTGAAGGCGTCAAAATGGTCTACGTGTCCCCAAATACAACATCTCCAATTCAGTCTCTAGATCAGGGGATCATAAGGACATTTGAAGCTCATTACACACAGTACTGTATGGAAAGGCTTGTCAATGCTACAGAAGAGAACCCCAATAGAGAGAACTGTTTTCTCTCTCTCTCTCTCTCTGTCTCTCTTTCTGTGAGTGTGTTAATCAACTGTTTATGTTTTGTAGTTATGTTTGGGGGAGGCATAAGAGTTATATACAGATTTTGAACTACACGGGGGTCTGGCACCCCTAACTCCAGCATTTTTGAAGGGAGATGTTTAAATCACTGTGATGCCTGACTTGTGAGTCCCCTAGAGCAGTGGTTCCCAACTAGACATGGGGACGAATATAAAAACGAATCAGGATATTCATTAAATATCCTTGATTTGTCAGATATTCGTTGCTTTGTATTCTTGGGGTCCAGAGACCCCAACGAATACGAAGCAATGAATATAACCCTTTTATATTCATCCCTTTGTTCCCTATCTGCTTTAGCCCCCATGGATCAGCTGTTCCTTGGGGGCATAAGCACTAAGCAGACAGGGGTTTTCCCAGGGCTGGGGGATGACTTGGTTCCCCTTTCGTCCTCTTCCTATGCCTGCGTGGCATAAGAAGAGGAGGGAAGGGATCAAAGGGATCCCCCAGCCTCTGTGCGATAGCTTTGATCCCTGCTTTCCCTCCTCTTGCGATGCCCCAGGGCAAAATAACCTAGAAGTCTGTGTGATTCTAGGATTCCGGATCTGATTGTCTAAATGTCCAGAACACTTGAACCCATCCAAGGCCAGATGAATACATGCTGAGACCCTAAACTATGTCAAGTTTGAGAGATCCTGAGAACACTAGCAAAAATGTGCATTATTCTAAGAGGAAGGACAATGAAAATATTAATAATATTGTTTTATATCTGCATATACCTACCCTGTTTCCCTGAAAATAAGACCTAACCTGAAAATTAGCCCTAGTATGATTTTTCAGGATGCTCATAATATAAGCCCTACCCCAAAAATAAGCCCCAGTTAAGTGAAACCCCGCCCTCCACCATTGTGCAGCAACCAGAAGATGACTATGACTGTATTTGAATAAATGTAGATGGTTGTACATGAAAAAATAAAACATCCCCTGAAAATAAGCCCTAATGCATTTTTTGGAGCAAAAATTAATATAAGACCCTGTCTTATTTTCGGGAAAACATGGTATATGAGTGCCCATATACAAAGATGCAACCAAAAGCTGATAGTCTAATTAAAATATTTACATGAAATTTTAAGGTCTTTGAGAGTTTTCATGATGTTGAATTCCAACATACTTTTGCAACTCATGAATGCATCAGTAACTGGCACTGTCAATGAGGCTTTGAAGAGGCTGCATACAAAGCAAACAATTGTTTCCAAGTATGCCACCATGGACTTTAAGTTTTCATTTTTGCCTTCTTTGGAACAAAATAGTTTCTCCAAACCATATCCAATTTGGTGTTTCAGTTACCACTTTGATTTTAAAATGAGGCATTTAAGTGTTGACATTTGAGGGAACTTTTTGTATCCAAAATGAAATCTCATTGTAGTTCAAGACACCCTGGAGGCCAAGATCCTTGGCTGTGTATTTGTTTTCTTCAGCTGAGATGTCAGGCTTTGTAAGTTGGCAAAAGAAAAAGGGGGAAAAATAGTGTAGCACTTTATGAAGACTAACAATTTTATTTCATCATGAGCTTTCATGGATCAGAGTTCACTTCCTCAGACGCTAGAGTGCAAATACATCCACCACTGCTACTTGTCCTTATGACCAGGTGAGAATACAGATAATAGACAAAGTGACAATGGTTTGCTAACATAGTAACCGGACTATTAAGTTGTAAATTCCTTTAATTAGCAGGTGCTAGTCAGGACAACAGCTCTATAGCCCAGGTGAATTTGACTGTCATAGGAATGCCAGGGGATGTTTCTGTAAAGAAGTCAGTCTGTCAAGGGAGACAACCATTTTAGAGCCATAATATCTTATAGAGTGCTGGGTTGTTAGTATATGTAATGTGCTAAGAAGCCTTGTTCTCTGTTGAGGCCCTTAGAGATGTGCTGCAACTCGTTTATGTAGCCAATTCCTGCCATTTCTTTCTCAAATATCCCTTTGTAATTCCTCTTTTCTCTAATAGCTACTTTGAGATCCATAACAGAGTGCTTACATCTGTTACTCACATTCACATCTACTGTACATCATCTATCCTACGCAAGAGATGGATGTCTCTAGCTGCTATGGGTTTGGCTACCATCAGTATGAGGTATCTTCTTCATTTTTGAGGTGAAATGCTTACTGACCTTCAGTAATACGTTTAGCAGCTTTCAAACTGCTGCTGCTTTGTTTATCTTCTGACATCCAGTTCCAAATTTCCAGCTCAAAGCAACATCTTTGCCCCTTCTCTTCCATACTTGAGCTTCACAACAACCTTGTGAACAGGTCTGGCTTAAAGCATGTGGCTCACCCAAGGTCATCCAGAGAGTCTCATGGCCAAGTCAGAGAGTGAACCCTGGTTTCCTGAGTCCTGGTCCAACATTTTGATCACACTGCCACTGTGACTGTCGCTTACGGAGTCCTGGCCTGAGGGCCTTTTTAGTGAATGACAGCGCAGAGAAAGAGAAAGAAAAAGAAAAGTTCTAATGGGTCTCTTTCTCTGGCAGCATGAATCCTCATTGGAATGGATGGAACAACTGAGACGGGATGATACCAGGGAAGTAAAGAGAGCAAGCAGTCCTAATGGGGGACAATCAGCAAAAGTACATAAGGTTTAAAATGAGAAGAAATACGAGATTCTGGGATTGTAGTTAATAATAATAATAATAATAATAATAATAATAATAATAATAATAATAATAATAATAATAAACTTCCCAAAACTCTGCTAAGGACTCCCAACACCTGTTTTTCTGTTCCTTGTAAAACAACTTGAAAATCACTGGATTGGAAGGTGAACTATAGATCTTCAAAATGAATTGTGATGGTAGTGGGAGCTGGTAGAAACACATATTATATAACTGGGCTATATTTACAACTTGGCATCCACAGGATCCTGAATTTCTGGCCCTTTAAGAGGTGCTAGAATAATCCAAACAACAGCATGCACATGTGCATGCATGCACACTCGCTCACTCATGTATGCACACACACAAGCAAGTGAAAGCTTCATGGATACAATAAATATATATTCAGAGTTTTTCCAGTTTCACCCCAGAGTGAAGAATTGCTGAGCCGATTTGCACTAATAATAACCAAAAGAGATAATAGGAGTTAGGTGTGTGACCAAGATATATAACAGTCTCAGATGAGTGCTTTTGTATTCCTGCAGAAATAATGATGAAAATGTATCGTTTTCTTCCCCACAGGTTTCTACAGAACTTGGATGAAATTTTCACATGCATTAGCTGACTTCACTATGTGGTGCCCAAGCCTCCCTAAGGAGTGCTTAGCACTTGGTCAGAGAGTTCGACAAGCCACTTACCTACCACCTTTGCACTGAGGCAAGTCCCAAGACCTCAGCAGTGCGTAGCGTAAGCCCCTTGAAGAAGTCTGACCTTAAAAGAACACTTTACTTTTACCCAGTACTTTGCAAGTACAGACACATGGGCTTTGTGATTCCTTAGAACTCACAACAGCTCAGTTAGGTAGGACTCTTAAAGATAGTTAGTTTGTGGCCCTCTCCACCTCCTGGATTTACCCAGACTCTGCTGTTCAAGAGACCAGTCCTTTGTAAGAATATTTATAATAATTTTTTATTAGAAAAATAGAGTTTAATAGAATCAGTTTATATTGCTCAAGCCTTAGCATAAAGAACATATTCAAAGATTATTACAGTTAAATAAAATAACTAATCCCCATTAAAATAAAAAACACTACTAAGCTGGGCTAAGGTGGGCCAGCCCCACCTCCTTCTTTCTCTCCACTTACATTCTTTCTCCTTCAAGCCACATACGCAAACCATCAAGTTCTTTTTCTCTCCCATCATCATGGAATAGAACTTCCAAACTTCTTTCACATAACCCATCGTCCATTTTCTATATTCTCTAACTCCTCCCTTCTTGACACTTCATGGCTGTTAACCAATTAGCCTCAAGGGGCTATAACATCTTCCTCCTTCCTCAATTCCCATGAAAATCCAGGTGTTTTATCTCTTCTCCAATTAGCTCGGAATGTTGAGTCTCCTTGTCCGACCTTCAGCTTTATCTTGAACTACGCTGTACCGGTCTTCAGAAAAACACTCTCATAGCACTTAGAAAAACACATTCCAATGTCTCTCAAATCATCTTCACACAGAACCTGTCTGACTCCATCTTACATTTCTCTGACTACATATCCCATACTGCTTCAACTCCATCACGCACTATATCTCATGAGATGCTGAACTATAGTATTTAGAAAAAAATTGAACAGTGCTGTTCAAAGATAATTAACATTTTGGACTACAGTTCCCAAAAGCCCAACCCACCATAGTCAATGGCCATGGACTGGAGGAAGTGTAGTCCAAGTCATGTGTTTTGGCACCAAGTTCCCTGTCCCTGGTATAGTGAATGTACCTAGAGTGAGGTCATGATGTAAAGTCATGCTTGCGCAGCTATGTAGACTGGGCTTGTTGCATGCTTGCTATGAAATACAGGCAGGTAGGAATCCTGGCCCCGGCTGATTTGGATTCAGGGCCTGTGCAGAGACACATATAGTTTGCTGTTTGGATCGCTTTTGGTGCGGTTTGGTTTGAATCAAATTACAACATCCGCACATGTTTTGACTTAAGAGTGCTCCATCCTGCCCCCTTTTAGAGCTGCCCCACTCCTTTCAACCGCAGCACTAGGGCTTCTGGTTTTTTTTTTAATTTGCATAATTCAGCATGTTCCTGATTATCCCACTGTGTAACCTGTGTGGATGGTTAGCAAGCACCCCAATGGAGCTGTGGGCAGTGTTCTGTGATGTATTCGGTGTGTTGTGACATTTTAATGGATGGCACGAAACCTCCTTCCTTTATTTTCATTTTCTCCAACCCTTTTTTTAAAAAAAATATTTCTCTATTCATACAGTGCTATTCTAGATAAACAAGATACATTGGTGGTACTACATGTATCATGCTAGGTAGATGCATTGCTATTTCTCTATATCACTTTACTTAACAAAAAATAAAAAAATAAAAAGGAAAGTCACCATGGTCCACTGAGGGAATGAATGGCTGTGGGAAAAGGTAGGAAAGGAGGCTTAGTGGTTGCTTGGCGGGGAGAAGATATGTAGAAAAGGAATCACTAGGAAAACCACCTGGATTGGAGACTGGCTTCTCTCTCTCTCTCTCTCTCTCTCTCTCTCTCTCACACACACACACACACACACACAGAGAGAGAGAGAGAGAGAGAGAGCGCCATGGGCTCTGCCCCCCACAAGAAAGTCCAGCCCCAGCAGAGCCCTGGCTGAGGAGAAAGGAGGGCTTACCTTCCTTCTAACTTCCCAACCTTCAACCCAAGGTTTTCCCCTTGCACTGATACTGCTGCTATGAGTAAGCCACACCACTGCTGTCCTCCATCAGAATTTCTGTGGCAAACAAGAATGGTACTTTGAAAACTTACTTCTTTGGATGACAACTTCCAGGATCTTCCACCTAGGGATACATTTTTTGGGTCATACAAAAAACTAATTTTATCAAACTATTGAAGGGTTAACCAACTCTGACGGTTTGCATACAAGTTTGTGCCCTTCCCCAGCAAAAGCTGACCTACTGAGAATGTAATACTGATGCGGAAATCAGGTTATTGACTCCTATTATTCAAATATGTTTTTAGACTTCGTGGATTACTAGCTGTGCAGGCTGACCTACAACAAGGCTTATTTAGTTTTAAACTGTATGACAAGAGGATCAGATGTGCCTGTTGTAACTATAATTTTAAGTTTACATTACTTTGTCTTCCTCAGTCATTAAAGTAATCACAAGAGGTGGGTTCCATTCCTTGATTTCCTAGAGAGAGAGAGAGAAAGAGAGAGAGAGAGAGAGAGAACACCTCTGCTTACCTGGGACTAAGCCCATTAAATATGATGAGACTTCCTTCCCCTAAGTATGGATCAACTGGATTGACCTCAATTATACCCCAGATCTGATGTTCACAGATGTTGGTACTATCAATGACTGCTTTTCATTTCTTCCATGGGCTATCTAGATAATCGGTTGGCTACTGAGATTATTGCCTAGAACTGCTGCAAATATTTATTTATTTGGTGCCAAAGTGAAATAGGATCTGAAGGATTTGCATTGGCTGCCAATACACTTCCAGTATGAGTGCACAGTGTTGATAATGACTTATAAAGCACAAAATGGCACAGGACCTGGATGTCTGAAAGAGCCCCTCTCCCTATATAAACCTGCTTGATCACTAAGGTCTGCTGAGGAGGCCCTCCTCTGTATATCATTATCGAAAACAGCTCACTGTGTGGAGACACGGGAGAGGGCTTTTTCCATCATAGCACTCCAACTGTGGAATGCCCTCCCCTTGGAGACTTGATTGACAATGGCAACATTTTGGTGGGAAGTCAAGACATACTTATAGAGCCTTCAAAGATTGAGGATCGTGGCCTGCACAGGTTTTAGTGCAATGTTTTTAATGTTTTAACTCTTTCATTTTGTGTTTTAAAGAGTTTGATTTTAAATGGTTTTAAATATCTTGTTTTAAAATTGTTTTGTACTGCTTTGTAGTCCATTCTGTGATCTGTGATATGGGGTGGACTATAAATGTTTTAAATAAACAAAGTAATAAAATTGTTAAGATTCAAGGAGGGTTCATCAGCATGCTACCTTCCTATCAGGTTTATATTTTTAACCAAAGGTTCTTATAGTGTTGTATTCAAGAAACACATATATCTGAGGGTTAGTGTGTGTGTGTGTTTAAATAGACCAATGGTTTTCTACCTTGCAATTTCTGGGAGTTTTCTACTGTCATTTCCAGAATCTTTGTAAGAGACTGTAAGTTCTTAGATGTGTTAAATAAAATTTTGGGGCATGGCATCTTAAATAAATGTATAGAGTTAAGGATGATCTGTGAGATGTACATTTAATTTTGAAAGGGAGTATAGGATTGGTTGTTGTGGGTTTTTCTTCCTAACATTTCGCCAGTCTCTGTGGCAGGCATCTTCAGAGGACAGGAGTCAGAACTCTGTCTTGTTTTCCTCTGAGGGGGAGAAAAAAGAATATCATCTATGGAAAGCACACCCAACTAATGTTTTGATTAAGATGTTAATTAATTAATTAATTAATGTTGTACTGCCCTTTCTTGCACATAGAAAAACATTTGCACATTGCAAAAACTCTCCAGTAATCCCTCCCAGTGGTCAATTCTAGCATCTTGAAAATAGCCAAAACAAAACAATACTTTACTTGCCACTTAAAACCAATAAAAGAATGTTAAACTTCACAAAAATGCTATCCAAGTGCCCCTGAGAATGCTAGGAAGAGCACTTTATAAAATACTTTTCAGAAGTAACCAGAAAACAGTGTGTGTTGCCCTGAAAAAACTGATTTAGTTCTATTATTGTGACACCTAAATGTGACTGGTTTCAGTTGGGATGTTGCTTGTAACTACTACTTTTCAAGCTCTGATGCTGTCTTGAGGATTTCGAGAGTTCAAGACAAAACAGAAACATGTCCAAGCTCTGCTCTGTGTAACCCTTTGCAGGCACAGGGGGCTGCATCTGGAAGAGATGGGGCAGGAAAGCCCGATTGCATCAGCATGTCTCGTTGTGGTTTGCAGGCTGTAATCCAATACCCCTAGCTGTAGTTCTATATTCCATTAGTCACATAGCTGGGAGTGAATCCATACTACTCAGGGTGTGACTACCTCAAAATATACTCTTCCAATTACTCTGGGTTTAGCACGATGCAAATCGATTCAAAATTTCCCAACTACATGACATTATTGTAAGCATGGGGGAAACTTGCACTTTTCTTGGAGGAATCATTTCTTTTTGAACACCCGTCGGTTTGTTGTTTAGTCGTTAAGTCGTGTCCGACTCTTCGTGACCCCATGGACCAGAGCACGCCAGGCCCTCCTGTCTTCCACTGCCTCCCGGAGTTGGGTCAAATTCATGTTGGTAGCTTCGGTGACACTGTCCATCCATCTCGTCCTCTGTCGTCCCCTTCTCCTCTTGCCTTCACACTTTCCCAACATCAGGGTCTTTTCCAGGGAGTCTTCTCTTCTCATGAGATGGCCAAAGTATTGGAGCCTCAGCTTCCAGTGAGCACTCAGGGTTAATTTCCTTCAAAATGGATAGCTTGGAGGAATCATTTCTTTTTGAACACCCGTCGGTAGGTTCTTTATTTTAAATTGCTCTACATCACACTGGGTTTTGACCCATTTTTGGTTGTGTGAATGGCCGTGTCATTGCATTCTGTGTGCGGGGGCTTTCCCTGCACTGACATCTTGGTGATGTGTTTGAGGCAGTGCAGGATGCTGTTCCACCAGGAAATAAGCAATTATGCTTGCCGTCCAAACTGTTTCCCCTTTAATTTTTTTTTTTTAAAAAAACAAGCCATTCAACTTTAGCACATGGGTGCTGGAGTCTTGCTGGCTTCTTGTTGACATGTGAATTGCCTTCCCTCTTGTGACTTTAGTTTCTCCATACAAACGCTATGTCAGCTTAATTTTTTACCTTCTTTTTTTCTTTTTCTTACCTCTGAATTCTTTTGGGGCCTTTTGGGGGGGGGGGCTGTCTATCTTTATTGTTGCATTTACAAGCTTTGCCAGTCCATAGCATAGGAAGGTCTATAGTTAATAGTAGATTCTCAAAGGAGAAGAGAGGGACATTGGGGAGAACACTGACCAGGGCTGCTTCGATCACACATGTCAGAAATGGATTTAAAACAGAGTGATCCTAGCAGTGCAAAAAAAAAAAAAAAAAAAAAGGAGCTTCTTCCATGGACCCAAAAAGTGTGGGAAGCCATGGGTAAAGGTTGGACTGGTCTGCAATTTCCTGTATGTCACGTAGTCACCAGAAAATGAAGCAAACAGTCCATTCCCAAAGCAGTCCAAAATGTGAGATAAAGTGCCATCCTATCACACTCAAAGTGATGAGGTGCCAAGTACACGCTGGGCATATATGACCTGGCATGCACCCAGCATACACCTAGTGCTTTGCGAATTCTCTGTGCTGGCTTCCATGATTCCTCTCCTACACATGTAAAAATCGAATAGGGTACTGGCCAATGGAACATATGTCTGAGTAAATGGGTTAGAAGTAGAGATGGGGGTATTCGTATTCATATATAAATACCCCACACAGGTGGAGATAACAAGGGTCTGGCTCCATGGGGCCGGACAGTCCACTCACCGATGCGCTAATGCCGTGGGGTCCATGCTGCCATCCTATCACACCAGAGACCGCGATTGCCAAGCCACTCTTTGATCTGGCAGAGAGGCTTGCTGTCCCGCCTCACCAGGCTCAGCGATCGCTATCTCCGGCGTGATAGGATGGGAGCGCAGACCCCGCGGCACTAGCGCATTGGTGAGTGGACCGTCTGGCCCCATGGGGCCGGACCCTCGTTATCTCCACCTGTGCAAGTGTATTCGTATTTGTATACGAATACGAATACCCCCATCTCTAGTTAGAAGGTATTTAACCACCCAGTGTAACCACTGGGTTAGATGGGGGGTATGAAAATAAAATCAAATAAATAAATAAATAAATAAATGTGACATCTCTCATAGTTGTCAGTGGAATCACACAGACCTTTCCCATTTGAAGTTGTGGCCCTGGTTTTTAGGATTTTTAGGATCTTAAGGACTTTTTTAGTTTTCTTATATGAATTATATATATACTGGAATGTCATAAAATAAATACACACTCACAACAAGAAAAGAGAAGAAACAAGAGAAATATTTACATTAGGAAGTACAGTGAATTAATTGCATATCCAAGTTGTTACTTATGACAGATGGTATTTTATATTTTGATGGAAAATATATATATTCTTAATCATATATGTCAGGCAAAAGAGACCATATGTTGTTAAACACTTCCAATTCATCATTTATTATGAGGGGCCATCTTTCTGAAGCCTCGTTTTGCTATGGCCTAATCCAGCAAGTTGCAAAGATTGGCCCTTGTCATCCATGATGTTTTGGAAATGACTAAAATATACTTTGCTCCATTTAGTGTGTAGTTGGCTCAAAATTACTGCTGCATAATTTTTTTTAAGGGGAAGTCCTTTTAGGAGATACTGGAGAAAGGACCAGGGCTGTCTCTGCAGTGATGCTGCACATGTCTTTGAGGAGCAACGTGAGTTCCCCCCCCCCCCTTTCCTTTTCTTTTTGCTTTCAGCTTTGGAAATACTCCGCTCTGTCCTCCAACGAGAGTGAATGGCCAGGAGATTCAGCAGAAATGGCTTGGGGGCTGCCAGTGCTCTCTCTGACCATCTGCTGCTCCTTACAGTTATCTTAACCTGCATAATGGTTGGGCCAGCCCTGACAGACCTGGACAGGTCTGGGCTGTTCAGATGGCCTTCTCTCCCCCCACCCCCCATGTTAGAAGATAAGCAGGATTGTGTTCACTGGTTTCCCTTCTGACATCTGCCTGTGCAGCAAAGAGGTGTCTATGGAGATAGACCTCAGCAAGATGTGGGTATCCTTTCTCACCCATCAACTCCATTTATTTGATAAGATACTGGAAAATGTTTCCTGTACAAATTGTATGTAAATAGACACTTCTTTCTGACATGCTTCTGAATAAAGTTTAAACCTTACTTTAATGAGATGATTTGTGGTCACATCTGGGGTTTTAAATGTTTAGATATTAGGCATTAGGCGAGGGTAATTCTCATTAGGACGGCTGCTCATTTGGTTCTAATGAGGGTGTCCTCCTAGCCCCAGCTCAGTGAAAATCACCTCTCACCCAACAATTAGCCTTTAAAAACCAAAAACACAAAGTCTTTATTTGCACAACACCACTATTAGGCCAGATCCAAAGGGTACCAAAAAATGCACACGCTCTCAAGACCACTGATCTCTTTATCAGGCTAAGTGTTACAAAAGGCAGTTGTGGGGGAAGAAGGAAAGAGGCAAAGTGGGGGATTATCATGATCCCCGCGACCCAGCCATTTCCTTACCGGAGCTGGCAGACTTCGTCTCCGTGGTACTGTTGGAATCTCCAAGGCTTCTGGTCTTCGGTGATTTCAACATCCATGTGGAGGCGGAGGTTTCTGGTTCAGCTCTTGAGTTCTTGGAAACCATGGCTTCCTTGGACATGTCCCAACATGTCAGCGGCCCCACTCACGTGGGCGGTCAAACGTTAGACCTGGTGTTTTCCCCCAAGTGGAGTGAGTGTGGTCTGATGGTGACTGACCTTATGTCAGTCCCCTTGTCATGGTTGGATCACCACCTAATAAAATGCAACATCTCAGTGGCTCTCCCTCTCCACAGGGAGCAAGGACCTATTTTAATGGTCTGCCCTCGAACGCTACTGGATCCTATGGGATTCCAGGACTCCATGAGAGGGATTCCGGCTGATCTCACTGGTGTTCCTGTCGACGCCCTGGTCGATGGCTGGCTTGCCGCTGCCAGCAGGGCAGTTGACACGATCACTCCTAAATGCTCTCTCCACTGCAGAGCTCGGCCAGCATCCTGGTTTAACCAGCAGCTGCGAGCTATGAAGCAGAACAGGAGAAGGCTAGAGTGCAACTGGAGACGAAACCCGATGGAATATAATTGGAAAGCTGTCAGGATGGCGACTAACCATTACCTTACCAGGGTGAGGGCTGCTGGTCGAGCTTACTTCGCTGTCCGGATAAGCAAAGCTTTAAATCAGCAGGCGGAACTTTTCCGTATAGTACGCGATCTATCTGGAATTGGTCACAGTGATAGGCCTCCCACTAACATTTCACCTGACCAATTTGCAGCATTTTTAAAATCTAAAGTGGAGGCCATCCACCGGGATCTTTCTTCTTCTTTGAATACAGTAGATCGAGCAGAGATGTCCAGCACTCCGCCTTGCCTGATGAGACTTAATCTCTTTCAGCCTGTGACGCCAGACATGGTGGACAAAGTGCTTGATCGCTGTTGTGCCACCACCTCCTCCCTTGCCCGGCCTGGCTAATCAAAGCAGCCAGGCCTGTAACAACTGAATGGGCCACCGCACTAATTAATGGGTCTCTCCAGGAGGAGACACTCATTAGGTCAATTAGGAAGAAACCAAGTTTGGCAGCGGACGACATTGGCAATTATAGGCCTGTCGCCAATGTTTCCTTCCTCAGCAAAGTGGTAGAGAGGGTGGTGGCTGACCAGCTTCAGGCCCTTTTGGATGAAACCAATGCTCTGGATCTGTTCCAGTCGGGCTTCAGGCCACGCTATGGCATGGAAACGGCATTGGTCGCCCTGTTTGATTACCTGTTGAGGGAGGCCGACAAGGGTAAAATGTCTCTGTTGGTCCTCCTCGATATCTCAGCCACCTTTGATACCGTTGACCACGGTATCCTCCTGGGGAGGCTCACCGAGTTGGGAATTGGTGTTCTGGCGCTTGCCTGGCTCCGATCCTTCTTGGAGGACTGTCCTCAGAGAGTACAGCTTGGGGATAATGTATCGGCCCCATGGAATCTCAAATGTGGGGTTCCGCAGGGCTCGATTATTTCCCCAATGCCGTTTAATATCTATATGAGGGCGCTGGGTCAGGTCATCAGGGGATGTGGGGCTTCATGTCATCAGTATGCTGATGACACCCAGCTCTACATCTCCTTTTTTCCTACAACAGTGGATGCTGTTTCATTCCTTCAGCGCTGCCTGGAGGCTGTATTGCAATGGATGCAGATGAATGGACTGAGGCTGAACCCAGACAAGACAGAGGTCCTGAGAGTGGGTGGCCCCGCCATTGGTGGTTTGGGAAACTCCCTCACTTTTTGGGGGGGTGACTCTCACCACGAAGGCTGAGGTTCACAACCTGGGGGTCCATCTAGATTCGGTGCTTACCATGGAAACACAGGTAGCGTCAGTGGTCCGCACTGCCTACTTCCATCTTAAGTGGGTTGCCCAGCTGCGTCCCTATCTTGATGGTGGGGTGCTCACCACTCTGGTCCATGCACTTGTAGTCTCATGATTAGACTACTGTAATGCGCTCTATGTGGGGCTGCCTTTGAGATTGATGTGGAAATTACAAACGTGGCGACCAGACTTCTCACTGGGGTGAGAAAATGTCAACATATCTCCCCCACTCTGGCTGCCCTGCATTGGCTGCCCATTCGATTTCACATTGATTTCAAAGTATTAACGATGACATATAAAGCCCTAAACAGTTTAGGACCTCAATATCTGGCGGAACGCCTCCTCCCACCTAGATCTACCTGAATCACTCATTCTAGGCAGGACAGGCGGCTGAGGGGCCTAACGTCGAGGGAGGCCCAGAGAGAAAGAACAAGAAACCGGGCCTTCTCAGCAGTGGCCCCTCATCTCTGGAACAATCTATCCCCAGAAATTTGCCTGGCTCCATCGCTGGGTGTTTTTAAGAGCAATCTCAAGACCTGGCTCTTTAGGCAGGCCTTCCCTCATGTCATTATTTAATATATTTTTGCCATCTTGTATCATATTATGTTGTTGTTGTTATCTTATACGGCTATTGTTTTTATGAAATTGTTTCATGAATTTGCTGTTAGCCGCCCAGAGTAGACTTTGGTCTAGATGGGCGGTTTATAAATTAAATAAATAAATAGATAAATAAATAAATAAATCTTGAAGTCATCATGGTGTCTACACAGCCTCGGTCTTAAGTTGAAAGAGCAGAAACAGAGATCTGAAAACATTCAGATTTTCCCACTAGGACAAGCTACCCATTTTTATTTTTATTTTTGAGATTGGTGCTGGGAAGAGAAGAGTTAAACTACCCTAAAAGGACATTTGAAAATAAGCTTTGGTGGTTTTTAATAGGTGAAGTCTACCTTCCAATAGGAGAATTGGTTCAGAGCTCAGTCCACATGCCCACTGGATGCTTCAGGGAGTGGTAGTCAAACACAATAATTTTTCCCAAGATCTGCATTAATTCTTTGACCATTCTCGTTTCACGTCCTAAGCCAAGTACCTACATAGGAGCAATGGCTTACTCAGCTTCCTAATTCTGCCTGGTTGCCAGCCTGGCTCAGCACAAGAAGAGAATTATTAAGCACTCAGGAGACTCTTACATGTGGCCTGTGACCTGTGTTCTTTATGGTGCATTACAAGGTTTGCGGTACAAGCCTTGCACAATTCTCAAGAAGCTGGTTATAAGAAGTGGGCCATGTAAGTGAGCACCATGGCAGATGCAGAAACAGCATAAGGCTGGTGCTGCTGGAAGAACTACTACAGTACATTTCTATACCACTTTTCTTCCAAGGAGCTGAAGGCAACACATGTTATTCCCCCCCCCCCCCAATTTTATTCTCTCAGAAACCATGTTAGGTAGTTTGGAATGAGAGACAATGGCTGGTTTGAGTAAGCTTCAGTTCTGGGTGAGGATTTGGACTCAAATCTCAAGCTGGTTCCCAGATTCTACCCTCCAGGTATCCTTACAGCTTCCCTCAAAAACCTTGAACTGCATTTTCTGGGTTACAGGATCATTTCCTTGGGTGCCAAGAAATTATTAACTAGGCATTCTGGGAGATGTCACTCAAAACCCTTGGGGCACCTGAAGAGAATTACCCCATCTCTAGCAACATTTACCTTACTGGCTGTGAAGTAATGTGGGTAGAGCCATTAAAAAAACCGGAATGTCTGAGTAATTCAGGAGAAAAAAAAAGACTGTCCTCAAGTATCTATAGGGTGGACTTGATGACTAAAAAGAGATGTTTCCACGAAACATGTGGTCCAGAAATATGTTCTTCACCCTAATTCAATATGTGTGGGAAGCAGCAGCAAATTACTTAGCTGTACTCACCAATGGCACTTTTCTTTTTCTACAAAGAAAATTATTTGAGAAGGAGTCTGACCAAAGATAAGTGGCATGAGCTAAATGGCTATGGCTAAAAGGAAAGATGTGGGCCAGTAAGACCAACAGCATCTCCATTTCATTCCACCCCCTTCCCCTGTTCTATCTACACCATTGGTTACAGGAAATGAAAACGAGGACAATATTCATGTGTTTCACATTTGATATGGCGTGAGAAGTGAATCAAGATGAAATCAAATCAAGCTTTCTGAATCTATCAGGCTGAAGGCGAAGCTTACAGAAAACTGGAGAAAATGGAATTGGAATTGGTAGGGTTGAAATCCTTCACACTGTCATATGCAACGCTTCTTTCATTTATTGTTTGTTAGATACTAATATATAACTGAGAATGACTAGGAAGAGAAACTCAAATGTTCTAAGAACAATTTGGTACATGCAAAAATACCACTGGTGTGTGCTTCAAAAACACACTTCTGAAATGCACGTAATGTTGCAGCTTTGAAATCGATTTGAAATGATGCAAGTCTGAATCGTTAGAAGGCAGACAGACTCATTAGGTAGAAATAATTGTGTTAAAAGTGACAATCAAATCAAACCAATGCATATGGCCCTGGAAAGAACACAGAAACAATGAGCAACAGTAGCTTAATAATACTTCACTTGGAGAGCCAAGGTACTGTTCAGGCTTCTTTTATTAAGTAAAAAAACCTGAAGATAACTGGGTCATAGAGTCTTCCTCACTTCCCTAATAATAAGCCTTTTGTCATTATTTGGATCCATTTACACATCATGGAGTCATTAAATAATAGGGCTGGAAGGAACCCAAAGGTCATGATAGCCATCAAACCTAGTGCAAACACAGAGCTTTGTAAAGAGTAACTTTTTTAAATTACAGCTGCCAGAATCCATTAGCCACCATGCCACTTTCTTGTAGTCCAGAAGTTACTTTTCCAGGTTCTGCAGAAGAGGAAGGTAATAGCTCAGGGCAAAGCTGTTTAGGCAGAGATACACCAGGAATGAAGGAAGAAGAATGGGGACCATACTATAATTCTCAATACTACCGACAATCATAATTACTCAGTTAATATGTTCATGTAAAAAAACACAAAAGGACAATGTGCTGATGGTGTGACCATGGTCTGCATCTTCTCCTTCCCAACAGAATCCCAGGCTTGCTTTTGAAAACAACCAGTAGGCCACCCAATGCTTCATGTGTGGATCCATAGGTAAGGGGCAGCCATAATGGTTCTCAGAATGTTGGTGTGGTGGATTATTTTCTCCTACAAAAAGTGGAGGAAGAAACTAGAGGATTTGCTATCGTGGACTTGATTCTAACCAATAGAGATTACTTGGATGAAGTGGCAATAAGGGGAACTCAATGAAGGTAACAAGGATGATCAGGGGACTGGAAACCAAACCTTATGAGGAAAGATTGAAAGAACTGGGCATGTTTAGCCTTAAGAAAAGAAGACTGAGGGGAGATACGATAGCACTCTTGAAATACTTGAAAGATTGTCATAGAGCAGAGGAGCAGGATCTGTTCTCAATCACCCATAGTGCAGGGGAATATCAGGAAAAAACTTCCTAACTGTTAGAACAGTATGACAATGGAAGCAATTGCTGGAGGCATTCAAGAGAAAATTAGACAACCATCTGTCAAACCTTCCAAATCCTTTATTCTATGATTCTATGTTTTCAGTCCTTCAACAAGAAAGGACCCATTGCTACAAATTGCAAGATCAAAACAATTTGGACTCCGAACTTGTCCACACTTAATTAAGAAAAGATCTGATCGATATCAAGTGGTATTTGTTTTAAATAAATAGGTACTGTACTTAAAACAATGTTTGAAAATGTTCTAACAGAGGCTGCAACTATACTGGCCCTTTTGGAGTGGGCTTGTGGAGTCTAAATAGTCATATGAGGTCAGGGGGAGGAGTTATATGCCATTTGGTGTGATCCTCACATCTAGTTGGCTTACCAACCTCAAGTGACCCTCTTTAGTCCAGCTCCTTCTGCTTTCAATTTCTGGTATTGTGAAGCAGCTTAATAAGCAACCCACTTCAGTATATTGGGAAATTTATCATTTTCCCTGCTCCTCTGCGGAAGAGCGGGGAAATGAAATAATTTTTATGTCTGCTAGACCATTGCTGATGTGCTGAATCACTTAGATCAAATTTAATTTTTTTTCCCTTAGTCTTGTGGTTTCAATGGACACTTCACACAAAGGCAAATAATTTTAAAAAAATTAAATCTAAGTTATTCAGCGCATCAACGATGGCCTAGCAAAGGCAAATAATAATAATTTCATGTCCCCTGCCACTCCATAGAGGAGCAGGCAAAGTGTTCAATTTGCCAGTATTTTGAAGTGCTTTGCTTATTAGGCCACTTCACAATACCAGAAATTGATAGTGGAAGAAGCCTTGGCAGTTTTGACAACTGCATAGCTCGATTTTGGTCTGTTCTCAGCAATCACATATGCTAGAAACAAGAGTGCTCCTACCTGCACCAAAGAAATAGAAGCCCCTGACAGGGGCTCAAAAAGGGACAGGTAGGGGCTATGGATGGATTGGTTCACTCGAGCAATCAAGTCGTTTGGTCACCAGGAAAAAAGAGGTAACTAACCCAGCCCCACAGCACACCAAACAGGGGGACAAATCCCAATCTGATTGAGCCCTTAGACAACATAGACAGAGCTGGGGCATTAGATGCTTTGATTTGTAGCAGAAACAAAAACTGGCTGATGGATTAGAAAGAGGTGGGAGATTCCTCCTTGTCCCATGTGTCTTCAAGGCTTGTGGCTTTTGCAAGGTTCATCCCACAGCTGCACCAAGAATGGGGACAGTGTTGCCTCAATAGTCCAATGAGTAACAAAATACACCATTACATCCATCTGTTGCAGCAAAGATAAGGGGATCCAATGGCACCTCAAAGCCAGATGTTTATTAGAATAAGAGTTTTCCACTGACTCTTTGATGATGTGGTCTCTAATGTGTGGAAGCCTATATTTTAAAAAATTTGGTGGTTTTTAAGGTGTAACTGGATTCTTGTGTGCTTGTGCTAAACCACAGCGGTTGGTGATGATGGTGTTCCACCAAGCCAAGATAATTTTGTAGCTCAGCTTTCTCATTTGGGCACACCTACAGATCTCTCTGTACTTTCAATACATCCCATACCCTCAAATGATTTATTTAAAAAGAAAAAAAGGTCCAATCAGTAGCCCACTTTCATTCATCTTGGCTTAAAAGAACGGCACCTTGTCTCTATTACGAACAATCACAATTTCTCCAGCTATAATCATTTAAATCCTTTACTCAGTGCCTCCCACGTCATGCAGATACTGGTGCTACCTACCAGCTGCCATTTCCACGGGGAAGGAAATAGCACTTTGCACACATTTGCAAAAAGTTTTCCAGAGGGAGAAGAGAAAGAAAGCCCTCAGTAACATTTCACTGCATGCTATTTTGGAGCATTCCCATGTTTTTGGTTCTGGTTTCCACTGCCCCCATTTTTAGGGGCTTTGTTCCTAGCAGAATAGGTCCATGCATCCCCTTGGCCAAAAAGAAAAGAAAAGAAAAGTGCAATGCTTTAACAAGTTTCCTAATGTACTTTATTTACACCAGAAACTCAAAGTGCTGATAATCACCACTTTTCAAAAGCAGTAGATGACTTGTAACCACAATATTTAAGGCACTCAGAGGCAACTTGTAGGTCAAGGGAAAGGGTGTGTCACATCCCTCAGCCATGAGCTGCCTTGAAGGACCACTTTCTCCCTCCTGACCCACCCTTATTTCCACCACGTGTGGAAAAGGTGTCAGAAATGCAAAATGGAGTCCATTTGTCTGTGGCCCCCAGATGGTGGATGAGACCTCTTTTTCAAGGCAGTGTGGTATTAAACAAAGACTGTTTTACTTCTCATTGCTTTCAGACTTGCAAGCCTCTAGCCTATGGTGATTTCTTTTCATTCCTTTTTAAAATCCTTTTTTAAATACCTTTGCACTGTTTTATGTATTGCTTATATTACTGATTGGCTTTCCTTTGTTTTAATTTTCAATATCTACGGGGATTCTTTACTGACTGAAACATGGGCTATAAGTATTTCATCCATCCCAATGTGAGAGAGGAGGTAGATTTGCCCCCCCGAGGTAAGCTACAGTAAACTGTTATTAACAAGTTAACTACTCCATAGAGATTAGCCTCTTCAAATACCCTGTTGCAAATAATTTTGTAAGATATAACAAAGGTCTTTGGGAATCTCATATTCTGTAATATCGTCCCTGTAAAATAAGACATTTTTGATGTGCTATGTCTTCTTCTTCCCCTGAAAAACATATGCCTCATTCTTGTGTATGTCTGTCAATTATATAAGGGCATTTTACCCATTCTTCAGAGTCAGTTCACACATCACTAGAATTTCCATCACTTGATTTGTTTGTACATCTTGATTCATACATCACTTGATTTACTATCAGTTGATTGCTTGATACTTATGACTCATGCCCGACTGTGTGAATGATGCCACAGAAAAACACCAAGGCTTTGTGAACCAAAGTGAAAGATTTGTTTGCAACAGCACATTCACAGAAACAAATTGATGCTGTGATGAACAATTGGTGAATGTGTGAACTACCATGAATAGATCTTCATTTCAGGTTTTTTTTGGTAGCAATTGTAGGTACCCATTGTGAAGAATCTTTTCCCACCCTTATACATATTTATTGTCTATTCCTCTTGCTACAATTTCTTATGAGTCTTGATGCCAGCTTGGAAATAATATAGGCTAGTTAGTTTTGTCTTAACTCTGTCATTGCCAAAATCGCAGTGCATATTATTATAAAGTAGCCTTTCCCAATCTGGTACCTTTCACTTGCTTTGGACAACTTCCATTAATCCTATCATGGCTAATGGTGATAGAAGTTGTAGTGCAACATATCTGGAAATTGGGGGAGGCAGTGCTAAAACAGCTCCTTTCATGAAATACTTAACAAAAACAACTCTTCTTGTTAAAGGTGGAAATTTTATGGCACCTAAAAGGTTAACCCATTTATTTGGCTTTGGCTTTTTTCCTCTAGCACAATAAATGACTACATCTATAACACATCACTGAGCTCTGTTGTTTTTTGTACAAACAGGTAACATAGGAACCTCTTTTGGAATTTAGTCCAAAAACTAGGAAAAATAAGGGGTGTTCTCAAAGGTCAGGTCTGATGATCGGTTCCAGAAATGGATTTCATTTGCAGTCAGCAATGGAACTAAAAAAAATGCAGTAGTTGCAGCATTAAAATAAGTGACTATGCAAATGAGTGTTAAGCAGACCATCTGTGTCATTTTAATAAAAGACCATTAATTGCATGAGTTTCACACAGCAGTAAGCTTTAAAATGGAAAATACTTAAATACTAGCTAGTGAATTAATACCATGAGATATCAGTCTGGTGCTGAAGATGAACAACAAGAAAACCTTTCCCAATCTGGAGTTGGTGGCAAGACACGTCAGTGACAGATACACAAGAATAATCTAGATTTCTTCATTCCTTGCAATACCTACAAGGTGTTGACTTGGAAAAATATATAGAGAAACAGGATATGGCAGGTTGGTATAGACAGAACTTTGTGACCTCTGGCAAAGATCTAGGATGCTTCTGATATAATGGTAGACTAGGTGATGGAACGGCATCTAAAGATGAAGCTACATTAGTAGCAGTGAGTGAGCTAATGTGAACTACTTTGGAATGGTCGGGCTTGATTACAGCAATCTAATAAAGCCTGATGGTTCACACAGAAATCACTCCTGCAGCCTATCTTTGCTTTCTTTTAAAGGGCTAGTCAAGAAACTACGTGCAGCTGAAGCCACTATCATGGATTTATCTGCTGCTGGTTTCTGGACCAACCTTTTAAGATGAGACAAAGAAAAAAAATTTTTTTTATATAACTGATATTAGCGACAGTCCACTACACAGTTTTAAAAAATCTTTCAGTTCCCCTGCCCTCTGCCAAGAAGCAGAGGAAGTAATTAATTTGCCAATATCCTTTAATATGCTAAGCAACTAGATTTTGATTTCTTCAATATCAACATTAACATTATTTAATTTTTCCAAAATATAGATTATGCCTCAGGGAATCAGTTATTAAGGTCAAAATCCAAATTAGAAGACAGGTAATACTTTCTTGCTAAAGCCAGATAAGGAGAGTTGCAAACTGCAATATTTAATGTAGCACTCTCTGTGTGTAATAAAATGACATAGCTGACTATTATTTTTAATTATGTATTTTCCATAATTATATGCATTATGCCATGATTTCTGCAGTTATTTTAATTATTTGAAATATTACTAATAATATTTTAGTTATTATTAATTTAATTTCCTGACATAGGCTTTCATATTACTGCCGTGGTGGAGGAAAACCCCGATGGATCCTTTACGACCTAAATACAAAATATTTATTCAACGTCATGTTGTCTTGGGGCACAATTGTATGGGAAGCAAAGGTGGGGCATACCAATGCAGCCCAGATATGGGAAAATAGCAGCCCTGTAAGCTGTGGGATTCTGGCATTTGTAGTAAAAACATGTTCCTATTTCTGGTTCAACCTCAGAACTACTGTGAACTGAAATTTTAGGCAAGTGTGGGGTGCTGGGTGGCTACATCCAACCTGCCCAATAAGTAGCATGTGATTTGACTCATAGGTACTTCCTATGCTGTCTCATAGCTGATCCATCTGCCAATATCTTGTTCCTGAGGTACAGTCCAGCCACCCATATGGATGGCCAATGTGGAACAGTTTTTTACAGAGAGCCTATTCTTTGTGTAAAGTGGCTGCTTGAGCAGTCAGCACCTACGATATAGACTGGTGGGATGAAAGGCATTGGCAGTCTGTGAGGCACCACAGTACACAAATGGTGCATTCTGGCCTACAGCGTCTTTCTTGGGGCCACCAGAGTTGGCAATGACATCATCTGGAAATTAGGCTTTCAGGTATTCTGGTCTCATAGAGAACATGGCAGTATGAATATTAAGAGCGAAGGACGGCTTCCCTGTTTCATGGCCCTATTCCTTTACTTATTTGGGAAACCTTAAATACATTTCTTGTGTAATATACCGCATTTGCCTCCACTTCTTACCTAGTCATCACATAAAGTAATGTTTAGACTTTTTAATTTGATTTTATTGCTCATCTCAAGTCTTCTCCATTATTTCTTTTCCACTAATATTTTGCATATTTTCTTCAGATTTTAAAAATTCTGCTCTGGGGTACACCTATTGCGAATATTTCCACTACAACTCCAAAACTAGACAAGGCTGCTTATATCTGAATGCCCCAAGCAGCATTACTTTTGCAAATAAAACAGAACCAAGCTTTTCACTTGCTTTGCTTTTCTGGAATCATAACCACCTTGGGTCCATTTAAGGAGAAAGGCAGGATAAAAATATTTTAAATAAATAAATAAACAGCCATCTATATTTATTCTTCCTGGACTGAAGAACAAGTGATGGGCTGGAGGAAAACCCGAAGAGTGTTTGTGGGCCAGAAGTCAGAAGTGTTTAGCAAATCACCTGAGCTAGCAGAAGGTGGTCCTTTTTTTGAAAAAGGAGCATATCTAAACAACAAGTGCCCTACCAAGTTGAAAGTCATGTAGCGCACACCTCCCTCTTATGTTTGAGACTGCAGTCGGGGCACTGTTAACAAGCACTTGCGTGAGATGCCAAATACTATTTTAGGTTGGTTTAATCTATGTTCTTGTGTATAGCCAAATCGGCTACAAAGCAAGAAAGTATTTGTATTTCTTAACAAGCACAGCTGCTGGCGTGCCTGTGTTCATCTTGGTGGATCACAACAACTTCTGATTTTAAAGCCCTAAACAGATTAGGCTCTGAACCCAAAAGAGCCATTTTTCCTTATATGGAACTGCTTATTTAGTAGTCTGTACAAAATACACTTTGTTATGTGTCTCACAAGCTTGGGGAGTGAACCTTCTTAGGAGACATGGCCAAGCTTTGGACCTCCCTGTCAAGTATGTGTATGGTTGCAACCCAGTTGTGTAGATCCATGGAGGATTCAAATCTGAAGCAACTTCAAAAAAAAAAACACCTGCATGATACTCCTAGTGATATTCTGGAATTGCTTGAGGATTATAACTGCACAGATTGCTACGTATTTAATATAAGCATTGTACATGTGATATAAAACAGTATATTGCCTGTAAATTAGCTATTCTTCAAGGTGTCAATGCCCTCTTCATTCAATTGCTACTGCATGCTAACCAGGTATTCATATGCTCCTTGCAATTCATCATGATTAAAAGCATTTTATTAAGCCATTGCTATTCAACATTTGAACAAAACAGCATGCATATATTCTCAGAATGTAAGTGGAAGATCAAGGCATACATATTCCTAGAGCAGAGCTGTTCATTGTATAATTTAGTTTTCAGCTGAGTGTGAACTTACTGCAGGTGAAAATAAGATGATCCAGATCTGTCAGCACTGCTATACATGTAGGTGGTTCCATTATTATAATTTGTGAAATGCTCACAAGCTGTCTTTGTGAGGGTTTGTACATAGAATAATGTATTACAAAGAAGCAAGATGTTCTCTACCTTATCATGGCAGCTATGCTTGTGCAGCCTGTAAGAAGCAACTGAATGTGTCACAATTTAGGGGAAAAAACCCACAAAAACAAAAAGAAAAAACATGCTGTGAAGAATGCAAGGGGGAACAACCACACACACTCAAAACAGGAGGGCTGTACACACAGTCCAGGCATAGCCTTTAGTCGAATCTTTACAATAGATCGGTAGAGCCAGCCCCCACCCTCCCTAGTGGTTTGCAGTCTTTTTATTCAATCAAGTGCCCAAGGGCTTTTGTCTTTGTGCAGAACAATCTGTAGCTTCTGATGCAGCATCCTAGAGAACCCCTATTGCCACTGGAATGGCAGCACCTTCTCTAGAAGCCTGGGACTAAGCAGGGAAGAATGCCGCTGAACAGACTCAGGTTTCTGCGGGCAGTGGAGAACGGCGCTACAATGCTTTGCATTAAGGAGGACACATCTAGAAAGGGCAGGAGTGCTGGGGACAGATGCCGGGATCCAATAAGTCACCCCAACCTGATCCCTGGAATCAAGGGGATTTACATAAAAGCTGACTCATTGTTCCACAATTAATTCAAAGAGTCTGATGTGGCTGAGACTAGCAATTGGATTTAGGCCAGGTAGTTTAAGCCATCTGGGTGTTTCCCTTCTTGTCTATTCTGATCGGCGTCTCTCTTTGATGTAGATTTATATTCTCGGGGATGGTTTCACTTCCTTTATCCTCAGTCATCTCCCAGCTTCCTGCCAAGGAAGGGATCTTAAGTAACTTTCCTATCTTGGATGGTGTTCCTATATTAAAGGAATTTGTATAGTAAAGATGGAGTTCTTGTGAAAATGATAGTGTTGTTCTCTGGTGCTCCTATACCAAGTGGCTCTTTGATTTTATTGTTCACCCATGGCATCATCCTCTATTAATTAATAGAGCTGGTCTGGACAGCTCACATTTCCAGCACCCACACAGTTTTCCTCAGCAATGAGGTGAACATTACAACTTCCAAGCTCTTCTCTGGCCTAGGAATTATTCCCAGTTTTGGCCAGAAGGCCAGTTCGTTGCATTGGAGTTGATCTCACTTAAGGATGAAGTGATGAAGGCTTACCCATTTGGTCTGATCTGTGGCCTGGATATGTATCAGCTTTTAAATGTTAATCACCACTTTCCATTGACTTGTGTTAGGAATCCAAAATGCTTATAACTTTTTTCGTCTTTGCACTGATGTACCTGAAATTAGAAGGCACAGTAGATCTTAAAAAGGGGCTCAAGCCTGTTTAAGTTCAGACAGGCAGCTTCAAGGATTACCGTGCTGTTTCTTGGGGGAAAAGTTTGGGTGTTTTTCCCCCCCAAACAACAAAAGGTGGTTCTGAAAAGCATTTACACTCCATTGAATACTCAGTCTTTCCCATTCATGCATCTTTTGTCCTCTTGCTGTCCCTCTATTATTAGCAGCATCTTCCCAGAGCCCATCAAAGCAGCCATTCTCAACCTTTTTTTTTTACCATGGTATAGACAGAGTCAGGATTGTGTAAGTCGCATAACGAACCTTCTAAGGTGGTGTGTGGAGGATTGTTTCCAGTCTGTGGCCCCCTTCAAATGTGCCAGGGGCCCCTAGGGAGCGATATAGGCCCGGTTGAAAATGGCTGCTTTAAAGCATCCTTAAGTTCAGAGCTGAAGAACTGTATCAAGGAACTGCCAATTTCAACAACAACAACAACTGAAACCAAGAGTTAATGATATGGGATTGTACTGAAAGAGCATTGGGCAGGCAAGGGGACAGGAAGCAGTACCTGCCAGAGGTCAGCAGTAGAGATAAGCAGCTAAATCAAAGATAAGCTTTCCAGGGAGACAGGGTCTTTTTCCTGAAGGTCACAGTGCTAGAATAGTGCAACAAAGACCCAATTTAATAATCAAAGTATTCCACTGAAAGTCAGAGAGTGAGAGAGAGAGACAGAGCATGCATGCACCTGTTCCAAAGCCAGCATGGGAGTGCAACTGTGTTAATGCTATAGGAGCAGGATGTGCTTCCTTAAACATTTGAGGTTGATTTACTCCCTAACCCAGTCCATAACCTGTCACTCTTTAATAGTCCTTTCCATCTTATTCCTCTGTAGTGAAACTAAGATTTTGGCAAATATGCCTGCTATGCCAGTGGAAAACTCCCACAGAACATTCAGGAAATCCTTTGTTTTCTACAAGTCTCCAGAGATGATAGACTATTGACTTCAGCAGAAAGGAAATGATACTAACAGCCGAATCTTACCAGTCAGTGGTTGGTCTGTGGTCATGGAGTAACTGAGATAGTCCCACTCAAACTGGCTTAAGGAATAGGGGAGGGAAATTTTGGTTTCAAAATATTTTTCTCCTCCTCTGTCTCGTCTTTGTGGTTTTATCATGTAAGACTTTTTAAAATGCTTGTGGTTTTAATATTCTTGTGTACATATTTGGGGTGGGGAATTTGCCTGTAAAACAGTATAAATACCTCGAATGAATGAAAGAAGGATGCCTGAATTCCATGTTGTATTCTAAATGTGACGGCACCACAGATTTATATAATGGTATTATTCTTGCTGTTCTCTGCTGCTGGGAGAGACCAAAAAAAACAAACAAAGCCCCCTGAAATGAGCTAAAATTGTGTTTTCTATTCCTGCTATGCAAGTCAATATAGAAAGAATATTTGGGGACTGAAATTCATTCTGTCTTCTCAGTGGGCAAATGGAAGTAATGGAGTCCTGGAAGCTGTGGTATTCATTTGAAAGAGCATATTGAAAAGAGCCTGTTGTGGTCCAGACCAATGATTTTTCTCAGTTTAAATAATTATTCTTGTATCTATGACTTTCAGAGGAGGTGCAATTGCAATTGTAAAAATTGTTGGAAGTCAATTCAAAGTGATCGCACCTGCTCACTGAGCCATGACCAAAGTGAACATTGGAGCTGAAGGAAAGCTGGAGAGTTCAACAATAGGAATGGACCTGAACCCAGTTTTCCCCCCTTTGGTTCAGCTTTCAAAGAATCTGCTGTTCTAGCAGAAGATACTTCCCGTTTTAAAAACTTCTTTCATTCTAGGTGTATGCCCATGTTACACATATAAACTAATTTCAACACTGTTTAACTGCCCTGACTCCGAACTAAAGAATGACAGGAGGTTTTGAGAGGTTACTGAATCTCCTTCCCAGCTAGAGTGGCTTGCCCTGCTGTTCACATGATTTCCTGTAAGTTATTGCTCCTTAATTGTGCTGAAGCTCATACATTCCAGGGAGCATTCATGCAGAGCTAGGAAAGTTACATTTTGGAAGAATGAATATGATGAAGTCCTGAAATCACCCATAGGTGAACATAATTAAGTGGTAAGATAATGGTCCAGCCCAAAGTATCATCCTGCTGTTATTTATTTGTAGGTGGCTTTAACATAGTCAATCTTCAAGAAAGTATCTTTCCAAGTTCTGGTCTTTGTGTCTGGGCTATGGCATACAGACCACCATGCTAAAATCATGGAAGTCCTTGATGCCTCCTTACATTACCTGCACACATTCGGACAGTTTACAGATAGTTTATCGCGATGGCTATATCACTTCAAGTATTAGAAACAAAATACAGTTATAAAATTTAATTCACTATAAAGTATAGCAAAGCAGGCATGTCTCTTGCTGACTCTGGAGTTAATTACTGTACTACTGTTGATGCTAGGATCTCCAAAGCTGAGCAAGTGGGTCAGGAGAAGCCACTGGTAATTTATGATGCTAACAAGAAAACACCACCCTAAAGTGGATTGTGTGTGTCCCTTTTCTTTTTGCTCTTCTTCATCTGTGGAAATCTCTGTCTAGGTGGATTTCTCCTCACATGCTTCAAGAGCAGATGTCTGCATTCTAAGGATTCTTGATCTCTCAAAGTTTTTCTTTGGATATAGAAGGTTCCAGATTTAGGCCTTTAGTTATTAATGATACGAATGGCATAAGTTCTATGTGGGCTCCACTCTTACAAGTGCTATGCCAGTCAGAAGACTTGTGCCAACAAAATATAAATGGTGTTACTGCCACATCTACGTTACGTTCAGAATGAGATCTACCAAACTCTGAGATCTCAACTCCATGCTTACAAGTTGTGATGGTAATGGTTGGGAGAATAAAAACTAAACACGAAGCGCTAATTATGCCACCACATTTGAAAAGAAAATGGTGCTATCAGTACAACTGACAGTAGAGAGCCAGGGGGGGGGGCACATTTGACTCATTTCATCTCTTCCCTGCCCCCCTTTTCCAGACTTGGATTCTTGAAGGCATATCAAGAGCTTTCCAAGTTTCCTCTGTGTAGCAGCAGCACAGCTTTTGCCTCCTTTTGTTCTGCCCAGTGTGCCCATTTTTTAAATATTCAAACAAAGCTCTGTAAACCGCTAGTTACACCATAATACCAGCTTGTGTTTACATTTTTAGTTCTCCAGATCATGATCCCATTGAGTGCACATAGAGCGAGTGCTCGTGAGTACGCGCCCATTCACCATCAGGAGAAATCAGACTGTAAACACAAGCTGGTATTTTGGTGGGAGCGCACTAATATGGCGGCTGGGAGGGTTGGATGTGAAAGGTCAATGATAGGTTCAGAAATTCTTTGCTTTTTCAGGCTGTGTGATACTGCCAGTGCAGTAGCTGCTATTTCTCTCTCTCTCTCTCTCTGTCTCTCTCTCTCTCTCTCTCTTCCAAATGGGAAACAATCATCTGTTATATAACAACAAGGCCTAGTTAGAATGGCTTCCTTTTAAGATGACATGAATTAATCTCCTACGGCAATTGATGGGGCCATTATTTACAATAATTCAAACAATGCTAGGTCGGGAAAGAGTTGGGTTTTTTTAAATGACAGCGAGTTATCCTTTGATAATTGGGGCTACAATTGTGATAATGTCTCAACTAACTAGCCAGTGATACCAAAGATTTAAGAGAAAGCCCACCGTATTCTTGCGCCATACGGCAAACTACTTCTAGAATGTGGAACCAACAAAAAGCGGTTTGCCTTGAAGAACGAGACAAGACGGCTGCTTTTCAAAGTGGGGGTGTTGGGGAATGAGATGGTCTACCTGCCCCTTGAATGCCTCCACATTGTCGCCACCCTTTATTTTTTCTATTAAACATTGCCTGTGTGGCACTTTTCCTTTTAAAATATTGCATCATAGAAGCTGAAGCACCGCTTACAAATAAATTGTAAAAAAAAGTGACTACAAAGTTAATTCTCTAAAAAACGTTTCTATCTCAAACAAGGTATTGAATTAATGTACATCTAAATAATCTAGATATGAACCATTGGAACCTGGAAATGGAGAGATGAGCAAAACATGGTGACCCTAATCTGACGTCTGTGAGAAGTTCCCTAAACGGCTTCTTCATTTACTTCATCCTGTAATAGAATTAGTTCATTTTAGTCATAAAATGATCAAAAATAGGCCGGCCCATGTAGCCCACTAGTGGGAAACATTATTAAGAGGCAGAGTAATGAGCAAGTTATAACACAGGAGCTAAATATATCTTACTGAAAAAGTATTATCTTTTCTATGTATTTATATAAACAACTCATATGTTTACAGACAAAGATCACTAGATCTCTCTGGGAAATATTGTGACATTAGTGACTTGGAATATGTAATGCCTAAGCATTGATGCTCTTGAAGATGCAAGTGGGCTCTTGCCTTGAACAATCAGTTGAAGCATCTCCAAGCACAGAGACACACAGATAGAATTTATCTGTGTGATTAGTTTCAAGCCACTAGGAGGGGTGAATAATTAATCTCTCCTCATGGACTGACACCTACAATGTCTGCAAGGATTATAATGCTCTATGATATGTAATTGCCCACTTAACTGAAATGGTAATCTTTCTGAGGACATCACATTTTTCTAAGAGAATATACTGTAATGAAAAAGAGACTGCAGTGCAGTTAGTGAAAACAAATGGGGAGGGGGGGAATGTTATTCAACTCTTTATAACATAATACCATACTCTAGGTTTCTGTGCTACTGTGATTTTAAGGACCTTCTTTAAGGACCTGTGATTTTAAGGACCTTCTTATTTCAATAGGAATTTGAAAAAAGATATCAGATTAAAGTACATAGGGTATACATCTCCAGAAAATCATTGATACTGCCAATATTCCCCAAAAAAATCATAAGAGGAAAACAGATAAGAACATGTGAGATAAAAACAAAATGGCCAGAATCCCATAGGTTAGTTGTGTGTTGCCATAGGTTACCAAATGGTAACTGTGGCCAAGACATCAGAAAATGACTGAGACTCAGAAGGAGGGCTGTGAAGGAACTAGCAAAGAACCTCACGTGCTAGGACGTGGCATTGGAAGTCAAGGCCAAGCCCTTCCATAACTGTGGCATTCTCAATTACTATGGATGGATGTGAGGAAGTCTGATAGTGTCGAAAACCCACAAGACAAACAAAATGGTTCAAAATGTGATATTGGAGGAGAACTTTATGGATAAAATGGACCATTAAAAAGACAAATAAGTGTGTTCTACAAATCAAGTCTGAACTCTCTCTAGAAGTGAAAATGACTATCCTGGGGCTTTTTGGCACATCATGAGAAGACTAATCAAACTGGAAAAGACAGTTATTGAATTCAGTAAAAGAAGCTATTTCTTTGAGTTGGCAAGAGGTGAGCTGGGCTGTGAGTGACAGGACATTTTGGTGAGTTATATATCTGGAGGCCTAGCCAGAAGTTGTGAGTTCCTTACTGTGCCTTCTGGGAGAAGAGCCAGGCTTGAACAAGCTGCACAGTCCCAGAATGCCCCCAGAAGAAGGGACACTTTATACCTAGAAAACCATGGAAGGGGTCACCATAAGACTTGATGGCACATGACTATTATTATAATTAATGCATTGGGTCAGCGTAACTCAGAAACAACTTGACAACATGTATTAACCAACTTGATGACATGGACTTGTGAACTGCCACTAGTGAACAAGTCACTGCTTGTATCCCTTTTCATGCATCAGCTCACGTGGCTAGCACGCAGTGAGGGATACAAGTGTTAACTACTGTCAGTTTTCTGTGGAAATTTATGCCATAGCACCACCATAACGAACTGATTCTAGACACTGAACGTTCCCTGAGCTTCTGTGATGTGACAAATGTTTGTCAGTCAGAGATGTAAAGGTGGAAAATGGAGGAACATTGGGGCTTAGGAAGGCGTCAGTGCTGGGTCACAGCATTCTGGAGACACAGCATGCAGAATATAGAGGTACAATAAAAGGGAAATCATGAGTAGAAATGGTGAAGTTCTGAGAAAGAGGAGGACCCAGCTGAATCTTTGATGGGAAGCAAATTAAAATTAGTGAGGAAAAGTGAATTTCTAGTATGTTATCCGTTCTTCATTTTACCTCATCTTCCAGGGCTTGGTGTAATTTGGGTATAATTTTGTTCTGTACAAGCAAATTCCTCAGAGTGGTGGGAAAGGTACAATGAAATGAAGATGACATTATTTAGGATAAGCCAATTATAGTAAAAGGTTTTTATAAATGTTCTCAGGCTTCCATCTATATCTTTTGTTAAGAAACTTGTTATTAAAGATTAGGTCCTCTGTGCTCTTTTTTTTGTCCCAAACACAGCACTGGCCATTCTGGCACCGAGATGGAAAACTCAGTTGATGTGTTCCTTTATGACAAAAACCTTTTGTTCTCTGCTTAATTATTATTTGTCCGTAGACATATGTCTCTGCCATCTTTCCACTTTACAGCTTGCATACCTGCCCCCAAGTCTCTAATCTTTTTACTTCATATGTGATGAAGTATCTTTTTCCCTTTATTCAAGTGTATTCTACCACATACATTCTAAGGATGAAAGCAGAAGCACCCAATATGTATGCAGTTGAGATACAGCTAGAAACAGTTTTCTAATTATGTAAACCTGTATCTTAATTATATGTATTTTAATACTTATTGAATGCAACTAAAGAGCAACAGCAATGGCCATGCTGGCTGGTTGGTGGTAGAATTCATGACCTCAAAAAGTAGTTTTTCCAAGCTCTGCTCTGACAGTGAAGGAACCAGAGCAGAGTTGCAAAAAAAAAAATTCAGGTTTGCTTTCTTGGAATCAAGAAGTGCCAGATCCATTTAATAGACCTGAGACCTTATCAAGGTGAAGAAAACCCTCAACGAATACTACTTTTGCTCAGAAATGTTATTTACTTTCTTTTTGTCTGCCTGTGTATTTGTATTCCAAAACCAGGTCCCATGTAAGGTAAAGGTTCCCCTTGACATTTAGTCCAGTCATGTCCGACTCTAGGGCGCGGTGCTCATCCCCGTTTCCAAGCCATAGAGCCAGCATTTGTCCGAAGACAGTTTCTGTGGTCACGTGGCCAGCGCGACTAGACACGGAACGCTGTTACCTTCCCACAGAGGTGGTACCTATTTATCTACTCGCATTTTTACATGCTTTCGAACTGCTAGGTTGACAGGAGCTGGGACTAGCGACGGGAGCTCACTCCGTTGCGTGGATTCGATCTTACGACTGCTGGTCTTCTGACCTTGCAGCACAGAGGCTTCTGCGGTTTAACCCGCAGCACCACCACGTCCCTCTAACAATAACACCCAAAACAGAACAGCCCAGTGTGGAATGCAACTGTACAAGAAAGTAAGTCACTATTTTTCCAGAAAATTCCATTCTGTTTCTTCCCAGTTTTCAGTTTCTTCTCCCCAGTTTTATTTCCACAGCCAGTCAGTATTCCGTGCATCCTGAGATTTCATTAAACTGTGTATGTGTGTGTGTGTGTGGGGGGGGGGGGTTATACCTCCATTATGGCCCACTCACGAGGACTATTGATGAACTTTACAACACATGCTACCTATTAAGAGGTCACATTTCCTCATTTTGGCATTCTTCAGAAAGAAAGCAACCCAATAGTAAGAAGGTTTATAAAAACCCCAGCTGTTCTATTTCAAAGTGCATACAGTAACTAGGCATCCACAGAACATGGAGGAAACGATAAAGGCCCTGACTGAATTACTTATTTATTGAAGTTAAGTGGTAGAGAATGGCAGTTGTCTTGAGAATGGCATGTCCTCATTCTCCTTCACATATTAAATATGGACTAGAATCTTTGCAAATGTAGACAAATGCCAGGGCACATCTGGACACACAAACACACTGCCAATTGCCTACCAGTGGCACAAAAGATTATGGTTATGCCTGAATTCAGTAACGCAAATGCAGGCAATAAACAATGAGTTAAATACTAAGCATAATGTAGCAAATTCACAGAGCCTTGCAATCTTTGAACAGGATACTTGCCCTCAGGGCCCTAAAGTGTCCCTCGTTTCACACAACCCTTTTGTTGTTGTTCTTGACATTCAAGATGCGCCTTTGGTTCTGCACTAGTGGAACTAGATCCCAAGTGCTTTGTGTCTGCAGGGTCAGTATTCATCAGGAAAACAGCTTCTGCTAAAACTTTCTCAGAATGTGATTGCATTAACCTCTTGTCCAAGGCCAGCAAGAAGCTCCCTGACCGCTGGGGAAGAAGCTCCTTCCTTTTTGCAGACCTACCATCCATCCTCATCAGTGACAACTGATGAGAAACCAAGCTTCAGTTCCACTTGGGAGAACACCTAGAGAAGAAGTGAGGAGGCCCGGGGTGTTGTCTGATGGGTAAGAATGCTACTACCATCACAACTGATCACAGCATATGCTCTCTGTTTCTCTCATCTGTCAGGAAACACAACAAAATGGCTGATATCCTGTTGCACAAATGATGTAACTTTTGGAAGTGAATTCCTGTAAGATAAGAAACCTCCATACACACTATCTATTTCATACTGAGTTCCATGACTCTGTGTGCAACAGGGAAGGACTATGGAGATTTCTTAACTTGGGGCAATTTGCCTCTAAAAGTTACACTATTTGTGGCATTCTGCAACAGGATTTCAGCCATCATTTTCAGAAGCTTAGGAAGGGCTGCTTACGTAACCCTGCACCACAGTCACCAAGTGGCATTGCTGGAAATTATGTGATCAAAACATTAGAAGCCAGTATAGGATTTGAGGGGAGGGGCACATCTTTTTCGTGTTGATTTTTCCTTCTATCTGGAAAGCTTGTAATTAAAACTTGAAGGCAAGAAGGAACCATCCCCTCACCCCTCCCATTCTGTGTGGAAAGTCTGCAATTAGTGGGACAAATGCAATTTGAGCAGGGGGAGGTTTGTGCATCATGAATTCTGGGTAGAAAACAAAGCTGTTCAATGTCTCTCTTGTGTACATACTTTCCAAGGAGACCTCTAAGAAAATTCACAAAGGTTCTTTAGAACTGGATTGTTTTATCTCGTCCAAAGAAGCCAAACTCTGTTCTTTTGCAGTGGGGCTTGGCTGTTGGCATGAGCATTTCCAAGAAATGAAGTCAAATTGGTGTAGCTTCTCTGGCAGCCTCATTCAGAGAACAGGATTCATCCATATACATCCAGATTCACAAATGTTTGCTTGTTACATGTTCACCAAATGAGTTATTTAGAAGAAGCTTATTAAAAAGCAAATGGATTCAAACGTGGAAAATTAGAATGCATTTGTTATCCCCTCCACATTTACACATGAATAAATGGCTACAACACACAATAATTTTGTAGAAGTAATATCCACATTCTTTTGTATAGTTATGGACAGAGCTATTCTAACCTGATCTGTAGATCAGCAAAGAAGAGGCAGGATTTAAAATCTCTCCGTGTTATCAACATTCTTTCATCAGCTTCTCTGGATTTTGAATATACATCTCATCTTTCTGCTTCTACAGATTTCTATTTTGCACTATTCCATACTAGTCCTACTGATTTTTATCAATCATCTAGTTTCTGATCTTCCTATAGTCCTTCTTCCCACCCAAGGTTGTTATTGATGTATCTCTTTATTTTATCACCCATCCATCTGCATTTTAATTGTGTTATTTGTTATTTTATATCTATTATTTTTGCCTGTTTTTGGATAGCCTGATTTCTTATATTATCTGCTGGTCTGATATTTATCATTTGCCTTTACATTTCTCTTTGAATTTTTGTGAACCTTTCCATTATAGGTTTTGTTACAGTCCACATCTGCATAGCATAGTTAGTGCTGGCAACACACATTCTTATCTGATCTTCTTAATTTTACAGGAATGTTTTGGTTTTTAAGAATTTTTCTTTGTTTTCCAGAAGCTCACCATGCAAGTCTAATTTATCTTTCCACTTCTGCTTTCTGATTAGATTTCACACACTGTATTACCTGCCCCCTGACAAATATTCTATTGATAGCCACTAGACATGGGGACAAATAAAAAAATGAATTGCGATACTCGTGGAAAATCGCTGATCCGTTAAATATTTGTCCCTTCATATTTGTGGGTTCCAGAGACCCCCACGAATATGAAGGGATGAATATTTCTCCATTTTATTCATCCCTTCATAATAAAATATTTTTTTAAAAAAACATTCTGCCTACTGGCGGCCGATCAGCTGATCTGCAGGCTGATAGGCAGCCACCCACCCCCACAGCCAGCCACCCCCACAGCCTACCACCCACCTCCTTCCTCTCCCTACCTTATCCCCCCACCCCCGCCGACACCCCTGGAATCCAGACTGCCCTTTGCAAAGATGGCAGCTGCAGCTTCCCTACCCTAAATGAAGCCACAGCCGCCATCTTTAAAAAGGGCAGCCAGATTCCCATTTTACATGCTGTGGCTGCGGAGGCCTGATGGAGACCTTGGCAGGGGTGGCGACGATTACAGTAAGGGGGTGACAGCAGAGGTGGGGGTGGAGGACAGCGGCAGCAGAGGTGGCATGGTGGTGGTGGGGTGGCAGTGGGGGGTGGCAGTGGCAGCAGGGGTGGGGTGGGGGTGGGGTGTTTTTTTAAAAATAACCCCCCACAAATTGACAAATATATTTGTTATTTGTCACTTCATGGGGGCAACTTCGTGTTTCATGAATCGTCAGCTTTTGACGACTTACGAAGCGGGACGACTCGCCAAAATGGTGAGTTGTCCCCATCTCTAATAGCCCCCAATTCTAATAGTCCTTCTTTCCTATTGATTGGACAGTACTGCTGTGTTTTGTTTATTCAGTCTCAAACCAACTTTGTCCAATTCAATTTTCAATTTTTCCAGCATACTTAGTCATCAACAGGAGTAATTGTTCAGTATTAATGAATAAACACAGCCTCAAAATTCCGACTTTGAAGGTAACCTTATCACTTGAAAGTAGCCTTGTATGTTAAATCTGGGAAGTGGAAAACCAGGAGTGGGTGATCACAGCAGTGTTGATGAACATTTTTTACTTCACAGCTCTGTGTGGCTTGCTTCCATATACTATCTAATACTTGCCAGACTTCTAGTAATAATCTCAGAAGCTTTAGTATTAAGGGTGGATCCATAGGTGACCTCTGCTCAATCCTAGATTAATTTATTGTTTTAATGAAACAAGACCACAAATCCTCTTCATCCTCCACAGAGTCAGTCAAAGGTGCAGTAGCAGGGCACATGATCATGGAGATCACAGGAGAGAAAACTCTTTAATTGCTGGAGATGATAAGGTTTTTTAGGAAGCTAGTTTCATGCCTTAGTGGGCACTGATAACCCAAACATGTGGGTCAAACAAGCACATACACTTAATTTTTCAACAAACTCCTTGGCTTGTGGGGCATTGACTAGGCCTCCAGGCTGTTTTCCTCAGATGGTCATGAGGGGAAGCACGGCTGCAAAATGCAAGTTTTTTCTGTGTATGCTAAATTTATTTTCATTTTATTTTGATCACACCTGTGGTACACAAATCAATATAATAGTGCTAAAATAAAATGGTCAAAGCTAACTAAAATAAAGGTAAGAAATCATCCTTCTGGGAGAAGAGGTAGATATTTGTCTGTCTGTCTGTCTGTGTGTGTGTGTGTGTGTGTGTGTGTTCTGTGCCGTTAAGTCAGAACTGATTTATAGCGACCCTAATAGGGCTTTCAAGGTTAGTGAGATATTTAGGGAGTGGTTTTACCAGTTCCACTCCCCCAGTGAGTTTCCATGGCTGAGCAGGGATTTGAACCCTGTTCTCTGTAATCTTAGTCTGTTACTCTCTACACTACACCACACTGGGAATCCCCATGTTTATTTAATCATGCATTGCTTATGTGCACCTGTTTGACTAATACAGTGTATATGTAAAATAAAAAATTAGAAAATAAAACATAGTATTCCTTTCTCCTGCCTCATATTCCACAACAGTAAGCTTCAATTAACTCTAGGTCTCAAAGAAATATACATATATACATATACATATACTCACAGAACAAGGCAGAAACTACAGTGCTAATAATAGTGCCATTAAAAGAAAAAAAAGAAAAATAGGATTAAACAAAAGGTATAAACTTAGTTCCCCTCCCCTATTTCGCCTTCCAAATTTCCCCTATTTAATAAGTACATTCCCCTCCACACACACACATGATATATACCAGTATGTACTAAATGCTAGTACATAGCCTGTTCTCCAGCATTTACCTATCAGGAGGGTAAACCACCAGATTGCATGCTTTGATACCCATCTTACTAGTGTGCTGAGATCTGAAACTTTTAAAAAAATGTTCTGGAAACTATATCATTTGAGAACTAAATATGCACAGCAAACCTGAAAAGCAATACTTGTGTTAAATGTAAAAGTTTGTGTTACATGCTGTAAGAAAAAATCCATGAGAAAGCCAAGATTTACAGAAACTTCTAGTGGCAGCAGTCCATAGAAATGGTTTGCTCATGCCTCCTACCCCACTGTGATGAATTAGTTAATGCCTCAATATAATCTCCCTACAATGTTAAGCGCAAGGGTTACACATATGTCACTTCAATAGCTTTGAACCTATTTCATCTCCCAGAATTAGCCTTGGGACATATGAACTTACAATAAACAGTGTGATTTCATTTCTCTTCACATTTAACCACAACCAGCTTCAACAGTTCCTCTGGTGCGGAGCTATTAACTCTGTGCTTCTAGGCATCTTTAAATTCCTATAATCCCTCTTTACAACCCTATATCTCCTCCCTCTATGCCTCAGGTTTTTAATCATAAACACCACTAACAATATTCAGCATAAAGATAATCAGCCATGTGTTATCTAAAAAGTGAAATGGGTGTGGGAAAGAAAACTGAATGTGAACACCTACATGTTCTTGGAGGTATAGTGAATTGCTCACCCACTGCAACACACATTCATCTGTCCCTGTGTCTTTAGAAGAAGCCTAATATGCAGGGAAATACTGGGAGCCCTTTCTGGAATGGAAATATAATAACAGAGAAAGCTTCCTCTTCCTGGTTTATGTGCAGAGCTGCTGTTAAAGGCATGGGAGAAGGCTAATTTAAAATCAGTGCTGCTAGTTCTTATTTAATTATGCTGCTTCTACAAATTTTGCAAGATTTTGACATCCTAGAAATACAAGATAATATAAATTCAATTGGACATAAATCTGAGTAAATAAATTTTTAGTTTCAGTATGGCTTTGTTGAACATAGGTATTTATTGAACATGTTACCACTGTAGCTATGAATTTCAGCAGCCGCCACCCCCCATTGCAAGCCATAATGCCCAAATGTCCAGTTTTCCTTTTCTTTTTAAACAAGTAAGAAGCAGAGATTTCAGTCAGAATGTACAGCCACTATTCTGCCCATTTGTTTTGAAAAACTACATTGTTTCCACAGTGTTCTTGGCTTTTTTTTAAAGCAAATACATCATAACTCTGAGTGATACATCTTTTCCCTGGATAAGGCATTTCATTTTAAAGTTGTTAATTCAGTCTACTCGTGTGGGAAGCTATTTTGTTTAAAAAAACAAACAAACAGGAAAAAAAATCCAGGAGTTAAGTCAAAAGTTACAGATGAGTTATGCTTCTTAATTAAAATGGGAAAAGAGTGTGAGAAGTTTTGACTTCTCCAGGACTTTATGATTGGGCCATAATATGTGTTTCTCTACTGCTCCAAATACCAGCAAACATAGGACAGGAGCTCATTATCTTTCTAATTCAGGTCTTACATAAGATTGTTTTAAGTAAACAAGGTTTTATTTAAGAAAAAAATATCTTATCTCTCTTCTTGAAATTATAAACATTAAGAAACAATTACCCCATCAGTTCCTGTTGATTAAATAAACAAGTGCTATATCTAGATTAAGCTGTCTGGATAGCTCAGTGATCTCAGTATCTGGCTGTGGTTCAATTCCCCACTGTGCCTCCTGCAAATAGACCCAGCCTGTGTGGCCTTGGGCAAGCTGCACAGTCCCAGGGTGCCCCCAGAAGAAGGGAAGGGCAAACCACTTCTGAGTCACCATAACTCAAACTTGACTTGATGGGACATGAATATTATTATATCCAGATTATAGGAGGAAGGGCTATGGTACAGCTGAGTGACTGTGCATTATGCCAGCCCTGCAAAGTAACCTACAGTTTAGCTCTGTATTGTTATACAATTTCCTAGCGTGTTGGCTTTTTGTAGGGAATGCAGGGTGGGTCAGTAAAGTGCATCCGTACAATTGATTAAGGGACAGAGGGCCATTACAAGGGGTGAAAGGAACAAGAGGAACTGCTAGGGATATGAGCTGCCGGTGGAAAGATACATTCTGAACATTGGGTCTATATACTGAGGAGCAATGGAAACGTAAGCCTTATAAAGATTTCTCAGAGAAAACCAGCCCTACGTAATCTGAATAATCTAGTTGCCCTGTGCCCGGATTGTCACACCAACCATAAACAACAGTGTTTCCCCCCCCCCCCTCTAAAAGGATCAAGGCTTTTCTTTGTACACAGAAGATGAAGTTCCAGAAGAAGAAGAGTTCATAATGCAAGTGGTTAAGCGGAGGTATTATTCATCTCTGTGAACTGTTAAATAAACAGAACCTCCAGCCCAAGTATTGCTATTTCTCCTTCTTCTTCCATCTATATGCCCTGAAATCCCCACAGCTGTCCTCTATAGAATGTTACCAATATTTCCATGAGGAAAGGATGTATTCTAGAGATCCTGGCAAGTCATATGGTGACCGTTACCACAATGGCGGGGATACCAGAACACACCCAGTACATGCCTCAGTGGATCTTTACTCCTCTTGAGCTCCCACCTGCACTTTGCTTCTTAAGATGTGTGTGCCTCTCTTAATACTCCTTGTTGTATATAAACCTTCTGCGGAAGTTCACGGTGCCTGTTGTGTTGTACATTAGTAGTGTAAAAGGTCAGGTTCCGAGGATTTCACACACACACCTGTGTAGGAGGTGTCTAACCGTCCTTGGCTGAAATCCAGTTACTAGCCCCAACCGGAGCAGACCCACGAAATTAACTGGATCCGTGTGTTTTTTATTTATTTATTTATTTATTTGAAATCTTTTCACCTCATCTTTGTCCTTAAAAAGGACCGGAGGTGGCTGACATCATTGTGATACAATATTTAGAGGTGCAACAGACACATCCACAAGAACCTTTCAGGAAACCAACCTACTTGTTGTTCACTTAACATTCAGCAGTGGATTCCACAGGCCTCCTCTAGCTAGGGCTAAGAACTAGATTTTGGTTATTGACCCGGACGCCCAAGAACCAACAGAGAAAGAGTTGGAAAAATACACAGGTGTCTGGTAGTAGCCCACGCTATGGAAGTAAACCAGAAAAATACTTGCAGAGCCTTTTACCTGCAGCTAAATTTACACCCCCACCCCTATTATCAATGCTAATAACCATCATGGATCGTTTGCTTGAGAAGAATCCGTGGAACTGCATTTTATGCCATTTGTTCCAGGGCGAAGTACACTGATGCCTCCTTTCTTCTTTCCAAAGACAAAGGGAGATTCACTGACACTCTTGTTTCTGGGTGGGTGACTGGGACGTTTTTCACCCGGACAACCTCTGGGGAGCGACGAATCTCTCCCTTTGAGGGGGTGGGTGGAGAAAGAGAGAGGGGTGTGTGTGGAAAAACCAGAGGAGATGCTAGAGAAGAAAAATCTCTCCAGTGGCTCATTAAGGCTGCCCCATTCTGATCAGAGCTTAGCTGCCACTGTTGGGGGTTATTCCTCTTCAGGTAGCTCGTCTCTTCTTTCTCCCTCCCCCCTCTTTTCGGGAAAATATATATATGTATATATATATATATATATATAATTTCTCTCTCTCTCTCTCTCTCTCTCCTCTTCCCCTCCCCACTCCAGAATGTTATATTATTAATTGCCAATTTGCATATGTGTGCAGCTGCTGTTTTGGCATCCGATTAGCTTGCTGGAGGTATCGCGGAGCATTTGGCAGCTTTCCTCTTTGGAGGGAAGAAAAAGAGGGAGGGATGGAGGGAGGGAGGGAGGAAGAGAGAGAGAGGGAGGGAGGGAGAAAGCGCAGAAGACGGCCTCCCCTAACTACGGGAACAGCTGATAGTCTATCAGCCATAGACCCTGATGGCGTGAATTACAATTACACTACTTTTCACACTAAATCTGGGTGATAGCTACTTGGAAAGAAGTTTCATCTTTTTTTTTTTATTAAAAACACACACACCACAAAGTGTATGTTGAGGGGGGGTAAGAGCGAAAAGGGAAAAAAAAAAGAATTACATGGTCATGCTGTGCTTTTAAAGGCGGTTTAGGTCACTTTTGTCTATTTAACACCTAATTCCGAGGAGTCCATAGGCATCTGGGAGACGTGAAGGAGGCCTAACGATGATTTCACTGTTTAGATAAGGGAAGGTTCCCCCTCCTGCCTCTTTTTATAAATCTACCTCAAATTACATTTATTAACAAGGCAGCCAGGAAGTGTTAGATGCTTCACTGATTAAATAGCTTGTCCGGATTTTCAGTTGTCATTTCCAGAGTCATAGGGGTGGTTATGGCTTAGGTCCTTCCACGATTAGGATGAGGAGCGTTAAATACACACCCTGCTTCTGCAGTTTTAACATTTCATCACCATCAAATGCAAGGTTCTGAGTGCAAGCCAGCTGTTCATAAGAGAGTGAAGCCTGCTGATTGGTGCTTTGGGTTCTTTTGCAGCCCAATCCTGTCCATGATTTGGAACGTGCGTTAGACAGTGGTAGAGCAGACCCATTTAAATCAAGGAGGCCTGATCATCATGCCTAAAGTACGTGCTACTGGTGTCCAGGACGGGACTGGGCCTGAGTATGATGAAATCTGAATCCAACCTCAAAAGAAACTATGTGGGCTCCAATTCTGTACATGCTTATTTTAGAATGTATGTAGGAGTAAGTCCCAAATACATAATACTAGGTGTGCATAGAACTGCAATCCTTAACATATCATTGACTTCTGTTGGCTGGATTATTCAATGTGATAACTGTAAGTGGGAAGAGGGTTCAGGACCCATGAAGCCAGGCAGCTCAGTGGGTAGTGCTGTATTCCAGCTCCAAGATTCTTGCTGTGAGGAGAGATCCACCAAGATCCATTGCAAAAAGTCAGGCATAAAACCGAGATAGTTAGACACGACACTCACATAGTTAGACACAACACTCACATATGGAATTTGCCTAAGGCAGGCTTCCTAGAGTGGAAGTCTCTCTAGAGTCAGTAAGACACATTCTTTTGGGTAAAGATGCTTTGGATTGTGAGCCATAACTGCCCTTTAACCAGCTAGGGCCTTTCCTTCTTGGAGTAATTCCAAGTCCTGATGCTTGAATCTGCCTGCAGCTACAAGAAAGGCCTACAGGTGAGTGTGCAAAAGTTGTTACCAGGGAGGTGAACCACCAGTACAACGTCAAAGACCAGTCTTCATGGGTTCAACCAGGTTTCTTTCTGAATAAATGTGTTTACAGTTCTAGTTTTGGTTCTTAACAGCCAGGCCCTTGTGACTTCAAGAACAGACCTTTCCCTTGGTTGTCAGAACACCCCCTGAAACCGACATTAAGCCTTTGTGCTGTCTTCTTATCTCTGTTTTTAATAACCAGCTATCCACAAACACACCATATGTTCTAATCATAGATGTCACATGATGAAGTATATATTTCGATATTAAATATTTCATGTGTAAACAGGAGTTGTTCTACACAGAGACAACACACAATATATATGCTACTTTAAATACTCAGTTTTAATCTGGCCCAGCTAACCTAAAAGAAAATAGACTGTTTTCTTTCTTCTTTTTTCCTTTTATTTATTTTTTATTTTTAGTTGCTTGCATTATTAGATTTCTCACTCTCACAGATTATCCAAAAACTACCCATTGGTTGATCGCCCGTAGAGCTGCATTTGGTGTAAAGAAAAACTTCACAGCTTTATTGGCTCCCAGGAGACAAAACAAACAGAACATATTCGTATTAATACAAACAATGCAAGAAACGCAGGAACCATCCCATAGAAAGCAGTTCAGCCAAGGGGGTCCAGCGCGCCGGAGCCCCAGCAGAAGAGATACCCGGGAGGATGGCTCAAGTTTTTGCGGCTGGCTCTCTCCGGCAAAAAGTCCCTCTGGGATTTGCAATATTGTTCGCAGCGTCTCATCAGAGGGATCCTGGTCGGGAGCGAGAGAGAAGCCGCCAAAGGAAAATGTGTAGACTGCTGGCGCCCCGTTGCTTCCAATCATCCGCGCGTCCATGCCACGATAAAGGTGGCTGTGAAGAAAGGAGGATCAATCCCCAACCCCTCAAGGCTTCCGCCAACCCCCCAACTCCACCCCCAGCGATTTAAATCTTCAGAAATCCATCGCTCGGTAGATTTTGCTCAGATCGAGGTCTCTGGGTCGCTTCCATTGAATACTATTTCTGAAGCACGAATGAGTAGATCCTACAACTGGATTCTACACATGTTCACCCGGAAGTAACCAACCAATGCAATCTCTGGACCCGTCACCTTAGAAGGAAGAGCCACAGCGTTCAGTGAGAATTTCTAACAGCGGGTCGTGTTTTGTACCTTGGGATTTGCGGAGAGGCATATATATCCCCACAGGGCGGAAGCCTCAGGTGAATACTGATCAAACATGAATCGGGAAACCCACCCTCTGGGCTCCCAGATTCAGAGCTCAGGGAAGTTACTTATTTTGACTACAACTCCCAGAAGGGTGCGATCAGCACACATTACTGGGGCTTCTGAAAGTCTGATCTAGTAACTTTTCCAAGATCTGTCCAAACTTTTGCCAGCTGCGTTCCTTTAGCCGCCATACCAATTTGTGGAAGGTTTACGTAATTCACCATTTGTTTTCGCGCTCTAACTCTCCTAACTCCTTGCCATTATCCATGGTGTTTGGGGCTTCTGAGAAATTAAGTCCAAAACATCTGAAGGGCCAAATCTCTCCCAACAGTAGCAAAAGGAGAGGGGAGCCTTTCCTGCTCTTCTCCAACAGATGTAAGTACCTCTAACCAATCACTGTATATGTTAGGTTGGGGCACTTATTCCAGAATAGGGAGGCCTAGAACCATTCGTATTTCGAGTGTTGCATAGCATGTATAAAGCCCCAAATTTAGCCCCAAACATCTCCAGTGAAAAACATCACTTAACCTGCTGTAGGACAGACCTTTTGCCCAGACCCTGAAGGGCTTAAATCAGTCAGTCACAGGAGATATTACAATGTGAACAAATAATAATTGTGCCCCATCAAGTCAATTCCAACTTATGGTGACCCTTTCCAAGGTTTTCTAGGTACAGAATATTAAGAAGTGGTTTACTACTCCCTTCTTCTGGGGCTGCCCTGGAACTGTGCAGATTCCCCAAGGCTACATAGGCTGGCTCTCCTGGGATGCTCAGGACAGCCAGCCTTAACTCCCAAGTTCTGGCTCTACAGACAGAAACCTACCTCACTGGATTATCCAACCAGGCAAAGTAAAGGAGGCAGACAATCTGACTTGACATAAGGCAGCTTCCTATGTTCTTGGTACCTCTCACGGAAATGGAAATTGTTTTCACCAGGGAATGGAATTCTAACACAAGAGAAAGGTAAACTGGTACAATGACCTCCAAAGTGATTTGAGTCAATTATCACTGCTATCTTCCACACTAATCTATAATAGCAGTAAAATGTGCCAGAAGCACAGGAACCCGAAATATGTGCAAGGCCCAAGCACATGGTTGTATCCACAGTCACAGAAATGTGTAATATTTATATTAGTGTATTAAGGAATGAAAGCATGTGTAAAAAAATTAAGTAGCTCTAGGACACAGATTAGGAAGAAAATCAGGCCATTTTACAAATAGAGAACATCTGACGCAACCAGATGTTTAAAGAAAATAAACAAAGAAAATAACTAGTGGGTTTGCTGGGACCACCTTTTAAGTGAGGCGTATCCCACCTGAATTCTAGATGTTGTAACATTCCTCAAGAAGTTACTAGAGTCTAAATCTGTTTTACAAGGTGATCCTTTACAACTAAGTAATTGTTCCTGAGTGCACTTAATTCCACCATAGTCAATGGAACGTAGAAACATCCAAATAAAAGGGCAGGCAACCAAGGGAGATGAGACGAGCCCATGGACCTCCGTTTCTGGATATCTGTCCTCTGGAGGCCCCAGAAGAAGGGAACAGTAAACCACTTCTAAGTCTTCTCTACCTTGAAAACCCTGAAAAGGGTCACCATAAATCAGAATTGACCTGACGGCACATGATGATGATTTCCTGAAGGGAATCTTGGATTTTTGGCTCCTCAGTTTCACCCAGCAGAATCCGAGGGTTTACTGAGCCCACCACCCACATTCCCATAGTGGGAACAAGGAAACAGCATCACATTCAAGGGAAAGTCTATCTCTTCGGTCATCATCTCTGTGGACTACGGAGAACAAAATAAAGGCTCTCACGATCCATTGAATCGGGGAAGTTCCTAGTCTTATTGTGAGTGGAATAGGAAGCCGCCTTATACGATTAAACTATAATATATATATATATATGATATGTGTATATATATAATTACAGTATATCGTATTAAACTAGCTCAAAGGTCTCTGGAGCCCAGAATAGTCAACTCCGACTGGCAGCAATCTTTTAAAGATTTGGCCAAGGTTCCTTCCTGTCCCTGCGCGGAGATCCCTAATGCTCTCTGACGGTCTCCCATCCAAGTATTCACCAGGTCAAGCTCTGCTTGGCTTCCGAAATCCGAGAGGAGAGAGCAGTGTGCGCTCACGATGGGAACTGTGCTGCGTGTGGAAGTGTGAGGCGGCCATGCTGTCCTGCACTCTTTCCCGTGGAAGCCAAGCCCACTAAAATCCAGAGGACTTGCTCCCCATTTAAACCTGTCCGGATTCCGGTTTGGCTACTACAGTCCTATCGAGACAGCTACTTCAGAGGAGCACGTCGCTCAGCGTTCAGCCGAGACTTCTGAGTTAACAATCTGGCATCGGCGGGAGAAGTACGTCAGCACTGATTTGCCGCGTTCGCGTGAGCGAAACCTCACCACCAGCTCCGTTCTCGTGGATGCATCTCAGTTTGATGCCACGATTACTAAAATAAAAGTGAACAGATTTTTCTGGTCGATCCCACCACGCTTCGGCTCAGGCACCTTTCTGATTTCGGATTGCAGAGCCGACTCAGAGAAAAGGGAGAGGGGTGGTGTTGCTTTCTGAAAGCTAGGCTCTTTACAGACCCATAAATAGACCGAAGTCGAAGTATAATAAAGACACTCGCATCTCGTCGCGAAAATCCACCAGTTCTTCGGGGTGGGGGAATGAACAACCTCCCAGGAGTTTTTCTATCTGTCGTGTTTCAGACGCCGGTGCAAGTTTGCCCGAAATCAAAGCCTAATTGTGTATCTGTGTCGGCGTCTATGTACATATGTGTATGTTTTTGTTTATTGTTTTTAGTGTATGTTGTAAGCCGCCTAGAGTGGTCATAATCGACCAGATAGGCGGGATATAAATGAAATAAATAAATAAATAAATAAATAAATAAATAAATAAATAAATAAATATTTATTATGAACAGGCTTGCTGGTTTTCTAACGGCTCAGGGTTTCAAGGGAGAAGAAACTCCCCCCGCCCGCCTCCATAGGGAACATACCTTGAGTTAGCATTTCATATGGATTGTTGGATACAGACGGTGTTTTCAACACTGTGATTAATAAAATAAAGAAGCTGGCTGGCTGGCTGGCTGGCTGAAGGCAGGAGTCAAAACCAGGTTTGAATTACTCGGGATTACTGCGTCTTGAAACGACTTGGGAGGAGCGAGGGCCAACCAACCCCCCCCCCGCGAAAAGAAAAGTAGGGGGCCAGTGCAAGGGAAAGAGGGAAGGAAGAATTCTATGCGCCCTCGCTTACCTAGGGGTAAGCGCCATTGAACGTACTGGGACTTACCTCCGAGTAAACATGCATTGGATCGGGCAGGAAAATCGAATGATCTCCTGGCCGAAAGCCCTTTGAACAGCCAAAGAATTGCTGACCTTCTCCGAGAATGCGTGTCCAGCGTCCGAGGCTTCAGTCCTCGGAGTTCAGCGAAGGAACCTGGACCGGGATCGGCCCGCGCTCTGCACCCCTGCGACGTTCGGCGCATTCTTTATACATAGGCGAACAGGGTGTAAGGGGGCGGTCTTGCATATAGTACATGTGCAAGCAGGCCTGTGGGCGCCAGCGTCCCCCAGTGAACCTCAGTGAAGTCAGCGGGACTTAATTTTGAGCGGACCTACCTATGGGCTCTCTATTAGGATGATTAGGGAGCCGACCATTTGTGTGGGGGCAGGGGGGGACGACAAAGGGCCTCTAAGAGAGTAAGGAACCTCAACCCATCAAGATGTCTTTCTTTCCATCAGCCCCGCAGCTTGACCAGTAGTTAGAAATGATGGGATCAGACATTCCTCAACGTGTGGAAGGCCACGTGTTCCCCATTTGGACCTGCCCAGCGCAGGAGATGTTTGGGTCTGATGTTTTGACCTTAAATCTTTAGATCTGCTGAACAAATGAACCAGATGGTTGTTGTGGGTTTTTCGGGCTCTTTGGCCGTGTTCTGAAGTTTCGCCAGTCTCTGTGGCCGGCATCTTCAGAGGACAGGAGTCAGAACTCTGTCTGTGCTCTGGTGCAGTTTGTTTGGATAGTTGAGTATTTATAGCTGTGGGATCAGCTTTTGTCCTTTTCAGGAGATGGGTGATTGTGGTGATCAGCCTGTTTTTTTGTTGTGGGTATATTGTTGTGATAAGAGGGAGAGATGATCTGTCACTGTGATTGATGGGTGTCCTTAGCTGGTCTTTTGTGTGCAGTGATCACCAGTCCTTGTAGCTGGGTAGAGTTTGTTGACCTTTTGCAGGCTGCATTTTTCAGTGCTGGGAGCCAGGTTTTGTTGAGTTTTAAACTTTCTTCTTTTTTGTTGAAGCTCTGCTGGTGTTTGTGGATTTCAATGGCTTCCCTGTTCAGTCTAACATAATGATTGCTGGTGTTGTCCAGTACTTCGGTATTTTGAAATAGAATTTCATGTCCAGCTTGTTTTAGGGCATGTTCAGCTACTGCCGATTTTCCCGGTTGTTTTAGTCTGCAGTGTCTCTCATGTTCTTTGATTCTGGTGTTGATGCTGCGTTTTGTGGTTCCAATATATACCTGGCCGCAACTGCAAGGTATCCGGTATACTCCTGCAGTGGTGAGGGGGTCCCTTTTGTCCTTTGCTGACCGTAACATTTGTTGTATTTTTGTGGTGGGCTTGAATACTGTTTGTAGGTTGTGTTTTTTCAAAAGTTTCCCCATGCGGTCCGTGACCCCTTTGATGTATGGCAGAAATACTCTATTTGTGGGTGGCTGTTTTTCCTCTTCAGTTTGGTGTTGTTTTCTTGGTTTGATGGCTCTTGTGATTTCATTTTTGGAGTAGCCATTTGCCTGGTGGGCCCAATTCAGATGGTTGAGTTCGGTGCTGAGAAATTGAGCTTCACAGTTCCGATTTGCACGGTCTACCAGTGTTTTGATTATGCCTCTTTTTTGCTGTGGGTGGTGGTTGGAGTTTTTGTGTGGGTACCGGTCTGTGTGGGTGGGTTTTCTGTAGACCTTGTGTCCCAATAGGAGGTCAGTTTTGTGTATGACCATGACATCTAAGAAAGGGAGTTGGCCCTCTATTTCTTTTTCCATGGTGAATTGTATATTTGGGTGGATGCTGTTGAGATGGTTTAGAAATTCTTCCAATTTTTCTTCACCGTGGTTCCAAATTGTGAAGGTGTCATCCACATATCGGAACCAGACTGTGGGTGCGAAGGGTGCCGAAGCCAGGGCCTGTTTTTCGAAATGTTCCATGTAGAAGTTTGCTATAACTGGGCTGAGGGGGCTCCCCATGGCCACTCCATCTGTCTGTTCATAGAACTCATTATCCCACTGAAAATAGCTGGTCGTTAGGCAGTGTTGGAAAAGGTCCTTGATGTCTTCTGGAAAAATCTGCTGGATGAGTGTCAGAGTATCCTTTATCGGTACCTTGGTGAATAGGGATACTATGTCAAAGCTGATCAGTCTGTCCCCGGGGTTGAGTTTTAGGGTGCTGATCTTGCTTATGAAATGTCTTGAGTCTTTGATGTAGGATGAGGTTTGTCCAATGTGGGTCTGTAGGAGGGTGGCTAGATATTTTGCTAATTCATATGTCAGGGAGCCGATGGCACTTACAATGGGCCTGAGTGGGATTGAGTCTTTGTGGATTTTGGGGAGTCCATATAGTCTTGGTGGGAGCATTAATAGCATTAATAGCGATGCGCCGTCAACACACGTCCGATTTATGGTGATTTTAAGAGATTTTAAGATAATTTTAATCCCGCGGTTCCCAACCTTGGGTCTCCAGGTGTACTTGGACTAAAACTCCCAGAAGCCTTCACCACTAGCTGTGTTGGCCAGGATTTATAGGAGTTGTAGTCCAAGAACATCTGGGGAACCAAGGTTGGGAACCACTAAGCATTGGCTGTACCATTGCCCGTCCCATGCACTGAGTATCAATGGCTGAGCAGGGATTGCAAGCCACCTCTCCTGAGTGTTAGTCCTACCCACTAGGCCATACTGGGTCTCCACTAGATCAAGCACCCTGCTTGATTTATCATCGGACCTCCAAAGCTAAGATCGAAGTGTAGCATTTGTGGCTTAAGCACCCCCCCTTCCATCCCTAAGCATGTGAGTGAATTCGTAAGTTAAAAACCACCGCCAGCAGCTTTCTCCCTGAAGTTTCAAGGCGTGGCATAAAGCCTAGAGACTCTCGGCCTTGGGCCCTGCCAGAATCTCTGCCTCGCTGCCACGCTGACCTAGGTTTCTCGGAGTGGGTGTCTAACACATCGGGAGGGCCGGTGGCTGAGACCCACTGTGGGTTAGAAAACGTCTGGGTCATCACCTTTACCCTCAAAATTGGGAAGTGGTGGCGTCGCAACCGTGGCTTTTTGGTAGACCTGTCTAAGAAGTGGTGGAAGGAGAGAGAAGGAAGGTTTCTGTCAGGTGGCACCAGAGAGGAAGTAACGTCCAGTAAGCCTTCTGTGCCGCAGCAAGAGACCTTGTGGCACACTTCTGCGATGTGCTGGCCCGCTTGCAGCGCAGGCCTTAGACATAACTGTGTCCTATACAGGGAAGGGAACCCTGTGGTGTTCTGTGGGGGTTCTCCTCTGAGGCGTAAAGGACGGTGCCCTTAATCCCTTTTTTCCTCTCTCGCTATTCTAACCCCTTGTGGATTACGAGCCGATCTGAATTAGTGCACTACTGGGGGCGACGCGCTCACCAGAAGAGGACCGGGCTGGGTCCTCCGAAGACCTGTTGCGAACACCAGCCCTCCTGCCTTCGGAGTCCCTGCTCTCCAGAGAGTCCTGCGGGAGCTGCTTGCTTCCGTCCGTCCGTCGGTCGGTCCGTCCGCCCCTCCTTCTCCACTCCTTTGGTGCCTAATTAGCGATCGTCGTTCTCTCGCTGTACGACGGCACCTGAGGCAATTTATCAATTAGGCGGCGACTAATGTATTCCGCTGGGTTCAAAGGTTAAGCATCTCGCCACCCAAGAACGCGTTGTGCTGTCAAGGCCGCTCAGCTGTTGGGCTGGCAGACTGGCTGGGTCCAATCCCGCCGGGATCCTGGTCCGTAAAGACCTTCGAACAAGTACTTCTCCCTCTCTCAGCGTCAGAGCCAGTTCCTCTGCATTAGCTGCTATCTTTTTTGGCAAGTCCTTTTTGCTCCGCCCGTGAAATAAAAATCAGGATTTCCCTCACTTCCACCTTGCCCCGCTCCCTTTTGTGGGCAAAGGGGCTGAAGACAGCACAGCCTAAAAGAAAAAGAAACCTTCCTTTAAGGATGTAAAAAAAGAAAAGAAAAGAAAACTCCAAACAAACAACCCCTCTCTGTTTCCGAACAACCAGTATAGCCTCCTTGCCCGGCCCATTCATAAGGCTGCAGTAATTAAAAATCAGAATGTAAATCAGTTCGTGGAAAGACAATACGACTGATTTACTCCCAGATGGAGACTCAGCTCTTAAAGAATGGGGGCAATTCACAGCTCGCTTTATTTTAAAGATTTTAGATCTGCGAGGCGGTCCATCTCAGTGGTGAAAACTGAAGTGACTTTCTACGGGCTTGCTCCGCGCCCAGATTTTCCTGTTCCGGGGCTTTTTTTTAACAATCGGAAGCGCCAGGAGGTGAAATTTTTCCCTATAGATGGGAAGAGTTTCACCTCTTCAGTTTCTCCACAGGAGGGTCCTTGCAGGGAAGGGAAGGGAAGCTCGGATGGTCGCAAAAGGAAACCACGATCAAACTAAAACCAGACGGTCCGTTTCACAAAGTTAGTGAGAGAGCAAACAAAGCACAATTTCGTGAAAGGCGCTGTGTGAAAGGGGAAGTTTTTTAAATTACGGTGTAAGAAGAAAAGAGAAGTCTTGTAGCTCGTTTGAGACTCGCTAGTTTAAGACTGACTCGACTACCGGCTAATTTACCTTTTCCGTTAGTATTAGTAATGATTATAATGATAATGACAATGATAATTGTAAACTCATAGGCTTTGGATCAGGAAATGGACCCAGTCCTTACAGCAGACCGTATCGCCTTTCTGCAACCGGCAATGTCTGATGGAAGAGACACGCACACCCCAAACTCACACACCCTTTCCACAGTGTTAGAAAGCAGGAGGCGCTTTTTGGAAAGGTGCTCTTTCTTAAAGGATTATAAGTGAAACCAAAACAAATATAAAAAGACAAAACCTTAAAGAGGAACTTTTATATATTTTTTAATGTCAGCTTTCGTGGACAAGGCCCCTTCATCAGACATTTCTTAAAAGGATGACCGGCACTGCTGGGCTGCGAGTGGCCCTCTCAAGGGTCGTAGATTATAGTGAGAAAAAACGGTAGGCAGGCGTTTAAAGCTGCAGCCTTAAGATACTGGATTCCCTGGGAGCCCTGATCTCAGTGGGGCGGATCGCACAGGACCGGGCTTGCGCTCCTCGGTCGAGGTAGGTCGACGTGGGAGGCGGGCAGCCCAGGCAGAGCGAGCGCGTGTTGCCGCCTCGCTAACTTGTAAGGTGGATGGCTGTAGAGCGCCAGGAGGTCACTTACAGTTCAAAGGGGCTTCCCTCCCTTTCCCACGGCTGTCTGTGGGATCGCAGTGCAGCCTTAATTCGCTTTTCTCGCCAGTAAAAACGAGGATCTTTACGCCGCTTCTGACAAAGAAGCAGAAGCGGCCACGGCCCCAGCAGCCCACCGCTATGTATTTGGGGCGTGGGAAGCAAGACCTGGGCGGATATTTCATGTATGGACCTCCAGGCCGGCCTTCCTGAAGTCTACACGGCGACTTTGGCGCTCGGTCTCCCCTCTCCCTCCCTTGTGGGTCACCTTGGCAGAAAGCGGCGTCCCCTCGTGTCTCGCACCTGGGACCGGCAACAAAACGAGAACAGGAACAGCAGAGCCTATTCAGAGGCAAAGCTCGCCTTGGCAGGGCCAACGGAGTTGCGTGGCGAAACGCAGCCACTTCTTTCTCTCTCTTTTTTTTTTTTATTTTTTTTATTTTTTTTGCCAGCGGCCGATCTGCCCGCCAGTCTCTGTTCTTCCTCCCTTTTCCTTTCCGACGACGGGGACGGCTCTTATTCAAAAGAGAGTAGGATCCATCCCCGTTTGCGTTGCCCAAACAAACGGCCTTTTGAAATTATTACGTACTCGCTGCCTGGGCAGGCTTTAGGAAGGCAACCTTCGGGGGTCCCCAAGTCACCCAAATATTTTCGTTCTCTTTCGCAGAGCAACCTGGCATCTAGTAGATAACACGAGCCGCCCCGCTTTCCCCCTCGCCCTTCAGCAGGCCCAGCTATGCAAGCACATTCCTCCACCCGGGAGGAAAGATGATATCCCCGGCCAGCCGGATGAATCAATATCTGCTGGAAACGGGGGGTGGGGGGGGGAAGGCGACCCCCCCGACCCCCCCCCCATGTCCTTCCTTCTCCGGTAGGCTGCAGCGCGTAAGCTGTGGGTTTCTCTCAATCCCCCTTAGCAAAAGCCGTGCGAGCAAAAGGGGGCGGCACAGCCATATGGTCAGGGAACTTCACCGGATTCACCGGTGAGCAGCCGGCGAGTCCCCTTTCAGGCCGGGTGTGCAAATCGGGACAAGGATCGATCGCCTCTCCTGGAACAGCCGCGGCTCCTTTTCCACGCTCTCCCCGCCTGGCCGGATCGGGGAAAAGGCACCGACGTGAACTGGTGCTGCCTTCGGCGCACAGAGCCCGAGCGAGCGAGCGAGCGAACCTTGTCGCTGGCCGCGCCACCCGTTACATTCTTACCGTTACAACTACGGTCACGGTAGCTGGGATCATGAAAAGCAACCCACCCACCCACCCCCCTCCTCCGCCGCCGCCCTTCCTTGGTTGCTTTGCAGCCTCCCCTCCAAGCCGGACGCCCGAAAACTCCTCGCCTTCTGCGGAACTGGGAAGTCTTCTCTTCCAATATCCCCCACACGTAAAAGGCTGGAGATGACCAACGGAGGGGAAAATCCCCGCATTTCCTGTTGAAAAGCGGGCTTCAGAAATGATTTTTCAAGGCAACGACAGGGCCGGGGATGGAACTGGTCGTGAAAGTGGGGGATTTTCTACACCGGGGAGTAGACGGGATTTCTTAGAGGCAGGGGAGGAAAACAGCCTCAATCCTGCGCGGCACTGAGTTCTGCCGGGCGGCGTTTCCGCGGCGTGGCTCGGGATCGCGGCCAAGGCAAGACCTTTCGCGTCCTCGATCCTAAGGCTCCTGCGCCGAGGGTTGGCTTCGCGGGGGCTCCTCCTCGCCGGTCCCTCTCCGCGTGCGGAGCGCCACTCTCGTGATTCTGGAGAGCCCTTCTCCGGCGTGCCTCAATATGTTGTTCCCTGCACATTAAAAACAACCATGCCGTTTGTGTAAATCTGTAATAAATAATATTTTAATGTTAAAGATAAGTGTATAGTAATCAAAATCTTTAGGGGCAGGATGGAATAGAAACTGAGAAGGCTTTGACAGTAAACAATCCCGCGCTCATTCCTCTGCCTTCTACTGTTCAAGAAGAGACACCCAGTGCTCTAAGATGCTAATATTTTCGAGGCGGTGTCTTACAAAATAATAATTCCAGAAAAGATGCCGTTCAGGTATGGAGCCTCTGTGATGAAAGCTAGGTCGGGCATGGTATGTATGGGCGAAGAACTCTTGTTTTCCCGGATAAATGTTGTGCCGTGCAGGATGCCTGCAGCCAATTGTGCCATTTAGGTTGCAATTTTATAATCATTTACCGGGAAAATAATTTCCCCTGAACACAGCAGGGTTTAATTCTGAGTAGACATGTACACAATTCCCTTGCTAACTTGTTCTTTTTGGATGTCTGTCAACTGTACCTCTGATGCAAAGGTGGGACACCTTTGGTTCTCTAGGTATTCGAGCCTACAATCTCCACAGTCCTTTGGCTAGGCTGACTGAGGCTTCTGGGAGTTGAAGTCTCAAACATCTGGAAAGTCAAAGCTTGCCAAAGCTCTCCTCTACTGCAGTGGTTCCCACAGCTGGTGGTGAAGGTTTTTGGGATTTGCAGTCCAAGAACACCTGGGTTACCCAAGGTTGGGAACCCCTGCTCTGTTGCAACAGATTTTGGCTGCAGTTCTTCGTGCATATGTTCCTTTAGCACAAGTCCCATTTAACTCTGCTGGATTTAAGTTCTGAGTTAATATGCTAGATCAAGATATTTTGCTAGCTGAAACAAAAACACCAAATCGACCTGCACCACATCCAGTGTAGAACGCACGGCACAAGTATTTCAGTACTTTCAACCAAAAAATCTGTGATGATTTCCCTTCCCCAGAAGCAAAAAACAGAATTCACAATAAATTAACTTAATACTAAATGGCCGCCCTTTCATGACAGCCCAAATCAGCTGCCTTGCTTTCCTAGTCAACTCAATGGATGCCAAAGTTCTGCCCTTCCCTTAGACTGCCATGGAAAGCTCTGTGAGTTCCAATGGCACTGGGAAATACCAATGATGACTGGTCGTATTCCTTTTCCTGAAGGCTCCTGGGATCTTTATCTGTCTGCAGGGTTGTCTCACCAGGTACTTCTCACAAAACACCTCTTGGCACAAAGATTAAAGCTGGAGTTTTACATTGTTTTGTGTATCAGGTATAGATTGAAGGCAGCCCTTGGTCCTGTTTCACTATAGTTGAGGATTGATGGTCACTATAGGCCTTGTCATGAATTAGGATGGAAACTTGGTATTTTGTGTTGGAAAACAGAAGAGAAGTTAAAATGTTGCTGTTTGGAATAGTCCTCCTGACGGTCACCTTATCCTGTACCCTTCCATTCTCATTCCTGCTGCTGCCACTACTGGAACCAAATGGACAGGGGTAAAGAGTGATTAAGAAAAGGCTGCTAAACCAGGAAGGGTGCCCTTTCCACAGAGTAGGCATGTAGGACTTCACTGCCAGGCCTAATAAGGTCAAAGGGGTCAAAATGGATATATTGACAATTGCTTGTGTTGTAAATGGGTCTAGGCTGAAATATGGATAAAAATAACAATTGTTCAAGCGTGCTAATTCTGCATCTACTGTTTTAAACTGGGACTCTTGTTTTTAGGCCATTTTGAGCTAGCCTTCTAGTTGAAAAATAAGAGGCAGAAACCAGGCTCAGATATTTCTTACTAAGGAATGAATGGACCCTGTGCATTTGTACTTGGGAGTAAGCCCCAAGGAGCAGAACTTCCAAATAAACATATTAATAAGCGCAATACGATCTTCCGCCTCTTCACTTAGAAACGTCCCACTGAATCCAACGGGGCTTCTTCCGAGGCAAGCAGGTTCACCTCTGCAGCCTAAGTGAGGCTAAACTAAAGCACAGACAGCTAAGCGGGCGGGGATAAAACTGGTCCTGAGCAGAGAGGGTTGGCCCCTAAACAGATCGCAGCCTCCCGTTTTGGGGATTGCCTCCATCCAAGAGACCGGACGCCGAAGCCTATTCGGTTCAGCAGTTACTTGGACTCGGGTGCTTCTGAAGCCATTCCAGTTCCTCATGAAAGCATTCAAGACTGAAGGGCGAGCGGTCAATGAGTGCTTAGTTTGGGACCGTGTTCCAAGGACGCTTGCACCGCGCCCGGCCCGTTTAAATAAATAAATAAATAAATAAATAAATAAATAAATAAATAAATAAACTGGAGCGCCAGCCGGTTGAAAGCCGGCCTAATTGGTCTGCCGAAGATCACAGCCATTAAGCCCTTTCTCTCCCTGCTCCCTCCCACCGCCACCCCGGCGTAATTACGGGGCGGCGGTTGGGATTATTAAAGGCGACGGGAGATCCCCGAGCGGCTTCGGAAGAGGGTCAGGATTGCCTCCTTCCCCCTTGCAGGAGGGCGCACCTGTGGCTCGCGTACCTCGGCCGGCCGGCCGGTAGGTTGGTTGGTTGGTTGGTTGGCCGGCCGGTGTGCCTGCGCGCCCTGAGGCGGGGAAGGGCGCGGAAGCGGCGTCTGGGGGACGCTTTCCTCTTCGGCGCCAGGGGAAGGGAAGGCGGGCAGGCGGCGAGCGGAGGGAAAAGGCAGGAAGGAGGCCGGGCTGATTAGCATGCAGCAGCGCTCGCAAGCCCGGCTCCATTGTTTTAACACCTCCCCTCTCCTCCGCGCCAATCTGTCACCGTTCAGCAGGCGAACGCGGCTGCCTCGAACGCGGCTGCCTCAAATGAGACGGATAATTAGCTGCCCCGCACGAATGGCGCACTCTTCTCACCCCTGATTGCTATCACCTTCTTGCTCCTGGCAGTTTTGACACCTCGTAATCAGCCTGCTGCTTTTTCTCTTTTCTTTCCCTATTTCTGATTCTTTTCCTCCTCATCCCCCCCCCCGCTCCCTCCTCGCTCCGCTATACTCGTCGTTCCTTCCTTTCTTTCCCCCTTTTTTAAAAAGATAAATAAATGCAATACCAGTTGCCATTTGGATTGAGCCTCCTCTGCTGAGTTAACCTTGTCTGAATTACAGAGGGAGGTTGTGTGGCGAGGGGGGGGGGGAGCGGCGGTTGAGGGAAGGGAAGAGACGAGTGGAGGCGAGATGTTTGAGAGTGACAAAAGCGCTTCCTCGGGGCGTGTGGGGACTCGGCCGCTGGAGCGGGGCCGCGAGAGGACTCCGTGGCCTGCACGCGTGGAAGCAAGCGGCGTGGCCTCTCCCTCACACACGCGGCTAGCCCTACTCGGCTCCGGGAGCGGTTTCCTACGACCCCCGTCCACCCTCGCGCCCAACCCCCGGCAAATGATTTGATCGACTCCGAGATCCTATTGGCGGGAAAGGAAAGGAAAGGATCTCTAGCTGCGCGTGGCAATAAACAGACTGCAGAGGGAACCTCCAGAAAAGGACAGAGCTGAGACCTCAAATTAATGTACGAAATTTCCCTTCGAAAATCGCACCCCCTCGATGAACGAGTGGAATCTGTCACCAGAGTGTTTCCCGCTCTCCTCTAACGAGCAATGACAGTCTAATTACGGGAGCTACTAGCAGCTGGCGAGGTAGCCAGAGCGCGCGCGAGGAAAGGTGTGCTGGATGTGTGTGTGTGTGTGTGTGTGTGTGGGAGGAGAGCGTGCGCACGCCTGCACGCCAATCCCATAAAGGTCTATTTGGGAAAGCAAAACCCCCGCACACTGCCACCCTCACATTCACTTGTAACTTGGCCATCCACGTCTCCCGTCGTGAGGAGTATGTGGGGTGTGGGGTGTGGGACCGTTGTTTAGCCAAGGACTCCACACACTGGCGGCCCACTAATGTCCCCCACCTCAAGTGATGAGGGGAAGAAGTGTACAAATTGCAGGGAAGGTGGGAGAAAGCAGAACAAGAATGTCTGTCTCATCACCTTCCCAGTTCTGCTTTCCTCTGCCACTATTACAAATAATTCATATCCTCTTGTTTAGTTCAGGTGCTTCTCTTCCTACTGCCTGCACATCCCTTGCTGAGGGAAATAAAGCACATGCCCCCTGTGGCAGCTTTTCCCTCCTCAGAAAGGTGTGTCAGACTGGAGGATGTTCAGGATATACACCTTTGTCCCTCTTCCCACAATTTTCTTGGCATCAAAGCTAATACCCTAATGCACAATGTTAAAAACCAGAAGAAAAGGATGATGCCTTTTTGCATGTAAGCTACAGAAAGTACCTTCAGGCACTTCCTGACCAGTGTTTTGCTTTCAGAATCCTGGAGGTGGGACCAACCACAAAAATGTTCTAACATATCCTCTATAGGAGTGTTCCTGACCACTATTCCAGCTAACCATGCCTTCATCTCAAATGCAAATTGGATAGGGCTGGCCCAAGACATTTTGTTGTCTGGGACAGAGCAGCAATTAGTATTAGACGGACTCATGTGTACTTGCGTGAGAAAATTTGAGGACTTAAAGTGTGTAAAAATGAAATATGAGAATGCACAGTACATCTCTTTTTCTTTCTTTCTTTCAAATAAAAAAATATTGCTCTTTATTGCATTTCCACCTTGTCTCACATGCTAGAACCTCAGGATCAAGGGCTATTTTCAAGAGACAGCATTCCTTCTTTTTTCCCCAAACCATAGCCTCAAGAGCATCATTTGTCAGCAAGCTAAAGGAGATGTCTCAGACCCTGTTAAGTCATACATGCATTGTTAAAAAGTTTGGTGTGGTAGTTTCATTGCAGTAAAACAAAACATACACATTCTGGGTCACACCAGAGACAAAACCCTGCCCAGTACACCATTTATTTTAGCGGAAAGGCAGTTAACAGCTTGTCAAAGACAGATGAGAGGCTGTAACCGAAGTTGTAGAGAGACCTTTGTATGGCTAAATGAGTTTAAAATTATGCAAGACATTCCCTACCTTGTAACTTGTAAAATGAGCATTTTATGTAACTACTAGACATTTTGAGAAAATGAAGAAATAGCTTTTGCAGACAATTAATTAAAACTCATTACTATACAATTATTACACCTGGACTAAAAATACCATAATCTAAGACTACCGTGTTGCAATCAGTTTTGTGAAAAATACTGCACTGTGGTAAAGTTGCCCAAGTTATACCTGATGACTAAAATTTTCAGTAATAACAACTTACTTCCCTTATACTGAAAACCAAGTTTATAACAAAAGCAAAAACAAACTAGCCACAACCTGAATAAAGCTAAATGCTTGTGCAAGTCATGACAATGTTCTGAAAATATATAATGCTCAACCTAGATAGATCTCTATAACCAGCTTGATGTTTCTTTTGAGGCAAAGAAGGGTTGTCATCCAGGGTCACCAGTTGTTCTGCATGACAAATTGAAAGTACTAGGTTTTCTTATGGTGATCTTATACGGAGTCAGACCACTGCTCAAATTTAGTCCACACTTCCAGCCTTGGTTGGCAGCAGTACTCCAGGTTTTTTTAGGCAGGGATCTGTTCTGTCATGTGCAGGGAAGTAGCTCTGCTGCCTGCAAGAGTGGGTGCTTTCCATCTAAACTCCACTTTCTCCCACAAACTGTCCACCATTCTAGCTGGACGGGAGCTTTTTTCTTTTCTGGAGGGGCTGCAGTGCTGTTCTCTTGCTCTTTTCACATCTAGCAGATCAAAACTGGCAAGAGTTCTTGCCTGCTCAATTCATACTAGCTGTAATTAACACAGCCTTCCAACCTCCCTTTACATACAGTATATACCAAAGCTGGCAGTGGTGGTGGTGGAATTGGGAACCCGTAAGCATAGTGATAGGCGGCGTGTTAAAGGTCTTACTGAAGCATTTTGGCTTTTAAAAGGAAAAACCCAGAATTGCAGAGCTTGAAACAGTTGCTTGTTTGGACCAACTCTCATGACCGCTGACCATGCTTGGCTAGGAGATTCTGAGAGCTGCAATCCAAATAAAAGACTTCTTCAGCAACCTCTGTTCAAATCCAAATCAAGGCACCAAAACGGTGAGAACTTTTTAAAAATATCAGTAACAAAGCTGTCCTCCAACAGGTTTCTTATATTATTTATTTAAGTTATTTATGCATGGACTGACTAAGCACTTTAGGTCTCAGAGAGTCCCAAAGACCAAAACAACAACAACATCCATACACAAACAAGCTGATTTTATATTTTCTATCTCCCTGATACATGACTAATACTTCTGCTTTTTACAGTACATCTTGCAGTTTCTTGTCCCCAGTCACCAGACCTCTGCTCCAGGTCCCTCTTTTATTCCTTTGACAAGTTCATTGTCATGCTTGCTCACAAACTAAACCTTTACTGGAAAAACTACAGGTTTGCTAGCACAAAGGTCATTTCTAAGCAGGTTAACACAATTGGTTTTTATGATCAGGCCAAGCATTTGCTTATTGATAATTCTATGACTAATTAAATATTGTTCCCACTGGTTTTCTTGGTGCCTCAGAATCCCTCAAAAGGGCAACCCAACATAGGAAGGCATGAAGCTGTCTTATACTGAGTCAGACCACTGGCCTCTTTTCATCAGGTTATATTGACTGGCAGTAGATTTTCAGGGTTTGATGCTTTAGCTAGAAATGTTAGAGGCTGAATCTTCAGCATGCAAAGCACCTATTCAATCCCTGACTGAGCTGCAAACCATCCTCGGGGGGGGGGGGGGGATCAACATTTTATTGAATATTAACACTACTGTCCACTACAGTAGGATATTTACTAACTGTATTGGATGGAGGAAGAACCCTACCCAATGAAGGCCAATTCAGAAGCACAGCCTACATGCATTACTGCCCATTTCCCAAATTGTAGAGAATACAAGTTCAGTACTTAGGCAGTAAGCACAACATCAAGGCTTAACTTGAGTATTTCACATTGGCCTTGAACAACAGCATCAAGGTTTTAGATATGAGAATCCTTACTCTTAGTTACGGTTTTGCTGTGCTGGTAATATTGTTTAAGAGGAACCACTAGGACCAGTAATAACTGAAGCACACTATTTCCTGAAACAAGAGAAGACAAAACTACAGAGATCTGGTCTAGATAATTTTTATTCAGTCTTAACAGTCATCAAAAGAAGTAACATGGGTCACAGATAAAGCACATACTTGTATCAGCATTCCATGCACACCTGCCATGTTTAAATGTGGTTTACCAAATGCACTGACCTATTTGCATGTGAGATTAGCACATCAGTTATCAGAAACCAAAACAGATGTGTCGCTGGTATTCACAAATGGGCCACAGTGCATTTCAGTATGAAGGGCCCTATCAAGAACTAGCACATAATTATACCATTAAACAAGACTTGGCTCCAAGTATGTACATTCATAACCTAATGCTACAATAAATCGTAAACTTTTTTTTTTAATGTACAAAGGCATCCTAGTGAATACAAAGTTCTTTACAAACACAAAGGCACAATGGTGGTAGAGTTACCAGCTCCATACCTCAAATATGGATTCAAGTACTTCTTGTTCTCAAACTGGATGGGGATAACCTTCAGCCCCCTTCTCCCTCAACCAAATTTTTGACAAGCTAAGAACATGTTGATGGGGACTGTGTTTATACACTGTTTCCTTTTACGCCTCTGAAACAGGCTGCAATCATATTAACAGTGGGCTCCGGATCATGTGTCCTATATCGATGTAGCCTTGCATTTTGAAACTGTCGTATGTATTGAGAAACTGCAATCAAGTACAGCAACCATCAGGTTTCAATTTAAATAAAACTTCTGCCTGTTCTACTGACACTAAGATTTCAAGTTGAAGTGTGAATTCAGATGTCTTAGGAAGTCCTCCCTGGATGTACGAGATGGTGGGAAAACCTTCTGACAGAACTCACATATTCCAGGCTGATCAAGTTCCGAGTCTACAGAAGCAAGTGCCAATAAGTCATTGTCTTGAGTGTGATATGGCTTCTTCCAGAGTGGCTGTAAGAAGTGGGAAAAAGAAGTTAGTACTTTGTGTAAAACAAGCGCCAGCTTTTCACTGGTTAGGGAATGCTGTTGTTTTGGTACATCTAAATATACAGTGTTTCACTTGCCTGAAATACCGGCTTTGCTTTACCTCTAGGCACAAGGAAAAAAAGATATAAAAAATTTGCAACTTTTTATTCTAAACGTTTTTGAGTCATCAACAAAGACATTTCTTGTTAACAATTTTAGCTGGATAGATTATATGCGGTATTGCTGCCTATTTCAGTGTATGCCAAAGTGTTATATTATATAAGAATTCTGACACAAATAGCATCCACATAAATATAAAATAAATGGTACATATTTCAGTAATGTCTTCAATACAAAACTCAATAGCTGGGTTATGAAAAATGCAGGAAGTGATGGGATTTCTGTTTTGTAGTCTTCTGAGATAGTTCTTGATCTTGCTTACTGCCCTACAGTTCTCAGTGGGTTGAGACTTATTCTTGTGAAACAATTTTCATCTTGTCCATGGACAGGTATGTAACCCATCCTTCCAAGACGCCCTTCGTTGATTTTTTTAAAAAAAGTCAATACATGTTTGAATGCCACTAGAACTGTAACAAAACTACCAGAGCTGAAAGCAAGGACAGGTTTCAATATCATTCATATGCTCCATTAACACAGCAATTTTATATTCTGGTAATAATTAAAAAAAGAAAGAGAGACACACCCATTTCTCCTAGGAGTTAATTCTCCATCTAAACAAATATTTAACATTTGCACAAGGCCTTAGCAGATTTTTACTAGGGATCTTTTATTGTGGTCAGTAATCAATCCTTGCAGAACATAGACCAATTAGATGTAATTACATCAAGTTCTAACAAACAGTCTACTTTTTGTTGGTGTAAATTGCTTTAGAAACCTGTCTAGGCACTGATGCATATTTTAAATATCACTGTGGAAGTGTATTTTTAATTACTTATTTGCAACTCCACCTTGATTTAAACTGGCAGCTTTAATAACTGTACTAAGAGACATGATTCGATGGCTACAATATTCACGCTATTCTTTTAGTATGTGTTTGTGGAAACTCATACTAATCAAAGGGCCTTATCTTGAGAATTCTGATCTTGACTCAATGCTGTAATACCATACCCACTTATCAGGGAGTAAATCCTACACAACTCAATGAGGCTTACTTCTGAGAAGACATCTACAGGATTACACTGTCAGATGATTTCCCTAGCACCTATTTACAAAGCGTCCTGCCTAACAATGCATTTATTTATTTATTTATTTATTTGTGATTTATTTTTCAGTGCGTAAGAAAGGTTTTACTGTAAGCTTTCTCACTTTTATTTTAGATATCTACTGACACTGTGCTTTTTTTATACCGCAGAATTATAAATGTTTGAAAATTATTATTAGAGCTCTGAACCAATTACCTTCCTTTTAAATGGGTGATAAATCCATTAATTAGGAATTTTGTTTGATATATGAAAAGATCATAGTCTAGCGTACAACTTAATAAACAAAAGCTAAAAGTTATTGTTGAAGGGAAACAGCATCTTTTAATGTTATATATTTCAGTTGCATACCAGAACCAGAATAGCCTTAAAAACAAAAATGCACATCCTTCCTTATCATGTAGCCCACTTGGTTAAAAGTTGTCCTTCCCAACTAATAAACAGCGAATTTACACTGTAATAGATGGTGGCTGCCCTCATTCTTCTTCTAATTATCCTTTGGTTGGTTGGTTTTTGTTTAAAATGCCACCATCATTTCAATGGTTAGCCAAACTGTGGCACTTGACTGTCTGGTAGGAAGGTTGTAACTCTTAAAGATTAATTAATATATGCAAAAGATCTGATGCATTTTCCTGAAAAGGGCTCTACATGCCCACGTTTTCTGGAATGCATGTGTTCTCTCTAAGTATTTACTTTCCCTCACTCTGCTTGGTGAACCAGATCCCTGATGACACAGAATTCACAGACACACCAGAACCCTAATTCTTCCATTTCATCTACATTCTTGTTCCCAGTATAACAGTTTTCAATCCAGGTGTTTAAGAAACTGCAATCAATTTTTTTATATATATTTAGTGTCTCCAAGGAAGAGCTAAATTTATTACATCAGCTGAGAGCCACGGCTCTAATGACTTATGCCTGCCAATTACACTGCATTTAAGTTTTCCCTCCTCATCTTTATTTGTTAACACATGTACTAAATACATGACAGAAAGTTCTTGTCTGCTGGAGGCAGGTTGGGTGGGGCAACATCAGGCGTGCAAGTTAGCACCATTTGGATGACAGGAAGAGTGTAACCAGTCTAGAAGAAACTCAGATGCTTTAAATGGCTGCTTTTTACACATGGAGGCAGAATGGTGAACTGCTCCAACTGGTTTTCAGCTGACTTGTATGGATATTAAAGGGAATGAAGCTCTCCACCTCATCAGAAAAGGGCACTTTCAGTGACTGCCTCCTAACTTTGAACCTGCAATCAGGCCATTCATGAGAGTAGGTGGCTGTCAGTGGGCAATTCTGCCTAACCATTCTGTGCGGACCCTGGGAGCTGAAACCATTATTTCTAAGCAGACAGAATCCTTAAGTTTCCCTTACTCTTGTTCGTAAGGGCTATCCATGCACTTGAACAATGGAAGTTTTTCTTGTTTCCTCACTCAGCTGGATAAGAAGGACTGAGATCTTTATTCATTAAAAATAATCCTCACTCTTTTCATGCTTGAAAGATAGGCATGCAACTGGAAACTATGAAGATAACAAAATATTCAAGCAAATGTATGCAGCTGCTTCTTTAACAAATTCTAAAATTGCATTGGCTTCTTTTGCCTAAATTTCTGGATAAGATACACAATTTTAACCAAAGGCCTTATGTCTTTCATTCCTTCCTAGATACAACTAACAAATATTGGAACTATTTTCTGTTGCCAGATTTCTTTCCAAATGTAAACACTTAAAATATCAAAACTTCCTGGCTACTACTGAATTATAGAACAGACCATTCACATTTTGAAATATGTGCCTTAAACTTTTCCCGATTCTTTCCCCCAAGAGTCTAAAATTTTCTAGGCTCACACCTTGAACACAGTGGCAGTTCAACTACAATTTTCCTGCACTTTTAAAGCCACATACTTCTCCATAAACTTACAATCGCATATCAGCTACTTCACATGCTTTAATATACAATGCAGGGTGCCATCTATTGAGAAATGAATACACAGACTAGTTAAAGGAACAAGCAGGAGACATATTGGAGAAGAGGGGGAATGTAACAAGTAGTAGAATATATGCTTTACAAAACCACAGGAATCTTACTAGTAATAGAAGAAATAGTTTAATTTGTTTTGATCCAGCCCAACTCCGAATCTGGTGTGACAAAAAACAAAAACTGGATAGCCTTCAAATAATTCAATGCAAAAGACCCAAAGCAAGTATAGAAAACAATAGACTTCAATATAAAAAATGTAATAATTTTGTAGTATAAATGTGGGGCTCCTTATGATTATTTCAAACTAAAAGAGAAGGCAGGCAAACTCAGTAACTTAGAAATATGGCCCTAAAATTAATGTCATCGATCTCTTAAAACAGGGTAACTAATAAAGGTAAACATTAAATGTTCAAATATTTATTTTCCTTGTGCATTAAAATTATTTATTTCATGATTGCATTGACACTTTAAACCTTTAAAATTTGGGCTATACTTAATTCATGTCAATTCATTTGTTTTCAGCATGATGAGTCTATTTAAATTATAGGAATGCCACTGAAAGTATTTTGAACATCACTGCAGCGCTGTTAAGGAGGTTCATTTCCTGCAATAATTGGGACTTTTTAAAAGACTATGATGATTTGTCTTATATTCAAATGTTTCCTTTCATCCCATAGCTGCTTGAAAATGCTAGGTCACTTTTCTTCAAGAGCAATATTTTTCAAAATAGAACTATTATCTGAATTTAAGCTATCTGAAACTTGCACATAGTGCAACCCTATGCACGTTTATTCAGAGGTCAGTCCCAAACTGCTCAGTGGTGCTTATATCCTAGTTAACTGTGTACAGGACTTCAACCTTATAGAGGTTTGGACTGCTGCAAGCATGGGTGAGAAGCCATCTCCCTTTCCAGAAATGTGAGAGCAACAAGGAAGCCCCTATTTAGAGGGTGCAGCAGGACCAAAACAAAGAGAAAAGAGGCTGAGGGAGGGAAGGACAGGGGGCGGGGCACAGAGAAAAAGCATCCCTGGAAAAGGGAGAGTAGATATTTATTATTCATTTAAAATATTTTTATCCCACCTTTCTCCTTAAAAAGGACGCAAGGTGGCTCACATGCTTGTGAACTGCCAAGATACAGGCCTGTGAATTTCCAAGCATTTGCTAAAAAATAATTTGTATGGCTTGGGTTGCAAATCATCTTCAGTTGTTTCAGAACCGAAGCCATAAACATTGTCCATTACCAAAGTGGTAAATGTGGGAGAATTAAATGCACGCTAAAATATTCTTGCTCCCAAAAGACTACCCATTCACATTGATTATACAGGGATGAGTCATTAAAATTTATCAGTGTAAATCTACTGTACACCCAAATCCAGAGATTTCTTTCTAGATGCAGGAATTCTAATGTATACACACACAGCCCACCCCTGAGTACTTAACACTGGAAAGGCCAAAGATTGACCTTGTGCCCTGCTTCGCACAAACATATGTACACTACCCACTAAGCTATAGGGTGGGGGAAATGAAACCATACACCACCTCAGGGGATGGGCAGAATACAAATGTAATAGAAAGTAAACATAAGGGCCTCAATTTGGTGTAATTTTAGATACAGTTGTGTGCATACATCTCATTTGTGCAGCAGAGATGCCTTAACGCTGGAGAATGCTCCACTGGCTGAGTGTGCATCAATCTGGGATGGCAGGTAGGTTGGACCGGGACCTCAGTGCAAGGCAAAGACATACAAGATCACCCTAAGGAGTGGGGAGCCTATGGTCGTTCAAATCTATTGGACTACAGCTTTCACAATCTTTTATCACTGGCCATGTGGGGTGGGATTGATAGGAACTGTACACTAAACATCTGAGAGAGTCAAAGGTTCTCCATCTTGTATCAACAAATAAAAGCTCAGAATGGAGAAAGATGGCCGCTACTACAAAGTAAAGCACACACTGATGACCTAATGACAATAAGGTATTTGGGCCGATGCAAGTGTTTTGAGGGTTCTACATAACACATGAAGTGAGGTAATGGCTGAAATCAGTAGCAAGTCACAACTATAGTAGGCCCACCAAATCAGTGGAGACTACGTTAAGTTTCACACATTCAACGGCCCTACTCTAGCTGCAACTTATTACTGGATTTCAGCCAATACGTTTTGAATCCCCATAAGCTGCTCAGTTTTACAGCTCATAATGGCCATGAACAAACACAACATTATTATTTTAAAAAAGAAGAAACAGATACCTGCTGAGATGCTCTGGCAGTTCTCTCATTTGCTGCTGAGGAGGGAAAATTTATTTTAGGGTTATCTTGTTTTGGGAAATTAGTGGTTCCATAGTTGTTCAAAAAAGGTGCTTTAAGGACTCTGTCCAAAGGACTCTGGATGAGTATGTTCGTGTGGGCTGAGGCTTTGGGCATGCTGGTAGCTGCCAGATTAGACACAGTTGAAGTAACAGGGTCAGTGTCATGGTCAAACAAGATGCAGTTCATGTCACTGAAGCTCTCATCTTGACTTCCAAGATCCCTGTTAAACTGTGGATCCTGAAGCAAGGTTTGTGTCCCCATGTTGGATGGGATTGGCGGAGCATCTGGGGTACTCTGCAAGAAAGCAGTATCACTGTCCGTAGGTGGGAACTTCACGTTCAGTTGAGAAAGGGACTCTACAGAATTCTCCTCCTCATCTTGGTCCGTTTCTTTTGATGTGACTGAAGGGAACTGTGGAATACCTCTGCTTAGGTCCTTTTTAACCCAAGGGTTGCAAAGGTCATCTGCTTGTTCATCCGTGCACTGGATAGGCGTGGAGAATGGGATTTCTGTAAAAAAAAAAATTAAAGATAATCTCAGGCAGTGCTTCCAAACCTTGGGTAACCCAGGTGTCCTTGGATGACAAATCCCTGAAATCCTGGCCAGCACAGATAGTGGTGAGGGCTTCTGAGAGTTTAATTCAAGAACATCTGAGGACCCAAGGTTGGGAACCTCTGATCTAAGGAATTAGTTTAAAGTACACAATCCAAATTCCCCATTTGTCAAATTCCTCTAGAGCCAGCCCAGGCAACTTGTTATAAATTAAACACACACACACACCCCACAAATTTAAGGAATGCGGATCTTTGGACATTTTCACACACACACACACACACACACACACACAAATTTAAGGGATGCGGATCTTTGGACATTTTCCCCACTGGCACAATAATGACCATTGGGGATTCTCCCTGTCAATCCCTGTTTGTTGGGCAGAACCTTTTCCTGGAAACAGAAATTAATGCCATGTGATTGCCCTTGCACCTCAAACTGTATTCAGTGCTTTCTGTTAAGAGCCCAGCAATTAGACCAAGGTCCAAGATGGCTGAACTTTACAAGTCCACTGTCCTTTAGCACTGGCAATGCTTCTTCAGCTAGCTGAAGTTCAGTACAGCAACATCTAAAGGCCACATGTTCCCCACCTTCAACTAGACAGACCAGGGATTTTTTTTCAGAGGGTGGTGGTGGGCTACTTAAAACATAAATTGATGTGGAACGCCCTTTCTATATGGTACAATGCTGTCACAATTTCATTTCTATTAGATTTTGCTGGGTCTTGTTTCTCGCATGTCAATCATGTTATCCTATGTATGAGACAACAGGATAGACCCTACCAAACCGCCTGCAGACAGGAATGGAACTTTCTTGTCCCTCCCCCATCCATCTGCCTGTTTCCCATCAGAAGGATCCCCCATCCCATTCAGAAAAGGCTTTAGGTGTCATAGGAGGGGTGGGGGGAGATGTTGAGGGAAGCCTTTCCATTGAGTTGTTCTTCAGCTCCAGCCCAATGAATTGCCAATGGGAGAAGAATAGCTTTTTGTTTGTTCAATGTTATGTTCTGCCGTATTTTCAGCACGGAGGGCTACCAAGATAGTACAGCTCATTAAGGCTCCTAGCATGGTGCAGGGATCCTTTGGCTCATGAGCTCTATTGACCTACACCTCGCATCACGCCCACCCAACGTGGTCAATGCAAGTGAATGTGGGAACTGCAGTGTGAAAACAGCTGAAAGTTCCCCACCTCTATGCTACCTTTCCTGTAATAGACTTGCAAATGCATTTGGAGCAAACTGAATTCAAGCAACACATAGCATTTGGGCAAGACACAGAAAACCACCCTCACTATGGCTATCAGAAGCAAACCCTGAACTGAGCCCACTGCAGTCACGTGAACATGACTGGCTCAGCTTAGGCTAACTTCTTCCTAGGGATGCTGCAAAAGCTGCTTCTAAGTTGCAATAATTTTTAAAGTTGACCATAAATAGGCAAAACCCAAAGATTAGGTGCAGTTATTTTTAGTTTAGAAAATGAATGGTATAAATAGGTTTTTGATCACAAGCTAAAGTAGCAGTTCAGACCTAGGCTTATGAGCTTCCCACCACTAGCCACTGTTTGGCAATCCTATATTAGACTAAGCATGGCCTGATCTAACAGAGGGGGTTGTCAAAGGATTTGAGAAAATCTGGAAGAAGTAATTGAGCATAATTAATCTCTCAACCAAAATATACTTGTTGTTCGCAACACTCACAATTCAGTTAGAATATTACTGTGTGAGATTCAATAAAATGAGTGATTGTTACAGATTGGTGCTCTTCTGTGACTCTCTTACATCACCAGAAATTGAGCATCAGAGGCTGTGTGTTGCGTCCATCATATCAAGCTTCAGGATGTGTGAAGGAAAGGATGCAAATGCACAGGAGGTATTTAAATGCTCTTGGAGATGCATCTTACTGCACAATGATTAACACCTGACATACAATCCCAATACATATTTACTTTTAGCAGAATAATTAAGAAACTGTACCACTCATAGCATTTCCCCTATATGGACATAATCCCTGTTTAGCAAGTGGGAGAGATGTAAAGCACTCATATCTGAAATGAGGCAAGAACGTTTACTGTGTTACAAGGAAATGGGTTAAGAAAAACAGGGTGAGCAGTAGCTTCCCGACCCGAATACTTGCGGCAAAATGAACACTCACATCATACTCTGCAAGGGCCAGTGTGCATTACCCTCAACCTATACAAAAGGGAAACCCAACATAAGGTTCTCTGCCACATCGCGCATATATATATATATATATATAAGCACACACACACGATGGCTGCAATATTATAGAGGGCCACATAAAACAGAAAGGCAGGTCAGCTTGAAATATTCCATGCCTAGCACAAGAAAGCAAGCAAGATAGCTTTCGGCTGGAAAAGCTGTATCATAATAACTGCTGCAGTAAAGCAATACCAGTCACAGGTTCTCTCCGCAGGTTAAATTTACTCAGCTGGTCTGTCTGTGCTCTTGTTAGTGTGCGTATTCGGTGAAATTCTTCCTTCATTCCCCAGAAAAGGGTCTCCAGTTCATCTCTAAAAAATAATTAATTCAGATGTAACGCCTCACTCAATCCTGCTGTCTTTCACCAACCACCCAGCAAGCCTAACCCTGGGAACACTGGCATCACTTAAGACTCAAAGCCAAAACAAACAGAGTGCAGAAAATCTGTGATCTGGTCTCTCAACTTGTTTAAAATGACACCCTCAGAATAATGCCACTGATGGGGTAGGGGTGGGGTGGGATGGGGCCAATCTAGGGCAGGGGCTCAGGGAGGAGGAGGTGTTCAGCTCTTTCCCCCTGCCCTACCTCCACACCGAAGGGGCTCCCCCTCAGCTGCTATCAGTCCCTCTGTGGAGAAGAAAACTCTCATTTCCCTTTCCCTGGGACTCGTATCAAGGCAAAGGACCGGGTATTTATTCTGAGGAAATGGTATGGGAGGTTACAAAACAAGAAATAAATGATTTTCAAAACAATTTTTCTTGGTTTTGAATTGAAATCAGAATTTACATCATTTAAAAAAATGTTAGACTTTCTATTTCTAGCATTCAGTCTAGTAAACAGCATTAGGAAAAAAAATCTGTAATCCTCAGACCTTCTGACAGGGAACAGAAAGAATTGGGATTTAGTCATAACTCCTCCCTCCAAAGGGTCACTTTTGCTTACGATAAATTTAATACATATTTTTCACTCTCTCCTTACCCAGGATTTACTCCACCTCCAAAAATCTTCTACTCACTAACACACTTAGTCTGTAAAGATGCCCTTTCAGACACTAAATGTGCCATTAAATACAGCATGATTGCAGATGGTATTAATTTGGACAAGAAGATTGAGAAAATTAAATCCTGTGAAAATAGATATTATGTGAATATATATATTAATCACATCATGAAACCAAGTCTTTCTGGGTAGATATTTAAATCAATTTGACTTAAAACAAATTCACCGTAGTAAAACACTTAATGCACCTGATTAATAACTAGGTCAGAGTGTCTTCCTTGCTTTAAAGTTTATGTTGGGGAATTTTGGAATAGACTTCCATGTTGCTATTCTTCTGGCATTCAATATGAAAGTAAAATAAACCATGATAAGGCCCCTCTTCTGTACACTTTAAGGTTATGTAGAAGAGGGGGGAAAGCAAAAACCTCTTCTCCTATCATAACCCCAGTACATCAATAGTTAAGCCTAGTGGAATTCTCCAAACTATGCAACACTTAAGAGATAACCAGGCCTGGGCAATAGTTGTCAAGTACTTGACTTTAGAACTGTAAAAAAGCAATGGCAAATCAAAAGTCCCTTTAAGAGGGCAATGTCACTTTGACAAATGGATGTATGCCACCAAGGGAGGGGAAGGTAACGCTAAGCAGGGCCACTGTCATCTCCTGGTATGGCCAGTTTCGTCCAGTTCCTTCCACTATAACGACAGAAATGCTGCCTTTAGACAGAAAACTGGTCTGGCCTAGAAGCCAGGTTTTCTCTCCATTATGGATCTAGAATGCACAGTCAGTGTAAAATGGAGCTTCTAACAAGATTAACCAGAGAGGCAAAGATTTCAATGCAAAGATGGCCTTTTGCTTTTCTATTCTGACTGTACTTCCCCCCCCCCCCCATTTTCCCTATAAACCAACTGAGAGTGAGAGGCTGTTTGTGTTGAAGCAGGCCCCTTCCTGCCCTCTGTAACAATTCATTTATTCATTGGATTTATATCCAGCCTTTCACTCAAGAATGGCAGCCAAGGCAAATAGGTTATCACTCAACCCAATTGTCTGATGCTTGAATGTGGGTCTAGACATCCTCTTCAATGTTCAAGGGCAGGTTGAGAGAAGAAGAGAGAAGAACAAGGTGCACTTGTGGCTTTTAAAACCATTGAGCAATGGTAAATAAAAGGAACAACCAGGTTTTTTGAAATTAAAAAAATATATATATTTACTTGTCGTAGTTAGCTGCAGTGATAGCCCCTGGAGAGAATTCCTGGCCAGGTGAAACATGTTTTTCACTCTTTCCCTTTAAAAAAAAAAAAAAGAGGTATGAAAATAGATGTTTGTGCTACAGTCCTTAAGAAAACAAATGCATTTAAACAGGTAACAACTTCTCAACGGCATTAGCCCACCCTTCCCTATTTATAAAAGAAGAAAAGATAATTTGGAACATGTTAACTGGAAACCACCACATCCTCATTAACACAGCACACCCACAATATTTATACGGACAGATACGGAATTAACAATGCGATGCTATTCACACTGATGCATAGGGCTTGTAAAGAGGACACAATGTATTCGGGGTAAATAAGAGTGCCTGAAGTACTTAATATGCTTCATTACTTCTTTGCTACATTCTCTATTAATTCAGTGTCTTTTCATAAAAACACTTTAGCCTTGACATTCTGCCATATATCATACAAACCTCTTGAAATACATAATAAAACTGAGGCAACTAATGTTGTTTGCCAAAGATATTCGCCACATCCATTAGTTCGTAGGCTTACACTACCAAGAAAGCTATCGGTAAGGACTCCCATCACTGCACTTTTCAAAAAGCTGAACCATACCACCTGCATTGTCATGCACGGAGAGAAGTTATTATATTTGACTACCACCTTGTGGATTAGCCCAGTATTACATGGGCGTTTTATTCAAAAGCCTGTTCCTAAAGTTGATAACAATAATCCATCTTTGACTACATGGCTTTCAAAACTTGAAGTGTTATCTGGCAAATGAAGAAAGCATGGCTTTTAAAACAAGAAACACAGTTACTAAAGGCAAGGTAGATAGAACATTTCTTGATCTGAAATTACATTTATGTGCAAAAGGCAGAGGAGTTGTATGACAATTACTGTTCACAAAACGTACACCTTCAAATGACATATGAAAGAGAAATCACCAGACAGTTCTCATTGGAATATTATACATAACCAGGGGTGGCAGGAAAGCGGGGGGGGGGGGGAGTGAGAAATAAGATCTGCACCCAGGATGTAGGTTCACAAATGGACAAACTGCATTTAATTTATGGTTTAAGACAATGATTAATACTCTAACCAAGAATCTTTCACGTCATTTGTATGCATAACTAATAATATGTGACATAACAGAGCTTTATCCATTTAGAAATATTTAAACCCCCATTAATATTCTTACCTCCTTTTCATATTTTGTTATCTGTGTGCAGTTTTGTGCTTCATTTATTTCTTTCAGCTGTTTTTTCAGCTGCCTTATTTCATCTTCTTTGATAGTGAGAACAGACTCATATTTCTTTTTCTTCAAATTACTTTCCTCTTCGGTTTGTTTTAATTTTACACTCTCACTCTCCAATTGTTCCTAAAACAGGAAAAATGCAGCAGCACAGTTGGTTAATTCCTCAGGCTTTGAGGAATGGTATTACAGGATAGACCGTTATAGGCTAAATGAAGTCTTAGCAGGCTGTGAAAATGCTGTGAAAAAGGCAAATTCCATGTTAAGGATCATTAGGAAAGGCAATGAACAATAAAACCGCCAAGATTATAATGCCTTGTATAAAATCTATGGTGTATGGTCCCCAGTCCTTGCATCTCAAAAAGGAAATGAAGGAGTTCCAGAGAAGGGCCACTAAAATAATCAGGGGACTGAAACAACTTTCGTATAAGAGGTTACAACCTATGGGGTTTTCTGGCTTAGAAAAAAGGCAAATAAGAGGATACATGACAGAGATGTGTAACATAACACATGGTGCAGGGTGATCCAAGTTCATCCAATTTACCTGAATGGTGAAAGAGTCAGACAGAAATAAAGACTTCTTTATACAGTATGTAATTAAACTGTGAAACTCTCTACTACATATAGTGATAGCTATCAATTTAGATGGCTTTAACCAAGATTATTGAAGGAGTAAGGTTATTAATAGCCACCACTCATATATTACCTTCAGGATCAGAGGCAGCATGCTTCTGAATACCAGTGGCGGGGAACTACAAGTGGGAGGGTGCTATCTCAGCTCTTAGTTGGGCTGGACACCTCAATCTACTGGGACTGAACACAGGTTGTGGGAAGAGTTTTTGCCTGCGGTACTGCAGTTTAATCACTGCACCATAAGGCTCTGCTAGACCCTATTGATCTTTGGGAATCATGAGAACAGGATATTCAACTTTATTAGCCTTTGGTTGGAGTCAGTGGAAATTTTTCTCCTGTGTTTAAATGAAATCAGCCTTGTACACACCACTATCATATTTGGCAGAAATAATTAAAACTCATTTATTGCGAGACTCAGACAAATCTCCTTGCGGACAATTATTCAAAACAACTGCATGCAATTTTGAACACATGAACAAGTTACACCAGTGGTACAAATGTCAGTGCTTATAAACGCGAATGATTTTTTTTTTGCTTATTCCATTTATATACTCTATTCACTAATATTTAATTAGTTTCAGAATATGCTGAAGTCAAGATAAAGTACATTTGAAGAAGGTGACAATAGTTTTCAAGCACTGCAATTTCTGCAACAGCTTAGATGTAGCTATTTAACACTTAATAATTTAGAATTTTGCAAGTGTTCAAGCTATAAAACTTCAAAGATAAAGATATTAAGGCATTTAAAAAGAGTGCTTTTTTCATCTATTATTATGCTATTAATATTCTGCACATTCTCAGTCTATAACAAAAATAAAGAAGCTTCAGTGAGAAAGGAAGAAAAAAAATCCATGAAGTTACAGAAGCAGCAGCAACATTTGCCTTTCTTAAGGCCCAAAGCTTTGTACGGATGCATGGCATTTTTCAATTTTCTATGAAAAGAATCATAATTCAGCTCCTGTGGGTAATTAAAGTCAAACAGGTAAACAGATGTAGATATAGGTACAGATACAGACATAGTCAACTGCAGAATATATGGGAAATTAATCAAAATGAGGAAACACAGAGTGCCATAGGAACAATGTGAACACTGATAGCTAATGTCCATCTGAAAATTCTACAATGCAACAGGAGATAGACAGACAGACCACTGGACTCTTATATGCTTTGCCTATCCAGCAGTAAGCAAAATGATTGAAATAAATGTGCTGTTGTTCAAACTTGGCAAATAGGCTACTAAGGCGGGTATGCTTGCCTGTTCCTTAACGGGACATACTTCTGAGCAGACATGTACTCAATCGTACTTTAAAGTGATACTGTGGAGACAACTATTTCACCAGATACATAGCTGAAGGGGTGGGGAGTGGGGGCTTCCACCGCTAAAATGGTGGCGGCTTATCTTTTGTAGTTGGCTGAATAGGTGAGTGAGTTTGCATATCTGGCTATGGAGCCAGGGTCAGGAGTTCAATTCACCACTGTGCTTTTAGGAGGAAGAGACAGCCTGTGTCGCTTAGGGCAAGCTGCACAGTCCCAGAGTGCCACCGGAAAAAAGGGAATGATAAACCACTTCTGAGTATACCTAGGAAACATGTGCAACAGCTGCCATAAGTTAGAATGAACTTGACGGCACACAATAATGTTATCTTTTTGTAACGTATGACAATCTGCATAACAGGAATATGGATGAGGACCTACTGATGTTCTTCCTGCCATCAGTTCTTAGATGTTTTTCTCAGTCACTCCTGGTTCCCTTGAATCCTGCCTCATACCACTTTTGCAGCGTAGCAGCTGCTATAAACCACTTCCCTCCCAGGCCTAACAGCATGGGCCACATGGAATAAATATATAGGCTGTTGCTCATCCTCATATCAGAGCTATCAAACCTGATGCAGAAAACCCCTTTGTCAGGAAAAGACCCTGCATCCTCAAACATGGCTTACCACATATCCAAATTTATTCATACTCCAACAGCTAACATGTCATTTAAAAAGAATACTGGGAAGATTAAGCTGCCCAGAATTCCTGAACAGTAGAGGAGTCTATGTTCATATACTCATGCATCACAGCCAACACCCATCAGGCTCTTTGGAACTACAGAAAGTAAGCACACAGCAAATCCAAAACAACAACAACAAGAACAACCACAATAATCTTAGAATTGCAGAGCTGGAAGGGACCTTATAACTCATCAAGTCCAGCCCCTGTCAGGGAGGCACAGTGGGGAATCAAACTCCCAACCTCTTGCTCCGCAGCCAGATGCCTAAACCACTGAGCCATCCAGCAGTTCTAAATCTAAAACATCAAGCTATTGTTAAAATCATTCCTTTCTGTATTTTCTGTGTCTCTCAGGGAACATATGTTACTAACTTTTATAGCCATAGTAATAGAATTAATATTAAAGAAATAGATAATGCATTTTCCCCCCCTACTACTAACACATATAAGTTTCTCTGGGAGCCAAGGAAGTTCACTACAAATAAAAAAAGAGAGAAAGAAATAAACAGCAAATTAAAGATGTATATATTGCTCAGATGATGACAGATTTCTTAAGAGTGAACAGAAAGACCTTTCAATGTAAAAGACCAAATCTTTTTAATGTTAAAAGTTGATAGTGAAATATATTCTAGGATGAAGGCTTTCTAAACACACATTTCTCATGATATAGTGAAAAAAGTTAGAGTGCAGCCAGAAAGTGGATAAGGTTCAAATATTTAAGAAGTTAAGTGCAAATTGAAAGAATGAAAGATTGAAAAAAGCACAAAACTAGAACAAGAACACTTTTAGCTTCTGGCCCGTGGACCTACCCAAGGGTTTTCCACACTCTTAAATGACACTGTTCTTTCTTCCTTGCTCCCCACTTTTTTCTTTTTTTCTTTCTTGAAACTGCCTTCTACAAGGATCAGCAACCTCATACAGTCTGAGGGTCATTTATGGGGTTTCTCAAGACACAAACAAACTGCAATTGGAACATAAGAAGATCATTCCAATTTTACAACTACGCTTACAAAAGCAGCCATGGCTGTGTTAGGGCTTCAAACCTTCTGAGAGAAAGTGGAGAATAAAAGTGGTTTCGAACTAGCAGATTTTTACTAGTCAGAGAACCAAGCCTGGTGGCTGCCATGCTTCTTTTGCAGTTTTAGATTATCAAGGGCCTGGATCAAACATGAATACTGACCAGGTAAATAAAGCTTTAAAAACAAACACTTGACTCAGAGCTACTGAAATTAACAGTACTTATTTATAAATAATACTATTACTGAATATTTATATATGTTTTCCAAGTGCCATGTAGGTTTTCAAATGTTCAAAGTCATAAATTCATGTTATTTTGTCACAAAGCAGTACCATGTTCCCCATCGGCACCAGGCACACCACATATCCTGCTGGTAAGGAACTGAAGCCAAGAGGCAGCTTGCCTCAGGCCACTGAGTGAGCCAAGAGACTCTTGGTTTGCAACTTACAAGCTCAGCGTTTCTGTTACTGAAGTACAAACTGGACAGTTGGTTGTCCTTATCACTCAATTTATTCTTAAAAGCAGATAGCAGAGAAAACACTGAAGATAATTTCACAGGGGGTAATCACTCTTAGAAAGGCTTCTAATCTCCTTTTCTGCTCATGAACTACTATGTCTATTCAAAACATTTTCTGTTTTGGTAGTAATAGCACCCTCTGAAATTATCCTCTGACAGTAGTTTCTGTTTTGTTTCCAGTTTCAACTCTCTGAAGCTGTAATTGCAAAACCTTGTTGAGAGAGAAAGAAAAAGAGATTTGCTCTCAAATTAGATGTCTGATGTGTAAGTATCAGCTGTTGCTAATTTCATAAAACAGGTATTTTTTTAACAAATTAACACGTATGATTAAAATTCGCTTAGTCAGAAATACAGCATTCCTCAATGATTTTCTAAAGACCAATCCTAAAATAAAATAACCCTTCAGCAACAAACTTGATATTCATCATCATCTGCCTTCAAGTCAATTCTGACTTATAGCAATCCTTTTTCAGGGTTTTCTAGGTAGATAATACACAGAAGTGGTTTATCATTCCCTTCTTCCGGGAACGCTCTGGGGCTGTGCAGCTTGCCCGAGGCCACACAGTCTGGCTCTACCCACAGGAGGCACAGTGGGGAATTGAACTCCCAACCTCTGGCTCCACAGCTAGTTTCCTAAACCACTGAAGAGGAACGCAGAAATCTGCCTTAAAAGCAGCCAGATTATTTATCTAATTGGTCACCTCTGGCAGAGGTTCTCCATGATCTCCAGAGGTGAGGTGTTTTCCATTGCCTGTTATCTGTTCCTTCTACCTAAAGGTATCAGGGACGGAATCTTTTGCCCAAAAACCACATGTTGCATCATAAAACTATAGCACTTCTTCCATGCTCTCAGAATATTGCTTACAAATATCCTCCCCAAACCTAGCTATGTGTACAAACTAGAGAAAGAGTAATATGCAAGAGGACAAGTCTAGACTATGGTGTGGAAGTATGCGATACAGCCACAGCTCAGAACATTAAGATTTAAACATTAATCAGTTAAACATTAGAAACTGGAAAATTAATGTGGTGGTCTCAATGTTAAAAGCTGAAAATGGTAACTTGTTAAATTGGTGTTATTAATGTGTTAATTTTAACATACGGTTTAATGAACTCTCTGCAGAGGGTGCTTGACATTCACACTTCTCTCCTCCAAAGCAAAAACACCTATACCCCACTTTACAAGCTAGATTTATATAGACAGTCTAACTTGGAAAGTATACATGGAATTAAGACTGTATACACAGAACCCTTAGAACAGCATCAAATCTATATTATTTCTTTGGGCTTCTCGGAGTTACTGCCTAAGATCATCAAGCGTCTCAAGACGGGGACCCACTGCTATGTAAAAGAGCTAATTAGCTACTCCTAGTACAGTTCTTTAGCACAGCGCTACACAAAGTTTTGCCTAAGAGTACAGGCTCAAGGTTTCAGAGAGCTGCTGACCTACTTGATTGCAGGTAGCTACTAAGGTCATTTTCCACTTTCTGTTGCACCTTCCCCTACAGTATTTGTACAAGGGAAAGGGCGAACCTACTGCTGAAGCCTAGTCAAACTGCCCAGCCCACTGGTGCCTGCAACTCTGCCTATTTGGATGCAACACAAAATGAAATTTTAAATGCTAAGCAAACTTGTGACTAGGCTTAAAAGTAGAGTGAAAATCCAATGATGAATACCTTCAGCAAAGGGTTAAAATAAGATTAATCCTCCCCACACCACCTCCAAACTTGTACCATTCATTATTACAGGGCAGTTTGCATCCACACCAGCATCCTGGTTCCCCATAAGCTAGTCCTTCACGTTTGATTGAATGAGAGCTATCATTTTCTCATTATATATTGTTGGTTCCAGTAACAAGGAAACACAGCCTATTATTCTGTTAAGTGTTGTGATATACCTTTTTTTTACACTGTGAAAACTACCTCATGTCTTATGAAAAACACCATACCTTTAAAAGCTTTTCTCTTTGCATTGCCAGTTTCAGCTTTTCATTGAGTTGATGTGGATCTAAGTTCAGTAACGTACCATTTTGTCTTGTTTCATTATCTTCAGGTACTGCAGCTTGATCATACGCATTAACTGCAAAATAAACAAACTTCTGTTGTTTTTCATCAAACATATTTCTCGCTGAAACAATCATTAAACAAATATATTTTAAAAGGTAGAACGTGCAATTTTTGTGTGTCACCCTGCTACACATTTTGGCACATGAAAGATAGTCTAGAAAACTTTAAAAGTAATACATTTACTTCTACATGATCCATTTAGGAGGATCTTGCTTACATGGAGGCAAGCCCTGCATAGGAAAAACGTTTGCCCACTAACATTTGAAGTAAAATGCAGCTGTGTGTACATGTCTTCCTCTTTATTTATAGACTGAGCAGTAATTTTTAGACTAAAGCACACTTAGCCAAGTTTTGAAAAGTTGCTTTAAAAAAGAAAACTACAACTCCCAGAATGCCTGAAACAGCACAAAACAAGCTCTTAACTGAAGACTGCACGGCAGTCTTGATAAAGTGAGGTCATCTACCGCACAGAAGTGTCCGCTCTTACAAACACCTCTCTCAAACCAGCCAGATGCTTCATTCTCTGTTCACCTTTTTCTCAGTTATTTGCAGCATTCAATTCCATGTTTTACTCCCTGCTTTATTTGCTTTATTTCTACTTCCACTCCTCAACTCCCCATGGAAGCAGGGCTCAGTATGAGTTAAGGCACTCTAAGGGCACAATTCCAGAACTAGAATATGAGGTGTCAGCAGATTTTAAAAAAAACATATCAGCAGTTCCAGGCTGCTTTCCCCTAACAATCAGCAGTCATCCATTGGTTTCACACTCGGAGGCGAGATTCAGAGGCTTGCACTCTGAATCTTCACAAAGCACAACTTAACTCCTGAAGGAGAGGCCACAACACACCCAACAAGAGTATCCATCCGTATGACACAACACATGTCAGTTTTTATCAGTCCCTGCTTCCAAGCAGGAGCAGAGGTTTCACAAGTGCTTTGTAGCCCTCACGTTAAACATCTGAGCCACCAAGCTCATGGCAAAGGCCTTTTAGTTACCTAGAATCAGAGAATAGTGAAGTTGGAAGGGGGCCTATGAGGCCATCAAGTCCAACCCTTTGCTTGATGCAGGAATACAAATCAAAGGATATCTGCCAGGTGGTTGTCCCATTTTCTCTTGAATGCCTCCAGTGTTGGGGCACTCACCACTTCCCAAAGTAATTGGTTCCACTGTTGTGCTGCTTTAACAGTTAAGAAGTTTTTCCTGATATTTAACGTAAATCTGGCTTCCTTTAACTTGAACCCATTGTTGCGTGTCCTGCACGCTGGGATGATCGAGAACAGATCCTGCCCCTCTGAACAACAGCTTTTCAAGTATTTGCAAAGTGTTACATCACCTCTCTGTCTTCTCAACTAACTCATAACTAACCCTACATAATCTGAAGCTCACATACTAAAAACCTAAGAGTATTTAAAGACAATTTTTATTGTGCTAACCCAACTCGAGTGTATTTCTAATGTTCATGTTTTATATTTTTAAAATGCCTTCCCATTTTTGGGAAAATAAGCATTTTACATATACACACATTCCAAATAAGCTTCAAAGATCTTTCAATGTATGTGTGTGCATATATAAATATATCCATACAAATGTATTTTATTTATATGCCACCTTTTCCCCAGAACTGAGACCCAAAATGACTTACAGGTCAATTTAAAACAATAGCAGATTAAACTACAACAAAATGACAGACATTAAAACAGAATTAAATTCACTTGTATGATTAAAATGCAAATAAAATTAAAACTGTTTAAAATCAATTTAAAATAGTAGAATAATTTAGCCTAAAACAATGAGAACAAGCACATCCACTGGGATTTAATAACTGGTGACTCTTAATTGTCAAAGACTTGATTAAATTAAAAAAATTATTTGTCAATGAAAGGTGAACAGCGAGAAGGCAGCAAACTTAGTCTATGTTAGTAAGGAGTTCAAAAGCCTGGGCACAGCCACTGAGAAGGCCCCTTCTTCAATATATCTGTTAGCTGTAGCAGATTTACACTGCAAGACCAAAACCATCAACTAGTTTCATGGCACCCTAAAGTCAAGATGCAAGGTAGCAGATTGAGTTCTATTCCTGCTCCCTTAACATGGACAGTTTGTGAATGCCATTGATATACACAGATGCCATTCCTTCCAGGCATCCTTCACTGCTTGGTTGACAACTAAGAAGCCAGATGGTGGTATCCAGGAAAGCTAATTTAGTTCTAGGGCTGCTATCTACATTAAGCAGACATTTCTCATTTCTATCCTAAACTCTTCAAGCACAACCTGAAGAGGTCAGATGTACCTAAATCCTACTAAAAATCATCAACACCTGCATCACAAACCTCTTCACTTCCATTCAGAAGTCCAGATAAGTGAAACGGTACATGTACAAAAAGTTGCAGCCTTACACATACAGGGAAGCTCGTGACTCCCACTGAAACCTGTGAAAGTGACACAACCCAACCATATGGGATGTATTCCCAAGTCCTTAACCACCACCAAAATATATACAACTTCAACAGAATAAATACATAGTAAATTGACCAAATTACATTTAAAAAAAAAAAATCAAGTAGAGAAAACACTTCCCCTCCTACCCCACATATAAAAAATAGCAAAATACAACACACACAAAGAGCCCCCTGCCCCAAAAACCAAGAAACACAAGCAAGAAAATAAGGCAAAAAAAGAGTGCAACTCCCTCACCAATCAAAACTACTAGAATACCAGGAGATTATCTTCTCTGTACCACTTGATGCCTTCTCTTCTTCTTTGAGTCCAACAGGCAGCAAGTCCAGCCAGAAACAACAATCCAAGAAAAGAAAGGAGCAAAAGCAAAACAGAACAAAACAAAACAAATAAAAACAAAAACACCAAAGGGCAGGAGGAATCTCCAAAGAAAAAAATCCAAAAAATAATCCTAAGGAGGCACGCCCGCACAGGCAGGCTGTCTGGCAGCAGCAAAAATAAAGCAATAAGATAAAAAAAAATCTCCTCCCCAAAATTAACAAAATATGCAAAAATAAGAAAAAGGACCTAAGGTGGAGGATCAGGCAACTGGACAAAGGTAGGGCACTGAAAGTTTACACGAAAGAGGGAACATGAAAGAAACACAAATCCCCCCCCCACCCCAATTCTGTAAACTTGAATCATTCGTGTTTTAGAGACTCTGTTTTGGCAGTCACCAAAAGACATGAACTACAAGGAGGACAGCATCTTTCACATTTTGGTGTCTTTCATTAAAACACAATTTGAGCGTGCTGTCATAGTCTCTTCGTATACAAACAGCTTAAGGAATAAACAAGTACTTCAATTTTTTTTCCGAAGTATAACCCAAAAACTGAAATAACGGGCTCTGACTGTCAGATCACTTTACAGCAGATGCAGGTTCTTCTCTTTTACCTTTCAACACAGACATTATCAGGACTCTTAACACCAAATCCTGCACCATAAGGCAGAACTAAGAAACAAAGAGTACTATGGCTCAATACAAACTACTACAGCAGCCTAAGCACTGCCAGAGACACGATTTAAAAGCAACTTCTGCTGTACTGAGGTCGGCAAATCCTTGAAAACCTGCTGGATCATTGCATTAAATGTGCACTGTGTGTATTTCTGAACATTCATGGGCACATGCACATACACACAATGTACCTACCTCTAGTGGCACTCACAGAAGCCAACTGCAACTGGAGTTTTGCAACAACACTTGTCAGAAGATCAATTTTTTCCTGTTGTTCACATATCTGTTTTTCATAACTGTCTGTCTGTAAAAGACAAATTAATCAGAGGTAGTCATTTGGTGTTGATAAGGGGATTTACCTCAGAGAAGCATACAACCTGCCTGGGCTAGAGTACTGGCAATGATGCACATTGTTTAAAACTCATGCATTAACACCCTTGTCCAACAATGTAGTTTGTCATTAGCAATGAGTGCGGAATTCAATGCCATGAGATGTAGCAATGGTCATAAATTTGGACAGCTTTAAAAGGAGACTGGGCAAATTCATGGAGGATATGGTTATCAATGACTACTAGTTAGAATGGTTATACACTATAGTGTCTCTCCTGTGACACCATGCCACTGAATACCAACAGGAGACTGTTCTTGCACATATGTTCTGTTTGCGGGTTTCCCAGAGATATCTAACAGGCCACTATGCAAAACAGAAGGCTGGATCTACTGGGTGCTTGGTCTGATAGAACACAATTCTCATCCTATTTGTCCAATACTTTCATTTGTTGCAACAGCTGAGGAACCAGAACATTCTGTTTCGTTTGTCCCATCAGTTTTCACTTATTGCATTTTTATACTACCCAGTCCTCCAGGGTGGCATATACAGCTTCAGTCCACCCACTGCCACAACAACTTTATGGGGCAAGTTAAGTTGAGAGGTAAGGACTGCCCAAGGCTCATGATGCTTCATGGCTGAATCCAGTTCTCTAACCCCGTCCGAGCTTTTAGGAGTTAAGTGCTTAAGAGTTTAGGTATTAACCAGACAAGCATTTCCAAAAGCAAGTGTTAATGGGATGTCTTGGGGCATTTTAACAGTCTTCAATTATTGCCAAGTAAAGGTAGTTTTCTTCCACAGAAAAATTAGTTATCTCAGTGGCTGGGTAAGAGCAACATTGTAATTTCTTTAACGATTCCCATTTTCCAGAGTCCCTAAGATCACAGTTTCTGGTAGTGGTGGGGCATCTTTGGGGGGAAATGCTTGGGCTTTCATGCATAAAAGAGTCAACCTGCAGCCAGATACAAAATAAAGCACCAAACAATCATGGCAACAGAAACTCATAACCTCCCCACCTCCACACAAAAGAAAGGTTACTTACCTGTAACCATGGTTCTTCAAGTGGACCTCTGTGAATTCACACAAATGGGTTTGACAGCGCCTGCGCTGGTCTTCTCGGAATCTTCTAGAGCTTTTTTTTAAAAAAAGTAACAAGTTAGAATTGCCCCTATCGCGCATGCTCCGCCCGCCTCAGCCTTCAGTTCCTTTTTATCCGCCACAATAGCCCGAACTTATCGGAGACATAATCAGTGACGGATAGTGGGGTGGCTGGGCGGGATGTGTGAATTCACAGAGGTCCACTTGAAGAACCATGGTTACAGGTAAGTAACCTTTCTTTCTTCTTCGTGGCCTCTGTGAATGCACACAAATGGGTGACTAGCAAGCTCACTTACCGGAAGGAGGGCCGTCACTGCAGAACAGAAGTCAAAACTGCCCTGCCGAAACTTGTCTCTCTTCTGGCTCGAAGGTCCAACCTGTAGTGTGTCACAAAAGTGGACGCAGTAGACCAAGTGGCCGCTCTACATATTTCCGGAACATCAACACCACGTAGCAACGCTGTAGACGTTGCAACAGCTCGGGTGGAGTGTCCTTTCAAACCTTCTGGGGCAGTCTTGCCTTGAAGTTCGTAAGCCAGAGCAATTGTGGAGACAAGCCATCTAGAGAGAGTGGAAGACGAGGCAGGTAAGCCCTTATGTGATCCCTGGAAGCAGAGAAAAAGCCTTGGTGCAGCCCGGAAGTCCTTAGTCCTCGAGGTGTAATAAACCAAGGCTCTCTTAACGTCCAGAGAATGGAGCATGCGCTCGATATCCGAAGCAGGTTGAGGAAACAAAGTTGGCAACGACAAATGTTGGTTAAGGTGAAAATCTGAAACAACCTTCGGTAAAAACGACACATCTGGATATAACATAACCTTGTCTTTAAAGAATTGCAGGTAAGGATCATCCGACCTGAGTGCTGCCAACTCACTTGCTCTTCTTGCAGATGTAACTGCAACTAGAAATAGAGTTTTGAACGATAGCAAACGTAAGTCACAAGAAGCCATGGGTTCAAACGGGTGACGCATGAGTGCGCGTAGAACAAGTGTAAGAGACCACTGGGGTACTGGAGGCTTGACAGGGGGTCGAATGTTAGATAATCCTTTCAGAAATGATTTAAGTGTCGGATGAGAAAAAAGACGTGCCGATTCCGAGTTCCGAGGTTGGAAGGAGACTATCGCTGAAATGTAAACTTTAAGTGTGGATAGAGTCAAACCTGAATCAAACAAGTAACGCAAGTATGTGAGCAAGGTTTGGAGGGAGACAGGAGAAGATTGTAACTGCTTTGATTGAGTAAACTTGATAAAATTGTTCCATTTGTATTTGTAAAGAAGGGTCGTGGACGGTTTTCTAGCCTTGTCTAGAACTTCTTGGATTGATGGCATATCCTCCACGCCGTCAAACTCAGTGACTGTAGGTCCGGATGAAGAATCTTGCCCGAGTCCTGGGTAAGAAGGTGTGGGATCCGTGGTAAGCGGAGAACATCCACAGCCATCCCTTTGAGGGCGGAAAACCAAGGTTGTCGAGGCCACCATGGTGCAATGAGGATGGCGTCTGCTGTCAGCTGTCGGACCCTGACCAAAGTCCTTTGTATGAGTGGGATTGGTGGGAAGAGATATAGGAGATGTGACTCCCACGGGATCATGAACGCATCTCCTAGCGAATCCACACCTCTGCCTGCACGAGACGCATATTTCGTGCACTTCTTGTTGATGTTCGACGCAAACATGTCTATTGACGGTTGGCCCCACCGAGAGCAGAGCATTAGAAAGGTATCCTGGTCCAGTTCCCATTCGTGGGACTGGCCCGTTAGCCGACTCAGCTTGTCTGCAAGTTGGTTGCTGCTCGTTGATATATGAAGGGCTATCGGAAACACATGGTGGAGGTAGCACCATTCCCACAGATGTATGGAGAGATACAGGAGAGACATTGATCTCGTCCCTCCCTGCTTGTTGATGTAGAACATGGTCGTGGTGTTGTCGGTGATTACTTGAACACCACGACCCTGTATCAGCGGGAGGAATGCTCTGAAGGCTTTTATGACAGCAAGCATTTCCAGATGATTGATATGAAGGCACCTGTCTTGACGAGACCATAGGGCATGGATCTTGTGTGGTCCACAGTGTGCTCCCCATCCCGTGGTGCTGGCATCTGTCGTCACTTGAACAGATAGTTGTAGCGGCCGAAAGGGACGGCCGACCAACAGATGTGGGATGAAAGTCCACCATCGTAATTGTTTCACTAGTTCTGGAGTGACCCGTAGACGTTTTCGTGGACTGTCCTGAAGAGGGTCGAAGAGCGCCAGAAACCATGACTGAAGGGATCGCATCTTCAGGCGTGCGTGTGTCAATGCTGATGTTGTGGAGGCCATGAGGCCGAGTAGATGTTGCGCATGATGAGCTGAGACGGCTGAGCGGGGATGAAATTTCTGAACAGCCTTCAACAACTTCAGAATCCGGTCTGGTGGAAGGAATAAGCGAGCTTTGACGGAGTCTAACCGTGCTCCTATATAGTCGATGACTTGAGATGGCACCAGGGTGGACTTTTTGAGGTTCACCATCAAGCCTAGGCTTTGTAGAGTGTCCAGAACAAATTGTGTGTCCCGCAAGGCCTTCTGTCTGGATGGAGCAACCACCAGCCAGTCGTCTATATACGGAAAGACTTGTACACCGTGGAGACGGAGGAATGCTGCTACGGGGGCCATGCATTTCGTGAACGTGCGCGGAGCTGTAGATAGTCCGAAAGGAAGGGCGCAAAATTGATAAATCATCTTTTGGAAAATGAACCTGAGATACTTTCTGTGGTGTTGGTGAATTGATATGTGAAAATACGCGTCCTTTAGGTCCACTACTGTGAACCAGTCGTTTTGTTTCAGAAGGTGAACAATGGCCTCCAGGGTGACCATCCGGAATCTTCGTGGATGCAGGTAAGTGTTCAGATTTCGTAAGTCCAGAATGGGCCTGATTCCGCCGTCCTTTTTGGGAACGGCGAAATAACGTGAATAAAACCCGTTGGACACGTCTCGATGTGGCACACGTTGGATCGCTTGTTTTTGAAGAAGAGTGAGAATTTCTTCCTCTAGGGCAGAGTCGAAGGAAGTGAAATGGATTTGACCTAGAGGAGGAAGCTCTAAAAATTCTAAACGGTAGCCGAATAGGATGATACTTAGAACCCAAGCGTCTTTTGTAATAAGGGACCAATTTTGATAGAATGGAGCCAAACGAGTGTCTTGCGAAGGTATGGAAGATGGAACATGGAAGTCAAAGGTACTGCTTCGTTTTCTTGGCAGGTGGGCGGTAAGGCTGACGTTTTTGGAAGGATGCTTGAGGCCTGTAGGATGGAGCAGAAGTGGGAGCTTGAGAGGATCTACCTTGATTATGTTTGAAGGGTCGGTAAGACTGTGAAGACTGTTGTTGGAATTGTTGCTGTGGATACTGTTTACGCCATTGGTTTCTTTGATATTTAGGCTGTTGGTAGATCGTGTAAGATTTAGCTGTCTTTTTTATTTTGTGCAGATTTTCTAGAGAATCGTCGGTCTTCTCATTGAAGAGACCCTTAGCATCAAATGGTAAGTCCTCAATACGTGATTTGACATCCTCTATGATGCCTGATGATCGGAGCCAAGCATGACGTCGTAGAGCAATGGCAGATGTTAGTGTCTTAGAAGCGACGTCCGCTGAATGTCGTGAGGCCAGCCGCTGGTGTTTCGCCACTGTAAGGGCCTCTGCGTAGGTATTTAAGAGTCCTTGACGAGTATCGTCTGGTGCTGCTTCCAGAGCTGGAAGGATTCTAGACCACAGCTGTCTTTGATAAGCCCCCATGGCAGTTTGGTAATTCGCCACTCTAAGCAGAAAAGTGGTAAAAGAGTAAATTTTTCTACCTAAAACATCTAGCTTCCTCCCTTCTCTATTCGTAGGCGTCACATGTGCCCTTCCGGAAGTTCTGGATGAATTCGACTGTACGATGATAGAATTAGGTACAGGATGTTTGGCGAGGAAACTAGTATCATCGCCATGAGTGCGATATAGATTTTCTGTCCTGCGTGTAACCGCTTGAGAAGTGGAGGGTTGGTTCCATGATTCTTTGATAAGAGACATCAGAGCCGGGATGAAGGCGAGGCTTAAAGGCGGGGACCTCTCTTGGTCAATATCACCAAAAATCAGGTCATCCGTGGGAGGCGAAGGTTGTTCTGTTTGTAGCTTAAGCGTTTTAGCCATCCTAGAGATCATTTGAACATAGGACGAAAAGTCCTCCGAAGGAGAAGATGGATGTGGGTCGCCTGCATCCGAATCAAATGATTCTCCTTCCACAGGTGTTTCAGCAGGAGCAGGAGAGAAGACTTCGTCCTCCTGACCAGAAGAAACAGAAGAAAAATTCTCCTCTTGCTCAGAAGGAGAAGGTAGTTTTCTGGCCTTTTGCTTAGTCTGTCCAGATGTCTTAGTATGAGTCACTTTATGACCTGACTTCGAAGATAGCTTGGAGGTATTTTTGGGACCTTCCTTTTGCCGAACGTGGGTGTCGACGTCGTGTCGATGTCGACGTCGGGGCGGGGATGGGGAGGACGATGACGATGTCGAAGCATAGACGTAGCGAATTTTCCTACGCCTGTGGTAATCCTCCGACGTCGACGACGAGTCGGAGTCGGAGTCGTCGTATCGACGTCGATGGTGAGATCTCTTACGGTCGATCTGGACATAGATAGGGTCGTCACGTTTACCCTTCTTACGGTGTCGAGACGACTTAGGTATCACTACCACCTCTCTTCGGGGAGATCGACGTCGATCTGGAGAAATATGTTTTCTCTTGGCCGTCCGTTTTCGAGGTGGAGAGTTTTGCCTCGACGAGTTCGACGGCGAGAGAGGTACGATAGATGCCCGCCCGGTGGAAACAGGGCTGTAATGGGCAGATGTCTGGCTAGATAGGGTTGCGCCTTCTAGCTGACTAGGGCTCGGCGAGCGTTCGCGCCCAATAGGTGAAGCCTCCAGGTGACGTGGAGGCAAAGAAGCCGCAGCTTCCGACAGAGACTCTCGATCCCGAGAGGAATCCTCGAGGATCGGCGATGGTAACGACGCCGATACAGGAGGGATAGAACGATGTTCTTTAGTTTTCTTTTTCTTATCCGTCGACGCTGATTTTTTCTGTTTTACAGCCTCTTTTGATGATCCAATCGACGGGGTCTTTGACGTCGAGGTAAGTGCCTTTCTCATAGTCGAGGTAGAAGACTTTTTTGAGGATTTGTCGACAGGTCTAGAAGTCGACAAAGACGGGGAAGAGACGTTCGCCTCTGAACGAGGCGTAGCAGAAGGGTTTGAAGCAGTCTCCATCTCCGAAGGCTTCGACGCCGAAAGAGTTTTGTCCCACAAATAAATTTTTAACCGTTGTTGACGAGCTTTAAGAGCTGCCTTTGTAAATTTTTTGCAATGCCTGCACGATTGAGGCTGATGGGTATCCCCTAAACAAAACAGGCAGCGGTCGTGACCATCCGAGAATGGTAACTTACGGGAGCACGACACGCACCTGCTAAATGGCCCTGAGGGGGACATAAAGGATAAAGAAATGAGGGGAAAAATAAAGACTCACGACGGTGAAGATCAGTCCAAGAAAAGAAGGTGGGTTTCCGATAGATAACAGAGTCCGGGAAACCAGTAGAATGGCCTTGTAAATCAAGGCAAGCGAAGCGGGAAGCCGATAATCCAAGAAAAGTCACACAGTCCGAGGTCAAGGGGCAATAGAGAGTATTCAAAGTCCGTGTCCGAAAGCCAGTTCAAAGTCCGTGATTGATCCGAATAATATTATATTAATTAAGAGCTCTAACCGAGAAGTTCCAATCGCAAAGGCGGTAAAAAGGAACTGAAGGCTGAGGCGGGCGGAGCATGCGCGATAGGGGCAATTCTAACTTGTTACTTTTTTTAAAAAAAAGCTCTAGAAGATTCCGAGAAGACCAGCGCAGGCGCTGTCAAACCCATTTGTGTGCATTCACAGAGGCCACGAAGAAGAACAAGTCAGTATACTACAGCAGCCCAGCTGACCTCAGGAACAGAGAAAAAAAAGGGATGGGGGAACATCACTAAAACCCAAATTGAAAATGTACAACAGCAACATCTTGTCAACACTTCTGCACAGAGCACAGGCATGACAGCGAAAACAGACAGTAGAGAAGATGGTTTTGACAGTCGGCATGCACAAATAATTCTCTTAGAGTCAGATGGCAGCAACAAGTTATTGCCTACAAGATATACTTGTCAACCAAACATCCATCCGTACAGAGCACCATCTGGCCAGGATGACTCCAGTTTCTGTATATTTGACACAACTCCGATCTTCAGAGACTAGGAAAAGGAAGTGGCCAACCTGAAACTTTTAAGAAGACTTCAAGAGCTGTGCAGATTAAGACACTGTCCTGTCACTCAGGTACTCAAAACGTTGCTACAGGAAGCTCATAACCAGGACATGAGCGCTCTCTCACTTGCTTCCCTTTGTGAGTGGTATTCAGAACCATTCTACTCCTGATACTGGGGGTGATATAACTAGTAGACATGGGCAGCCTTATTCTCCTTGAATTTCTTCTATTCGTCCCTTAAAACCATTGAAACTGGTGTCCACGATCAATTCTGTGATGATGAATTTCACAGTTCAGCTATTGACATGTGAAGACGTACCTTCCATTATCTGTCCTAAATCACCTACCGGTTAACCTTCGCTTAGACACTCATGGCTGCTCCGACAAACTGAAGCTACAGAGCAAAAAACAGGCAGTCAGGGGGTGGGTTGGGGAGAAAAGCAAGAACACCTTTTGAGAGTCACCTGAACATCAGCTACAAAGGAATGTCCTTTAGAAAATAATTTCATACTGCTTGAACTGTTTCACCTTGCACTCAGGGAAACCACCTGTCCAACAGATTAGAAGCAGCCATCCTTCACTCGGACAAGAAACTAACTTTCTCATCAGGGTAACTGTATTGAATAAACAAGCCCATAGAGAGAAACTTGTGGGGATTCTGGGAATCACTACAGAATCACCTGAATATATAATACAACACGGTTAATATATTTAAAGTTATTTCTTTCGGCAAGCAGTTGGGTAAAATACTGTACTTTGGGCAAGCGATTGGAAAATGAATGGTTTTTCGTTTAACTCCACAAGTAAATGAAATAAAACACCAGTTTTTCTTGTTGATGTTTTAAATTAAAATTGAAAATCAGAGAGGTGTGTGGATTAATCCTAAGGCAGTCCCAGACAGGTCTTTCCCATGGACAATATAACACAGTGAGTTAATTTGGATGATTAACTAGATTTCTGTAGATGCTGCAGTGATTTATTACTTTTATGCAGGCAAATATTTCTCTTCGCTATATGTTAAAAACTAAAACTTCCAGAAGCCTTCACCACTAGCTGTGCTGGCCAGGACTTCTGAGAGCTGTCATCCAAGAACATCTGGGGGACCCAAGGTTGGGAAGCACTGTGTTAGTGATGATTCCACATGTAGGGTATCTAGGGCTCATTTGGAAAAGATGTCCCGTAATGATCCTTCTCCAGGTGGTTCTTCAACGGAAGGCTGCTTATTTGACAAGAACCAACCCTGAGGAATTGGTGAGTACTCCGAGTGCTGTGGAACATGAGATACTTGAAACGAGTGATTTCTGGCATTCATTGGATTGCTGATCCAATGTCCATCCACATCAGTGAGAATAAGGGCTGTGGATACGTGGGCTGGCCCTCAGTCGTCCATTTTCAGAATGGCCATGTATTTGTACAGGAGAGAATGATTTTAACAAGCACCTACTCCCAGGAATCGGAGGTGATCTACTAGTGTCATAGGGGATACTGGTTGCTATTCTGATGCAGTTGTCTACCTGCTGCTAAGCACCCTGGAGCTCTAACTCTAACCTAACAAGCAGCACTCTTGCTCTCTTCAATGCTGGTGAGCCTTGGATTTCTTGGGGAAAGGTGGCAGAGTTTCTTCTAGCCATCTGTGACTCTGGCTCGTGAACGGTCACCCAAAGTGAGATTGGGGTGGTAAGAAGGATGGGTAGAGGGGCACTTCCATCCCCAATAGAAGCTGACCAGCATGTCGTTCAGGACACAACAAAATGAAACTGCCCTCAGTATCTTGGTGCTCCAGTGTTGATCTTTCCGATTCCTCCTCCTTTTCCTGTGGTCGCATGGAAATGCAGGAACAAGAAGGGAGTTTTTTTCACTCTACAAGGAAGGAAACTGAACTGCAGCCCCCAGCAGAGACCTCTGCCTCCTCCACAGCTTTCTAAGAAGAATGTCCCACCCACCCCTGGAACTGGGCCTTCCCTAATTTATTTATTTCATTTTATTTGTCTTATTTATAGGTTGCCTTTTTCCCTATAAAGGGACTCAAGGCAGCTCAGAGTATTCTTTATCACTAGTTGGCCTCTTTCCCTTGAATTGAGCCCATCTGATTAATGCTAGAACTCAAATCCCCACAAACCTAAGGCAGTATTGGCCAAGGGTGAGCTGGAGGGGGGGGGGGGGCAACACAGTCCCAATCCCTGACTGAGAGCTCCTCTCTCAGGGCTCAGGCAGAGGTCTTCCCATCATCTGCTGCCTGATCTTAGAAAATGGAAATGGATGGGATTAAACGTGGGGTCTTCTGCATGCAAACCAAGTACACAAATGCAGGCTTAACTGTCTCCCTGCCAAAATAAGAGACTCTAACCACTGCCTTTCAACCTCAACATTTTAGTACCACCCAAGTGAATAATGTACCACCTATGGATAAATAAAGAGTGTGGAAGTTCCAGACAAGTGGTCAGCATATCACTGCCTCTTACAAAATGGAGACATGGTGGTTCCCTACTGTTGGTGTCATGCACTGCCTTTGCTCAAGCATAACATACTTTGGAGAAAGCACCTACAACAACAGCAACACCAGTATATATTTCAAGGCCTTATCACAGCTGAACTAAGAAGCAATCCACCCTAGAAAATTACAACCCTCAATTTAACAGAAGACACACAAGATCCATAGCCCAGCTTCACATCTGTTACATGCAAGACGATTGCAAATAATTAACAGAATTTCGCTGGCATTATAAAACTACACTGAACACTTTTGTTGTGCATGATGAGTGAGGCGACCTTTCTTCAGAAGGTGGTATAAATGTAATCTTAACTCGTAGCATTAGGGTATAAAACAGACACGTACCTTTTGCTTGAGCTCTTTCACAGCAGAATCTCTATCCATACATGCCTGCCGAAAGGCTTCATATGCCTTGTTAAGCTGCTCTGCAATATTTTTATCCATACTTCCCAGCAATGTCTCATTACTGAAGAGATTATGATTGCAGCAGATCTGGTTAAATTACTGGAAAAAAGAGGAGGAAGGGAAAAGGATTGGTTATAATAAATCTATCTTCGCCAGGCAATCCCTGAATCCATGCATAGGTAATATGGCGCCCTCCAGATGTCTTGTATTACAACTCCCATAGTACCTGTCCATGGCCATATTGGCTGAAGCTTGTAAGAGGGATTCTTCAAAACATTTGGAGTGCACCAGGTTGCCTACTCCCACCCTATGCAGCCAATGATGGAGTGTCACAGTAGCTGCGTACTCAACACTCTTATACTAGTACACTTCAGCCTACATGAAGGAGCAGCTAACACAGGATATTACCTTAAGCCTCATGAGTGATTGCCTTGAGGTATAGAGAAGCAACTGCACACAGGCAAATCTATTAAGTACACAGTCTGGGGTTGCTATCTTGCTCGTCCTTCAGCTCAGAGGGATAACTGGATGCACATCCTGACCTTAAACCATCACTACCATAACCTCTCTTAGGATGCTTAGCGTTCTGAAGTGCAAGAAAAATGAGGATCTATTACTAGGGGATGTCTAAGAAGAGCACAGGGTTCACCCCAAAGAAGCAGCACCATGTTTTCTGTATTGGATAATTACAGTTCTTTTCCCAACACCAGAGAGCTGGCTAGTTCTCGACAGCTAAGAAGGCCTACGTTCCCCTACATCTTTCCATCCTTCCAAGAAGGATTGGAAAGAAAGAATGCTTTAATGACTATAATGGATTATGCACACGTTTATCAATGTTTTTGCCTAAAACATGATGAAGTATACATTGAGAATAATGGGTTGGGTCCAGACTTTAGTCAAGAGAGAAGTTAGTCATGGCTCAAGTCCCATTGATTTTAATAGGCACTGACTTCAGTTAATTTAGCCTGAATCTAATCTACTGCTCTGTTCCAGTAGGTGCAAACAGGTAGCGTTCACTGGCTGAATAGTGTACTATCAATTTATGACAATGACTAGAGTGGTCAACTGACCAGATGGGCGGGGTATAAATACAATAAATAAATAAAATAAATAAAATAGCCTGTTAACCAATAAAATATGTTTTTCAAAATAATTAATCACTTTTTAACTCATGAACTATGAAATTTAATTTAACCATAATTTGCAGATTACAAAAAACTTCTGCTTAGATGTCTCTATGAAATACCAAAGTGAGGTTAGTCACAATTTAATAAACAAAGAAAAGCTGCTGATTATTGCCATATAGAAAAAAAATTCAATAGATATATTTCCATCCTATGCTAGTAACACAACATTAGTACTGAAACAGTAAAAAGAAGAAGAAGCTGTGCACTAGAAGTGGCCCTTCACTGATTCACAACTAAAGCTTCAGTTGATTAATGCACCAGATAAAGTTATTAGCAGCCTGCAGCTCGTCCAACAACACTAATGCAAGATGTGATAGTAACATTCTGGAGCAAGTACTCAAGCTGCCACAAAAATTCCTCAAAAATGCAAGAGACTTCCTAGAGCAATAGTTATGAACAAATATTACAATACACAGGAACGTTCTTCATTCCCTGCTTAGACCAAAACTTTGCACAGTTCTTAGCCACAGATTTAATGCTAGCTGGAAAACCCAAACCAATTATCTTTCCTCAGATTTAATACCAAACAAACAAGAACAGCTTCCAGAACATAATTAATTAAACGTGACAAATTTCTAATTTAAACAGAGTCAACTTTGGCACCAACAGTCTTTTGCTTTTCTATTTATTCTCAAGGGAAAACTATTATTATTATTTAAGGAGGCTTTGCCCATTTCTACAAGCTTCAATATCTCCAATCCTTTGGAAAAAGGCACAGAATTTCAGTTGAGATGGCAGGATTGATAAAGGTTATTTTAACAGCGCGATCCAAAGCAGGTTTACTCAGAAGTAAGTCTCACTACTAGTCTCTAATAAATGTGCTCAGGACTGCAGTTTAAGAATCAACGCCATTCAAAGATACATAGGCTGCAGTTCTATACCTTTTATCCAGGAGGTAAGCCCGCTGTATGAGGGACTTACTTTTGAGCAGGCATGCAAAGCAGGGTACTGAAAGACCACAATCCTATCACAGTTACCTGGAGGTAAAGCCAAATTATTTCAGTGGGATTTACCTCAGAATAAGCGTTTAGATCTACAACTGGGCTGCAATCCCAACTCTAAATACCTGGAAGCAAGTCCTGCTGTACAAAGTGTGACATCACTTTTGATTGCACAGGTGAAGGCGTCACCTGCCAAAGTACAGCACAGTTGCTTTTCCACAGTAAAACATTTGTGATTTTGCACAAAATTGACAAGAACACCACACTTAATAGACTAACATTATTATCAGGCTTTTGTGAGGACACGAGGGAGGGAACTCTCTGTTGGTGTTCCCAAACTGTGGAACTCCCTCCCACAGGAAGGCTAGGCTGCCGCCCCCACCCCCCTTTGCTGTCCTTCTGCAGGCAAGCAAAGACCTTTCTCTTCAAGCAGGATTTCCCTTTTTCCTGGCAGCTTAAGAGTTGGGTTGCGGTTTTTTGTTTGTTTTTCCTCTCCTCTTCAATGTTTACATTGGTTTGTTTTTTAATATTGTAAGCCATTTTGGGTCCTCTTGAGGGGAAATAAATAATCATGTACCCAAGAACTATGCAGCTTGCCCAAGGCCACACGGGCTGGCTCTACCTGCAGGAGGCACAGAGGGGAATCAAACTCCCAATTTCTGGCTTTGTAGCCAGATACCTAAACCTCTGCTAGCTAGCTATCATATTTATAAATACAATAGCTAGCTAGCAGATAGGTGATAGAGGATAGATAATAACAGGGCATGATGAGCCCACGTTGCCTCACATATACAGGAACTGCCTCTCTCTAGCAATCTATTTTACATACACTTTAAAATAATCATTTTGCAGATAAAGCACCATCATATATACAGATGAGTGAACTTTTCTCAATCTACAGCCTAGATCTTTTCCATTCTTTTTTTATGAATAGTGACCATTAGATTTTTTTTAAAAAGGCATATCTTCAGCCCTAAGGTGGTTTGTTTTGCTCTAGGAAGTGAACAGCCACTTTGATCACCAAAAACTCAAAAAACACGATTTTCAAATGGAATGTCTTGATATGTGTGCTGTGTTCTCTGCATGCATATGCTTTGAAGCGACTTTTACCCTTTTCCTGCAATTACTCAGAAGATGCCTATGTGATGTTTAGCAAACAGTTTCAAGTTATGTCTTGCAAAAGTTAAAAATAAGAGAGCGTCAAGACTGGCTACAGCAAAGCCTACAACTTGGTGTCCCAGCCACCAGCTGCAGGAGAAACCACCCAATAGATGTGAATAATGCCCAGATTGTAAAAACAATGTTTTTGTTTATCTTTTTTTAAGACATTATCCAGTAGATAGTTAACATCAGAACTGTTCCTTATGACTTCCTTTTTCAAAAGAGAACAGAACCAAAAACAACCTCTTCAGACATAATTCTGAAACAGGCTGTTTTGCAAGAGATTAAAATTTCTTGCAACACACTGAAATGCAAACAAAACATTTTTAAAAGACATTTCTGTATTTTTAAAGTATTAATTGAGACAGTCTCTTTAATACTGTTGCACCAGGAAGGGACAAAAGTGACCTTGGATCACCACAGAAGCTTCTCTCTTTGCAGCTTTCCATATTTTACCTGAAAGACAGATTTCCTTAGTTTAAGAGAAGAAGGTCAACAGGTTCAGCTTCAGTCACAAGAGGAAATGTGCCTGCTTAAAGTCTCCCTGCTTCAAAATTCTTAGAAAATTTCTCCTTGAGATAATCTCTCTTTCATAGCTGTTTATAATGATTTTCAAAGTTAGCTTTGACCTCAACTGATGGTAGATGGTAATTCCTGTATTTTTCTATTTATAAGATGCCCCCCCTTTCTAACCCAAAAGTTAAGAAAACTTAGCTGTGAGTATTCAGCCTCTGGGCTCAGAACACTTGGACATTAGGAGTCCCTGTTGAATCTGAGCCTACAGGCTCCACCTCCAACAAGGTGTGTTCCAATTGGTTTGTTCCACATCAACTGATGTCAGTTCCATAAGGCTCATGATTGGAGGAAGCTAAGTCTCCTGACTGTAGGAAGCTAAGCCTCCTGATTGAAGGAAGCCTGTTTACAGAGGCAAGGTACGGGCAAATTTGTTTTCTCCATGTTCTCAGCTTACTTCCGCGTAAAAGACGCCCCTCAAGTTTTAGTGTAATGAATTTAGGAAAAAGTAGTGTCTTATACATGGAAAAATACAGTACGTATGGAACGCCAGATCTCTCTCCCTTAGCTGAGCATAACAATTTCCACAGCAAATCTCTGCCTCTCCTGATACCCTGTTTTCCCAAAAATAAGACCTAACCTGAAAATAAGCCCTAGTATGATTTTTCAGGATGCTCGTAATATAAGCCCTACCTCAAAAATAAGCCCCAGTTAAGTAAAACCCCGCCCTCCACCATTGTGCAGCAACCAGAAGATGACATGACTGTATATGAATATATGTAGTAGATTGTTGTACATGGAAAAAAAACACCCATCCCCTGAAAATAAGCCCTAATGCGTTTTTTGGAGCAAAAATTAACATAAGACCCTGTCTTATTTTCGGGGAAACACGGTAGCAAATAATTGCTATTTATAAAGTACCAGCTACTCTTTAAAACCAAGGAACTGTACAAAAGATATAAAAGGGAGGCCCTGCCCATTAAGTTTGCAGTCTAATTTAATTTCAGAAGAAGCTCCACTAGATGGAAGCCTCCCTGGAGTTGAGAGAAGGAAAAGTGGGATTAACTCAGACAATGGACACAAGGAAGTGGGGTGAAGTGGCAGAGAAGAGAGAAGCATGCTTGTGCACTGTCCCCAAAAAGGATATAAATCAAAGGGGAGGCTGCTTGAAGGCAATAACCATCATTCCCACAACAGGAAGTGGGAAGCCACTATGCTATAGGAGGCAGAACAGGAGTGGGGAACCTTTTCAGCCCTCAAGGGTTGCATTTCCTCAGAAGAAACTGGAGGGATGAGAGGTTGGGGCAGCATGCTGACAGCAGTGGTACCTTAACCCAAAGTGGATGAAGACCACATTCTGGGAAAGCCTGCTTTTTTTGGACTGGAGGCGCACAGACAGCATGGCCAATGGTTAGCTGTCTCCCTTTTGATTATCCTTCCACCAGCAGGCATCACACAGATACCTCGTGTCTAAACTGGGTTAGCAAACCACCCTTGACTGGGTAGTTTTGCTTTCTTCTCCCTAATGCATGTTTGTATTTTGATTCTTTTTATTTCATATTACCACAGTTAACTGACTGGAGTGCCCCGGTTTGGCAGAAAGATAGGATATACATTTAATAAACAAATAATTTCCCCCCCTACATTTAGTATCTCCAAGGAAGGTGTCAGACTGTTAAAATAGATGTTTGCTTAAGCACATAAACTATTTTTCCTTCTATGTTTATGCTCTACTTGTGAGAATTTGGAGGGGGGTGGCTTTTCATTTTTTTAATGTTTTATTTTGCATCCAAATGCTTGTTATTAGGGAATACTACCTCAGCAACAATTCTTGTTTGGGCATTGATGAATTTAACTCTGTCATAATAGCCTGATTCAGGTGTTACTTGCTCTGCTTTTATCCATCACATGAGCAAGGGAGTACCTACCCCAGATTTTTAATTAACTTGAACTGTAGGGGCTGTTATAGAATGTTGTATATCTTCATTACAGAATGCTGTATATCTTGAACTGAGCTGGGTATTTAATCATTTTTAAAGGGTGGCTTTAATACTGTTATTCATTTAATACTTTTTAAAATTTTATATGTTACTGTGTTTTTAATTGTGTTTACCGTATGGTTTTAATTAATGGTGAGCTACCTTGCGTTCCTGTGGTGGAAAAGATGGCATATAAATAAAAGAAAGTGAACTGAAATGGCCCACCTCAGTTTCCAGGGAAAAGTAATGCATCTACAGAGGACCAGATCCTGTTCACATGGAGGTTCTCCACTCAAGCAAGAAGATGGAGACCTAAATAACCTCTTTTCTGCAGCTGTTCCATTTTATGAGAAAACTATAATGAGAGAAGGAAGGGGCTCATGTAATGGATTAAAACAGGGCAAGATATGTCTGAAGAGGGCAAGAATCTTGAGGGACACTAGACCTAATGTTAGAATACAAATACTCATCTCTTGCTGACCATATCTGAATATTGAAGCAGATACAATAAATACATTCCCTATACCTCCTCCTCCTTTCTTTATGTACTTTCCAACAACCATAACTCGATGACAGATGGCAAATCCCTTTAAATATTTAAGAAAAGAATCCCTCTCAGTAACCATTTAACTTAAGACCCATCCTCTAGTCTTTCCTACTTCTTCCATGTCGCATGGCTGAGATCTATCAATAGAGACATATTCTGTGGTTAAGCCAGTGAATACTTACAGAGTCTCAGATGGACCTTATGGATATGCTAAATTTTACTTTAGCAAAAGCCACCATTCACTCTTAGTCTCAAAGTTCATCTTTAACATTTCCCCCCCCCCCCCCCAACCCATCTGTGAAGGAACCGGGTATAGAATACTCTTCTTGGGGATATCATGTTTTGTTTCACTTAATTTTTTTAAAAAATGAAACCCTATCAGTATTTTGGAAAATCTGAACCAAGGGTGGCAAAGAGTAGCACCGGGCCATAGGTAGGGTCCAAGGTTACTTCTACAGGCCCTGCCCATGGATTTCTTTTTTCCGCACAAACAAGATGGCCTGATACTCCTGGAAACTTTCAGGGACTGCGATTCACCTTTTCAATGGGCTCCACTCTCACGCTCCCTTAACACCAAAATCATACTTATATAACATATTACCAATTCTTCAAAATTCTAAGTAACCCTTTAGCCAGTTCTAGCTTCTCGAGGTCATTTCTGGGAGTCTGTGCAGTCCCAAGAGGATGCCAGGGGCAGAAAACTGGGACTTGGGTCTGCCAGAGTTGCCCTTTCCTGATTTAGACTTTAAAAATGTACAGCCAAACACAGTCAACTGGGATTACACCCTGAACAGCAAAATGCCTGATATGTCTGGATACAAAGCCAATGGAAAAGCCACCCTTATGTTTTAATTCTTGCAGAAGCAACCACAGGCAATACCATGGCCTCAAAACAGAGAAAAGCAGGATCCTGCTGACAGCTGAGCAACCTGCTCCAGTTCAGTTATATCAGGGGAGGAAACATCTGGCCTTCCCTAAGCATTGGACTTCAGCTCCTACAAGGCTTAACCAGCAATGGCTAATAGTAAAACATTATGGGAGCTGGGATCAAGCTGGAAGAGGGCAACAGAGGTTGCCCACCCTCATGTTAGAAGCTGATTCCCATCTGTATACTAAATCTCCCAAGGAACTGGGAAGAAAGGCTTCACAACACTCCATTTATAGCCCTTTTTTAAAATCAGGACTAGCTAGAGATGGGGGGGCGGGGGGAGGAGCAGGAGAAGGGCTAGGCATGCCCGATGTTCCTGCCTGTGAAGGAGTGGTAGATCCAAAGGAGAAAGAACAGAGTGAGCTGTCCCCTCAGCTAGAGACGTCTGAGCAGAAAAGAGATATAGAAGTAGGGAAGACAAGAGAAAGTGAGGAGTTGAATGTAGAGGAGGGGGAAAGAAGGGAATCAAAGGGGAAAGAGGAGAAGATTGACATCTGTCTAGTGGAAGAGAGGGAGGGAGAAGGGGAAGAAGGATTAATTTTGCCCATGTGGGAGGAGGAGATAGGGGAACAAAGTGGGAGGAGACAGTTCAATATACCAAGGGAGGAGAGAAGGAGGGAAAGAAAGAGAGGGCGAGAGGAGAAGACGAATATGATAGAACGTGCGGGTTGTTAGAGGTAGGAGGGTTGCTACCTGATCCAGACAAATCTAAAGAAAAGAGGACATCGGCTGAAGCCCTAGAATGGACGGTCATGGTCTTTCCGTGGGGACAAGGTCACTCGAGGAGGGTGATTCGGCCAGATCCTTCCTTCAACCATCCACCACCGGAGGGAGATTGGGCCAGACACCCTTGTTGTGGGACAATATGTGCGGTCCGGAGTGCTCCATTGAGGAAGCCCACCGATCGGGAACGTTTTGGGCCAGCCCCTCAATGAACCTTGTCAATTTACAGACAGAGTCATCGTCCTCGCAATTTGGACAGTTACCAGATCTTAGTTGTTTTGAACCGATAGAAGTTGTTGTAGATTGACCTAATGTTAAATTAAATAAATCTGTTAACGTTCAAAAAGAGACTCAGTCGTCATTTCCCACCAAAAAAGGGGAACTGCTTCAGATCTTTAACGAACCCAATCACACTGCCCCATCACTCATATGAACCCGATGGAGGTGCGCTTTTCTACTAAGGGGTTGTCAGAATATTGGGGCGGGGGGTTCGAGGGCGCGAACAAATTTCCCTGTACTTTTGACTCTCTTGCAACTGTGTATTAACTCGTGTATAAGGAAACGGCCAATTCCTTTGTTTTTACAATCCCTCCGGGGCAAGCTCAGAAGCCCCCCCCCCTCCCCCCGTTTTGCTTTGTGACCCAATGGCCCCCTGGCTAGAGCTAGCCCCAACAGCCAGCTCGAAGCCTTCTCGCCCCCCCCCCCCCCTACGCCCGCATTGCTCCGGGCGCCTGTGCATTTTAATTCCTCCCTCGGCAGCTACTTCCGCCCTTCCTTGTTCAGGCAACACACGAACCACGGAGGGCACTCGGGGGAAACAGGGCTCTTCTTCCCAGCGGCGCTTTCTCGCCGGTGCCCCCGCCACCCCTACCCCGGGGCCAGAAAGAAAGGCTGGAAGGGAAAGGCCAAAGGAGGGAGGGGGGCACAGAAGCCACTGTGGATCGGCGGCTGAACCCCGAGGAAGCAAGGGGGACTTACCCAAACGCAAGCGCCTGTGCGTAAGCAACACCAGGCAGCTTCCGAAAAAGAGTTTGGTAAACTTCGCGTCCGGCCGTGGAGCGCACTTAAGCCGAAGGGAGGCGCAAAAAGGGAAGCAGGAGAGCCAGTCACAGTGCAAGAAAGAGAGACAGACTCACTCACTCTCGTAGGGGAGAGAGAGGAAAAAGATCAGGGAAAAAGAGCAACGTCCGTTTGCAGCGGCTGAGAAGAGTGGGAGGCCTCGGAGCGCGCCGGCTGCTTTCCGAAGCAAGGGAACGGACACGCTCCCCCCGCGCCCCAGAGGAGGTTTGCGCGTCGGAGCAAAAGTGCGGCTCCGACGCGCCACCCAGGAACCCGCGCTCACTTCCTGCCGGGCCCTTCTCGCCATGTGACCGGCCGCGGAAGGTGAAGCCGTGCGCCGCGGCCCTCGGCTCGGCCGGGGTGGGTGCCGGTAGCGCTGCTTCGTCGTCGCCCCCCCCCCGCCTTTTCCGGAGGATTGAGCTGGTTTCCCACCCCCCCGCACACAGACACACACACACACACCCCACCACCTAGTCTCCCGCCGCGCCGGGAGGGCTGCAGCGGCCGCTGGCTCGAACGAGCAGACGCCTCCGGGGCGCAGGCTTTCGCCCCCTCTCCCTGCGGAGTGGGGCAGGCAGGAGGGCAGGCGAGGAAGAGGACGCAGGGGGCCCGAGAGCCTCTGTATTGCCCCGGCGGAGGAGGGGTGGTTATTTTTCGAACCCCCTTGCTGCCCCCTGCCCTCGGTGAACCCTGCTGCCCCCACCAAGTGCCCCATGGCAGGGGAATGGGCTACAGTGGCTAGCTCGCCCACTAGTAGTCCTCATTGCCACTTGTGTGCAGCAGAGGTGGGCCCAGTTTATTTCTCGGTTGCACTTCGATGCCTTCTTGCTTTCCCAGTGCGCCCTAGAACAACCCTGGGGGGATTTGAACCCAAGGCTCTCCCTAGGCCCCAATGTAGTACCCCGCCCACTATACCATCCTGCCTTCCACCCACAAAGACAGGCCAGGAGCAGCAAATAGATGTGGCAGCACCTTTTAGCCACCAGCAGTTTTCCTGCTGTGAGCAGGGAAAAGAGCTCAATCTCACAACATTTCATGCCAATACTGGTAGCTAGTTAAGAGGTTCAGTGCCCCCCCCCCCCAGCTTTCTTGGGCCTTGGGCACCAGCCTAGCAACGCATATCTTTGGTACTGAACACAAAACCAGCATATTGAATTTTGACACTAATGCCCTGCTCTGTGATGAATGTGTTTTAAAGACCAGAGTGCACTGTTCCAGTTTCCAGATTCAAAAATTATATTTCATTTCTCTAATTTTGCCTTTATAATTGTATTATTTGGTATTCTGATGCCCTTTGTCTTTTGCCAGAACTCTAGATGGTGATTAGAGAAAGGTCCCTCCTAAGCCAAGCATTGTTTCAGTCAGCCAGCAGCCTCTGGAAGTTAATAAACAAATGTATATTAAAAAATAGACTTCCTTGATTCTTTGTCCCTAGCGGGTTCTACACATTTGATTATGACTACAGCAATAGGTGTGGTCTTGCGTGTAGGAATGGACTGCCGGAGGTCTAAGGCACCATATACTCAGCAGTCAGTGTATGCTAAGGGTAGGACACAGTGGAGCTACATGTATGAACCAGAACATTCATGGTCAGGCTCCAGTTAGCCTAGGGCAGAAACCTTGACTAGAATCCTATTGGCGATTTGTACAGTTGAAACACAAGTTGTGGCAGAGAAGCATTGCTAAGTATTGAAATGCCAGTGGTGTTTCTGGTGATGTGCCTTTTGCCCAACCAGGAATACAACCAGCACCTTGTTAATTAGCAGCAAGTCACCACAGCAGTTTCACTTTCACTTACTCATGAAGATTAAATCCCAATAGGATTTTGACGTATCATTTGGGTATGTGGGTAACCTGAACATTTTGTATCTCCTGGAAGATCACAGTTTCACTGTCAAGTGTTTTAGCTTTTAATTTACAAATTTATATCTGCATTAAGAAAGTCCTCCAAATAGTTAGAAACTTTGTATTTGGGGATGATCCCCTTTGCTTTTAAACCCAAGGCATGTTACCATCTGAGCTTTCTATTGGAGTGCATAATAATAGCCATGGATGTTTTCAGTATTTTCTGTTAACGCTATCCAATATGATAGTTGATACCAGCTTGCCTGTAGTTCTCTTCTATTCTCAAATTCTGAGATTAGAGTCTGCCAATGATTTTCTTATTTATAATACGGATGTGAGAATACCATCTGCTTCAATCCGAATTATTTGTCTTACAGATTGCAGGCAGTCTCTTTGACCCAACGGGTAGCCTGTCCGATTTGATTTGTATCTGCATATTTTAAGCATTTATATGTATTTGCATTTTTCCAAATAGTGAAAAAAACATGAATGTGGGGAAAATTAAGGGCTTTGACCTGGGATGGAGAGGGAGGTGAAACCTTGTTATCAGCTACAGCTTGACCTCCACTGTGCAAGCAAACCTCCTATCAATTTCCTTCCTTCCTCCACCAAAACTCTGCAGTTTACTCTTTAACCAGCTTCCGCCCTTGCAAGAGTCCATCCTGTATTGGGTGGGCCAGCTGTCAGTCACCTCTGGATCTGATGAAATGAAAGCCATTGCTCTGGATTAATCTCTGAATCAAAATTTGGATGCCTCAGAGAGTCCCAGTTCAATTCAAATATACTCTAGGCTTCCTTGTTGTGCTTCAGATCAGTTTGGAAACAGACAAAATACCCTCACTTTGTTGTATTTGCCAAATCGATTCTGAGTCTTAAACATATCTCTAACCTGTAATATTTTATTTTATCATGACTGACCTTGTACAGTGTTTGGCTTCTAAAGGTAAGTGAAAAAATATCCGATAGTGCATTTATCCTTAAGCCCATGACCACCATTCGCCATTCATGAGAGGGAGGAAGGCAGAATGGGACGTATGCTGCACAGTCCTGTATTTATTTGTTTGGATGTAGGCTATGTTCTTTCATATTTATACATTTTTCTTTCTGCTGCAGGAAGTGGTGGGAATAATAGTCGAGTCTTAGAGGAATGCTGTGAGCACAAACAATGTAAGACTCTTGACAATAATTTCGATTGCTACTTATACACAACTTGCCAATTACTAGGATAAACTGCTCTTGGACGTGAGTGCTGAGAGCTGGGACTGTTGCAGTGACTCTTCATGTGTGAGGTAGTTTTCCTGTCCCCACTGTACAGAAACTTCTCCCCTAAAAAAGTGTTTGTATTTTTATCCTGCTTTTAAGCAGGATAAAAATTAGAAAGCATGTTTGTGAGTATTGTGGCAGCAGCTCTCCCCCAACTTCCCTTCTTGGTGTGTGCCACCACTAAAATGGCAACCATCCCCAAGCCGGTTCACTAAGTTTGGAGTTGCCATTGAACCACTAAGAAGGGATCTTATGCTGTCCCTTTACTGAACCAGGGAAACTGCCATTATTCTGATTGCATTGCTGCTTAAATATGGCCCACAGCTTAGGGCTGAATTTACACTGCCCCCCTTTAAAAAAAAAGAATGTGTATGCCTTTGGTGAAATACAGACAACCTACATTATTTTGGCAACAGAACCTTGACTACATGACCCAGCGTTGTCCAGCAGAATGCATGGTAAAATAACTTGTAATTGCTAGGTTCAAAAATAATAACCAGTGTTTGAAAACAAAAAAAAGAAGTTTATTTTAAAAAAGCAAAAGAGTAAAAATTTCAGAGTTGCAATCTGTCAAGTTTTTCATCAGACAACTGAAAGCTCTTTTTCTGTTCTTCCTATAGTTCAAACATATCTAATACTTTATGTATGTCTTTATGGTTCCAACAGAAACCTACATTAGGCTTCACAGCTTCTTCACAAAAATAGACACCTCAGCTTCTCATACCACCACAGCTCTTAACAAACTACCTCACAGCTTTCTCTTTTAGTCTCAGACTTCACTCTAACCCAGCATAAAACTCCCTCTCATCTAATCAGCTGCTTCTAACAAAAGCTAGACCTGAAATTGCTCTTGTTTCACAAACCCTCCTTATTTATTGAACAGGATTTTTTTTAAACTGGCCAGTATACCAGCAAATCAATACACCATTCTGTTCACCTCTGTCCTGGTCATCCATCCCAACTCTTCTCACCGATTCTCCTAGTGAATGCCCAACTTAGCACTGCCAATCAAAACCCAAAAACTCATCATGTATACCAGTATACACCTATATACATGAGACGATGTAGAATTGCCACAGGTACATATGCGTGACAGACTGGTAGGCTATTTAAATACATATTTATTAAATATAACTAATTTAAAATGCTAATAATGGGGGCAGGGCCTATGTTATCTATGTGATCCGTCTCTGCTTATTCAAGCGGTCTATTGTTTTATTCAGCAAGGAATGAATAAACTGTGTGACCAGAGCAAGCATGCAGAGTAATTTACATGCTTTCCAAGTTTTGCATACTTAAGCAATTTCCAAAACATGCCACATTTTACATATTGTGATCACCAGTCTGATCTCAGAGGTCCAGCTTGTACCACATGATTTTAGGCAGCAACTACAGGGAAACAGCAACTTGGTTAGAACTGATTCTGAGATGGAACTGTAGCAGGTACCCTGTCCTGGTCTAGTTTTCGGGGCTTTTCCCCAGGTTGTATATAAGCATTTGTAGTTGGCTGGATTGTTCAGTGGTTTAGGTATCTGGCTGCAGAGTCAGGGGTTGGGAGTTTGATTTCCCACTGTGCTTCCTAGGAAAAGAGCCGGCCTGTGTAGCCATGGGCAAGCGGCACATTTCCAGGGTACCCCCAGAAGTCAAGGGAATAGATGGTAAACCATTCCTGTATATGTTTATTCAGAAATATAATAATAATAACCTTTGAACTGCAGAGCTGGAAGGGATGTTTTGCTTCTTCCCAGTTCACTGGGAGTTAAACACCATTGCAGACAGTGGGGCATACTTCTGAGTAAACATACATGGGACTATACTGTTGGAATCTATTTGAGATAATATCTCTAATCAGAACATGCCAAGTAAAAAAGGGTGGAGTGTGAAAGCAGCAAGCACAGTAATTGGCATACTTTCTGTATAGTTTGTTTTGTAAAACTCTAGGCTGTAAATTCCTTCCTAATGTTCTCTCAGTAATGTGCGGTGCTTTCTATGTATAAAAATACCTTTGGGCTTGTTCTCGTTAATAGGCTGTTCAGTATGCATACTTTCAAACATAAGATGACCCACATAGGATACGTATTTAAATGCTCTTTCCACACAAATACTTCAGGTAATGGGAATATTGTATATACTCATGTGAAACAAATATTATAGTGTTACATATTGTAAAATAAAGAAAACAATTAAACCAAATTCAAGCACTCATAACTTGAATATATTCCAAAAGAGATTTAAACATGTTTCTCTGTCAGATATGCAGATGATACCTTCTTACTAGCAGAAGGCAGCAATGATTTGAAATAACTTTTAGTGAAAGTGAAAGAAGAAAGTGCCAAAGCAGGATGGTATTTGAACATTAGGATGACAAAAATCATGACTGCTGCAGAACTACAAAACTTTAGCATTGACAGTGAAGAAACTGAAATAGTTAAAGAGATTTTGTATACTTTCGTTCAATCATCAGTCCAAATGGAGACTGAAGCCAAGAAATCAGAAGATGGAGACTTTGAAGGGCAGCAATGAAGAAATCAGAAAAGATCACAGGGGACCAAGACCATCGACACTCTTGCATTTCCAGTCGTCATGTATGGGTGTGAAAGCTGGACAGTTAAGAAAGCTGACAGGAAAAAATTGATTTGTTTAAATTGAGAGGAGAACTATGCGGATACCCAGGACTGCCAGAAAGACAAACAAGTGGGTCCTAGATCAAATCAAGCCTGAAATATCTCTGGAGGCAAAAATGTTGAAACTGAGGCTGTCCTACTACGGGCACATCATGAGAAGGTGGGATTCTCTGGAAAAGACAATAATGCTGGGAAAGGTTGAAGGCAGCAGGAAAAGAGGTAGACCAAATATGAGATGGTCTGACTCCCTAGATCTCTCATTCATAGGGTTGCCATAAATTGGAGGGGACTTGACGGGACATAACAAGTCTTGTCAGTGTGAGATCAGTGGGAATTTGAAATAGTTCACTTTGGCTGTATTAAAGAAATAAAAGCATATTGTCACAGACCCCTCAGTCATTTGCTGGTACTCATGAGAATACAGTCCTATTCATGTTTACTCTGAAATAAATTTCACTGACTTCAAGACAGTCACTTTCAAATTAATAATAAAATTAGAATTGCAGAGCTGGAAGGGACCCTATGGATCACCAAATCCAGCCTCTGTGAAGGATGCACAGTGGGGAATTAAATTCCCAAACTATTACTGTATGTGTAGGATTGTGGCCTTAGTTTAATAGTGAATATAAGTTAAATGTTTTGCTGGTGCTCTCCAAAACAAGTCTGTTGCTTTTTATGTCTGCTATTGTAATTGTATACTAAAATTAAAAAGATTTAGAATGGTTTTATTTAGATTACTGCTAGGACAAGCCTTTACTAGTTTTTTTTTTCCTACTAAAAATGGGTGTAATTATACATTGGCAAATTCTTCAACAAAACATGTGGGAACAGCATAAAAAAATGGCCATATTTTTAGTGGGTTATGCCTGGTAATTTATGTGGAAGTTACTAACACTGAAACATGGATGTATCACATGTATTTCTTTTTGAAGACACAATTTAACCAATGCAAAACATCATTATATGTTTACCAAAATGGGTCTATGTAGTACAAGCAGAATAAGGGCAATAAGAACCAGTCAATGGAGAAACAAGCCTGAGTGACTCAATTTTAATTTTTAGAAAGAACCATGAGAAGTTCACATTGCAGGTGTAAGATATCAAATTAGGAGAGGGATTTGATGGAGCTATTAAAAGGAACAATAGCAGATTATGTATCAACTCAAGCAATCCATTGCATTTTAACATATTTAGATACCACATTTATTTAGCATTTAACCATTGCATCCCTAGTGGTATTTACTGCGAAAAATCCAATAGGATATATTCCTTTTAAGTATGTTTAAGGTTGCAGTCTTATTTTCTCTGAGTTAACAGAATCAGTAACAGTTTCAGACAAGTCCAGCTGGAGAAGCACCGCAACTTAGAGTATGTGCTCAACTGATTACGAGTTACATTTTTCAGTATAGTGACTTGATATCAAGCTCATCATCCTAATTCTACATCATATATAGCAGCTATACCATATATTATTTGCTTATAGGTCAAATATTTTGGGTTACCTTGTAAGCAATCTCTTGATGAACCTTTCTAGTCTGCTTCCATTCCTATTAATAATACAGATAATTTTGTCAGAGTCTGAAAGCTTTCTCAACAGCAGCTTTAAAGTAGATCTCAGTCAATATCCTGTTTGGTTTATGTCTGACGTGAGCTGGGAACTTCCACTGAGAAATCCCCAGCTTAAGAACTTCCTTGTATGGAGCCACAGAGAGCCAATCATGAAACATGCTCTCTGTAAATTAGAGTTTAAAGTGAAAACAAGATATGAACCAGCTATAGAACTCTGTAGGCCTGTAAATAATTCCACAAAAGTCCGCACAGCTGCTACACAGACACTTGGAATAACAAAGGAGAAGTAGTTGAGTGACATTCAGAAGTAGGTTGGTTTTTTTGCCAGAAGTGTGTCGTTTACATAACAACCATAATATTGTTTTAATATATTCCTACAATTCTGAATATATTATGGGTACATTTATAACATCCAAACATCTAGCCTTCATTTGTATATTAGGCCATGTGTACCATGTGTAGTACTAGGCCAGTGGTTCCCAACCTTGGGTCCTCAGATGTTCTTGGACTACAACAGAAATCCTGTTGTGAAGGAGAGATAGGAAAAAGAGAGAAGGAACAGAGTGAGCCGTCCTCACGAATAGAGACGTCGGAGATAGGAGAGAGGGAAATAATAGAACGGGAAGAGTTGATTGTAGAAGAAAGAGAAGAGAAAGTTGAAATCTGTCTGGTGGAGGAAGGAGAAAAGGAGGAGGAGTTAATTATACCAGTATGGGAGGAGGACATAAAAGCTGAAAGGGGGAGGAGAGTTTTTAGTATATCCAGGGGAGAGAGTAGGAAAGAGGAGAAAAGTAGAGAGAGAGAAAAAGGTGAACAGAGATATGAAAGAGTGTGCGGGTTATTAGAAGATTTACCTAATTTGAAGGTAGGAGGATTACTACCTGTCCCCGACTTGTCAAAGAGAAAGGGAACGTCGACAGAGGCGCTAGAATGGACAGTTATGGTCTTTCCGCGGGGACCAGATCACTTGAGGAAGGTGATCCGACCAGACCAATCCTTCAGCCAACCACCACCGGAGGGAGATTGGGCCAGACACCCTTGTTGCTGGACACTTTGCGCGGTTTGGAGTGCTCCAATGAGGAAACCCACCGACTGGGAACGTTTTGGACCAGCCCCTCAATGAACCTTGCCAATTTACAGACGGAGTTCTCGTCTTCACACTTTGGACAGTTGCCAGATCTCACTTGTTTTGAACCCATAGAAGTTGTTGTGGAATCACCAAATGTTAAGCCAAATAAATCTGTTAATATTTCAGAAGAGGCTCAGTCATCATTTCCCGCCAAAAGAGAGGAGCTGCTTCAAATTTCTAACGAACCCGATCACACTTGTCCAGCACAGCTAGTGGTGAAGGCTTCTGAGGGTTTTAGTCCCAAGAAGATCTGGGGACCCAAGGTTGGGAACCACTGTACTAGGGGACATTTGCCTCACATGCTCAGTGTAGTGAAGTGAGACAATACAGATGTTCCTTCTGTGGTTTTAAGGTTCATTGTGAGGAAGTTGGCGGAGATGTGTCCAGTGAGGCTGTCTAGCCATCACCCAGGACCCGCTTTATTAGGAGAAACTGTGCCAAACAAACCCAAGCTACAGGAGACAACAACACAAACCAAGGCTGTCCTATTGGAGACAGGACGGTGCAGAGAGTCCTGTTGAAAACCCAGGAATTGCAACTCACCCTCTCCCATCACTTCAGGATGGGACAACTCAAACAGAACCCCTTCCTGGCAAAACCCTGGGGATTGCAGCTGGCCCTCTCCCAAATGAGTGTCCTTTAAAGGGGACAAAAGGAGTTGGGAACCAGAGGGTATATGGTGGGTGTTGGAAGAAGTGAGAGAGCAGCTATAGAGAGGAGGGGGTTGGAATGAGAGCTAATGGACCTAGTAGTGGTGTGGAGGAGGAGGAGATGAGAAGGAGGAAGGGACCTGGGTAGATGCTCAAGGGGAGTTGGGAGAAGCTCTTCAGGTGAAGGAGGTGGAGGATCAACCAGAGCCCCCCAGGGGATGAGACTATATGGTGAAAGAAGATCCCTGGACTGGGAGCTGGTTGATCTTAGGGTTCCTAAAGAGAGGGACCCAAACACTGGTACCCTTGTCCTCCTCCTAACCCCATTACTGGGGGATGAAGCGTCGTAGGCACAGCCCCCAAGAATCTCACAGGGTTGGTGAGGGAGAACCATCTGTGATCTGGCAGTGGTGCTGGAGGCGATAATACCAGCAGGCCCATCTGCTATGCCTCTAGGAGGAACAACAGCCGTCAGAGGCCTCCCAGGGCTCAACAAGAGGGCTGCAGATAAGCAACATGCCCTTTCCTCATTATGGGCATACAGGCCCTCACTTCTGCAGGCCTTGAGCTTCAGAAGTACCTGGAGCCTACCGTCAGAGAGAACAGTGGATTCTAATCTCCCAGTGTCGTTAACTTGGGGAAGCAGAGGAAAAGAACCTGACTTGGGGCTAGTGAAGTCAACTAGCCCCGACTGATTTGTTGACTAATTTGTTCAATATTGACTTCCCTTCCCCTGTTGTTACTGACAGTGATGCCGACTCCATTGATTTGGGAATGGAGGAGGGTCCACTCGCTGACCAAGCGAGGGTCAGCAGGGTTCACACTCATTCATACACACAAAAACAAACTATGATGCTACAGCCATCAGCATGAACATTATAGAATTGAACCTCCAGTGAAATGGCCCTCACTGGAAGTGAATCTGTTTTTTAGTGGATGTATATGGGTAGGGGACAAGTCCTCAATTCTTTTCTTTAAAAAATCAACATGGAATTTATAAATACATGCATACATTAAAAGAAAGCCTTACAGCATATTGTGTGTGGCTTTTTTATTTTTTGAACAAGCAATCTTCAGTAAGAGCTCCCAAATGTAATTCCCAAATCTGTCCATTCAGATATACCATATTTGGAATTTTTTGGTATTTGGGGTGGCGCTTCATAGTCAGACAATGCACAGCACTTCCTTTTCCTGGCTGTAGAACAAATCCTCTTTTGGAATTGTTTGAACATGAAAAATCTGTTTCTTTGAGATTTTTGAGTGGTTACTGCTTTTTTCTGTCTATTTGATTGCAACCGGATCATCGACCTTACTGGCAATTGTTTAAATTGGCAGGCAGCCCAATGCTGCAATTCTTTTCAGGATTTAGGGTCGGGAAAATAGCAGTGGTTTGCTCTTTAGTGTTGGGTTCTTTAAGCAGGGGTGATTTCTAAGCTAGCTGGTGATTCTGCAAGCATAGTCAATTCTGCAATGTAGCAAAAAGCAACTGTTAAAATGGCTTTTATTGCTTTAATAGGCTGATCTTTATAGTCAGCTGAAAGCAACAGTGCCTTTCAGTTGTGAGCCAGGACAGCCTGATCTCCTATCCATCAGATCTACCATCCTCTATAATAGCTGAATCATTAGTTTTCAGGAATCCAAAAAGATCTAAAATGTGCCTCTACCTTATTTTAGATATATCCCCCCTCAAGGACAGTTAAATGGCTTTCCCATTTCCTATAACTCTGGTGCAAATACAAAATCTATACTTTCTAGTAGATTAAGTTATGCCACATATGAAAGTAATCTTAAATGTACCTGGACAAACCTTCCACAGATGATTTGAAAGAAATTATCTCAATATGCCAGTGTCTTCTGGTGCTTATGCCATATTAAACATATTTGTCTTCAAGGTGTCTCAGGACTCTGCTGTTTTTATTGATTCAATTTTTACACCTTTCAGGTTCCCATGATGGCTCACAACATGTACAAAAACACCACTATAAAATATATGACAAAGTTGAAAGCAAACAAATCAAAATTTAATTGATATGGAATGACGGCCCTTATTGTAACGGGCACTTGAGGTTTGTATAGCTGATACTTTAAAAAAAAGAACTGGATGAATATTTTCATATTGTTCACTGGGACGTCAACAAATTGTATGGGGACAGGAGAGAGATTTAATGAGATAATACAGATGATGTCTCTGGCACTTTCAAATAGGTAATTATGCAGCTTACACAAGAACAACCTGTACTGTATTGTTCACGTGCCAAAAATGACATACTTAAAACATGCTTTGTCCTCGTGTTGTGCTGGGATACAAAATTCAGTCAGGCAATCCACATTGAGCACTAGAGATGGACACAAACTGAAAAATGGACGAATCGGGCTGGTTTGTGGTTTGTGGCTACCCACAAACGTGAACTACAAACCATCACAACAACAAACACCCCCCCCCCCCATGTCTTCCATACAGCTTAAAATCAAGTGTGCTCACAGCACACTTTAAGAGCTCACAGCACTTGTGGGGGGGGGGGCGGTTGAGGCTGGGCAGAGATCCCCCAGTCCACTTGGTGTGCAAAAAAAAAAAAGAGTACAGAGGTTCAGGCTGACCTGTCCTGGGCTGTTTTGGAGACACTCCAATTCAACCTTTATCCGCGTCTCTGACAGTATCTGTGTCTTTCCACTATTGTTAGATGCGATGCCTGAGGATAGGAAAATGTACACAGGAAGGCCTGGTCATTGACTGAATGGTGCAGACAGGACAAAAGGACAGCAATGGCAGTCTGGAGATCTGGGTGCTCTTGTTTTCCTCTTATTTTCTTACATTTTTCCAGCTGCCATTTTCTAGTAGGAACCTGTTGCATAATAGCAAAGGCCTGGCAAAGCAACTGCTGGAACGCATGAGATTAAAATGTGTTGGAGTTATTTCAGCCTCCTATGCTGCCTTTGGTAGGTCTGGCTGGGAGGAACCTTTCTGGGCTGGGGGTGGCTGTCAATTAATCCAGCAGTAACCAATTGTTCCTTCCCTGCCTTTGATTTTAAAGAGAGCCATGTCTCTCAGTTTAAGAGTCTTTCCCCCTCTCTTTTTAGTCTGATGGCAGTTAGCAGTTAGTATAGTTATATGAATGTAGTCTGCAAGAGCCTGCTGGAAGCAGGCTGTGAGTCTGTTGAGGCCTGTTGCTGTAAGTAGTCATTTTTGTACAGTATGCTATTTTTGATCTGTTCAGAACTGAGAGTAAATTGAAGCCTTTTTATTTTTCTCTTACCAGTGTCTCAGAGTGAATTATTGAGATTGTGAATGCCAGTTGATGAGACAAAAAGGAGTGGTCTACTCTGGGGAAACTCAAAGCTAATTCTGCTCTGTAAGTCCCTGCCTTTCCATTGCACAGCTAGAGTTTTTTTAACCAAACTTTAAACTTTCTCTGCCAAGAAAACGAACTGAATTTGAACCACTGTCTCTCCTACCATACAGCTTTTACACCCAATTTCATGATACTTGGCCAAAAAAACAAAACAAAACACACAAAAAAACCCAACTCTCATCTTTCTGTTCCCCCACCATCTCTCTTGTAATGCAATACTGGGCTCAAACCTGCATTTAAAATGCAAATTAAATGATAAGATATGCTTGCAAATGACTACATTTAAATAATGTTCAGACATTTGCATTGTATTGTGAGAAAAATGCATGCAAAAATAATTATTTAAATATATGTCTGGGTTTTTGTGCAGATTTTAAAAGCAAAAAAACCACACGTCAATGTGGAAATGGAACGGAACAGATTTATAAATGAATTTGTACAAAACAGCAACAGATGGAAACAGGTTCTCTCCCCCCCCCCCCCACCTTAAACAGACAATAATTTGACGTTTGGGACCTGAGCACGGTTGGGGGAGGTTAGTACTTTGGTGAGAGACTAAGAGGGAATACCAGGGACCTCCTGGTAACATTAGGAAACAGTCCTGCCTGAAACCCTGGACAGCTGCTGCCAGTTCAAACTGGGATACCAGAGTGGGTGGCCCAAGGGTCTGACACAGTAGGAGGCAGCTTCTTTCGCTCTTGTTTAAGAATATGGCCTGTTTTATTATTAGATCACTTATGGCCCTATCCATTTTGTATTACAAATGTCTGTCTTCTGTACTCTAAGATGTTATTATTACTTGCAGTCGTGGCTTCTGCATCCTTTGCTTTTTAGCCATTACAGCGGTGCCTTGACTTACGAACTTAATTGGTTCCGGAACTCCGGTCGTAACTCGAAATGGTTGTAAGTCGAAGCACCATTTCCCATAGGAATGCATTGAAATGCAATTAATCCTTTCCGGCCGAAGAAAAAAATCACCAAAAAATACCCAAACAAAAAAACAAAACAAAACACTGCAAGACCCATCAGAAACGCGATTAATCCATTTCGGCCGAAAAGGGGGGGGGGGGGAAGAAAAGCAAACAAACCGTGCAAGACCCTTCGGAAATGCAAAAAAAGCAAAGCAGAAAGCAAACAAACCGTGCAAGACCCATCGGAAATGGGAAAAAAAACACCAAAAAACAAACCCTGCAAGACCCTTCGGAAATGGGGGGGGGAAAAACCCAAAAAGCAAACAAACACTGCAAGACCCATCGGAAATTGGGAAAAAAAACACCAAAAAACAAACCCTGCAAAGACCCATCGGAAATGGGGGAAAAAAACCCAAAAAACAAACAAACCCTGCAAGACCCATCGCAGCATAGAAACATAATCCCACCACCCAGCCCAAAACCACGCTGCAAAACCCACCCAGAACAGTTTAAAAAGTAGAAAGCAGCACCTTACCAGGCAGTCCGAAGCCTTCTCTGATTGCACTCTCTCTAACTGCTGGGGCGAAAGAGCTGCAAAGAAGCAGCCTCTTTGCCACCAATGGTTAGCAATTTGAATTCCCCGCCCTTTTCCCCTGCCTTTTTCTGGTTGTAACTCGAAGTTCCAGTCGCAAGTAGAAGCAACATTTTGCGGCCGGAGCTGGTCATAACTCGAAATGGTCGTATGTCAGGACGTTCATAAGTTGTTTGCTTTCTGCTTTGCTTTTTTTGCATTTCCTTTTATTATTATTATTATTATGACATACAAACTCAAAAACATTAGCCATCTAACATATAATTCACAAGACAAAAATACAAAAAGAAAAACTACTAACTAAACATCCCTCCTCCCCCTTTGGAACAGAGATTCCATTGTCGACTGGACCTCGAGTGTCTTCAAGAGGATTCCGGTGAGCACTGAGTTCGCTATAGACAAGTTTCCCCCTAAACTCCTGTCTTTTTCTGGGCCCAATTATGTATCAGCTTCCAGCTTTGCTTTACAAAGTCTCTTGGTTGATCCCGTAGTGCCTCTGAAAGCATGTCTAGTTCTGCAATGTCCAGTAGCTTCTTTAATAGCTCATCCATCGTTGGTGTCTCTTCATCCTTCCATTTTTGGGCCCAGAGTAACCTAGCTGCTGTAAATATATACAGTAGACTATATTTTATTTTCCTATCAATAATTTCTGGCATAATATTCAATAATAACATTTCAGGTTTAAAATTTAATTTTTGTTGAACAATTTATTTTGCCATTTCCCAAACCTGTATCCAAATTTTTTTTGGCTTTTTCACATGACCACCACATATGATAGTAAGTCCCTGGATTTTTTTTACACTTCCAACAAACATTGCTGTTACCTTCTGATATTTTTGCCAATCTTACAGGGGTGAAATGCCATCTATGAAACATTTTAAGGATATTTTCTCTAAGATTCACTGGCTTGATCATTTTATGATTCTCTTTCCACATCTTTGTCCATTCATCAATATCAATATTATACCCAAAATTACGTGCCCATTTTACCATCGTCTCCTTCACCCTCTCATCCTCCAAGTCATACTCCAATAAGTATGTGTACATTTTTGATTATTTTCTCATTAGTATAAATCCATAATTCATCCACCTGAACTTTCCCCTCAAAATTTTTATATCTCGATTCTAATTTCAGCATTGACCACCAGTCTAGCCAAGCCCAGTTTCTCTAGATCTTGCTTATCTTTTATATTATGATCTTTAGTTAATAAGTCTTTATATGTGAGTAACGCTCCCTTCTGATTCAATACTTTCAAAGTAAATGCTTCTATTGGAGCTACCCATATTGGAGTTTTCTTATAAGTTTGTATTTGGAATTTTTGCCACACTAAGCTTAACGCCTTCCTCAGAATATGTTCTATAAAATGTGATTGTTCTTTGTGTTTTCCATACCACACATATGCATGCCAACCCATTTTTAGATCATGACCCTCCAATTTCAGTAATCTTTGGTTTTCTAATGTTATCCATTCTTTTATCCAGACCATAGCACATGCCTTATAATATAATAGCCAGTTCGGTAGTCCTGAACCCCCTCTTTCTTTTAAATCTTGCAATATTCTAAGTTTTATTCTTGGTTTCTTGTTCTTCCATACAAATTTCGAGGTCAAACTGTCCAGATCCTTGAAGTATTTATAATTTAATAGAATTGGTAAGTTTTGAAATAGGAATAAAAGTTTTGGTAGTATCATCATTTTTATTGTAGAAATTCTTCCCATCGTGGAGATTTGTAGCTTATTCCATTCTTCCAAATCTTTCTGAATTTCCTTCTGTATTGTGAGATAATTTTCTTTCATTAAATTACTTGGTTTTTTTGTAATAGTAACTTGCTTTCTATACCTCCTCAAAGTTAGTTTTCCTTACCAATCTTACCACATCTTCTTTCTTTATGTTTTTAGTCATAAATTTTGTTATTTGATCATTTATTTTAAGACCTGCCACAGCTCCAAATTCTTCTATAGTTCTCATTAATTCTTCCAAACTGTCTGAAGGGTTTTCTAATATTATTGCTAGATCACCAGCACATGCTTGCAGCTTAAATTCTTCTCCCCTGATTCTGAGACCCTTAATTTCATCATTCTCTCTTATTTGTCTGTTTAGAATTTCTAATGTTAAAATAAATAATAACGGAGAGAGTGGACATCCCTGTCTTGTGCCTTGTTCGATTTGGATGTTTTCAGTTACATTGGCATTGACTTTAATCCTGGCCTTCTGTTGAGTATATATTGCTTTGATTGTTTGTAAAAAAATCCTTCTGCTCCCATCTTCTTTAATTGCAGCAACATAAATTCCCAGTTGACATTATCAAATGCCTTTTCTGCATCCAGGAAGATTAACATCATTTGCTTTTCTGGATGTATTTCGTAATATTCCAGAATGTTTATTATTGTTCTTATATTTGATGATACTGTAGTTTCCTTTTAGGAATGAAGCCTGTTTGATCTTTATGCATTATTTCTTCAAGAACCTCCTTTAGCCTTGTTGCCCAGATGGTTGCATATATCTTATAATCAACATTTAGGAGAGAGATTGGTCTATAATTCTTAATTTGATTTTTCCCCATCCCCTCTTTATGTATTAAGGATATGTGTGCTTCTTTCCATGAGTCCGGGATTTCCCCTCTAGTTTCAATATTTTCAATTAAATTCTTAAAATGTGGACTTAGAATTTCTTCAAATGCTTTATAGTATTCAGCTGGAAGTCCATCTGGACTAGGGGCTTTCCCACTTTTCTGTTTTTTTCCATGCTTCTCCTATTTCACTCATCATAATTGATTTATTTAGTTTTTCCAGTTGTTGAGAACTAAATCTCCAAACTGGAAGTTTATTCAGATAGTTCACTTGTTTCTCTTGTTCAAATTCTTTATTTTTATAAAGCCCAGTATACAAATTTTTAATTTCTTTTTCAATCTCCTTTTGTTTGTATACTTCTTTTCCTTCCTTATCCAATATTCCATTAATCTTTGTTTTATCTCTCTCTCTTTTTTAATTCTATATGCTAACCATCTTCCTGGTTTGTTAGCGTTTTTCAAAAAAGTTTTGCCTTGCAAATTTGATTTTTTTTCTCCATTTCTTCTTGTTCTAATAGGTTAATTTTATGTTGTAGAATATTTATCTTGTTTATTAGGTCCTTCGTTGTAGGAGTTTTCTTTAATTCCATTTCTTCATTTTTTTAGGGATGTTATTAAAATTTGGTATTTTTTTCTCTCTCTCTTTTCCTTTGTACATTAAATTCTATCGCAAAGCCGCGGAAATAGGCTTTGGCGGCATCCCATATTATTGTCATCCCTGTCTCCTGGGATTTATTAATTTGAAAAAAGAATTTTAGCTCTTTTTAAATTTTAGTCAGGAAGGTCTCCTCTCTCAATAAGTCTCCAAAATCCTCTTCTTACTGCTTGACCTAATGTCATCAATATTGGGTTGTAGTCTGCATATGTATTCGGTAGTATTTCAATTTCTTCCACTTGATGTGTTATCTCCGCTGAAATCCAACAGTTGTCTATTCTAGACCATGAGTTATGTCTATTTGAGTAAAATGTATAATCTCTTCTCTGAGGATACCTGGTTCTCCATATATCAATTAAGTTTAATTCTTCCACCATTTCCAGAAACACCTTGGGGATCACATTCCTTGTTCTTATCCTTCCGTTTCCATTTGACGTTGAGGTGTCCTTTTTTTTTGTCAATTATTGCATTAAAGTCTCCCATGATACAGATTTTCTGTTCTGACCTTTGTATCAGCTGACTCTTCAATTGCTGATAAAATTTTTGTTGTGATTCATTTGGCGCATATATGTTCACCAATAGTATATCTTCTCCCTCTTTGGAAATTTCCACCATTAATAATCTTCCATCTGTTGAAGCGTATACCAATTTCGGATCTAACTCTTTTTTTATATACATTGCTACTCCTTTTTTCTTTTGTTGATTTGAGGCTATAAAAGTCTTACCCAATTTTGAATTTTCTAACAGTTTTTTTTCCGTTTCCTTAATGTGAGTCTCTTGAATGAATATAATTTCTGCCTTGGCTTTAAAAAGTTTATTAAAAAAAATTCTTCTTTTCTGAGGTGAGTTCAACCCTTTGACATTCACTGATAGTAATTTGATTTGTTTAGACATCTGGACGGCTTTTACTACCAGTTTTATTTCTTCTTTGCCTCTGGTTCTTCTCAGTAGAGGTGGAGTTCTTGATTTTTTGCCTTCTGCTTCTTCTTGTTGTTGTTCTTCTTGTTCTTCTTGCTCCTCTTCTGAATCTTCACTGGAAAACTAAATCTTCTTCTGTCAGCTTCAGTTTGTGTTTCATTTCTTTCATGAAATTTCTAGCCTTCATTTTGCTGTTCAGATTATATTTTCTTGACTCCCAGTTCAGAAAAACTCCTTCAGGTTGTTGCCATGAGAATGGGATTTTTCTATCGAAGGGTCTTGCACGGTTTGTTTGTTTGCTTTCTGCTTTGCTTTTTTTGCATTTCTGAAGGGTCTTGCACGGTTTGTTTGCTTTTCTTTTTCTTTTTTCTTTTCCTTTGGCTGGAACAGATTAATCGCCTTTCGGATGGGTCTTGCACGGTTTGTTTGCTTTTTGCTTTGCTTTTTTGCATTTCCGAAGGGTCTTGCATGGTTTGTTTGCTTTTCTTTTCTTTTCCCCCTTCAGCCGGAATGGATTAATCGCGTTTCCGATGCGTCTTGCAGTGGTGGGTTTTTGTTTTTTTTTGTGATTTTTTTCTTCAGCCGGACGGATTAATTGCATTTCAATGCATTCCTATGGGAAATGGTGCTTCGACTTACGACCATTTCAAGTTATGACCGGAGTTCCGGAACCAATTAAGTTAGTAAGTCAAGGCACCACTGTATGTGGAAAAATACACTGCATATTCATACGCTGTTTCCCCGAAAATAAGGCCTAACCTGAAAATAAGCCCTAGTATGATTTTTCAGAATGCTCGTAATGTAAGCCCTATCCCAAAAATAAGCCCTAGTCACGTGAAACCCCGCCCTCCACTATTGTGCAGCAACCAGAAGAAGATGACATGACTGTATTTGAATAAATGTAGATTGTTGTACATGAAAAAAATAAAACATCCCCTGAAAATAAGCCCTACTGCGTTTTTTGGAGCAAAAATTAATATAAGACTCTGTCTTATTTTCGGGGACTGTGCTGAATTTTTAACTGAACATGAAAGCCTAGATCCTTCTTCCCGCAAGTAAATCTTTTCTGTTGCAAGCAAGACTGTAGCTGAAGAGCAGAGTGACCGTTTTATATACTATGCAAGGAGTATATGCAATAAATTAAGAGAATGGATATTTACAGAAAAATGTCATATGTTAATTTGTATATATAGATGCAAATTCAGAAACAAATAATTAGAATTTGAATTTAATAGAAAATTTAACCACCCATTCCAATCATCCTAAATATATTCTTCAGTTAATTTGCATCTCACTCCCAATTCAAATTACAGTAGTTATTTCTCTCTTCCTCCTGTACCCCACCACGACATTTCCTCCCCACCTCTTTCTGTTTCTGGCAGCCCCATCCATCTTTTCTTTTCCTTCCCATTATTGCCCCTCAGCAGCTGCTAGGTGCTTTCTGATATAATTACTTATTTAACAGATTTTTAGCCTGGCTTACAAGATAAAAATTCTCCCAAGGGTTATGGTTATCATAAGGAACAGTGAAGCTTAAATAACAAAGATCCTTACCCAAAGATAGAAAAAAGAAATCAAATAAGTATGATTAAACACCAGCAGAAGTCTAGAAAAACATCTCCTGTTCCCAGTTTCCTAGAATTTGGGGAGATGGATAGAGAAATAGACATTATTCTGTGGTTGGCTTATAAATTCTGGACTGTGGTACAGACAAGGGCATCTGGTCACTGCACATGGCTACATAGGTATCTCATTCATCCCTAGAGCTAGTAGAGAACCCCTTCTCTTTATTTTTTAGCTTTCTTTTTAGAAATAAAGCCTAAACTTCCCCCCACCCATGAAAATATATGGAAGACAGAATGCCAGCAGCATCTGCCAATTTGTTCACTTTATATATACCCTGTTGCCCTGAAAATAAGACCTAACCTGAAAATAAGCCCTAGTATGATTTTTCAGGATGCTCATAATATAAGCCCTACCCCAAAAATAAGCCCTAGTTAAGTGAAAGTTAGTTAAGTGGTTGTCTCCACCATCGTGCAGCAACCAGAAGATGACATGACTGTATTTGAATAAATGTAGATTGTTGTGCATGAAAAAAATAAAACATCCCCTGAAAATAAGCCCTAATGCGTTTTTTGGAGCAAAAATTAATATAAGACCGTGTCTTATTTTCCAGGAAACATGGTATATAAAGTGAATAAATATATATATATAAACTGAAAAGCCTTAGGGCTATAAATACAATTAAAATCTTGTGAAAGACACAAATATTTCATGCCATTTGGGTGTGCTTGCTTTGCTTCATTTACGCTGACTGCAATGCTTTAGGACTGGATGTAAGTCCCTTGACCTGGTGTAGCTGGGAAAAGACTCACGGAAAGGTGCCTTTGACAGAGCCCAGCCTGTGATCCATTAAGCGCAGCATTGTCTGCAGAGACTAACAGCAACTCTGCCCAAAAGCATTTCCCAGACCTAATGGGAGCCGGGGGTCAAACACAGGGAAAACCACATGCTCTCTGTTGCACATGAGCCCCTTTTCTTTGGCCCTATGCAAGTACAGACTCTTCACCCCAAGTGTAACTGCAGAGTTAATACTTGCCTAACATTATGCCAAAGCCAGGGGTCATTGCTAATGCAGCTGGTGCCGCAGGACTGCTCTATGTGTCAACATGTTAGGTTTCCTGTATTTAGGCTGTGTCTGCTCTACACTGATTTACTCCTTGGTATCCCCGTGAAGCTGCCTTGCTGCATTTCTATTTGTGGCCCTGGGAGTAAGAGGCAAGTTTTAATCCAGGCAAACAATGCTCTGTCAACCTGACTTCTGGGGAAAGCTGGTCTATTTCCTGCATAGCCAGAGTCCAAAAACCCTCATTTTTTCCAAGCTTTGAACAACCAGTCTCAGAATCGTGTGCCACACATGGACTCCAACAGCTGCGCTGGTGGTGCCATGCTAAATTGTCCCTGCAGGATATGTGCCGCCACTTAGGCCTAGTCCACAAGGCCAGTGAGCAAGAGAAGACTGTTCAGAAAAGGAAGAACCTGATCCTGATTCTATGGCATGTGCAGGTCCACAACATCTGATCTTCCCACCTAGAAATTCCACACACAACCTTTCCTCAGCTTGGCCAAAAAGCTAGTATTTCTTTTATACTACAGTTCCCAGAATCCCCCAGCCAGCACAGTCAACACGATTTGGACTGACCCATTTTCCAAGACCCACCTACATAATTAGAGTTTTGCACATATATTATAAAAAAGACATATCCGTTCATTTCTCACTACATGAGATCATAAATCTCAGAAAGGAAATGCAGGAGTCTTACTCACATCTTGTTGTGCAGCACTGGAGCCATGAGAGTCTGTTACTCAGCCTCTGTTGGTGTGCACACATTTGGAAGTCTCTTCATGCTTTTGTCTTTAGACCTCTTGCTCTCTAAGTGAGCATGTACTCTAGTATTTGCAGAGTAACAGGGCTGCCTAAATATAGGTGAGGAGAGGAAAGTAATTGTTTAGTGGTCAAAACTTGTTTTAGGGCAGCTTCTCCCAACTTGGTGCCCTCCACATGTGTGGACAACAAATCCTCTAGTTGCTCACTGCTATATAGGCTGGCTGGGGCTGATGGGAGTTACAGTCCTTATACCAGATTGGGGAAGGATGTTGATCAAAACCAGACCAAATCCTCCCCAAGTTACTCCTTCTCTTGCAACTTTATCCCTCCAGAGGCAAACATCTTTCAGTGCTAGCTGCTTGAGACTGCGGGCATGCAAATACCATCTTATCTCTCAACTGACCAATTATACAGCAAAATCTACCAGTTTGCCAAATGAAGATACAGAGAAGGTGCACTGCTTCTAGAGGCAGAATGAGCATTTTGTCTAGTGAGGTCGCGGTCAACAGAGATGTTTGGTTTTGGTCTCTTCTGTAGCACACATTTGGCTCTGCCAAATCCGATCACCCCAACCCCAGGAGCCAATCCACTGTGGATGACTGGCCTTGCAGCTCCTGATGCAAGATGAAAGGCTGAGCCCTGTGTGATACAGCCTGTTTCACACATGCTGTTTCTTCCAGCAAGGGGAACCGTGATCTGAAACCTGCATCTAAGTACAGAGCACTCTTCCAGATAGGTTATACAGTATATGCACCTTCTTGTCAGTGGAGTAAGTAGCAGTCAAGTGCACTTGTGGATTCAGCCCTTGAAAATCAGAAAGCAAAAGAAACCGTACTTCAACCATGTCCAAGAAAATATGAAGGCTGGTGTTTACTAGAGAAATATGTTACTAGAAGAAGGATAATCAGAACCCTGGTTCTAGCGAACAAAGGTGGAGATGCAGGGAACCATGGCTACTCCATCATTTCTTGAGAACAAAGAAAAGATGTGTCTTCTGTCCTCTCTCAGAGAGCATCAAGAAGGAAATGTGAGAAGGAAGTGACATCACCCACCCTTAGAACATCAGTCTAAGTTGAAGGAAGGTCAGCATAAGCCAGAGCAGGTAAAGGACAGTCTAGGAAACCTGAGGATATCTTTCTCTATCTACTCCTCTCCATGCAAAAACCTGTATCTTCTTAATTGTAAGCTGAGCAGAGCTACCATTGCCTTCTCTTTTTTGCTTTGCCTCCTTCTTTCCATAGCCGAAAGTTCAGTGATTTAGAGAGCCAGAGGTTAGGTGTTCGATTCCCCTACTGTGCCCCCTGCAAGTAGAGCCAGCTTGGGTGGCCTTGGGCAAACTGCACGGTCCCAGGAATTCCCCAGAAGAAGGGAATGGGAAACCACTTATGAGCCTTCTCTACCTGGAAATCCCTGAAAAGAGTCACCATAAGTCAAAACTGACTTGACAGCACATTATTATTATTATTATTATTATTATTATTATTATTATTATTATTATTATTATTATTATTATTATTATTATTATTATTATTATTATTATTATTATTATTATTATATTGATTGATTGATTGATTGATTGATCTAGCAGTATGACTGCCCTTTCCCAATATAGGCATCTCAAGTGCCTACATTCTACTAGCTAAGATAACTTATTTTTATTCATTTATTTTTTGTTCATTTTATTTCAGGCTTTCTTCGGTTTTTTCTTTTTTTTCTTTCCAAAGTTCCAATCTGCATTCTTCCCATCTGGTTAGTCCAGCACTCTTTTTAATTAGTAAAATGCCATCCTGTCAGATTCTCTCCTGCCAGGAAAGTCATTCAGATACCAAATCACTTTTTCACCTCCATTATATATCAGAACATTTTAAAACTGAAATACATCACATTCTTCTCTAGTTGTGGTAGGGAGGGAAGAGAGAAAGGAAGCAACAGCAGCAGCAAAAAACAAACAAACAAACAAAACAGGGGCAGAAATGCTAATTAAGAAGAACTTAACATTAGCCTTGACTGTTAAGCAGTCCTTGAAGTGTATATCTAGATGTGTAATAAAATACATACCTGAACTCAATTTCAATTAACCTTAATTCATTTATGAACAACAAACAGAAACAACGTGCTTGGTACTCCCCCTTCTCTTTATCTGTCCTTACCCAAATTGCACATTCAATTTCAATTACCTAGAAAAGGTCTTGAGAATAATAGTTTTTAAAGAAAAAATCTATAATAGTTTTTATTATTATTGTTATTATTGATTGCTCTTTCATAAAGGAGCTGCTTAAAGAGAACATGTTGGCTTTTAAATCAGAAGCCGTATGTTGAATGTATCAGTTATATCACAAAAACATAATTATTTTGCTTCCATCTACCAATTACACCAAATATAATGCCAACCATTTTCAAATTACTGGATCAGAGAAGTTTATTTATTCATAAACTGAAGAAATAAAACTTCAGCCAGTCAAACAGACCAGCATATTGGAAAAACAAAAAGCTTTTTCTTTTTTAAAAAGCGATTAATTTTATAATAAAAATATGACTCTATGACAAACATATGGGGGCATATGGGGGCCATTCAGTTGGTCTGTTAACAATTCACATAGAGAAGAAAATCATTCATAAAGTAGAAATGAAGCACTTTTTAAAATGCTGTTGCGTCTTCTATGTAATAGTGGGAAACAGTGAAATTTTGGACCCTTTCAGAAGAGCACCTTAATATTGGGGGCATGCTAGAATAATAATTGGGGAGGGGGTTTGCTATAGCCAGTGGCCAAAGAACAAACATTTCTAGGTCTTAGCTGAGAAGGGCTAATGTGGACAACACATCTGAAAATAAAGTTGTATAGGTCCATTAGAAAAATTCCAAAATCTTCAGTGGACAAAACTTTTACTAGTGCTTATGAATAATTCACTACCTTTTGAAAAAAGCTTTTGAGATCTCCAGATCTCTTTGTCAGGCTGGATGGTAAACAAAGTTGGGGAGAGGAAATAGAGACAGATGGAAGACTAAAAAGCTTGACTTGGGGTACTCGTACAACATATTGGGCAGATAGATTTGCACCATTTTGGTTTTGTTCCAGCATGTGTGATTACTGGGATCGAACCAAAGTGGATGGCTTAAGCTGTCCCTTTGCCTAAGCTGCTTAATGATTTTGAGAAATGGAAAGCTTCCTTCCTGCTCCCCTGTAGAGGGGAAGGGAGAAGAACTTTTCCATTTCTTTTAAATTTGTACTAACACATCAGCAACCCTAAAAGGAGGAAAACCAACTAATCCTTGTTATAGGCTTGGATAACCAGCTTGGATCCCTCAGAAATCAGTGAGGTCCATATCACCTTCCAGTCTGCTGCCACCACAGTTTCCTAAATTTTGGCAGCAACTGTGGTTGGAGGCTTTCTATGACAGAAAAGTGTACCTGGGTATTTTTCCCACACTCTAGAGTTCTGGGGGGACAACAGTGCAGCAGCTCACTAGATTTCCTGACCCTACAGATGCTCTGTGTCTTGTTATTAATGCCGATTTGGGAACTGGTGCCTAAGGCAGCAGCAGGGCCCACAAAAATATCTAGTCAGATCAAATCGTTTGGAGACTGAAAATCCGCATACACATTATGTTTTTGTTGTTGTTGTTGTTAGTTCTCTACTAATATTACTACCATCTGACCCATGGCATTTAGAATTTAAAATCCTGTCAACATTAGTACTTTTATCTGTTTAGGGATGATTGGTCTAACACTGGCATCTTAAAATGAAGTTGCAGTAGGAGTTTCCCCTTCCTAAGATCTCAGGGATTTGCATACTTACCTGCCTGGGGTTGCAATTGCCCTGGGATGGGGAGGGTGTTAAGTGTGAAGAAGCACCCTGCCCTCATCTTGGCCTCCTCACAGCTTACTACTTCTGTACTTAACTCCTTTGATGCTGCCACACATACAGAAATACTATGCTTTGCAATGCCAGTCAGACAGTGCAGTGCAATAGCAGCTACACTTGGACAGTCTGATCCTGCCTCCTCCCAGGCTTGGACAGACTCTTTGAGGTCTGGACTGGGTGAGACAGTGTATGCATGCAGTGGAGCTTTTAGTAGTCTCCACATAATGTTAACAAACCACATGTTCTGGGTTACCCAGACCAGCAGCCACTCGATCTACAGGTAAGTTACTTCAACTAGGTGGGTTCAAGTCATTTTGTTGTGTCAGTATAGATCTCTCTCTTCTCTGGCTAGCTGTGTTAGTCTGTTGGCACAAATCTAAAAATCACTCTTGTGACAGCTTAAAGTTGTATTTGGCATAAATGTCCGGGACTCCAGCCCACTTCTTTAGATACCACTTCCTCTCTTGAGACAAGAAGCACAGTGCACGTGGCTGATCAGGTTATTTTGGCACTGAAACACAACATTCCACAAATGCCTCTCCCCCCCCCCCCCTTTCCTAGCTATTAAAATACAATGGCTGAAATCCTGTTGCTTACTGTAGTAACTCACAACTATCGTAGGCCCATTGAATTAGTGGGGATTTGGCGAGTCAACTCCTAGATAAGTTCCATTTCAGCCAGTAAATAAACAAATTTAGAAACAAACAACGTGGTGTCTTTTAATGATCTCCCCATTATCTGTCGGAAGCACCTGCCTCACTCTGCCCATTGGTAGGACCAGATTCAGCTTTGTTCACTGGCAAAAAAATGAACAGGAGTCCATTAAGGTACAACATAGCAGAGAAGGCTTCCTCCACATTTAATACTCAGCTTTATCAGACTCAGAAGATGGGATCTGCAGAAAAATGTGTCATCCATTTTTTCATCATGATGACCCTGTGGCTTTCCTAAATATCACCTCAAGTGTGTGCTGCAGAAGCCAAAGGAATGAATTATTTTGTTATGATGGCATTGGACACTGGGCACAATATCAAACCAAGCTCAATTTGAGCTGCAAGGACCGTATGGCTAGAGATTTAGCAGCTGAAAAATATTGCTAAACATATGAGTGTATATGTCATCTTTTCGGACAGCACGTTCCCTGCTCAAATATTTGCTCAAATGTTGGGGTGTGCATGTCTGGAGCACTTCTCATTAGGAAACTGTGTTACAAAGAGTGATAAACAACTCATTTGCTCTTTTGGTTTTGGACAGGATGTGAACAAGACAGTGGATTAAAACCTTCCATCAAATATTGCAAAAGAGTGACTGTAAGATGTTGCAGAAGAGCTATCTTCCTAGATGCTGGACTAATTGGTCAAACTGAAGGCAGTCCACCCACCAGCCATGTAGGGTGATCCATATCTGTTCCTATTGGAGTCCACATGTGGATTGTATTATTATATAGTTCAGTCACCAGATGGCACTGAATTTAGTTATATCTACATAGAATCAGAATCTGGACTTTTCTGCTGCTGATCCATTCTTAAGAGACTTAATGGCATGTAGTCTAAGCTTTCTTATTTAGAGACAAGCTGTGTGGCTTAGATTGATGTGAGGTGGAACTATGGCCCCTTTCCCCAATGATCCAGATTTACTTACAGCAATATCCCCTATCTTTTGTCAGTTTAATCTGAGTTTTTATAAAAAGCAAAGCATGCTGCTTATATACTGCCCCATAGCACTTAAAGCACCCTCTGGGTGGTTTACAAGTTAATTATGCAGGCTACACAGTGCCCCCCACAGCAAGCTGGGTGATCATTTTACTGACCTCGGAAGGATAGAAGGCTGAGTCAACCTTCAGCCTGGGATTGAACCCCGGGTCATGACCACAGTTTTAGCTGCAGTACAGCAGTTTGACCACAGTGGTATGAGGCTCTTCCCTTTTATAGAAATAATACATCCCTACCAATCTCCCCGCTTCTTCTCCCAAATTCTCTTCCCATTCCACTGCTTGTCTGTTTCCCTGTCTAGATGCTGTCTAATTTGGTACTGGAAGTTTCCATATTGTAAAGAAGGGGCTGCTGATTTCTTCCTAACATGGAGAAAAGTATGCAGAGTTTGAAGAAGTGTTTAGAGCCATTAGCTTTTTTATCCTGCCAGGCATGAAGCAGAGAGCAAGAAGCAGCTGTGCTGGCCAGAATACCCCCCCCCCCCCGCCCTTCTACATTTATAGAGGCAGCCAGAAGCAGCCCTGCTCTGTGTGGAGAACACTCTCACAGCTGACATCACAGCTGATGGCAGGGGAGTTCTAACTGTACAAATCCCCATAGGATCCATGCTTATTCAAGACAAAGGAACAGGTGGGGATACCAGATCTGGAAGTACCTGGACTCAAAAAAATAGAGCAAGGCCTATTTCCCAAGGGAGGGAAAATATTCTGAAATGGAAGGCAAGGGGGAAAGGATGGATTCGAGACTCCAGTAAAACCATGTGGATCTGTTGAAGTAATCTGAAGCAATGGGCAACTAAACCCTCTCTTAAACAGCAGCAAATAGAATGTGTGGATAGTCCCTGTGAGAATGAGTAAACTTCCTGTTTCTATTGTCTGCCTGTGATGCAAATCAAATAAAACCTGGCAGACTGCAGGCTTGATTCTTGATTCTTTCCTATAATACCAATCTTCCACTTGAATTGACTTGTTCCTACTTTTTTTTCAGTGGGGAAAAAAGAAAAGAGATAACCTAAAATGAAACATGTTATTTTCTAGGATTTGCACCTTCCTACTTCAGTACCTTTACTAGTCAGTCATGCCACCTGAATATTAACTAGGTATTCTTATGAAGAAGAAGACCCCAAGCATTTCTACCTGTGCTGCATGTCCATAGAGCTCCCAAAGCTCTTTATGGAAGATGAGAACATGGCAAGGTTGTGGAAACTCTTGTGGCCAACCGGAAGAGATGCAACTAGCTCATGTGATAGAGTGTAGGGGACATACTCTTAGATGTAATATCCATGGCCAATGGCTAACAATAGTGGGAGGGAAGCTTGGGTGTAGTGGAGCCAAGGTTTGCATGGTTGAAGTGAGATGACCTTTTGATTAGGTAAAGGTAAAGGTTCCCCTTGACATTTAGTCCAGTCGTGTCCGACTCTAGGGGGCGGTGCTCATCCCCGTTTCCAAGCCATAGAGCCAGCGTTTGTCCGTAGACAGTTTCCGTGGTCACGTGGCCAGCACGACTACAACGCCGTTACCTTCCCACCGTGGTGGTACCTATTTATCTACTCGCATTTTTACATGCTTTTGAACTGTTAGGTTGGCAGGAGCTGGGACAAGCGATGGGAGCTCACTCTGTCGCGGGGATTCAATCTTACAACTGCTGGTCTTCCGACCCTGCAGCACAGAGGCTTCTGCGGATTAACCCACAGCGCCACCACGTCCCTTTTGATTAGCAGGGTAATATCATCTGCCACCTCACCCCATTCTTCCTGAGCTTTGCTACAATCCTCAGAATGTATTATTGTGAGCTGTTACCATGCAGAATTTTTGGAAGTGGTCTCAAATGGGCCTGGAAATGATCCACTCCTGGTTGACTGGGAAATTACTAAAATTGGTGATATATATGGATCAATGGAACTGCATTTTTGGGGTCTCCTCTGGGGCATGGCTATGGCAGCTATCAGATAAAATGACGTCACTTAAAAATGTACCATTATGTTACTGGAAGGTACCATTTTGCCCAGTATAGACACTCCCATTCTGGGGTTGCAACAAAAACTACATCCATTTATTAATTTATATACTGCTCCATTAGTGTGAGCACTCCACTGGGTGCAGTTACTATAAGCACTGCACTGGGCAAAAAAAAGGCAAATGCTATTTTAGGCTGCATTCATAGAAGTATCGTTTCCAAATCCCGTGAGGTGCTAGTCCCCCTCTATTCAGCACTGGTTAGGCCTCACCTTGAGTATTGTATCCAGTTCTGGACACCACACTTCAAGAAGGACGCTAACAAATTGGAACAAGTTCAGAGGAGGGCGACAAGGATGATCAGGGGGCTGGAAACCAAGCCATGAGGAAAGGCTGAAAGAACTGGGCATGTTTAGCCTTGAGAAAAGAAGGCTGAGGGGTGATATGATAGCACTTTTCAAATATTTGAAAGGCTCATACAGAGGAGGGGCAAGATCTGTTCTTGATCATCCCAGAGTGCAGGACACGCAACAATGGGCTCAAGTTAAAGGAAGCCAGATTTTGGTTGACTATCAGGAAAAACTTCCTAACTGTTAGAGCAGTACGACAGTGGAACCAGTTACCTTGGGAGTTGGTGAGTGCTCTAACACTGGAGGCATTCAAGAAAAACTTGGATAATCACCTGGCAGATGTGCTTTGATTGTATTCCTTCATTGAGCAGGGGGTTGGACTTGATGGCCTTGTAGGCCCCTTCCAACTTCACTTTTCTATGATTCTATGAATACTATAAAACAATATGTAGCTGGTCTGTATCAACTGGAATTGATATTGTTGGCCTAACAGTACAGTTTAGTTTCTATCTTATTGATATCCCACCTTTCTCCCAGCTTGTTTGTTTGTTTATATACCACCTTTCTTCTCGTGCTGGGCTCAAGAAATGTCACAAGAAGAAGCCTTCCTCTCTCATCTTCCTCTCATTGTTCTCAGTCACTGATCTCTAAATCCAAAGGGAAGAGTATCTTTGAAAAGCATTGAGCTGCCCAAGTTCATCAACATGTACAGCAATCAGTTTGGTCCTATAATGCAGAAGAATCTATTCTAAGAAATGTTTAATTACAGCAAACATACTTTCTGGATAAATATAAAGCTTTGGGGATGCAACATCATCCACTGCTCTGGCTCCTCTCCCCCATATGCCAGCTTGGTAGTGGGTGATCCTGATATAATTAGTACAAGAACTATTTTTTCCCAGCCCCTGCCTGTTGCTAACATGTGTAAGAAAAATAGTACTAGCATTAGATGACAGACTTTGCTAACAATGAGTAAACTACTTCTGAAGAATAGGAACACTGAAGATGAGAGTGAAGAGTTCCAATGGAAGTTCCATTGGTTAAAAAAAAAAAAAGGTGGTCAGATTATTGCCCGGGAATGAGAATGACATGGTTGAAGCCATCCATAACTGAGCAATGGTAGGATCCCACAACTTCTCAGTTATGGGTAGCTTCAGCATCCCATGAAATTAATTTGTCTTAAAAGTAACATCCCAAGCTCTGTTGGTTATTTTGTTTAGATGGAGATGGAGAAAGTGAATGAAATCTATGTCCCTTGAAGTGAAATACGGTATTTTAAACTTTTAGAAGGATGCAGATTCTATTTTGAAACTTCACTTTAAACAGTGAGACTTTGGCCTTAACATATGGCTAGAATTATTTGATGATTGCCCTCTTTCTCCCCTGCCCTGTCACTTTGAAATTGCTAGCTGAGGAAAAGTCCTGCAGGACTCAAAGCAGCCTGTTTTTGAGATTTTAGTGGCCTAATAAAGGTCTGAGTACTGGCGAAATAAACTGACTTTCCTTTTTGGGTTTTGTTTGGTCTGTCCATCGCTACCTGTGGCTTGGAAACAAGGTAAAAACCTTACCTGCAAAACCAAATTCAGAAGATTCCTTTCGGCTACCCTTGTCTTATACATACATACATACATACATACAGTACATACATACATACATACATACATACATACATACATACATACATACATACATACAATCATTACATTTATATCCCACTCATCTAGTACCTAAGCACTACTCTAGGCAGCTAACAAAGGTTAAAACACAACTACCCAGTCCTGCCCACAAGGACAAAAGACTCAATAAACATTAATAAACCAAGATGTCCAAAAAAGAAAGAAGATATTGATCGGAGATGGGCTTTTCAGCATGGTGGTGCACCAGACACGGAACATTTCCTCTCCCCACAAAAAACAAACAAACAAACAAACAAAAACCCCAACAACACTTACCTACACACATCAGTAATGTTTAAGACACCAGATCAAAAGGTTATTATTTGCCTGTGGTTTTACTAAGCAATCATTACTGCTTTTAAAAAAATATTTTTGCTGTTTTTCATTTCACTTGATGGGCTTTGACGGTTGTGATTCCTGATCCTTGACTCTCACCTGCTTAGCAAAAGTGAGGTCCGTTATCTAAAAAGGAATTGCACTGCTATGCGGTGTAAAACACTAGCAGGCTTGAAGCACTGTCAGACGCACAACATGTTTTGAGACATCTGTTTGATTTTCTTTGTCTCTAGTTTCTTTTCCATCGTAGGCAGGGTCAGTAATTGTTTGATTCATTGCATGTATCGACATCTGGGTTTACTGTATATTTTTGAACCCTTAGAAACAATAGAAAGTTTAAATTTCAAGGATATTTTTATAATATACTTAGTGGAGAACTTTACAGAGGGTGTTGCTCATAATATCAAATGTAGCTTGTTTTGTTTCAGTAATTATCAGAAGCAGGCCAACGGATTCAACGGTGAATGTCCATATGGATAGACTTTAGCCATGAGTGGAACAAATTATGATTTACTGTATGTATAGCACCAGATTAGGTTTCCACCTAGGTATCATGCCAAATATATACATTTTATTCCCCTGCCATCTCTGTCTCTGTTTCTCATGCATTATTTCTCTTTCTCTTGTTGGATACTCCCAGACTAAAAGCTCCCACTACTGCCAATTGTTGCTTTTTCTACTGTGAGAAAAAGTGAATTTTGCCTTTAATTTTCACGCTTCGGTTATTTTTCACACTTTTGGGATGTCAATGTCACTATGGCCTACCTCCAGGGTTGCGTTAGCAAGCTGCCCACCAGAAAAATATTCTTTCCTCCTCATGCCAAACCAAAAGGTCTCCACGCCACCCCAAGGTTCACTCTACTGGGTTTCCCAGCTCTTCAGAATTCTCTGTGGGAATGCAGAGCAAAGAGGGAGATAACCCTTCCCTGTTCCGCTGATGGAAGTCGTTCTGTTAACAGAATTACCGTATTTCTTTAAGTCCACACAATGCTCATGACATCAGGAATAGAGGGAGTGGAGGGAGTGTTGCCACTTAGCCTTCTCTGATACTTCATGGTCCCTTCGATCAAAATTGTGCTTTAAAAACACTATTTGTGTGCTCAGGCTTATGCATGTGCATAGGCTTGTGTTTGTTGCAAGTGGCTGAGTGCAACTCAGCTTATACTCAGAGAGATATGTGTCTTTACATGGAGAAAGGACCTCCTCAAGTTTCCTAGATTGTCCTTTAGCTGCTCTGATCTGTGTTAATCTTACTTCAACCCTGGGATGCAATCAGAAGGGCATTTAGCCCACTGTTTGCTCTGCTGTAGGGATGGGACGGTTTGCTCCTTTAGCCAGCAATCACACAATGTGATCACTTGAAGCAACAGAAGTCGTCCCCAGAGTGTTCCTACCTGCGCCTTTCTGAGCCCTTGTCAGGGGCTTCTAGTGTGTGTGTGTGTGTGTGTGTGTGTGTGTGTGTGTGTGTGTGTGTGTGTGTGTGTTGGTAGGATTGCTCTGGTCTGTTTTGTTTGTATCACTGTACGATAACCTTGCCTTGCAAAATAATTTTTTTCCATGGCTTGACAGTTGAATGTATTTATTGTGTGTTGCAATGTGTTAATATGACAAGAGATAGCATTTGCAACTCCTCCAACTTGCACTACTATACTATAATTTGCAGGACCTATAACTTGTAGCTACTATCATCTACTTTTATAGTAACTTGGTATATTAGATCCTTTATTTTACATTCCTTTATTCTTCCACGCTTTGCAAATTTAGTCAAAATAAGAATGTTTATTGTCATAGTGGCAGCCTGCCAGAATCTGAGTTACAAGTCCTTGTATTTACAGGAGATGCAAAAATGACAGAAACAATAGAAATTATGTTGGTGTCCCTGACCTGACAGTAGAATCTTTTTTTAAATCCTTAGCACTCCTCTTCTCTTGCCATTTGAAGGGGCTACTTGGAACTACTCTTTCCCAAAGACATTTCTTCAAATGGAGAAAGGAAGGCAGTAGTTGAATTTGACAAGCTCTGTGTCAATTTTACTTTTCTCTCCCCTGCCTTAAAAGTGCAGTTATTGTGTCCCTTCCGAGTGTCATAATGACATTCTAATGTTTTTTTTCAAATTGATCAAGTGCCATCAAGAATCCAGCACCCTTACAGACATATCCTACACATAGCTACCCATTAGCAAGTGCTGCTGTGCGTTCCCTCTATTGGATATGCTTTGGGAGGGGAAAATGAATTGCTTTGAGGGCACAAAATGGTTCTGAAACTGAAATGCACACCGTGTGATGTAGAAAGGATAGCATCTCCAACACTTCATCCCATGTCCACAGAGATAATGCTTTCCAACCCTCGGTGCCTAAATCATGCATCTCATCTTTGGCGACACACTCTAGTGCTTTTCTGCTTGTTCTGTCCTTTCCAAGGATACAGCAGTTCTGGGAAAACCTGGGCTGATTACCAAGAGATAGCATTGTCTTAGACCCTGTGTAAAAAAAGTCTGCACTAACTCATTAAAAGAGTCATCTGGAAGCAACCTTCCTCACATACAATGCTTCAAAAATCAATGAGACTATGCCTGCAGGTCATAACTGCACACTTTATAACATAAATAGGTGCTGTTTGCAGTATAACATGTTGAGTATCATTAAGTGAGTAACGGGATTAAAATACAATCATTCTAACTTTGGAAATTAAATACTTGATATACCAGGGACACTGCGACATTGTGTTGCCAGAGGAATAGGAGCAAGTTGCACCTTCCGTCCTGCTCACTTAAGTCAAAGTACAAAACATTTAAAGACAGCCAAGTTATTCTGGCATGAAATAACTTGGCAAAAAAACCCCGTGCTCCAGTACCTCTCAGAATCCTTGACAGTAAAAATTACTGTCGTAACAAATTCAACAACTACCAATCACCTGCCTTCCAAAAATATCAGAAACCAATCTTTATACTTTCTCTAAATTCTTATTTATTTTCCACCCATTTTTCTACTTTGTCCCTTTTTTTGAATTCTTAACATCTTTGTGACGAATTGCCAAACTCTGTATTCTCAACTAGTTACAAATCCAACAGGCCTTATGGACTTCCAGCTGCATAGAGGTATTTTGAGTGGGATTTCCTTTGTATCTCTTTGCTGGTGTTTATTTTGCTTTCCTTCCAAATATTGAATTATGTGGTAGATGTATTTACCAAACAATGATCCTTTTCAAGGTTGTCTAACTTTATACTGAAGAAAAGTGTATGGTTCTGTTTCTAAAAGTCAAAAATAGAAAACCTGAAGCTTTCAAACAGATACCCTACCTCTGGGATGAAGACATTTAATGTTCATCCCAGAGTTACTGTGCCCCCTGTTGCTTTGGGTGGAGTGAAGAATGTCGATACTGCGTTTATTAAATTAATTTAAATTAACTGTGCGGTTCTGATTGTGGTCGGTTACAGGTACAGATCTATGAATTTTGCAGAGATAGATGGACTCTTTTCTCCCAGCATCATGCTTTACCTCAGGAGATGGGGATGAGGAGGATCCTAAGCAGCTGGAGGAGAAGGAAGCAGATTCTCAAGCAAAAAACGATGAGGAGGAAAGCAGATGACACACATCCACCCACCAGAGAATGGCAATGACTCAGACTGTTAGAGCAAAAAACGCCAAGTCAGCAGTTGCTGTGGGTGGGGAAGAGGCGGTGGGAGGGGGAGGACTCCAACACCTGCAGTCAGAGTGGATGAAGAGGATGTGAGGAGTTGACAACATGAATGTGTTCTCAACATCTTTTGCTTTGAATTCCTTGAACCTCAACCTGGCTGTTCTTCCACTGCTGGCTCCCTCATCAATTCCTGACTTTTGGCTTTTGGATGTTGATTTTGATCCTTCTGCTGTCCTCCCTTGATGACTCGGCTTTTCAACCTGCTTGTCTTGCCAGCTAAACGTGACCTTGACTAACATGGTGTGGGCAACTCACCCGGCTAAACAGGATGCCCAGAATTGATTTTGTCTTTTACTTGAACACAAGATCCACCAACTTGGTGGGAATGGCACACGTGCATTTATAATCTGAGGATTTTCAGCCCACGTCCACTGACCCCATTAAAATAGGGTTTTTAAAAAAATATCCGGAGCCTGCCCTCCAAACACACACAAGCCCGGACTAGGTCATAACACTCTCATTTTACCAGCACTGGAAGGGATGCACGTTTAACATACTATATTTCAAGTCACCCTTCCTGTCTGTAACCTTTTCATTCCTATTAAACGAGGAAATGGGAAAGGCAGCCTATATGCCAGGGAACATAACTACAGGGGTAGGCTTTAGCTTGCTTCCTGGTATGTTTTACTGTAATTCGATACCCTTTTCTTGGATTTATTCCCTTGTCCCCTGCTTGCTCTGAATGCAAATAAACATGAGATGTGAATGGTCATCTGGGATTGGCTGCTGATGGTGGAAGACAGTGATTCCTTCCCAATTCCCACAAGGCATTCCTGGCATTTAGGAGCATTTGGGGGGGGGGGCTTTTGTGCCCATATAACCAGCTTCATGTTGCCTTAGTCTCATCTTTCCAGAAGCACTTCTTCTATCTATTTGGAAGAAGTGTGCGTGTGTGTGTGTGTGTGGAAATGATGTCATAGTCCCTGCCAATCAGAAAGTCCTAGGGCTTCAACACTGACCTTTCCTTCAAACCATTGCTCCATTGCTTTTTGATATGTTGTTATGGTGTTACAGGCACCTAATTCCAGCTGTTAAAACTCAAGCCGTATAATGGCTTCCACGAAATAAAAGTAGTATGCTCTAGTGGTAACATCTGTGATCCATTTCCCATAGAGGCTGTTTGTAGCATGAGGAAACAAGACCCAAAGAGGAGACATATGTCTGTCATGGCGAGGCTGCTTGCCCCACATTCCAGTGGGTTTTATATGGCAACCAAACTATGCTCACAAGTACTTGAATCAGGTCATCACTGGCATTTCCGCACAAGAGACCTTTCCCTTCCCTTCTGTAACACGCAAGCATCCTGTGCAGAGGGAGAAACAGTATAAGGAAGGAGCCCAAATGAGGGTGGGGCAAAGGACGAGATGTTTTGCCCTTCGGCAAAAGACAAGATAGTGCCTTCTTCTCATTCCACATGGAGGAGATGGCAGCTGAGTCTTACTTCAGCACTGTTGGTAGGACAGCATCCTGTATTGTGCTTAAAGGCACAGCAGACTAACTTAGGAGGTGTGGTCAAGAATGAAGGGAAAATGTGGCTGTGCAGCCCCGATGGCCACCTCCTCCACTATTTTGCCACTCTCGTCCATTCCCCATCTTCTCCAGCCTCTGCCACCTGACGGAGCAGCCTCCTTCTGCCTAATGGTAGGGCCGTACAGAGTTGTGAATGTTATTTTTCAAAGCAGTGAAGCTGTATAGTTCCAAAGTCCCTTCCCCACATATGTAGTTCATAATACTGACAGTTCTAGAAAATAACGATTTACTTTCCTGTTTTGTGACTTACTTGTTAAAAAAGATCTGAATGTGTCAAGCTGCTGGACTATGTCCCAGATCACACTCTCCTCCCACCCACTTCATTTACAACAAAAGATGAGGCAGCAGTGCAAGCTAGTGGTTCAACCAAATGATATTCTTCTGCCCCGTAGCTCTAACGGTAACTAACAAATTACAGTTATATTACAGAAAGAGTGGTGTGATCCTTCATTAAGTTCCAGTTGTAATGCACTTGTGCCTTTATTATTGCAAAAGTAAATTTATTAGAAGTAACTAGTTATTGCTTTTGTATCTGCTTACTAGTTGTTTGTACTAGTTACAGCTGTGGCTGAAAAGGAAATATGCTAAGAAATATCCTGTGTTTTATAGGGTCATAGCACATGTTTGGAGAAAGGTGTTTTTCCTGCCATTACAACATTTTTCCCTCCAGGCAAATTATTTCCTTACAGTTTCATGCCTGGCCAATCAGACTTGCAGGAAAGCCTGTGTTTACCTCCTAATGACCAATCAAAAAGCAAAAGCAAGCTAATCTGCACCATGTGAATTGAAGCAAACAGATGCCATTTACCTCTCAAGGAGATCTATATCTAATGTTCCAATCTCTATTATCTAGTTCTGCCTTTAAGAGTGTTCCCAGCAAAAACATCAATATCATGTTGCTTCTTCACTGCATACAGAACAATCTGTTTATGTGCAGTTCCTCTTTCCCTGCTGTCTACTCAAGGGGAAATCCACTAATCCCTTACATGAGTGGAAATACTCATTATTTTCAATGGGACGATTTCTGGCTGGTATAATAGGATGCCAGAGATTGTCTGGGAATACTTGGAGTGCTCTGGCCAGGGAGCAATTATGCTTCACATGTGTTAGCAGCATTCTTGCAAAGAGTTTTAATTATGTAACTGCCCTGCCTTCTTAATGGAATTTTGGAGGACGTCCAAATGACATCTCCCATTTGTAACCGTCTCATATTTTCCCATTTCCTGGAAATTATTTCTTCCATCATTTTTCTTACTATGAAAAACAGAAGCACAGACTTTGCTTGGTGGTGCTGGGAAGAGCTCTCTGTCTGGAAGTATGCTTAGCATTAACATGATGGAATGCATATGGAAGCAGAACAGGATTTCCCCCCTCATTTGCCAAAGAATTACAGCTTGAAAAAATTAATACTGTACCTTGGTTATGGCTCTGCTGATCCTGCTGGGTGGAAGGTTGTGGGAGTCCTCGACCAGGAAAAGTTACTTTCTTCAACTTTGCAGAAGAAAGGGCTTTTCCTGTGTGCACTGCAAGCTGTTACCGTCTTCACTTTTACCTACCAATGCTGGCATTCCATGGAAAGTGACAGAATGAATGAGGAAGGAAAGACAGCTGGGTGTCATCTACATGGCCTTTGCAAGTTAAAATGAGAGTTTGATTCCGCAGATTGAAACCCATGTGTCATGTGTACTCACCTGGCTAATGCCATGGCAGGAAAAATACAGAACTGGAAGAAGATGTGAATGATTTAGAAATACCTATTTAGAATACAAATTAGCAGATTAAAGTGCAGGGTACATACACTTCCTTTAACTTATTTGGGATTAGTCGTAATCTGTTCCACCCCACCCCACCCCATTACATCTCAGTAAACTATATTTTCTCTATCTGTGAAGATTATCAGTCATCCAGGTGAGGTTATCTGGAAGTTGAGTCATGGCAACTGGATTTCTTTCTTGTTAGGTTGAAACGTTGCGCTCCTCATCCAAGACTGAAGAAGCTACTTGGTTCTAATTTTTTTCAAATTAGGGATGTGCACCGAGTTCAAGAATGGTGATTCAATGATTTCAAGAAGCCCCCCAGGCACACTCAAGTTAGTTAGGGCTCTCTTACAAATCACTGAAGTGTGCTTTGGCATTTTAGGGGTTATAAATGCTGAAATTTGAACGAGAACACTTGGTGGGATTTGCGGTAGCAAAAGAAGGAAGTGCCAAAGCAGAAGTAGGTTGACAGCTGAAGAAAAAGCCAACATCTCTCTTGGAAACTCCAAAGGCCAGGTCCTGGGGATGGCTCAGATCAACCTCATTGGGCTGTCCTTATTCTTCTTCCATGCAGCCAAGCAACCATGGCACATCCCAGCGTGGCAAGGGCCTCCCTTGTGCTGCATCACTTACTAAACTGGTTCCTGATCTTGCTTTGAGTTGGTTCCCCCTAAGCCTTCATTATACTCAGGGCTAACTGTGAATGTTCTTAGGGATGTGAATCTTCCAATGTCTCATTATCTTTGAGGAGGAAAGGGGATACACAATCTCTCGCAGATCTCTTTGGAGAGAAAACTCTCTGAAATCTCACAGGATGTTTTGGTTGTCTCATAGTGTTTGTCACAAACACGTGCGCACATGTACACAGACACACACGCATGTAAATACTTTTGCTTGCAAAATCAGTTGACCTTGGATTTTGATTTCATTCAGTTCTGTCATTGAGTTTGCCACTTCAGATGCTGTGAGCAGACATTCCTTCTCTCCTCAGTCTTATTTGTAAGTCAAATGTCTTTCATCCTAATTTTTGGCAAACATGAGAGATTCTTTCAGTAAAGATTTTCTTGATTTGATTTCTTTATTTGCTGGGGATTGAGGGAGGGAGCTTTCTTGCTCTTAGTTTACCATCTCAGCTGTTTTGAAAGCAGCAACCCAATCACACACACCCCGCACACACTTTTGCCTGAATTTACCTGCCTGGTGTTTTTCTCTGTGGTATGGGACAGCATTTCCTATGCTACTGGTTGCTAGTGCGGTTCTTTTTTTCCTTGCTGTGGGTGGAAACATTGCTTATGTTCAGCAGTGCCTGGGTACCAGATGTGGAGCATGCTGATTTGCAATAGATAGTGGGTGGACACCCTTGGGCACACTAGGCTAATGATTAGGAACTCTAAAGGAACATCTTCCACACCCCCAGCAAATGTTTTCCCTGAGTGTAGATCCCTGAGGGAGGGAGGGAGGGAGGGAGTGTAGATCCCTGAGGGAGGGAGGGAGGGAGGGAGGGAGGGAGGGAGGGAGGGAGGAAGGAAGGAAGGAAGGAAGGAAGGAAGGAAGGAAGGAAGGAAGGAAGGAAGGAAGGAAGGAAGGAAGGAAGGAAGGAAGGAAGGAAACTGATGGGAGCTTTGCTTGCAATCTGAAGATCCACCACATTCACAAAGCTGATGGATCTGTGTAACTCCTTCATTCTAGATCATAGCACTCCCCTCCCCCATTTTCACCTGTTTCCTCCTGATCTGGAAACATTCAAAGGCATACAAGTATCTGCAGAAACCCAACAACACATCAGTTAGGCCACCTCAAATCAATTTGGGGCTGGTCACTTCTGATGACTGAGAGAAGGGCCTCCTGGAAGATCTTAAAAAGCAGATGGAGTTGGGTGTCATCAGTACCAGACCACAAAATTCTGGACAGCCTCTTTCAGGTTTTTCATGTATATGTGAAATAGTATGGGGAATCATGGAACCCGGAGACACTCCACAGGCTAATGATCAAGTTGTTGCACAGGAGTCCCCCAGCACCACTACCAGTCACAAAGTGACACTACGGAAGGGAAAATCCCAGAAGCTGACTCCTTTTTTCATCAGTTCACTTCTCACCCAAACACAAAGCAATTGTCAGGGCTATTTTTCAACAAGTGTGAATAGTAGTGAGCAGAAGAGGGTATACAGTGGTCCCTCGACTTACGGAATTAATCCGTATTGGAACGGTGGCTGCAGGTCGAAAAGTCTGTAGGTCGAGGCTCCATTGACCTACAATGCATTGAAAACCGATTAATCCGTAACTGGCCGTTTTTGGTCCATTTTGTTTGATTTTCCGGTCTGTAGGTCGATTCTCCGGCTGCAAGTCGAACCTAAATTTTGCGGCCAGAGAAGTCTGTAACTCGAAAAGTCTGCAGGTCGAGCCGTCTGTAAGTCGAGGGTCTACTGTACTGTAAACCATCTTGACTGGTGCCATTGGTGTTGTCAACATTCAGGCTGCCCTTTGCTATGTAAAGCTTGGCATCCCTTTTCCTTCTGGCAACACGGGCACAATATTTTGCAGCAATATCGGGCCATTTCCTGGCTTTTTGAATTGTGGGTACAGAAGCACCATATGCCATATTCATAAACCAGAGGGTGTTTTTTTTTGTTTTGTTTTGGTGTTTTTGTTTGTTTGTTTGTTTGTTTTGAAGAGTTGAGTACTATTTTGTGCAATAAATTCAGAGGATGGTTGCTTTTTACATGTAGCAGTGGGATTTCAACAACTGGCAACAAACAGTCAGTTCAGAAGTAGAAAATTTAGAATGAAGACATGGCAGAGAAAAATAGAAGTGATTAATCCCTTTCTCTGTCTTCTGTTCCTTCACTCCATATTCATCCACCCAACATCTTTCATCTCCAAACCAGCTTCTTAAAACATATTGTATCTTTTGCTCCCCATCATTTCTCTTCTCCCTTCCCAAGGCAGTTGTTCATATAGCAAGCAAGCCAACATCATAGGCTTAGCTAAGGTATTTGCATATAACTTGTCACTACTTCCCCTTCTCCATGTATATAGCATTGTATTTAAACAGCAATTGATACTGTTCACTTCCTGAACTGAAACTTTGCAAATGGGAGTTGATTCTCTCCTACTTACAGTTATATGCACCAATAATGGAGAAAGGAAAAAAGACATTTCTGCTAGATGGCAGTGAGCATGGCAGCTTTAGATGAAGTAGGATCTGTGGTTTGATTTTTCTCATCTATTTTTCTCCAGTCCATAAATGTACTTGACCTCTCTGTTTTACTTACCAGATGGCAGCAGCAACTACTTTTGCCTACTTTTTTCTAAATTCATGCATCTCAAACTGCTTTGTTCGTGATCTTATGCCCCCAGCTAGTAATTTATCATCATTGAACAGATTTACAGAATTTACATGGAAAATGCTCTTTTCCACTCCCTCTCCAAAACAAATGGAAATATTTTCTTTTGCTAAAACTGACTCCCACACCTTATGGCGATGATTCTTCAGTCTTCATATTGCAATTCTTCTTTAGTCACGGAGCTGAAGTACAGTTTTAACAATCCCATATGATCACAACTTAATTGGACCATAGAATATCCATCGAGCTGTTCAGTTCAAATCTGGCCTCAGGCTGATCTGGTCCTTATATTATAACAGTGTAATATCGTTTAGTAACCGTACTGCCTGGAGCATGGGGGGATATATTGTCTGAAGTACCAACTTTTTCAAGACGAAACCAAGGGCAGGTGATACTTTGACTGAACCTTTTAAAATCCAAATAATAAAAAAACTAGCTTTCAACCTATATTAATCTTCATCAGGCTGTGCATCAAAAAAATCATACGAAGTTCCAAAAGTCATGGCAGATCTCCGTGCCAGGCTGAGTTCCCAAATGCAGGCTGCAGACATAAAGTCAGGAGTATAGGTTTGAAATTCCTTGCATGGTGGCTGTTGATTGGATTATCTACCCCAACTCATCAAACAAAGGGGCTGCCGAGTAGTCAGCATTTTCCATTCCCCCATCAGCTTCTTTTGAAACTCAAAGTTCCTATTTGGCTGGGAAATGGGGGTTACAAAGAAATGTGGCAAAACCCAGGTCAGAGAATGGGTAATAAAGCTTAGTCTAGCCACTAGATGAAGTCAGTTGTTACCAAATTAATAGTATTACCAAGTGTTTTCCCCCCTCAACTTTTACAAGCTCTGTTAACACAGGAGTTGTGCCTGTTTCAGACCAATACCAATTTCTAAATTGAATTGGCCTGATTTGGACTGAACAGATCCAAATGTGAGATTCAGGTTGGAATGGAATGGCCAGATTTGGTTCCAGTGCACCGTGGAGTAAGTCTACAAACCAGGTTGTGTCTAGAGCACAATTTAAGTCAAGGTGTAACCACCCTGCAGTTTGCCACACTGTTTGTGATGAAGTTGGCAGGTTAAATCTGGTGAACTTTCCATCAGCTAAATGACATATGGCTAATTGTGAGTAAGCCCAGTCTTTTTTCGTGGGCATTCATTGCTTTTTATTCAGTCAGAAGTAGCTTTTCTTTTCTTGTACTGATTCTGCTTGCATCACTATTTTTGTTCTTCTTTCTGGCATGTGTGATTGCCTATATTGGACCAAAGAGGCAGGGGCTGCTGTATCTTGGGGCTATTAAGTGTTTTAGTTTTGTTTTTTTTAATTGGCAAGTGACATTGCACTGAGTTGATGTAACAAGTTGTGAAACTGCAATGTTTACCTGACATAGTGCTAAATCAGAAAGGTGTAATAAAAATTTGTTTGGAGGGGAAACTGGAAGCATTCAATAAAGTAAAGCAGGAATATCCCTCTCAAGTGAGTGCTTCTTGTCTGTTCTTCAAACCATTTTAAAAATTTTGCTGATGCAGTTCAGTATTATGGCAGTTAAGCACTGCAGTTTCGCATGTTCTTATATCAGTTCAGTGCTGTCACTTGCAAAATTAAGAAAAGAGGAAGAAGAATTAGGGAAGAGGGCAGTGTTAATTATAGAAAAGGGTGAATTCCTACCCAAAAATTGCCAGGGAAAGTTAAGTATTCCGTATGAATGACAACAGCAGCTTAACTGCCATAGGAAATTTCAAATTGACCTAAATCAACACAGGACAGCATCCTTGTCTAGTCATACCCTCGGTCCCTTCAGGTTCTCCCTCCCTCCTTCTTTCCTTCTAAAAAGAAAAGAAAAGAAAATATAAAAGGTGCCTAATAGGCAAACTCCTGCAGCTAGTGTTCTGAAATTGGGTGGTTTTGCCCATCTTTTTAGGGTCTATCATATCTCCAAATCTCATAGGTATCAGTGCAAAAAAAGGGGGGGCATATACTGTATGTTTTGGATTTTCTGTGCACTTCAGTGGGCAGTTTAATAGATCAGCTTGGATGCTGGGTACTGATTGGATCAGAACTAGCACAGGTCACTCCAGACTGAATGCGGATACCTCCCAAAGCCCTGAATTGGCCAGATCAGACCAGGGGAGTCATGCAGAGTCCTAGTTACAAATGATTGCAGATAGTGAAACTAACAGTAAAACTGAGAATAAGTCCAGTAGTACAACCATTTAGGCCTTCAAACATATGGTGGAATGTCTTGTATACCAAGGCTGGGGGGAGTCATGGAAGAGGGTGACTGTACTTATACAGTCTATAAATACATAGTTTACAGAAGCTTACTTTAGCACAGGTTTTGACTGTTGTGCTTTATGTTATAGATTGTATTTTGTGTTTTCTCACAGGGTACATGAGTGTAAAAACAAAATAAACATAATTGCTGGAGGAAGGCTACACTTTTTGGAAAACAGCAGTTTGTGAAACTTCATGCTTTCATGTTATGTCTGTTGGGATCTAGTGATCTAGTACGTGTATCCTCTTAAAACAGCCTCTGACTTACTCGATGATAATATGTGACAATAACACAGTGTTACAGAATGGAAACATGTCTCAGGAAGGTAGCCTTTGCTCTTGAAAGACTTTCTTTCCAATCACATTTTATTTCCCAAGGTCCAATTTCATACGCGTACTATGTTCTTGCAAAGATTTAGAACAGTGGTGGGTCTAATTCAGATCATGTCTGACTGGATCACCCATCATCCTTCACCATTGGCTATCCTGACTAGTGCGCAGCACTCCCACAACATTTAGAGAGCTCACCCCGGTGTAGAGAATCTTCTTAACAAAGTGTTCACATGGATAGTTCCCAAACAGTGTTGACCCCTGCTTTGGCTCATCTATTTGTCAGTCATACATCTAGTCTGTTGGTTCTAACGAAGGTTGCTAGATGCATTTTTAAAGGCACACAACATATGTGCATGTGTAGAAGTATCATCTATTTCCTGCAGATTAAGAGGAAGATTTGTGAGTTGGAGCTTTAGTTAACGGGCTTTGTACCACAGGTCAGTAGTAAAGCATTTCCTTTTTTGCAGTCCCACTGCTTTGGCCATGCTATTCATGAAAGAGAATTGCTATATGTCTTCTCACCAAAAGAGCATCGACACATTTTCAGCTTTAATGATCTTCACTTTAGATTGTGATAGCATCAAACAGCCCTCATGCTTTCACACTTACATTGCAATGTGGGTCAAATGGAATTTGTGTGCTACAAACTGACACCGAAGTGCTATGGAGTGTTTGCCGTGCACGTCCTCCATGTGTTTACTTCCATTCATTTTAAGAAGTGTTACTAACCTGGCGTGGCCTCCAGAGCTGAGAGAAATTCCATCAAAATAAGCAAGCCCATTGAATTTGGTTCTCACATTGATAAAAAGATCATGTTAGCAACCTGCTGGTTGATTATGGCTGTGGTGTTTCATATAGCACCTGAGCCCTTCATGATCCAGGTTTCTGTGTTTCTCTTAAGACAACCAGGTGACAAATTCATCCCAGCAAAAAGCTGCTAATCTTGTGTGATGGGAGTCACCAGGCTCATTTTTTAAATCTTCTGAGAAAAGAGATGGTCAGAAATCCTAGTGGTGGGCCTGGCTCATCAAAGGCAAGGTTGATCAGACACAGGCCAAATACAAGACCTGAGCACTAACTTCTTCTTCTTTTTGCATGAGTGAAAAAGTCACACTTTTATTATTACAACAGCCATAAAACATTATCTGACAACTAGCCAGAAAAAGGCAATAGCAAACCAAATAAAATGAGGCTGAAACTGTAAAATGTGCAGATGAGGAAAATGTGAAAGTGTCACACATTTTGAACAATATGTTGATACAAGTTGCGGGATCTGCTCTGCAGGGGAGGAGTCAAGAATTAGGTTTAGATTTCAGGTTCTATGTTAGATTTATTAGATTAGATTTTGGTTATTATTCTTTTCTTTTATTACTGATGATCAGCTATTATATTGTTTGGATTCCTTATTGATTGTAAACCACCCAGAGTAGCGCCTAGCACTAATCAGGTGGTACACAGTATTATTTATTTATTTATTTATTTATTTTCTATGCCACCCACTCTGGGTGGTTTACACAGTATGATAATACAATACAATATATAGCAAAACAATACAATAAAACGGAACAATAAGACAAAATAATCAATGCAGTTTAAACAAAAGGGAAATAATACCAATAAAAACATTAAAATAAGATAGTGAATATTTCAGTATATTAAACAAACAAACAAACAAACAAATTTCAGCGTTATTTAAGTTGTTAAAAAGAATCTTGCCAGTGGAGGGAGTTGGATGGAATTTGTTTCTAAAGTTCCAGGACCATAATTTCATAGACTCATGGAATCATGGAGTTGGAAGGGTCCTACAGGGCCATTGAGTCCAACTCCCTGCTCGATGCAGGAATCCATATAATGGCAGATCTGACAGATGGTTGTCCAATTGTCTCTTGAATGCTACCAACGTTGGAGGCAAAGCAGAACATTCTGTGCAATGTTTCTTCCCCTTTAAAGACCTGAGTCTGTTTCTGGACCTTGTCTTTATGCATAGTGAAATCTCGCAGCACTCAGAGTGAGAGCTGAGAAGTGTTCTTTCTTAGGCTATAATTGCAATGGCTTTGCCGGTTGGGCTGATTCTGGGAGCTGGAGTCCAAAACACTAGCGTACTAAGATAGTTCTGGACTAGGACTCAGAGACCTGGATTAAAACCCTTCCTCAGCTATGGAAACTCACTGATGGATGGCACTAGTAAAACCATTCCTTAAATATCTCACATACTTTGGTAACTGCTAGGGTCGCCATAAGCCAGAACTATGGTCAGGGATTCGACAATCTGGGTACAGCCACTAAGAAGCCCCTGCCCTCTATCCTGAACAACTGTGTGTTGGCCCCAGACTGGTATCCAGAAGAGAGTCTCTTCATTCTCAGGAATGAGCAGGCTGGTACAAAGGGGATAGTCCCTCAGGCTCCCTATAGTTCTATACTCAAAGGCTTTAAGGGTAACAATATTATATTGTGCATGGAATGAGTAAACACAGCACCTGTTACAGAACAGATGCAATATGATTCCATGGGTGAGTCTCCAGTAATATCCTTGCTTCCATACTGTGGACCAATTGAAATTTCAGAAGATGCCAAAGAGGGTGGCTCTGCCTTTGCAAACCACATTACAATAATCCAACGTATTTAAGGCATGGGCATATATTACTGTGGCCAACTTTATCTTTTTAGGAAAGGGCACAAGTAGTGGTACTATCTCAACCTTAGCAAAAGTGCCCTTAGATCACAGCTGCTATATGGACAGGAACATGTTCTTCCTGGCAAGTTCCTGCTGTAGATTGCCTGCTAGTCCCAAAATGAGGATTGAAGCAAAATTGAAATAGCTGTAGGCAGTCTCTTCGCTTCAAGAATCCTTGAGGCTGAGATGGTGCTGCATTTATGACTTTCCTGCCCTCAGACTGAACACTTCAAAGAGGCCAAAAATGATCCAGCATGCTGGAATCCAGAGAAGGTTTTCCTGTGCAACAGAGATCTCACGATAGCCATATTAAGGCTGGGTGAATATGGTGAAACTCCACCCTTGACTCCAATTTGGCAGGGGCAGTGAATCCACACATGAACATTGCAGGAGGTGTCCAAGGTGCTGAATCTGTTTGGGGGACAGAATTTGGCACATTGGATACCTCATGTAAACCTCAGACTAAAAAGCAGAGCAGACTCACTGTTCCTGAAAAACTGGAATCACCACCATCCTCCCACTCAGAAGTCATCTTTATTAATTCCATCCATTTCAATGGGCTTGTCATAATTCTGTCTTGGGTTGTGTCCAAAAAGCTGAAAGGAAACTTTGATGGAATGTCTGAAAAGTGTTCTGATTGGAGAGTTCGGTTCAATTGAAATCAATGGAACATACTTCTAGGCAAATGTGTTTAGAAGTAAGCGTGAAAAGCTGTTCTCCTTGTTAAACTGCATACAACTCAGAGGCATACATGTGTAATAAGGCGCCAACAGAAGGCTTTAAAAGATCAGGCAGGAAAGGAATGAAGGACTCCTTGATTGTATCAAATGAGAACTGATTGTGACAGATCGATAATACTTTTTAAGGACCTTTTTCGTGATGTCCCATTATAATTATTACACCGCAAGTGTTTCAAGCACCTTGACAAGAATATGACAAAATATTAGCTTTTTCAAACTAATAACACTTCTGAAGCTGCGACCTAAATAGCTCATGAAAAAAGGGAATGAACTGTATTGCAAAGGATGATGATAGGTTTCGTTTTACTCCATAATGGTAAAAACTGCTACTTTAATATAATGTTTAATTAAGCCAAGCTTCCTTCTAACACTGATATAACGTTTGTTGCTAGCAATACTAATTTAAGCATTTCTTCTCATTAAGTCAAATACCCAGATAGCTCTCCAAAAAGCTTGACAAATATCATTAACTGTCTAACTCCTTTTTGTCTGTATGTTCATGAAAGAATATGAAATAATCAACACCTGGAAAATTACCAGACAACATGAGTGCAATGCTCTGCTTCTAGGGCTGTGTGCAGGTTCTGTGGCACAGAATGTCAATGTTCATTTGAAGAAGTATCTCCCAGGGATGTAGTGGTAAAACTGAAGTTCAGACCCTCATTGTGACAGTCCCCGTAGAACACTCTGGTCATAACTGTTCAAAGGTTCAGGCATCTGGATCAGTCTACATCAAACAAGGAGTAAGTCTTTTAGAAAGCTAATGGCTCTTAACTGCCCATTCAAGATCAAACCACCCACAAATACTTTGCATTATAACAGGGAGAAGCTTGTATAGAACAATATAGAACAACTCTATATTGTTCCTGGAAAAATCCCGGCTACTGTGAGGATTGCGGAGGAGATCAGAGGGAACAGGAAAGCCTGAAGACAGTTGATGTCATAGTCCCTGCTACTGAGAAAGTCCTGAGACTTCATCCTGTGAGCCTTGGCTCCACTACACCAGTGATAGCTCCTGGCCCACAAAAGCTTATGGGAAGATCTATGTGTTCATCTGGAATATATACAAGTAGTGAGTGATGCTCAATGCATGGCAGGCATGAAAACTGCCCATCTCTCCTCTTTTGCTGAGAAAAATCTCTCAGAATAAACTAAACTAAACTAAACAATAATTGTGGGCATCCAGTCATCTCATATCTTGACTCATTCAATTTTGGACAAGGTGTGACCCTTGAAAGGGAGTGCTGGAGGTGAAAGCTCAACCATAGCTGTCAACCCCCTGTTTACTTCTGGGAGAGAGCAGAGGAGGGCCAGAGATCACATGCACTAGCAATGAAGCATGGTTGTTCAGACGGACTCTTGTGGGCTGAGAACCATCTATCCTGTGAAACCTTAAAGTCTAAAGAGCTCCATTTTGCATAACTTTTCCATCCTATTTCTTCAGATGCATGGAGTGTGAAATGGGCTGATAAAGTGATGGGAGCATGTCATTGTCAGTTTCCCTGATATTTCTGTGTGGGGCAGGGAGGATGATGACAAGGAGATGCTGCTATCTTACTAATCCACAACATCATATCCTGTAGAGTGCGTGAAGGTTGGGGCCCAGAGGCCCTGGAAGTAAGGAAGACGGTGATGGTTAGAACCAAATGGCCCAGGTACTAATCTGCGGGGTGGGTGGGTGGTAGTGAATATGCAAGACAGTGTATACAAATACTGTACATGTGATTCTTGCATAATTGCTGGATAGCTCAGTGGTTTAGGTCTCTGGCTGCAGAGCCAGAGATCTGGAGTTCAATTCCCTGCTGTGCCTCCTTGACAGGGGCTGGACTCGATAATCCAAAGTGTCCCTTCCAGCGCTGCAGTTCTAAGATGGTGATGATGATGACAACTGCAACATCACCTGCCATTTTACCTGGCAGAAACAATCCCTGGAATAGTCACTGCTCATTCAAACTGTGTTGTTGTCCTGGTCATTCTGGCACCACCCTGGGTTGTTCTGGTTTTGGTTGTGTTTTTCCCCCTTGTTGCAAATATGAATAGATCATCCCAGTACTGGGGTCCACACATGGGAGGGAGGGAGGAAACTGCTACAGGATTTACCAGGTTGCCCTGTGTAGAAGACTGTTATGAGGGCATACCATCTGTCTGCAGGACAACTTCCTTTTCATGCCGGGAGGGTATATGGAAGACTTACAGGGCCGAGAAAGAGATCCATACACTGCCCGAGTTAGTTGTTATATTTAGCAAAATGCATTTGGGGTCTTTTGAATGTGGCCTAATTTTCTACACAGAGATATACTTGAAGAACCTTCAACTTAGTCTTCACAAGTAAGTCTGAGCACCCCAAAGCCAGGCCTTTATCAACATTCAATGCCACTAGATTGGTTTGTTTGGGGAAACAGCAAAATGGTTGCTCACGTAGACAAAACAATTTCTGGGTGGCAAGTACACACACATATTTTGTTAGCGCAACAAGGCATAGAGTTAGGTCATTCTTGTTTTGTGTGTACATGCATGTGTTTTACTCCTTGTTTTCTACACAGAATTGTAAAAACACAGTTACAGAAGTTTTTGTTCTGTGAGTCATTGTTCAGTCTGTTCTAAAAGAGGTTTAAAATGGCTTGTGTCAAAAATGGCACTGATTTAATTTTAACCATCTATGTGCATATGTCTCTTCTTCTTCAGAAAGTTTTTTTCTCCTTAGTTAAGTAAGGCCTTGCTTTACAACCATTGATCAAAGGGACTGGAGAGAACACTGTGTTCCATACGCAGTCAAACAAGCTAAGAACCCTCAGGAGAAATGTTGCTCTTAGGTACACCTGGTCATTGATTCAGGTTCAGAATATAGAGGACTTAACCTGTGCTGCTCCCTGAACTGGGGCCCAAATGATTCACAACCCCTGAACCAGCTCTTTAGAAATTCTTGCTACATTATTCACACACCATCACCCAAGTGTACCCTGCCACAAGTCTGCCTTGGGGACTGGTGGGCACTGCTGATTGATGTGAAAAACCAGTTTCTGTCATGTTTTGTAAAAGCCACCAGGCTCTGCCAGTGTCTCATCACATTGGTAACTTTGTCCACTCATGACATATGCCAAATGCGAGACCACCACGTGTTAATATTAAGAGCAAACTAATTGTCTAACTGGAACCAACTTATAGCAACCTTATTAGGGTTTTCAAGCTAAGTGAGATATTTAAGGAGTGTTTTTATCAGTTCTATACCCCCAGTGAGCTTCCATGGCTGGGGGGGGGGGGGGAGGGAATTGATCCCAGGCCTCCCGAGTCCTAGTCTGTCATTCTGTCCACCGCTCCACAGTGGGTCTCCAAGCCCACCTGCCCGCCATCAGATTTCAGAGCTCAGTTTTTGTGGGGCTTTTTTTTTTTTCCTTTCGGAAGAAGGAGATTTTCCAGCTGCATAAATGCCCTGTGAGACCCTTTCCCCCTGAAAAGCCAAACACAACTCTTCAGGCTGAACGGTTGCTTTAGGGTATATGAAGTATATCGGAAGTTTCTGCCCCCACCTTTTCCAGCTTTCACCTCATTGCTTGAGAAGCACACAACTCAGATGGTGGCTGAAACTTGTCCATTTCATGCTGCAACTGATTGGGCCTGCAGACAGAAGACAGTGGAGAAGATGAGTTTTGGCTAAAAAGATGAAGTTGTTCGAATATGGTTTAGGCTGTTTGATTTAAGGATGCTTTAAGGATTTAAGGATTTTGAACCCTGACATAAATTGCATTTTGTGGTGCATGCAATAGTAAACAGACTTGCTTAACTGATTTAATTTTTCTCTCTCTTGTTCCAACTACACATATATGTTTCCAGCTGCACAGTTTTTCCCCAACTGCACTTTTTTGTGTGTCAAATCGAATGCTAAAAAAAAAAAGGCAAAACATCTGAATTACAAGACTTTTAGGTACTTTAGGGGAGGACCACTATTGCAAAGATATAGGTTCCTCTTGAGTCTAGGCCATATTGGGTGGATTTGACTTAAATTAAATTGATTTAAAGTTTTAAAAAAATGATTTTTAACGATTTAAAGGGGAAAAATCAATTTTTAAATTTAAAACATGGTTTAAATTGTGATTTAAATAAATTTGATTTTTAAAAAAACCCATTGATTTTTATCCACCCTAGGTGACATATTCACTTTGAGGCCAGACTAAAGTGCCACAGATTCATTTCAAAAGATCCAGTATCCTTGTAACTTTACTTGAAATGGACCCATCGGCTGACCGCATTTGTATTATTATAATCTGCCTCATACCAGATTAGACCATTGGCCCATCTAGGCTGTAGCTCTCCTGTGTCTCAGACCAAAGTCCTGCCCAGCCCAATTTACAGATGACATGGATTGAATCTGAGACATCCTCCATGCAAGTCATGGAGCTCCTTCATGGAACTATAGCCTTTCCTATCTGGATAGTGAATTGATGCCGTGCAGTAGCTTAAACATATGAACTTGGAAATCCCCAGGTGAAATTTGACCTGAGCCTCAGAGCAATCATTTCTATGGAAGGAAAGTGTCGTAAAGGCACAGATTGCATTAGTTTGAGAGATGTGATGGTTTTGATAATTATGCATCATTAATTAATTCCAAACTTGGTTCATCAACAGTAATCTGTACCGGCATCATTTTGCCCCGAAGGCATTAACAAAGGCTTATCAACTGCTTGCTTCTTGAGATTTATCTCAGAAGTAAATTAATACAAAGTATCGCTCACAATTCACACAGTGGATGCTTCCCAGAACTTGCAAGAACTTTTAGTCTATGAAATCAATTAGTTTTTGCAGATTAAAATTCTGAGTAACACTGGAGAGATGCACTGAACACACCAAGACAGAGTGTATTTGGTTGTATTTCAACTGTGTCAGAAGCTGGATATTGTAAATAAACTATCTTAATTATGATATACACCCAAAGTTATTATTGTTTAGGTCAAGTAAAAATGTGCGGGTTTTGGCCTTGCATGCATGACTTCTTAATTCTCTGGACTCAAAGGTTCCAAAATCCTGCTAACAATGCACAGTCCTTGATTCTTTTTGTTCTTGGTAAATTGATTTCCTCTAATCCTCTCCCCACTCCTCCTGTCCTCAGTTCTGTGCCTTTTCTATGGGAACTGGAGCTTTGAAAAGGGCTGGCTTATGTTAGTTTTGATCCATCAATGGGTCTCCTTCCACCTCTGCTGAAGGGTACACTCTCACCATCAGATACTGTGAACGTCCCATTTCTTGCTGAAAATGATGATTATGGAACCAAGATTCTCCTTCTGATTTGTACAATTGTAGCTTATTATTATAGGCCTGGCTGGAGAGTGGATTTTCTACAACATCTAGAACATATTAGCTGAATATTTTTTTAAAAGCAAGCATAGTTTAGGGTATGTCTGTGTATCAATACATTCATGTGCCAAAAGAATGAGGGAGAGCGTATATAATTCTGTGAATAACTTGAAGGTATTCATACCTTTCAAGGTGTGAAAAGTTCAGTCGAAGAATGGAGTATTTGCGTTTAAATAAAATAAACTGTACGTCTTGCACATATTAAACAGATGATCTTGTCAACCTTAAAGCACGTTGAGAGAATTATTCTCCATCAAGGAGGATTATTCTTACCTTCAGCGAACTGTGCAAACATAACGTAGCATTGACTGAAATGTGACTGCTGCCTTGTCTTCTCTGATCACAGGCAAACAAGACAAAGCAGAGGTGTGATCAAAGGAAGCGATCACAGAAGAGTTAAATTCCCCAAGTTTCCTGGTTAATTTCTTATCGTTTTAAGAGATTATTAAATGTCAAAAAGTGGATTCCCCACCCCCCAGCTATCAGTCTAAAACTGAACATACTGCGAGACATAAGGTAGCAGGTGTCTTGGCTCTAAACTATCAAGTCTGTGGGCATTCTGTTATAACAGGTGCTCCAAAAATTTGAACAGATTTTAACAAGAGCTGTATGGGCTTTTTAATTAGCCTGGTTACTCAGCATGTGTAAGAAAGGCCTAGGTATATGCTTAAAACATCACAGCGTCTCACAGGGGGGAAAAAAGAAAGAAGAAAAAGAAATCTTTCAAGCCCATTAATATTGCTTTTTGAGTTGCTGGTGCTTCTTTTCTTCATTTTTTGATTTTTGATGAGGGAGGGGGGTCTAATCATCTTTTAATGAAGTAATATTAGCAAAAGGAAAAGTCGTGCTTGGAGACTGAAACCTTAGGTAGACTTCGATCGGGACATATTTGCTGTGCAGAACAAGGGAACAGCAAACAATAGCAAATTCGGTTTCTACAATTATAGTAGTAGCTTATTTTATTCCGCCTCAAGGTATTGCCTTCATTTCTGCACTTTTGTTTCTGGCTGATGATGGTAATACATGGTCTCTCAAGACCTGAAATCAAAGATTTTGCTCTCAAAATGGAAGAGAAAAATCTCTGTGTTTCTGTCAGAATTAGGTTTGGAGGATTTTTGCTTTTGTGTAGTGAGTGTAATAACTGGGAACGCAACACAACCTAAATTTATCACAATGTGAAGGTCAGAAATCACCATCATGAGAGAACAAAGCAAACTGCCTTTTAAAAAAATGGTTGCAACTGTCTTTTCCCATATAAGAATGTGTGATCCGAACTGATTTGGTTATTAAACAAGATTGCTTTTTATTTAGTTTATTTTGTAGCATAATGATTTTACTTTTACTTTTTTGCTGGATTATTAACCAGCATCTGTGGAAATACCACACCTTGTCACAGAACGTGTGTGGTTATTTAGCCTAGCCAATCCATGATTTTAACCTCATAGATTTATGATCTTTAGGGTTTTTTTTATTATTTCCATATGCCCAATCATCTGCCAGATTAACCACAAATAACTGTGATTTCTACATAAATATTTGAGCAACTTCAGCTGTTTGAAATTGCTTCTGATATCTACACATCAAGCTAAAATTTACTTAATCTATCCAATACAGCACATCATATCCCACAGTTTCTATCATCTCAAATCTTGCTTTTCAATGCTGTTTTGTTAAGTGCATTAACTGAAAATATGAAAAATACACACCTCCATATGCTGTGAGGTGAAAAATATTTAAAATATAGAGTTTCTACTACAATTATGTCCATGTTTGCTTTTGTCTTCAATCCTATCACCGATGAGTGAGAATTTTATCTCAGATTGGTTTTTATAAGAATTTATCAAAATACATATTTAGCATAGGAACATTTTGAGATTTTAAAAAGATTGAAGGAGAATTTAAAGCTGATAGATTCATCTACCCAGGTCCATGGATTTGGATAGCATAATGCAGGAAGTGTTAAACTGTTTCATTTTGAAACTCTGTGAATTCTATCATGTTAATGCTGAATCAGGATTGTTGCCGTTCAGAAGCCCCCTCCCCAGCAGAGGCTCCTTATTTTTAACACCTCTTTGGCAGATGAGTCCTTTCCATGGTAGTCATAATTGTGCCTATTGCATATGGCCAGTGCAAATGCAGAGGATTTTTTTTTACTTCAATTTTGAAGGGAGGAAAATTCAAATTCCATCATAGTTGAGGGGGGAAAGGCAAATATGTGAGAAACTGACAGATTTTTCCATCTGTAAATCTTATACCTAGAGATAAGTCCCAAGAAACTCAGTGGGATCCACTTTTGAGTAGAAAGGTGGAGACTTCAGCTAACACTCTTACAACAGCATTGCTCAGGCTTCCTTGATTCCAGCCATAAATACCAACGATCTAGGGTACGTATTCAGAATAATTCTATGATATTCCCTCCTTGGAAATGCTTCCTCCTCTAATGTATGTGGAAGATTATATGGTAGAAAGATCCTGCCTGTTATGAATTAACTACAGATGGAAAACTAGCCCTTCAGTGAAAGGCTGGGTTCTCCAAGGGAATAGGTACCATGTTTACATAGGGTTTCTGAATCTGAATTTGTGAATTTGAACTGCATATGTTCTCCGTATATTCACTGAATATTCAGAAATTTACCAAATCCTCTTGACACTTCCATTTGTGTATTTGATATTCATGGATAATCAAATAATCTAATCTGGATGAACTTTGACTACTTCACTTTGAGACATGAATTCAGAAGTGTATGTTACCTCTTTCTTTTCCCATAATATTGGAGGTGTCCTTCCATTTTCCCTTCTGGATCCCCATCTTCAACGCCAGCCAATGACATCCAAAAGTAAACTGACAAGATTGGTGGTATTACACACAGATTTTGGACATGCTTGGGGCTTTTTAAAGACTATAACTCCCAGAATTGCACCAGCAGTTTGATCACTCGCCATTCTGGCTGTGGGGCTGTGGAAATTGCAGTCCCCTGCTTTAAAAACAACAACAAAACAGTGCCAGTTTTTTTCAGCAAAGAAAATGTTCAGTCACCAGATTCTCCATCTTCAATTATGCTGTAGCACAAAGATGAACGGCACTGCCTAAGTAAAACATTTTACCAGAGAATTTTCTGTTCTCTACCCAAACTCCATGTTGCATATGGAAAGAGTGAGATGAGGAATGTGCACAGCAGAAGGAGATTTTAAAAAAGCCAAACTGCCCAATAGGCTTGGAGACCTTTGGAACGGTGAGATGTTTGTGCTTTCTGGGGTGATCAGAAAACATTGATCCCCCTGAACTAAGGCAACTTTGAAGGAAACAGATTGTTGAGTCAATACAACAATTATCCAATTGACTTACAAAGTTTTTTCCACATCTTAAAACCAAATAAGACCCTGATGATCCCAAAAAGGTTGTATTTAAAAACTTGGGTGCCAAAGTTTAGATTCTAGATTTGTCAAAAGACCCCAAAGAACCTAATCACATTACAAAGGGATGCTACCAAATTACCCTTTGGGGAACATCACCTTTGCCTAATGTATTGCCTAATGTGAATCATTATTTCACATTTTAGAAGTTAAGGATGATGTGCTGTTGGCTGCTCACTTTATAGAGCCAGAGGGACTTGCATGTAATATTTGCCTGAAAAATTAACTTTTAAACAAGATGTTGCAATTACAAGCCATAACTTGAGAAACACAAATTGGGGAGCAAGGAGTTAAGTCACTAATTAAAGTTTATTTATCTTCTATTTAGTTTGGCAGTTCTGTCTTCTCACTGTATAGTGCTGGAGGTCAATTAGGATTCAGCTGATCTTGGAGTCAGTTGACAATGATATTTATAATTAGATGGAGGGAAGTGAAGGAGCCGATGTTTTCTCTTTCTTTCCCTCATTAGGGCTGGTTAGCTCAGCCAGTTTTATTGCTAGCTTAAAGTCAGGGGGAAAAAAGTCATGTGACTGTTTCCAACATTAACGGTTTCGCAAAGGGCTGTTCTCTCTGGCTCTCTCTCTCATGAAAGTAAATTGTAAGTCTTTATTATTGACACTTGAAATTCAAGGAAAAACCTCATTTTTAGATCTCTGGCCACCAAGATTCAGGTGAGACCCACTTTAAAGCAGTCTGTGTTTTCCTCTTTAAATAATGAACCTGTCTCTGCCTAAATAAACAAGAATTTACCTTCTGAATTCAAGGAGAATTTCCTTCCAGAACATTCTCCTCAAAATTCTTGTCTGTGTATTGGAACAGCAAATATTCTCCAGACATTCTCTGAATATTCAACCATCTTTTAACTCTTTGATTTGTGTATTTGATATCCACTCTTATATAATTTAGATACATTTGGAGAACTGCATTTTAACACTTGATTTTAAGAGTGTAGATTTTGGTCACTTTTAAAATTTTTACTTAAGAAATTAAATTAGCTTCTTGGTCAAATTAACTTTAAGGACAAGCTTTTTTTTTTTTGCAGAAAATGGCCACTTTTTTATTTGAGCTAAAGAAAGGCACCTTTTAAGAGATTTAAATCCACATTCTGGGAGAATGCTGCTATATTTGCTGGATTCATCTGCATCTTCTCCTTGACTGGGCAGTTGGTAGTCGACTCAAACTACCACGTTCCTTTTGTTTTTCACTTCAACTACATTGATCCAGATGCTCTCAATGGGACAGCCAATCTCCTCCTCCTGTATTTCTGTCCAGGAATGTATATTTTTGACATATACTGCAACTCCACCTCCTTTTCTATTTTTTTCTATTTTTCTATTTTTCCTGTTCTTTTTAAACAATTTATATCCTTCAGTTTCTCTATTCCAGTCGTGGGAGTCATCCCACCAAGTTTCAGTTATTCCTATTAAGTCATGTTTACCCTCCTGAGCCAATATTTCCAATTCTTCTTGTTTGTTTTAGGTTTGCAAAGTTGCATCTGGATAAACCACAAGACCTGTGGAACCATGTCCTTTGGACAGACAAGACCAAAGTGGAGCTGTTTGGCCATAATGCACAGCACCATATTTGGTGAAAACCAAACACAGTATATCAGCACAAATACCCCATACCAACTGTCAAGCACAGTAGTGGAGGGGTGATTATTTGGACTTGTTTTGCAGCCACAGGACTTGGGCACCTGGCAGTCAAGAGTCGACCATGAACTCCTCTGTATACCAAAGTATTCTAGTGCCAAATAAGAGGCCATCTGTCTGACAGCTAAACCTTGGCCAAAATTGGGTCATGCAATAGGACAATGATCCCAAGCCTGCTAGCAAATCTACAACAGAATGGCTGAGATATAAAAGAATCAAGGTGTTGCAATGGTCCAGTCAAAGTCCAGGCCTCAACCTGATTGAAATGCTGTGGTGGGACCTTACGAGAGCTGTGCATAAACAAATGCCTGCAAACCTCAGTGAACTCAAGCAATGTTGTAAAGAACAGTGGACCAAAATTCCTCCAGAACAATGTGAGAGGCTGATAAAGTCATACAGAAAATGGTTGTTGTGGGTTTTCCTGCGAGAATCATACAGAAAATGATTCCTTCAAGTTATGGCTGCTAGAGGTGGTTCTACAAGCTATTGAATCATAAGGTCTACTTAGTTTTTCACAAATGGCTTCTCCATTTTGGCATCCCCAGCACCTCAGTGATTGGAATACTCTATTAGAAAATGAAGCTGTCAGTCTCCTTCTCCTTTAGCACCAGCTCAGCCTCTTCCTTACAGGTATTGGTAGTTTTGATTCCCTTTCCCCTACTTTTAATCATGTCACTTTTTAAACATTTCACTTTGATTCAGTGATCAACAGGAGGGTGTTAATTAAAAAGTAATGATTTTAGTAACTTTTGAATATGTAAATAGTTAGTTTGGAGGGGGGGAAAGGCAACTCTAACAACAACTACACGACCAATTACCTCAGGAGGTGGTAAGCGCTCCAATGCTAACAGAGGTGGGGTGAGATAGGAGATCTACACATCTACAAGGATAGGAAATCTTTTACACTTACTACGAGTGTAATACATAACCTCCATACACATAAGCAGGAAATTGAGGCACAAGAACCTCAGGAGCATGGGTTTAGCAGCAGAGAGAAAAATGGTGCAGGAAAAAATGGGGAAACGTGAGAGTGGGGAGACGGGTGAATACAGCAAGCAGTTAGAGACGCCTGGGGCAGCTCCTCAATTACTCCCATCCCTACCCCATCACAAAACATCAGACTTAAAATAAAAACAATGGAAGGCACGAAGGAAAGGGAAGGAAAGGATAGGATAGGAAAGGAAGGCAGGAAGGAAGGAAAAGTAGCTGCAAGGAATGAGGAGCTTCCTGAAACCCCCTAAAGGATTATCTCTTTTGTGCCCCTGAGCTTCCACTTTGAAAAACATATTTTACAATTTAAATTTTTTAAAAAAAATAATATATGTTGATTTGCATGCACTGCTCGCTCCCAATTTAAAGTTACAAAGCATGGAAGCAAATTACCTCCTGGCAGAAGCTGCTGCCACCTTCCAAAGTGTCCTCCAAAGGCCCATCAAGCGTCGGAAGAATAAAGCACACCCCAGCTATGATGGCTAAGTATAAACAACATATGATTCAATATCTTATTCAAAATATACCCTTCTTGTAAGTGCGGCATTTGACAGACTCTTGAAAAATCAAGAAGTCCGGTTTTTATTCTACATTCAAGGTTCAATGGCGTGCTCTAGTTCAATGGCGTGCTCCCAACCTTGGGTCCCCGGTTTTTCTTGGACTAAAACTTCCAGAAGCCTTCACCACTAGCTGGGCTGGCCAGGATTTCTGGGAGTTGTAGTCCAAGAACATCAGGGGACTCAAGGTTGGGAACCACTGCTCTAGATTCTATGTTTGTTTTTAGTTTACAGTCAACCATTTCATGGAGAGCAGGTTAGCCTATTAAATCGTCACCTGTGGAATTTGTTCTGTAAGTTGCCAAGCCTATCATTTTTTAATTATGAAGGCCTTCTCGAGGCCGTTTTACTTGCTTCATTTTCGTTCCACCCTCCCTCATGTTGTCTCAAACTTTTCTTTTTGCCACATCATAGTGTTCTCATGTAAACCCTGTGAGGTCCATTAGGCTGAGAGAAGCCATGCAGAGACTTTTATATTAGGGGGTATGATTTGAGTGTGAATCTCTCTGGCTTTAGTCCTGCTTGCTAGCATTCATGGAGCAGCTATCCATTTGACCTAGAACCCTGACAAAAATCCAGACATTCTGTCACAGCAGAAACCTCAGTGGACTATAACTCTTTGTGTGAAATGAGTAGGACCAGCCCCTTTCTCATACATTCAGCTCATCCTGAACACATGATTAGGACATTTGTCTCTGTGACATGTGCCATGCGCCTTCAAGTCTGAACCAACGTACTGCAACCCTAACAGGGCTTTCAAGGTAAGTGAGATACTGAAAGAGTGGCTTTACCAGTTCCCTCATGCCCCACATACAGTGAGTTTACAGCCCACATATATAGCCAGCATAGTATAGCACCCTGAAAGGAATCAAACCCTTTCTGTACTTTCCCCTTCCTCAAAAACCAGGAACTTCATTGGCAACAGAGGAAGGGGGTAGGTGGCCGTAGCCACTCCCCAAGCTCCCCTGAAGAGGCTTTTCCTGCCAGAGCTAAGACTGCCCCTCTTCAGTGGCATGCGTATCATTTCCAACAGAAGGCAGCCCTGGGAGACCCTAGAGACCAAGGGCAGTGTGGGTCATGCACACGTTCATCTCGTGCAAGAGCATTTAGGCACGGGTGCATTTCCCTTTTGAGTTCCTCTTCTCCTAAATTTTCAACAATGTAAATATAATCTAATATAAATTGCTTCCCCATCACTGTCCTTCCTAATCATGAACAAAAACAAAGTGGGGCCAACCTAACCATGAGCAAGAACAAAGAGAAGCCAAAGGGATGGCTGAAGGTGTCTTGGCAGGCAAGTAGGCTGGGCCAAGCCAGAGCTGAAGGAGCTTAGATAGTTCCCAGCAAACAACTGCTCTGATAAGAGACTTATCAAGGCATTCTTCTTATCATGTGTCACCTTCCCATCACATTGCATGCGTTATGTGGCCCTACCCCATGGCATCCATACACATGGCACAAATAAATAAAATAAATAAAATAAATAAAATAAAAATAAATTTAAAAAAAAATATTTGTAGAAGGGTGGCCTACATGGGTACAGTTGTATACGTGAAGGTGACCCCATTTCAACACCTCAGGTGTGCAGAATTCAAAGTATGTGGATGTTTTCATATGTCCATACATAGGTTGCCTTTTAATAGATATTAGCAACATACACAAGGAGATGATGGGAGCTATGTGATGTGTGAAATGTTGGGACATGGAGTTAGGTAGTCCAGCCTTGCTTCTGGCTCACAGGCTGGTAAGTATGGCAGGAAGAATGCCTGAATTATGCTAAGAAGTAGGAAGTGTGAAGCTTCTGATGCAAACAGAATTGTTTCCTCAAGGAAATCTTGTCTCAGGGGCTATAGTCATATATTATGGGGGGAACCATTCTGTGGAGCTCAAAGGACTCTTGGCTTAACAGCTCAATGTGAAGGTCCTAATCGAGCTCAGTCTGATGGGCTGACCATATTGGCTGGTTCAATGAACTAGGGTCGAAAAAAAATTTAAAAAGGAACTTTCCCAGACTTTGGTCATGACATTGATTCTTCATCCAGTGTCTTATTCAAAACTTTCATATCAGTTCATATCAATCCAAAGGCTTTGAATGTCTCCTTTAGTGAATTTTATAAAGGAGTTACTGCATTTTCAAACCTTAAATATTGAAAATCGCAGTTCAGCTCCCATCCCCATTCCTAGCATTGGCTTAAAATAATGAGATTTGTTTTGTGGGGGGAGGGAATGATTTTGGAGAGACATCAATTTGCCGGCTTGTTTTGGGCCCTTTAGGGCACAAACTGCAGCCATGATGCCAAGATTTCCTTTAGAACCAGGAGAACTCGTCTTCTTTTAAAAATAATTATTTAGAATTCTTTTTTTGAAATGCCAAGGGTCCTCCTCCTCTCTTTTTACACCACTGAAATTATGGAATTTATTGTAAAGATAAATCTCATGGATGTGTCAAAATAGTGAAGCCCGAGCCAGTTGGCTCCTTTGGCTAGCATGACCAAATGCCAACACAATGAAAACCTTGTCTAGGAAGACCTCATGCTGAATGAGAAGCTGTTGCTGCATTACAGAGAGAATTCATCTTCCTTTTGTTGATTTTGCCAATAGACAACACATTTGAGAAGACAATGGAAACCTTCTGTCAATCTTTATCCCTTGGTTTTCATAAAGAAGCTCCTCCTCACCTGAAATGGATTAGAAGGTAACTGGGGTATTGCTGAGGAAAGGAAAGGTGTAGTTGGTGGAAAGACTTTACACGTAACAGTGAGTGAAGATGGAAGACTGTTCTGGGAAGGACAAGAGGAACACAGAATGACCTTCCCTTTGCTGATGGAGGCTATGGTACTCAGCAGAAAGTGGCAGCCAGGCTGTTATCTATAAATTGTGATGACTGTTATTTGGACAGAAAGTCCTAAGAAAGCATTTATGAATATGGCCCATTATATCTTCACCTGAGTGCTCAGGATACAGAAGCTGTAGCTGACCCCGTGCAGCTCCATTGCCAAAGGCCACAGAGGAGCTAAGCAGGACTTAATTTTTGACTCGACCAATTTGTAGTTTGCAGCTAAATAGAACAAAAGCAATTGAAACGTAAATGGAATAAAAATACAAGGAATTAAAAACAGAATTTGAAAAACAGAACAGTAAAAGAAAATTATAATAATTATGTGCTATCAAGTCAGTTCTGATTTACAACAACACCTTCCACCCAGTTAAAAGCCCTTTCATACCAGCAAGAACATTTGCCCAAGACCTGCTTGAATAATGAGACTTTTCTCTACGAGCCGGAGACAGTAGAAGGAGCTAGCCTGGAATGGGAGTTCCAAAACCTGGCCAGACTAATTCTGACATAGAATGGGAACCTTAAACTTCTTTAGTAAGAATTTATTTATTTATTTATTTATTTATTTATTTATTTATTTATTTATTATACTTATATCCCACCCATCTAGTCGTTGACTACTCTGGGCGGCTTACAACAAGTAGAATAAAACAGTTAAAAATTAACAACAGTTTACAGCAATAAACAATCATTCAAGATGGAAGGAAAAAGAAAAGATAGATCAAGTGGTGCTCGGAGGGAAGGCCTGCCTAAATAGCCAGGTTTTCAGTTGGCTTTTAAAAATACCCAGCGAAGGGGCCATGCGGATCTGTAAGGGGAGGTTATTCCAAAGACGAGGAGCCACTGCCGAGAAGGCCTGGTTTCTTGTTTTTTCCTTCCGGGCCTCCCTCGGCGTTAGGCTCCTCAGCCGCAACTCCTGGCTAGATCGAGTGTTACGGGCAGATCTAGGTGGGAGGAGGCGTTCCGCCAGATATCGAGGTCCTAAACTGTTTAGGGCTTTATATGTAATCATTAAGACTTTGAAATCAACGCGGAAACGAACGGGCAGCCAATGCAATGCGGCCAGGGTGGGAGAGATATGATGTTTTCTCACCCCACTAAGAAGTCTGGCTGCCGCGTTCTGCACCATTTGAAGCTTCCACATCAATCTCAAAGGTAGCCCCACGTAGAGCGCATTACAGTGGTCTAATCTCAAGATTACAAGCGCATGTACCAAAGTGGTGAGCGCCCCAACATCAAGATAGGGACGCAGCTGGGCGTCCCTATCTTGCAACTCTGAAGTATTGCAACTCTCGTGTAAGTATTGCAACTCTGGTGGAACTCAGAGGGACTTACTCCTGAGTGAACACATTGGAGGTATCTTAGTGTGGATGCCTTTGGTGCAACACAATGACACTTTCAGTCCAATCCAGGGGTCCTTTCTGGACACAGGCCACCACTGTAGATCCAGACCTTGTCATTAGACAGAGCAGTTTCATTGTCTTTCTTTTCAGTGATGGAAACCACACTCACACATAGAGATCTATGCCCCAAACAAATGCTTGTGCTAACAAGCACGTTGAGTTTATCCTCATTGTCCTGGACTGGGGCATTTGCCCAAATAGTTTCAAATACGTACAGAAGAGGAGAATGCAGTGTCTCCTCAAAAGAAGGAGAATGTGTGTGCTTTCAGAAGGAAAGGAAAGGGCTGGGAATCATTGCCATTTATTCTCCTAACACCAGTAAATTCTCCTCTAGATTTTAATGTCCTCCAAATGTTGGTGCCCTGGGGCAAAGCCAGTTGCTCTGCCCAATAACAACTCTGCTCAGTTTGTCGTATCATTCAAAACTGCAGTGGTTGGGATGACCCATCTGTGTAAGATGTTTCCATGCAGACCCAGGGGAACTTTCCACCACTTCTTCTATAGTGACTAAATGACTACACCTGTGTAAACTCATATGGGAACATTTGTAGAACGAATGAGGCAACTTGAGCATTTTTAATGCGTAAATGGTCGATTTGGATGTTCTAGTGGTAAACATACTTTAAATAAAATGAGCATAAGGGAGATACCTTGACCTTCGCTAGCACTTGCTCTGTGCAACGCCTTTTAAATGGTTTCTTTTTGCTTCCCACCCTCAGAATTGTCATAAAAATAAAATATCTTATTTAACAATTCCCAAAGTGACAGTAAGTAAGCATCCATTTAAATAGATCTGAACCTTTTCCAGATTTGTCTTCCAAGCATCACTTAAGAAACTGTTCGGTTTTGTATCAGGCACTGCCAAAATTCTTAGTGCCAGCTCTGGTCTCTGATTGCAAAATAAAGTATGGGCACTTAATGGTATATGTAAAGCAAATTTCTCTTTTGTGCAAAAGTTTAGAGTGTTTACCTAAGTTTTCCCCCCCTTTTTAAAAATTGGCCCCCCCTCCTTTATTTGAAAAATAAATTGCTGTGTTCAGCTGTTAGAAACCAACTGGGTTTTGCTCAGCTTTTCACGGCTTACCATAAATGTACTTAACTATGGTCTGGGGGATTTACAGTCTCTAAGCTGATGCGCTGAGCTGCAGCTTACATTCATAATGATTTCTGTAGTATAATAGCCTGTCAAAACAAATCTGTTTCTATATTTGTGTATGTGTTCCTGCTTTTTGTCCATCTCTTAGAATTTTATTTTAGACACTGCACTGGGGAGTGTCAGGTTTGATGGTAATAATATTGACCAATGTGTAAGCAAATGAAGGTTTAGAAGTGACCTGGATGGATCATTAACAGCAATTCTGCATTGGTGTCTTGGTGGTGGCAAAGCAGAATGTTTTTTGAGGGGACGGGAGGTTAGAAGTGTTAGGCAGGGTATCATCAGAGAATACAACTGTTGAATCATTTTTGAAGTCCTTATATTGGTGGCAAATGATTTAACTGGCAAGCAGGAAGGGGCTGAAGAAAAGCGACAGTTAGGTAGCCAAAGTAAAAGTAAAATACAGAAGAAAGCATCTTACTTTAACACATTTTAACAATTCCCTAAATTATTTCGGCTGTAGTTGATATCTTGTGTTGTTGTTTTTACTTGTCCATGAAGTTGCTGAGTTGCTTCCATATAGATCATTTCACGAAGGGGTAAAATGCCAACATTTGAAGGCCAGGTGCTTATCATGACAGTCCGTACAGCTGCATCACCAAGGTGAATCTAAAGACACAGGTGGCTACATTCATCCCTACTTCCAAACAATTTTTCATAGGATATTCAGCAGGAGCAGGTCTTTTGTAAAGCTAATGCATCTTGATTTCCCATTTGAGAAAAGTCACCCCCAATTATTTTGGAGATTAGCAAGTGTACCTCAGGACAATACACTGTTGCTCAGAAAACCCATCCCCCCTCTGGCCTATGATACTTACAGCTAAGTTTGCAGAGATCAGAGAAATCTGAGAGGGGGTAACAGATGACATCATTGCCATTCCCGCTAATCGAAGGATTCTGGTCCTCCGCTCCACCCCTCCACTATTGCCTTTTGTGGTTGATGAGGACTCACGCACTGGATTCAGCTTCCCTGCTTCATGAGTATAGCTCCGATAGAGAAGCTCTGGAAGTAGCAACAATACTGAGTGAGAACAACAAACACAAATACCTCACATTTGCCACTTCTCTCTGCAGTTCCGCATCACATCTAAATGCAACTTTTGCATTTACTCTGCTCCAAATGTCCCATCTTTCATTTGTTGCCTCGCCACACTGCTGTTGTTCCCCAGTTGCTACTCCAGTGTAAAGTAACCCCTCACAGTTTTCAAATCAACACATTTGCCTATGACCGGTTTCTCAACACTATTATTTCTACCAAGAGGGGTAATTTCTAATTAAAGGGAGCTCTAAAATTCATGGGACTGCTGCACAATGATTTTAATGCTAAAAATATGCGTAGTGGGTACAGAGTGATAAGGACCATACCCCCCACCTCCACAAATATTGTGCTTATCACCCCATCTGCCACCCCAAATGCTAAGCCTTAGCACCATCATTGCCTTCCAGCATGGTTCATTATTCAGAGTGTCATAAATGGAAAGATATAGGAAACATAGACATTCCGGGATTCAAGGAGCATGGTGAAATATTTAGACCCAGAATTTATGGTATTTTTATTCTGCTGAGGGTTTTGCAGTAATTACAAAATTCTTTCTCTGTGTTTGCCTTTTTTTTTCCTCTTGCATGCACGCACACACAGATTGAGAGAGGGAGAGAGAGAGAGAAATAGAGAGAGAGAAGAATAGCTCAGTTAAAAAAACCCACAGAACCGCTAATAGGTTTTTGCAAAACAGAAAGCAGAAAAGGAAGATGTGAGCACATCTATTCCAGGAGAATAAAGACATTTATGTAGGCTGAGAACATATGGCAGGAGGGGAAAGCAAGCTTGGGGAAGGAGAGAAATAGAAAATACGCGATTCCTCCAATTATTTTCTATGAAACTGTAATTAAATGTGAATGTTAGGATCTGATCCCAGTCTCAGAATTTGCACTTGCTGAGGGAGAAAGAGATGTGTGTGTGTGTGTGTGTGTGTGTGAATCAGCAACTGATAACTGCTAATGGAGGGATTTATGGACTAAGAGTCTGCTTTGAAGCACTTATTGGCCATGTCTATACTTGAATATCTTGTCAAAATATTTTCATTTTTGTTACTGCTGTGAGATCCTACAGGACTTGCTCCCAGAATGTTATTCACTGTATTTAAGGCTCTTTCTATAGGGTGCCCTGTGCAGATTTCATTTCAGAATAAAGCTTCATTATATCATCTATTGGAAAGCCATCCCTTCCTCCATGAAGTGGAGGGATCTTTAGCATTGTTTACCCCTTTTGCAAAACGGCTAAGAGCTGACTCAGGCTTCCATTGTGATCTCCCACCCTATTGGGAAGGTGCTCTGGATGGAAAAGAAGTAGGCCAAAGCTCTTTGTATGTGTGCTCACACGTGTGTGCGTATGCATGCACACACAGGGTTGTGTTTTTTGTACAGTGGACTGAAAATCAGATAGCATGAAAGAGACTGAATTTTATAGACCTCTTCAGCCACGATGCTCGGTGGGTGGTATCGGATGAAGTACTGTCAACTAACCCGGACATGGTTGCTATAAATGGATAAAATCAGACAGAAATAGTACAGTATTTCGTAAATCAAAGTTCATGAGTAATGGCTTTATTAAATTACATTATCTCCAGTAAGAAATGTCTCTAGAAGGCTTTATCATGATCTACCATGTATTATTTTGTGATCCCTGCCGCACATCCTGCCAGGACTAAGTCCTGTGACTTCATGGACTCAGCAGGCTGGTTAACAGGTGCAACCGGTTTCACTTAAGTGAGAAACAGGTCACAAAGTTCCTACATCCTTATCCCATCCCCAGCTCCTTTCCGTGCTTCATCTTGGATCCTGGTTTCAGTCACTGGCCCCCCAAGTCCTTAGGAGTCCCCAGCTGAGTTGAGGCCACTAGTCCCAGCAGCGGAACCTCCTTTAGCAATGGCCAGATACCCAGGTGGGAGACCGCCCTCATGTCACGGCTGCTCCTCCCATTCTCAACCCAGTTGCCCCAGAAGTGGTGTTGGCATCCCTTCTGTGTCAGGGTGGAATCCTTCAGCAGTGAGGTGGAGGGGCAGCTGTGCTGCCTTCCCACCAGTCCCTGAGTGTGATGTTAGTGTGCTCACTAACTCTTGGCCCCAGACGGATGCTGCCCACCTCCCAGTCCAGGAGTCCTGCAGGATGAAGGACTCCTCTTCCTCCCCCAGGACACAAAAAACCTGTGGCTGTTCTTCCAGGGCTTCCAGCCTGTCCCCCTCTTCCTCTTCTTTTATTCCCCCCCTCCTCCCAACTGGTTGCCTCCTGCTTCCTCCTGCCTACCAGCTGTTCCCCCTGCACCCTCCCCCCCCCAAGGTGCACAGTTCCTTGGCCTCCCCCTCTCCATTCCCTCACCAGCACACCTGAAGTGTTTTGCTTTCAGGCAGACCTGGAACTGGGGTCTTGAGGAGGTCCACCAGAGGGCCTAGGGGTGAGGTGGATGGCCAGCTTGGGACAGCAAAAAAAAAAAAATCATTGTTTGTTTGTTTGTTTGATTTATATGCCACCTTTCTCCCAGAACTGGGACTCAAGATGGCTTACAGAAGAGCTAAAAAGAATAGAAATCGAAAATACATTAGATTTACAAAATGTCAAAAGAGGATTGTGTTCATTCTAATATTAAAATTCAAACTCTTCAAAGCATTTAATTAAAATTACTAACACAAATATGCTTTTAAAAAGAGAACCGCTATGTGAAATCTTATCATCGGAAGCTCTTAACTGGAGCCCCACTACAACAGGAGAGCTCGAAGTCACATTAACAATAATGCTTGATTCGTTGAGGACTGATCTGTAAGGGCAGAAAGCCCAAATCCTATTGAGTGTTAATGTGCCCTATTGAGTGTTCTGGAATCTATGCATTGACAGGTTCCAAAGTAGCTGCACAACAATGGATTTTGAGAAGGCAAGTAAGCAAAGCATCGGTCCAGATTAAATAACTCACCGCATGGGTCTTGGAGCATCATCTTCCTGTTTTTCAGACCTCAGCCTAGTCGAACTACAGCTGGTAAGTCTTGCACACTCCATTTCAGATTTGCTGATATAAGTAGAAAGCAGGGAGGGTAGATTGTAAAGCTATTGCGAGGCTGAAATAGAGCAGACCCATGGAATCAATTGCTGGATGCTAACTCAACAGTTGTATAACTTCCGTTAATAAAATGGGTCACGTTTATTCGGGAGTACCAATAGGATTTCAGTTCAAAATCTCCCACATACTCACACATATAGTTAGTGTGGTAAGTGAACTAATCAGAGCTCAACATACTGGTTAGTCGAAGTTGGGAGGAAGCATGTGAGATGATAAAGGATAACATGAACTTTAGTTTACAAACATCAATCTCTCAGTGAAGTTAGTTGCCCTTAATATTTTCTTAAATTGGAACGTTATGACCCCAAGTCTGCATCTTAAGTGTTACTGTTCAGAGCAAAATTTGATTATTGCTTTCAATTGAAGCACACCCATTGAATCAATGGGACTTTAGTAAGTTAACATGTCTGATTCAAAGGCTCTGCTTTTGTTGGGACTACCAATTCCATTTAGCTCTATGATTTAAACAGAGCTAAAAGCAGAGGTTCCAAGTGTTACTTTTTAAAACCACAAGTCCCAAAATCTCCTAGACAGTAATGGTCAGCGACCATGACGGCTGGGGGATTCTGAGTCTTGTAATCCACAAAATGTAACTTTTCCAAGCTCTGATACAAAGTATAAGCATGTGAAGAGAACAGTACTTGGCTTCCAGAAATTGAAGAAATCAGGGGAAAAGAAGAGGAAGCCACAAAATAAACAAAAAATTTGGCCCAGTTTAAAGAGAGAACACACATACACACAAACACACACACACAGAGAGAGACACTCATGCACACACACTCTCACACAGAGGCAATTCTCAGCAGAGAAGCGAAAAGAAGTATTATCACATTGTCAAAGAATCTTTTGATCTTGGAAAGATGTACTCTCCAGAACATAGCCATATTTGACTGAACCACTAAAGAGATCTTTTGTTTTAATTGCTAATTCACACAAGATGGAAGAGTTGCATCTGCCGAGAATGAGAGGGACCACACACAGGCCCATTTGTTACCTGGAAGACTTCATAGTGGCATTCCCAACTCAGTGGGAAAGTACTGGGACTCACACACCGTCTGCTGCCTAATTGTCTTTTGGCTCAATTTGGTGCATGCAAATAGGACTGGGCTGCAAAAGATGGTTCAGGAAACCCTAACAGGATATCAAATACCAGGCAGCGCAGAGCAGATGGTAAAATAATTTTCTGCAGCAATCTTCAGGAAGTTTACAGTCGACGAGGGAACTGGGAAATAGCAGGTGGGTAAAAACGGAATTGTAACAGGTTATGAATTGTCAATAATATATATTTATATTGTCTCTGGTGATGAATGGATGGGAGAAATCAACAGGAAGAAGGATGCTAAGAGCCAAACATCCACAATCCAAGCTGACAACATTTAGAAGAACAGCGGATATAGTGAGTAGTGTGGGCTAGTTTTCAATCTGAGTTGTGCCCAGCTGACACGGCATGCTCATCATCTGATGACGGCCACATCAAGTGGTGACTTATGTGTGAATGAGCCACCACAGAAATATCACTGACATCTCTTTCATAACTTCTCACATCTTCAGCACATTGTATTCCAAGTCAGAGCACGCATTTGGCTGCTAATCATCAATTGTAGAGTAATGGAAGATACAAAACCAAAATGATGCGCATGTATGCAAGCAAGCATGTGTGAACCGGTGCCATTGACCTCTTATGACACAACATAAGGAGTGTGAGATCTCCTTCCATGTCAGCAGTACCAATGGACTGACTGGACATTCATAAGGAGAAAGGAGAGCGTGCAGCAGCTTCTACGTGGGATACAATCACAGTTATTTTTTATGGCTTTGGCAGCTGAAATTATTCCTTTTTTACCCTACTTACCAATTTATAGATTGATCAACCTCTTTCACATGTCCATCTCTCCATGAGATTGCCACTACATATGGGGGTTCAAAGGGATTAACATACAAAGAGTTTGCTGTGTGAATTGACATTGTGATCCTATTATGGTTTCCACCTCCTGGTATGGTCACATAATAGATATTAGTGTTTATATGCTTACGTCTGTCTATGTCTATGTCTATATTGCCTATTTCATAATATTCCGTGCATTTTCTTTACAGAAACCTGGAAGTAAGTGCTATCTATGTACAAGTGAGCTACTGTCAAATTTCTTTAAAAAGCATAAAATTTTACAAAAGCTAAAAGAGTAATAATCCCCCAATGTAGTACATAATAAAACACATAAAAGCCAAATAGACCAGTTATGACATTATTATTGTCACCTATAATGGTATGCCAGAATGATGGGATTATTGGAATGTAAATGATTGAAGTATTCATGATTAAATAAAGACGTTGTTGCACAGTCTAAAATTGCATAGATAGAAAATGAGAGATTTAACATAAGCGAATATAGTATTGAAATGATATTCCCTCTTTTTATGTTTTTAAAATATTTATACCCACCTTTCTCTTCAAGGTACCTTACAGTATTAAAACAAACAACACTGAAGGTTTAAAAATGAGACATTATTAAAATATTAAAAATAACTAAAGTGATATAAAATCAAAACTAGTGGATAAAAGCCATAAAAACCTCTGGCATGCACAAAAGCATATCATATCTATGAGGTTTTTGTTAAAATTATTCATGTAGTTCTTCTGGCTCTCAAACGCAACCAAATTACCAGGCTCCTGCTTCAGCTTTGCTAGAAGGCTTGAGTCAGTGAGCATCCAGTTGTTTTGACATTGTTAGATGTTTCCATGTAAGACACTCAGTATTAGTGTAAGTCATTTTGCTCCCTGAGGCAAAAGCCAAGATGGCATTCTGTGCGCAGAATCTGAACATGCTGGCAGCCGAAAAGTACTTCAACACTGGCCACATAGCAACATCCTCCACCACACCTGAAGGTAGCAAGTTAGTTTAGCTGCTACAGAAGAGTCTGCGGCGCACACAGCAGTATCTTCTCTTGGAGATATTTCTCACTCTCTCAGAAATGGTCAGAGGGCTCACAAGTACAGTCTGCCATTGTGACCCTCAGCATCAACTGTCTGAGGTGGCTACTTCAGGACCTCACTAAGACACTGATCCTATACCTAGAAGCAGCATTCCTTTAAATAACACAAGGCATCTAATTGTAGAAAAGGCCATTAAAAGCAGAAAGATGGTTTTCATTAGAATGTAGACACCTTCCCTCTTTGTGGGAACAGAGAATATTCACTGCTGAAGGGAAAGTATTGTAAGAGTAAGAAATACTCATTCGCTTGCACATTTGTTTCAGTCCTCATTCTCTCTAACAGTAGGGTTAGCACCGAAAACATTAGGTCTCTGGATTTTCTGGGGTTTCGGGGGTAGGTCGGTGAGGGAGTTCAACACAAACATCATGTGTTCATTCCACATTTCTATCCTTGGGTTTCTTTCCCTGAGAACTCAGTCCCCTCAGAAAACATCTTAGGACGAAACACTCACCTTTCTCACTACACAGGAGGACAGGAACTGCATCAACCCAAAATTTGAGTTGGGGAATTTCCGGCTCAGTTCCAAGCCGTTGCTGATCTGATATGCTGACTTAGGTCTCCAAGCCAGTAAGCATCAGCTTACAACGAGTTTGCTTCCATCTTCTACAAATCCTCATTAAAAAAAACACCAAGATCGAATGGTGGTGTTCACACTCTCTGAATATCTTCCATTTTTAGACACTGCTTTGTAGTAAAATGTTCCACCAGGAAAATGGGGTATCCCCAAGGCTGCTTTGCAAAGGTATAGAAATGTAAGGATCTTAATAAACTATGTCCAGCTGTTTTTCCATTTCCAATGGGTCTTGCAGGGTTTGTTTGCTTTTTGCTTTGCTTTTCCTCTGTTCAGCTTTGGCTCTTTCACTTTACCTCCTATGTGATCCTTGTATCTGGATGTATAAATGGTGGAACCAGGAACCTTCGGCACTGAAGCAGCCATTCTCATTGGGGGCCCTGTGGCCCCCCAGGCATATTTGAAGCTCCAGTCACAGACTGGAAACAATTCTTCACACACCACTTTAAGGATCATTACGCAACTTATACAGTGGTGCCTCGACTTACAAATGTCCCAACATACGACCATTTCGAGTTACGACCAGCTCCGGCCACAAAATTTTGCTTCTACTTGCGACCGGAGCTTCGAGTTACAACCAGAAAAAGGCAGGGGGGAAAGGCGGGAAATTCAAATTGCTAACCGTTGGTGGCGAAGAGGCTGCTTCTTTGTAGCCGTTTCGCCCCAACAGTTAGAGAGTGTGCGATCGGAGGAGGCTTTGGACTGCCTGGTAAGGTGCTGCTTTCTGCTTTTTAAAAACTGTTCTGGGTGGGTTTTGCAGCGTGGTTTTCGGCTGGGTGGTGGGATTATGTTTCTATGCTGTGATGGGTCTTGCAGGGTTTGTTTGTTTTTTGCCCCCCCCCCCCATTTCCGATGGGTTTTGCAGGGTTTGTTTGTTTTTTGGTGTTTTTTTCCCCCATTTCCGATGGGTCTTGCAGGGTTTGTTTGCTTTTTGGTGTTTTTTTTTTCCATTTCCAATGGGTCTTGCAGGGTTTGTTTGCTTTTTGCTTTGCTTTTTTTGCATTTCCGAAGGGTCTTGCACGGTTTGTTTGCTTTCTGCTTTGCTTTTTTTACATTTCTGAAGGGTCTTGCACGGTTTGTTTGCTTTCTGCTTTGCTTTTTTTGCATTTCTGAAGGGTCTTGCACGGTTTATTTGCTTTCTGCTTTGCCTTTTTTGCATTTCTGAAGGGTCTTGCATGGTTTGTTTGCTTTCTGCTTTGCTTTTTTTACATTTCTGAAGGGTCTTGCACGGTTTGTTTGCTTTTCTTTTTTTCCTTCAGCCGAAACGGATTAATCGCGTTTCCGATGGGTCTTGCACGGTTTGTTTGCTTTCTGCTTTGCTTTTTTTGCATTTTCGAAGGGTCTTGCACAGTTTGTTTGCTTTTCTCCCCCCCCCCCCCCCTTCGGTCAGAACGGATTAATTGCATTTCCGATGGGTCTTGCAGTGTTTTTTTTGGTGGGTTTTTTGGTGATTTTTTTTCTTCGGCCGGAACGGATTAATTGCATTTCAATGCATTCCTATGGGAAATGGTGCTTCGACTTACGACCGGAGTTCCGGAACCAATTAAGTTCGTAAGCCGAGGCACCACTGTACAATCCTTATTTGATCTATATTTCTTTCATATTGTGTTTATGACTGTGGCCAAAAAAAAAAGAGTTGAGAATGCCTGATCTAAAGCACCCACTCAGTCATTGTGTCCTGGTCCCTCAACTGATCCTTCAGCACTTGATTATTCTTATCCAACAGTGTGAATTTGTTTAAACTGTGAAGTATCCTGTCTGATATGACCTCTCTAAAGGTTGTCCTTATGATGCCCAATATGGGATGGTATGTCCATACACATGGAGGGAGGCCATCATTTGACACCACATCCTACATGTGAGGAACATGCATGAGTGAATCCTGACCTCTGTCCCATCCTTCTACTCCTGGTCTCCATTATTACAAATCTTTGAGTTTTACAGTAGCCAGCAACCACTTCTGAAAACCCAAAGCATGGCTTTAAGGTTTCATTATCCATTTGGGGTCTTCTTTAAGTGTTTAACGTGAAGAATATTGCAATGGGATTTCCAAGATGTTTAAGAAATTCTATATGTGTGAAGTGTTCTCAGCATGTGAGCCAAATCTTTGGGTGTTTCACTTGTTGTAAGCTCCAGAATCCTTGGAATAATATCTGAACACTACTGATTCACACTGTGTGTAGCATAATGTAATCAATACAAGATGCTGCATATAAATAAACTGTTTAGGTTCTCACACATTTTAAGATTAGAGAGGGCACCATTCCCAGCAGTATTCTCCCTCCCTCAGAGTTCACACCTTTTAAGGGGAAATGGTGGCAAAGTATTAATTTAAGCCAATAGTGAAAGCTTATGTTATTCATTTTCCCAGTGATATACATAGTGCTCTTTTTGTATACTATTAACTATGGACATATGTTTTTCATTTGACTATGCTACTTACACACTAGATTCTTTTTTTAAAATATAATGTAAGATATAACAGCTGCCACAAGAATATTTTTAGATCACTGAAATTGCTAACACGAGCGGCTTGTATCTGGTGGACAGTGAAAAATCTGATCGGTTTTCCACACCCGTGACAGCAGGGTGAGGCAGGAGATCCCAAAAGCATTTTGCTTGATCTGGACATTTATTAAATACCCAGCTTCAGTAATCATAATTGGCTTGGAATCTATTTCTTGAAGATAATGAACTTGGAATGACCCTAAATGAATGTATACATACAAGAGATACATGTAGTAAAAGTATGTATGTTGCATGTGTGCCTTTGTATATTCATTTGAGACTATGAAATTTAGATGCTTAAATAGGACATAGATACTAAGGGAACCATAGCTGTATACACTTCAGGGTTATTTTGTTTCTTTTGTTGTTTAGTCGTTAAGTCGTGTCCAACTCTTTGTGACCCCATGGACCAGAGCACGCCAGGCCCTCCTGTCTTCCACTGCCTCCCGGAGTTGGGTCAAATTCATGTTGGTAGCTTCGATGACACTGTCCAACCATCTCGTCCTCTGTCGTCCCCTTCTTCTCTTGCCCTCGCACTTTCCCAACATCAGGGTCTTTTCCAGGGAGTCTTCTCTTCTCATGAGATGGCCAAAGTATTGGAGCCTCAGCTTCAGGATCTGTCCTTCCAGTGAGCACTGAGAGTTGATTTCCTTCAGAATGAATAGGTTTGTTCTCCTTGCAGTCCAGGGAACTCTCAAGAGTCTCCTCCAGCACCACAATTCAAAAGCATCAATTCTTCGGCGGTCAGCCTTCTTTATGGTCCAGCTCTCACTTCCATACATCGCTACTGGAAAAACCATAGCTTTGACTATGCGGACCTTTGTCGGCAAGGTGACGTCTCTGCTTTTTAAGATGCTGTCTAGGTTTGTCATCGCTTTCCTCCCAAGAAGCAGGTGTCTTTGAATTTCGTGGCTGCTGTCACCATCTGCAGTGATCATGGAGCCCAAGAAGGTAAAATCTGTCACTGCCTCCATATCTTCCCCTTCTATTTGCCAGGAGGTGATTGGGCCAGTGGCCATGATCTTAGTTTTTTGATGTTGAGCTTCAGACCATTTTTGCGCTCTCCTCTTTCACCCTCATTACGAGGTTCTTTAATTCCTCCTCACTTTCTGCCATCGCAGTGGTATCATCTGCCTATCGGAGGTTGTTGATATTTCTTCCGGCAATCTTAATTCCGGCTTGGGATTCATCCAGTCCAGCCTTTCGCATGATGTATTCTGCATATAAGTTAAATAAGCAGGGAGACAATATACAGCCTTGTCGTACTCCTTTCCCAATTTTGAACCAATCAGTTGTTCCATATCCAGTTCTAACTGTTGCTTCCTGTCCTACATATAGATTTCTCAGGAGATAGATAAGGTGGTCAGGCACTCCCATTTCTTTAAGGACTTGCCATAGTTTGCTGTGGTCCACACAGTCAAAGGCTTTGCGTAGTCAATGAAGCAGAAGTAGATGTTTTTCTGGAACTCTCTGGCTTTCTCCATAATCCAGCGCATATTAGCAATTTGGTCTCTAGTTCCTCTGCCCCTTCGAAATCCAGCTGGTACTTCTGGGAGTTCTCAGTCCACATACTGCTGAAGCCTACCTTGGAGGATTTTGAGCATAACCTTGCTAGCATGTGAAATGAGTGTAATTGTACAGTAGTTGGAGCATTCTTTGGCACTGCCCTTCTTTGGGATTGGGATGTAGACAGATCTTTTCCAATCCTCTGGCCACTGCTGAGTTTTCCAAACTTGCTGGCATATTGAGTGTAGCACCTTAACAGTGTCATCTTTTAAGATTTTAAATAGTTCAACTGGAATGCCATCACCTCCACTGGCCTTGTTGTTAGCCATGCTTTCTAAGGCCCACTCGACTTCGCTCTCCAGGATGTCTGGCTCAAGGTCAGCAACCACACTATCTGGGTTGTTCGGGATATCCAGATCTTTCTGGTATAATTCCTCTGTGTATTCTTGCCACCTCTTCTTGATGTCTTCTGCTTCAGTAAGGTCCCTACCATTTTTGTCCTTTATCATGTCCATCTTTGCACAAAATGTTCCTTTAATATCTCCAATTTTCTTGAACAGATCTCTGGTTTTTCCCTTTCTATTATTTTCCTCTATTTCTTTGCATTGTTCATTTAAGAAGGCCCTCTTGTCTCTCCTTGCTATTCTTTGGAAGTCAGCATTCCATTTTCTGTAACTTTCCCTATCTCCCTTGCATTTTGTTTCCCTTCTCTTCTCTGCTATTTGTAAGGCCTCGTTGGACAGCCACTTTGCTTTCTTGCATTTCCTTTTCTTTGGGATGGTTTTTGTTGCTGCCTCCTGTACAATGTTAGGAGCCTCCATCCATAGTTCTCCAGGCACTCTGTCCACCAAATCTAGTTCCTTAAATCTGTTCTTCAGTTCCACTGTGTATTCATAAGGGATTTGGTTTAGATTTTACCTGACTAGCCCAGTGGTTTTTCCTACTTTCTTCAGTTTAAGCTTGAGTTTTGCTATAAGAAGCTGATGATCAGAGCCACAATCAGCTCCAGGTCTTGTTTTTGCTGACTGTATAGAGCTTCTCCATCTTTGGCTGCAGAGAATATAATCAATCTGATTTCGGTATTGCCCATCTGGTGATGTCCATGTGTAGAGTCACCTCTTGTGTTGTTGGAAAAGAGTGTTTGTGATGACCAGCTTGTTCTCTTGACAAAACTCTATTAACCTTTGCCCTGCTTCGTTTTGAACTCCAAGGCCAAACTTACCTGTTGTTCCTTTTATCTCTTGACTCCCTACTTTAGCATTCCAATCCCCTATAATGAGAAGAACATATTTCTTTGGTGTCATTTCTAGAAGGTGTTGTAAGTCTTCATAGAATTGGTCAATTTCAGCCTCTTCCGCATCGGTGGTTGGTGCATAAACGTGGATTACTGTGATGTTGAAAGGTCTGCCTTGGATTCGTATTGAAATCATTCTCTCATTTTTGAGATTGTATCCCAGTACAGCTTTTCCCACTCTTTTGTTGACTATGAGGGCTACTCTATTTCTTCTACAGGATTCTTGCCCACAATAGTGGATATGGTAATCGTCTGAATTGAATTCGCCCATTCCTGTCCATTTTAGTTCACTGACGCCCAGGATGTCAATGTTTATTCTTGCCATCTCCTTTTTGACCACATCCAGCTTACCAAGGTTCATAGATCTTACATTCCAGGTTCCTACGCAGTATTTTTCTTTGCAGCATCGGACTTTCCTTTCACTTCTAGGCACGTCCGCAGCTGAGCATCCTTTCGGCTTTGGCCCAACCACTTCATTAGCTCTGGAGTTACTTGTACTTGTCCTCTGCTCTTCCTCAGTAGCATGTTGGACGCCTTCTGACCTGAGGGGCTCATCTTCCAGCGTCATATCTTTTAGCCTTTTGTTTCTGTTCATGGAGTTTTCTTGGCAAAGATATTGGAGTGGCTTGCCAGTTCCTGCTCCAGGTGGATCGCGTTTAGTCAGAACTCTCCACTATGACCTGTCCGTCTTGGGTGTCCCTGCACGGCATAGCCCATAGCTTCTCTGAATTACTCAAGCCCCTTCGCCACGACAAGGCAGCAATCCGTGAAGGGGTATTTTTTTCTAGAATTGACTAATTTATTTTAGGCAATTATGTTATTTGTAGTTGGCAGAACCATCTTCAGACACTAGGTGGCAGAATACCCTAATCTGATCTACAGAGGCAGAGAGGAAACTGCAGTCAACCTGAGGATATTCATTTTTTGACAGGAGGATCCTGCTGTCTGAAATTTTAGAGCAGGGAAGAGGCTGAGAAGATAGAAAGGGTGGGCAGTTACAAGAGTAGTAGAAGAGTAGAGTAGAGTAGAGTAGAGTAGAGTAGAGTAGAGTAGAGTAGAGTAGAGTAGAGTAGAGTAGAGTAGAGAAGAGAAGAGAAGAGAAGAGAAGAGAATGTAGGAGAGAAAGAACACCTGAGTGGATAGCAATGGAGAAACAACATTAAGCTTTTTGCAAGAGAAAGAGAAGTGGAGTGGATTGGTGCATGTGAAGAGAGGTAAAGCACTTATGTGGGTGGACAGTAACATTCACCAGAATGGATTCAATGATTATGAGATGATTATGAGATTATATTACTACTATATAAAAAACTAAGAACTGGTGCTTGTGAGAGTGAACAAAGAGGTATAAAAACGTACTCTGGACTAGTCTTCATGGTTGATGGGACTGTCTATCCAGGGATGCAAATCAGTTATCATCTCAACAGCCTGCTGAAAGGGTTGTAGTGTAAAGGGACTTTACCTCCCAGGAAAGGATGTATCAAAACCTCAGCCAAACAGTTTTTTATATATCAAAATCTTCATATTCTGTATGAGGGCACTGATTGCATACTGTGGCCTTATTGGGTGCGATTATCTCTACATTGGGACCATGAATTTTGATTGTTAAAGTCTATGGCATATGAAAATTGTGTGGTGGTGCTTTTTTTTTTAACATTGTCAAAAGGTCCTTCTGAATTCTACACAACTTAGCTTGAATTTTTTTTAAAGAGGTGATTGGGGCCAGTTGTTAATTTTCCCATTGTACACATGGCCATTTGTTTTAACGGATATGTGGTATTCCAGTTATGTTGTTCTTATATATTTCCTAAATAGCTGATTTCTAGTAATAATCATGTGCTGTCATGTCAATTCTGATGGTTTTCCAGGTAGAGAGTACTCAAAAGTGGTCTACCATTCCCTTCTTTTTGGGGGTGCCCTGGGACTGTGCAACTTGCCCAAGACCACACAGGCTGGCTCTACTCAGAGGAGGCACAGTGGGGGATCGAACTCCCAACCTCTGGCTCCATAGCCAGATACCTAAACCACAGCCAGTTCTACTGAGTCAAAAAGCAAACGAACAAAAAACACAAGAGCAAAGTTACTGCCTGATTAGAGCAAAGTAAATAGTTGTCTTTCATTCATTAAGTTCCAATCATGTGAATCATTATTCAAAGGAAATGTTGGTTACATTTTCGAAACCTTTTAGTAACGACAAACCCCACTGTATTAATGTCCACTGAATGAGAACGCTATCAAGAATGAAGCCTTAATAAAAATAAATTAGCTGAGGATCATCTCTCAAAAACATCAGTGGATGTAACCTGTTCCTGGTAATAATGCAATAAATCTCACAATCTGAAAATGAGGACAGTAACATAGTGGAGTGCTAATGCGCTCATTAAAAAGATCTTTCGTGGTAAGATCTTACAACTGAAATAGCAAAATGATAGTAATTGGAGTGGTTCCATTCTTAAATTTCACGAGCATGCATGATTTATAGTCTGCGTGTTGTTGATCTGGAAAAGCACAAGTCGTGTTCAGCTTTTGCTATTGTCAGTTTTACAAAGGACCAATTGTAGAGGCATGTGGACCTGCCATGTACGTATACATGTGGTTTCATTGGAAATCTGGCTAGAAAATAAAGAGGGAACTTGCAATGGATTCATGGCTTTTTAAAGAATTACTACATTGATTTTTCTCTAGGCTTTACAAATAAATATGAAATGAAATTAGCTCTAACTTACTGCCCCCCTCACCCAGTCTGTGCCCAAACAAAGGCACACATATTGGCGCCAACCTCACCTCGAGCCCCTTTGAAGACACTCCTCCTTCTCTGAGCCCATGCCAGTATTTGTGTGTGTTTTCACTCTCTAGGATGAAAGGGAACATCCCTGTTAATGAGGGGAAAAACAGATGTCTGTGGCTTGGGGTAGAGGGGAATGGAGCACCATCAAAATTATTTCTAGCAGATTTATTTGCCACCTTCAGACCAGAGAACATAAGAAGAAGAGAAGACAGGAGACAGCTATTATGAACTTCGGCAGTAACACCACAACACTGACAAGAAAAGAGAAACTAGAAGAGGGGAGAAGGGAAAGACAAATCCTAGTGTCTTAAAGTGAAGCACTCAGAAAATATATAGAGATGCAGACATTCATTTCCACACCAATGCATGCTCAGTCCCAGAAGTATAACTGTGGGTGCAGTTATAGTTTGAAATACTCCTGAGTTTGCACTGTTTTACCATGTTTGAAACTGAATTAAAAATATCTGGTTACACAACATACAGTTAAGCATGCATTTTTGGGGGCTAGGAAGTGTAGGGCAGGGATTCTTGCAGCGCTGTCTTTGAGTGGGCAGCTGCTGGAGGAGGCGAAGAAGGGAAGCCTTTGAGTGGGCAGCTGCTGGAGGAGGTGGAGAAGGGAAGTCCGGGCTCCTGCCTGGGCTGGAAGATCATGCAACAAGGAGGGATGGAGCAGTGTGCACCAGCAGGTCAGTGGGTGTGCCAGCAGGAGGGAGGGGGAAGGGAACATGTGGTAGCCGTGCTGCTGCACAGACAACTTATGACGAAGGGGCACAAAGTACTTCATGCCCATCTCTAATCACAGGGTTGTCTCCTCAGTTAATACTGCCCCTAGTGTCATTTTGGTAAAAAATACCCGTCCACAAAAGCTAAACAAAGAGCTACTTTGTATCTCAATGAATCGTGCCAAATAAATTGCATGCCCTAGCCCTGTGCCAATTTGGTGTGGGACAGGTTTTTAAAGGGGCAGGACGGGTTGTTCTAAATAGAAACACAGATGAGGCAAAAGTGTGCTATGTTCAACAGGATTCTGCTCCCAGAATGTAAGGGCACAGAATGTATGGCCTTATCAATGTTGTTTGTCTTCACTTTCTAACAATCTCAGTCAACAGAAGTAATGGTAAGGGACAGTCAGAGTTGTTGTCTAAGAAAATCTGGAAGGACACACATTTCCTATCCTTTGTATAAATGCTAAATATATACATTAAACATAACAGTAGCCTGTAGTCTGAAGATGGACAGTTCATCCTGCTAATTCAGGGTAAGAAGCCTACCTCATTAGGCCATGGACCATCCTAATTAAATGCAAAAAGAAAAAACAGTTCAGCCATGGGTTATCTAATGATAGGAGATACTTGTACCAAGCATAAACAAGGAAGGACTTTGGATAAACAGCTGTTTATAGTCCAAAATCCTCTTCATAATTAAGCATTTTCAGAATGTTTAGAAATCAAGGTACTCAAAATAACAAGCATTTGAAGATCACTTCACTCATATGGAATGGATTAGTAGATCAAGTCAGGATGACTTACAAAAACTCAAATGGGCTTTGTTTGAAAAGTGAACCAAAGGTTTAAAAAGCACCCAATAATATATGTTCTTCTAGAGTGCAAGTATTTGCATGTTTAATCAGAAATAAGCACCCCTGAATTCATATACCACATACTCCCAAATAAATGAGATGATGATGAAGAAAAAGAGGTGGAATATAACTGTGGGGAGTGGGGACATTTTATGCCATCTTTTCTCCTCAAATTACTAGGTCAATTTCATGAACATCTGATTGTATCAAAATTTTTGTCAACTCTCCTGGGAACAAAAAACAACTTGTGGAAGTGATGGTTTTCATATGGATCCATGCCTTGGCAAAAAGTGTTTAACGGTCTTTCGCTGAATGTTGTTGCTGTTGTTGTTGTTGTGCTTCTAGGTCATCTTTTGACTACCAGTTCACACCAAAGGCAGCTTGAATCAAAACAAGTGTTAAACACAACATTACACAAAGAACTCCTCCACTAGTGGTAATCTACCTGTACAACTGGAAGGAATAGGGAAATGGAGATTTTCCTGGTTTTTTAGCACAATGTGCACATGATGTACACATTGCAGGGAACAACATTACCTGTGACACATTCCTTTGCAGGCACAATAATGAAATAAATGGTAACAGCATTTCTTTTCCCATGTGACAAGTAAATTTTACTTTTCTTAATGTTGGCCATTTGGAATCATTTTTCTAGTTTAAGTATATTTCAGTTTTTTTTGAAGACTAAACATAATGCACAAGTAAAATTATTAACATTTTTATCTGGAAGTGAGGAGGAATGGTATTATTTCAAAGATATATTAAGTGATGCCTAATTCATCTCTCTCTCTCTTTTTTTAGTTAAATATTATAACCGAAGTTCTGCCTTTCAAAAATGTTTTACTGAGCTTTTTGACAACAACTATATCACTTTTTAAAAAAAGGATGCTTGATAAAGTAGAAACGGGATAATGTACAACAGATTTTTTTTCTCCTAAACAGAAGACATGAAAATAATTGACAAAAACAAGAGAGAGTGGTGGGGGAAGGGAAATCTAGCAGATATAATAAATTTTAGAAAGACTGTGTTGAGAAAACACAACAAAAATATGCTGAAAGAATTTTTTAAAAGAACCTCAAAACCAGAAAAGTAAAAAGAAGGAAGGAAGGAAAAAAAAAGGAAAAATGAGACTTGTCCATTTTAAATGACAATGAGGTGTTTTAGACCTAATAAGACAAAATCTGGAGGCCCGTTCATGAGAGATAAGAATTTACACTAGGGGGCAGCCTTTAACTGATATGCTAGATCAGTGCAAAGTCTGTTATCATCTGATTTCAATTAAAAATTGGCCCAGAAGGCATTTATACTCCCTGCACAGTTTCTAAGGAAAAATTTATGCTTGTAGAAACTGTTGAATCAGCACGCTCTCACAGTTGTAAGTACAGGAAGGAAAAGGTCTTGCATAACATTAAGTCTTAGCACACACACAAAAGGGGGAGAGTAATAATAGAGCTCACCATGGCGTTTGGTATGCTGTAAAAACATAGTGCACTCTTATTTCCAGCTAGCAGAAAAGAGTTCCAGGTTTCCTGTTGATGATCTTACAGCTACGATCAGCAGTAAAGATACTTTTGTGTTCCTAACTTGGAGTGGTTTTTGTAGGAAGGGAGAGATCGTAAACGACTTTGTTGGCCTGATATTGCTGTAGACATATAGAAGTGATAATTGCTGAAATTTGTGTGTGTGTGTGTGTGTGTTTCATGAAGATCCAGAATTCTGGCTGGTACAGCCCATTTATTCACAAAATTTAGGAGAACTTTGTTCGCTACTGGCTTGTTTCTTGAGCCCTTGCTTCTAAAACATTGGAGGAATAGTTTCATCCTTCCCAGCATGAATCTATCTTGAGATCTTCTTCTGAAACCTTATTCTAGCTATATTTCGACTGCATTACTGAATGACAAGGAAGGCGACTTTCTCAGCAGTTGTGTCCTGCCCTTGCAATACCCTCACTAAAGAGATTTTTCTGGGGCCCATATGATTATTCATTTCATACTGGGTAAAACACGGTTATTTTAAACTGTCGAAGCCTGTGTCATGGCATTGGTTGCTGTATTTTAAAAATCAATTTTCAGTTTTACTGCATGGTTGCTCTCTCTCTCTCTCTCTCTCTCTCTCTCTCTCTCTCTGTGTGTGTGTGTGTGTGTGTGTGTGAGAGAGAGAGAGAGAGAGAGAGAGAGAATGCCACCTAGAACCATATTGGTTCCATATCAACCATATTGAACACACATCTATGAAATGTGCAGAATTTGGACAAGTTACTCCCAGAGTTCTCTGACTCAGCGGGGCCAGTTCCTTCCCAGACCTTTCTCTGTGGTTCCTGCCAGGGCAGTGGTATGTCCAGCTTTGCCACAACCATTTCTGGAACCGTACATCTCTCCATAGAAGGTGACAATATGTCCGTGCATATCCATCACACTATGCCAAGTGAAGCTGTTGCACCTTCCTGTAGGTAGAGAAGACAATGTATTATGTGAGTTGTGAATTTGGTTGGATTATCCTACTCACAAGTTGTCGTCCTGGGCCATTCTATTGTGTTCTGGCTGGTTTTGGAGTATGAAAGCATCAACAAAAGAGTGATTTTTGATGGGTTTGATTTCTAAAATATTGCTCTGATGCATGTCCATCATATCCCACTAGTTGCAGCATCAACTTTTATGATCAAGTGCCTCTTCTGGCCTGTACTATGTACTGTATATATTTAGATCTGGGTCTTTGATTGGCTGACACATACTTCATAAGCCTGCTTTGAAAGTTCAGTTATTGTCTTCTGATCAAACAGGTATCAAACTAAGTGAGCAAGTTAACCTTTGTGTAGTACAGAACAGTACCTCTGAAGCAGCATTATATGTACCATGGTGTGACCAGGGATGGGGACTAGAATCACGGGATTCACTATCAAGTCAGACTTAAGTCGCACCGGTGACTTGACCTGGACTTGACTCGTTTTTTTCCCCCCAGTGACTCAGACTCGACTCGTGACTTGGAACCCATGCACGTCTCCCTTTTTTCTGGGGAAAAAGCTTGCTTTTAATAGGGACATGGGACCTAGTACCAAAGACTTGCGAACACCCCTGGTTATGTCACAAAAGTGGTCTAAGGAAGATATTAAGGCTGAAATCCTGTTGCGAAGCTCTATGTGATGTCAGCACCAGCAAATTGCCAATGAATAATGGCAAATCACCAGTGATTGTTGATTTCAGGGTTCACACAACTCCAAGACAGTTCAGTGAAGCCATGTATATCCAAAATTGCCAAAGGAAGCCTTTAATCATAGAATCATGGAGTTGGAGGGGGTCTATAAAGCTGTCAAATCCATCTCTCTGCTCAACACAGGAATCCAAATCAAAGTATATTTGACATATGGTTGTCTAATTTTCCCTTGAATATTGGAAGCAGTGCATTGCTTACCACCTCCCGAGGTAATTGGTTCAACTGTCATACTGCTCTAACAGCAAGGAAGTTTTCCCTGATATTAAACTGAAAACTGGGTTCATGTAACTTCAGCCCATTATTACACGTCCTGCACTCTTGGATGATTGCAAACAGATCCTTCCCCTTCTCTGTATTACATTTTTTCAAATATTTGAAAAGTGTTATTCTATCTCCCCTCTGTCTTCTTTTCTCAAGGCTAGACATGTTCAGTTCTTTCAGTCTTTCCTCATACAGCTTGGTTTCCAGTTCCCTGATCATCCTTGTTGCCCTCCTCTAAACTTGTTCCAGTTCATTGGCATGCTTCTTAAAATGCAGTATCCAGAACTGAACACTCAAGATGAGGCCTAAGCAGTGCCGAACAGAGAGCTACTATTACACATGATTTGTAAACTGTACTTCTGTTAATTCAGCCTAAAATACCATTTGCCTTCTCTTTTTTTGCACCACACTGTTGACTCATATTCAGCTTGTGATCTGCAACAAATCAGTGGTGATTTACTGCTGCTGGTGACATCATTGCTATTGCACACATGGAGTTGTGAAACAGGATTTCAGCTACTCTCTTCTTAACAGTACAGATTGCTATGAGGCTGTCCCTCAACTTCCATGTAATCCAGAAAGTATCCTCTGCAATTAAAATATATACATCTTCCTGTTTTACAATTATTGTAGCAATAAAAGCTAAACAGTATCATTATAATTTTCAACTACAAGTGAAATTGTTATTTTGTTTATTTGTGTTTACTCCCAACAGTGCTAATCCAATTTTTATGGAAATGTCCTATATGGGACAAATACAATACAGATATGAGAACATAGAATCATAGAATAATAGAAAAGTGAAGTTGGAAGGGGCCTACAAGGCCATCAAGTCCAAACCCCTGCTCAATGCAGGAATACAATCAAAGCATATCTGCCAGGTGATTATCCAAGTTTTTCTTGAATGCCTTCAGTGTTGGAGCACTCACCAACTCCCGAGGTAAATGGTTCCACTGTCATACTGCTCTAACAATTAGGACGTTTTTCCTGATATTCAACCAAAATCTGGCTTCCTTTAACTTAAGCCCATTGTTGCGTGTCCTGCACTCTGGGATGATCGAGAACAGATCTTGCCCCTCCTCTGTATGACAGCCTTTCAAATATTTGAAAAGTGCTATCATATCACCCCTCTGTCTTTTTTTCTCAAGGCTAAACATGCCCAATTCTTTCAGCCTTTCCTCATAAGGCTTGGTTTCCAGCCCCCTGATCATCCCTGTCACCCTCCTCTGAACTTGTTCCAATTTGTTAGCATCCTTCTTGAAGTGTGGTGTCCAGAACTGGACACAATACTCAAGGTGAGGCCTAACCAGTGCTGAATAGAGGGGGACTAGCACCTTGTGGGATTTGGAAACTATACTTCTATTAATGCAACCTAAAATAGCATTTGCCTTTTTTGTAGCCACATCACACTGTTGACTCATATTTCGCTTGTGATCTACGACAATTCCAAGATCCTTCTCACTCGTCGTTTTGCTGAGCCAGGTATCCTCCATCTTGTAACTGTGCAATTGGTTTCTTTTTCCAAGGTGCAGTACTTTGCACTTATCCCTGTTGAATTTCATTCTGTTGCTTTCAGTCCAGTGCTCCATCCTATCAAGGTCATTTTGAATTTTGTTTCTGTCTTCTAGGGTATTAGCTATTCCGCCCAATTTGGTATCATCTGCAAATTTGACAAGCATTCCCTGCACTCCCTCATCCAAGTCATTAATAAAAATGTTGAAGAGCACCAGGCCCAGGACTGAGCCTTGGGGTACCCCACTTGTTACCTCCTCCCAGTTAGAGAAGGACTCATTAATCATCATCCTCTGAGTACGATTCTGTAGCCAATTGTGTATCCATCTAACACTTGATCTATCCAGCCCACACCTAGTTAGCTTGCTAATCAAGATGTCATGGGGCACTTTGTCAAAAGCTTTGCTAAAATCAGGATATACTCCATCTACAGCATTCCCTCTGTCTATCAGGGAGGTGACCTGATCAAAAAACGAGATCAAATTAGTTTGACAGGATTTGTTCTTGACAAATCTGTATTGGCTTCTAGTTATTACTGCATTGTTTTCTAGGTGCTTGCACAATGACCGCTTTACAATGTGTTCCAGAATTTTGCCTGGGATTGATGTCAGGCTGACTGGCCTGTAGTTCCCAGGTTCCTCTTTTTTGCCCTTTTTGAAGATAGGGACAACATTGGCCCTCCTCCAATCCTCTGGCACCTGCCCCGTTTCCCATGATTTCAAGAAAATAATGGATAGCAGTTCTGAGAGTCCTTCAGCCAGTTCCTTCAGTACTCTCTGATGCAGTTCATCCGGCCCTGGAGATTTGAACTCGTTCAAGATGGTAAGGTATTCCTTGACTATTTGTTTATCTATCTCCAGCTGCAATCCTGTCCCCCTCATTTGCACTTCCAATTTGTTTGGAAGTTCATAATCTGTCTTACGGGAAAAGACTGAACTAAAATAGAAATTGAGCACCTCTGCCTTTTCTTTGTCCTCTGTTATCATTTTTCCATCTCCATTGTGGAGCTGTGCCACTATATCTTTTGTTTGTCTTTTGCTACTCACATACCTGAAGAATGCTTTTTTTATTGCTTTTAGTGTATCTAGCTAACCTCAGCTCATTCTCAGCTTTTGCCCTCCTAATGCCATCCCTGCATTTCCTTGCTATTTGTCTGTACTCGTCCTTGGTGGCCTGGCCTTCTTTCCATTTCCTGTACATGTCTTTTTTTGGTAGGTCCTCCCTGAGCTTTTTGTGAAGCCACACTGGCCTTTGTTGCCATCTCCCCCCTTTTTTTCTTGTTGAATTGTTTGTAGTTGTGCCTTTAGAATTTCTTTTTTTAGAAGCTCCCACCCTTCTTGGACTCCTTTTCTTGCTAGGATCTCCTGCCATGGGACCTTCCTTATCCTTGTTCTGATATTATTAAAGTTGGCTTTTTAAAAATCCAGCAGAAGTGTGCAGCTACACTCTGCTTTTGTTTCCTTTGAAATCAAGAATTCTAGAAGGACATGGTCACTCTCACCTAGAGTTCCCCTCACTGCCACTTCCCCCACCAAGTCATCTTTGTTGGTCAGAATCAAGTCAAGGATAGCAAATCCTCCAGTTTCTTTCTCCACTTTTTGTAGGAAAAAATTATCAGCCACACAAGCCAAGAACTTCTTGGAAGGGCCATACTTGGCAGAATTTGCCTCCCAACATATATCTGGATAATTGAAATCTCCCATCACTACTACGTTGTGTCTCTTTGAAAACCCTGCAATTCATTTTTAAAAAGTTTCATCCGCTTCCTCTCTTTGATTGGGCGGTCGGTAGTAGACTCCAACTACCAAGTTCCTTTTGTTTTTTGCCCCAACTAGATTGATCCAGATGCTCTCAATGGGACAGCCACTCTCCTCCTCCTGTATTTCTGTGCAGGAATGTGTATTTTTTGACATATACTGCCACTCCACCTCCCTTTTTATTCTCTCTATTCTTTTTGATCAGTTTATATCCCTCAATTGTTGTATTCCAGTCATGGGAGTCATCCCACCAAGTTTCAGTTATTCCTATCAAGTCATACTTACCCTCCTGAATTAAAATTTCCAGTTCTTCTTGTTTGTTTCCCATACTCCTGGCATTCGTATACAGACACCAGAGGGTGTGTGATTTGTGGCTTGTTTGTACATTTTTATGAATATTATGATGATGATGATTATGCTTATTGTTATGTTTATTGCTGTTATTATTATTGTTCATGTTATTATTGTTGCCCTTTTGATCAGTTTGGTCTATTCCTCTTATTGTGTGTAAGGCTTCATCTACCCTTAACTCTGTGCTTGTGTCTCCCTCCCCCTTCCAATTCAGTTTAAAGCCCTCCTGATAAAGTTCTTCATGCTGTGGGGAAACACATTCTTCCCAGTCCTTGTTAGATGCAGGCCGTCTCTTGCTAGCAGTCCTTCTTCCAGGAAGCTTAGCCCGTGGTCCCAGAAACCAAATGCCTCTTGTCGACACCACCTTCATAGCCAGTCATTCACCCAGAGGATCTTCCTTTCTCTTTCGATTCCTCTTCCGAGCACTGGTAGGATGGAAGAAAAAACTATCTGGACCCCACAGTCCCTGAGTTTCCTTCCCAGAGCTTCAAAGTCAGAGGTGATTTCTCGGTAGCTCCTCTTGGCTGTGTTGTTTGTTCCCATGTGGACAAGAAGAAAGGGATATGTATCTGTAGGTTTTATGAATGATGGCAATCCTTCCACCACATCACTTATCCGTCCTCCAGGGAGATAGCATACCTGGAGAGTCCATGGATCCTCCCGGCATATTTCGGTCTCAATTCCACATAGCAGGGAGTCCCCTACTACAACTACTCTCCTCTTCTTCTTTTTGTAGGGTGTGGGTTCAGTGACTGTATTCTGCTGTGCTTCAGCCCTACTCATGTCCTCCTGTGGGGTCTCCTCTGCGTTTTGTCCAACAGACTCTTCTTCAAGTAACTGAAAACAGTTTTGTAGTTCCACCGGGAAAGAGTGTCTTCTCCTTCTTTTGCTCCTAACTGTGATTCTTTTCCATGGTGGTTCCTCCACTATGTTTGTAGCCTCCACAGCATTTTCCTCCACTGCAATGTTTGGTTTTCTTCCATCAGCAGTGCCCCCTCTGCCAGCTGCTGCTGTTCAAGAGTTCTATCAATGTAGGCTTCATCTTCCCTTATAGCCTTGAGTGTGGCTACTCGCTGCTCCAGGTCTCTGACTTTCTCTTCTAACAGTGCCACCAGTTTACACTTCTTACATGTATATAGCATTTTGCACTCAGGAAGAAAGAAAAACATAGCACAAACTTTGCAGGTAACCACAACCGAGTTGTCTCCACACTCCATAATCCCTTCTAGCTTTTTTACTTTCAACTGTTTGTTTAGGATACCTGTCCCTCTTGTTTTGTTAGTTTAAATGCAGTTGTACGTATACCCAAGGAACCAAAAAATTTGTTAGGGGCCTCCTCCTTGGCCTCCCCTGGCAAACTCCCCCAGCAAACTCCCTGTTCGCAAGCTCCCTGGGTCTGCCTTTAGCTTTATTTGTCATCTGTGCTCTGCCTGGAGTCAGGAATCAAAAGGCCTTCCCAGAACTCACAGCTGCTACTTATAGCCTTCAGCAGTAATCAGGACACTCCCCTTTCTGTTAGGCCAATCACATGGCTCTTCCTGTTAAGGACACACCCCTTCCTCTTCTACTGAGCACACGGCTGTTTAAGTCGAGTACGTGGTGCTTCTGTCTGGGCAATTCCTAGGGGTTACTTCAGGCCTTTTCTTGGTGTTACTCTAGAAAAAAAAATCCACTTACCTCTCTGTCTTTGTCTCTTGGTCTCCTTCCTATCTCTCCCGTGGCAAACTCTCTGTTTGCTCTCCTGTTTGTGAGCTCTGGTCGTGAGCTCCCTGGGTCTGCCTTTAACAAAATGTCTGTAAACATGAAAGTGTTCTTCTTGTGGGAAAAAATGGGCTTGATACTTCTATTATAGTGGGTCCCAACTTCTTTGATACATTGATGGATGGGATGTAAGATACAAAAAGTTGAGAATCTCTTATATAGGAAGTGGTTTAATCTTTCCTGAAACGTTCTAGAAAAGAACATTGTAACTTCTTAGACCTAGCACAGGTTCTGGAACATAAATTATGCCAGACTAAACCTTCTCCTTCTTCTGTTTCTTCTTTTTTAAACAAAATCACAAGCATAGTTGGTGAAGGGAATGCTGCAGTTGTAGTAAATCTTGTTTCCATCCCTCTTGATATTTATGTGGCCAAGCTGGTGAAATATAGACTAGATAATGCTACCACTAAGTGGATTTGTAAGGGGTTGACAGGCCATACAGAAAGACTGCTTGCCTGTAGCTCCTTATCATCATAGAGAGAAGTGACTAGTGGGGCAACATGGGATTCTGTCCTAGGCCCGGAAGTAATGGATTTAAATTACAGGAGATATTGACTCAACATTAGGAAGAACCTCCTCACTGTAGGAGTTGTTCAACAGCAGAGTGGACTGCCTCCTAGGGTGTTAGATTCTCCCAACACTAAAGGTCTTTAAACGGAGATTAGATCACCAGGTATCTATTATCAGGGATGCTTTGGGTAAGAATTTTCTGCATTGGCAGGAGACTGGACTTCATGACCCTGTGGTGGTTCCCTCCAGCCCATATCTCTTAGGATTCCACAATTCTGCTATCTTTCTCTGGATTATCTGTGCACAAAGTGAAATATTTTCTAGATGAAAGGACGTGGGATTCTGGGAAAGAGCTAGCCTCTTCTCAAAGCTTGCAGCAAAGGGTGAGGTATGAAGGGTGAGGTCACGGCAGTGGAGCAGGCTATATTAGAGGGAGAGAACTGGGAAGAGAAATATCCTTTGGGCAAGTTAGTTGTACTAAGCATCCAAACTCTACTGAGATGAGATAAGCCTGAGCAAATGTATGCATATTCTATTTTCCTACCAAATTTCAAAAGATACCTTTTGGGGAATAAAGTGATATGTTTCTCTTGCATTTGTTTACTTTTCTGTAAGCTCCTGAGATGGCTAGCATGCTAGTTGTTAACCATACCATCTGTTCTAGCGGTTCTCAGCTAAATGAATCAATTTGTACTTCCTCCTCCCTTCCCACCCCACTCTCCACACAGTTTTTTTTTATGAACAATATGTTTGTGTCTATTACCCCCATCATTTGGCAGTGGAATATGAGATATTTTAATTTTCCTATTTTTCCATCTCCAAATATTTTTTTTTAAAATATGCATACACCATGGAAAAGCTGTGTCTATTGATTTCTCTAGACTTGCAAACAGTGGGGAAATCTGTTTCTTTCTGCTGTCAAATTTCAGCCATCTGATTCTCCTGAAATGAGTTGCTTTCAATATGTTTCATCTAAATGACCCACTGCAGAGGATTCGTCTCTTGTACTGAAGGTGGCAGTGGTGCTCAATGTACCGAAGAGCTCTGCCATGGGAACACTTTTATCAGTGGTTTGTGTACTAATTGCAAGCAGTTCCATTGTAAACGGATTCTGTTCCCATTTGTGCTGCTTCCATTCCAGCCCCTTCAGCACCCATGTGATGGAAGAAATAGAAGCAGAAACTCTTTACCCGAGCACAGATGCATTCCCCTTTTCCTTTCCGGGGGACTGGGAGTGGAGGACAGTTTGACATTTAATACAAATGGCCTTAAACCTTCTCCTGGAATGCAAGCCAAGCACTCTTGCAAGTCCAAAAGGTTATACCATTTTGTTGTGTTTATCCTCTGCATTCCTCCGCTGCGCACCCTCGCTTCAGCTGAGACCAGCAACACAAATACCGCAGGAGAGATTGCTTCACAACAGGGCAGAGAATTGCCAAAATGCAAGCATGTTTGAAGCACCCAAGAATCCAAGAGGATTATTGTTGGCTGCACACTTAGATAAGCTTGGATAAATAACCTCAAATCCAACATGGGATTTTTTTTTATTTTTTAAAAAAACCAAAATACTCTTTGACCCATTTTTTTTTTAACTGTAGGAAGAATAAAATGTAGGCTGAATGTCTGAGAGTTGGGCTGGGTTGAGAGTTGAGAGAATCCTGACTTGGTCTCAAATCCCTAACTCCTGACAGAGCCACTGGGTGGTCCTGGCGGAGCCACGGGCCATGTCTATCCCTTTGCTTATTTTTCCATGCTGTAATCTTGGTTTGGATCACTTAGAGCACAGTTACATTTACAACCGTTGGCTCCTTCCAGTGACTCTATATCAGAGCCGCTTCTCCATTCATAGGAATATGTGTAATATTCATATTAATAAAATAATATTAATTAATAATTAAATAGCAAGTGGGCCTCCACCTCCCTCAATGATAACTGGGGCTGGGGCTTGGAGGAAGGCAACTTTAATCCTTTGCCTTCATGCTGGTTCCCATTCCAATTTTTTCCTCATTCTGAGCTCCCATGAGTAATGCTGCTATTATCACCAACCCCACTTTTGACCTATCTGGATTGGGAATGTGGAAGAAGCAAAGGGTTAAAAGCCCCACCACCAACATGCTGTAGTCCTGATCCAGACCAGAAGGCCAATGTCTATTTTTGAAAACGTTTGTACAGTTATTAATTCCACAAATAATGCCATGTCTCATTTGACTCTTATAGCTGAGGATGGAATACAAGAGAGAGCCTGGTTTCTTTGATCTGTTTGAGGGTTCAGGGGGCAAACAATTCCTGGGTCCATAGCCAGATGCCAGCAAGGAGCAAGGGTAAGACAAGCAATGCACAGTAACACACACACACCCAGCTGTTTCCAGGCAGAGAAGTCTCAGCAGTAAGGTCAAACCAGGCCAACTTCAGTACCTGTAAAGGCCCACATAGCCAGCAGAGAGCTCAGGCAAGGCGAAATTCACACCAGAGTTCAGGAAACAGAGTGAAAGGTAAGAACAAACACAGTGCTCCCAGAAAGTCAGACAAGCCAAATAAAAGGTGTCCACAGTCAAAGCTTCGTAACAATCCAGGAGTCAGAGAGTGACATTGCAGAGCACAACAGGCGTGTTTAGGTATTTTAGGAAAACGAATCCCTGGTGCTTCATCAGTTTCTCTTTTGACGCATCTCCCAGAGCCCCACCCAAGGTCCAGCTGCAGTAGAGGAGAGGCTTCTAGAAGGTGTCTTCCCCATGAGAAGTCTTATTCTAGAGCAGTGATCCCCAACCTTGGGCCTCCAGATGTTCTTGGACTACAACTCCCAGAAGCCTTCACCACCTACTCTGCTGGCCATGATTTCTGGGAGTTGAAGTCCAAGAACATCTGGAGGCCCAAGGTTGGGGACCACTGCTCTAGAGTATTCCCTTGCAGCATCTGAGCAGTTCTTCCTAGGCATGACCACTCGGACCTGTTATTGAGACACTCAGGGATCCAGAGGTAGCTTTGCCCCTGGTGCAGTGTTTTTCTCCTTTAGGAGGAAGAAATTTGCATGGGAACCAGGGTGCAGGTCTCTTGTATACCGTTGTACTCCTTTAGAATTTGCAGACCCTCAGCCATCCCTTGTAATTGACAGCCTCTTGTAATCTAATTTCTGACTGTTTCTGTGGAGGATTCAGACATCCGATGGGGATGGGAAGCAGCAGCAGTGGTGGGAGGCTGGTGCTGGGGCCATAGAGGTGACAGTAGCACTGATGGGCAGCCATGACTGAGCATTTCCCCTCCCACCTCAATTGTCAAGACAGCAGCTGCTCTTCTGCATTCATGCTGGTCCTCCGTGGTATTCCTATGACCGTTAGTGCAGGTTTCACCTTGGCAATATCATCATTCTTCATGTGTGTCAGGAAAAATTAAGCCATGAGAAGTTATGGAGTAGTGGTCCTTTCCACAGAAAAGCAAGCTAATCTGAGTCTGTGAATAAATATAGCTAACTATTGGCTCTTTGTTACAGATTTAAGATGAAATAAACATAATTGGGGCTTGATAACCGTACACCTACTAATACCAACAAAGAGATCTGACAAGGTTCAGGGAAAATTCAGCTAAATATAAGGCTGAATTTTCCGAATATTATTTTTAAATAGTATTTTTAAAGTCACTTGTTTAGTTTATTGCTTTCTCATTGAACTGGTGGAAATTTTCTTTTATTAGGCAGTATGAAGAGATATTAGAAACCCCTCCAACACAAATTCTATTTTAAAATCAATTTTACAGGCTCAGAAACAGAATCGCCCTCCCCACCATAATCTATTCTTATATTTGTTTTTTGGCTCATCCCATTTCCACTGCTGTATTATTGAGTGATCACTTTAATTATGGGTCCAAAGTGTTTTGCTGCATCGTAGATTGTTAGAGGCTGCTCCACATCATGGGTCTTGATGGTTACATAAAATGCTAGTAATTAGGAGCGGGTGGCTTGTCATGAAAGGATTACTGTATTATGAGAAGACATTGCCCAGATCTAGAAAGTGTGAGTGCTAAAATTAAATAAATATGCATCATTTGCAAATGCCAGTAAGTCTGTCTGGGATTCTGGAACATATTTCTGCTTCAACAGATCCCACCCACCACCGTGACTTTTGGATGTCATTTTGTTTTATCCAAGCTTATCTGTTGCTGTCTATAAAGCTCTTCATGGCCCGAGACCAGCATCAGTTGTAGTCATCTTCTGAGGGAGTGTTCTGCATTTAACATCTGTTTTAAATTTGTTCTAAACTAGTGCTTTTTAATGTTATTATAGGTTTGTTTGTATTTTAATATTAATATTCAAATTTATTGTGATTTTACATATAAGCGTACTTTTGTAGCTATTGTATCTTGCCTTGTTCCTTCATTGGGAGAAAGGAGGGACATCAATCAATCAATCAATCAATTCTTTTGACCAGTCATATACAGTTGATAGAGCCATGGGACATGGCTTTTTTAGTTTCAGTCCCCCCGCCCTGTGCAGAACCGCCACCTTGAGAAGCTTGCACTACTTCCTTCTGCATTGCCCCTTCAGCAGGTCGTTTTAGCCTCATTGCTTCACCTGACTTTCTAATGTGTTTACATTTTGTCTAGTCTTGGTTTCATGTATCTGGTTTGTTCTGGCTCTGAATGCTCTTTTTAATTGTACTGATATTTTACTGCTGTACACTTTGGGCTCTTTTGAGAGCTTAAGGGCAGTACAGAGATATTTTAAAAATAAAATAAATACAAATAAACCCTAAGTGCCCATATTACACAACAGATCTATGAGCTGTGGGACAGCTACAGACAATAGATCTTTGTGTTGGCTGGCAACGTATTGGTGTCCATAATACATGTATTTTTCCAGAATGCTGAAGGAGGAATCAAATTATAGAAAATCCTTTTTTTGTTTTGTGTTTTTCTAGAATCTAAACACAATTTGTTCTTTTCTACCTTCATCACTGACAATACAAAGCAAATTTAACTTGAGATACTTCACTGAGACTGCTAGTGTTTCCTAGAGAACAGCTTCTCTCTTGGCTTTCCCAACAGATGTTTGGGCAATAAAGGTTCATTTTATGGCTCAGTTTAATTCTTACACTCTCCTATTTGAGCAACAGCAATGTTTGTCGCCCTGAGCAAAATCAAGAGAACTGGGAAAGAGGAAACCATAGTAGGCGAGTGTTAAACTTGAGCCAATGTCTGGCAGAAGCTTGTTGAGCCACATACAGCTCTCCAGGGTGCTGACAGAAGACAGAAAGATGCGATTCTTCCATGTCAAAGGTAGGATGTTCTTCTGCAACACTTTTTTTACACACCTGCACCTTTATCCCTCAGCTTGGAGCATAACGTATCCCTCAGCTGGCCCACAGTTCCACTTCTCCTAGCATGTTGTCTGAGGTGTGTTCTCCACGTCAAGCCTTTCAGGCATGATAGCAGAACAATGCTTTTTGCATGTGTATCCAGTCAATGTTTAAAATATAACCTCTCACTCATGGGCATGAAACATACCCAAACTCCTCTGTGGGATAAGAATCTCAGAATGTGCTTGCCTGCTGTTGTCTCTCACAAGGAACCCAGGGCAGCGAGGATCACAATGGCACAAATGTCATAATTCCTGCAAAGACACTTGGTTCCTCCTGACCCACACTCAGAAATCAGTGCACACCCAAATGACAAACCCAGCTTAACTGAATAGTAAGAGGAGAAGTTCAAATATTTATGAGTATGAAGTAACTAAGTAACTTTATAGCAAACATTGGGTGGATGGAACAGAACGGAATAGAACTTCAGCTTAAGATGAACAATACTTTTGATATCATTTGGGTACCAATGAATTCTAGAATATGAAGCTATTTTAAAATTCTTTTCACAGGCAAAAACACACTGATTTGCCTATTCTTGCTATAGTCTTGCTGGAAGTGTGCACAGGCGCGCGCGCACAAACACCATACAATTTGTTCTGATTGGTTTTGCTTGACAAAGTACAATTAACATCTATTTCACATGTGCTACTTGAATTAACCTGCCCACATCTTTTAGAAATAAACCATGTTTCCAACAGCTGTGGCTGATCTGTTCAAAATAATAATAAATAATGGAAATAATTAGGACTGTGTACGTATTAGATTTAGCCAAATAAGAAATCCTGAACTAAATTGCCCTGAGCCAGGCTGGTTTGTAGGCTATCTGGATCAAAGCAGAATGGGCAGATTTCATTCCAGGGGGAAGCAAAAGCTATTTGGATTGACTGGGGGCTCGTCTACACTGTCTCTTTTGCAGTGGGCTGATGCAGGTTAAATAGTGTCACGCGGAGTCAGGTGGAGATGGGATATGTCGTTTGGTGCAAGCCTCACTATTTGGTCCGGCTCCTTCCAGAAATTCAAACTGGAAGGAAGCTTGACAGGCAGAAGGCTCATTTCCAAGTGATCACACGTACTGGAAATGGACCAAATCTGAGTGATCCTACCTGCATCACAAAAAAAGTAGAAGCCCCTGACAGAGGCTCAGAAAGGGATGGCTAGTCCTCTCCAGTGATTAATTCATGTGATTGCCAGGGGGAAAAGCGAACCAACCCATTCCCACAGCAGACCAAATGGCAGGACAAATGTCTGTCTGATCAAGCCCTCAGTTATTTGAATGTCTACAATGCAGGGAGGGACCCAGATGGCAAGGAGGGATTGTATGATCAGACAGGAAAGAAGGGAGCTGGCCTTCGCTTTCACATCCATCACCCTGCATTGCAGGGAACAGACTTCACAAGTACCTGATAAGGAAGCCCCTGAAGCTACCTGTCTGAAACCTGGCACATGCACTCTGCTTTTTATGATGTACCATGTCTCAAAAATTGTATGCGCATCAATGCAAAAACAAAGAGTTATAGCCATTTTAGTTTTCCAGTGCAAGTCAATGAGAGGGCTCGTGATTTGAAGGTAAGAGACCCGGGAGACACAAAGTGGGCTTCGATGAGCACAGGCCAAATTTGGGTTTCATCCCAAAGTGCCGAACTGGTCTCCAGACCAAATCAGGGACCTGTGCACTGCCCTATAAATAATGCATGTAAACGGACAGAATGGGTTTGTACTAAGAATAGGTTTTATTCTGCAGTGTGTGCCCAGTATAGTTGGAGAGAAGCTCTACAGTGGGAAACTGTGTAAGAAGAGTGGAACTGGGCCTAGTCTAGTCCTTGGCACACTCAACTGACATAATTCAATAATGCTTGCATTTTGAATATCTTGGGCTTTTGGTTTTCCAGTATGCGGAGGTTTTACAGGGGGGAACAGTTAAGGGGGTGCCAGAACTAGCCATTTGTAAACTGGATGCAAGTTCCCACTTCTGTGCCACACCACATGGTTACCTGAGGGATGGTTGTGGGCCTTTAAAAGTATTGCTGCAGGAATTCCATTCTATCTGATTGTTCCAATAGATTGCAACCCAGCCCTATTGTGCAAAAAATACCGGTTGCTCCTGCAATCCAAGGTCACATGACAATGATACTCCTCCTTCCCACTCTGATCTTCCAGCACTTTTCTATGGCTAAATGTTATTAATTGCATTACAGGCATATCTCCAGCTTTTAGGGGCTAATGGACACATTTAGTCTGTTGAAAGCATGTTATTGGCAGGCTTATAAAATGGCTGTCATGGGAAGGAATCTTCCTCCATGGCAGCCCTGGTGGGTGCAACCAGACACCAAAGACAAACCGGTATTGTTAAAAAATCACCCTGGAATCTAATTACAAGATAACGGCATATGACTGAGCTCCAAAACACAAAGCTAGGCTTTGGACCCCACCCTTTTGCTCCCCCACCCCCATACTTGTTTCCCAGAAGCCAAAACAATCAGATTCAGATACAGACAAGTTGACCGAGACGCTGAGTACAACCCCCTCAAACACACACACAGAAAGCACATCAAAATATCAGTTTCACATAAAGCAAACTGGTGATGCTTAAAGAAATGGGTGGGCAGAAACAGATGTGCATCCTTATCAACCTAGCCCTGGCAACATATACCACACGCTGTACAAAAATCCCATCCACCGCCACCCTCCACAGACAGGTGACTCAAGCAAAATATATACCAGATATCACCTCCCAACAGAGAAGCAGCATTTCAGACCCAGACTAAACATATCCCCCAGCAAACCCTAGGAAAGTGTGCGCACCACACAAAAAATACTTCCCCTCAATAATTATTAAATAAATAATACCTCTCTGTGCTCTCTCTTCCTTCTTGCTCTATCTGGGACATTCCACCCCATCCTATCTGGCTCTCCATCTAGGTCTTTCAATCATGTCTAGCTTACTTTTTTCAAAGAACAGTGAGGAGGGACCCATCTTTTTGCTCAAGCTGTTTTTCTAAGAATGCCTGCTTTTCATGTGCGGATGAAACGTGGGCATGGTGGCCTACGTGCATAAAATCCTATATATGCATAATGGAGATGTTTCATGGTGGCAAGATTAATGATGCCGAGGCAAATGCTGCACATTTTTGCAAGCAAAACCCACATGTCTCAGCAGAATATAACTATGCAGACGTTTGTTTTTTTCTCCAGAATACAAAGACAAGGTAAACATTTTGCAAACTTTAGGCATGACTGAATCAACATTAAGGAAGCTGGACAGGACTTCTAAAATACTACTGATTTCAAGGGGGACGTTATACTTTACCTAGACCACCCCCATGAAATCAATGAAAAGTAATGTACCCTTGGCTGGATCTTACACTTTGTTTTCAGGTTGCATGCCACTTGATTTAAAAGCTACCATATAAAAGCTTGCTAAAGTTAATAAAATACTGTGGTTGATTGCACAACTGAGACCTTTGCATGTGGAATTTTATATGGCTATCCTGGCTAGGGTGTTTTGGAAGTTATACTCCAAAGGAAGAGAGCAACATTTCCCATCCTTGCCCTTTGGCCCCTGTGATCCATGCATTTGGGGATGGCCCATGGACTAGGAGACAGGAATCTCCTCTCTAGACTTCCCTCAGGAATTAGGGATCTGCATGGCAAAGATGCAAAACCCCGTGTGTGTCCGTGCGCACACCATATGCATATGCTCTCCTCTTCAGTAGTTCCCCCATGTAGGGATGGCAGAGGCCAAATGTGTGGTTAGGGTTACAGGGAGCCATGAGGAACATGAATCCAGGGGCTGAGGAAAGGTAACTTGCATGCCCCTCTCCCTACGTACATGATTGTTAACCTGACTACACAGCAAAAAAAATGCAGGAAATAGTATGGGTTTGGAGCACACTGATTTGCATTTTTCCCACTGATCACATGATGCAACAGGAAATGTGTGTCAGCCCTGAGTAGCACAAGCCCAATCCCTCATTTTTCCTTCCCACCAGAGACCTTCCTACTTTTGGAAGAGTTCAATCCTTTTGCTTCAGGTCAAAGCATCTGATCACTTTGAACTGGTGGAGAAAGGAAAGCCCAACCAAGTACAAACACATACACAAAGCAGTGCTTTGGTGAAGCACCTTCCCTCAACTCCTGCCTTATGAGGGAGGATGAGAAGAGTGTGTCCACACACACTTGCACACACACAAGCGTTGCCAGCACTCACCTCTTTCTGCAAGGCCTCTCTTTCTCAAGACACTTCTTCCTTTTTTTAATGACTTCTCCTCAGGCAGAGCTCCTGTTTGTTTATTATTTTTAAAGAGCTTGATGAGCTCTACTGCTGGGAAGATAAGATGAGGAAAGGAGTGATTAAGGTAGTTCTTTTGATCCGCTCCACCTACAGGTTCTTCAAATTGAACGGCACTTAGAAAGCTTTTTTTCCTCCTCTGCCTGTGTGGCCACTTAAATCGAAGGGAACCAAATGGCCCAGGGGGACTTGACAGAAGGAAAATACAAGTTAACTCATGTTTCCCTCACTGGGTAGTCACACCCATGTGAGGGAAAACATAGAGTAGGGCTTGAGAATTATATATTCTATAGTATTAACTTAGAATCTTAAAAATGCCTGACTTGTATTTATTCTGTAAATCATTCATAAGAGTTGTAGCATTCTATTTGCATCAAAAACATCTACTTCTGCTTCATTGACTACGCAAAAGCCTTTGACTGTGTGGACCACAGCAAACTATGGCATGTTCTTAAAGAAATGGGAGTGCCTAACCACCTTATCCATCTCCTGAGAAATCTATATGTGGGACAGGAAGCAACAGTTAGAACTGGATATGGAACAACTGATTGGTTCAAAATTGGGAAAGGAGTACGACAAGGCTGTATATTGTCCCCCTGCTTATTTAACTTATATGCAGAATACATCATGCGAAAGGCAGGACTGGATGAATCCCAAGCCGGAATTAAGATTGCCGGAAGAAATATCAACAACCTCCGATATGCAGATGATACCACTCTGATGGCAGAAAGTGAGGAGGAATTAAAGAACCTCTTAATGAGAGTGAAAGAGGAGAGCGCAAAAAATGGTCTGAAGCTCAATATCAAAAAAACTAAGATCATGGCCACGGGCCCCATCACCTCCTGGCAAATAGAAGGGGAAGATATGGAGGCAGTGACAGAGTTTACCTTCCTGGGCTCCACGATCACTGCAGATGGTGACAGCAGCCACGAAATTAAAAGATGCCTGCTTCTTGGGAGGAAAGCGATGAGAAACCTAGACAGCATCTTAAAAAGCAGAGACATCACCTTGCCGACAAAGGTCCGCATAGTCAAAGCTATGGTTTTTCCAGTAGTGATGTATGGAAGTGAGAGCTGGACCATAAAAAAGGCTGACCGCCAAAGAATTGATGCTTTTGAATTGTGGTGCTGGAGGAGACTCTTGAGAGTCCCCTGGACTGCAAGGAGAACAAACCTATCCATTTTGAAGGAAATCAACCCGGAGTGTTCACTGGAAGGACAGATCCTGAAGCTGAGGCTCCAATACTTTGGCCATCTCATGAGAAGAGAAGACTCCCTGGAAAAGACCCTGATGTTGGGAAAGTGTGAAGGCAAGAGGAGAAGGGGACGACAGAGGATGAGATGGTTGGACAGTGTCATCGAAGCAACCAACCTGAATTTGACCCAACTTCGGGAGGCAGTGGAAGACAGGAGGGCCTGGCGTGCTCTGGTCCATGGGGTCACGAAGAGTCGGACATGACTAAACGACTAAACAACAACAACAAATTTGCATCAACAAGTTGGAGTATTATAGCAAGATTTTTTAAAGAGCAAGATTATTCTTTAGAATCCTACAACTTCATTTTTTTCTATTTCTTGCCAATTTTTCTGTGATTTGTGAACCCTTGGGTTTAGGGAAGCAGAGTGAGGCAGAGTTTATCTAGCAAGACAGATTCAGGACAAACTCTACATTCAAATTTCTGCTGTCATGGCTGTATGCAGTCTGCTTGCTCTATAACTGAATTTCTCTTCTACATTTTTCTCTCTTGTTTTGTGTGTGTGTGTGTGTGTGTGTGTGTGTAGATGTGTCTCAGCTTAGAACATCAACTGAGAAATGGACTTGTTAGCTCTGTAATGGAGATCTTGTGTGGTAAAGAGATTAATGACACCAGTCCAAATCCTTTCATACGTATTTTGTATGCCAGACCACAGAATGTAGTTGTGTACTATTTTCTTTCTCAGCATAAACCGAGGTGACGTCAAAAAAAAAAAAAAAAAAAAAAAAAAAGATTGGGGAAATCATCAGAGCTTGAAAGTAACTAACCATAAATATTAAGTTGTTATGTGCTGTCAAGTCAGAACCAAATTACAGCAGCCCTAATAGGGCTTCCAAGGGAAGTGAGATATTTAAGGAATGTTTTTACCAGTTCCACTCCTCCAGTGAGTTTCCGTGGCTGAGCTGGGATTTGAACCTGGGTCCTAGTCCATCACTCTATCCACTATACCACACCAAGTATTCCAACTATTATCTTATGTGATAACTTTTTTTCACTGCCCCATGTAATTATATGGTCCTGGAAGGAGCACCCATACTCATATGTTCCCCACACATGCTGGGTACTCTTTTCTCTTACATTTCCTCTCCAAAGACATCAGTGCAAGGGCAGGAATGTTGCTTCTCAATTCTTTCTTCTTTCTGATCAGCTTCATGACAAACCAAGTAGATGATACTAGGATGATGCCAGAGCAGAGGAGGATAGGAAGGAGGAGGAATTAATTCTCTTTTTTTAATTGTTTTTTATTGTTTTGATAACTTGGGTTAGGGTGTGGGATACAGAAGGTAAGAGGGGGGGAAAGGGGTTGAAGGAGGAATTAATTCTGATGTCCTCTGAGTATGAGTCTGAACTTGTATTTTAAAATGGTGCTCATCAGATATGACTGCTACTTATAGAACATTCACCTCCTTTGTGCCCCCTATTCACCCACTCATCCCCAAACTCAACTGACTGCCCCTAGATTTACAACATCTCACCAGGGTACATGAGGGTGCATTCCAGCTTGGTCTATTTACATTTGCTTCATAGAACTCCTCAGGGGATAAAATGGATGTCTGTTATTTCTATTCATATAAATGACTTTATATTTATGATTTATGTTTAAGGAGTTTTATGCTTTTTTAACCTTATACTTTAAAAAAACATTTTCTGGGGGAAATTAGATATATCTTGGTATTTCAGGAAGAGACTAACCATGATGAGAGATGCAGTGCTTGTGGGGCCTGGTTTCTCCAGATGAAGCCTTTGTCTAGCAGGCTTTCCACATTGGGTAGGGCCAGGATCGCTCCATTTGTTTAAATGGAACACTTGAGATTTCCCTGATTTCACCCAAGACTCGGGTTCTGAGGCTAAGGGAACATTCATTTATCTGAAGAGAATAGCTATGTTTATAGGGAAATGATGTGTGATTTTTAAAATAGCTATGTCTACAAGCCTTCACATATGATATGATATGGTTCATGGCCGATCAGTTTCTGCCACCAAGAGGGCTGGCTTTAAAGGGGAATTAGACAGTGTGGCGTCTGCCCAGGTCATGAATATTCATATGATATTTTATTTATTTATTTATTTATTTATTTAACTTATATGCCGCCCACACTACCCAAAGGTTTCTGGGCGGCTTACAACAGTTAAAATACAATAAAAAGACAAAACAATTAAAATGCAATTAAAATATATACTCTAAAAATTGCCATCAGGACCCACAGTTGATATTATTTCAATTAAAAGCCTTCTGGAACAGGAAGGTTTTGACCTGGCGCCGAAATGTCATCAGCGTCGGCGCCAGACGAATCTCAGTCGGGAGGGCATTCCATAGTCTGGGGGCAGCTGCCGAAAAGGCCCTTTGTCTACAAGCCATCCCTCTTACCTCCTTGAGGGACGGCTCTTTCAAAAGGGTCCCCTGGCTAGATCTTAATTGCCGGGTAGGCTCATATGGAAGGAGGCGGTCCTTCAGGTATCCAGGGCCCAAGCCGTTTAGGGCTTTATATGTCAAAACAAGCACTTTGAATTGGGCCCGGGCAGCAACTGGTAGCCAATGTAATTTAATCAGAATCGGCTTGATGTGTTCCCTAGTGGCCCCACCACTCACCAGCCGCGCAGCTCGATTCTGGACCAGTTGCAGTCGCCGGACCGTCTTCAAAGGCAGCCCCACGTAGAGCGCATTGCAGTAATCTATGCGAGATGTTACCAGTGCGTGTGTAACTGTCATGAGACTCCGCTCGTCCAGGTAGGGCCGTAGCTGGTATAATTTCCGCAGCTGAAGGAAGGCGCCCCTGGCCACCGAGTCCACCTGGGCTTCCAGTGTTAGACTGGGGTCCAGGAGCACCCCCAAGCTGCGGACCCTGCATAGACCAATGGGTATCTGCATAGACCAATGGGAGTGCTGGAGGGGCGGAGTCATGAGATATAAGAGACTCAGCAGGAGGACGGGGAGTTTAGATAGGGAGTTTTAGTTGAGGAAATTGAGAGTTGAGAGAGTTTTGGGAGTTTGGGCGGGAGAGTGGTGGTTGAGAGTGGATAAAGGAGGATGTTTGTTTAAGAGTTAACAACATTGCTTGTTCTGTCAACATCTGTAACAATAAACAATTTCTATTTGATTCTTTTAAAATGACATAGGGCCTGGAAATCTATCATTAATAATAGATAATGTTGATGTAATCAACTGGTGGCAGCTGAAAGACACGTGGCGTGAACTCTTAGTTTGGTGAAACAAGCAGGGGCCACATGGGGATCATGACAGACAGTTTCATAGAGAACAGGACTATCAACATCCAAATATTACTTCTACTCCAATAGTGGAGGCAATATCTGTCTGAATACCAATTATATGGAGCAGAACGACATTGCTGGATTCTAGGGTTGGGCCCTTTGTGTTTACATGAAAGAAAAAAGTACACAAAAAACTCTCTCTTTTAAAAGGGAGCCTCTTAAGCACAAATGATTCTCATTAATGAAAGGGGTATCCAAAATTTTTTTGAGGGGGGAGTTGTCTGTTTTTTTCCTTTCACTTAACCTTTCTTTCTCCCTTTTTCTATCATATAGCCCAGGAAATTTTCCATCCAATAATGATCTCACTGTGTTACTATTTACTTTGCAGTAGCCAAAGCAATAATTGCTTTGCTCACAAGAGTAGCTTGCTGCCCAGTGTGATATTAATATGTTGTATAACACCAACCTAGAAAAATAGAGGCAAACACTCTGCATTTCTCTCTAGGGGCCAATTCTTATATTGTACCTTTAAAAAAGGCAAAAAGCTTTCTCTTCAGGCTGGCTTTTTCTTAGTGACTGGCTATCTAAGAGGATTTTTTTTTCAAAGGGACTGTTGTGTTTTTAATGTTTTTTAAAATGTGCTTTTACTACTGTTGTTTCTTCTAGTTTTAATATTATATTTGTTTAATTTTTTTTAAAAAAATGCAATAATTTATTGTTTTATCTTCTAATATGGTTAGTGACCTTTGATCCTGTTCAGGAGAAAGGCAGCATATACATATTTTAAATAATCAGCTAACTAAATAAAGTTTAAAAAAGATGATTGAGAACAATACTTCTCTTGATGCTTAGGAGTGATAAGGCATGGCACAGGACGTGAAAAATTTGGGTCAAAATGTGTCTTTGATTTTGAAATTAACTAGAAAAGTTTGATTGCTGAACCAAAATGCAACTTGAAGACTACTTATTTTACTTTTGAAATGTAACTGAGTTTCACATCAATTACCCCATGAAAGTAGCTAATCACAGGTAATTACTTTACTGAATTAGTTCATTCCAAGCGTAGGGACCAGTATAATAAACTGAATGGAGAAATGTCAAATACAGGTGTAAGCCTTCTCTGCAATGGCGCCCTGACTGTGGAGTATCTTTTCAAATAAAATCTGATTTTTTCCAACCCTCTGTTCTTATCCGCCAAATTGAAAGGATCCCTTCTGCTAAGGCCTTTTAAATTTTACCATTAAAATGTTGAGATTTTTGTTGTTCTTTTTAACAAAAATTGATTTTTGTATTTTGGTGGTTTGGTGATTAGAAAATTGTTGGTGTTGTTTTGCCTCTTGTTTTGTAAAGTGTCAGGAAAGTGCATTTTATCTCCCTGCCTGTTTAATTTGTGTGCAGAACAAATCATGCGAAAAACTAGATTAGATTCAGTAGAGGCAGCAGTAAAAACTGGTGGAAGAAACATCAATAATTTAAGAATTGGAAATGATGCCACATTACTGGCCGAAAAGAGGAATGACTCGAAACAACTACTGAGGAAGTTCAGAGAACAAAGTGCAAAGCAGAATTACAGTTGAACACTAAGAAGATTAAAACATTGATTACAAAAGAATAATGTAACCTCAACTGTAACCTTAAATAATGAAGAAATTGAAACAGTTAAGATTTTCCATACCTTGGTTCAATCATCTATCCAAGTGGAGACTGCAGCCAAGAAATCAGAAGATGACTCAGGCTTGGAAAACATGAAAAGGATGGATGAAGGAGCTAGAAAATATTTTTATGTGTAAAGATGTTTTATTAAAGGCCAAAACCAAGATAATCTGTACTAGGTAAAGGTAAAGATTCCCCTTGACATTTAGTACAGTCGTGTCCGACTCTAGGGCGCGGTGCTCATCCCCGTCTCCAAGCTGTAGAGCCAGCGTTTGTCCGTAGACCGTTTCCGTGGTCACGTGCCCAGCGCGACTAGACACAGAACGCCGTGCTACTGTATTCCTAATTGCTAGGTACGGATGTGAACACTGGACAATGAAAAAAGTCACGGATCAATTCACTTAAGATGTGCTGTTGGACTAAATTGAGACTGCCATACTTTGGGCATATCAAGAGAACATAAGACTGAATGAAGTATGCCTTCCATCTGACCCAACTTGGCTCTTCTTATGTGTTTGTAACCTATACTTTCAGGATCATGACTTTTTCCATGGGGGCCTGTTATGCCCTTTACATGGATCCCTTCGAAAGTGGTCACACACTCCCTAATAAAGTAGATGGCAGTTAGCAATAAGGATGGCCCTTTTCTAGAGTACATATAGCCGCACTAGTATATGTACATGTTTAAAAGGCCAACACTTTATGTGTAGAGTACCAAAGACAGCCACTACATGGAGATAGGAAATATTCCCTCCACCCCTCCTCAACACCTGGCTGTGTGCAGTCCTGATGGATTAGCCCTTAATTCAATCGTAAAACTGGGCTCCCTCTTCTCAGAGCGGATGTTGAAATACTAAAGAGCATTTCACTGAGTGTCTGACAAGATTAGAGCAGGTAACAATTCCAGGTATGCAGAGAAGGAGAGAACACTGGAAAGAAAAGAACAAAGACCTGTCTATGTTTATTTAAAGGATTTTTTAAATTCCAGCCTTTTCTTCTACTAGGGTGGCCAATAAAGAAGACAACCTCCCTGAAGCACTGGATCCGGAAGCTGTACATGAGGAAATAGAAGCTGTGAATGGGTCCCTAGCAGAGCAAAAGCAGCGAGAATCTTAACTTGGCCTGCAGGAGAAAATCCACCTTCACCTTGTAGGCTTCTCGAGTGCCAAATCGTACGATACCCATATCTGTTCATTAGAAAAGAGAATTTCTTGACTTATAGAAAGTTATGATTGTCACTTCAAGAGCTTTTCAGACCTCCAATAGTTTGCAAATTAACCTCCTTTGTGTTGTGACTGGTCTCCAGGAGGTAAGTGTAAGCCTGGTTTGCAAGTGTGATTGCTTAGGCACCAAGAGATGCCACAATCATTTCTCTGAAACATTAATGGATTTCAGCTTCTAATGATGGGTTATCTACAACCTATAGTTTGGCCCTCAGTGTGTCTAGGGAGTGGGGGTGTTACTATACTGCCCAGGTGAGATTACAGCAGCTTTTGTGTTCTGTTTAAATCTAACAATGCAGACTGGCATTGGGAGCAATAGAAGAACCCTTTTGTATTTTCTTTTAACACATGGTATGTGAGCCCTCTTAATAAAGCAATCACGCAGCATCCATTACTTCAAAACCCTCTTCTTGGAGTTTCATTCCCATTGACAGCATTGGTTCCTGGCCTCCAAAGCCCTGAGTTGAATTCAGACTGTGGGCTTGGCTACTCAGCTTGGCTGGCATTGGCTAGTGTGGGCTAAATAGGGTCATCTGAGGTTGAATGGAGGTCCTGTATGCCATGTGGTGTGATCTTTGCATCTACATCAGGGGTCCCCAATCCCCGGTCTGCAGCCTGGTACTGGGCATGGCCTTGGCAGGACTGGGCTGTGGAGACAGATCTCCTGCACCCCTGCACACACGCTCCCACACGCACGCACGCACGCACGCCCCGCCCATGGATGCATGCATGCCCCCATGCACAGATGCACGCACGCGCCACTAAGGCATGCACAGACACATTCATGGCCCCCCACATGCACTCACAGACACACATACGCCCTGCCCATGCACGCACGGATGCACGCATGCCCCGCCGATGCACAGACAGACGCACCCCCCGCATGCCCACTAAACCGGTCTGTGGTGCAAAAACAGTTGGGGACCACTGATCTACGTGGTATAACAACCCTATTTGGTCTGTTGTACCTTTTAGAGAAAATTAAAGAATTGAAGAGAAGGGAAACAAAATGCAAGGGAGATAGGGAAAGTTACAGAAAATGGAATGCTGACTTCCAAAGAATAGCAAGGAGAGACAAGAGGGCCTTCTTAAATGAACAGTGCAAAGAAATAGAGGAAAATAATAGAAAGGGAAAAACCAGAGATCTGTTCAAGAAAATTGGAGATATTAAAGGAACATTTTGTGCAAAGATGGACATGATAAAGGACAAAAATGGCAGGGACCTCACTGAAGCAGAAGACATCAAGAAAATGTGGCAAGAATACACAGAGGAATTATACCAGAAAGATTTGGACGTCCCGGACAACCCAGATAGTGTGGTTGCTGACCTTGAGCCAGACATCCTGGAGAGCGAAGTCTAGTGGGCCTTAGAAAGCATGGCTAACAACAAGGCCAGTGGAGATGATGGCATTCCAGTTGAACTATTTAAAATCTTAAAAGATGATGCTGTTAAGGTACTACACTCAATATGCCAGCAAGTTTGGAAAACTCAGCAGTGGCCAGAGGATTGGAAAAGATCTGTCTACATCCCAATCCCAAAGAAGGGCAGTGCCAAAGAATGCTCCAACTACCATACAATTGCACTCATTTCACACGATAGCAAGGTTATGCTCAAAATCCTCCAAGGTAGGCTTCAGCAGTATGTGGACCGAGAACTCCCAGAAGTACAAGCTGGATTTCGAAGGGGCAGAGGAACTAGAGACCAAATTGCTAACATGCACTGGATTATGGAGAAAGCCAGAGAGTTCCAGAAAAACATCTACTTCTGCTTCATTGACTATGCAAAAGCTTTTGACTGTGTCGACCACAACAAACTATGGCAAGTTCTTAAAGAAATGGGAGTGCCTGACCACTTTATCTATCTCCTGAGAAATATATATGTAGGACAGGAAGCAACAGTTAGAACTGGATATGGAACAACTGATTGGTTCAAAATTGGGAAAGGAGTACAACAAGGCTGTATATTGTCCCCCTGCTTATTTAACTTATATGCAGAATACATCATGCGAAAGGCAGGACTGGATGAATCCCAAGCCGGAATTAAGATTGCCGGAAGAAATATCAACAACCTCCGATATGCAGATGATACCACTCTGATGGCAGAAAGTGAGGAGGAATTAAAGAACCTCTTAATGAGGGTGAAAGAGGAGAGCGCAAAAAATGGTCTAAAGCTCAACGTCAAAAAAACTAAGATCATGGCCACTGGTCCCATCACCTCCTGGCAAATAAAAGGGGAAGATATGGAGGCAGTGACAGATTTTACTTTCTTGGGCTCCATGATCACTGCAGATGGTGACAGCAGCCACGAAATTAAAAGACGCCTGCTTCTTGGGAGGAAAGCGATGACAAACCTAGACAGCATCTTAAAAAGCAGAGACATCACCTTGGCGACAAAGGTCCGCAGAGTCAAAGCTATGGTTTTTCCTGTAGCGATGTATGGAAGTGAGAGCTGGACCATAAAGAAGGCTGACCGCCGAAGAATGGATGCTTTTGAATTGTGGTGCTGGAGGAGACTCTTGAGAGTCCCCTGGACTGCAAAGAGAACAAACCTATCCATTTTGAAGGAAATCAACCCGGAGTGCTCACTGGAAGGACAGATCCTGAAGCTGAGGCTCCAATACTTTGGCCATCTCATGAGAAGAGAAGACTCCCTGGAAAAGACCCTGATGTTGGGAAAGTGTGAAGGCAAGAGGAGAAGGGGACGACAGAGGACGAGATGGTTGGACAGTGTCATCGAAGCTACCAACATGAATTTGATCCAACTCCGGGAGGCAGTGGAAGACAGGAGGGCCTGGCGTGCTCTGGTCCATGGGGTCATGAAGAGTCGGACACGACTTAACGACTAAACAACAACAACAAAAGAATTGAAGGCTTCCTCCTGGAATCAGGAGGGTACAGGAGGCAAGGTGGGTTTTTATTTATTTATTTATTTACAGCCTGGGAAGCCGTCTTGCTTTGCCAAGGACAGAAAACCTATAAAGAAAAGAAAAGACCATGCCTCCTCCCGCTTCCAGGAAGATGCCTTCACTTTTTTAAAATCTTCTATAAACGGTACAGCACATCAGCACTGCCCTAATTGGCTTCTTTTATTTTATTTTTTTTTTTTGCTTCCTCCTTCTCTCTCCATGAGCAGATAAAGGAAGTTTTTAAATTTTCCAATTACCCCATATCATTAAGTGGCTAAACTATCTGTATAAACCACTAATGATATGGGAAAATTGAAAAACTCCTGGCAAATTGAAGCAGCTAGCTTCAATTTGCCTGCTCACTTTGGTTAATTTCCAGTAATTGCATGCACCAGAAATGAACCAAAATAGAGCAATCCTATCCACCTCAAAAAATAAAAAAAAACCCTGATAGGGGGCAGAAAGTATGGGGGCAGGCTAGTTCACTCTAGCAAAGATATCATCTGATCACTGGATTTAGGAGTGGTCATCCCCACGGGAGACCCACAGTAGTGGGCTAAATCCCCATGTAGCCACCCTCTGAGTGTATCTCACTTAGATCCTATTGTAATCACTGAGAACTAGCCAAAATGAAATTCAGTTCCGTTGACTTCATAGAATGGACATATGAACAGATGTAATCCTATGGCTTTAGCACAGCCTTCCCCAGAATGGAATCTTCCAGATGAGTTCAGCTTCATTCCCAGGCAGCATAGCCATTTTGGTTGGGGATGGTCGGAACTGTGTATGAAGGGCACCAGACTGGGAAAGGCTCTTTCAGAGGAACACATGATGCTGACAGTGATACTGCTTCACTTGGCTTGGCCAGAATGCTCATTTGATTATAAATGTCTAACAGCTGTACAAGTGGAAAAGAAGAGTTTGTTAGAATCTCAAAGGTGACTTAAGACTCATAATGTGATAATAATGATTTTCATAGTTGTCTAAAGCACATTTTACTATATATTTTGATATAATTGTGTATATTATTACTGCTTCTCTGTGTTAATCGATTTAAGCACAAGGATATTTCTCCAACTCCTCCTCCTTCTTCAACTGGGAGGAAGTAACAAGTGAGGTACCACAAGACTCAGTCCTGGGTCCAGTGCTCTTCAACATTTTTATTAATTACTTGGATGAGGGAGCGCAGAGAATGCTTGTCAAATTTGCGAATCACACAAAATTCAGTGGAATAGCTAAAACCCTGGAAGACAGAAACAAAATTCAAAATGATCTTGATAGGCTTGAGCACTGGGCTGAAAACAACAGAATGAAATTCAACAGGGATAAGTGCAAAATACTGCACCTCGGAAAAAGAAACCAATTGCACAGTTACAAGATGGGGAATACCTGGCTCAGCAATACTATAAGCGAGAAAGATCTTGGAATTGTCATAGATCACAAGCTAAATATGAGTCAACAGTGTGATGTGGCTACAAAAAAGGCAAATGCTATTTTAGGTTGCATTAATAGAAGTATAGTTTCTTAATCCCACAAGGTGCTAGTCCCCTTCTATTCAGCACTGGTTAGGCCTCACCTTGAGTATTGTGTCCAGTTCTGGACACCACACTTCAAGAAGGATGCTAACAAATTGGAACAAGTTCAAAGGAGGGCAACAAGGATGATCAGGGGGCTGGAAACCAAGCCTTATGAGGAAAGGCTGAAAGAATTGGGCATGTTTAGCCTTGAGAAAAGAAGACGGAGGGGTGATACGATAGCACTTTTCAAATATTTGAAAGGCTGTCATACAGAGGAGGGGCAAGATCTGTTCTCCATCATCCCAGAGTGCAGGACACGCAACAATGGGCTCAAGTTAAAGGAAGCCAGATTTTGGTTGAATATCAGGAAAAACTTCCTAACTGTTAGAGCAGTACGACAGTGGAACCAATGACCTTGAGAGGTAGTGAATGCTCCAGCACTGGAGGCATTCAAGAGAAACCTAGACAACCACCTCACAGATATCCTTTGATTTGTATTCCTGCATTGATCAGGAGGGTGTACTTGATGGCCTTATAGGCCCCTTCCAACTTCACTATTCTATGATTCTATGATACAATTTACCCTTCTCTTATTGGTGTCTTTATTAATTAACACATTTAGTACATAACCAGCTAATTTCACAGGACAGTTAACTTTTCCTAATACAGGCAGAAGGTGGCTTCTTCAGTCTGCCAGAATTTTTAGTCCCAACTGCAGGAAACAAAGAAGTCTTTTTCAGCTGGGTTCTTGCTGCTTATTTTGAATTATTTGCTCACACTGCACAGGGACCCAGCTGTCATCCAGCTGCTGTAGTCCATAGGCTCAGAATTTTAACTAAATTGATATTTTTGCAAAAAATTGACAGCTATTTTTAAAAGACATACGCATGTAACATAGGACCAAGGACCAGTGATCCTATCATTGGTAGAAGAAGAAGAAGAAAAAGAAGATGATGATGAAGAAGGAGGAGGAGGAGGAGGAGAAGTTAACTTGTATCTGTTACATAATAATAAGTCAATGTTTTTATAATTTTGATTGACTGCGCCTGGTATTTTTAACAACAACAAGAATCATCATCACCATCATCGTCGTCATGTGCTGTCAAGTGACTTCTGATTACCCTTTCTAGGGTTTTCTGGGTAGGGAGTACTCAGAAATGGTTTACCATTCCCTTCTTTTGGGAGCATCCTGGGACTGTGCCCCTTGCCCAACGTCACACAAGCTGGCTTTATGGACAGGAGGGTGGATTGAACTCCAGATGATAACAAATATGCATTTGCCTCCTTCAGTATATGAGCAGTCCTGATCACCTTCTGTTTCATAGGTTAGCAACCAGTAACCACAGGCCCACACCAGTCTCTCTCACTTACATCACCCACCTTCCTCTCTGCCCCACCTTACCTTCCAGACCCAAACAGGAAAGAGATGTGTGCAGCTGAGCATCATCTGTGACAAAAGGTCTTAAAGGAGGCTACTTTGGGGGGAGGTGTCTGCGAGGAGCTCTTACCCACTCCACCTTTTTAGAGACCCAGTAGCCCCTTGGAATCCCCTTCCCTGGCAGTAACACAAGCAGTCACCTTGATGCTGTTTTTTAACCTACTGACAATGTGTTTAACTAAGCCATTGTTGAGCTTGATACCTGGCTTACTGAAATGCTAAGTCTTACAAATATGTTGTGTCCTTAGTATGTGTGTTTCAATTTTGTTGTTCTTTCAGCAAACTCTGTATTCTTTGTTGGAATTTCTTACTGAAAAGTGGTCTAAAATAGTTTTAAATAATATATATATATTATTTTTATATATATATTAATATTATATCAAAGGGGGGGAAATCACTGTTTCATTTTCACCTCTACAGTGAGTTCTCTTCTCATTCCCAGGACTTAACTAGCAAATCAATGCTTATACTGGCAAACACGGTTGGCTGTTGTGCCAGGACATCCATTATGCTAGTAATACAAGCAGATGTTTCAGCACAGTTGTTTAGAATCCAAACACCTGGCAATTTCTTCTGAAAAGGCGGAGAGATGCCACCATTGGTAGCTGTCCGTGTTTCTTCACTAGTAGCTAAAACTTAGAGCTTTCACTAGAAGGCCCTCTGACTCCCAAGTGTCTACCAAAAGCAGCAGCCGAGTTGCTGAAAAGAAAAAGAAAAAAGAACAGGAGAGAGAAAAAACAGGAGTGCATTTTTGTGTAGAATAATTTGTTTGTTTTAAGAACACAAATTCCTCAGCATAGCTTCCCTGCAGAGGCAGTCCATTCCTTCCCTCTCTGATCACCTAAGGAGTGTGCAACTACATTCACCCCACAATTTGCACAGATGAGTTCAAATTAAAACCTGGTGATTACACAAAAGCTCAACGCAACAAAAACCACTGTGGAATTGTCTATTTTTAGTGGGGAATCATCTCTCTCTCTCTCTCTCTCTCTCTCTCTCTCTCTCTCTCTCTCTCTCTCTCAATCTCTCTTTTGGTTCATCTGGCAAGGATGGTCAATTTATTTGTTTGTTTGTTTGACTTTTATCTGTCCCTCTAGTGACATGCCATTCTTCTCAGTGGCTTACATACATGAAACATAAACATAAAAACACCCAACCCTCCCCCACCAGACAAACCTCTCATCAAAGAAAGAAGGAGAAAACACCTAAATATATATATCTCAGCGGTGACAGCAGTCCGAAAACAAATTAAACTATAACAACATAATAAGCTATCATGTGGGAAGGATTTCTTGAAAACCTCTCTGGAAAGATATGTTTTAACTGATTTTCTAAATGCGACGAGGGAGGGTGCCTGGTGCATCTCCGCTGGTGGGTCTTTCCATAATGTAGCAGCCATCACCGAGAAGACCTGGTTCCTCTTTGTCAATTTCCAGGCGTTCCTTGGGGTGGTGACCCAAAGCATCATGACTTGGGTGGACCAGTGCCCCCATCAGGTTAACGTTGCTTTTGTCTGTTTTCTGCCCAGGGTGATCACCTGATCCAAAGGCAAAAGGGTGCTCATGGGAGTGTCAGAGTGCCTGTTGTCTGAAAACCTCTCTCTCTCTCTCTCTCTCTCTCTCTCTCTCTCTCTCTCTCTGTGTGTGTGTGTGTGTGTGTGTATAAAGCCTTTCAAGGCAGTGCTGGACTACTGGATCAGCAGGTCACTTCAGGAATAGTAAATAAAAAAAAGAGGTAGAAATTGACAATTAGCACCTTTGCTGTGCAAACAGAGCTCTCTGCCTCTGCCCCTGCTGATTCCTGCAAATTGTTTGATGTCTGGACAGCTACAGTGATGTCACCTATGGAAACCCAATTTGAAAAATATGCAGATAACAGCAGATCCAAGCATATTTTCCCCACTCTGTAGTCACAGCTTGAACACTATTTTGGATCTGGCTCCATGTGTCGCAGCGTCTACCTGTAAAACTATAGATTCCATAATCCTACCCATCTCTGATGCAATACTCAGTTTTCCACTTTCCTACTTCTTTCCAGTTTTCCTACCATTGTTATCTTTTTCAGAGAGCCTTTCTCTTCCATGCCAAAGCATAATAGCTTCAATTGAGTCATTTTAGCTTCTATTAAGAATTCAGGCTTGATTTGCTCTAGAACCCACATATTTGTCTTTCTGGTGACCCATGCTATCTGTAAATGAGTAAGTCATCATAAAGATAATATGCAATTGTTTTGGTTTTTTCAGTGTCAACATCAAAGTTACAAAACTATTTTAGAGCAGTTATTTTTGTCCTCTTTAATGTTCAACTATAATCCTGCTTTTTCATTTTCTTGCTCCAGCTTCCTCAGTAGTAATTTTAAGACACTGCTGTTTTCTGCTGGTAATATGTTGCCATCTGCAGATCTTAAATCACTGAAGTTTCTTCAACCCATTTCAACTTCTTCTCCATTTAAACCTAATCTAGTTTTTTAGATAATATATTCTGTATAGAAGACAAATAGCTAGGGAGATAAATTCACACTTTGCTGACACCTTTGCCAATGGGAAGCCATTCTATTTCTCTATATTTTGTCTTTGCAGTAGCCTCTTGCCCAGAGTATAACTTGGGTATCAGGAAAATCAAAAGTTAGAGCACACCTTTTTCATTTAGAACAATCTATAACTTTTCCTGATCCGTACAGCCAAGGGCTTTGCTGTAATCTATAAAGCACAAACTGATTTTCTTCTGAAATCCTATGGGATGCTCTTGTTTGTTTGTTGTATGCCATCAAGTTGCATCTGATCTATAGCAACCGTAATAGGGGTTTCATGGTATGTGAGATATTTAAGGAGTAGTTCCAAGCCCCAGTGAGTTTCCATGGATGAGCTGAGATTTGAACCTAGGTGTCCTGAGTCCTAGTCTGTCACTCTGTCCACTGGCTGTCACCTATGGGAAACTTTTTATTATTATTATTTGTTTGTTTTTTTATCCCACTCTGCTCCCTTAGTGATGACCCAAAGTGGGATACAAAGAAATAAAATAAAATAAAGAATTAGTTAAAACAAATTAATTTAGATTAAAAATTATAATATATACATATTTAAAATGTTATTTTAACATTATATATATATGTTTTTTTAAAAAACAACATCTCAGTTGCCTCCTGCCTCCCCTAAAGTCTCTCTAAAGAAATATGTTTTCACCTGCCTGCGGAAGGAAAGGACGGAAAGGGGCAACCACACCTCCCAAGAGAGGGAGTTGCATACTGTGGAAGCAGCCACAGAAAAAGCCCTCTCTTGGGTCCTCACCAGATGTGCTTGGAGCATAGCCTTGAAGGATGGTTCTGTTGATAGGCTTTCCATGGAGTCCAGCTGACCACAAAATAGTTTGTTTAAGCAAACCGTGGAGATCCTCTCAAGGCAATAATCTTATGACCTTACACAACATTGATTTTCATACTCCTGCCCAGTCCATCCATAGTAGGATGTTACTTTTCCTTCCCAGTCCGCATCAGAATCCAGCAAGGTATTCAAGCACACCAGTGCCAGCCAAACTTCAAAACCCTTAAATCCTATAAACCAGTCTGTCCCCACCAGAAACCCTTTCAGCATCTCTGCTCTGCAAGCCAATTCCAAGCTATTATCATCCAGCTTTTCCTCATGGACAAGAAAATGTATTGTCAGTGGCTTTCCAAGCAGGTTAACATGACCCACATTCCAGACAGCTGGAGTAGCCAGCTGCCCATTAGGCACAGATCTAGGCATCATGATTGGCTGTATATAAACACCTCACATTTGCCTAATAGAAAGCATCTCAGTAAGAGTATTTTGGAGATATGAACATTTCCCCTGAGGTTCAATTTTGAGGCATGTTGTTGAAAAGGAATGCCTCTTGACTTCTCCTACTTTATTCATAATCCACACTTGACTTGAGAACTGTCAGTATTTAAATATTTTCATTCTTAAAGCCATCAAAACTTCCCTGCTTACCTTCTTTCAGCGTCCCAAGTCCCAACCTTTTTGCTTTCATGCTGCCTGCCACACTTTACATAGTCCACTTTCATCCTTGCACTTTTTGAGATGTAATGAAGAAAAGGCAGCCTGAAAATGTCACCTAAGAATATGAAGTAAGTAGGATTCATAATATTAAAAATGGAGTGGCTGGTGCTGGTGCTTATTTTATTGTCTCATCATTATCGTCAAACTGTTATTACAGCACAGAAGAAGAAATCAGCAACTGGGAAAAAATGTGATGGATCTAGAAAAATGTTTCTAAAGCATAAAGATAAACACAACAGATTTCACCAAAAGAGCTGATGCTACATCTCGCACCCTCCCAAAACACAGAGAAAGAGGGAACTGACACCAGGGTCAACCACTTCTGAGCAGAGCAGTAGCGATGGTAACTTTCTGTCCTTGTGTTTTTTGACTCCACCTTATCCATCCTCGGCTCTTCTTGTGCTCATAAAATGTCTGAAAGAAATCTTGTTTTTGAGTGAAACCACATTTATGCCCTAGTAACATTTCAGCTTCCTAACCCATGGGAAAGGGGGCGGGAGAATTACACGTGCTGTACAATTTCCATTGAACCTTATATTTAAAATGGTATTGCTACACAATTATCCTGTTTACAGTGTTCTTCTTTACATCTTTTCTCACAGAATTAAAAAAAAAAAAGATTTGGATTCTAATCTTCACATAAATGCCAGAAACCTCTGGCAAACAGAAGACCTCTGCATGCTTAGGGATACTTCATGGAAAAATAGATCTGTTTGTAATTAGGGGAAAGCAGGAGTGTTCTGCCTCCATCTGAGCAACCCCAGCTAACCAGTTTGGCCTTCCAGAAGAATGAGTATGTGAGCTGCTGTGGATCACTACAGCTTAGGTTAAAGTCACTAAGAGGAGTAAGTCCAGGCCCCTTAACCCCTCCATCACCCTCTAGCTTAGCATCGTTTGCAACCTTTTCTGGGATAAGACAGAGTGTAATACCACTTTATCCCTCTGACTTTCAAAAGTGAAATAAAACCATATTGCGAATCAAATGCTGAGAGACCAGAGGAACAGAAATATGATCATGATGTATTTATAAGCATCTTAAACCAATCTTGCTATTTTGTAGCTTCTGGAAGGTCATGCTGAAAAAATTGCACTCTGTTTGAAGACAACATCCACAGCCTTAAATCTATCAGTTTTTACATCAATCAGTGGGACTTACTCCAGAAAAGTGAGTACAGGATTGCTACCTTAACCATTTAGCTATAGAATATCTGTCTTTCCTCTTTCCATCTGTAGAATTTTGTCAGTCCCTGAACCATACCACATCTGGATTTTCCATACTGTTGGAACTAATGTAGCATATATTTGCCTTCCTAAATCATTAAAATCCCTCTTCTGGCCTCACTGGAATTGTGCCTCCTGCTCTTTGCACTGGTCTCTTGCCATTTTCCATGCTAGCTATAACTAAGCTATTTCAGGTGTTCCATTTTTCTACCACGGTTTTACCTCCTCCCTTCTTTTCCTGTGTGTATTAGAGATGTACTTCAGATTTGGCTGATGGCTGAATTCTGGGGAGAAGTAAGCCTATTCTGAACACTTTGGCTGTTTCCTTTCGAAGCTAGCAGAGCTAAAGCTTCATTCAAATTTTGATTTTCAAAAGGCACACTTTTTTTTTTAAAGTATATTTCCTGTGGAAAATAGCCGAAGGGTGAAAGCCAGAATGGACTGAGTGCCACTTTCTCACCCTAGGGCATGTTTTATGAGAGACTCTTCCATTAATGTATTTTGGGGCAAGGAATTGTAAAGTACTGAGAGTTTCATTTTTAAAAAAGGCTTCCAACGTTCTCTTTGCCACATGCTATTAAATTATTTTTCCAACGTCTTAATTCCCTAGTACCTGAACCTGTTCTTCTGAAATTTTGTGGCTTTCTGGCTTGGGGGTGGGGGCATCTCTAAAGCATGTATCATCTTCATATAAGAAGACCTAACATCTATGGACAGGAAGGGAAAGTAAAGTAAATCACTTCCCCAAACATTTTTAGGATTCCTCTTCCACATAAGCTGCTATATCTGTTCTTCTGGAACTTTGCTGGTTTGTTACTTAGGGCAAAATTCAATTTAATATATAGTCATCAAACAGAGGATGATTTAATATATAGTCTTCCTTCTGGTAGCAAACGCCTCATCAGATACAAAACTGATACTATCAGCTATAGCTATATCTATGGCTATATTGTCTGTCATTTTCATAGCAATAGGCTGTAACGAATATGAGGAGAATAGGTACATCCTTTTTAAAAAAAATTCTCTCCAAATGGAAGGGTTGCTAGTATCCAAGAAAAATACCTGCATCTTTTTCTCTGCAACTTGGAAGCCTTGATGTCCTCATATCAAATTATATAAGTTTGATTGTATGTAGCCAGAGGCTATCATAATGAAACACAGCAAAACATAGAGAAATAAAACCATAAAGGGGAAAACAATATTAAAAAGTACTATTTAAACAGAGCTCTAAAACTTTCTGCTAGCTTTGTACAATAAAAACTGAAGGAGCCTTGATATCCTCAGAAGAGGTTGGCCAATAATTTTTTTAAGTCAGTTCCATTTAAAACAAACAAACAACAACAATTTTAAAGGCATGTAGCTCAAAAACACTTAAGCTTATTGGTCTGCAATACGAGAGTTGTAATCCCCTTCTAAGAAGTGACCACGGGTGCAATCAGATGATGAGAAAGGTGTGCACCTGATCACACCAGAAAGGGTTGCTTTGCTGGAATCAATCTCCCTTAAAGCAACCCTTCCATCTGCTGGGGAATCACTCCAGCTTGGCCCTCAAAAGATCCAACACGGGTATGGATTGGGCAAAACTCTCATGGTCTCTGCTGATACCTACTCATGATACTCTTCAGAGGTGGACATTTCAGTTTCTGGGTGGTATTCATCCATCATTTCCCAACTTTAACAGGACATATACTATGTTGGCTGCTGGCACATAGCTTTACATTGCCTACATTTTTATTTATTTATTTTACTGTTCTGCTAAGCTTTCTGCATTTCCCATTGTCTTGCTGAGTATTTCACTCATAGCTACAAGAGCCTTCAAATCACACTTGAGATTAATGACTCCCATTGCTTTACAAACCTTACCAGGGAAGCATTGCAGTGCTGCTGAATACCCACTGGTTACAAATGGATTTTTGTTAGTTTAAATTGGTCAAGGAACAGAGAGGATTGAAACAGACACACTCTCCATGTAAAATCTCAGTGGAAAAAAAAATACAATAAACAGTCCCAAGATACATACATCAAGCATGGTTTGGGTCACCATCAATATATAAGCCAGCTCACCCCTATAACAATCCACTCCTGAGAACTCCATGGGGAGAGACAATCCAATGTTACTGAAAATGAGTTTCCCTTGTCATTTAAAGGAGAAGAATCAACCACATGCTCACATCATTATGCCCAAAGGGGATAAGCCAAAACTGTCACTCCCTATTCCCTTAAGGCAGCAGTCCCCAACCTTTTTAACCCCGTGGACTGGTTGGGGAAGATGGGGCACCCCCCTGCTCTTGTGCGCATGCGCAAAGGAGCGCTCTCTCTCTCTCATGCAGGCATGTGCGCGCTTGTGCACATGCGCAAATGAGCAGGAGGGTGCTCGTGCACGCAGATTCATGCACATGCACGAAGGGCGGCATGGCGCTCCTGCGGGCATGTGCGCGCTCATGTGCATGCGCAAAGGGTGGTGTGGCGCTCGGGGGCACTCATGCGCATGTGCGAAGGAGCGGGGTAGCGCTCGTGTGGGCGCAGGTATGCTGGTGCATGCGCAAAGGGGCTGTGCGGGGGGAGTGCATGCAATGGTGCGGGGGGAGGTCTGTCTCCGTGGCCTGGTCTGGCTCAGGCCACGGACCAGCACCGGGCTGCGGACCGGGGTTTGGGGACCTCAGCCTTAAGGAGTAAAGAAATTCAGCCTGCCAGACTTCCTCAGTTGGGAAGAGAGACAGAGATATTGTCACATTGTACAAAGATCCATGGAGCTTCCATGCAGATTATTTATTTATTTTATTTATTCAATTTATATTTATTAAATTTATAGCCCACCCATCTAGACCGAAGTCTACTCTGGGTGGCTAACAATAATAGATAAAATAAAAACAATGTAATAAAATAAAAAAACAACAGTAATAATATAGTTCAAGATGGGAAAAATAATCAGGTGATGACAGGAGCGAAAGCCTGGCTAAAGAGCCAGGTCTTCAGTTTGTTCTTAAAAACACCCAGCGAGGGAGCCAGACAGATCTCTGGGGGCAGACTGTTCCAAAGGTGAGGGGCCACTGCCAAGAAGGCCCGGTTTCTTGTTCTTTCTCTCCGGGCCTCCCTTGGCGTTAGGCCCCTCAGCCACCCTTCCTGGCTAGAATGAGTGATTCGGGTGGATCTAGGTGGGAGGAGCCGTTCTGCTAGATATCGAAGTCCTAAACCGTTTAGGGCTTTATATGTCATCATTAACACTTTGAAATCAATGCGGAAGCGAACGGGCAGCCAATGCAAGGCAGCCAGAGTGGGGGAAATATGCTGATATTTTCTCACCTCAGTGAGAAGTCTGGCCACCGCATTCTGCACCATTTAAAGCTTCCGCATCAATCTCAAAGGTAGCCCCACGTAGAGCGTGTTACAGTAGTCTAATCTCAAGATTACAAGCGCATGGACCAGAGTGGTGAGCACCTCAACATCAAGATAGGGACGCAGCTGAGCAATCCGCTACAGATGGAAAGAGGCAGAGCGGACCACTGATGCTACCTGGATTTCCATGGTGAGTGTCGGATCCAGATGGACCCCCAAGCTGCGAACCTCACTCTTTGTGGTGAAAGTCACTCCCCCAAAAGAGAGGGAGTTTGCCAAACCACCGATGGAGGGGCTACCCACCCTCAGGACCTCCGTCTTGTCCTGGTTCAGCCTTAGTCCATTCTCCTGCATCCATTGCAGTACAGCCTCCAGGCAGCGCTGAAGGGACGGAACGGCATCCACTGTAGTTGGAGAAAATGAGATGTAGAGCGGGGTGTCATCAGCGTACTGATGGCACAAAGCCCCACACCCCCTGATGACCCCACCTAGCGGCCTCATATAGATATTAAACAGCATTGGGGAGATAATCGAGCCCTGCGGAACCCCACAATTGAGACTCCATGGGGCCAAAACACACTCCCCAAGCTGTACTCTCTGAGGACGGTCCTCCAAGAAGGATTGGAGCCAGGCAAGTGCCAGACCACCAATTCCCAGTTCGGAGAGCCTCCCCAGGAGGATACCGTGGTCGACGGTATCAAAGGCAGCTGAGATATCGAGGAGGACCAACAAAGACATTTTGCCCCTGTCGGCCTCCCTCAACAGGTCATCAAACAGGGCAACCAATGCCATTTCCGTACCGTGGCGCAGCCTGAAGCCCGACTGGAATGGATCCAGGGCATTGGTTTCATCCAAAAGAACCTGCAGGTGGATACCAAGGCCTCTTGAAATCCGTGGGACAATTAAGAAGCCAGACAGTTTAGGGCTATACAGAGGACACACTACCATTGCCCACAAGAACATATTGGGCCCTGTCCCTCAGTTGTCTCCCACCTTCCAAACAGTGGCCCTTGAAAACAACTTTCAGATCTGATGCGTCCAATACATCCTGTCCATTTCTTATCCACAGTGCGCTATTTCTCCCCCCTGCTCCTTAATTTGTGTGGCCTGGTGCTTCAGAAACTATGTTATGTATCAGGCTTGCATATATGAGCTCAACGAAAAAAAATATATACAGGGAATAGGCCCAAGATATATACATCAAGCATGCTCCAGGTCACCATCAATATATAAGCCAGCTCAGCCCTATAATAAATAAACAAATAAATAAATAAATAAAAGTGGGAGTGGTAATCAGTAAACCGATGTATCTGTAGGATGGTGCTAGGGTACTTGAAGTAAAACATTTGAACGTTTCTAGAATCTAGAGGGATTCCAAAGAAATATATATTAATTACTTTGAGCAAGTTACCTTGAAAGATATCTGCTTTTTCAGGTACAATTGAACGACCATTTTTGCATTAAGATTAGGAAGAGTCTGCTTGTGCCATTACAGTTCATTGCTATAGTTCTCCTTATCTAAAACATAATGAGGCTGGTTGAAAAGGTAGCAGCTTCCTAGTCAATAAGTGCATATGCTAGAAAGAAATCAAGTTGTGAAAGCTGTCGTTGACCTCAATAAAACAAATGCTAAAAAGATGTGCAAATTATGGATGACTTTATCTGTCATTTTCACGTTGTCCCCCATTCACCTTTAACAACTATCAAGATATTTCCACAGAATTTAGGAAGAAGGTAATAATGCTTTTATCAAAGTGAAACCAAATGAATCCTTTCCATCTGGAGTGAGTGAAAAGATACATCTATTCTCAGTTCAGAAAATATGTTGTTTACTGCTTACCATGCACCTGCTAAACATTAGAAGTCTGTCAGGGAAGAAAGGTGACACCCCTAATATAACATGGTTGAAAGAAAGTCACAGCTCACACTTTTAAGAGCTAAGCACTCAAAGCCCTCAGGATGGGTAGACAAATCTGTCATTTTTGCCCACACTTAAACATTTTGAAGTCTCAATTTCTTATCAAAAGATCTGTTGTCCTCTCCCACTCCTAGTGCAAACATATTTAGAGTGATGGATTCATGGATTTGTCACTCAGAGGTTTTAAAAATGGCTTGTGTAATGCCTCACAAATGGAGCTGCGCCAGCTCCTCTTGCACCCAAGGCTCCAGGTTCAGCAAACTGGACAATTCCAGTCAATGCTTATGACTAACCAGCATCCCATCCCAACATGGTGCTTTGGAGTGCACTCAGCTTGAACCGAGATGGCAAGGGCAGACTCTCTGTCTAGAGAAGAAGGAGGCTGAGAGCAGAAAGAGAAATGGGCTCTTTCAATACCTAAAGTTTTATGGGCTGCTGCCGTGGCAGTCAGGGATCTCTGAAGCTTTTGCGTCGGCTCCTGCTGTGCTAACTAATTAATATTGTTCCTATAAAAACAAAAGCAGTTTTTCAGAGTAGACAGGCAAGGGAGGATGCCAATTCTTAGCTGGTATAAATTAACAGCAGCTAAGATAACTTGTGGATTCAGAGCCTGAAAATTGGAATGGCTAGCTGAGCACACTTTATCCTTTGGACAATGACTCCATCCATATTTCTTATTCTAAGAAAATAAGAAAACTAGTGTTTATTAGAGAAGTATAGTGAGAGAGGAGAGGTAATAGGAATCCTAGCTAATTAAGGCAGAGGGGGCAAGAAGCCAGGACTATCCCCTCACATTTCCAGGGAACAAAGGCAAAATATCTCCTCTGACTTCTCCCTGAAAGGGTCAAGAGAAAAATGAGAGGAGTGCAACTCTAAGAATATCAGTCTAGGACACTCTTGTTGTTTAGTCGTTAAGTTGTGTTCGACTCTTCGTGACCCCATGGACCAGAGCACGCCAGGCCCTCCTGTCTTCCACTGCCTCCCGAGTTTGGTCAAAGTCATGTTGGTAGCTTCGATGACACTGTCCAGCCATCTCGTCCTCTGTTGTCCCTTCTCCTTTTGCCTTCACACTTTCCCAACATCAGGGTCTTTTCCAGGGAGTCTTCTCTTCTCATGAGATGGCCAAAGTACTGAACCCTCAGCTTCAGGATCTGTCCTTCCAGTGAGCACTCAGGGTTGATTTCCTTCAGAATGAATAGGTTTGTTCTCCTTGCAGTCCAGGGGACTCTCAAGAGTCTCTTCCAGCACCACAGTTCAAAAGCATCCATTCTTCGGCGGTCAGCCTTCTTTATGGTCCAGCTCTCACTTCCATTAGGACACTGAAGGAAGGCCCTAGGTCAGAGCAAGGAAAAAACAACAGCCTAGGAAACTTACTGCAAGACAAACCCAAAAGACAAAATGACAGAAGACTGCTAGTTGTCACTTACAGTCCACAACTAAGACCACTCACACACATTTTAAGTGATCTCTAGCCCATCCTTGACAAGAAAACTTCACTCTCCAAAGCCCCTGGTAGGAGATCCATACTTGCCTACAGACCACCATCCAATGTCATGCTAACACTAACACACAATGGACCACAAAACAGTAGCAGACAGGGGGACTAAACCTTGCCACAGGCCCAGATGCCAACTCTGCTCACATATCTATTCTGGCAACACAATGACAGGACCTAACAATGCCACACCCAATATCAAAGGCACCTTCACTTGTTCCTCAGCTAATGTAATCTATGCCATCTTTTGCCAACAATGCCCCTCTGCACTCTACCTGGGACAAACAGGACAATCTCTACGGAAATGGGTCAATGGTCACAAATCTGACATCAGAAAACACGATACACAGAAACCTGTTTCCAACCATTTCAATCCACCAGGACACTCCGTAGAAGATTTAAAAGTCATTATTTTAGAACAGAATCATTACAAATCAAGAATACAGAGGAAAACAGCTGAGATAAAATTTATACGCATGATGAACACCCATATAAATGGATTGAATATAAGCCTATATATTATTATATTATATATTATTTGGTAATATATATATTACCAAACATAATACTTATGCTGTTATCTACTGCCACTGTTATTTTTTTCACAACTATTAAGTGCATCTCTCATCACAAGGCTCAAATGTAGAAACTGTCAATATTCCCTACATTAACATACATGGTTCCTCTGCTGTCTTCTTTCACTTTCACCCCAGTCTTCACACACACACACACACACACACACACACACACACACACACACACACACACACACACACACACACACACACACACACACCACTTCTGTCTTTCCCCTCATCCTTGCTCAGGCCTAGTGTCTTTTTCCTGACTCCTGGAGGAATGTTTACAAGTAGACATGGGGACGAATAAAAAAAAGAATTGTGATAGTCATCAGAAATCATGTAATATTCATCACTTCATATTTGTCAGTTCCTGAGGCCCTGATGAATACGAAGTAACAAATATTTACCCTTTTTATTCGTCCCTTCATTGACCCATAGAGCAAGCTAAGCTGCCAAAATGGCCCTTCCAGCATCCTAGTTTCTTCCCCTTGCCTATGGGCCCGGTGAACAGTGTTCGGTGCGCCCACTCTCTCTGCCGTCACAGCCTGAACCCTGTTCCCTTCCCACTGCCCCCCTCACCTCCCTACATAGTCCTGCCACCACCGCTGCCACTGCACCAGCATCGGAATGGAAGCTAGGCTGGCAGAAAACCACAATTCCAGCAGACTAGCTGCTCTCTCTGACTCTACGCATGTTGATCAGCTGATTGGCTCATGCAGAGGCAGAGAGAGCAGGCTAGCCACCTGGAATGGTTCCAGCTGGATCTCTCTGCCTCTGCACATGCCAAACAGCTGATCGGCACATGCAGAATCAGAGAGAGCAGGCTAACCATCCGGAAGGGTTACATTCGGCTCTCTCTGCCTCTGCATGTGCCGATCAGCTGTTTGGCACACGCAGAGACAGAGAGAGCAGGCTAGCCTGCTGGAATGGCAGTCTCCATCCCAGCAGCCTAGCTTCCATTCCAGCACCTCCAGCGGCACCAGTGGTGGTGGCAATACAAGGTAGGGAAGCTAAAGGGGGCAGTGGGAGGGAGTAGGGGTAGGTGGGGGCTCTGCTTTTTAAAAAAAAAAACCCGATGAACCTACAAACCGATTTGTGGTTCGATTTGTGGTTCGTTGGAAAACCCTAGGGAAATTCGTGATTCATGGTTTATCAACCTTGAGAAACCATGAACCATGGTGAACCACTGTTTTGGCAGTTCCTCCTCATCTCTATTTACAACAGAATCCCAAACCAAACATAGGCCATAAATCACTGCATGTGAGATGTACCTCACACCCAAGACTCCTACAGACAATGAATCTTTAGAATGTTCTACCGTACTTGTGAAACTGATATTTCATCCATTATTTCATTCTGTTTCCATATGTCTGACCAAGTGGACATGCCCACGAAAGCTCACATTAAAATAAAATAGTCTTTAAGGTGCCACATGTTTCTTGTTTGTTTGTTTGGATTTTGCCTGATAGGAAACTTGAGAGGACTCTCCCTCTCTCCCTCCCTCTCTTTCTCTGCTCAGGCAAAGGCATGGGCATCTTGTTCATTGTCTAAGCTGACTTCTACCATGTCACCTCCAACATAAATCTGTGGAGCTGCCTTCAATTCTCATTGATTCATGATGGCCACAATTTGTGGCAATGACCATCCACTGCCAGGAATAGATTATACGTATACGTACAATGACATCCTGGATATTTACTAGTAACTCAAGGCAGCACATAGGCCTTACGGTTGCTAAGGAATGTGGTGATCTCAGGAAAGCCAACATGAACAGCAATGGCAAACCGCTAGCATGAACCTGAAACTATGTGAACTTACGGATGAGAAACATTCCATTTTTGAGCGGTAACTCCCAGATTTCCTCAAGTATTCTGGAAATTGTAGTTCAAAAACATTCTAAGGAATCTGGGGAGTTTTGGCCTGCAGAGTAACATTTTCCAAATTTTGTGTGAACCAGCCACCTCATGTATAAAACTGTTTCCTCGACAGCCATAATCACATTATTGCTGAAGTCTCAAACTTGCCACTATGTGGAGGAAACATTGCTCTCTCACTGCATATTTCACTAGCAAACATGGCCAACATGAAGTGAAATCTGGTTTCCTCTCCTCACACAGCTGCAATGTGTCCAAGGGTAATTGGCAGAGCGGTGGCCATATTGGGAAAATAGCTATAATTATATTACCAAAGTTCAGTTCCTTTAAAGAAAAAAAAGCACAATTCTCTCTTCTGGCTAGTCTAACAACAGGTTATTAGATCATGAAAGGTACACTCAAATGTCAGATTTCTCATATGTTAAATCATCTGTGAAACATCACATGTCAATTCATTGACGCCTCATATTTATTCGTGGTATGCATTCTAAAGTTCTTTTAATCTGTTGGTAATATAAGGCTATAGTGGTTTGCCACAAAGGATGTTACACCCACACAGAAATTCCTTAAATGCAAGCAGATTCCTGTGGGATCATTCAGAAGAGTTTATAAGCAGCCACATTATCCTGGCAGCGCTGTCCACTTCTCTATGACCCCCTGAAGAACTGGCTCATTTGCCTGAGCCAGCTAGACCAGATGTGTACCAAATATATTCCTGATCAGGCAGATGATGATGCACTACAAACCTTGTATTGCTCATTCCTCCTTTTTTTCCTTTTCCTTTTTGCAATATAACCTTAGACTTTTGCAATATAATACTTAGACAATATGATAGTATTATCTAAAGTAATGCAGTACGGTTGCATTTATTTGGATAGAGATACTCTTGTTTGTTTTCTGCCAGTGGGTGAATCCCAGTCCCTGCTGTCCTATCAGAGGTCTGTTATCTGTCAAAATGCTGCTTGAGGCAGACAGATGGATACATAAATAAAAAGATCTGGAAATGTCAAAATGTTGCACACATTTTAATGTCCTTTTTGTATACCCTAATAAAGGTATTGCCTTAAGTATGGATTTTGGATTTTTTGTTTGTTATGGACAAGACAGCTACCTCTGCTCCAGACAAATAGATGAACAGAGAGACAGACAGATGAATGGATGATAAACATTCCAGTTTGTGTCATGTAATAGAAAAGCTATGACAAAGATCCTGGATAAATCCTTTAAACATTGCTCTCTGTGACACCCTGACATACCCAAAAGTGCCGGAATATTGCATACGGCAGGGGTGAAGGGGACCACTGAGAATTTTAAAAGCTCATTTTCTCTGTAACTGGTTCTCTGGCCCTAAAGGCTGTTAAGCTGTCATCCTCAATCAGTTAACATACAGTAATGTTTCCAGTGACTTCTGAATTGATACTCTGTGATTATTAGTCAAAAGATAGCAGTGGAAAAATGAAGCAACAGCTATACGTACAAAGTTAGAGTACGTAACTAGCACTGATCTAGTCTGTTCGTCTGTTTTTAGCATACTAGAGTGTCAGTGTTCCTGTGTCATGTCAACTTCTAATAATGAATTGTAGCTTATGGTTTCTAGTTTCTGGCAGCTCTGTATTTAGATAACATCCTGAGCGGAAGGATAAATGTCCATTAATATTCCTGTCTTTGGTATCTAGCTTTACAGAGCTTCTATGTAGCAGTGTTTTTTAAAAAAAAATAGAGAGAGAGAAAAATTGTCTTTATTTACTTACCAATTTTATTTGATTTCTACTCTAGCTTTCTCCCTGTAGAGGGACTCATGGAGGCAAAAATGGTTTAAAATATACAAATATCAAAACAATTACAAAATATAAGGAGCACGTGATTAAAATATGATTACACATATGAAAAGGCAGAAAACAAAAACTCTGTTAAAACTGCTTAAAACAAACATTTAAAAAAGAATAAAAGAACAATTCTCCCTTTAAAACCCCCTCCCTCAGCAGCCCTTTGCCAACTTCACATATTAAAAGCCTGCCTGAAAAGAAAAGGTTTTGCTTGCTGGCGGAAGGACAGAATGGAGGGGACCAGTCTGGTCTCCTGTGGAAGGGAGTTCCATAGTTTGGGAATAGCCACCAAAAAGGCCCTCTCCTCAACAAGGGTGGTGGGACTGCAAGAAGGATCTACTCTGAAGATCTTAAACCCCAGGGAGACTGATAAGGAGAGATACCCTCACTTGAATATCCTGGACCCAAGTCATGTAGGGCTTTGTAGATTAAAACAACACTTTGAATTGTGTAAGTCAAAGATGGAGTGGCAGTCAGGGGGATGATACCAAGAAAGAGGCCTTGTTTTGGCCCAACGCCAAACCACCCAAGAAATGGACTATAGGGTGCGTATGTCTCTACTTGCACTGAGTTACACCTTCCAGGCAGAGAGAAGTAGGGGATGGGAGTAACAAATAGCATTCTGATTGCCGACCAGTTTACAAACACAACTTCAGTTTTGTGGTTCGTTGGAAAACCCTAGGGAAATTCGTGATTCATGGTTTGTCAGCCTTGAGAAACCATGAACCATGGCGAACCACCGTTTTGGCAGTTCATCCTCATCTCTATTTACAACAGAATCCCAAACCAAACATAGGCCATAAATCACTGCATGTCAGATGTACCTCACACCCAAGACTCCTACAGACAATGAATTTTTAGAATGTTGTACTGTTTCTTCTGATATCATACAGGACTTATGCAGAATGGAGCTTTAACTGCATGAATGGCTATTTTTCTGAATGGTTCATACCGTAACAATCTTCAGCTTTAACTCTGACAAGGCAATGTGTTTTCAACTAGAAGAGAATAAAGATTTGGGATAATCAAAAATAGTTCTGGTTAGTTTCAAGAATTATTGTGAGGCATTTATTTCTGGAAACAATTATAGGCTAATTAAAATCTTTCCTAATAGTAATTACTTACCACCCATCTCCCCCTTTTTACTGATATTTTTATTTCATTCTCCACTCTACCCACAACCATGATTATCTCTTGGCTTAGGTTGTGCTCTGTTGCTTTTCTCCTTTTGCAAATTGAGCTTATATGATCCTTCTTGGGAAGGAAAAGAATGTTCCTAGAGCCATGTTTCTTCAAACTCCAGACTTCCTCATTCAGTCCCCCACCCTACTTTTTAATTGTGTCATTTCCTCATCATGAAAAAAGAAATAACTGTGAGCACTGGATGTAACAATAGTTGCCAGCATCAGACGGTCATTATGAAATTATTCTACCAATGTGGGGCTTACCCTTTGAATTCCTACTACATAGCTGTGGTTTCTTCTCCATTCTCCACCCATTCTGCCCCCATCTACTGCTACTCATACTACTAACTAACTAACTATATATGGAGGTGTTTGTAAACATAATCAAATGACTACCTTGGCTGGATACCTCTCTGTTTCACACAGTAATATTCCCCTTATTCCTCATTTATTTCTTTTGAAAGAAAACTAATGGATAAAGTAAGAAACCAGGATATTTGACAACAGATAAAAATAATAGATGTAAAAGAACAAATAGCATCATTGAAATGGAGATGAGTTGACCATACCATGAGACAAACAGTTGGGTAATGGAATAAAGAAATACATCAATGGCGACCTTGGATTGGAAGGACGAATAGAGGAAGACCACAAACAAGGTGACTGGGAGGTTTATAAAGATCTGTAGGACTAGCCTGGATTAGAATAGTGCAAAACAGAAATCTGAGAGACCTATATCTAGCACTGAAGAAGAAGAAGAACAAGAACAAGAAGGAGGAGGAGGAGGAGAACAAGAAGAAGACCAAGAAGAAGAAGAAGAAGACCAAGAAGAAGAAGAAGACCAAGACCAAGAAGAAGAAGAAGAAGAAGAAGAAGAAGAAGCTAACTTAATCCACACTTGCTTGCTTTTTAGGCCAGCGACATCCTGCATTTTATCCCTTTCTCTAAGATACCAAGCCCAGACCTCCACAGAGGCAGGGCAAGCAAGGGTAGGAATGGGACAGCTGGAATTTATTCTAGGCCTGCTCACCATGTAAATGGGCATGAAAGGAACCCACATAAATGGACCCAGAATCCAGGTAAAAACCAGCTAAGCTACAGGTAATAAAGGGCTTTCAGAAGGCTTACTGTCAACCTACTGGAATTTCCTCCTACACACACGCACACATTCTAGGTCCATCTCCATGACTGTCCAAAGTTTATGCGAGGAGGTTTGCAAGTCACAGTGCTGGTGCATAATTTGTCTCCCTGTCTGTAGGAGCACAGCAGTTCCTTGAGACTTCAGCTAGTACCCTGAAACCTGTGAACTCTGCTAATGATTTCACTCTAGTGCATCAGCTCCTCATTATAATGAATGAATGATATGCCATCAATTTGATTCTAATTTATGGTGACTCTTTCCAGGATCCCTAGATATTCAGTACTGAGAAGTGGTTTACCAGTCCTTCTTTCTGGAGGCACTCTGGGCTTATGCCCCTTGCCCAAGGCCACACAGGTGGCAGACACATAACCCATCTTCCACACACATTCCATGTGATTTTGACTGGCCCCTCTCCCAGGGGGCATAGGAGAAATTTGAACTCCCAGCCTCTGACTCTGCAGCCAGATGCTCCGACCCACTCAGCCACACTAGCATTCAATTCTTCATTATGAGTGAATGGTGGAGATTTTTCTTCCTTTTTAAAAATTTGTTGACACTGTGCAGGATGCATTGGAGTGCAATCCCATTCATTCATGAAAGGAGCCATGGTACTCCCTGAAAATGGTTACCCTGTCACCCAGCTCTTGTACAGTATGGACCTGCTATACTTCCCTTACCCCCAGTTATCAGCCATGAATTTTAACAGCAGAAGAATATGCTGTAGCATCACATTCCAAAAGAACAAATATTAGCACCTCATGTGCTACCCTTCATGTATCTACTTTGCAAATGAAAGAACATAAGAACACTGCCAGATCAGAGCAAACATTCATTTAGTCTAGACTCCTGCTTTCTACAGCCAGCAGCCGGAAGCCAATAGGATGCCCAGAAGCAGAAAAATAGCCTTCTACTGCTGCTGTGCCCTGGCCTCCAACCATCATGCCTCTGGGGACTGAGATTCAGAGAAACAACAATGGGATGCATTTTCAAAGTAAGCATCTGGTGACTGCTCACAGAGCAAAAAGATGGCATGATGACCTGCTATGCTGCCCATTAGTGGGCCTGTCAAATTCTGCTCTATCCATAGCCTATGACCATCTCTGCCCCTCACTAGTGGCAAAGCCAGGGCCAGGTGGGCATAGCAATCAATGGCTCATGTTGGAGGCTCCTGGGAATTGGCCAGGTAAGTACAGTAGAACCAGCCCTTCCAGGTTAAAGCTGTCTGAGCTGTGTGACTGCCTAAGATAACCTGCTCTCCCCAGTCCATCAGCTGACCCACCTCCCACTGAAAAAGTGACTCGTTCCTAGTTTGTGACAACAATCAAGATGGAGGCAGTTTAGCAGGCCAATGGCTTCTGTCAGTTCACAGCAAATGATGAAGAATAATAATAGAAAGTGTCTTGGAGGCCCAGAGGGTAACAACAGACTTTGGAAAAGTTACTGCTTGGCATCACAACTCCCAGAAGTCTCAGCCATCATGGGCAGTGACTTGGCTAACTAGGGGATTCTGTAGTTTTATTTCCAGCTTTGGTTAGGAAAGGTAAGCCAAACTTCAAAAGTCATGACGATAATAGGCCCTCCTCCTTCCTAGAGACTTTCAGACAGACGGGCCTCCCCATCCTGTCTTAAGGATCCTTTCTCAATACAGTTGCTCACTACTCAGCAATGAGAGTCCAGAAAGGCAGCCTATCCTGGTCTATGTCCTATCTGGTGAGGAACTCATGAATAGGTTGGCTACGTATGCATCATCAAAATGGAGGACATAACATCACAATATAAAAAATGGGGACAAAATAAGACATAAAACTGCATTTACTAATCTACATTAGCAAACAAGGTGCAAAGCTAAAAATGGTTTTTCACTTTTTAAACAGAACTACAGTGCCTCTCTCTTGAGTGGGGAAGACTGTGACAAGGTGACCTATATGCCTCCTGAATCTGCTGTCCAGGGTGCTCACCTTCCTCCCTCCCGCCCCCTTTATCTTAAATTAGACTTGGACTGGATAGCCTTTCAAGTGGTGTGTGTGTGTTTTGTGCTATCAAGTCCGAACTGACTTACAGAGACCCTAAGAGGGCTTTCAAGGTAAGTGAGGTGTTCAAGGAGTGGTTTTACCAGTTCCACATGTACCCCACCCCCAGTGAGTTTCCATGGCTGAGCAGGGACTCAAATCCTGTTCTCCAGAGTCTGAGTCTGTCACTGTATCCCCTACACCACACTGGGAATCCCTTTCAAGTGGAGGACATGTTAAAAAAGAGGATTAGCTTATCAAATAATCTATCAAATAGCTCAGCACCCGAACCATTTACTTTTAATGTGATGGGCCCATGGGGTACATCACTTTCCCATGCTTTCTGTAGGATCTGGAACTATGGAGAGTCAATTTACTAAAAGTTTGTAGGAATCTAGAGCTAGACTTTTTTACATAACCACACCATGATATAACTTTAGTGGCTTAGGAAGAGTAATGGATTCAGGGGTCTCCTAAAGCTAATAATTCATTTGTTTAAAATGGCAGCAGGAGAAGCTTGAAAAAATACCGGAGATGCTTCATTAGATATTACTTTTTTTAAACGATTAGACCAAACAATCTGCTACAGCTTTTCTCACCTCCAGGGTAGTATTTTATTGACACAAGAATAATTCAGGACTACATTAGTCCAAGGAGACTGGATTATTGTATTCCCCTCAGTTTCCTGACTGCTATTAAATCAATGTAAGCAACAAAATAAGAATCTTGCCTGTAAATACTTTTGTCCCAGAGTTTTCTGGGACTGATTAAATATTTGCATGGTTCAACTGCAGTCCTGTACAATCAGATTCAAGGTCCAGGAATGCACTGAACAGCAACTCAAAACCCTCAGATGGTGAATTTTCTTTATTCATTGGTATGTAAAAAAGGGAAAGGATGTTAAATAAACACCCAGAAGTTATCTGAGCAAGCATGCTATCAAGCATGCTATAATGAGTATGCTTTCTGTTTTATTTTTTCAAAGTGCATTTGTATGCCAACAGAATATTTGTACATATAATCATGTACATTATTTATGCTGACAGAAAAATTTAGATGGCATGTATTTATGGGGAGGGTTCATGTTTATTATTGCTGTAAAGTGTATGAATGATGGCTCCTTCTCAAATGGAAAGGAGCAAAGCACATGTTGTTGTTATGTGTGGTCAAGTTGACTCCAACTTGTGGCGATTCTATGAATGAGAAATCTCCATAATGTCCTGTCCTCAACTGCCCTGCTCATCTCTTGCAAACTCAAGGTTCCAGCTTTCTTTAGGGAGTCAATCCTTCTCATAGAATCATAGAATCGTCGTAGGGTTGGAAGGGACCTTGGAGGTCTTCTAGTCCAACCCCTGCCCAAGGCAGGAGACCTCATACCATCCCGGACAGATGGCTGTCTAATCTTTTCTTGAAAACCTCCAGCGATGGGGCACCGACAACATTGGGAGGCAAGCTGTTCCACTGCTTAATGGTTCTCACCGTCAGGAAATTCCTCCTTATTTCCAGCTTGGATCTCACTCTGACGAGTTTCCACCTATTGGTTCTTGTCCTTCCCTCAGGTGCAATGGAGAATAAATCGATGCCCTCTTCCCTGTGGCAACTCTTCAGATATTGGAAGACTGCTATCATGTCTCCCCTCAGTCTTCTCTTCATTAAGCTAAACATACCTAGTTCTTTTAGTCATTCTTCATATTTGGTCTTCCTCTTTTCCTGCTGCCTTCCACCTTTCCCAGCATTATTTTCTGTATAGAATTGTGGTGATGTCAGGTTGTGGTGGGGATGTTTATTACAGAATAACCTCTACATTTATATAGCAAAGATGAAGAGAATTTTCAGTGTGCCAAATTCCAATTTGGGAAAGGGCTTCAGGATAACAAAAGTGGGTAGAGCTAAGGGCATGGCATATGGTCAAGGACAGAGTAGGCTTGGCCTGTTCAATTCAATGGAAGAGGTTTCCTGCTTGTAAAACACCGCTCAGTTGCATGCAAGAGCTTACCAAACCACACAGTACAGCTCAGTTCCAAGCAGGCTGTATGAAATTTTAATACCATTAAATAATCTCGTATCACTGATTGGAGATAACACAGGATGAATCAAATGGGCCAGATGTGAAAACTGTGGGGGTCTCCATATGGCCCTACAAGCTGCTGCTTCTCTTATTTCCAATTGCCACCCTGATGTACAGAGAATATTTTCCTGACCACCTGTGTCATCTTGTATTAGAACACAGGGTTTCCTCATAAAAGCATGAGTTGCAGGTCAGCTTCTGCCTTCCTCGACATGATTCTTTTTTACTAGTAAAACACTGAGAAATATAAAAGGGAGTATGTTTCTGAAGAATAATAGTGATGGCTGGCTAGTTCAAGAATCTGTTCCAAAATGTTTCCTGATCTATTTAATTTTCCCAGGGCCTCCCTCCCTTGAACGTACAGATATTACCTCAAAACTTTTATTCCACGGTGTTTATATGATTACTTTATAACCAATGCCTGTAAAGAACTCCCAAAGAACAGGGTATTACTGGACTGACTAAACTCTAAAACTATAACAACAAATAAATAGATAAAACCATGCAATTATAGATTACTCCCAAGTATTTTTGATGGCATAGAGACTTTCCTAAGCAGCATGTGTTACGTGAGGCAGAAAGACTGCAAAGAGAAGGGAGGAATGGCAGACAAGAGAGTTACTCCTTCCTTAGATAAATGAAATGATTCTGCAGGGAGATCTCTATAATTCACAACATTCTGTTCTTTCTTCTTGAACTATCAGCCTTTTGTCCTGCCCCACCCCTGCCAGCAGGTGCAGAAAGAAGATTACCTAATAGATGTTTTATATTTTAATTCTTCTTTCGGCCACAACAGAAGCCATGCGCTTTCACAAAAAGCAAATGAGAGGTTCACTTAGTGATTGACTGCCATCCCTTTGTCTACAGAAAGGAGAAAGACAGTTTACATCCCCTGAGGCAAAACCTGACACTGCCAAAACACCTCAAACAGATGCTTTAAGTTTGGAACCTCCATCTTGGAACGTCACTTTTATTACAGGCCCTGAAGCTTCAGCATCCAGCCAGGATGATTTTTGAACTTTTGTGTTCTCCCCCACGCCAGCTCTGTAAAGGCCCTGATGGATTAAAAGTCCAGCAAAACTCAAAAGCTTGCTTTTGTCTACATTTTCTTCTTTTTTGTTTATTTTAATAACTGATCATAACTGGAATCATAGCTGTATTTAGGAGTTGTTGTTTAGTCGTTAAGTCGTGTCCGACTCTTCGTGACCCCATGGACCAGAGCACGCCAGGCCCTCCTATCTTCCACTGCCTCCCGGAGTTTGGTCAAAGTCATGTTGGTAGCTTCGATGACACTGTCCATCCATCTCGTCCTCTGTAGTCCCCTTCTCCTCTTGCCTTCACACTTTCCCAACATCAGGGTCTTTTCCAGGGAGTCTTCTCTTCTCATGAGATGGCCAAAGTATTGGAGCCTCAGCTTCAGGATCTGTCCTTCCAGTGAACACTCCGGGTTGATTTCCTTCAAAATGGATAGGTTTGTTCTCCTTGCAGTCCAGGGGACTCTCAAGAGTCTCCTCCAGCACCACAGTATGTCCTTTAATGAATAGTTTAGGCCATCAGATAAACTAATGGCCTAAACTATTCATTAAAAAGGACATATACTCCTTTGCTATGGTCTTTGAACACCTTATGCAAAAGTACTTGTGTACAAATACAGAGAGAGAGAGAGAGAGAGAGAGAGAGAGAGAATCTGTGCTAAAACTAAAAATCTAGATTAATTATTAGATTCTGCTTTCGTGCCAGCTTGCCGGCCTTCATGTCTTTGCAAGTAGAATCTACTCTTTAGGCCTGGATCTTTGCAGGAATGCAATACATACATATCATTGAAATATGTGGCGAAATATTAATTGAATGCAGGAAAAAAGTATAGCAATTATGTTATCGTCTTACTCAATATGGTTAAGAAAAATATCTTTCTCAATCAGCTGAATTCATGGTCCATACCTTGTCCTGGTTTTGACAAGAATCCACATTTGTTGTGTGAGAATGGTTAGGATAGAACAACCAGCATTGCAAGTTTCACTTGCAGCCTCTGCTTTTAGAGCAGAATCCTGTGCACATTGGCTTAGAAGTAAACGCTACCATGTCCAGAGGGCATGGCTAACCCCAGTACTGCAGCCTGAGACAAAGGACCAGATACCCCCTTTCATTGCATACATGGAAACTGATAGTTCTGGCAGCTGAATTTTATTTCCGGCCTTCATTGGACCAGAGGGAAGCAATCTAGCTCAGAGCTTAGACATAATGAGTGACAAGTAATGATGTTACTGCTTGAACATATTTCTCTGAGGGATGATGGCTGCATGCCATTAATCCTCATTCAACTAATTTGCACAGACGTTGTTCTCATAAAGCGAGTAACGTTTGCTCGTTGTTTCTCCCATTATATTGACAGGATACTTTCTTGGGACATTTGGGTGTGTGGTGTTTTCTTTCTCAGTCAGACCCCTTTCTTTCTTGGAAATCTCAGTCTTATTTTCACTTATTTCTAATCAAGGTTGTAAACTATCTTGAGTACTCTTTCTTAGCAGGGAAGGGTGGGGTAGAAATGCTACCAACCAGTTAATCCATCAATAAAAGTAAACACTTTCAAAAGCTTCTTTCCAAACTCTGCTCTAGTGTAGGAAGGATAGTGCAAGCTGCAGGCTGTATGCAACTCCCGGCCCACGGGGCTAAATCCAATTTGTTACCTAGCTCCCCTCATAAGCCTCATACAGATGCCTTCACAGATAATCTGTGAATTGAATACTTTTCATGGGCATTCAGCTGCTCTTAAATTAAGGCACCACTAAATACAAGGATAATCAAATTATGCCAATCTCCTGCATGCCCACCTGGTCAGAAAGAGTACACAAGAATAACAAACTGCCAAAGAGGGCAGGCATAAAATACATTTAATGAATTGTTTTATATCTTTCTTGGCTTTCATTTTCTTTTTACTTCAGCCATGCTTCTGTTTTGCCCACACCGGTCAGATGCTAAGGATTAATTTGCTGTGACCTATTTGTTTTAACCTTAATGTGACCTTTAAGCTTTTCGGACCCCTTTTTCTAATACTCTTGGCTATCTGTTTGGTACTGCCAAGTATAATTTAAAAGCAAAGTTTCTGTGTAATATTTAATTTTATAACACCTGTATGAATTTCAGGATATCAAACACTGTTTTCCTGTGAAACAGCCCCCTCAAAAGAGGGCTACCACTGTGTTCCAAATTAATGTATGTAAGATTTTGTTAGGAGGATATGAAACACACTTCACTATTCATTCTGGACAGGATCTGAGGATCCTGTGGTGGTAACATCATTATTATTTACCCTACCATTGGGTAGAGTAAGCTATCTCAAGTGGAGGCTGGTGATGTGGAAGACGTGGTAGGAGAAGCATGACAAAACACTTTGGACCAAGAGTAGGCAACATCCATGAAAAAAAATGAAAATATTAGCCAGAGCTCAGAAGTTACAAAATACCATGGCCAACATGGCAAGTGGCCACTAGCCATGCTGGCTGGGGAATTCTGGACCCATAGTCCAAAAAAGTAACTTTTCCTGGATCTTCTAATAGATTATTTCTCAAGGCTACATACCAGAATTGATTTGAGGAGAGCAATAAATGTGACCAAAACCAAAACTGGATGGCCAATATTCATTTTTTGCTTTGATTTAATTTTTATTTTGCCTTCTGTCGGAACTGGAACCCATTCTAAAAGAATGCTAAAACTGGGCTAACAAAAAAATTCAATGCTTTATAAATAATAAAACATAATTAAATCAGCTATAATAATATTAAAACAGACCGAAATTAAGAATAATTTTAAAGCATCACAATTAAAAATAACATTAATTGTAATTTAAAAACCAACAGCAGTCCTTTCATTTAACTTCAAAGGGATCCTCATTGGGATAATTTTGTTTCCTTTTTCCCCATTCACATTTTCTGGCACTAGTTCAAAAAAGCCCTAAAGAACCCATAAAAATTACCCCCAAAAACCAAAGGCAAAGCCATCATTCTACTCCAAAAGCAGGAAACAGTATGATCAACCACCACCAAACAAAACAGTCCCCCCAAACCCCACCGAAATATACATCTTTAAAAGAATAAATACATATTAAAGAAACCAAATGATTGTTTTAAAAAATCAATCAAACAGGGAGTGCATCTCCCCCCCACACACACACACAGACACACAAAATGCACAGGGGGAAAATTAAATTAAAAACAAAACAGCTCTCTCTTGAAAACCAAGAAAAGCAAGCAAGCAAATAAAGGTTTTTTAAAAAATACACTCAAAGCTCCCCTCCAAGCCAAAATGACTAGAATATGGGGAAATTTCTCTCCCTACTACCAATGTTTTCCTTCTTTTCTTTTCATCCAGAACAACAGCAGGCAAGCAGCTAAAATAATCCACCAAAGAAAGTATCTGAAAAAAATCCCCAAAGAAATTTGGAGGCAGGATAAAAGAGATTTAAAAAATAATAATCTCAAGGAAGCAGAAAACCATCCAAGACAGAAGCACAGGCAGGCATGGTAGTACAAGATGAAGATTGCCAGGAGTTTACACACCTATAAGGAACAAGTGAAACAAAGACAGATTGCTCTCATATGGTTCCAATCAATCCAGGCCCTTCTACACCTTCAAAATTCCTACCCTCTGGCTGTTCTGATTGACTGCTGATGTTCTTGGATGAAAAATTTCCTGGGCCATTTGTTAGACAAGGGATGAAAAAAAATATTAAACGAAAGAGAGAAAGGTGACAAAAAATGTTCCTCTCTACAAAGCATTTGTGTGTAAGAAGCTCTCTTTTGGGAATCAAAGGAAGGACATGAAAACAACAAAAAAGAGCCTATTTCATGTGTGGGTTTTTTTTTTCCTTTTTGTTAAAATGCAAAATTTCCATCCTAATTTCTATTGTTTGGGAGCAGCCACCACAAAGTCTCTCTCCTGTGTTCTCACCACACATGCCTTTGAAGGACACAGAGAAAGGCTTCTCCTGTAGATCTCAAAACAGATACCCTGGAAACCCATGTCATGTAGGGCATTATGGGTCACAACCAGAACATCTGCTATCTCTTTTTCTCTACTTTCCCTCTCCTTAAGGGTCTGAACTAAGATCACTTGCAGAAGGATTTTGAAATTCAGCCAAGGGCCACCTAAAATTAGTCCCAGGACTGCAGGTTGCCAACCTTTGCTTTATGCCTTCAATGAGAAAAACAAATGGTGTGTGTGCTTTTTTACCCTCTCACTAGTCCTCAGCTGTGGCTGCTTTGCATTAAAATAAAATGGTGGTGCGGGGAGGTAGAGACCGTTGCAGATTATTTCCTAAACCAGTAATTCTCAAACATGGATCCCCGGATGTTCTTGGACTGCAACTCCCAGAAACCCTGGCCAGCACAGCAAGTGGTGAAGGCTTCTGGGAATTCCAGTCCATGAACATCTGGGGACCCCAGTTTGAGAACCCCTGACCTAAACTGTATCTTTGCCCCAATTAATGGATTAAAAAGCCACTCTTAAAACCTACCAGATTTTAGAGAGTACTATCATCTGTTTTATATGCATTCTCAAGCTTAAAAAACAACAACCAATGTTCAGTGTTCTTCTCTACCCGTTTTGCCTTTACATTTCTTCTAGGGGCAAAAAAACATGAAAGCATATTTATTTATTTAAAATATTTATATGCCGCCTTTCTCCTGAAGGATCCAAGGTGGCTTACAGTTTTAAAAGAAACAAAGTTAAAAGCCAAATAATAAATGATTACAATATTTAAAAAGCATTAAACAAATATATAAAAAGTCATAATAAGAACAATATTAAATGAAAATGTGTAATTCTAGGTCTGGTCTTGCTCTGTGTTGCCCAGGTTGTGGCTCTGGCCAGGAAAAAAAAAGCCTTTAATCAGTCAGACCTGCTAAACTGAAGGCATGTTTTCTTCTGTAACAGGGATCTGGTGGCAGTCATTCATGCAACCTCTTCTCACACAGACAGCTGCCACGTTCTGTTCGTATGCCCTTGGAAACAAGAAGCTTCAGCTAACTTTCAATAGGACTCATCAAAGACACAAATAGTATATTGAGCCAACTCTCGCTCAGTGGCACAGCTTTCCAATTTTTCTGTGGTTCAGTTCAGGGTGCTGCTTCGTTCTTTTCAAGCATAGTGGCCTGGGCCCAGAGTATTTACAGGGACTCTTTTCCCTCACATGACTTAGTCCAACTGCAAGAAATGGCAGGAGAGACCTATATTAAAGAGATGTATCTACAGGGAAGGACCCCCTTTCAATGGTAGCACTGTAGATATGGCATATTCTCTGTGGATGGGCGTTCTGGCATACATCTTAGCTGTAGACAATGAAATATATTAAAAATAAATATATAATATATAATATATTTCATTGTCTACAACTAAGATGTATACCAGAACTCCCATCCACAGAGAATATGCCATAACTACAGTGCTATATATTTATTTATTTTTAATATATTTCATTGTCTACAGCTGAGATGTATAATATAATATATTATAGATATAATTGTTGTCTATGAATAACAACGTTCTCGGTTTGTTAATCTGCAATCTTACTGTGATTTCATTTTATTATTTTGACATTTGTGCCTATTTTTATTGTTCACTTCTAGAAGTGTTCAGTGCTCTGGGAGTCTTGGTAGGCCTGTTTGGACATTTTTACAAATAAATAAATAAATAAATACACAGAGCCACAAGATGTTCATTAATTGTTTCTTAACAACATAGTAGGTCTCACTTTCAAATAAACATGGTAAGTTGTAGCAATTCATTTTAAGCTCTCTTTTGAACATGAGGTCAGAGCTGTTTAAAAAAAATGGCAGCAAAAGATTCTCTGGCTCAGGTGCCACTCACCCAAGCCAGTGAGGGCGGTTGGGGGGGGCAGAGTTTGATTCCAGGTGGAACTAGAGTGTAACCAGGGGTGCTGATCTGTTGCCTTCGGGAGAGTTGTCCCAGATTAATTGCTTCAGCTTTAAAGAATGAAATGCCTCAAATTAATTTTTAAAGCGTTATTGAAAAACAAGGCTTTGTTTTCTAACTGTGGGGGAATGGGTGGCTTACAGTTTTTGCTAGACAGCTCTGAATATGAATTGCCACTGACAGAGCTGGACTGGTGTTTTGTGGCAAAGTTGATGAGCCTCCCATCTCTATGCCAAAACTTGGAAATAACTAGTTCCACATAACTCGGATCGCATGTAATAAATTCCACTCCCAACAACAATGGTGTAATAAAATGATATTGTGATTGTAATTTAACAAAAGATAACTCTACTCCTTCTGCAGTGTAACAGTAACTGTTTTATAGTTATGGGGACGGGCCATCACAAAATGGTGTAGGAAGAATATTTTGTGGTTGTTCTTCACGTTGTGCTATTATTCATTGTTTATTTGGGGTATTGAGGGGACAGTGAGGTGAAATGGAGAGAATGTTTATCTCCACTGGGCAGCAGCTCATACCATTCAGAATATCCCCCCCCCCCCGCAAAAACAAAGTGATTAAAAGAACTCACATGTTAGTTTTTAGAAACATGAAACTAGAAACATTACAGCTGTAACTTTGGGGGCTTGGGAATATAACCATAATGTATTACAGCACTTTCAAAGTAACTTATTCAACTCTTCCTACTGTCAAATGCATTATTACTTCTAAACACACACACACACACACACACACACACACTCCTGCATATTCATGACTTTGCTGATAAATTGCTGGATTACTTGAGGAGTGGAGTTGAAGATGAAAGTAAAAAGAAAAACTAATTAAGTAGAAATTTTCATGACATGGAGGAGTAAGGATAGCTGGTGTGTAGGGTGTGAATTAGATGGTGCTTAAGCACAAGACATTCCTTTTAAGAAAGCAGGGCACCGGTATAGGATTCTTGTTTGCAAAGAGAATATATTTTTAAGTTATCCTATAGGAAAATCCAGTTATTTCACAAACTTTTCCAAACTTTCAGGCGCTCCATCTGGACACCACGGCATTTTTGTGAGGCCCTGGGTGTTTTTCAAGCAGCATCAGTTTTGTTAGATAAAATGGATGAACGAACAGAGGGCAGGCAGGTGAACTGGTCAGAAAAATATGGGGGAGAAAATCCGAGGAAATACTGACACAAAGAGAATGAGAGGATCTGCACATTTACAGATATTAAATATTCTGTAAATATTACAGAGACTTGATAAACCTAAACTCCAAATCTCAAAACTAGCAGTGTGGTTTCTAGTCATTTTTACAACTTATGTGCAGCTATTTTATACTTAATGTACCTTGTCTACCTGTTGTTTTTAATATTTACTTTTCTACTACATACTATAATTTTTTCACCTAAATTGACCTAATTAATTCAGGAAGTCTGGAGTTGGAATGAGTATTGCTTGGTTTAACTAAACTTAAAAACACACACCACAGTTTTAGATAAACATTCCAGCTGAAAATATTGCTAAACAATTAAATAAGTATAAACTAGGCAGATTAAGTATAAACTGGAGAAGTAACTGGGAGCCATGACACTCTTTGGGGTTTTGTTGTTTTGTTTTGTTTTGTTGTTTTGTTTCTTTCAGTTGCAGATTGCACCACAGGTTTCTTTCTCATTTGGGGGGGGGGTGGGATGGACCTCAGGTGCCCAGCTGAGATTCCCTCCCCCCTTTCAGACATCAAGTCCAGAAAGCCTTTCTCAGTGTGGAACATCACTGCAAATATAAATGAAACTGTGCACCCTAAAGCACTTTACGTATGGTACATGATATCTGTGTTGGACACAAATTTATCTGAAAGGGAAAAAAATGGAGGCAAGAAACCCAAACATTGTATGGAGCTCTTTGTGTTGCTAAATCAGAGCCTGGAAAAGTTATGTGTTGTGGTGAGTTGTTGTTTTTTAATCACAACTCCAAGAATCACCCAGCCATCCTATAAAATTCCCACATAAGTGGTACGGGGTGGGTGAATGGAAGAATGTCTGGCAAGGAAAATATTGTGCAACTCAATAACAGATTGGCCTGAAACATCAATCCTCATTTCCTCCAAGAAGTATATATTATTGGTACAAAGTGACAGAAATGTATGGCTGCTTTATCAAAGAGGATAAGATATATTTGTGGACATGTTCACAAAAGTTTCAAAAAGTACTAAAAACAAACAAACCCAAACTCTTCCATATAAACATATATGGAAAATGTCATCAGAATATGAATCTATGTAGAAGCAAACAGGACAGAAAAGATGTGCAAAAACCTTTCCATGTTTAAAAGTAGACAAGAAATACTGGGGAGCAACATTTTTTTTTACCACTATACCTGTTTCAACTGAAAACCAGTGGTGACTCCTTTTTTTTTTCTTTAAAGAAGCCAGGAAAACAAACGGCCAAAATTCTATTGCATAAATAAGAGTGTACTAAAGGAGATGACATCACTGGCAAGAGAAGATTTCTGGTAGGAAAAGAATCCCTGCTTCAGTCTTGAGGTTTGCTCCATGCAAGTACAATCAGTCTCGTTGCATGCAAGTTGTTTGAGCCCTGAGATCACAGCAAGAATTCTTTAAATACCAGCAATCTCCCCCTAACAGAGACATCATCTCCTTTATGCTGGAGTAAGAGATGAAACAGGATTCCAAATACTATCGTCTGGCCTACAGGCAGTGATTTAAAACTAAAAAAAACTTATATGTATATTTGTTTGCTATAAAATAGCCAGCATATATACATATATACAAGCTGGGCAGTCCCCAGCCAGTAAGGTGCTACCTCACCACGGTCTGTTAACCTCACAGGGTACGTGGGGTTTAGGGTGAAAGCCGACAAGCAGATCGATAACCCTGCACCATGCAACAATCATAAGAAAACTTCTGCCCTAAAGTTGGGCACCTGGAATGTTCGGACAATGACCCCTGGCTTTTCTGACGACCTGCAGGAAATAGACAATGTGTGCAAGACAGCTGTCATCGACATGGAACTGAGTAGACTGCAGATGGACATTGTTGCCCTGCAAGAGACGAGATTGCCAGACATGGGATCTGTCAAAGAAAAAAAACTTCTCATTCTTCTGGCAGGGAAAACCATTGAATGAGACCAGGGAACATGGTGTTGGCTTTGCGGTCAGAAATACTCTGCTGAGATCCAATGTTCCACCTACTGTGGGGAGTGAAAGAATCCTTTCTCTGCAGCTCCACTCATCAGCGGGACCGGTCACCCTCATTAGTGCATATGCACCAACACTGTCGTCCACAACAGAAGTCAAAGACAAATTCTATGACGATCTGGCAGCTACTATCAAAAAAATGCCCGAGAGAGAACCGCTGTTCATTCTCGGAGACTTTAACGCTAGAGTTGGTGCTGATCACAATTCTTGGCCCACTTGTCTAGGCCGTTTTGGCATTGGGAAGATGAACGAAAATGGCCAACACTTGCTGGAGTTTTGCTGTTATTATGGTCTTTGTGTCAGCAATACGTTCTTTAATACGAAGCTTGGAGACATCCAAGATCCAAGCATTGGCATCAGCTCAATTTGATCCTCACTAGACGTTCTAGCCTTCCTAGTATTACGATCACACGCAGTTACCAAAGTGCTGATTGCGATACTGATCACTCCCTGGTGTGTAGTAGATTAAAACTGCGAGCAAAGAGATTGTATCACTCGAAAAAGGAAGGAAGACCACATATTGACATCAGCAAGACTCGCGATCAAAGAAAAGTGGAGGAATTTGCCCAAGCGCTTGAGGAAACCCTTCCAGGCCCGGCTAATGCAAATGCACCTGAACGATGGGAACATTTCAAGAACATTGTTTATAACACTGCCTTGTCCACATTTGGCAAGAAGACCAAAAAGACGGCAGACTGGTTCGAAGCCCATTCGGAGGAGTTGATGCCAGCCATCAAGGATAAGAGGAGAGCTCTAGCAGCATACAAAGCCTCTCCTAGTGAGTGCAACTTGCAGGCTCTTCAACTTGCTCGTAGCCAAGTCCAACAGGCTGCCAGGAGATGTTCCAACGATTATAGGCTTCAGCTCTGCTCTCAGATACAGATAGCAGTGGACACAGGTAACATCAAGGGAATGTATGACAGTATCAAGCAGGCTTTAGGTTCAATACAGAAGAAATCTGCTCCCTTGAAGTCTGCTACAGGCGTGATCATCCAGGACCGAGCACAGCAGATGGAACGCTGGGTGCAGCACTACTCCAAGATATATTCCAGAAAGAATGTAGTAACCGAAGAGGCACTAAATAACATTGAGTGCCTGCCTGTCTTGGAAGAGTTGGACAGCGAACCAACTTTAGCAGAAATAAAAGCTGCCTTGGATTCCCTCGCCTCAACATCCCTGCTGAAGTGCTGAAGTTCTGTAAAGAGATTATCACCACTGAGCTGTATGAAATATTTTGTCTTTGCTGGAGGGAAGGTGGAGTACCACAGGACATGAAGGATGCAAACATTGTCACATTGTATAAGAACAAAGGAGACAGGGGCGACTGCAATAACTACCGTGGCATCTCTCTTCTCAGCGTTGTAGAGAAGCTGCTTGCCCATGTTGTGCTGAAGAGACTCCAGGTGCTTGCAGACAGAGTCTATCCAGAATCACAGTGTGGATTTTGAGCTAATAGATCCACCACTGACATGGTATTCTCCCTCAGACAGTTGCAGGAGAAATGTAGGGACCAACAACAGCCACTCTTTGTGGCCTTCATAGATCTCACAAAGGCCTTTGATTTGGTTAGCAGGGATGGCCTTTGTAGAATACTTCCCAAGATCGGATGTCCACCTCGACTCCTTAACATCATCAGGTCCTTTCATGGGGAAATGAAGGGCACTGTAGTTTTTGATGGCTCAACATCAGATCCCTTTGACATCCGAAGCGGAGTGAAACAGGGCTGTGTCCTCGCGCCAACCCTGTTTGGGATCTTTTTTGCTGTCATGCTGAAGCACGCCTTTGGAACTGCAGCAGAGGGTGTCTATCTCCAAACTAGATCAGATGGAAAGCTCTTTAATCTCTCTAGATTGAGAGCAAAGACCAAAGTCCAACTGAAATGCATGCGGGACTTCCTCTTCGCTGATGATGCAGCCATTGTTGCCCACTCTGCTGAAGACCTCCAACAACTCATGAATCGTTTTAGCAAGGTCTGCCAAGACTTTGGATTAACAATCAGCCTGAAGAAAACACAAGTCATGGGTAGGGCGTGGACTCACCTCCCTCTATTACCATCTCCACACAAGAATTGGAGGTTGTTCATGACTTTGTGTACCTTGGCTCAACGATCTCTGACACTCTCTCCCTAGATGTCGAGCTGGATAAACGCATTGGCAAAGCAGCTACCACATTCTCTAGACTCACAAAGAGAGTATGGCTTAATAAGAAGCTGACGACATATACCAAGATCCAGGTCTATAGATCCTGTGTCCTGAGCACACTCCTGTACTGTAGTGAGTCCTGGACCCTTCATGCACGGCAGGAGAGGAAGCTGAACACGTTCCATATGCGTTGTCTCCAACGCATTTTTGGTATCACCTGTCAGGACAAAGTTCCAAATAGAGTAGTCCTAGAACGAGCTGGAATTTTTAGCATGTATACATTACTGAAACAGCGATGTCTACGTTGGCTCAGGCATCTCGTGAGAATGGCTGACGGTCGGATTCCAAAAGATCTCCTGTATGGAGAATTAGTGCAGGGAAATCGCCCCAGAAGGAGACCACAGTTGCGATACAAGGAGATCTGCAAGCGGGATCTGAAGGCCTTAGGAATGGACCTCAACACATGGGAAACCTTGACATCTGAGCGTTCAGCCTGGAGGCAGGTGGTGCAGCATGGCCTCTCCCATTTTGAAGAGACCCTTGTCCAGCAGGCTGAGGCAAAGAGGCAGTCCCGAAACCAGCAAAATCGGGGAGCTGGACAGGGGACAGATTGTATTTGTCTTCAGTGTGGAAGGGATTGTCACTCTCAAATTGGCCTTCCCAGCCACACTAGACGCTGTTCCAAGTCCTCCATACAGAGCACGCTACCATAGTCTCTCGAGACTGAAGGATGCCTAACTGTATATACATTCCTACATGTAAATTTCTTTAATTAGAGGCTGCTGTGATACAAAACACAGTTTCTGTAATTGGCAGTAATAATCTATATTGATTGAATACTCATTTTTATGTTGTGTGTTTATGTAAAGCAGCTTTTTTCCAGTCTAGGAGCAGCATTATAAAAGGAATGAAGGAATCATCTCTCAGCGTCCAAAAGCACATATTTCCAAGACAACTGGAACACTCTGGGCCAGGATAATGCTGCAGGAGGTCTATACGTTAATAGTCACAAACTGTTTAATTTTTACGAGATTAAAACTTCTCTGGGAATAGTATATGGAAACGTACATCCAGAGACAGAGTCAGAAAGCGGGAGACCAAACTGTGGGCATGAATAATCAGAACAATCTGTAAGGGCTTCCCGTCTGTGGCTAATGGGATGTTTCACCAAGCTTTGTCACCATGGCAAATACTTTATAATACATAAACATTTGCTGTGCTGAAAAATCCACCCACTCTTGCTGAAAGATGGCCAGGTTTTGTAGAACTACATTCCATCTACCCTGCTGACTTTTGAGATAAGCTCTTTTAGTCGACATTCCATGTGTTTAAGAAAATGTGTGAAAAGTACAGTTTAGAAGAATAAGCATGGGTTTTGGGATTGGATTTTTTTTAACTGCTTAAATGTCTATGTTTTCATGAGAGAACCTGATTTTTAAAGACATACAAGAGAGGCTCTCTCTCTCTCTCTCTCTCAATCTCTCTCTCTCTCTCCACCCCCCCCCCTTGTTCCCTTTACTAGGTTTACTTTCTTTGCCCAGTTTCTAGTTTCCTTTCAAACACACACACACACACTTTGGCAGGTATTATATGAATACTTCAGTTTTAATGAGTTGTTCATGCTCGAAATTTCTGATTGTGCTTCTCTCAGTACACTTACAGGAACAGCTACTTCGTTTTTTTAAAAAGTGTCCTATTACCAGGGCAGCGGAATGATTTCTAAGCATATTTAAATGTGTATTAGGATCGAGTGGATACGCTGTTTTAAATTACAAGTAAAGAGAAAAAATCAGAATATCTGATTCTCCCATCTTACCTTACTAAATTAAGACTTGGGTTGAGTCAATGATCTATACAGCTTTTGCTTTTCATGCCATAGGGATGTTTGACTCTTTGCTGAGGTGGAGCGGGGAATTAATCTAGACTCAGTTTAATATATAAGCTGGGGAGGAGGAGGAGAGAATCTTTGAAAATGGAAAGTAGCTTATGATAGCTGCAGAAGAGTGCAGCTATGATACTGTGCAGCAAAGCAAAGCAACATCCCACAACACAATTGTAAAAATGAGGGCAGCCAAAACAAAACATTATAACTTTGAAACTGGGGTTTGGAACAGCACTAAGTTTGGCAGAGATGTAGCAGATCATCTGCTCATGTTCTGTGCCAAATTTGGGGGCGTTTGGACAAAACATTTTGGAGTTATGATTTTTTTAAAAGTAAAACTGTTTTATACCCCCCCCCCCAGGTCAGAAATAGGCAAACCCAAATGACCCTAGATTTAAAATAGATCTCATAAATTGAAAAACCAATCTTGATTATCTTGAAAGAAAATTATTGGCCCCATGCACGTTTTTAAATCTGGAAAGAATCCAGGCTGCAGGTGCTGAAATATTGATGCTCAAAAAGTCCTATAACCTTGTGCATACATGACACAGGCTTGCCTGCAAGAGCTTCATGAAATGATACATTGTATACATTTGTGGACAGGGGAGGAAGATATTTGGAAAGCTGCAAGGCAACAAAAGATCACAGAAGCAGAGTAAAAAAATACATTTTCTTTAAAGAGTAAAAAAAACACCACCCAGATTTGCTTTAAAGAAAGTGATGAAGTTACAGTCCTCCAGAAATGGGAACATTTTACCAGTATCTTCAGAGAATTAGTATACAATTTTGTAAGACATATTCAAAGTATTTCCTCCTATCTTAGAAAAACAGATAGCAGTTGTGTTTTGTTCTGACGCTTTTAGAAAACATTCTCAGGATTGCTGAGACCAGACTCCTCACATAAGTTTCCAAACAGGGAAACAGCTGCACATGTGGGGCAATCTGCATGTTTGACCCTATCAGCCAGGACCCAATTAGCTGGCTCTTAGCTTTAAAAAAAACCTCTGGGTTATAGCTTTGGGTTACTGTGCTTCTGTATCCATGATTCAAAACGCCAGGAAATGGCACGACATTGCTGCACAATATCGTGCCACCGTTGACAGCAGAAAAAAGGATGCCAAACTTTACATAGCAAGGGGCAGCCTGAATGTTGATGATACCAATGTTAGCAGTCAAGATGGTCTACAGCAGCCATTCTCAACCTGTTTTTGGCCACGGCCACAAACACAATATGAAAGAAATATAGGCTGAATCAGGATTGTATAAATTGCATAAAACAAGGTGATGTGTGAAGAATTTTTTTCAGTCTGTGGCTCTTTTAAAATGTGCCAGGTGCCCCCAGGGGGTCTTATGGCCCTTGCTGAGAATGGCTGATCTACAGGATACCCCGTTGTGCTCACTACCATATATAAAAAGACACCAAGCAGAAGGAAATCTGACTCCTTTTTTCATCCGTTAACCATGTTTCACCCAAACATAAAGCAATTATCGGGCTATCAGGGTAAAGTTTTGCATCCTTTCTTGAATCATGGATACAGAAGCACAATACAGTCAACCCTCGACTTACGAACGGCCCTAGTTATGAACATTTCGACTTACGAACCGCTCTGATAGAAAAATATAGCCTCGACTTGCAAACTTTGCTTCGAGTTATGAACCGGAAAAAAACGCGCGGGAGGCGGGGAAAGCGCGAAATTTGAACTTTCAAAGTGTTCTGTTGAAAAAGTGTCTGTTCCCTCCTTCCCTCCCTCTTTTCTTTCCTTTTTTTTAAACCTAAGTCATCTTAGGTTAAAAGAAAAAAAGAAAAAATTCTGCCCCTAGTGGTAGGAACGGATTAACCGGCTTTGCATTAGTTCCTATGGGAACTAATGCTTCGACTTACAAACCGCCCCTCGACCTAAGAACCAAAAACAGCCGGAACGGATTAATTGGTTTTCAATGCATTCCTATGGGAAATGCTGATTCGACTTACGAACTTTTCGACTTAAGAACGTCCTTCCGGAACGGATTAAGTTCGTAAGTCGAGGGTTGACTGTATCTCACATAAAACATTGATGTTTTATGAAGAACATAATTCAAGTGATCTCAAGAGGTTTAACAATTTATTTTAACTTTTGTCAGCCATGGAAAGAAAGATAATAAGAACTTTGCCCCTTATTAATCAGTATTCTTATTCAGACCTATAGGGCACACCAGGAATCCATAATCAACACAGTGGTTAGACCATCAGATTATGTTTGACTCAAGCCCCACTCAGCCATGAAGCTGAGTAGGTATACCTGAGTCCAGCCAATGGAAAGTAACTTACTGAAATAAGAAATGAGGAATAAATATGGGGTGAGGGAGAAATGTGGGTTGGTCCTTGAAGTCCTCGGTGGAAAACTGGAAGATGAATGCAATAAATTCTTATAGACAAGTTTCCTTTATAGTCATATCTATGAGGTTCAATGTTAACTTTTTAATTGGATACTGTTGTTTTGTTTTTCCTTGGGTTGTTGTTGCTGTTTTGTTGTTTGTTTCGGGTTTTTTGTTTTGTTCTTGAAGCTTCTGTGCTTGCACAGCCATTTGAAATGGCTTGGTGGACTTTCCTGTTAGTGGTCATAATAATCTATCTAACTGTGTTTCAGGCTGTCGTCTTTCCCAGCATGAGGGATAAATGCTCTGTAATACTGTGCCTGGGACACCCACTATGCATAATACTTTTTAAGCAGTTCAGCATTTGTAGCAAGACCCAACTTGAGGAAGCCTAGTAGATGCTCTCAGTCCTAGAGAGAGAGGCCTAGAAGGAACCAGAGATCCCTCTAGAGTGAAACCTTTTAACTCAGTTTCTCAGACAAATGTATATGACAAATCTAAATATTTCCGTACTTTTAATATTATACTTGCCATGAATATGAAAATAATCATCTTCAGTTTCCTGGAGGACAATGTTATCAGGGGCTACCAGTACTGAAGCTTTGCCCTCAGTGTGGTGCTGTTCTTAGGGCTAGGCCAAGTGTTCAGGAAGTTTCAGGAAGTCTGCTATTCTATGTACCTGGAATGTTCACCTTCATATGTTGAAAGATATGTCCACTCCAAACTAATCAAAAGAAAATCTGAGTGCTTTTAATAACATGCTGAAAGAGATCGCGACACTTGTGGCAAAATGTCAGAAACTGACGTGGATGGTGGTGAACTTTGAGAACCTGGATATAGTGTGGACTTGAAATCTTGCATGCACTCGACACTTAATTCAGAGGGACTCAGGATTGAGTTGCATCATGTATTGGTCTGGAAAAACGCTCTGGAATGTGATTCAATCATTTCTGTTGGGGGAGGGGGGGGGTTCAAATCTTCATGCTTTTGCATTTACCACCAGTGATGGTAGGTTGACAGCACAGAAAATATAAGGCAAGGGAAACCTGATAGTTTAAGAGTGAGAGCCTCATATTGCTGGAAAAACCTCAGTAGCCTGGCTTTATTAACATGTGGTTGGATTTGCAATAAACGGGTCAGGAAGAATTTTCACTCCCATTGACTATAATAAGCTGTCAGTTACACACTAAGTTTTCTGCAAGGTCATGTAAATTGTCTTTTGGTTTTCTTTTCTTTTCTTTTATGAAGTGGATGCCACAGCCATTAGAGCTCAATAGTCAGATTCCTAAATGTACCACAAAATCAGTTATTTCCATTTGAAAAAGATCCATACACCAGATGGCACCCATACAATTTATTGTACAGCTTTGACCAGAAATTCCTAATGATAAACTGTTTGTGAGAGCAAGAGAGACTTGAAAATAGGCCGTCCTGAGTCAAATTTTATAGACCGTCCTCGTGAATTTTAGATTTAGGAAGCTCAATACCAGCACAGTATGTTGTCAGTCTGCAATTACAAACGGACTTGTTGAGTGACAGATAAATTATTCTGCTAAAGGGTATGGGATATGAACAATTCCTTTCTAGCATTAATGCTTTCTTGCAGGAGCAAGACTACTGAGGTACAACAAGAAGCAAGTTACTCTACACTAGAACATTTAGGTCATTTAAAATATTTCAATCAATCTGAGCATTGCATTGAAGTATTCACTTCCTACTTGTGTAGCACCTGAAATCTGAGCGCCACACATATTTTCCAATAAATAAAAAGCACACTAAAAGCTTTAATGCAAAGAACATCTGGTGATTTAAGTTACCCCTTTAATACTAATTTTAACAACTCCCAAATGTGGATAGAAATACTACTTTATACTTTGTTTAAAGTTCATTTCCTGTCCCTAGGATGTTTATTGACCCTTTAATGCTGGCCATTTCCACTTTTCACTTCTCCTGTGAGTCTTACGCTAGTTTTCATTGACTTCATTCCATTCTTGACCTCTTTTCCCCTCAAGAAAATTAAACACAGCCCAAGACATGTTGGACACCAATTAGTTTTACAGCTTCTCTTACCTCCCCTCCTTCTGCATTCTTTAGTTCATTCAGTCCACCCATAATGTTACATATCAAACCTCCCTGAAAAGAACAAGCATGACCTGCTGCAAAATATACATGTAATTAAAAAGGCTTTGGGATAAACGGGGGGGGGGGGGGGGGATCCATCTGGGATTTTTTTTAAAGTATTTTTTCCCTTTCTTTAAAAATGCACAGTATAATAAAAAACAAAGCTGTGCACTGCAGGAAGCAATATTAAACCTATTGTTTAAAAAAGTTCGACCACAAAAGTGATCTGTCATTTTTTAAAAAAAAGAAGGGAAAAGGCATGTTTTTATCTATAATGGAACCCTGCAAAATGATAAGAAAACAGAAGTATTTACTATGGTAAATCCTGGCCATATGAGCAAGTGCAGTCCAATATTGTGCAAGTGGACTTCTGTTTTCACAGTAGAACTTTGTCTTGTATTTTCCCCCTTCTCCCTTCCGTGCAACATTAGCTCTGCTCCAAAACTTCTCCTAGTCATCCAGACTAGGAGTCATGTGAGCTGCTGTTGAAGACAACTGGAGAAATCCACTGCATCAATGATTCCTGGACAGTGTTGGATACAACTCTTCGACAGCCAACTCCTTAGAGTAGAAATCCTAATGGATAACCCAATAAATTGCACAGCGATGGTCTATCTAAATTATTGTAATAATTAGCATGCTGTGCAGTGGGACAGAAATAATGTTTTATTTAATCTGGTTGCAAATTTAGAGCAATTCCACAGATTTTAACAGTGCTTAGAGAAGAGGGAGAAGAATCTTTGGTTGGCATGCTAAAATGTGTCACTACTTATTACATCACCCAGTTACCTATTCATATGCAGCATTCTTTGAATTCAAGCATTGCAGTTCCCCATTTAAAAATGCACACAGAACAACAACACAACAACAACAACAAGAAGAGCAAAACAATGTCTATGGAAAGGAGAATGAAATGCATTGCATTAGCCAAAACTTCATACAAAACTGTTAAATCTGGAGAAACATGCAAGAAAATGTGTATACATGGGGGCTTTTTTAAAAATTGCAAACTTATTAGCAAAAGTATGATGCAACCAGAAGAATTGACAAATAGCAAATGGTGAGACGCTGAAATTAAAGTATTCATCCCTCCCTTGTGCTCTTCCTGATTTATCCAACAAAATACACTTCTTGAGCTGTCATTTTGGAAGTTCTAAATGCAGAATTTTGCAGTCACAGAATTTCTGCAATCTGATTCTTCTACATTGCATGAGGACTGCAAACTGAAATGAACATTCTCTATCCTAGCTTTCACTTAAATCAGTGGGCTAACTTCTAAATTAATGAGCTTCCTCATATCTTGGTGGACTGTTTGCTTGGGGCCTTCAAATCATTTACACCAGAGGGAAAAGGAAAAACAAATCTGCTTGAATACCTTAGCATGATTTCTAATGCTAAAACGTACCCATGAGTTCTTCTAGTTACAGCCCTTTTCTGTTCACCCACCTCCTCTTTCTTTTTCTTCAGGTCAAAATGCTCATGTTCATAGTTCATCCGAAACAGAACAACAATACTTTTAGCAGGATGATGAATTGAATCTGCCCCACCTTCCAGGAAAATGCAACCCAAATAATTATTCTGGTTGATATGACGCATCACAGTGTTCTAAAATGTTACATTCTATGCTGCTGTGCTCTGATATGGAAATGGAAGACCATTACTCTTTCAACAACAGACATCAAGTATTTAGTTTGTAGAAATTAAAAGAGTGGCAACAGTATTCCTGTGGGAGACAGTTTTGTCTGGACATAATCCTACAACAACAAAAAGTGAAAAGAAATGTGAATTCATAGCAATATTAAAATATCATAAAAACTTTTCATTCGTGTTTAATACTTATCACTGTAGCAATCTGGGGAAGGAAATAATTAAATAGTGAGAGTCTGATGAGAAAAAGATATTATAGGAAAGAAAGCTGGCCTCTTAATATGAAATAAGGTAGGATGTTTTAATGCTTCACAATTTGCAATGCAATTAGATAATTATGTGCTGCAAAACAAGAATACACTATCTCACATTAACCGTTACATATATTATACATGGAATTGCTTGCCTCAGGATATGCAGCAGATTCTTAAAACCCTGCAAATCCTGATGGATTTATACATAATGGTATAATAAGAAGCTACCTATTGTAAGCAATAGAATAATATGAATGAAGGTTTGTGGAACAGTATTTAAATTAAAAATTCTGGTTCAGAATGTCCTGTAAGTTAAAACATGAAAAATTATACAGCACATTTTGTATGAGAGAGAGGTTTAGAGGAAGGGGATACAGTAATCAGTAGCTACCAGTTGTGATAGCTATACATTCCCTCCTGTACCAGACACAGTATGCCTCTCAGTGTAGTAGTTGTTTGTTTGTTTATTATGCCACCTTTCTACCCATAGGGAACTCAAGGTGACCCATAGTCAGTTAAAGCAACATCATAAACACAACTAAAACCACAATAAAATAAAGCATTTAAAAATAAGTAAACAAATAATATTTTTGTGCTGGTGTCCTGCTTGTGGACTTCTTGTGGACAATTGAATGGTCACTTTGTCAATAGGATGCAGACCTGATAGGCCTTTGATCGGATCTAACATGGTTCCTCTTATGTTTATAGATACTCTGATTTAAATTACTTAAATTTGTGGTCCTCAACTTTGGATCTTGAAGTGTTATTGGACTTCAGCTCCTAAAAGCACCAATCAACATGGCCAATTATCAGGTATTCTGGGAGTTGTAGTTCAAAACATCAGGAGCAAAAAAGGTTGAGGACCACTGTTTTAAATTACCTAACTTCATCCATATGGGGAAGATAAAAGTTGTGTTAGGAATATAATGGCAGGACCTTCTTATTGCAATCCCCAAAGTAGGTGTTGTGCTGTAGACCTCTGAAGAGAGAGGCAGTCTTTGCCTAATTAGAGGAAACAGAGGATTCCAATTATTAATGGATAGACAGAGTATTTGGCCCTCTTTTCATGGAACCACACCCTGGAGAGCATCCCTTCCTTTTCAGGCCATCATGAAGCTGAAGGAACTGTCAAGACTGACATTGGAGATTACTGTTCTTGGCCGCTATTCACCAAACAGCCTGTGCTCTTCTTGTGTTTCTGCTTCTTGGTACATGGTTCATGACGGTATGTAGAGTGACCTTTGGTTTGAGGGCTCATTTACAATCCCGTTCTTGCTTCAAAGTTTGCATCAATTTCTCCTTTTCTTCTCTTTTTCAGCCTTCAGGATTTTTCAACACCCTTCAAATGTTCTTCAGTCTACTTCACTTGCCTGTGCTTCCCATTCACTGCCTCAGTCATCTTTTGATTTTTTGGCTGCAATCTCCATTTTGATTGATGAGGGAACCAAGCTATAGAAAATAGGTTGAAACATCAACAACGATGCAGAAAACAGCCGTAACTTGAGACAACAAGACGAAGGCTTCAGAAGAAAGTGCAAAAGCAGGGTTACAACTGAACATTAGGAAGACCAAAAAGACTATTAAAAAATTACATGACTTTTACACTGACAATGAAGAAATCCAAATTGTTAAAGATCTTCCAATTGCTATGTGTGAAGCCTTTCTTTCACTTTCTAAAATTGTATTCTAAATTTTTTTTCATAAAAGCATTTTCTTCTCTGAAAAGTTGCATTTAGGATTCTGGGCCTACTTCTGTCATCTCCTACTTTGGTTCTTTCTCTCTCTCTCTTTTCTTTACTACAGAATTAGTCTTTTCTTCTCTGGTTTCAGCTCACAGTTCTTCTGGTTCATGGTTAGCTGAGCTTTATCATGCAAAACTGTTCTTCATCATCTTTATATTCTTCGAGGATGTTACTCAAATGATACTTCAGCACTATGGCTTTTTTAAAATATTAACTCTTCATGGTTTAATCCCACAAGATGATGAATGCATCTCGGCCTGATACCACCATTCTACCTTGTGTGACCCTGCTAGAAGTTCAGACTAATAACTGAGTCTAGCTTTGTGACAATATTGACTTTAGCTTCCTTGACACAATCAGATACCCTCACCATGCTAAGGCGGCAAAAACTGAGGCTTTATGAATTAGCATAACTGTCTTCAGCAGTCCTCACATGGGAATGGGTACCTCCCTGCTTTGGCAGTCTATGGCATCTCATACAGCTAAAAAGTATAAGATTGCCACAACTACTGAGGCTGTGATTCGCTAATAAAACCTGTCTCAGTGGCTGAAAGTTATGGGTATAAAAGAAGGGTCCTGTGTGTACTTCACCCAATCTCATGGTTTTGTCCCAGCTTTCATGTTTCTCTTCTTTGTGTTACTTTGAATTTGCAACGTGTTCTGTTTAAAACCCATACTTTGGTATGTATATAGCCCATGGACTTAATTATACTTGGTCATTTTCTTCTTTTGCACCCTTTCCGAACTGTTTTCCGTTTCTCTGCACCATGATAAACCACTCCCTCTTGGAATATTATGCTTACCGTTTGTTCCATTAATACTTAATACTGAGTGCAATACCACTTAGCTCATTGCCAAGCAAAGGTTTCCTTAAGGAACACTGGAAGTAGTTTGTCCCTTTAGCCCTTTCAACCCTCAGGGGTGCCCTGTAAATTCTGGGAGCCCCCATTCCAGATCCATTTTGGGCAGAAGGGACGGTGGTGGTAAAGTCTACTTTGCAAGGCTAGTGTTTGATCCTGGAAGCCACCTTTGCCACAGCTGGGGTACTGGAAATTGGAACATGGGGTGACTGGCTTGGACAGCCTCCATTTGTTTGCTCTTTCCCATGCTTTAGACATGTTTGACATCAGAAGCTACAGTGGCTGTTAAGGGGAGCTTTCCTACCTTGTTGCCTTCTGTGTACTGCAGGGGCAGGTTTATCTCTGCTAATAATATTTGTTTTACGTGTCTACAGAACGTGTGATTTCATTGAAGCTTGAAATGAATTTAGACAATACCGTAATGTTGCACTCACACAGAACACAATAGTTTATTTTTAGCAATCTGCAGACTTCCCAACTCAGAAAACGAACTTCTTCCTCTGTCAGGACATTTCCACATAGGATGTGATCAAGGGATGCTGTGTCCCATTGAAATGAGAAAGCCTGTGACCATCTTGCTTAAAAACAACAACAGCAACAAAAACCATTTCCAGAGGGTTCCAGAAATAGTCCGAGTGACCATGGTGACCCCAGACTCTGTCCTCACTTGTCTTCCTGGCAAGACTTTGTTCCAGTGCCTCGAGAGTTTGTGCTGCTGGGTGACCTTCTGTGCTAGCAATTCTGTTTCTTGCAGCAAGGAAGTCCTCCCTCCTCCTCTTGGCTCCAGTTGAGCTTGCCAGCGTCTCAAGACGGTCAGAAAGAATGGAGAGGGAAATTGAATGTGAACGTAACAGTGTCAGGCAGCACAGGCCTCATCGGGAAGCACAATCTGTGATGTGGGACTCAAGGTGCTTGAACGCATGTTTCCCATAAAAGGGCACATGGCTATGCCCTTCGTCCTCACAGCCGACTCTTCAAAGGACAACGATCTGACTGCTTGAAAGCTCAAATGAAGTATTGAGAAGGTGCTGGAGTGGGGGGGAGGGCGTTTTCGTCATCAAGTTAATTTACAGACTGCAACATTGCTGGATAACATGGTTAAAGTTTGAGGTGGACATAAGAGACTCCTGGGCCTCGCAGAGGTTATCAGGGAAACCGTACAATTTTTTTAGTTGAAGAATGCCTGAAGGGAATGGAGGATAGTGGTTCATTTGGAGAAGGGGGATGGGAAAAGAGTTTTCACAAGAAAAGCCAATCTTAATCCTTCAATTTCTTTGAGAAACAAATGTGTGTGTGTGTGTGTGTGTGTACACACACACACACACACACATGATTCGATATGGCTTACATATGACTAAGGGAAAACATTATCCTATACAGTGTTATATTTTCCAGACATTTCTAAAGTTGCTGTAAAATGTTTCTCTTCCTGTTCATAAGACCACTTCACACACACACACACACATGATTCGATATGGCTTACATATGACTAAGGGAAAACATTATCCTATACAGTGTTATGCTTTCCAGACATTTCTAAAGTTGCTGTAAAATGTTTCTCTTCCTGTTCATAAGACCACTTCGGTGTTTGTTTTTTACTGGTCATAGAGTCAACCCATGACTACATTCTTCATAATTCTTGAAATTATTTATGTAGAATGCAGTGAAACGTCCATGCATATACTGGCTGAAATCCAGTAGTAAACTACAACTAGAGTAGGCTTATTTCAGCATGCATATCAAGGAGAGGGAGGAACAAGTGTTAGCATAGGAGGGTCAGGTTCCACTAGCAAGGAAGTGGAGGGTAATTGAGCACCAATGATGAGGACGTGAGGAGACATTAGGGACAAGGACATAAGGAAACACGAGGGAGCATCCAGGAGTGTGCAGCTGAGTCCTGCCATCCAGGACTCCCTCAAACCTGACCATCAGACATTGGATTTTGGTTTGTTTTTTTTCACTACAGCTCCCAGAATTCACCTGGAATGTTATTACATTTCCAAGAGAAGTCCCATGTTTTTACATCCTCCTCAGATGAGCTGGGAAAGGGCGGGAAAGGAACAGAAAGTTCTTATGCCATGCTGTACAGTAATGTATCTTGCAGTTCTTAGATTATTTTAAGATATTTAAATGAAGCACAACTGGTCGCAGTTTATTTTCCATCATGTTCCTAGAGTTTTTTTATATTGCAAAAAAGGGGAGGGCAATGGCAGGTTTTGTTGTTGTGTGCTGTCAAGTTGCCTCCAACTTAGGGCGACTCTATGAATAAGCAATCTCCAAAATGTCCTGTCCTCAAATGACTGGCTCAGCTCTGTGGCTTCCTTTAGGAAGTCAGTCCGACTCGTATTTGGTCCTCCTCTTTTCTGGGCTGCCTTCCACCTTTCCCCACATTATTGTCTTTCCCAGAGAATCCTGCCTTCTCACAATGTGCCCGAAATAGGGCAGCTTCGGTTTCAACATTTTTGCCTCCAGAGATAGTTCAGGCTTGATTTTATCTCAGCCCCCCACCCCCACCCCCTTGTTTGTCTTTCTGGCAGCCCAGAATATCTGCAAAGTACCATATTGCAAACAAATCAATTTTTTTTCCTGTTAGCCTTCTTAACTGTCCAGCTTTCACACTACATGGTGACTGGAAATATAAGAGTGTGGATGATCTTGGTCTTGATCTCCAATGACACATCCTTATACTTGATGATATTTCCTGATTCCTTCATTGTTGCCCTTGCTAGTCTTCTGATTTCTTGGCTGCAGTCTCCCTTTGGGTTGATAACTGAACCGAGGTATACAAATTTATATCCATTTTAATTTCTTTATTGTCAATGTTCAGTTTGTGCACTTCTTTTGGAATCATGATTTTTGTCCTCTTAATGTTCAACTACAGTCCTGCTTTGACACTTTCTTCTTTCACTTTCCCTAATGGTTGTTAACGATTATCCCCTTATGTGTATGCACATGCTGCTTTGTTTTGCTGCAGAGGAGGAGGATATTTCTTCTATGATGACTATGTGATGTTAGCTGTTAAAGAAAAAAATTGAACTCCACAACATTTTTTCCAGGAAAGGCGAAGGTTGTACAGCAGACAGGAAACATGAATCATTTGTTTGTTGAATGTGTGATGACTTCTTTGATTCTGAGGTAGAAGGACAATCCAGTTAGTTGTGTGTGTGTGTGTGTTTGGTAAACTTCCAAACTGGTAATAAATGAATGAGAAGTAGATTGATTGTAAAACCACTCCCTAATTTCTATGTAACCTCCTTCTCCCAAGAAAAAAAGATGTGGTCACAGAAAAGTCTTTGGATTAGAGTTTGATCTCTGTATGACTTTGGCCTCTGTTTTTACATGGTTTCTGCTGGATTTGTTATGCTCCAGTTTCAACACTGGTACACACTGAGTAATCTGGAAGTTCTCCAACAGCCTGGAGTCTAGCACATTACTCATACAGGCAGGAGCCAGATGGCCACTCCCTGACTAGTCTCATGTTCTGCTACAGATGATCAAAAGGAATAGAAAGAAATACAGAGAGGAGAGAAAATGGTACAGCTTGCCCCCCCCCCCACTCCTGACCACGAACTTTGATCAGAATATAGGCCTAATACCCTACATGTGTTCATGCCAGTGCATGCAGGAAAGAGCTGAGAAAGGTGTGGCCCTCCAAATGTTGCTGGGCCACAGTTCCCATGAGCTATGGGATGAATGACAGGAGTTGCAGTTCAACAACACCTAAAAGTTGCTAACTTCCCTAGCCATTTATTGAGGGATGCAGATCATGTGGTTAGTGTTTGTATGGGTGCAAGGCTGGATTTAGGGATATCAAGCAGCAATGAGGGTAGTAGAATTGGTTGCCAGTGAGAGCTATCTATTCCAAAGATGAAATAATGGAATACTATAAACCTGTTCCTTTCCATGCTCAGTGTTGTGTAGTTTTTTTTAAAAAAAACTTGAGGTGAAATTTTCAATATCAATGCCCATTCAAACAAATCACTGTCAATAATTATGATAAAATCCATGAGTGCCTAATGTGAAGACAAAGCTAAAATGCTCAGTCATTCTTTTTAAGAGACTGCAAGACTTGGGTGATGAAGGGACTTCTAGCTAGCAGTCAGTCTAGCCCAGAATAGACAATCTAATGCCCTCTGTATATTTGGGACACGGCTGGCCCTGCCATGAGGCTGAACAAAGCAGTTACCTCAGGCAACAGGGGTGACAAATCCGCCACTGTTCCTGCTGCCATCCATGTCCACCCCAGGAGGACCTGATGCTCTGGGTTCTTCTTCACATCTGCTTTCTCCATCTTGGAACGTTAGTCAGTAAACAGAATCTGTAGCTTTAACATCTGGACAGGATAATACAGTATTGGGAATTTTCTACATCTCTTCCCATTCCAGGTACTGCAATGGCCAGTCTGATGAACAATCCTAGGGGATTCAAAAATTTGATTTTTTTAAAAAATGATATTTTAATAGTCCAGTAAAGGTATTATGGAATACTGATGTTGGGTCTAAACCATGAGGTAATAGCTTGGAAGAAGTCTCATTACCTGTATGGGAGGAAAAAATCAATGGGTAGCTGTCTAGCAGAAGAAATTTAAAAGCCACAGTATGACAACGCCCTTTGTATGATCAACAAAAATGTCCTCATTTTCTTCTTGAAGGGCACAGCCATGTTAACTTAATAACAGGCACGGCAATATGCAAATGAATACAGACATTTCATTTTAAATGAAATTCCAGACCACCTGCTTCTCTGTCTTTTGTCCTTGGATCCCATCTCTCATTGCAGTCTTCTTGCCACACTGGTATGTTGGGACTGAGGTGAGTCACTACCTCCCTTCCAATTAGTGCTAATAGGATTTACCTATGCATTGTAAATCCACCTATCTATCAATACAGCCTATTGTAAGAAGGGCTCCAATCAGCCCTAGCTATACTTACAGGAGTGCTTGAGGCGATACATTCATGTTTAATCTTAAGAACAGACATTCCAAATGAATTGTTCTCAACAGTTGGAATCCTTTCTTTTTTAAAAAAAAAGATGAGGGGAGTATTCTTACCACTATCCCATTCTTATTCTTTTAAAGCCCTGGTTTTGCTTTGGATGCATCTCAACACACCATTTTTATAACAAACAGCATCAATGCATTTCACTCTTGAAATATTTTTTTTCCACCAACCATTACAAAGGATTAATATCTGTACCAACTTCGTTTATAAGCAACTAGGCTTCTCATCAAGGAGAGCAAACAATATCCATTAGAATTAGTGGCATTCACATCAGCCCTACTCTTCGAAATGACAAGATAAATTACTTTTATTTATCATTAGATCACCCAAGGTATGCTGTAGCATACTTCAAGCATTGTTTCCTCAGCACCTAGTTAGTTTTCTGTTACAGCTCAGAAACCCATAGTAACCAACACCTTTATAAAGAATTTCTCAACTTCTGTCATGAAATGTTATAACACATCATCAGATGTTCTTGAACTTCCATTTCCCTGATGTAACTTTCTCTACCGTGGTAGCCTCCAAATGTGTTCAACGAAAACTCCCAATGGCCATGTTTGCTGGGGTATAGTCTAGCTCAAGAGCACCACATCAGGAAAGGAGTCGCTAAAGAGAACAACTTTGAAATCTAAGTCCAAGGCATATCCTAATCTTTAAAATGTGACAGTGTAATACCTATTGATGGTGGTATCAAATAGCAAATGATTATCATTTTTAATTAATCCTTGTAACCTAAGATTACAAGGACTAAAACGGGGACCTTCATAACATGTTCAGAACACATGTTCTATCACTGAGGACATTTAAAGGGACGAGGGGGGAAAGAACATGATTCATAAAATTATGGAAACTTTGAAGATAGCTTTCACTCTTCTTTATAATATCAGAACTTGGGGTAAACTGGAGAAGTTGATTGGTAGTAGATTATTAACATAGAGCACTTCTTCACCTCCTGCATAATCAGTTATGGTATCCATGGTGGGATGACAGCCGCTATCATACACTGGATCTAATCCAGTTGGATTTCTTGTTGTTGATGATGATGATGCTATTGCTCTTTGTTCTTATTAGCACCCAAATTAAGACTAAACTCAGCATCTCAGTAGAAAAATGCTCATCTCTCATAGCCTCCACTTGATTAGAAATCATAGCTAATGGTATAATTTCATGGATTTGTGGCAAAAAGGAGTTCACTATTACAGAAGACCTGGGGGGGGGGGGGACTCATTTACCCAACTATCTCCCTGGAAGTGAACACTTTATACTGTCTGTCTGTCTGCCACCAATGGGACCCAAGGTGGCTTGGTTTCAATAAAAACCTGCAAAAAAAGGGCTGTATATGTAATGCAAATCCCACAAAGAAGTTAAGTAAGGAACAAGGCATGACTGCGCACAGGATATTCCCCCTGTCCCCTCAAAGCAGCAGATATGGAATAGTCAGTTACTATGGTTGCACCCACAAATCATTCATCCCGGTAAACTCACTGAGATTATTCCTAAGTGGTTTGTTAGGTAAAGCCAATGTAAAGTTTCAGTCTTTTAGGAAAGTATTTAAAGCTCGGGGTCAAGTGACTTGTGGCTTAATCTTTTAATTCCATTGCTCGATAAGATTCTTTGTAGGTTCATTGAACAAGGAATGCAGACTTTTTCTTGTCCCCTAAAGGGAGTTACCCACTGGAACCACTGGGAAATGAGTTGTACTTATAGAAGGGATTTGAACCAATTTGTTTCAATGGCAAGTCTTCTGGGTGGAAAAAAACACACACACACCCTAGCACTTTTGAATTAGCCATTCATGACTTTTCAAACAGGATGCAGACAATACATGTGGAAAGGAAGCTCATAGGAGGTCCAGAATGTTTCTTGTCATTACAGTCCTGAATGGCCATGGCTTTATTTTGTTTCTGGTATTTTTTTTTATTCCCAGGATACATTCTTACCGCCCCTTTTCTCCCTCGTTAGGACTTCCTATTTCTCCAATTTGATAGTCATCTTTATTCTTGTTATCTTCCTCTAGTCTTCTCATCTTGTAGTTCTTTCTCCTTCTTCTTCTTGTGTTCCCACCACTCTTGCTGCAGTTGATGCAATTCTTTTCTATCCAAAGTACACTATCTTCGCGTCATTTTCCCTTCATTTTTTGATAAATGCTCTTTTCCCTTTAATGTTTCCCTCTCTTTCTGGTTATTATAATATAAACCTTTGCCTATCATTAGCTTCCCAGTTTAAGAATGCTGTTATCTGGGTGTGTGGGATTGTTGCCACCTATCTTTGTTTCTCTTCTTCTCCCCACCCCCACCCCCACTGCCACCTTTGGTACTGTCTTATGGTACCTGGCCTTTGTTGCAACAGACCTGTACTGTTTCAGTTAGATGGGGAATATTTTTATTAGGAACAATGGACATGCAGTCACTGGTAAATGTGCTGATGGACCACCTAATCTTCTAAAGTGTTGCAGGGAACTTTAAAGCTTGGATACTCTTACGGAATTTCAGTTGGCCAAAATACATAATACAATTTTTGCTGGTCATAGTGCAAATATTGTGTCTCTAGGGATTTTGTGTTTTGTTTTGTTTTCAGCAACCTTGGCTATTTTTGTTTTTATGTTTTATTCAGGACTCACAACATTGGGGTTACCTTTAAGCAGCACCTACTGAAATTTCTAGGGATAATAACTTTATTCTGTTTTTAAAAATCCCTTAAAACATTGAATACATTCTTAGTTTGCAGCATCTGATTCAGGTGTTCAGGACATGGTTGATTCTTGACTCATTTTTTGTTTCATCCTTTCTGTCAGATCTTTGTTGGTTGATCTGTTTCTTCCTCTTACCACTTGTCCTTCCTTCCTTCCTTCCTTCCTTCCTTCCTTCCTTCCTTCCTTCCTTCCTTCCTTCCTTCCTTCCTTCCTTCCTTCCTTCCTTCCTTCAGATCCACTCATCTGACCCTACAGTACAAAGCATTCTACGTGTTGATAATAATTTTATATTTCTCATTCTTGGTAATATTGTTTCTGGTTGTGTGATTTTCACTTTGAAATACTTTTAATTCATCTACACCATAGTGGCAAATGTCAGGTCATGAGGCTGTATTCAGTCTTCCTGGGCTCCCAATGTGGCCCTTTAGGGCTCCCTTGATGGCCATGGCCATGCCCCTTCCCTATCAGGACACCATCATTTGGTGGCTTCTAAGCTTTTGTGTTACCTTTCAGCTTCTAGAAGGTGAAATGACTTTCCTGGCAGAAAGAGCTTTAAAAAAAATAAATGGTAATATTTTGGGCGCCTCTCTTTTGTCTTTAGTTCTCCCACCTTTGGAATGTGGTATCCAAGAATTTCCTCCAAAATGCAGTAGAGCACTCCAGCAGAAAGTAAGTTCACCACCAGATATAAAGCTCAATATGTTTGAGAAAGAATTCTTGGTCATTCTATGAGTCATAACTTCTAATCTCTGTTGCAGAAAGAAACAATAACATCAGCCTCAAAGGCAAACTATAGAAAGTATAGAAACTCCTGAAATAGAGGAGAAAGGTAGGCAACAGCTGGTCTTACCAGCTCTGTGGTAACTGGATCCTATGGGCCCCAAGCTCCCCTCAGTCTGCCACAGATTGTCTCAATACTCCCATTTTCCTCCCTAACACATCAGGGGGAGGCAATGGTCACCACTTCTGCCACCCCAACATGGACTTTCCTCTCCACTCAGTGAGAAGGAATTCACCAGGATCCAATGGCTCCTAGATTACTGTCAGCAAAATAGTTTGCAATGGCACCAATGTCTTCAGCCACAGAACATGTTCAGGACCTTTGTTTCATGCCTGAATACTAACTCTGGGTATTTGTCAAGCCATGAATCCAGTTCTAAAGCATCCTTCGTTATGCAGTAAGTAAATCATATTCCATCTTGTCAACACACCATGTTTTAATTACAGGTGCCGCAAGTTCACTGAAGCTGACCTGAGAAATGCCTGGATGTATTTGACACACTATCCTATTGCCATGTCTTGGCAGCACCTACAAGAAATGTGTAAGGATAAAGATGAAACAACAAGAAAAAAAACCCACAGGCCCACCGTTAGCAAATAATGTACATAACCAAGAGTTTTTAGCAACCAGCTTGTTTTCTCTTGTAGCAAGGTACAGAGCAGGTTGTTTGTGACTAGATGTTTTCAGCTATCACATTACTGGAAATTTAATTCTCTGTCAAAGGGCTCCAGTTTTTGTTGTCTCCAGTTTTTCTGAGGTTATTCTGGCATTTTTTGGTTGCAGATCTGAAGAGGTCATTCCAGTATTGGCTTCTCCCTAGGGCAGTGATGGCGAATCTATGCAACACGTGCCACAGCTAGCATGCAGAGACCTCTCCATTGGCATGCGAGCCATAAATCATCGGATCGCTACCCCTCCACCCCCCGCAGCCAAAGCTCAGGATCGTAAGCCACCTATCCCTGCTACCTTCCTTGGTTGCAGCACTTGTAAATAACTTCTTTTGAAGATCATAGATAAAGCTGCTTTATTGTTCACTGCTGTAGAAGAGCCCGTGGCAGTTAATCCGGCAGTTAATCCGGTTTGTGAATTGTTACTTCTGCCGGACGTGACTGCAGGCAGGAGGGAAGACTCCAATTAAGGCAGGATGGAAGGTGCGAGAGAGGGACGGGTGATTTCATCAAGCTTTTAAAAATGTAATGAGAGGAAACGGGGTCATAGTGATCTGAAGCAACTGATTGTAGAAAATTTAGGGAGGCAGGGAGGGTGTGTGTGTGTGCACACCAGACTGACTTTCATAAAACCACAAAAAAGGAACCTTCCAAAGTGTGTGTGAGAGTGAATGAGTGAGTGAGAGAGAGACTGACTCATAAAACCATGAAAAAAGGAACCTTCCAAAGTGTGTGTGAGAGTGAATGAGTGAGTGAGAGAGAGACTGACTCATAAAACCATGAAAAAAGGAACCTTCCAAAGTGTGTGTGTGAGTGAATGAGTGAGTGAGAGAGAGACTGACTCATAAAACCACGAAAAAAGGAACCTTCCAAAGTTTGCTTTGACTGCAACACCAAACAAAGGGTCTTACAAACAAAAGACTGTGGCTTTCTTTATTGAGTTAATCCATCTCACGTGCAGTCTTCCTCTTTTCCTACTGCATTGCACTTATTCCTGCATTGCTGCCTTTTCCACTGAGCTTGTCTTCTCATGATGCCACTGTAGTACAATACCCTTTGCTTGGTTATTTTAGCTTCTAGTGGGAGTCCACACTTAATTTGCTTTACTTATCTTTCTGACAAGTCGTGATATCTGTAAATCTCTTTTCCAGCACTACATTTCAAATAAGTGAAATGTGTGTATACACTTTATGTAGTGTATAAAATGTAGGTAAAGACTTTAAAAGTTTGCACTCCTATATATAGCTGCTTTTCTGAGGGTGGCTTACTTTGGAGGAAACAAGTCCAGGATTTCAATGTACTTAATAAGCTTTATAAATAGGGTGCATTTAATTAGATGTCGAGCTAGATAAACACATTGGCAAATCAGCTACCATGTTCTCTAGACTCACAAAGAGAGTATGGCTTAACAAGAAGCTGACGGCATATACCAAGATCCAGGTCTATAGAGCCTGTGTCCTGAGTACACTCCTGTACTGCAGTGAGTCCTGGACCCTTTGTGCATGGCAGGAGAAGAAGTTAAACACATTCCATATGCGCTGTCTCCGATGCATTTTTGGTATCACGTGGCAGGACAAAGTTCCAAATAGTGAAGTCCTGGAACAAGCTGGAATTTTTGCATGTATACATTACTGAAACAGCAATGTCTACATTGGCTTGGGCATGTGATGAGAATGGCTGACGGTCGGATTCCAAAAGATCTCCTGTATGGAGAATTAGTGCAGGGAAATCGCCCCAGAAGGAGACCACAGCTGCGATACAAGGAGATCTGCAAGCAGGATCTGAAGGCCTTAGGAATGGACCTCAACAGATGGGAAACCTTGACATCTGAGCGTTCAGCCTGGAGGCAGGTGGTGCAGCATGGCCTCTCCCAATTTGGAGAGACCTTTGTCCAGCAGGCCGAGGCAAAGAGGCAGTCCCAAAATCAGGGAGCTGGACAGGGGACAGATTGTATTTGTCTTCAGTGTGGAAGGGATTGTCACTCTCGAATTGGCCTTCTCAGCCACACTAGACACTGTTCCAAGACCTCTATTTAGAGCACGCAACCATAGTCTCTCGAGACTGAAGGATGCCTACACATACACAGCAGTAATTTTGTGTTATGCTGTTGGCAACATCATGAGAGAAGAGCTGGTGAAACTGTTGTCTTTGCCTGGAGGAACACAAGGGAGAGATATCGACAATGCTGTGATGGAGGCTTTTTTGTCACAAGACATAAGAGCAGAAAAAGTAGTTTCAGTTACTAGTGATGGGGCACCTTGCATGGTGGGGGTTACATCTGGTTTCATACAGTTCTTTGTTAAAGAAGTAAAACATCCGGTCATTCAGTTTCATTGTATTATACATCGAGAAGCTCTTTGTGCCAGGGAAAACAGCAAAAATTAGACAATATCCTCAGAGATGTCACAAAAATGGTGAATTACATCATGGCTCATGCTCTTAATTTTCGACAGTTTCAAGCACTTCTTGATGGGGTCCAGGCACAGTATAATACGTTACTTAAGTACAATAATGTCCGGTGGGTGAGCAGAGGACGAGTCCTGGAGAGATTTGTAGCCTGCTTGGATGAAATTAGGTTATTTATGACTGAAAAGGAGTAAGAATATCTACAGCTCACTGATATGGCCTGGCTTACCAACCTCATGCTTTTTTACAGATTTTACAGCACACTTCAATATACTGAACAAAAAACTGCAAGGTTTAGGGAAAACAGCAGAAAGGAGGTTTTGTCACATCAGAACATTTGAGAGAAAACTGCAGGTTTTTGAGAGAGAACTTGAAAGTGGGCAGCTGAAATCTAAAAATGCATTTGGAAAATTCTACAACATTTACGGACAATCCTACAAGCCATCAGGAAATCTACAAGGAATTTTCTAGCATTGTAGCAGCTGCAAAGGACAATTTTAGGAACAGATTTTTACAGTTCCATAAGATGGAGACAATCCTGTGTTTTCTTACTTCTCCAGATAAAGCCAAATGTGAAGAACTTGATATTTCCTGCTTACACTGGTTAGATTTTGGAAATCTGGAAATGGAGCTATTGGAATTTCAAGAAAAATCTGGAAAAATAAATTCTATGACCTGCGTGCAACACTGGAGAAGACATAGTGCGAAGGGATGACAAAGGACAGCACAGTTGGTAGTTCTGAAAATGAAATCCTTAAAGTGTGGAATTCTCTGCCAAATAATTTTAAGTCTATGAAAGCACTTGGGATTGCTCTTCTTACTTCGTTTGGGTCATTTTATGCTTGTGAGCAGCTGTTTTCAGCTTTGAATTATATCAAATCTGATGCCAGAAAGAGACTGACAGATGACCTGAGTGATGCATGTGTTGCTCTCAAACTAACGGCATATGAGCCAAGGTTTGACAAATTATCAGCATGCATACAACATCAAAAATCACATTAATTGTGCAAAAGCATGCCAAATTCAAACTTTTACCTAATGCAGTGTTTGCAATCCAAGACACTAGTTTAGGAGTTGTTTAAAGTGTGTTAAGCAAGTTTAGTTTTCTTGTTTATCTTGCTCATACTAATACAGGTTGACTTTTACTTTTACTAATCCAACACCTGTAGAAGCAGGGAAAGGACCTGGAGTAAGGCTTGCCCCATACAATTTCAGTCTGGCATATAATCATATTACAAGTTGAGTATCTCTTATCCAAAAATACATGCACAGAATTATTTTTAAAGTTTGTATAAATTACCCGGCTTCAGGCCATGTGTACAATGTATTACTTTAATAATTTTTTCCATTTACTAGAGCTGATGGGGTTTTTTCAATAAAAAAGTGTTTGTACCTTTGAAAGCTCTGTTATTGTGTATTTATTTGAAGAGAAAATGTGTTGATTAGTTCAAACAACTGTATGAGTTGTTTTTTCTAAACTAAAACCTCAGTATTCAGGTTTAATTGCAGTGTTGGCACTTCGAAAGAAATAATTTGGGTTTGTGTTGCAGTTTGGGCACTCAGGCTCAAAAAGGTTCGCCATCACTGACCTAGGGGAATGGCATTAGTTGTTGCATGTACTGAGAGGTGCTCTCCTGTCCACCCACCCACCCACACACATCAAGAATTGGTTCTCTGAAGTCTCTCTCCCAACACAGATTGCCATCCAATTTTGCCTATCTTCTCTGCCAATAATCCAACAGGTCTACATTGAACAATGAGCTGAAACAATCCAATAGAACAGGAATGAATAAGCTGAGCCAAAACAGTAAGTCTGAGTGTATGGGCTTGTGTGTTACTCCACACTAGTGAGGAACATGATGACTTGAAATGGAAGGGAGAGTTATGAGTAACAAAGCAAATTACAGTCACAAAGTATTTTTTCAAACTGAGGTAATTTCTGATGGTCACTTTGGCAGGGTTTTCCTGATCTTAATCTATCAGACTAAGAAAGAAGGAATACTCCAACTGGGCCTGAGGCCCTAGAGGAAACAAAAATAGCCAGATCTTTATGAGGGAACTGGAATAAACTGGTTGCAGCCATATTTTTGGGCAAGGTGTCTGTTTTCTTATCAGTTTCATGACAGACACTGTCTGTCTGTCACATTCTGATTTACGGTGGCCCCTTTTCAGGGTTTTCCAGGTAGAGGATGCTCAGAAGTGACTTATCATTCCCTTCTTCTGGGGGCACCCTGGGACTGTGCTGCTTGCCTAAAGCTACACAGGCTGGCTCTTCTCCCTGCAGGCAGAGTGGAGAATCAGACTCCTAACCTCTGGCTCCACAGCTAGACAACTAAACCACTGAGTTATCCAGCTAGCTTGGTCAATTTATTTGGTTAATTTAATGTGTATTTATTCTGTTACAGGTGTATATTTTGGTGGGGTTTGGGGGGACTGTTTTGTTTGCTTCTGTTGGGAGGGATGTGGGCCAGGGGGTGTACTTTGTGACTATGCCAATGAGATTGACTCATTGATTGACAGAAGTGTGAGTTCCCACATAGTCCTGATGATGATGATTTTTATTTCTCTTGTATTGTTGCTTGCTTTCAGAGTAGAAGGATTCTCTGTTGCCTTGCCATATTCAGATACTTCCAAATGTATCTGAATCTGAATTTGATAGTTCTAAATATCTGTAATAATAATTCCTAATTCCTCCTATAGATTAGAAAGCAAAAGGCTAGGTTTCTGCTTGCTAGAGGAAAAAGTGAAAACGAAAACCTTTTCTCAGTCATCCTGGAATGATTTCTTGAAGAATGAAACTTAAAGACACACTGGCACTAAGGATAGTGGGGGCAAATAACTCTGTGTCTCCTGATTGGGGTTGCCATGGGTTTCCCTAGTGAGGGGCAACACCTGTAAATGATGTCTGTCTGAATCAATGGAATCTTCTGGTGTCTGTACAGACACCAGAAGATTTTTTTCACGTTGGTTCTCTCCAGTTGAAAGGTGGGCCTAGCTACTTATAAATCCCTGAGCATTTGCTGTTAGGATATGCTCTGGTGCAAGCCTGCACTGTAGCAGTTTTCTCCGTGACCTTTCCTGAACTCTCCACTTACATTTACATTTGGAAGGAGTTCCAAAGTCTGGGAGCAGCAACAGAGAAGGTCTTCTTCTGTGTTCCCAGAAAGCACACCTGTAAGGGTGTGGGACAGAGAGAAAGGCCTCTCCTAATGATCTTAACACCCAAGCAGGCTCATAAAGAGAGATGTGTTCCTTGAGGCAGCTTGGACCCAAGCCATTTAGATATTTATGGGTTAGGGCTTTATAGGTTAGAATCAGCACTTTGAATTGCACCAGGAACAAATCAGCATCCAGTGGAGCCATTATAACAGGGGGGTTAAGTGATCCCTGTGACAAGCCCCAGTTAGCAATCTGGCTGCCATATTTTGGACCCACTGAAGTTTCCAAACACTTTCCAGAGGCAGCCCCATCTAGAGCGTGTTACAGTAATCCAGCTGGGATGTAAATAAGGCATGTGTCGCCAAGGCCAGATCAGACCTGTCCAGGAACAGGCACAGCTGGTGCACTAGTTTTAATTGTGCACATGCACTCCTGGTCATTGCCGAAACCTGGGCATCCAGGTTCAGAGAAGACATGATGGGGAAGAAGACACTTTCCTCCCTAAGAGTTGATGTGCCAGAGAAGGACATGGATGGAATCAGCACTCAGATTGACACTGTCAGCTTGGGCAGTAGCAGTGCTGCTGCTTTGTGGTTGGGAAAGAGAGCACACTGAAGCAGTTGCCTCAGGTGGTACAGTGCAAGGGGGCAGCAAGTATGATTCTCCCTCTTCTCCCTGCTGTCTCCAGTGAACCGCACCATCAGAGTCCTCCAGAATGAGAAAGGCGACTTGTCCCCATTGGGATAGCCCAATGCTGTTTAATATTTATGTGAAGCTGCTTGGGGAGATCATCAAGGTAATTTTGGTGTCATCAATATGCTGATGACATACAACTGTATCTCTCCTTTACCATCTCTGCAGTGGATGCTGTCCAGACGCTCGAGCAATGCCTGGCTTCAGTTCTGGAATAGACCCGGGCTAACAGACTCAAACTGAACCTGGACTAGACTAAGATTTTGTTCCTGGAGGCCCCTCAGACAGATTGGGTGGGATCATCGCTAGACTGGATGGCTTTTCCCTCCCATTTAGGGATCAAGTATGTAATCTAGGCATTCTTCTGGACCTGGCTCTTTCCTGGGATTCCCAGATCACAGCTGTGTCCAGATCAGCCTTTAACCAGCTGAGGCTTATCACCCAATTCTGCCTGTACCTCGATGAGGGTTCCCTCAGGACATTGGTGCAAGCACTGGTCATCTCTCAGACCAACCACTGCAGTGCTCTCTATGTGGGGCTTTGCTTGAAGCTGACACAGAGATTACAGTGTGTCCAGAATGTGGCTGCCAGACTGGTGACTGGTTTGAGCAAATTTGAGCATATCACTCCACTTCTAGTTTGCCTCCACATGTTACCCATTGTGTCCCAGATCAGGTTCAAGGTTCTGACACTTACGTATTAAGCTTTTGACAGTTTGGGACCACATTAGTTGTCAGAGCGTCTGATCCTAAAGTCATCTGCCCAACCCACCAGATCCTCCCAGACCAGGCTCCTCTGTGTTGCTACCCTGAGAGAGGCCCGAAAGTCTTCTACTAGTGGCAGGGCCTTCTCCGTGGTGGCTCCAACTTTATGGAATCGGCTCCTGGAGGAGCTATGCCTGGCTCCCTCCCTTCTGTCATTCAGAAAAAAACTTAAGAAATTTCTCTTGAAGGAGGCCTTTCATACAGACCTGGGATGATATCTTCTTTACCTCTAGTCTTGCTGCTTTTATAAATTCTTCTGGTGCCATCGGGTTTTCATACAGTTAGCGTTGTTAATTTAGATTTTTCTTGTACAGTACTTTGTTTTAACTTGTTGTTAGACTGCCCAGAATAATGCTTTTGCACTAATGGAGTGGTATACAAACAAATAAACAACAGCACCTCTGCATGTTTCCCCACATGCTGCCATGTATACCAGAGAAGGAAGAAATACAGTGGTATAGCTCATATTATTATTTTTTAATCTATCCCAGATTTTAAAATATTCTATAGGAGCCAAGTCATGATGGGAAACGGTGGCATGTCAGCAGCATTGGGTGGTGAGCCTAGAGGGCAGCTGTTTCTTGCCTCAAATGGCAGAACAGCTTGGCCCACCGCTGCAATGCAGCCATAGATACGATGGCTCAGTATAAAGATCTAGGCGGTGCCCTGCCACTGAGAGAGGCTGGCCCAGCGAAATTCCAGTGAAATTAGATCCTAGCCAGCAGCATTCGGGAACTGCACTGTGTGTTCCATTTTTTTATTTAACATTCTTTATCTTTTGGCTTTTGGAAATCCGTACTCATAGTAATGCCTGTAAGGATTGTCCTCCTGCTACTATTTTGTTATGTTGTTAGCGTAGCCAAGCTGTGATGAACCCTACCCAGCTCGTCATTAAATTACAAGGCATGTCTCCTCATAATGGTCTGAAATTGGTGAAATATTGTCTGGCGACAAGGTCACATTACTTAATTTTGGGAGACGAGAATCCGGGATTTGTAAAAAGACAGCTAATGCTAAGTATGGAGGCTAATGAGAAAGCTGCTGGCATATTACATCTTCCTATTTAGTTCTTTGAGAGGATTTCATATCATAATTATGGGTCAGTAGAAAGGAAATCACTGCCTCTGTGACACAGGCTTGCTCTTGAATTATTAACACTGAGGTGAATTGCAGCTCTAAAGGTTCCTCAAAAGAAGAAAAGGCAGCCCAGCTTTGCAACAAACCTCATTCTGATGGCTGCAGCTCTGTGCTGGCAACTGACAAGAAAAACCACAAGCTTGCCTCATAATCATAATCAGTGCTTACCCCCAGAATCCAAGCAAATTAGATTAAATGCCAAATCAAGGTTCCAGTCAAATGCTTTAAAGAAAACAGAAGGAAGGAGCATTCCAGAAGAATGCTTGAAATGCCCAAATGTGACTCCCTAGTTCCCTCCTCGTCTACCCTTGGCTTCTTTAAACAGCAAAAGGTATTATAGGGGAGAGGAAGGAGTAATTTTCTGGTAAAGAAGATCACTGAGGCCTTCCAGATGTTGTTTTTGACCTTCAGCTCCCATCAGCCCTAAGTAACATTGCTAGTGGCGAGGAATTATGGGAGTTGCAATCCAAAAACATCTGGCCACTCTAGGTATAGACTGAGGGCCTGTCCAGACTAGCCATTTTTTGTATGGGGTGGATCGGGCTACAGAGGGTCGGGGGGGGGGGGGGGGCAATGTGCCATTGGACATGCTTTTTTGGTCCAAACAGCAAACAACCCCTTCTAGCCTCATTAACTGTCAATTACGCTCTTCTTCTGATCTTCTGCAGAGGGTCAGGGGATGTGAATTCTTTTTATGTTACTCTTCTCTCCCTCTGTCAGTGCTTTTCCATTTTCTCCCTTCCCCATTCCTTGCTTCCCTTCCCTCCTTCCCTCTATTCCATTGGAATCTGCAGCCACAGTGGCAGAGGCTGCTGGAGGCTATCTTTCAGCTAAACAGGCTAAAGAATGAGCATGCAAAGAAGAATGCATGCCCTTGTCGGGCCCGAAAGGAGTGCAACAGCTCTTAAAGGGGAAGGATGTCTCAATGTAAGTAGAAACACATGCTGACACAATATTTTTTTAAATCCAAATTAAAGTTTATAGTTAAGTTAATCACCCCCCTCTCTCTCTTACACACACACATACACACAGAGTCAGACCACACACATTCCCTAGAACAGCCCTTAAACGAGTACTCTGGGACTGCAATCCTATATCCACTTAGCTGGCTATAATCCCCACAAATCTCAAATGGATTTACTCCTGAGTAGAGTTGTATAGAATTGCACTGTTAAAATGCAATTTAAGATTAATCAAACACCAAGCAAAAGCCTGTAAATCCTTTTTCCCCCCAGATCTATTTAAATTCTGGATTGAAACTTCTTTGTCTTTCATGTCAAAAATCTTTCTACTCAAATAATTCTTTCTCCTAAATTCATAACTGTCATAATCAAGCTTTCTTTGATTAAACAGAGTCACATTTACATAAAATTTTGAAGAAAATAGATGCATCATGTAGCCAAAACATTTATAAAGCGAAACATATACAGTAGTTAAGACAGTATGGGTTCATTTGTGCTAGCTCTTTTGGAGCAAGCTGGTGTGGTCTAAAAAGGGTTGCTTGAAGTTGGGTGGAGATGTGATGTGCTATTCGGTGCAATCCTCACATCCATATGGACCTCAAGCAGCCCTATTTAGTTCATCTTCTTTGTTCTCCTGTCAGTTTCCAACATCGTGAAGTGGCTTAATAAGTGAGCCACTTCAGGATATCAGCAAATGGAACACTTCCCCTGCTCCTTGGTGTATGTACAAGGAAAATGAAATTAACTTTTTAAAAACGCAGCTAGACCATCGCTGATGCACTGCATCACTTAAATTAAATTTTAAAAAATACATTTCTTTGCTTTGTCTGAAGCGCCAAATAAGAAACTGCCCATAATGATTTCTTGGTCTATTCCCAAGTATCACATGCATTGGGAAGAGACCAAACTACAGCAAACCTATCTGTACAAAAAAAAGTGGAAACCCCTGACAAAGGCTCAGAAATGTGCAGGTAGGCATGCTCTGGGGATGGATTAACTTGCTTTAGCAATTATGTTGTCTGATTGCCAGAAGAAAGAATGAACCAATCTGTCTCTGCAGCACATCAAACAGTAGGACAGATGCCTGTGATAAAACCCTATTTTATGATACATTTTTGGAGCTGATCCAGAACATTTTGCTGCCTGGCTCCAGACAAAGTACCATAGGCTTGTGTTGTTTTGGCTTCTGAGGCAACCCACAGTTCCCTCTTTCATTCCATCTTATTACTGTAAAAATTGTAAAACAATAATAAATAGAATGCATAACAATTGGCTGCCATTTCATGGTACCCAAAATTAGCTACCTGAAATAGTTACCTTCCTCTACCTAATGGTAGGGCCAACCATGTTCCACAAAGGAACTGTGATCAGCATTTACTCCCAAACAGATAGGAGAAGCGGTGTGTAAATGTCAGGAGAAGATTTTTGCCTTATACCAACACTGACAACAAATTAGCATGCACAAATTTTGTTAAATTCAAGGAGTGCTTGGCACACACTGAGTGTCTTGCCAGTGGCTGTTTCCTTGAAAGTGTTACATGCATTAGAATAGAGAGAGAGAGACTGCATTTTAGGAAGCGATTATGCAAGTATTTTGGTTCGTTTTTGTGAAATACTCCAAAAGGACCCCATTAAACACCTTGTAAACTTTCTTGTTAAAAGGAGGAAAATAAAATAAAATCCACTTTCCTCCCTTTTCATTGAAAGATACTGCAGCCTCTCGACGATGTACCATTTCCCAGTGGCTTCAATTTAATGTTTTCCCTTGTTTTATGGCAATGTAAATTTAAAGCTGAAAATCATAACCTCCTGTTCTCGTACCTCATGTTTTGACTACGGCATCCTTTCAAAAGAAAGAAAGAATTTTGTAATTCTACATGCACTCTTCTGGTACTGCAAATGGTGTGCCACTGATGCTCACCCTAAAGGGTAGGCTTGATCTGGAAACTTTCACATAGTATACAACACAAGTCACATGATGTTCCTCATCCTGTCTCTGTTGTAGTTATTTCTTACAGTTCTAGCTGGTCCATTGTTTTTGTCAGCAGATATGGAAGCTGGTGTTAGGATTACGGATAATCACTAACAGATATCTTTAGTGAAGCAAAAGTTTTGTTAAAGTAAAATACAAACCCAACTGAGGGAAAAAGAAAGCAGGATCTGCTAACTTTAGCCACACGATAGAGCTACTTCAGCTACTAAAGTAGAGAGAGGAAGGAAGAGATGTATTAGTATTAGGCATCCTTCAGTCTCGAAAGACTATGGTAACGTGCTCTGTATGGAGGACTTGGAACAGCGTCTAGTGTGGCTGAGAAGGCCAATTCGAGAGTGACAATCCCTTCCACACTGAAGACAAATACAATCTGTCCCCTGTCCAGCTCCCTGATTTTGCTGCTTCCGTGACTGCCTCTTTGCCTCGGTCTGCTGGACAAGGGTCTCTTCAAATTGGGAGAGGTCGTGATGCAACGCCTGCCTCCAGGCTGAACGCTCCGATGTCAGGGTTTCCCATCTGTTGAGGTCCATTCCTAAGGCCTTCAGATCCCGCTTGCAGATGTCCTTGTATCGCAGCTGTGGTCTCCCTCTGGGGCGATTTCTCTCCAATAATTCTCCATACAGGAGATCTTTTGGAATCCGACCATCAGCCATTCTCACGACATGCCCAAGCCAACGTAGACGTCGCTGTTTCAGTAATGTATACATGCTAAAAATTCCAGCTCGTTCTAGGACTACTCTGTTTGGAACTTTGTCCTGCCAGGTGATACCAAAAATGCGTCGGAGGCAACACATATGGAAGGTGTTCAGCTTCCTCTCCTGCCGTGCACAAAGGGTCCAGGACTCAATGCAGTACAGGAGTGTGCTCAGGACACAGGCTCTATAGACCTGGATCTTGGTATATGTCGTCAGCTTCTTATTGAGCCATACTCTCTTTGTGAGTCTAGAGAACATGGTAGCTGCTTTGCCAATGCGTTTATCCAGCTCGACATCTAGAGAGAGAGTGTCAGAGATCGTTGAGCCAAGGTACACAAAGTCATGAACAACCTCCAATTCTTGTGTGGAAATGGTAATAGAGGGAGGCGAGTCCACGCCCTGGCCCATGACTTGTGTTTTCTTCAGGCTGATTGTTAGTCCAAAGTCTTGGCAGGCCTTGCTAAAACGATTCATGAGTTGTTGGAGGTCTTGAGCAGAGTGGGCAACAATGGCTGCATCATCGGCGAAGAGGAAGTCCCGCATGCATTTCAGATGGACTTTGGTCTTCGCTCTCAATCTAGAGAGATTAAAGAGCTTTCCGTCTGATCTAGTCCGGAGATAGACACCTTCTGTTGCAGTTCCAAAGGCGTGCTTCAGCATGACAGCAAAAAAGATCCCAAAAAGGGTTGGTGCGAGGACACAGCCCTGTTTCACTCCGCTTCGGATGTCAAAGGGATCTGATGTTGAACCATCAAAAACTACAGTGCCCTTCATTCCCTCATGGAAGGACCTGATGATGTTAAGGAGTCGAGGTGGACATCCAATCTTGGGAAGTATTTTAAAAAGGCCATCCCTGCTAACCAAATCAAAGGCCTTTGTGAGATCTATGAAGGCGACAAAGAGTGGCTGTTGTTGTTCCCTGCATTTCTCCTGCAACTGTCTGAGGGAGAATACCATGTCAGTGGTGGATCTATTAGCTCGAAATCCACACTGTGATTCTGGATAGACTCTGTCTGCAAGCACCTGGAGCCTCTTCAGCACAACACGGGCAAGCAGCTTCTCTACAACGCTGAGAAGAGAGATGCCACGGTAGTTATTGCAGTCGCCCCTGTCTCCTTTGTTCTTGTACAATGTGACGATGTTTGCATCCTTCATGTCCTGTGGTACTCCACCTTCCCTCCAGCAAAGACAAAAGATTTCATACAGCTCGGTAGTGATGGTCTCTTTACAGCACTTCAGCACTTCAACAGGGATGTTATCCTTTCCAGGTGCCTTGCCGGAGGCGAGGGAATCCAAGGCCGTTTTTATTTCTGCTAAGGTTGGTTCTCTGTCCAACTCTTCCAAGACAGGCAGGCACTCAATGTTATTTAATGCTTCTTCGGTTACTACATTCTCTCTGGAATATAGCTCAGAGTAGTGCTGCACCCAGCGGTCCATCTGCTGTGCTCGGTCCTGGATGATCACGCCTGTAGCAGACTTCAAGGGAGCAGATTTCTTCTGTATTGGACCTAAAGCCTGCCTGATACCGTCATACATTCCTTTGATGTTACCTGTGTCGGCTGCTATCTGTATCTGAGAGCAGAGCTGAAGCCAATAATCGTTGGAACATCTCCTGGCAGCCTGTTGGACTTGGCTACGAGCAGCTCGAAGAGCTTGCAAGTTATACTCGCTAGGACAGGCTTTGTATGCTGCTAGAGCTCTCCTCTTATCCTCGATGGCTGGCATCAGCTCCTCCGAATGGGCTTCAAACCAGTCGGCCGTCTTTTTGGTCTTCTTGCCAAATGTGGACAAGGCGGTGTTATACACAGCGTTCTTGAAATGTTCCCATCGTTCAGGTCCATTTGCATCAGCCGGGGCTGGAAGGGTTTCGTCAAGCGCTTGGGCAAATTCCTCCACTTTTCTTTGATCGCGAGTCTTGCTGATGTCAATACTTGGTCTTCCTTCCTTTTTCGTGTGATATAATCTCTTTGTTCACAGTTTTACTCTACTACACACCAGGGAGTGATCAGTATCACAATCAGCACTCTGGTAGCTGCATGTGATCGTAATACTAGGAAGGCTAGAACGTCTAGTGAGGATCAAATCGAGCTGATGCCAATGCTTCGATCTTGGATGTCTCCAGGAAACTCTGTGTTGAGGCTTTGTATTAAAGAATGTGTTGCTGACGCAAAGACCATAATAACAGCAAAACTCCAGCAAGCATTGGCCATTTTCGTTCATCTTTCCAATGCCAAAACGGCCTAGACAAGTGGGCCAGGAATTGTGATCAGCGCCAACTCTAGCGTTAAAGTCTCCGAGAATGAACAGTGCCTCTCTTTCAGGGACTTTTTTGATAGTAGCTGCCAGATCGTCGTAGAATTTGTCTTTCACTTCTGTAGTGGATGACAGTGTTGGTGCATATGCACTAATGAGGGTGACCGGTCCCGCTGATGAGTGGAGCTGCAGAGACAGGATTCTTTCACTCCCCACAGTAGGTGGAACAATGGATCTCAGCAGAGTATTTCTGACTGCAAAGCCAACACCATATTCCCTGGTCTCATTCAATGGTTTTCCCTGCCAGAAGAATGAGAAGTTTTTTTCTTTGACAGATCCTGAGTCTGGCAATCTCGTCTCTTGCAGGGCAACAATGTCCATCTGCAGTCTACTCAGTTCCATGTCGATGACAGCTGTCTTGCGCACATCGTCTATTTCCTGCAGGTCGTCAGAAAAGCCGTGGTCAGAAAAGCCAGGGGTCATTGTCCGTACATTCCAGGTGCCCAGCTTTAGGGCAGAAGTTTTCTTATGATTGTTGCATGGTGCAGGGTTATCGATCTGCTTGTCGGCTTTCACCCTAAACCCCACGCACCCCGTGAGGTTAACAGACCGTGGCGAGGTAGCACCTTACTGGCTGGGGGCTGCCCAGCTTAAGGCGGGCGGTATCTACCTAGTGAGGTGCAATGGCCTCTCCCACCGTCAGAAGTAGCCCCTGGCGTCATGCTCTACGCCAATTGAGCAAAGACTTATAACCAGTAACTGCTACTTCCCGTGTTGTTTCGACGCTGTATGCGAAGCTGGAGTGTCCTCTCCAGAGCACGAAGCCTGGGTAAAATAATATGGAGGATAGGCTGTTACCCAAACAGCAAATCCCCCCTCTCTACGTCACTGAGATAGTCCAGTGGAAAGGCAAGAGCCAATACAACTGGTTCCAGCGACGTCGCAGGAGTTGCCAGAACGACACGAACTGCCTCCGGGACTCCGGCTCCGGATTTTGCCTCGAGGTTAACTCCTGAAGCCTTTTCCATCAGTGGATATAGCCACAAGGCAGTGGAGGTTTGAAATTGGAGTTTTCCTTCTCCTAGATGGGCTGCCTTCCAGGGCTGATGAGCCCCACCTACCCGGCAAGGAAGAGATGTACAAGTGGAGGAAAACCTGGAAATGTTGGTATACAAGTCAAAGAAGCAGCATAGCAAAATTCTCCAGGAAACCCTAACTAGGGGTCTTTCAGATGTATGTAGTACTGTATTCCTTCTGTTTGTAGAGTACACTGATATCATCAGAAATTTCCCCTGCTTCCAGATAATGTATCTCCTGTCTTGCTTTGGTTTTTGCTTTTCTCCATCATGAATTCCCACACCTTGTTGTCCCTCACAAAACCAAAACATATTTTGTGTAGCACTTTGCACTGAGGTGTGCTAGTGGAATGTAGTGCTGTGGCATTTCTCATATCCAGTGATGTCTGTGGTAGGAGCATCCCTATCAGAAGCATTTGTACTATTACCACCGAATATCACTGCAAGGAAAGGGGGATGGAAAGTAGTGAACGTGTCTCACAAGGAAGGTGCCATATGGCAGAGAAAGAGAGGGCGAGATGGGAAATAGAGAAAAACAGGTTAATCAGAGTCCAGGAAGATGATGGGCATCACGTTGGGAATGCGGAAGTAATGAGAAGCATCAATTACCATAATGCATAATGGGAAAGAATAGAAGCAAAGGGAAGCAAAGTGTGATATGTGGAATTTTTTTTGAAGACCCCTGACAGTCCTTACCTCTGCTGCTTGTCTGTGGTGCACAGTCACTCAGGCTAGCACGGCTGCCTCTTTCTTCACTTCCAAAAAGGTCCCGTCATTCTGTGTGACTTTGGAAAGAAGTGGTTCCCAAATATGGCTCTCCAGATGTTGGGCATTTGACTCCCAAAATCCTCAGTCAGAAAGACTAATTGGCAGGGATGCCACTTTTGTAAAGGATTATGAGGGATAGCTCTCAGAACATGGACACAGACAACGAAAACCCTTAGCCCAGTCATGGCGGGCAATCAGTGTTCTGCCAGTGTTGTAAGAATCAGCACGTTCAGGATGCTGGAGAGGGGGTTAGTGTAGACATTGCTATCCTTTAAATCTAGCATTAGAGCCCAGAATGTACTCAAATTCTCTTTTAAACTCTGCAAACAGTAAGATTTGATGTGTGGATTTCCTATAGGTTGAGCTGAGTTGCCACACTTCTTGCCGGAATAAGATTTACACAATTGTGGGGATTTTTTATTTTTGTTCCTATAAAGCTTTGGTGAAGTAAGGTGTTAATAACACCTTTCACCATGGAGAGCATTCAAAGTTTAAATTTAACCTTTATCGTAATCCAGTCTCAAAATTTCAACAGATATTCCTGAGTGCACTGATCAGAAGTTCTGTTTCTGTATGTATAGGATTTCATTCTGGGGCCATTTGGGAAAAGAATAATTTGCTTCTGCCTCTTTTCTCTGTAACTAATTAACCAGAATATCAGCATTCAGTTGCAAAAATCTGTCTGTTTTAGGTTTTTATTGCTGTAACAGAATTGGGGAGGCAGAGGTAAGTCCAACATAGTTTTCATAATGACAGCAATATTAATAGTAACAATAATAATGGCTTAGATAGTAAGACAGGTAACCTTTGGAAAGTTCACAAAAGGGGATGCTCCTGTCCCGTCTTCCCTGCTGGATTTGTCATCCTCAATCTCACATTATTCAAGAAGGCGCCATCCTCCTTCCGGAAAGGCTGATAGCAAGGTTCAGGTTGCTGTAGGGGACAGGAGACCTTCCTTCCACAAACTTCCTTGAAGTTAACTGACCATAGAATCTGAGCCAAAATCCACATCAGCGACAGTCTCTTGAATATGTTCGTCTCCCAAAGGAAATTTTCAGCAACATTATTTACTGTTTATAAAGGACCAAATAAAGCCCCCCTCCCTGCCTCTCCAAATAATGTATGGTTCTCAGTGGTGGTGTCCTTAATTCATGACTGCGAAACGGTCCAACCTCTGCACGCTTATTTCTTTTGCGCAGGACTTCAGCCTTGGCCTCTTTCAAGGCTGGAGAATTTGGGGCTCTCAAGATGTTTTAGACTACAACTTTCTGGACTCCCGACCATTCTTCACACTCACTCAGTGCTTTGGGGAGTTCAAACATCTGGACAGCCAGATCTCCCCACCCCTTGCCATATGTTGAATAACAGCTAGTTGCTCATATTGTCTCCCATCCAAAATAAATAAATAAATAAATAATTACAATGTACATGTGCAGTACCAGCATATTTTTTATGTTTCCTTTGGCTCTTAACCAAAATAAAAGATGGCAGCTGAAATTCTTTTCCAATTGCTGACTAAATTTCCCTCTGCTCCAGCTTTCTGATAAGCCTAGGCTATCTCACATGGATGTCACTTTGTCTAGGACTGCAGATGTCTGTGGTATGCAAACATCCACATACAATAATGTTATCCCAGCTTACTTTCTCTTAGGAAAAAAAAAGTTGGCAGAGGCAGGCTGGAGACTTCTAGAGGCTGTGGAATTTCCTGCCAAATCAAGACTGTTTTAAGGAAACCGAGGGCTCAGAACAAACCGTGTGCTTTTATTTTTAAGGGTCGGGTTTGCAAAAGTTATTTACATCTACAAAAACAATTTGACTTTAAAAAAAATTCGAGAGAGTTAGAGTCAGGCTTGCTTTCATGTATTTATTTAGACAAACTATATTTCATTTTGATTGTCCTGGAGCTACAAAGCCTTGTTACAGACCAGCGAGCCCTTCTCAGCCTTTGTTAGGCTGTGGGTGTTGGTAATGTAAACACACTGCTGTAGGTCCTTTTTTCTCTCTCTCTTAAAGGACCAATCGCATGATGCTGTCCTGCATGCTGAATGGGAAACCCCCTTGGAAAGCCTTTGCAGGGCCCTTGGTATCGTTTTACCGTGACCGGAGAAACAGGAATGAACTGGCTAAATAAACAAGTAGTAAATTTAACCTATCTTCAGCTGCAGGCGAAATCTTAAGCAGTGTCTTTTTGCTAACCTAGTTATAATTATGACTCATATGTTTCCTACTTTAAGAAAGGTCATTATAGGAAAGACAGAAGAAGAAGAAGAAATGCAACAAGAGCAAAAAGAGAAAAGAAAAGAAATTTATCTTCAATAACTTCTGGAGTGTCTATATTGAGCGCCTGAAGCTAACTATCTGGTATTAAAGAAAACCACGTGGGATTGTGGTAATGGAAAATGGAGGAGTTTTGAAAGCAGGTCAGTTTCTTTTATTCCAGAGGCAGCGGAAGAAAAGCACTAGAATTTGACATCCAAGAAGCTGTACTCTCAACTGTTGATACGCACAGAAATGAGCTCTTTCGTTTTGCTTTATTTGTTGATCTCCAGCTTCAGATGCTTTGCCTAGAATTATTAGTTACAAAAAGAGAAAAATATAAGTTCACATATAAACTCTGTGGTAGGGCTTAGCAGTAAAATACATTTAAGGGCAGCTCGCATTCCCCCTTACAGTTGCAGCTCTCCCCTACCCCCAAATACAGCTGCAGGCTCCCAGTATGAATATATTCTAGTTGAAAAATTCAGCAAGCAAAAGCAACATTAACTGTTTTATGGAGTACTGTTCCAAAACTTTATCCCATGAGAATTTTGACCATTCTGCTACAATTTGATAGCAAAGAAATTCCATTTAAAAAGAATTTCAAGAAAGGAGAATTATTTAGATCGATAGATAGATAGATAGACAGACAGACAGACAGACAGACAGACAGACAGACAGATAGATAGATAGATAGATAGATAGATAGATAGATAGATAGATAGATAGATATTAATCTATTTAAATTAATTTTACCCCGCCTTTCTCATTAAAAAAGACCCTAGGTGGCTTACATCATTAAAAGACAGCATTTAAAGCTAACAACAGTGAGTTTACAAATACTAGATCGAACAAATACCACACTTAAAAATGTTAAACAAAAAACAACACCCAAAACACATTCAAAGCAGTAAAGCACAACCATCCATTTAAAAAAATCTACTCAGGCAGCCAAGTCACTGAAGGAAAGCTTGCCTGAAGAGAAAGATCTTTGCCTGCATGCAGAAAGACAGCAAAGATGGGGCCAGTCTGGCCTCCTGTGGGAGGGAGTTCCAAAGTCTCAGAGCAGCAACAGAGGAGGCCCTCTCCCATGTCCAAACTTGTGAAAGTGGCAGGAACGAGAGAAAGGCCTCTATTGGAGAAATTCTTTTGACCAAGATTCAGAATTCTTTTGCTTACCTCGTTTCTGTGGTTTCTGAGATAAGTGCATATGTTTGTATGGTATTGCACTGTACAGCCCACCTCAGAGGCAGGTGGTGTCAGCCCCCCAGATTCCTACACTCCACGTAAATCCCAGGAGATATATCATCATGTGACTCCATGGAGTGGGGCAGGTCCACAGGGCTTTTTCAGAGAAGCAAGGGTGGGCAAGCAGAGAAGCCATTGAATGATGAAGTGACGTGTAAGAAAAAGGAAAAACGAATGACGTGACCTCTGCCACCTAGCAATATTACAAGAAAACTACCAAAGGAAATTCTAAAGGGCCCTAAACATGAGGCAGAAAAATGGAAGCTTCTCTCACGGGGAACTAAAACATCTAGGAAACTGGAGGATAACCATGGCAGAGCACTGGCTTCCATTTTACCCAGAACTCGGGAAAACACTGCCTTCCCTTATTCTAACTACAAGACTTAAAAGAGGGAAGGAGCTGTATTATGAGCATCTGCAGCAGAGAAACATGCCTGTCTGCTGCCTCGGATATGTTGCCTTTGGAATGCCTGTAGAAGGGGCTGAATCCTGAAAAATGACACTTAGTGCTGAACTCAGCCTTCTCGGAAGACTCCCCCCCCCCCCCCGAGAAAGTTTCTGAGATTTTATTTTGGATTACTAGTAGAGATGGGGACAAACCGCGAAAATTGTGGTTTGTCTTGGTTTGTGGATCATCAAGGTTGACAACCCACGAATTTACCCCCGGTGATCTGATGAACCACAAATCAATTTGGGTCTTTTTAAACTGTCACCCCACCCCCAGAGAGTGCCCCCATCCCCTTCCCACTGCCCTGTCACTTCCCAACCCTTACTTTATCCTGCTGCCTCCTCCTGCCTCCGCCGGAACAGAAGTTAGGCTGCTGAAATGGAGCAGCCTAGCTTCCGTTCCATTGCAAATGGGGGGGGGGGGCGAATATTCCCTTCAGTCAGGCTTCCTCTCTCTGCCTATGCCCATGTGGATCAGCTGATCTTCACAGGCATAGGCAGAAAGACAAATGGACGAATATAAAGGGTGTATATTCATCCCTTTGTATTCGTGGGGGTCTCCAGATCTCACAAATAGGAAGGAACGAATATCCAATGAATCAACGATATGCAACAAATATCACAATTCATTTATATATTCATCTCCATGTCTAATTACTAGCCTAGAAATAGAGGGATACTTTTGCATAATTATTTCCAAAAAATTTCCACCTTCTTCACCATGATGCCCTACATTGACATTAAGTAGAGGAAGCAAAAAGGCTGCCAGCTCAGTGGCTGCTGTTTATGGGACTTGCAGAGGCAGTGCAATAAATAAATAAATAAATAAATAAATAAATAAATAAATAAATAAATAAATAAATAAATAAATAAATAAAAACTCTACCAAATGCTGCAGGTGGTGGTAGTGGTGAAAAACAAGAACAAAGCCCCTCTACAACCACTACTAATAAGGAGCCAGGTGTCTGAGGATGTTATCTGATAATTTCTCTTTCCAACTGAGAAATTCAGTGAGATCTTCCCTCCCCATTAGTCTTATCAAAAACAAGGATAAGGTTAGGCCTCATCTTGAGTATTGTTTCCAGTTCTGGACACCACACTTCAAGAAGGATGTGGACAAATTGGAACAAGTTCAGAGGAGGGCAACAAGTGAGGGGAGATATACTTGAAATACATAAAAGGTAGTCATACAGAGGAGGGGCAGGATATGTTCTCAATCAGCCCAAAGTGCAGGGCACATAACAATGGGCTAAAGTTACAGGAAACCAGATTTCAGCTGAATATCAGCTGTTGGAGCAGTACAACAATGGAACCAATTACCTCAGAAGGTGGTGAGCACTCCAACACTGGAGCCATTCAAGAGAAATCTAGACAGCCATCTGTCACATCTCTTTTGATTTGGATTCCTGAATTGAGCAGGAATTTGGACTTGATGGTCTTATAGGCCCCTTCCAACTCCATTATTCTATGAATCTTAATTCCCAGAACAGGTATTTGGTACACAATAAAATTAGAACAATTGTGTGAACATTCTCTTTGCTTATTCCATCTGGATCCATTTGTCCCATTTATACAGATTCTTAGCAGTTCATGCACCTGGCAGACTCTTCTCCAGAAAAACCTAATCACTTTCTACATACATCTTAAGAAGTGACTGCAATCAACAAAACCTTGTGCAAAATATGGCTTGCAAGACCAAAATCCTGTTGCCCTACATGATCGCAAAAGGGCAGTTGTGCATGCGACAACAGCTGTTTTCTGGCCCTTCCTTTACACAACTGGTCATTCCCCAGTTGCTCATCTGATTGTATGATCAGGTGTGCCATGGTCAGCCCTGGACATGCCAAAAAGAGAGAGAAGCGCTTCATCTAATATCCTTATATGCATGTCAAACATCAATAGGATTTTTGTCATAGTCTTTAAGATGCTGCAAAATTCTTGGTTGGTTTTGCTGCAACAAACTCACATGACTGTTAGTCTGGAAATTTCCACATTATATCTGTCAGTAAGGGACAACCCTTGATTGTGTGCAAAGCAGACGTATAAGATTAGGATGCTTTAAATACCACAAGGGAAAGAAACATGAAACCGAGCAAATCCTGCTTAACTTTTGCACTGCCACATGAAGGAATAAAAAGAACTGAGAATAATTTCTCCATTGTTCTGATCTGAATAATGTATGCAAGATGACTCCACCAATCCTTTATGAGCTATCTTACTCTGAAGTTATTCATCATCACGGTGCCAAGCTGTACTACTAACTACTGGAGCAGAAGGTTGATCAAAATGGTTAAAAGAGTTGTTGTTTAAAGCCTTTTGGATGGTGACTTTGAAAAGACAGTCCAACATCATGTGAACAGCTTTCCATTGATCCAACAGAACTTTCCCCACCTCATGTCTCTCTCACCCAGTCCATTGCCTGTCATAGAAGGAGTGTTGCTATATCTCAGGTACCAACTGAATTGCTAATGTTTCTCCAGGTCTTCTGTCTAGCAAACAAATCTAAGAGTGAGCAGATGCTGGAGGAGGATAGTTTACTTTTATCATGTATGGTGGTTTTAAAACTTTGGTGTTGGTCTCTTCCCGATTTCCAACTGGCCCATTGCAGAAGCACATGAATATTGTGCACGTTTAATTGTTGAGGTGGTAGTGCAGGAAATCCACATTATCTCCTTCTTTCTCATACACATGTACAGATACACATTGGCCAAAATCCAGTAGGCGTGAATTGATGCCAACAGAAGCTGATGATAACATTAGCTGGTACCAATAAAATGTAATTTAAATTAATTAAAAACTTCCTATTTCCCTGTTGGCTGAATAGCTCAGTGGTTTAGGTATCTGGCTGCAGAGCCAGAGGTTGGGCATTTGATTCCCCACAGTGCATCCCAGAATAGCCAGCCTGTGTGGCCTTGGATAAGCTGCACAATCCCAGGACACCCACAGAGGAAGGGTATGAAAAAACACTTCTGGGTACTGTCTACCTGAAAAATTCTGAAAAGGGTTGCCATAAGTCAAAATTGACTTGATGGCACATCATCATCATTTATCTCCCTGTTTAGGGTTTGAAGCTTCCTAGGGCTTCCTTCTGCTCTGGAGAAGGCTTTACAAACCTCAGGATGTTGAATGGCAGAGGGAGCCTTTTATCACCAAAAACTGATGCTGGATTGCCAGTGGCAGTCCTGACTCTGGCAGCAGTGACCTGATGGTGATTTTGGAAAATTTAAAATTCCTCCCCCATCCTGTGGCACCCAAAGGCTTCCCCAGGCAAAAGGGGACCCTAGGGAGCCTTGGAAGGTAAAACAGGGGAAGAGAAAGCTTTTAATTAATTTTAATTAAATTTTAACAGTGCCAACTGCTGAAGTCATCAGCTTCTGCTGATGTAAATTTACACTAACTTGTGCCCATTATGTGTATGTGTGTGTACTATGTGTGAGTATACATAGTATACTAATTATTTTGCAATTGTGACACAAGGGCCCATCCCTGGGAAGCCCATGCAGAGAATTTGCCAACAGTTCAGAGCAGATTCTGAGGGCTTAACAAAGCACTGCAGAGGGGATGGAGATGTCTTTTCCTTTGGAAGGGTTAATTGGACACAATCCAGTATGTCAGTCACTGGGCCTTCTAGAGAATTTCAACTTGCTTCCTTTAATTAGAACTCAGCCGCATAAGGTCTTCTGCGGTTTGCAAATGGACTGTGTTGACAAAGAGGAATATACGACAAGAGTCCCATTTATGTTCCCCAGTGCAAGTCAGACATGCCTCTCCTCTCACTCTTCTCGTTCTCTCTTCTCGTGGCTCTGATGCCAGCCTGCCCCTTGGCTGCTTTCCCAGAAATGACGTGGCACCAAAAGTCAATTCCAGAGAACCCAATTATCAAATTAATTAAGCTTTTGTGCCACCTCACAGAAAGCAGTTATTTCTGTCCCAGGACATTTAGAAAGAATGGCCCACATTTCTCTTTCAAATAGTAACGTGAAGGGGGAGGAGAGGAGGGTGCTTTTTCCTCCTCCTTTCAAACTCTGATGATGAGAAAGTCCAAGAAAAGACAATTTTCTCCTTTTTCTCAGTAATATATTACCTGGAACAAAGTGATTTGTGTATGCACAGGCAGCCTATTTGAGAAATATGACATCTACCAATATTTGCCAACTCAGTAGTAGAAAGCATTCCATCTTTTATACTGATAGATATTTTATACAATCACTGTTGTCCTGAATCTCTTTTCACCTTTATTATGCTTAAGAAGAAAGTACTTTCTCCTACTTTTTATTTCTTACCATATTTGAAAAAGAAGAAAACTACTTTAAACCAAAATGCCCAGAAATGCAACATAATAACTGTAAGAATCAAGTCATACAGCTGTCCAAGAACTAAAACAGGTTCACTTGCATCTAATATTTGGACTTGAAAGGACATGATTGATTGTACTCATTGGGTGAAATCCTGTTGCCCAGTTACACAAGTGGAATAACTTTTAGTTGTGAATTGCCTAAAAGAAGAAGTTTCTACATATATTATCTATTGCATAATGAATTACACTTCTCAGCATGCAACAGATAATGTCTATGGAGATTTTTTAACTTACAGCAATTCATGTCTAAAAGTTACACCATTTGTGTAGTTGCACAACAGGATTTTCACCATTGTGCTCTTTCTTTCCTTTAATTTATGATTGTTGCACAGAACTGAACTAGAAAATGCTTTAAATAATCACTGGACCTTATTGTTCTCCCACAAGAAAATCATTTTGGGGAACTATAAAAAAAAATCTTTCAGGAAAGGCACAGAAGATGACAACTACTAAAGCAAAACTTCCAAGTCACACAAAAATAATCTGGAATGTGATGAAAACAAACTAAGATGCTGCTTTACAGGGCATATTTCAAAATAGGCTTGGCCCAGCATACTTAAAGAGAACATCTCTTACCCTCAGAAAAACATCATGTTTTGAGATCAGCACACAGGAATTTATTTCATGTCTCTCTGTTCAGGAAAGGTCAGAAGGGAACTGCACAGTAGTGCCTTTTCAGCTGTCATTCCATACTGACCGAGATTTACAGAACACAATCATTCTATTGTTTAAGCATGTCAATAAAAAAATATTTCTTTCCTCACAAAGCCAGAATCCAGCAGGGGACATGCGACCATCAGCACAATTGAGAAGAGCTGATCTAATCTCCTCACTGTAGCCCCGCCCTTCAACTCCCAAAGCAGTGGAGGGCTGAGAAAATTTTCAGAGCTGGCTTTCAGCTAACATGGATGGTGGGGATAAGAAGGCAAGAACATGCTGTTGTGCTGTCACTGCAACACCAGGGCAATGCCAGATGACTCAAGCTGGTCTTCAAGTTCAGTTGTGGCGTCATCGTAGATACCTGCTGCCGGATTTTCTTTGCTCTATTTGATAATAGGTATAAATATTGATTATCTAAATGCAATATACAATTTTTTTTCATAGATTGTGTCTGATTACAAATAATTCATTGACCACATCGCAGAAAGTCTGAAAAAATGGGGCTAAAACTAAACTATTTTCCACTTGGATGCCATCTGATCAGATGTGGTCCAAACATATGCACTCATAGAAAGAAAGAAAGAAAAAATAAATAGACTGATTTGGACTTGTTTTCTGCTTGGCCCAGATTCTTCAATCGGTACAGAAGCAGCAGCCTGGAGGTGACTGTGGAGAAGTGACCAGCTGTGGATAGGGCACTGGGGGAGGCACCCATGTTATCTAAGAATAACCATTTCCACTAGCTACTCATGTCTAACTCTGGACATTGGCAAACATCTTTCCAAATTTTTCCTTTTCAAGCTCACTTTTCACAAGCTGGCTCTTAAAATCAATTCTCCAAAAAAAAAAAAAAAATCTTCCAGTTTATGACTCTGGGATAGGTAAAAGTAAAGGTAAAGGTTCCCCTTGACATTTAGTCCAGTCGTGTCCGACTCTAGGGGGCGGTGCTCATCCCCGTTTCCAAGCCATAGAGCCAGCGTTTGTCCGTAGACAGTTTCCGTGGTCACGTGGCCAGTGTGACTAGACACGGAACGCTGTTACCTTCCCACTATGGTGGTACCTATTTATCTACTCGCATTTTTACATGCTTTCGAACTGCTAGGTTGGCAGGAGCTGGGACAAGCGACGGGAGCTCACTCCGCCGCGTGGATTCGATCTTACGACTGCTGGTCTTCCGACTTTGCAACACAGAGGCTTCTGCGGTTTAACCTGCAGCGCCACCACGTCCCTTGACTCTGGGATATTGTACTTCAAAACAGCAGGAAATGACCTGATATTGCTGCACAGTATTGTGCCCACATTGCCAACAGGAAAAAGGATGCCGAGCTTTACATAGCAAAGGGCAGCCTGAATGTTAACAACACCAGTGGCAGCAGTCAAGATAGTCTACAGGATACTTTCTTGTGCTCACTACCATTCACAAAGTGACACCAAGCAAGGGAAATTCTCAGAAGCTGAATCCTTTTTTCATCAGTTAACCACTTTTCACCCAAACACAAAGCAATTGTCAGGGTCCCCCCCCCCCCCGACAAGTTCTCTAGGTATCTATTGCTTGGGGAACAAAGAAGTCCAAATGCCTAGAACGAATGTCTTTCAGATCAACTGTGTGCACTGAAGTACTTCTCTGTACATCTGCAAGGTACAAGGATTGTTAATCTCAATGGAATTTATATGAATTTGGAGTACCTCTGCCCCATGCAACCTGGTGCACAGCACTCTCAGCCATCTGTATTGAAAAGGAAGTCTCGTTTAGATTTCTTTCTTGCACTATTAAGAACCAATATTCTTTTATGTTCAGCAGTGCAGCACAGCGCATCCAAATTTAGATGCAAGGCTGAAGGAAAGGTATAGATATTTGTTGCAAAACTTAGTTTTAAATAAATCTCAGGTGTATCCAGTAAAACCTGTCTTTTGACTCTGTCTCTGTAACCTTTCATTTCCCTCAACTCTCCAAATATCTCTCTTCTCTGCCATGGAAGGTGCAACAACGAATCTACTTTGCAAAACTCTTGCTTTCAAGCCTGTTCCATGCATGCTCAATATCAGGGGTCCTCAAACTTTTTAAACAGGGGGCCAGTTCATTGTCCCTCAGACTGTTGGGGGGGGGGGGCGGACTATAATTTGAAAAAAAATATGAACGAATGGATCAAGTAAAAAAAAAAAAAGGACCCGAGTCCTTTTTTTTTACTTGATAGGGGTGATTTTTTTTTCTTAAATAGAAAGTTATTATAAATCAATGATTGTAATGTTAATAAGTGATTAAATGGAGGATGGAATTTTATTTCAATGGCAAAAGTGGGTTTAAAAAATAAAAATGTATTATCTTTTTTGCTGTCTAAAATTGAAATACATTAAATTATAAAAAGGTATAGAAAGGCTTGATTCTAGATGCTATGATAAAGAATGTAGTAGATATTAAATCACGAATTCAATACAAAGAAATTTGTTTCTACTAGTTTCCAAAATTGGCCTAATTTTATTCCTTGAAATCCTGTTCTGGTAATCCAATGAAGAGAATATTAGTACAACTTTTGCTGATATACCAGCCAACACTTTAAAGCATTCACCCAAGAATAAAGAAATGCACAAATACATATTCGCTAGAAAACCCTATTAAACTGGGTGGTGATGGAATTGTGTGCTAAATAGAGAAAAGCCTATTTATACATAAAACAAAAACAAAAAATAGCAAAGTTTTTTGGGGAGGATTTTTGCAAATGCTGATGCAAATTGTCCCCAATTTCTTCAATCCTTCGTGTAATTGTAGGTCCTGAAAGACTCACTGTACTAAATAAATCAGCCTTCTCTGGACACATTTCTTTGGCAACAGAAAGAAGGCATTCAGTGGTGGGGCAGAGGTCAATGAGGCAGTGGTGCAGCAGTGGGCGTTCCCCCCCCATGCAGACTCTGCATTGCAGAGTCACGCAGCCACAGGAAGGTGAGGGCCCCCTTCTTCTCCCCTAAACACACTTACCTGCTGTTCTCCCTTCTCTTCTGTCTTGTCTTCTGACTTCTTGTTTCCTTCTCCTCATGGGCAGCAGCGGGAGTGTGACACTCCGCAGCCGTCGGAGGAGGAAAGCGCACGGGATGGCATCAGCGTTATAATCCCGCGAGCTTTCCTCCTCCGACGGCTGCGGAAGAGTCGCGCGAGAAGGAGATTCTCCTTCTCGTGCGAGCAACCACTATACCACCAAGAATCGTCCGCCAGGCCGGATAAAAAGACAAGGTGGGCCGGATGTGCCCCGCGGGCCGTAGTTTGAGGACCCCTGCTCAACATGATAAGAAATCACTGTTTCTCTCTTTTGAAAGGCTACTTATTTGAGGACCAGTATTTCAGCTGCTACAGCCTGGATTCTTTCCAAATAAAAAAGTGGGTGGGGGCAAACTGTTCTTTTTCAAGATAAGCAAGTTTGGTCTTTTCAATTTATATGATCTATTTTGAATCTGGGGACATTTATGGTAACTGTTTTCTGAAGAGGGGAACCGTTTTACATTTAAAAATCATAACTCAAAAACCCTTTGCCCAAACATAATTCCCCCCTCCCCCAATTTATTAGATGTATTTTAAATCTAGGGTTGTTCCAGGCTGCCTATTACTGAATGGAGGGGAATAGTTGCAATTTTAAAAACTCATAACCCAAACTTCCTGTGTTTAAACCTCGTCAAATTTAGCACAGAGCAAGAGCAGACTGTCTGCTACATCTGTGCCAGATTAGGTGCTGATCTGAAGCTCAGTTTAAACGTATTTTTTTTGTTTAGGTTGCCCCCATTTTTAGAATTGCCTTATAGAACGTTGATCTCCATTTCCAGCACAAGATCCATATGGGCTAATTTTTAACATCAAGACAACATTTTACTATTTTGACTTGTGTTTTGTAGAACCAAAAAGTGACACCTATATTAGCATAGGAAATCCTTAAAATAGTATTCCCTGCTTTTTCCTCCAGAAAAAATACTGATGCCTTAAACTGATTCCTAGAACAGAAATTATAACACACAACCTGAGCTAAACTGAATATGAGGTATTTTAGCACACTATGGCCAAATGCTGTTGAGGTTTTAAATGCACACTCAATGGCTATTTGCAACTAATTGATGGGATGCCTGGCATGTGCCAGGTGGATTCTGGGCATAAGTTCAGGAACACAGCTAAACACATAACTGGCATGCTCCTAGTACCTTGTCAGCTAGCCACAGCAACTCAGGATGTGCATGGTGACAATTTTTGTACGCATTTCATTTTGAGTTCTTTCAAGAGAGGCTCCTTCACATATTTCTTTTTTGTGTAAATACAGTCTCATCCCTAACAGCAATTTACATTCTTCTTCTTAAGCATATTTAAAATAGCCAGCCAATATATTAATGAGCTTATTTTCTCTACGGTATTATATATAGCCAACAACTTGTTTTTCTTGCAAAAACTCTGGCCTCAGGACAATCAACTATTCTGAAAGCAAATGTCTTCACACTTCAAAGCAATGCTGAAGCACGCCTTTGGAACTGCAGCAGAAGGTGTCTATCTCCGGACTAGATCAGATGGAAAGCTCTTTAATCTCTCTAGACTGAGAGCGAAGACCAAAGTCCAGATGAAATGCATGCGGGACTTCCTCTTCGCCGATGATGCAGTTGTTGTTGCCCATTCTGCTGAAGACCTCCAACAACTCATGAATCGTTTTAGCAAAGTCTGCCAAGACTTTGGATTAACAATCAGCCTGAAGAAAACACAAGTCATGGGCCAGGGCGTGGACTCACCTCCGTCTGTTACCATCTCCACACAAGAATTGGAGGTTGTTCATGACTTTGTGTACCTTGGCTCAACGATCTCTGACACTCTCTCCCTAGATGTCGAGCTGGATAAACGCATTGGCAAAGCAGCTACCATGTTCTCTAGACTCACAAAGATAGTATGGCTTAATAAGAAGCTGACGGCATATACCAAGATCCAGGTCTATAGATCCTGTGTCCTGAGTACACTCCTGTACTGCAGTGAGACCTGGACCCTTTGTGCACGGCAGGAGAGGAAGCTGAACATGTTCCATATGTGTTGTCTCCGACACATTTTTGGTATCACCTGACAGGACAAAGTTCCAAATAAAGTAGTCCTAGAACGAGCTGGAATTTTTTAGCATGTATACATTACTGAAACAGCGACATCTACATTGGCTCAGGCATGTCGTGAGAATGGCTGATGTTCAGATTCCAAAAGATCTCCTGTATGGAGAATTAGTGCAGGGAAAGCACCCCAGAGGGAGACCACAGCTGTGATACAAGGAGATCTGCAAGCAGGATCCGAAGGCCTTAGGAATGGACCTCAACAGATGGGAAACCTTGACATCTGAGCGTTCAGCCTGGAGGCAGGCGGTGCATCATGACCTCTCCCATTTTGAAGAGACCCTTGTCCAGCAGGCCGAGGCAAATAGGCAATCCCAAAACCAGCAAAATCAGGGAGCTGGACAGGGGACAGATTGTATTTGTCTTCAGTGTGGAAGGAACTGTCACTCTCGAATTGGCCTTCTCAGCCACACTAGATGCTGTTCCAAGTCCTCCATACAGAGCACGTTACCATAGTCTCTCGAGACTGAAGGATGCCTAATCTAATCTAATCACACTTCAAAGATAGCACACCAGCTACTGTGTATCAGTCAATGGTCTTAAAGTAATGTCTCAGTTCAGAGACTCTAAACTTTTCACACTGGATTTTACTTCAGGCAACATAGGATGAAGGGCCTTTGCCCATCTCTGTAGACCCGTGTTTCCCAACCTGGGGGTCGTGACCCCCAAGGCAGTCACAAAATGTTTTCTGGGGGATCACGGATCACCTTATATGTGTTATAACCTTTGTTTAATAATTTCTTCCTTGACCTTTCAGAGCAAGATATTAAAGTTAGCGTGTATGTGTATGTATGAGAAACAGGCCCTTTGGGGGAAGAAAGCAGCCTGTACTTTCTGAGAAGGAATGACTTTATCCCGTTAAAAATGTATTTTTATGCAAATGTGAAGGAGGGTCGCAGATTACTTAGCTGTTATAAAAGGGGATCATGACTCAAAAAAGATTGGGAACCTCACTGCTGTAGATAAAGGATTGCCAAACGCCTCATGCATCTTCTAGTGTGTTGTGCCAAAGTTTCTAATGCCTGTGTGGCTGGGAATAACATCAAAAAAATGAGACAGTTTTTGGACGTTTCTCTTTCTTCCCTCACTCCTGCAAGCTCTGTAGTGCTCAGTCTGAAGAAGGGAACAACTGAATGGGAAAGCTCACCTGTTTTAAAATTTTTAGTGGCCGGATGAAGGTATTTATCATTTGTTTTTTCTATTCTTGTTTAGGAATGTTGAAAGTCTATGCATCACACCACCTGTGTATAGGTTTTCATAGTTGCACATTCTAGCAGTTGAGTAACAGTACTTACCCACCCTTCTTTTGACTTTTCCACCAGGATCTCACAGCTTTTCCCCTTTTTATTACTTTGAAGGTGCCACCGTAATTTGGTTTTTCTTTCGTTCTTGACAACATCTTTGTTTTGGGGCCATTTTTCAAAAATGAACTAAACAAAGAGCAGAAGAGCACCAATATTGTCAAGATTGAAGACTGAGGAGAACACAAGATGCCAACACAGTGCCTGGATGTTTCAGGGGTTCCCTTCCTGGTTACAGTCACCCCAAGAAAGAACGTTTAATTCAGACCATGTAAGACCTTAATAATCTATACTGTGCACCCTTCAATTTTCTCCCCACCCCACCCACTTTTCCCCCCAAAACTACCACCTTCTGATTCCAAGTTTTATTAATATATAAATGCCAGTGATCAAGGTACAAAAACAAACCTCAGACCAATATATCCAGTTAATTGGTACCCTGGGCTTTCTATCATTAACCCAGATTATGTAAAATAAGGAGAGAACTGATATTTAAAGTCCAACCCTTTGCTAACATAAAAAAGAAATAGTAAAAGTGCAACAGATTTCTACAAATGTCAAAATGGCAATACCCATGTGTGTGCGTGTGTGTGTGTGTGGGTGTATGTGTGTGGGTTTGGGTGGGTGTGGGCATGCGCGTGTGTGTTTTACGTATTCAGTAGGAAATGTTTATTTTAGCTGAAGGTGAGTTTACAGTCAGCATTTTCATGGATCAAATATCATTTGAAAAGAACAGTAGGGGAAAAGGTTATTTTAAGGATTTTCTATTTAAACTAAATAAAATATTTATGCAGGCAAGCTTCTCTGCCCAGCATAGAGGTGAGCATTCATGGAGAGCTGCTGTCTGTTTCTGTAAGCTTAGTCATATAGCAGGTAAAGTGATGACTCGTGGATTGAGAGCTCCCTTTCCCCATCTACATATTTAGGTCCAATTTCACACTTTGTGTGGCAAAATGGGTTTGCTGTTGCCTCTGGTCAACCCAGGTCTCCCACAGTGCTCAACCCTCGAAGATGAACCTCCAGGGCCTAAACAAGGCATGTAACAGTGATGTGTCTGGAGTCTCTGAAAGCCCCCATGACTTCCCAGCAGGGCAAGCAAACTCATTTGCCATATGGGGGCTGAGCTGATCCCCAGTTATATATGTTCCTGTCTAGGCAGAGTCTCCTTTCTATTCGTTTTCAACTTGTAATTTTTTTTTTAATGAATGGAGTTCAATGTATAGAAACTTTATTTTGTTCTGTTCCTGGAAGAGTTCTCCTCTGTCCCATTTTGCATTTTGCACAGATTTCTTGATGGGCTTTCTTTTAATGTGTGCAGATGATACCTTGAAGTAACCTAGTTTCACTTCTGTTTTTCCCAAACCAGTTATCCTAACAATAAAGGTGGGTGCATGTATCTGTTGCAGCTGTTTTCTACTAAGTGTAATGAGATCCCCTATTAAGATTTGGTGCTTTGTTAAAGATTCATAGGAGATAATTACGGTCAGCTTACAAAGTCAACTGTAGAAATCAATAAAGAACTATTGGCAGAAAAATGTGTATTACAGGCATGAAGAAATCCACAGCAGTAGCCCAGCTGACTTTGGATCTGGGTGTCAACAACCTGTGGACAGGATTGATCAGGGTCTCATAGATGTGGGAGGCACAACATTTCATCTAGTCTACCTTTTAAAGTGGCCTAGCCTAATTCCATAACTCCCAGCCTAAATATATGAATGCAGCAGAGTGAATTTTTGCTTTTCAATTTTGTTCAAAAAACAAAACCCAAACAGACTCAAAATAGGCACTAATACATGTTTTAGATTTAAAGATGTGTATAAAATGCATATCTTAGGCTTTAAAATTGCATACAAAGCACACATCTCAGAGTTAAAATGCATACAAATGGATATTGAGTGTGTGTGTGCATGCGCGCATGCAAAATTTCATGAGGGTTTTCTTTGTAAAGGCTGAGCCAGCCTTTGTAGCCTTGGGCAAGCTGCACAGGGAATTGTAGATGGGAAAGGGAAATCATAGAAGCAACACATTCAGAAACCCTGCATTCCTGACCTTCTAGCTTAATTTCACAACTCATTTTATCTGACAAAAAGCCACATACCCTGAAGAGCTTCCAGCTCAAACAAAGTGCAGCCATGCCTTTTATTAGCAAAATATGTCATCCCTCTCCCTTTACCCCAACAAGCACATTCCCCAGCTACTTTGTGCTGTTTTTGTCTCAGTTGTCTTAGATGATATCTTGCCCCCTTGAGCAACTAGTTGACGGCTACTAAAGAACTGCAGGACATAACCTCTGCCATTGTTGTACCAGACAGAAGAGCCTAGTCAGGAACCCATGGCTGTAGAATTTAGAACTCTCTCTTAAAAAGCTCACGTGAACTACCTTTGAACTACTGCAGAGAATTCCAAGACCTCACCAAACTGCAAAACCCAAGATTTTGTAGGTCAGACACGTGACTGTTAAGTGATATCAAACTACTGTAACTCTGTAGTGTGGAGTCTGATACTTTAGAACGACAACAGGGGTTTCCTGTGAACCTGAGGTGATCGATGTAGAAGCCCAGGAGGCCTTAAGCCTAAGTGAGATGTTGTAAGCTTCTTCATGAACCAAAGAGAAACAGTCAAAGCTAAACATGATTTTATGAAAAGCAAACAGATCCAGTTTGTGGATAGAAAAAGGTCCAAGTTGTACCTCTTCGCAGGTCCAGCTTGTAGTGAGAAAAAGAAAGAAAAGCATACAGGTAAACTGAGCCTTCAAGGAAATCCAGAGCTTTGGTCAATTTGAATACATTAGCACTGCTAGGAAAACTTGGAATGGACTTCTAAATATTTGTACAGTTAAGCTCTAGCATCTTTTAAACAAAGATCAGCATGAGTGAGACACTGGCATGTACTGAGGAGAAAGAAAAATTTGGAGATGTTTTGTTAGATAATTTTTGGCTATTAATAATAACCTTGTGCCACCAAGTTAATTCTGACTTACAGTGATCCTTTTCAGGGTTTTCCAGCTAGGGGTTTTCCAGTTAGAGGGTATTCAGAAGTGGTTTCCCATTCCCTTCTTCTGGGGGCGCCCTGGGACTGGGTAGCTTGCCCAAGGCCACCCAGGCTGGCTCTTCTCCCTGGAACCCACAGTGGAGAGTTGAACTCCCAGCCTCTGGCTCCTCAGCCAGATACCTAAATTACTGAGCTATCCAGCCCGCTGGTTGACTTTTACCATAATGAAAATAGAAGGCACAAGGAAGGAAGGAAAGGCACAAAGGGTCATCCCACTCAGGCTCTTTATGATTTAAAGTGAAATATGTTGATATTTTAAATAAGTTACAAGTACTTGGACTTCATTGTTAGTATGTTGATGATACTTAAACTAGAGTCTCACACATACTTACTTGGGAATATTAAGGCCTACTGAACTCAATACTTTGAGTAGATATGCTGCATACATATATTCTAAGTTGCAGCGGCTCCCTATATTCATCAAGTACTGTCTACAATGCCTCTCTTCATAAACCTTGACTAGATTATCCGTATATTTGGATGTTACAGTCTTCTGCTTGGTTGGAATGTAATTGGGTGTGGGTGTGTGCCATTTCACTCACTCTTGATTTCAGAAAAAGGAAAGGTTTAGCTGTTAGCCCTCAGTAGGTAATAATAGATAATTAGCCTCACATAAACCTCTCCAAAATAAACCATCAGCTGGGCTTAACAACGTAACCGTCATATTGATTTAAATGGCTCTTCTCCAGACCACTATGTTTGAGATATGCCACATGGCTCTTAAGAGGTGAGCTTGACCTTACAGTCACACACATTTACTGTAAACAATAATTTCTGTGTCTGACTTATGTAAATGAGTATATCCTACTAATCTGGCATATGAGTGTAATGTTGCAGAAACTCTTCATTGTTCATTGAGCTGCTGCATAGTACCAGAAGGAAAATACTTGGGGTGTGTTTTTTTTTTTTAAGGGATTGTGTCCAAGAAGGCAATTTTGTTCTTCTCCTATCAACACGGGGCATTCCAGGAAATTTCTGCTCATGCATATTTTATAATTTTAAGTGTCATGGAAATGGAGACTATCCTGTAGTCCAAATCAAAGATGTACAGAGTGCCCATATACACAGCAGCAATGTATCAGCAGGAGATTCTCATGTAGGGGAAATGATCTATCCCGTGGGCAAAGGGGAGATCCAAGGCAGAGGATGTTCTAGCTTTCTTCTACTAGGCCTAGCAGGAGGAAGAAATGGAATTGTTCTTTCATCCCTGACCTCCATTTTTATTATTTTCTGCCCTCCCCCCAGTTGCATTGGCCAAGAAGTTACACATGTCAACACTAAAGCTGTATACACTTCTAGAGCTTTGGAACTGCTATTGTTGCTATATCTGTCAAGGCACCTCTGACTCAAGATGACCCTATGAATAAGCAATTTCCCAAAGGTCCTGTCCTGCTTGGCTCTTGTAAACTCAAGCTTCTGGCTTCCGTTAGGAAGTCAGCCCATCTTGTATTTAGTCTTCCTCTTTTCCAGCTGCCTTCCATCTTTCCCAACATTATTGTCTTTCCAGAGAATCCTGCCTTCTCATGATGTGCCCAAAGGATAGCCTCAGTTTTGTCATTTTTGCCTCTAGAGAAAGCTCAGACTCAATTTGATTTAGGACCCACTTGTTTGTCTTTCTAACACGTCAAGGTATCTGCAAAGCTCTCCTCCAGCACCACATTCCAAATGAATCATTTTTTTCCTATCAGCTTTCTTTACTGTCCAGCTTTTACACCCATACATGGTGATCGGAAATACAAGAGTATGGATGATCTTGCTCTTGTTCTCCAGTGGCTCATCCTTACATTTAATGATCTTTTTAAATTCCTTCATTGCTGCCCTTCCTAGTCTCAGTCTCCTTCTGATTTCTTGGCGGCAATCTCCATTTGGATTGATACTTGAGCCAAACTATACAAACTTTTTAACTATTTCAATTTCTTCATTGTCAATGCTAAAGTTGTATAATTCTTCCACAGTTATGATTGTTGTCGTCTTAATGTTCAACTGCAGTCCTGCTTTGGCACTTTCTTCTTTCATGAATATAATGACATGGCCAAGCCACGTGCAACTGAGTTGTGGTAGAATCATAGAATCATCGTAGGGCTGGAAGGCACCTTGGAGGTCTTCTAGTCCAGCCCCCCCGCCCAAGGCAGGAGACCTCATACCATCCTGGACCTCATACCATCCCGGACAGATGGCTGTCCAATCTTTTCTTGAAAACCTCCAGCAATGGGGCACCCACAACATCAGGAGGCAAGCTGTTCCACTGCTTAATGGTTCTCACCGTCAGGAAATTCCTCCTTATTTCCAGGTTGGACCTCCCTCTGACGAGTTTCCACCCATTGGTTCTTGTCCTACGCTCATGCTCAATGGAGAATAATCGATGCCCTCTTCCCTGTGGCAACCCTTCAGATATTGGAAGACTGCTATCATGTCTTCCCTCAGTCTTCTCTTCGTTAAGCTAAACATACCTAGTTCTTTTAGTTGTTCTTCATAGGATTTAGCCTCCCGTCCACTTATCATCTTTGTTGCTCTTCTCTGCACCCCTTCCAGGGCCTCAGAGTCTTTTTGTATTGTGGTGACCAGAACTGGACACAGCACTCCAAGTGCGGCCTCACCAGTGCCCAATACAGAACCTTGAGGGACCCCACTGCACACTTCCCTCCACATAGATGTGGTTCCATTGAGGACCACATGTTGGTCAACCAGCTGCAAATCCATCTGGTAGTTCCACTGTCTATCTCACTTTGTTCTATCTTACGCAGAAGGATTGCTCCTAGAATGATTCTCTAGGAGCAATTTCAGGAGGAGGGGTTGGGGAAAGGGGCATGGCAAGTTCAGGGGTCCCAAAAGACCAACCAGTTCTCCAATCTGCCCCTGACATTTCCATGGAATGCCCCTTTTTTATTCTCTACAGAGCTCTGACATTAGAGCGGAAAGGGCCACTGAACTGTCTATGATGGCTAGAAGAGCAGCTGAGTTCTCCCCCCTCCAGTGTGGGATCATCTCCTGCTCCCTTGGAGGAAGTGACACAAAAAATACTAGACATCCTGGAAGACTCTCTGCACCATAATATGACTGTGCTATTTCTTTTAAATATTGCAGATATTTTTTTAATGTGCATTTATAAACAAACAAGAAATGTTTGTTTGTTCATTATAGTATTTCCTAAGCAAAATCACAAGTAATTGCTCAGAGTTACAAAAGGATTGCAAAATTATAAAATATAATTTATACAGCATTTTATATAAGCAAAAGTTAGAGAAAATAATATCTTTGAATGAATATTTTTATATTTTACATTCCAATGATTCATCTGTTTTTCAGTATAATTATTGAGTAACTTTTTCTTCAGCTCCTCTATAATACGTACATTTGTTCAGAAAAGCCATCATTAAAACGTGCTCACACCGATTACATGAGGGCTTGTAGACTTTAAAGATCAAACTATGTCTTGTCTAGTCAAAATGCATATCCTAGCCAACTCAAAAACATCTCCTAAAATGTTATGTCGTATTTCAAAACATTCTCTTCAAAATACCCAAGAAGTGCTACTTTAGGGTTCAAAAGAATGTCATGCCTCATTATGTCTTTTATTACTCCCACCACCACCTCCTGCAAAAATGGATATATATTAAGCAAGACTCCCTCCCCTTGTAATAAATCTGTTCCTGAAGTTTGACACTGTCAGCATTTGTCTACTTGTAAATTGGGGGGAGGGTGTCTCCCCCTGGACAGGGAGAAATAAGAAATGGTATCATTTTAATCTGTTTGATCTTTCCCTTTAAGTTGGCAGATAGCATTTTATTCCCTTTATAAAACTACAAGCTCTTCCAGATAGGACAGAAGGAATAAAAGAAGAAATAAAGAAAGGGTTGGCCCCCGATTAGAGTAATCGGGTAACCAAGGTAGGCAAGGCAAAGCGATGGGCAACAGTGACACCAAAATGAGGAGGCATAGCTTCCTCCATTGGTCTCCTTATTTCCCAGTTCTGAAAGGAAGAAACCTCATTCTCATGGCCACCCCCTGAGCAGTGCCAAACAAGAGCAATGCATTGCAGGCAGCAGCCTGTAGCCAGGTTTCAAAGAAGCAGGAAAGCCAACAAAGAGTTCATCCTAGCCCTCAGTTTCCCCACCCTCGTTGTTACCTTTCCAATTCTGTTCCTTGCAAACCTCTCAGGGCTGCAGTCTCAAATTGCCACCTTCTCATCTTCTCCTCCCTCAGCAGTTTCATCTTGTGTCACAAAGGAAAACACCAAGAAAATACAGATACACACCAAGCAGAAAGATAGCACAATATGAAGGAGGGTGCCAGGATGGACCTTGCACACCCAAAAGGTAGAGCTCCAAGTCTGTGAAACAGGAAAAAAGCACTCCTACTGGGTACTTACAACCAATTTATGCCTATTTCCAACTTCAAAATTCCTGCTTCTTCCTTACTGAGTGTTCTGCCAGGCTGCTGACAGCAGCCCTCACAATGATATTTGATTAAACATTTCCTAGGTGATTTGACAGACACTGGGTGAAAGGAAGGATAAACAAAAGAAGGGAAACAATAGTGTAATTATTGTGTATGCCTCATTAGTTTAAATGAACCATTAGTTGCTAAGAGGCTCTATCAGAATCCATCACCAGCCTCCAAAAACGAAAATGTGTTTTTCACTACTTACCTAACCAAAATCACATGCCTCTTGGTGATCTTCTAGACAAAATACCCAGTTTCTTACAGTAGCCTGTCAGGAGCTTTGGAGAAAAATTAGTGCAAGAAAGCCTGTGATAATGAAATGGCTTATCCACATAGAATTTTTCCTTCATTCCCATTAAGTAACTGTTGGCTTATAAGCTTTGAGTATGTATGAATTTTTACTAGTCTCTTGTGGACTACAGCTTTCCCCATGATAAACATAAAACCTGTTCTACAAATTTTGTGATATCTTCCTAATTGCCTATGTTACTTCAGCAGCACAAATGAGTAAGATCTGAGAGTCTTGTAATAGCCATGGTCTTGTCAAAGGATCAAATTTCTGCCAGGCAGGAACCAGACACAACCACTTTGGATTCAAAAACAACCTTTTACTGCTGAGCTTTGAGACAGGATACTCTTTCAGTAATGCAGCTAAGTTAGTAACGCTGTATGAGTCGGAAAGCTCTATCATGACTGGACTTGAATTGTTTTTGGTAAGTTTGGACATTTCCCTGAACCCAGATCTCCCAGATTTCAAACCAAGACTCTAAGCAGAGCTTGGAAAGTTTGTTGTTAACAATAACGAATACAATGGCATGATTCAGCCATCCTTAACTGCAGAGTGGTAGTGCCAAGACATGAATTTTTTGTGTGCATAGAGTGTTAAAATAAGTAAGGGGGGATGTAGAAAAAACAGGAACCAGGAACTAGGAACAGCTGAGCCCATGACTGGGTGTATGTTTGTCTGCTTCTCCTCAAACCAACAGGTACATTTAAATAAAATAAGCCTGCCGGAGGCAGCACCTCTGTGCGTACCTCTACATTGCACAAAGTGTGGTGCTAAGTACACACTTGGCAAGAGATGCAGATACTGGGTCCAGAACCTCCTGGAAGACCCTTGCTACAATTTAAAGTCCACATCAAGAACAGATTTGTACTACTAAACTCAATTGACCGTGAACCAGAAGAACTGTGGATTGAAACCAGAGATATTATCAGAAAAGAATGCAAAAAGACAGTTCCTGTAGTAAAAAGAAAAGAAAAACCTAGATGGATGATGGAACACTTAACATTGCAGATGAGAAGCAACAGCAGAAGAAGATGACAGAAGCAGGGTCAGAACCTTAAATGCAGTTTTTCGGCGATTGTCACATAGAGACAAAGAGAAGTACTACTACAACTAGTACAAAGAAACAGAGAACAACAAAAAGGGGGAAACAAAGATTATCCTCCAGAAGATCCAAGAAATCAAAGGGAAATTTAAGCCTCGACTAGGAATGCTGGATGACCAACAGGGAAGCACACTATCTAATCTGGAGAAAATACAGAGAAGGTGGAAACAGTACATTGAAGACCTATACAGAAGAGACAAAAGGATGACAGACTCCTTTGAAGAGGAAGCCTATGATGAAGAAGCTGCAGTTCTAGAAAGTGAAGTGGAAGATGCTCTGAAAGCAATAGGAAGTAATAAAATGCCAAGGGTAGATGGAAGGAACTCGATTTGGTGGACAGAGTGCCTGAAGAACTATGGATGGAGGCTCGTAACATTGTACAGGAGGCAGCAACAAAAACCATCCCAAAGAAAAGGAAATGCAAGAAAGCAAAGTGGCTGTCCAGCGAGGCCTTACTAATAGCAGAGAAGAGAAGGGAAACAAAATGCAAGGGAGATAGGGAAAGTTACAGAAAACTGAATGCGGACTTCCAAAGAATAGCAAGGAGAGACAAGAGGGCCTTCTTAAATGAACAATGCAAAGATATAGAGGAAAACAATAGAAAGGGAAAAACCAGAGATCTGTTCAAGAAAATTGGAGCCATTAAAGGAACATTTTGTGCAAAGATGGACATGATAAAGGACAAAAATGGTAGGGACCTTACAGAAGCAGAAGACATCAAGAAGAGGTGGCAAGAATACACAGAGGAATTATACCAGAAAGATCTGGAGGTCCCGGACAACCCAGATAGTGTGGTTGCTGACCTTGAGCCAGACATCCTGGAGAGCGAAGTCAAGTGGGCCTTAGAAAGCATGGCTAACAACAAGGCCAGTGGAGGAGATGGCATTCCAGTGGAACTATTTAAAATCTTAAAAGATGATGCTGTTAAGGTGCTACACTCAATATGCCAGCAAGTTTGGAAAACTCAGCAGTGGCCAGAGGATTGGAAAAGATCAGTCTACATCCCAATCCCAAAGAAGGGAAGTGCTAAAGAATGCTCCAACTACCGTACAATTGCACTCATTTCACACGCTAGCAAGGTTATGCTCAAAATCCTCCAAGGCAGGCTTCAGCAATATGTGGACCGAGAACTCCCAGAAGTACAAGCTGGATTTCGAAGGGGCAGAGGAACTAGAGACCAAATTGCTAACATGTGCTGGATTATGGAGAAAGCCAGAGAGTTCCAGAAAAACATCTACTTCTGCTTCATTGACTACGCAAAAGCCTTTGACTGTGTGGACCACAGCAAACTATGGCAAGTTCTTAAAGAAATGGGAGTGCCTGACCACCTTATCCATCTCCTGAGAAATCTATATGTGGGACAGGAAGCAACAGTTAGAACTGGATCTGGAACAACTGATTGGTTCAAAATTGGGAAAGGAGTACGACAAGGCTGTATATTGTCCTCCTGCTTATTTAACTTATATGCAGAATACATCATGCGGAAGGCTGGACTGGATGAATCCCAAGCAGGAATTAAGATTGCCGGAAGAAATATCAACAACCTCAGATATGCAGATGATACCACTCTGATGGCAGAAAGTGAGGAGGAATTAAAGAACCTCTTAATGAGAGTGAAAGAGGAGAGCGCAAAAAATGGTCTGAAGCTCAACATCAAAAAAACTAAGATCATGGCCATGGGCCCCATCACCTCCTGGCAAATAGAAGGGGAAGATATGGAGGCAGTGACAGAGTTTACCTTCCTGGGCTCCACGATCACTGCAGATGGTGACAGCAGCCACGAAATTAAAAGACGCCTGCTTCTTGGGAGGAAAGCGATGACAAACCTAGACAGCATCTTAAAAAGCAGAGACATCACCTTGCCGACAAAGGTCCGCATAGTCAAAGCGATGGTTTTTCCAGTAGTGATGTATGGAAGTGAGAGCTGGACCATAAAGAAGGCTGACCGCCGAAGAATTGATGCTTTTGAATTGTGGTGCTGGAGGAGACTCTTGAGAGTCCCCTGGACTGCAAGGAGAACAAACCTATCCATTTTGAAGGAAATCAACCCTGAGTGTTCACTGGAAGGACAGATCCTGAAGCTGAGGCTCCAATACTTTGGCCATCTCATGAGAAGAGAAGACTCCCTGGAAAAGACCCTGATGTTGGGAAAGTGTGAAGGCAAGAGGAGAAGAGGACGACAGAGGATGAGATGGTTGGACAGTGTCATCGAAGCAACCAACATGAATTTGACCAAACTCCGGGAGGCAGTGGAAGACAGGAGGGCCTGGCGTGCTCTGGTCCATGGGGTCACGAAGAGTCGGACACGACTAAACGACTAAACAACAACAGATGGAATACCAATAGATCTATTTCAAGCCACAGAGAATGAATATGTCGAAATCCTAACAAGCATATGTCAACAAATATAGAAAGCGAACCAATGGCCCACAGACTAGAAATGCTCAATATACATTCCAATCACTAATCACTAAGAAAAGAGATGCCAAGGACTGCAGAAACTATAGGACCATTGCTTTAATTTCTCATGCAAGCAAAGTGATGCTCAAGGAGTTGCAACAAAGGCTTTTATCTTATATGGAGTGAGAAATGCCTGATGTCCAAGCTGGATTTCAAAAAAGGAAGAAACACTTGTGATCACATTGCAAATATCCACTGACTACTGAAGAGCACTAAAGAATTTCAGAAGAAGATCAGTTTATGCTTTATAGACTCCAGCAAAGCCTTTGACTGTGTAGATCATGAGAAATTATGAATTGTTCTGAAAGAAATTGGTGTGCCTCAGGACTTGATTGTCCTGATGCATAACCTGTATTGTCGATAAGAAGCTACTGTTAGGACAGAATATGGAGAGACATAATGGTTTCCTATAGGCAAATGGGTCAGACAAGGGTGCATTTTATCACCTTATCTGTTCAATCTGTACACAGAACATATCATGCAGAAAGCTGGAGTGGATTCATATGAAGGAGGAATGAAAATTGGTAGAAGAAATATCAGTAATGTAAGATATGCAGATGACACCATCTTAATGGCAGAAAGAAGCAATGACTTGAAACAACTGTTAGGGAAAGTAAAAGAAGAAAGTGCCAAAGCAGGATTGCAGCTGAATGTTAAGAAGACTAAAATTATGACTGCAGAAGAACTACACAACTGTAACGCTGACCATGAAGAAATTGAAATAGTTAGCGATTTTGTATACCTTGGTTCAATCATCAATCCAAAGAGAGACTGCAGCAAGAAATCAGAAGACTGGGACGAGGAAGGGCAACAATGAAGAAAAGATCATTAATAGAAAAGATCATTAAGTGTAAAGATGTGTCACTGGAGACCAAGACCAAGATCATCCACACTCTTGTATTTTTGATCACCATGTACAGATGTGAAAGCTGGACAGCTAAGAAAGCTGACAGGAAAAAAATTGCTTTGTGTGAAATGTGGTGCTGGAGAGCTTTGCAGATACCCTGGATTGCCAAAATGACCACACACAAAAAGTGGTTCCTAGATCAAATCAAGTTTAAATTATCTCTGGCGGCAAAAAATGTTGAAACTGAGGTTGTCTTACTTTGGGCACATCTTGAGAAGACAGTATTCCCTGGGAAAGACAATAATGCTGGGAAAGCTGGAAAGCAGCAGGAAAAGAGGCAGGAAAATATGAGATGCAGACCTGAGTTTGCAAGAGTTGAGCAGGGGACAGGACATTCTGGAGATCACTTATTCATAGAGTCACCATGAGTCGGAGGCAAGTTGATGACTCATAACAACAACAGCAACTGAAAATGTAGCCCTGAAGATTAAAGTGTTTTTAGAGTTGAGGCTTCAGCAATAATCAAAAAAAGTAATTGCAAAACAATTAGCCAGCTCTCCAGCCAAGAAACGTCCCTATACCATAACATTCCGGATAGTTGAACATGTTTTGCAAATGATAACAAAGCATAAACAAAGGATGCAGATCCTACAGCTTGCACTCTTTATAATTACAATACTCTGGTTTTCCAAGACCCTGGTGCAACAGATGCTTTATGCTGCAGGCCTTTATTCCTCTAGACAATTTTCGTTAAAACAATGACTTTATTGTCATAGTGGTAGCTTGCCAGATTCTGAGTTACAAGCCCTTGGAGTTACAGTTGGTGCAACAACAATAGAAATTCCTGTTTAAAAAATGTTCTTGGTGCACCCTGTCCTTGGAAAAGAGACTGTTTAAAATTGAAAGGAATGGGAAAACAACTGAAAGAACTATAAATATAGGGAGAGAAGTCACAGGAATTCAAATCTTGACAAAACCATGCCACACACACCAGAGATCAACAACAGTCATGTAACAGTACAGTAGCAGACTTCATTTCCAGAAGCCAGCAACACAATCAATATGGCTGTAAGACTTATGGATGTTTTCAATTGTTGAAATATTTTTATACATATGACATACAGAAGCAATGTAGATAAATAATGTAGAGCACAGACAGAGCTCTGACTCCTGTCCTCTGAAGATGCCGGCCACAGAGACTGGCGAAACGTTAGGAAGAACAACCTTCAGAACACGGCCAAAGAGCCCGAAAAACCCACAACAACCATCAGATCCCGGCCGTGAAAGCCTTCGAGAATACATAGATAAATAAAGTTTGCAGAATCAGACAAGCTGAATTATTGCAGCAATGATAAGACTTATACCATGATACTCAGATGAATTTTGATATAATTGGAAATGATTGTCTGGCTTCATTCTGAAATTAACCTTTAATTGAGATAAATGCCAGTTGTGAAGAATACAGGCTTCTGATTTTTCCCTAGGGGTCTATAAAGTTCTGTAGGACTCTTAGGGAGGTGTTCAAATGTCAGAAACTTTGACTTGACAGTAGGATGATGCTTCAAAATGCAAAGCATCATCTTGTCACTGCTTAGTTAATAAGTAGTTTCAGTAACTTTCCAGGTTCTGCCTATGAGATATATTAGGTTAAAAAAAAAAGCTTACCAAACGTCAACCAGAAGTCTCAAGAGTAAACAATCTTATACTTGGTCTTCCAAGTCAGCTTCCATGTTGTACACAAGATATAACACTGGCTCTCATAACTGACAGCCAGAATTTCAACAATGTTGTTATTGTTGTTTCAATTTATATACAGAATTTCAACAATGTTGTTATTGTTTTTTCAACTTAGTGCTTAAGCACTCTCTGGGTGGTTTTCCAACATGATTATTCAAACAACACTTTGCCCCCCAGTGAACTGGGTACTCATTTGACCAGCCTAAGAAGAATGGAAGACTGCGTCAATCTTGAGCTGACAACCTGAATCCTTCGGGATCAAACTCAGTTTGTGAGCAGAGGCCTGGCTGCAGTACTGCAGTTCAATCACTGCACCACAGGTCTCTTCTGTAGAGTCAAGAAGATGCATTATGAAACCTGTTGGAGAATACCAAAAATGATTGTGTAAAGAAATATACACTTCCAAAAGCTTTTGATAGAGGCTGATTTTGGGCAGAGGCCTCCCAACCTTCTCTGTATATAAATAAAGGGCACGCAGATCAAGTCCAACCTGCCCTGTACCCTTTACATTCTCACTTGCTCCTCCTTGGGGCCATTTTATTGTGGTGTTGCTCTGCTCTGGAGGGTAAACAGCAGCTTCTTGCTCTGCCCTACGCCATTTCAGAGTCGCACAAATATCTCTGCTACAGTCTGGTTTTGCACATTTGTCCAAAGACAGTGTGCAAGGCACATGCCTAATATACAGTATTCTTAAATAGTACAGTATTCTTAAATAATAAGGACATCCATAAAACAGAGAAAATAATGAAGATATATCTAGATCAAACAGTTGCCCCAGTAATTTATTAGGAGATATTGAAGCTGGGGCTGCATTATACTCAGTGGAAAGCTTTCTATTTTAACTGGATTGTATCTATTGTTCAAAGTACATGGGTCCAACCTGATCTATCTATTTTCAGAATGTAAGTGTCCCAGCATGTTAATTTTAATGAAGGGAAAATTGGCTGATCTTACAAAGTCAACTAGATTTTTCTCTCTTTTGTTTCTTTTCCACTCAGATGTCATTAATTTATACTTTTTTTTCCAGTTAAGTGCATCATTACTATTTGGAACTGCATTTTTCTGGGCACAGAAGAAATGATGAGAAATTATGAATAGAAATTAGTGGCTGATTTCATGGATTTCAGAGGCATTTTTTCCCATTGGGATCACAAGAAGCACGTAGCAGTAGCTTCTCAAAACCGTGGACAGCTGCTTGTGCAGGTGGAATCTTACTTTCTGTTGTTAAGATACACCTGGGAAATACTGTTACCCTAAATCAGTGGTTCTCAATCATGGGTCTCCAGATGTTCTTGGACTAAAACTCTCAGAAGCCTTCAACACCAGCTGTGCTGGTCAGGATTTCTGGGAGTTGTAGTCCAAGATTGGGGAATTGCTGCCTTAAGTGAAGTCTCCTTGGTATTTTTCAGAACTTAAAATGTTACTTTAGAAAAGCAGTTTTTAGCATGGGTCATTGTCGTGAGTTATCCAAAAGTAATTCATTAACATTATTAGTGCCATAAACATAATCTTCCCTTTCATTCATCATGGCCATAATCATATTGCTTCACAGGCAGAGTGTTATGCTCCACCCATGTTGTTCCATTCACTCTCCAGCTTACCACCATGCAAGCAGAGATTGCCCTGTGAGAAAGAATTGTGCCTAGAGTTATACAAAAAGGTATTTGGTGCTTCCTTGATCTTGGCCAGAAAATGTCAATCCACTCATGCAATGAAATATTGGCTCAACCAAACAGGATTCTGGCCTACAGCAACATTAAACACACAAGCGGAAAAAAACAAGAAAAACCCTCAGAATTGATAAGAAGGGTGTGGGCCCAATTCAAGGTACTGGTGTTAATTTATAAAGCCCTTTACCGCTTAGGCCCTCGTTACCTGTCAGAGCGCCTCTCCCTCAGGTCGTCCCTCCATTCCACCTGCACCTCTCAGTCCTTGATGGCCACTCTCAGAGAGGCCCAGAAGTCATCAAGCAGAAGCCGGGCCTTCTCGGTAGTGGCCACCCCACTCTGGAACTCCATCCCTGTGGAGGTGCAATTGGTCCCCACCCTCCCAAGCTTCCATAAGCAAGTGAAAACCTGGCTTTTTACCCAGGCCTTTACAAACCTCACTCCTTTGTAATATTAATTTTGTACTGAGTTTATGCCGGCTCATGGTTCGCCGAACGGCGAACAATTTAAAAAATTGTTGTACAGTATATTTTTGTTATTTCCTGGAAGCCACCCAGAGTAGTGGTTTGTCCAATATATGAACGGGGTACAAGTTTAAACAAACAAACAAATAAATGTGGGGAGGGGACTGCTTAAAATGCCTATAACATTGTTTTTAAAATGTAACTATAAAATAACTTGAAAACCTTACCCATTCCTGTCCACTGCTTTACTTCTGATGTGCAACTTCATTGCACTGAAAATCTTGCTTACAGTTACCATTGGGTTGTATCCTGATTCTTTTTAGTCATGCTTAGAGAAGACCCATAAAATCCTTGGGACTGACCTTGCTTTGGGTTTATCTTAATTCTCACTGATTTCAATGGGTCTTCTCCAGGTATGACCACTCCTGTATCCAACCCTTCACGGAATCTGGGGGCGCATCCATCCTATTACTCCATTCTTGCTACCATAGGTGTTCCAGTTTATGAACTAAGCCTTTGATTTGGTCTCTTTCCACAAAGTTCCTGCATGATGATTGAGTAGATAATACCACAATAACATCTGGACGCTTTTATCATGCAGCAATCCACTGCCATGAAGTAATCAACCTTCCACACGGGGAAGTAAACATTTGAGCTGTGATCTCCTGGTAGGATGAGCACATCAAACTCATGTGTAAGCATCCGCAAGAATTCCCGCTTACAAACCTGGTGTGTTTGATATGTGCATTTAACGTCAATGTTAGCTGCTGTGGATTTTTGTTGTTTTCTCTTGTGACGCTGTCAGTCAGGAGATCCTGGGCATCTTTGATGCCTCTGATGTACAACAGAAGGAAAGAGAACAAAACGCATACCAAAAAGTTATCGGATTTAAAGCATAACTTACAATCCCTTGTGAATAGCTGAAGGACATAGTTCAAAGGGAGGTCACTGTGAAACACAGACTATAACAGACATACAGAACTGCTCTGAAGGCAGCGAAAGGAGACTTTATTCTGGAATGGTGAGCGTGGTTGCCAGAGTAACAGAAACCTTGTATGTTTTCACAAGGAAATGAGTCACTTGTTTCTGTTGGCCAAAACTCTGTTTTCTTTTCATTTCATATTTGAGCTGCCTAATATATTCTGAAAGAGACCAAGCTTTCCAGTCTCCTGACTAAGATAACTTGTTTAATTAAATGCTCAGCAGAAGGTTTGCATAGTAATAACATGAAACCAAATAAAAGCAGGAGTAAATAAAACACGTTTCTGAGTCTCAGGGAAAGAAAGGAAACCGTTCAGCTCATCGTTACTTACTAATAATTATACTGCATATAATTATAAAACAGTTCTATAAAGATGAGGCATGATTCTGCCAAAGTTAAGGACTTTCAAATCACACTTAATGGAGGAGTGGGAAAAAGAGATGTGTGTGTATATTTAATTCTTCCATTCACATAAATAGCATTTAAAATAGTAAACATTGGCTGGATTTCACAATCATTAATTTTAGGACATGCTTCCAGTTTCTGATTTCAATCCTCCTTAAATTAAATCAAACATTTTCCTGTCTGTTTTTTGTGGGATCTTTCTCATGAAGAACTAGTAAATTCAATTGGCAGAGTTGACAAAAAACAAACAAACAAACAAACAAAACTTTCCCATTTGTTACAAAAGTTAGTAGTCATTTGAGGCACAGAAGTGAAACCCTCTCTTGCCAAGGACCAAGCACAGAAACAATATTGTGCAGTACTATGACTTCTCATTTTATCTAAAATTACAGTAAAGGAGCTTTACGTTAGGAGCTACCATGATAAAAGAACAGATTACCTCTCTACGGGGATTGTATGTGTCTTCTTTAGGAGAGATATAAATAAAAAATAAAAATGAATTATAACATGTCTGCTAAAATTAAAGCAAAGCAAAACACTCATTTCAAATCAAGCTCCTCTCAACCTACCAGAAATGAAAAGTTGACAGAGACAGACATGGTTACACATCAAGGCTATTGAGTTCCAGAGGGAGAAACTCACTTTTTGCCTTTGCCCCAGTGTCATTTACTCCAGTGGTTCTCACCCTTTGGCCCTCCCAATGTTTTGAATGACTCCTCCCAGAAGCTCATACTCTCCAATATTTCACAGATGAAAACAGAGACATACAGATGGATTTGTGAGGCATGTGGGCTAAGCAGTGAAATGGAGCAGCTAAGAGGATGCTGTTGGGGCAAAAAATCAAAATATTGCATGCTTTAACTCTTGATGACAATAGGGAGTGTGTCCTTTACTTGGAACTAACGTCAGAAGGTTTTTTGGCCCCTGGGTTTCAGAATCCTTGAGACCACCCCTTCCTTCCTTTTGCCCCTTTTTCTCTGTAGAGAAAAGTTTTTTGTTTCCCTTAACCAAGAAGCATCTAGACTTAGTATTTTCCTTCTACCAGGGATAGGGTGAGAAACTAGGCACATATCTCCACGTTTTTCTCTGCACCGAAAACAGAATAACCAACGTTCAAATCCTTTCAACAGGCGAAGCCAAGCAGCACAAGAGGCATGGTGAAGAATGTGGCCAGGCAACGCAAGGACGTGGTGAAATGCAAGAGTTATCGATGAAAAGAATGCACAAACCTGCAGTAATTTAAACACAGAAATCTTGGAAACCTGAGAAAAGAAAGGAGAAGATAACACTCGGCATTCATACCTGGCATTTTCTGAGTATGTAGAGCCTTTTATAGGTGCATTTCACAAGCTGCTGTTCACTCCATTTGGGGAAACAGGTACTTTATTAAACATAACAAACCACTATGTTTTCAGTTGCCAGAAGGGAAGGATATCTGTCAGGCTAGTCACTGCCTCTCAATTAAGAGTGCAATCAGAGGAGGATTTTTCCCACAGTTTGGTCAGGTTTAGAGATGGGCTAGTTTATTCCTTTTCCCGGCGTGACTTACAGGCCATCACGAACCAGCTCATCCCTGATCCATGCCTGCCTGAACCTTTTCGGGTCCCTGTCGGGGAATAGTATTTTTTTGGTGGAGGTCAAAGTCACTCTGATTTTGGCTTGGTTCTAACATGGGTGATCACTGGGATTGAACCAAAGTGAATGGCTAAAGCCAGTAGTTCCCAGCCTTGAGTAACCCAGATGTTCTTGGACTGCAACTCCCAGAAGCCTTCATCACTAGCTGTGCTGGCCAGGGTTTCTGGGAGTTGTAGTCCAAGAACACCTGGGTTACTGAAGGTTGGGAACCACTGGCTGAAGCCATTGCTTTACTTAAGCCACTTAATGATATTGGGAAATTAAAGGCTTCCTCCAGCTCTCCTGTGGAAGAGAGAGGAAGTAAAAAAAAAAATTAACAAAAGCCCTGGTGTGCTACACCAGGGGTCCCCAACCCCTGGGCCACGGCCCGGTGCCGGTCTGTGGGCTTCGCAGGACCGGACTGCGGAGACCTTCCACTCCCCCGCCCACACGCATGATGGGCGTGGCGTACTCGCGCGCTTGCATGAGTGAGCGAGTGCGTTCGTGGACAGGCGCGGCGCGTTTGCAGGTGGGTGTGGCGCGCTCACACATGTGCGCACCCCTCACCCGCTAGCACGCTATGCCCATCCGCGCATGCACACGAGTGCGCCCCGCTCACCCATGCATGGGCGTGAGCACGCCACGCCCATCTGCGAACGTGCCATGCCCACCCACAAACGTGCCATGCCCACCCGTGAGCGCGGGGGGTGCCCCTGCCCCCTCGTGCATGGACCCCGCCCTCCCAACCGGTCCACAGGTTGGGGACCACTGCGCTACACCACTCAAAATTAAAGCTTCTTCCCACTCCCCCATAGAGGAGGAAACAGGATGGGACAAGGAGAGGAATTATTTTCTTTATTTTTTCCCCTTTGCCTTTAAAGGGAGATGAGTCAAACAGGATCACTTTGAAGTGAGATGTGGTTTTCTACCCTGAAAACACCTGATTCTTACATGAAGATGGAAAGATCATCCCAAAAGACATAGTGCACCTTAAAGCGACTCTGATTAGGATGATCGAGCATGATCCAGGCCAGGATAATTTGGTCATCGAATCGGACCCTAAATCAACCTTACACAGTTTTTCTGGTGAGAGGAGGTATGCAAAGCAGCTGTTGGTGTTGTACAAGTACATACATGAATAAATATATTCCCTATATTCTTGGCGACTAAGATCAGCAGAGCAGGCCCTCCTCTCGGTCCCATTGCCAGCACAAGCACAGCTGATGGGGACACGGGAGAGGGCCTTCTCTGTGGCAGCTATGGAACGCTCTCCCTCGGCAGATCAGGGTGGCCCCTTCCCTGTTATCCTTCTGAAAAAAGCTAAAGACCCATTTCTTCAGGCAGGCTTTTAACAATTACAACTGAATCCCCGAACCCTATTTTAGCAGATAATTTTAATATTTTCCATGTTTTCATGTTTTAATCTTTTAATTTTATTTTAAATCATATATTGTTTAATTTGTCTTTTAATATTTAACTTATTGTGTTTTTAATTGTGTGAATTTTAATGCTGTGAGTCGCCTTGGGTCCCTTGTCGGGAGAAATGTGGCATACAAATAAAACTAATAATAATAATAATAAATATTTACACTAGGGGCAGCATTCTCATTAGAAAAAGAATAGCATTCATTCAAAATATGGCATTGATGGAAAAATAAATGGATAAGAGTGGTCAGAAGGACAAATAAGAGGGTGCGAAATCCAATCCAATCAAGCATGAACTCTCTGTAGAAGCAAAAATAACTGAGGCTAGTGAGACACATAATGAAAACTGAGGCACTTAGAAGACAAGACCCACCGGAACAGAAAGCTGGGGAAGGTTGAAGGCAGCAGGAAAAGAGGCAGTCCAGGTATGAGATGGATTCGCTCCATAAAGGAAGTGACGGCCTTGATTTGCAAGACTTGAGCAGGGCTGTTAATGACAGGACGTTTCAAATGTCACTAATTCATAGAGTCACCATAAATCAGAAGCAATTTGATGGCATATGACAGCATCTATATCTACAGTATATCCACAAATATCTATCCACTGAGGCGGACCAGTTTTCCACTTTAACACCACCACACTTTTTTACCTCTACTTCCCCACAAGTCCTTTTGACACCCACACTCACAGTAGCTGCTGTTTTGCTTCATCACTATGGGATACACTCAGTATAGATTAGGTTTCCATTCTGTACTGCAATGTAACCTATAGCAATAAAATAAGAAATATTATGAATCACCTGTGCATATTCACTTAGATGTAACTCTAAGGTGTATGACTGAATAAGCAGACTGAAGCACCATGCCATACTCTAAAGGCAAGTAAATATAGTCCTTCCAAAAGGATATCATAACTTCTTCACCAGCATAAGCTCTTTCCAAAAATGTACTCCATGTTCTCCTTTCTCCTGGATAGTACCCAAATGAGATCCCAGAAGCCTGCAGAAGATAAAGGGGAATCTGAGCTTTTGTAGAAGTCCAATAAGATGCACAATATTTCCATGACAAGGCTACTGCATACAAAAACTACAGAGGCTAAATGCTAATAATTTTATTATGGTACTAGCAGCTTTCACCTTGCTTTGCCATGGGTTTTTTGTTTTGCCACATCCATACCCTTCATTCCTATGGCTCTGTTGCTTTCTATGCACTGTTTGCTTTCCCCAAATTGCTACGGTTACCCAAGTATTGGGAAAAACATACTTTGTAAATCTATGATCTTCTCAATCAAAATGGCACTGACTTCTCTCATTAGATATTTACACTGAAAGGCAATAGCAGGTTTGTGTCTTGCAAAACAGTTGAGCAGAAGAGCAGACCCATGGTTTCCTTCATATCTCTGCTTCAACAAGCAATAGAGACAGGTCAGAAATCTTCTTGATCAAGGAGCAAGGTGGGTGTCCACTGGACTCCCCAGAAAAATCAGTCCTCTTGGAGGATCTCTGGGTGATGTTGGGAACCTATATGGGCTTCTGGGAGCTGAAGTCAAAAGCATCCAGAGAGCCAAAAGTTGACACTGCACTCCACAACCGTGCTGTGTCAACAATGGCAAGCTAGATGCTAAAGAAAGCTCATAGGCAAGGAATGGAGCTAAGATTCCTTTGTTGTGTTTTTCAAAGGTAAGAGGTCTCCACAATTATATCAGCAAGTATACCGCCTCTGAAAAAGGAGTTTGGGGGCTGCAGGATAAATTTATCACAGCTGGCAAGAATTGCTTGTGAATTGCAATTCCCAGAATCTCCTGCTGGCGAACTGTGGGTGTTACAGTCAAAGTAAATTTTCCTACCTCTTCTTTATGTATGTACTTATTTAAATTTGTCCTCCACTCATCTAGTGGCTAGGCCACTACTCTAGGCAGCTTACAATATCGCACCATTAGCATAAATAAAATTCAGTAGTAAAATTCAATGATAAACATAAACTTAAAACAACAACAAACGAAACCCAATCGCATACTAATTATAAACACCAAATAACAAATGGTGGCATCAGAAGAGAGGCAAAACAAGAAGAGGAGGAGGAAGAAGAAGAAGAATAGAATCATAGAAAAGTGAAGTTGGAAGGGGCCTACAAGGCCATCAAGTCCAACCCCCTGCTCAATGCAGGAATACAATCAAAGCATATCTGCCAGGTGATTATCCAAGTTTTTCTTGAATGCCTCCAGTGTTAGAGCACCCACCAACTCCCGAGGTAACTGGTTCCACTGTCGTACTGCTCCAACAGTTAGGAAGTTTTTCCTGATATTCAACCAAAATCTGGCTTCCTTTAACTTGAGCCCATTGTTGCGTGTCCTGCACTCTGGGATGATGGAGAACAGATCTTGCTCCTCCTCTGTATGACAGCCTTTCAAATATTTGAAAAGTGCTATCATATCACCCCTCCGTCTTCTTTTCTCAAGGCTAAACATGCCCAATTCTTTCAGCCTTTCCTCATAAGGCTTGGTTTCCAGCCCCCTGATCATCCCTGTCACCCTCCTTTGAACTTGTTCCAATTTGTTAGCATCCTTCTTGAAGTGTGGTATCCAGAACTGGACACAATACACTCAAGGTGAGGCCTAACCAGTGCTGAATAGAGGGGGACTAGCACCTCACGGGATTTGGAAACTATACTTCTATTAATGCAACCTAAAGTAGCATTTGCCTTTTTTGTAGCCACATCACACTGTTGGCTCATATTTAGCTTGTGATCTACGACAATTCCAAGATCCTTCTCACTCGTCGTTTTGCTGACCCAGGTATCCTCCATCTTGTAACTGTGCAATTGGTTTCTTTTTCCGAAGTGCAGTACTTTGCACTTATCTCTGTTGAATTTCATTCTGTTGCTTTCAGTCCAGTGCTCCATCCTATCAAGGTCATTTTGAATTTTGTTTCTGTCTTCTAGGGTATTAGCTATTCCGCCCAACTTTGTATCATCTGCAAATTTGACAAGCATTCCCTGCACTCCCTCATCCAAGTCATTAATAAAAATATTGAAGAGCACTGGGCCCAGGACTGAGTCTTGGAGTACCCCACTTGTTACCTCCTCCCAGTTAGAGAAGGACCCATTAATCATCACCCTCTGAATACGATTCTGTAGCCAATTGTATATCCACCTGACACTTGATCTATCCAGCCCACACCTAGTTAGCTTGCCAATCAGGATATCATGAGGGAATTTGTCAAAGGCTTTGCTGAAGTCAAGATATACTACATCTACAGCATCCCCTCTGTCTATCAGGGAGGTTACCTGATCAAAAAACAAGATCAAATTAGTTTGGCAGGATTTGTTCTTGACAAATCCGTGTTGGCTTCTAGTTATTACTGCATGGTTTTCTAGGTGCTTGCACAATGACCGCTTTACGATCTGTTCCAAAATTTTGCCTGGGATTAATGTCAGGCTGACTGGCCTGTAGTTCCCAGGTTCCTCTTTTTTGCCTTTTTTGAAGATAGGGACAACATTGACCCTCCTCCAGTCCTCTGGCACCTCCCCCATTTCCCATGATTTCAAGAAAATAATGGATAGCAGTTCTGAGAGTTCTTCAGCCAGTTCCTTCAGTACTCTCTGATGCAGTTAATCTGGCCCTGGAGATTTGAAGGTGGTAAGGTATTCCTTGACTATTTGTTTATCTATCTCCAGCTGCAATCCTGTCCCCCCCCCCCCCCGCCACTTGCACTTCCAATTTGTTTGGAAGTTCATAGTCTGTCTTATGGTAAAAGACTGAACTAAAATAGGAATTGAGCACCTCTGCCTTTTCTTTGTCCTCTGTTATCATTTTTCCATCTCCATTGTGGAGCTGTGCCACTATATCTTTTGTTTGTCTTTTGCTACTCACATACCTGAAAAATGCTTTTTTATTGCTTTTAGTGTCTCTAGCTAACCTCAGCTCATTCTCAGCTTTTGCCCTCCTAATGCCATCCCTGCATTTCCTTGCTACTTGTCTGTACTCATCCTTGGTTGCCTGGCCTTCTTTCCACTTCCTGTACATGTCTTTTTTGGTTTTATAGGTTCTCTCTAAGCTTTCTGTGAAGCCACACTGGCCTTTGTTGCCACCTCCCACCTTTTTTCTTGTTTGTAGTTGTGCCTTTAGTATTTCTCTTTTTTTAGAAGCTCCCACCCTTCTTGGACTCCTTTTCTTGTTAGGATCTCCTGCCATGGGACCTTCCTTATCCTTGTTCTGAGATTATTAAAATTGGCTTTTTAAAAATCCAGCAGAAGTGTGCGGCTACACTCTGCTTTCGTTTCCTTTGAAATCAAGAATTCTAGAAGGACATGGTCACTCTCACCTAGAGTTCCCTTACTGCCACTTCCCCCACCAAGTCATCTTTGTTGGTCAGAATCAAGTCAAGGATAGCAAATCCTCTAGTTTCTTTCTCTACTTTTTGTGGAAGAAGAATACATTTACACAGTACTATAAGCAGTTGCTGCTTTTGAATTGTGGTGCTGGAGGAGGCTCTTGAGAGTCCCCTGGACTGCAAGGAGAACAAACCTATCCATTCTGAAGGAAATCAACCCTGAGTGCTCACTGGAAGGACAGATCCTGAAGCTGAGGCTCCAATACTTTGGCCATCTCATGAGAAGAGAAGACTCCCTGGAAAAGACCCTGATGTTGGGAAAGTGTGAAGGCAAGAGGAGAAGGGGACGACAGAGGACAAGATGGTTGGACAGTGTCATCGAAGCTACCAACATGAATTTGACCCAACTCCGGGAGGCAGTGGAAGACAGGAGGGCCTGGCGTGCTCTGGTCCATGGGGTCACGAAGAGTCGGACACGACTAAACCACAACAACAATAAGCAGTTGCAGATCTCAGAAATCACACCACCATCAGAGCTACAAAAAAAGGCAATATTAGGAACAGCATATATACTGCGTCGATATTTAACAGATACTTAGGTTTTTGGTTAAAACATGTATCTGTTAATAATAATAATAATAATAATAATAATAATAATAATAATAATAATAATAATAATAATAATAATAAATGTATCATATGTGGTTTTATATTCATATTATATTCAGTGACATTTAGTGATAACTTGGATTGCAAGAAACCAAGAATACATTAAGTAATCAAAGAAGATAGCTGGGTCAAAGGTTCCAGCCGCCCAACAGCCGTTTCCAACGGCCTGGATGGGGTGTAGCTGGCTTTTGCCCACCAGCCCGGAACGGCGCGAGACAGCTTGCCACGTCATGGTAAGGGGCGGGGAAGCGCGAGTTTTTAAGTGAGCGCTTCCCCGCGTTTCGCCCTCTTTCCTTTCGGGCACCGATTAGGAAGGAACTCCAGCTGGAGCGCTCGTTCGTGTCGTCCGTTCTGTTTGAGCTCTGTGGCCGGGATCGCTGTAGGGAAGGCGGCTTTCACCCCTTCCCTTAGGTTTGTGTATTACTTTCGTCCCCCACTGATCTTGATTTATTTTACTTTCTTTATAATTACTGCTTCGTTTTAAGGGGAGAGAGGCTGAGAGCATTCAGGCGGGCGTTTGCCCGCCCTGAAGGGGGGGCGGTTTCTTTAAAGGGTTTTATTTTGCCCAGCTTTGTTTTGTTAATTCTTAATTTGGCGTGCCTTTCAACAGTTGTTTTCCTTACCTTTGCTGCATCTACCGTTCTAAGTTGATCTTTATACTTGCGCCCGCCATTTTGGGCGCTAGCTTTTTGCGCCCTTTTTCTCACCGCCATTTTGTTTTGTCCGTTATTGGCATACGTAGTTTGTTTGCTTAGTAGTCCATATAACAGTGTATTGTTCGTTCAATTACATAATTATTTACTGCTTGGCTGTTCACTTCCACTAATCACCCTTGGAATAGTGTCTTTTCACTTAATTGACTGGTTTTAGTTAGAGGCATCTAGGTATATAATAATAATAATAATAATAATAATAATAATAATAATAATAATAATAATAATAATAATAATAATAATAATAATAATAATAATAATAATAATAATAATAATAGGTTCTTAGTTTATTCTCATCACTTCATTTGGGTCCTTTTGTACAAATTCATTCAGTACTTATATTTGATAATCAATTGCTATTTGGGGAGTTTATGTGATATTAAAAAAAAGTATTAGATTTAATTGGAGCAACAAAATAGGTGGTAGGCAATTATATTTTCTATTATCAGCATAATAATTCATTGATGCCTATTAGAATACATTAAAAGATAGCACTATTGTTACAAACATAAATAATATTGGGTAATTAATAAAGATTGGTTCAGTGCACTATACAGTGGTGCCTCGCAAGACGAAAGTAATTCGTTCCGCGAGTAGCGCCGTCTTGCGAAATTTTCGCCTTGCGAAAAGCGGTTTCCCATAGGAATGCATTGAAATTTAATTAATGCGTTCCTATGGGGAAAAAAGTCAGAAACCAAAAAAAAAATCAGAAAAAAGTCACTTACCAGGTACAGTAGACCCAGCCCTGCTCCTCACAGTGCCTTGGTAGCCCCGGAACAGCCGGACTCTGTGTGAGCAGAGCGCCGAACAGCTGAGAGTCGGCAACCAGCAGAGAGGCGGCAGCCATTTTGGAGAGGCGGCAGCCATTTTGAGAGGTGACCACATGGCTGCTGCCTCTCAAAATGGCTGCCGTCTCTCTGCTGGTTGCCGACTCTCAGCTGTTTGGCGCTCTGCTCACACAGAGTCCGGCTGTTTCGGGGCTACCAATGCACTGTGAGGAGCGGGGCTGGGTCTACTGTACCTGGTAAGTGACTTTTTTCTGACTTTTTTTTTGTTTCTGACTTTTTTTTCCCCATAGGAACGCATTAATTAAATTTCAATGCATTCCTATGGGAAACCCGCCTCGCAAGACGAAAAATATCAAGGCACCAAAAAACTCACAAGACCCGTTCGTCTTGCGAGTTTTTCATCCCGCGAGGCATTCGTCTTGCGAGGCACCACTGTATATAGTTAAATTTACATACGTCATCTACTTGATTTCCCTAATAGTTAGGAGTAAGTCTTTACATAATTGTTTTATTAATTCAATTGGAATTGTTATTGTAGTCTTTCATCGTTTTATATATATTAACAAAAAAAAAAGGGGTAAGAGGTGAGTTTCATTTACTGGCATTAATAGGGCCAGTTGCCTAAGGCTTTAACTTCTGTTCAGTCTAGGCAGTTTGATTTCTCTTCAGCAGGGTGGGCTGCTGCATTATTGGATTTAGTCAGTTTTCTGGGGTTTGTGTACACTTACCCACCTAGATTACAATGGCCTCTCGCAAAGGCCGTGGGCCTAGCAAGGGCAAGGCGCCTGCGAAAAAGAGACCCGTGCCACAGGTTTCGCCCGAGCGTTCCTCCTCTGATGAGGAATCGTGGCCTATATGGCAAGTGTTGCAGGAAAAAATGTCTGCTCTTGAGGCGCAGAGGGTGGCAACACAGGTGCCTCAGCAAAAAGAGGCATCCCCTCGCCGCTCGTCTAGGGAGACCAAAGGTCGAAAAAAGACAAAATTAAGGGCTTTAGCACAGGACCTAATGGAGCATTTTGTTGCATTCGAGTCCACCCAGGGTCCTGCAGGAGACGAACAGTCTGTGGCTCAAACTTCTGTGGCATCCAGCAAAGTCGGGACAGGCCAGAAAGGTACCCACGTGGACACCTCGGTGGCGCATGGCACAGTGGCTGCTGCTCATGATGACCGTGACTTTACAGAGGAGGCCGGGCCCAGCACGTCTTCAGTCGGCGATGCTCCTAGGTCATCTATCGGGTCCTCCGGTGAGTCAACTGCCATACACAGTTCACACTCACCTTCCACTCCATGGCCTTGGGCTAGAGGCCCCTCCTTTTCATACCCGGCATACACACCCTACAGTGCACTGCCCACAGGGGGGCCCAGTATAGCGTGGCCTCCGGCCGGAGTTCCGCCACTTGGGTGGGGCGTGCCATATACGGCTATGCCATCAACGGGAGCAGCTAGTGTAGGAGCCAGCGTAGGGACTCTTCAGCATCCGTCGGTGCCCAACACAGGGTACAACACGGTTCCCTTGACGGCTCTCCCGTACGGGAATTATTCTACGCCGATTGGGGACCACTTGACCCCAGCTACCAAGGAGAAGATTTGGAAAGGAGAATATGTGGAATTTTTTTGACCTATTGAACCGTGAGGTTGAGACCAAGGACATTGATAAAGACGACGAAAAGGAGAAGGAGAAACGTAGGTGTAAAAAACCAGACAGGACTTGGGCCAATTGGATCCCGGGTTTTATCATTTACGCAGGGGTTGTAGTTAAGGCTCAACCCTGGTGGGCTTACTCTTTATTACAATATTTTGATATCATATACCGGGCATACACAGACTTTGCAGGGCAGGCCTGGTTGCTATATGACCAGGCTTTTAGGATGAGGAGCGCCATTCAGCCCAACTTACGTTGGGATGAGCTGCAGCCGGGGCTTTGGCTACAACATAGACCCCGGCTAGACCTAACACAGGGGATAGATTTGACAGTGGCCATTTGAATAGGAAGCTGACTAGCTCGGCCACTCCCCGCCCTAGCGCGGGTCAGGCAGTTCAACCCCGCCTGCCTTGCTTCGACTTTAACTTCAAGGGTTCCTGTTCTAGAAACCCATGCAAGTTCAGCCATGAATGCCTCAATTGTGGGGGAAAACACCCAAAGGCAACGTGCTTCAAGGGAGGTACCCAATGCCAGAGTAAGGGTGCTGGGGGAGGAAAGAAGCACAATGGAGGCAGCGGTACCTCTGGTAAGGGGACCCACCCCAATTAAAATAGAGGTTTTAGAGGCGTGGTTGCAGGCTTATCCTAGGATAGACGATGCAATATATATTCTGCAGGGTTTTCGTGATGGCTTTCGTATCCCCTCCTTAGGGGAGCGCTCAGCTTTCATTGCAAACAACCTTCGATCGGTTAGGGGTATGGAGGACATCGTTATCGATAAAATCAACAAGGAAGTTAAGGAGGGCAGGGTCCTAGGACCGTTTCCTCACCCGCCTTTATCCAATTTGAGAGTTTCCCCATTAGGAATAGTTCCTTAAAAAGCACCGGGTGAGTTCCGTCTTATACATCATCTGTCTTTTCCTGAGGGTGCGTCGGTCAACGACGCCATTCCTTTGGAATTGTGTACAGTTAGGTACACCTCGTTTGACGAGGCAGTCAATATGGTTAGGACCTGTGGAGTGGGGGCAGAGCTGGCAAAGTGTGATGTTAAATCAGCCTTCCGTATTTTGCCGGTTCACCCACTCGATTTCAATTTATTAGGTTTTCAATTCCAGGGATTATTTTACATCGATAGGGCATTACCCATGGGATGCTCGATTTCATGCGCGGCATTCGAAAAGTTTAGTACATTTATCGAGTGGAAAATCAGACAAAGGGTGTGTTGTAATTCGACTGCCCATTATTTGGATGATTTCCTTTTTTGCAGACAGAACAACTCTGGGAAATGTTCTAGAATGTTAGAGGAGTTTCAGTCCCTGGCAAACGAGCTTGGTTTGCCCCTGGCTGAAGAAAAAACGGAGGGCCCAGCCACATCTTTAACATTCCTTGGTATCAAATTGGATACCATTCAGCAAACTTCTAGGCTGCCGCTTGAGAAGCTGGTTGATCTGAAAGCCAGAATTAGTGAGTTAGTAGGCAAGAAAAAAGTGGCTCTTCATGAGCTGCAAGAAATAGTGGGACATTTGAATTTCGCTTGTAGAGTTGTCGCTCCGGGTCGGGCCTTCGTGCGGCGCCTTTGTGCTGCTATGAAGGGTCTTAAGCGTCCAACGCACAGGACCACAGTTACTAGGGGTATGAGGGAAGATCTGCTCATGTGGCAGAGATTTCTTGAGGAGTTTAACGGAGTCTCATTCTGGAGATCCGAGATTAGGCTGAAGGCAGAATTTCAAGTACATTCTGATGCGTCTGGGTCTTTCGGATTTGGAATTTACTTCCGAGGACGTTGGTGTGCTGGCACCTAGCCCGATGAATGGCATCGTCAAGGAATCACAAGGGATTTAACATTTCTCGAGTTTTTCCCAGTCGTAGGGGCCCTTTGGCTTTGGGCCAAAGAATGGTCCAATTCCGTGGTTTGTTTTTGGTGCGACAACCAGGCGGTGGTTTGCATCATAAACGAATTAACATCACACTCTGACAGGGTTATGGAGTTAGTTAGGGCATTTACTTTGAGGGCCTTACAATTTAATGTTTTGGTGCACGCTCAGCATGTTCCCGGTGTTGACAATAGGATAGCTGATGCTCTCTCGCACCTACAGATCGATCGGTTCAGGGAGCTAGCCCCAGAAGCCAGGGAGCTGCCAGAAGTTCTTCCACCGGAGGTCTGGCAGATTGGCACGAGGAAGCTGCGAAAGCGATAGGTATGGCCTTGGCACCTAGGACTAGGAAAGGTTATCTAGTTACCAGTTGCGAGTTCCAGGAGTTTAGGGCTTCTTTGGCCTTAGAGCAATTATGGCCGGCTCCTGTAGAGCATCTACAACAATTTATGGTTTTTCTGTATAGGAAGGGGTTGGCGCCAAGCACCATCCAAGGTAAGCTGTCGGCGCTGGCCTTTTTTGCTAAGATTAATGGCTTTAAGGATTTTACCGGAGATTACAGGATAAGGAAAATGCTGGAAGGATGGGCTAAGGAGAGGGGGAGGGTGTATGACTCCAGGACACCGATCTCCCCACTCCTTCTTGAGCAACTATGTAATCACTGGGAAAACTTATGTACTGACCAATACGAGGTGGCCTTACTTAAGGCAGCTGCCTTGATAGCCTTTTTTTGGTGCCCTTCGCGTGGCAACGGGAAAGGCGGATACCTCTAGATATGCACTGCAGCAGGGTGACGTGATGATTCAGGACAACATTTTAAAAATCACAATTAGGCGATCGAAGGCTGATCAGAAAGGCAAAGGGAGGCTGTTGGTCTTAGGTCAATGTGGTATTAAGCATATTTGCCCTGTGTCGGCCACTCAGGCCTTCTTGGCGTTTAGAGGCCAAGGGCCGGGATATTTTTTACAACATGCTGACAAGTCCCCATTAACAAGATATCAATTTTGGAAACTCACGGACTTGGCTTTGGACAGGGTAGGTGTAAAAGGTCTGCAGTTTGGGACGCATTCCTTTAGAATTGGAGCAGCTTCCACAGCGGCCGCCCTTGGGTATAGTACTGAGCAAATTAAGCATTTAGGATGTTGGTCATCTAAAAGCTATCAAAGATACATCAGAACCTTACCTAATTTGTAGGCAGGGGTTCTTCTGTCGTTTCAGGTGCCGTGAGGATGGGTGGTCGAAGACACTTGATGATCATCAGCCATAGCTTTGTTTATTGGGCAGAGCGGTATGCTGCCAAGTCCCACTTGGGGACTGACTTGGGGCTTGGTGCCCATGCTCATGTTTCTTGGAAAGGCGTGCGCGGCTTGCGTTGGCTCCAGCTTGGCCGGTTGACGGCATTCGACCAGTCCCCGCCAGATGTCTTGTTAATTCATTTGGGCGGCAACGATTTGCCTCGAACTCTGGGTAAGGCATTGATCCTGGACATTCTACGTGACCTGAAAAGGTTGAATGCCAGGTATCCTGACATGCGGATCGTGTGGTCCACGATCATCCCGCGACTTGCTTGGCGGGGTGCTCGGAGCGTTGCTGCCGTTAACACGGCCCGGCGCCGTGTTAACCGTGAAGTGTGTAAAGGCGTTCGTAGTGGCAGATTCGGGTCGGTGGTTTGTCAGCACAGAATCCAGCTGAGCAACGTTGCTCTGTTTCACAGTGATGGCGTCCACCTGTCTGATGCAGGTTTGGACATATTTCTGGATGACATCATAAGGGGCCTGCTTCTTGAGCTTCAACGGCTCTGTGGCGGGCATGGGACTTAGCTAGGCTAGTCCCTATGCTGTGGCGGGTAGTGCGGAAAAACAGGTGTTTTCAGTGTGTCCCAATTGTAATTCAGGTAAGCCAACAGCGCATCTGACCTCCCGGCTCTGCCGATCGTGCGATTACAGGGCCAGTGCTGGAAGGATGCGCTGGGCCACTTCTGGACCAACAGTCATCAAATAAAGATGTCTTGAGGTCTGGGGGTGTTTATTAGTGGCAGGCCGGGTTCCTGCTGTCTGTTAGACCGCTGGAACCCGGGGCCAGGGACTCGCCCATTTGATCAGCAAGGGGTTTTGGTTACCCCTACCTGTCACCATTTTCTGCACTACAGCAGGCCCCTTATGTTGAAATAATTGTTGGCTAAATGCAGATTCTTTTAAATAAAGTGTGGCCCGCATTTTAATCCAATATTATTGTCTCGCGTCTTTATTCCGGGATTGGGTGGGCAATGGATTTATGTTAATTCCATACAGAGTTGTGAGAATTAAGCCTGGAACTCTGCATATACTTTTGTCAGACTCCCACTGAACACCATAAATATGCTTCTCATCCACTGAAACCAATGGACTGAATTGTAACTAGTATGAATGCCATTTATTTCAGTTTGACTTGTCACAATGGAGTATACCTGGAACAGAGCCTCTTCTGTTTGTGCATAAATATTTAGGCTAGCCTTGGCAGCTAGTGTGGTGTTGTGTGAACAGAGTGATGGGCTAGGACACAGGAAACATGGGTATGAATCTCTACTTGGCTGTGCAAGCTCCCTGTTGGGTGGTAGCAGTAATACTACTCCTCAGATATTTCATATGCCTTACAAACCCTATTAGGGTCACTAAAAGTCAGATGCAATTTGACAGCACATGACAAACAAACAAAAACATCTTGATCACGGAAAGTACTTTCAGTGTGATGGTTAGATAACAGAAATATCCAAAGCAATGAGAATAATTTTTCTTGATGGAATTTGTGTTTCAAACTCTGAATCATCTCAGTAGTCAAGTCCTATGAAATGTGGCTGTGATCCAGATGCTGTTACAACAATGCATTGATAATAAAAGGGGAGTGAACTCATGTTCATCTAAACAAAGTCCCAATTGTTTGCATTAGTTTTCCTTACCACAGGATTCTCAGTGGTTAGCTGGATATACACGAGGCATCACTGATCTGGTACAACTTCCTATGGCTCATGAAAAGAGGAGGATGGGGTGAGACTGGCTTTTTTTGTTTTAGCTGCTCAGGCATAGCTTAACCCAGAGAACCTGACACCAATGTGTTGTCACTGAAACCCCAACTCAAGAGCTTTGTCTGCATTGTCCTAAATCATAGGTGTAATTCTTTTTCTTTTTTGGGGGGCCAGATTTTTCCATTAATTCATGAAATCAGGTTTGCTGGTTCATGTTTTTCTTCCTTTACATCTAGTGGACCAGAAAATAAGATCTTCCCATCATCCTCTCACATGGTCGTTGTGTTCTTCTAGCAGTCATGCCCTCTTGAGCATTAGGGTGCCATAGGTAGAAATGTTAGGGATAATATCTCTGCAGAAGGCACTTATCAACTTACTTTCAGAGCTCAGGGAAAAGTTACCTTTGGGGAGTACAGTTCCTGAATCCCTCAGCCAGCAAAGATAAGTGTTAACTTTTCTAGGCTCTGAATAGGATTTTGACAGATTCAGTCTCTGTGGCTTGAAATAATTCTATCAGTATTCCATCTACCCCTGGCAATTTATTTCTTCCTAGTGCTTTCAGAGTAGCATTCACTTCACTTTCTAGTGCAGCTCCTTGGCCATAGGATTCCTTCTCAAAGGAGTCTGTCATCCTAATTCATCTTTCTTAGTTTTCAATGGATTCTCAATATGGAAAACTTCATCTATTGCTTCTATATTTGAATTTATTCCATCATCCCATTCCTGTTTCTGTGAGCTGCTTTCCAATTCTTCAGTAGAAAGATCTTATAAGACACTGAATCTATTTGATGTCTTAGTTCCCCAAAATTTATCAATTTTACTTTGTTTACTTGATAGCAAATCAGTTGTTTTAAAAGGACAACTTTTTTTTTGGCTCATTTTAGCGCTAGTCTCAGAGACTATGCAAAATCAAAATGCACTATTATATTTGGTTACCAATTAGATTATATACTCCAATAAGATGCCAAGATGAACTTCAATGTTTCCTTAATATGGGTTCCTTTACTTAAGTCTCTCCAGGCTTTATAAACTGCCTATGGGAGACTATCAGTCTTTTAGCTATAAAGTTGGGTCCTTACAAATGGATGAGTCCAACTCTTCTTTCTCTATGTATCAAAAAGAATAAGCATTTAACAGGGTTAGGACTACAACACAAAGAAATAGTCTAAATTAATATACAGACGTACCTCGTTTTACAAATTTAATGCGTTCTACGGGACATTACGTAAAGCGGAAAATTTGTAAACTGAAACACGGATTGCCATAGGAACGGGGGCGGTGCTACAAACCTCCAGGCACAAGACATCCTGGGGAAACTTTCTTCGTGCTCCGAAAAAACCCGGAAAAAAACGTAAACCGAGGCATTATTTTCAATGGATTTTGCTTTGTAAACTGAAAATTACATTAACCAAGGCATTCGTAAACCGAGGTGCCACTGTATAGGAATTCGTGATTAACAGGGCATATTTAAGTAAAGCCTAATTTGATATACAATATAAGTGTTGAGTTGGAAGAAAAAGCTGAAATTAACAGACAACAGGAGTCAACTGGGATAGATAGTCTAAGCAGCAGAGACCAGTGCAAACAGGCTGGGACGAAAAGCCTGAATTAATAAACAAGCAATAGAGAGCTATTCATGAAGAACAGGAGCCCTTATCTGGTCACATGAGGGAACTGTTCTCTAGTTATCCCCCAGCTTTGTCATTGTTGCTTTTCTTTCTGGTCACAGGACACACAGTCAAGATCTAGACATTTTTGCGGCCAGCGATATAACTGCAGAACATTTCCCCCATCACCAGGAGGGTTGTGTTATTTTGTACCTTTGTTGTACCGGTGCATTCCTTACCAAGATTGCCTGTGTGCACTTTTCAGAATTGAACCCAGGAAGGTGGCTGCCATTACTGCAGTGTGCACAGTATTATTTTTTTAATTTTTCATGCCCAATGCATTAATACAATGGTAAAAGTATGTGACCGGGGGAGGGGGGGCCACCATTACACTACTGGCATGTAATTTTTCCCCCCCTATGGGAAGATACATTGAAATACTGGTATGCCAGTATCTCGGGGTGGTGGTGATCGCCAGTACTGCTGCGTGGATATCCCAAGTCCATTGTGTGCAATGCATTTCTGCAGGAGCAGCCAGTGCAACAGAGGGACACTTTCGTAAACAGAAAACCCTTCCCTATCAATGTGCCCTCTAATTTCCACCACCCCATGTGCGAGTCCACCCTCCGCCCTGTATGGGGTCTGTTGCAACAAGAACAAAAGGGGCTGGAAATGATAGCTGTGGGTGCATGGGGGAGGAAGAAAGCTGTTCGGAGGGGGGGGGCGGAGTCAAGCACGCTCGGGCAGTCACACACCTTAGAGGGAAACTTGTTTCTGATATATTGATATATCAATAAATATGATTTGTTATATATATATATAAATATCAAGGGGTTAAATTGCCCCTTGAAGCAAGAGAGAAAATAAACTGGTACCATGGTGTAGCCGGCAATAACGATTCAAACAGGAGGAAATAAATTGGTACTGATAAAAGTTCTTGGGATGTTTGTCCTGGGATATAAACCATGTGACCACAATTCAGTACAACAGAGGTAAGTATTGGAAGAAGCAGAAAACATTTCCCTCGTGTGACCAGGGCTGGAGTTAATAAGTAGTGGAAGCTAACAGGAGCAAACTGCATGATTAATACTCAAGCCTTCTTTCTTCCAGTAATTAATTAAGGGTAATCAATAATTTAAATGACCCTCAGATTATTTATTAAAATTAATTAAACATTAATTAAAAATAAAACATAATAGAATTCATTCAGGCAATTTAGAATATAAATATTGGGGGGGGGGGAATTGATTTACTCCATGTATAGGGGCCCGGTCTAATTAGCAGGGTAGCCACGGTTCAGCTAGTTCCCACCTACACCAGTGACAAACTAATAATAAAACCCAAATGAAAATCTTAAGAAGGCAGGGAGAGATATAAACAATATAAGAGAATGGACACAAAGGAAAAATTTGGGGATGTCTCTATCAAGGTCTTCACCAAAGGGTTCACTAAAGGTGCTGCCTGTTGAGATTGAGCTTGCTTTTAATAGCCATGTTGTGGAGGTCTTACTGACTGGCTGCTGAAGCCCTGACTGCCCAAAACTCACCCTTCTTCCCCTTGGCAAAAGCTAAAACAGACCGTAAGAGCAGTGCAGGACGCTCACTCAGGCCCGCAACATCATTTTAAAGGTACAACTGCAAGGCCTCGAGAGGCACAAAAGCGTATTTTCTTCTCTGGAAACTTGCAGTCTTGGAATTTTAAGAATGTATTTGTTTCTGATAAGCACACCACTCCTGCCTTTCCTTTAAAAATGGCATTCAAGGTCGCCAATAAGAGCAACATTCAAACAAAATAAATCCAGTTAAAGCATACAAGCAGATTAACCCTGTCGTTCCCTCATTCACCAACCTGGCCTTCAGCAACAGGACTTTCAGCCCAACGGCACGGTCTCCATGGATGCCGGGCTCTCTGAACTGCACTTTGAGAGCACACACACACACACACACCCCCGTATTGCATTCTGCTGTCCCAGAACAGCGCGGCTGCCTCTCTGAAGCATACCCTCTTCTGCTGTTTGCCGTGGTCTGCTGCCTCTTCCTCTCCATCTCTCACATCTTTTTTAGAAATACTGTACACCTTTCCCAGCTGAAGGTAAGAGCTGTACTTATAGCAACAGGAATGGCCCAGGCTCATTTGCTGCCTCCTGAGCCAGAGCAGCAAATGGCACCCTTCCTCCTGTTTGGTGCAGAGTACCCAAAGGCAGTTACTTTGATTTATTTAATTATTTTTAAGCACATGAAGCAGGAAACCCTACAAGCATCTCTCTTCAAAGCTGGTAGTTAAACAGCATGCATAACAACTTTAGTAACTCACCATTTTCTGCCCTTCTAAAATCTGTTGCCTGAGGCAGCTTCTTCAGTCTGGCTAATGGTAGCACCGGCCCTGAAAACAGCTGATACAAGCACACTGTTCAAACAATCGGAGATGCAATATAAACAGGTCATCACCTGGAAGAAGAAACAGGGATGAGACCTCTAGCAGGCTATCAAACCATCTGACCATGGCAATCAGAAATGGTACAGTCCTTGGGCACTAGTTGAATCCTGTAGATCAGCCATCATGCTGTAGGTGCTTCATTGCCTGCCATCATGCTCTTGTAAGTCTGTTGCATAGAAGATGAGGCTAAGAGACAAATTGTATTTATTCATCTATTTTATTTCATTAGACACCCCCACACACACCTTTCCTCCAGTGAGCTCAATGCACTGTACAGGACTCTCTCACTTTATGTACAGGTACATGTATGCATAAATGTAGATATATATACGTATATACGTGTGTGTGTGTGTGTGTGTGTGTGTGTGTGTGTTTCCATATGTGTGTGTGTACCTATAAGAATGTAAACAAACAATGGCCTCTCAGTCATCTACTGAGATGGGAAGAGGTGTAGTGATGGAATATTTCCCCATGTTCTAAGAGGCACCATAGGTTAAACATCTAGTCTGGCTGTGAGCAACCTGAACTTCCCCAAAGAATGACTAGGCTACAGTCCCTAAACTTGGAAATTCCCTCCAAGGGAGCATCCTGTTAGAGTCCTGTGGGAGATACAGTGTTGGAGTTGGGCTTTCTGCACTCAGGCATTCTGTTCATGTGGCTTCCTGGTGGAACAAACTGGCATGGGCAGGACGTTCACCCACCAGCTCATTTGTTCGTACCCCATCCATGGCCAAAATAATTGTGCTACGTATCCTGTGAAGGAGAATTCTGGAGACAGGAGGCAATGTTCCCCTTACGTTGACACTGCAATACAGGGACAGACCCACAAAGGCAATAGCATCAAGTTCTTATTTGGAGTTCACCCATCATCACTCCATTGAGTCCAGACCACTTAATCTACATGCATATCAGTGGACGAAAGCAAAAAAAGTTGGCTCTTAGAGCGTGTTCTGTATGAGGCTATTTCAGATCCTATTTCTCAATTCCACTGATCATTTTCATCTTATTTAGTGGCTTTTAGCTTTCAGAACAGTCTACTCTTTCTCTCCCTGCAATAGCGTGTGTGACTGATAGCCTTAGGAATGCTCCTTGTGGAAGGAGGGGGAGGGAAATTAAATTAGCAAAAATCTCAGGTCCTATTTAATGAAATTTCTCTTGGGCCTTCGGATATCAAAAGTTATTTGTTCCCCATAAGCAGCCAGTTCTCTCTCTCTCTCTCTCTCTCTCTTTTTTTTTTATTGGGTTGTCAGTGTTCCAGAAGATGCATTTATACAAGAGATTATGTCATAAAAAATGTATGCAGCTCATTTCGGGCTATGGCAATAGCTCTGCTCCAGAAATACAAATCCTCAAGAGTAGATTGAAGGGCAAAAAGGAGGCAAACAGATTTAAAACAGGGGAAGTTTTTGTTCAGTTCATAGAATTACGCCTTTCTACACACAGAAGACATTCCCAGCAGTTGAGAAAAATCCTCTAGGACAGGGGTGAGTGATCTTACCAGGGCCAAGGGCCATTTTTTTCAAATCTGCTGGATGCCTAAGGGCTAACACTCCTGGGGTATGAGGGCTAAAGGGGAGGTCATGGCCAAAGAAGCTAGTCTTCCTCCCTCCCTCCCTACTTATTTATTCATTTTAATGTACTATACAGACTGCTAGTAGCTACAACAGATTTTTGTTTATTGAAAAATAAGTTTAACTGAAAAGGGAGGAATAAAAATGGGGAAAGGGTCCTTGTGCTGTCTAGGGAACAAAGAAAAAGTTATTGTTTTTTTAAAAAAGAAAATTGGGATTTACAGAGGCCCAGGAGTGCTGTGGGGCCTCAGAATGATGTATAAATGTCTCCAGTCCTCCTACAGAGCACAAGTGGATTTTTTGAGCAAAAGTTGTTTTTATTTTCAAAGGTTTCAAAAAAAAAAAAATTAATAGGAAGGAACAGAATGAAAGTGGCCTGAAGGCTGCTTAGTGCCCACTCCTTCCCTCTGTGCCAGTGGTTCCCAACCTTGGGTAACTCAGGTGTTCTTGGACTGCAACTCCCAGAAGCCTTCACCACCAGCTGTGCTGGCCGGGGTTTCTGGGTGTTGCAGTCCAAGAACAGCTGGGTATGCCATACCACCACCGTTTCTGACCAACTGCGTCAAATATAGCCACACACACATCACTTTCATACAGCTGAGCCAAAAAATGCAGGCTGCCATATATGGATAGCATGCTGCACTGCACTGCATTTGATTTATCACCAGTTAATAACAATTTCTTAAATATGCATCTTTCTCTTAAGGAAGGAGAGATTTTCCTATAGAAATAAAAGTAGAATAATTGGGGGGGAGGAATTAAAAATAGAAACACGAGCACAGGTCCTGAGCACTTCATTAGGGGTTTACTGTGCATCTTTATCGGCATTAAACATACTGAACGTATGTGCACTAGTTGCATTTGATGTTTAGATTTTCTTTTCTTACCCCATAAATATGTGGGTGTGGGTGTGTTCTTAATAGAATCAGCTTTGCTGACCATGGGAATGATAGAAATTAATGATCAACTAAAAGTCTATTGAAGGGGAAAGTATGGTTTCCATAGCAAGATGGTCCTGGCTAAGGATATACACTGGCTTCCTTACCCAGTCCATTCCCAAATAAGGGTACATATATGGGTGCCCAACTTAGTCTGTGTCCTTTTTATGATATTCTGAACCAATCTCTGCTCAAGCCCATTACGGTGTTTGTGCATTCCTGGATCTCTGTAAAAAAAACCTATGAACAAGTACATGCAAGCCCTGCATAGCCAAAACCCTATATGGTATAGGAGTGGCTAAGGGGTTCCATCAATTTGGGAAACATGGTAGAGAGATTTACAGAGGAGTTTAATTCTGCCCACAAGCACATTTGTGGTAATGACATAAAGGCCAGCAGGCCTTTGCAACATCACACCAAGTAAAAAAAAAAAGAGGGGAAAAAGACAAGGGGGGGAGCGGTGTAAGACAGGGCCTAGTGCGTGAGTTTTAACCTAGCCACTGGATGCCCATACAAGAACACAGGGACTCATCCACAGCAACACACTCATGCACGCATGCCAGCACACACTTTTAATAGTTTAAAGTTTAGTAAACTAAGTTGGGTAAGTTGGAAAAAACAAAATTGCAGGACATGAATCCTAACAGGTAACAGGGACAGGAGTCTTTCTGAAATGGTGGCTGAGCAGCTGCAAGGAAATATATAGTGCCTAGTGACCTCAGACTGAGCCCTCCCTAGTCTCTCAGTGGTTGGCATGTGCAGAAAAGATCTTAGGCTTTATTGGGTCTTCAGCTGTCACACTCCTCCTCCTTTGGTTCTCTTATCCTCTTGGAGACTGGGCATTAACTTTCCATTTCCCCTTTGTTGCTTGGAATCATCGTAACATGTCTTTAAAAAAAAATTAAGCTCATTAGGGTCAAGGGATCGAGAAAGAAGGGGTCGGGCTGCTCCGCTCTGTCAGTGACGAGTGCCTCATGCCCCAAAATCGCACAAATACCTCTGACTTAGTCTGTTTGCTCATATTTGTTCAAAGCCAGCACACAGCCCTAATCCTGAGCTAACAACCCGCGGCCTCTTAAAGTGTGTAATATGTTGCCCCTCCTTTCTTTTCCTCCTGTTCACCTGCCATCTCAAAGGAAGCAGTAAGAGAAGCAAGAAACCAGGAAAAGGAACCTCTCTAGGCCTGACCCTTTCTCTCAGGGAGATGATGCTAAACAAGGCCAGAGGGAGAGGCAAGCAAACGGGCAGCAGCAACAGCGTGGAGGAGGAGGAGGACGAGGGAGGCTGCTGAGAGCGATTTAAGAAGGGACCTTCAACACTTGGAACCAGCATTGATTGTCCTCCAAAACAGTTCTCTGCATGTAGCCCCAGGACCTGTTTATTTTAAGGAATGTCAGATATACAATCAGTGGATCTACTGACAGTAAATGAGGGTCAGGTTATACATGACAGATAACCTGTTATTAGAGCTGAAATCATGTTATTGTCTAAGAAGCCAGGCTCAGAGTGAAAGGCTGTGCCGTGGCCAGAGCCAACCAATCACAAAACAAAGCAAGCTAATGAGGAAATTACAGGAGGCGACAAAAGTGTATCCTATGACAGACACAATCAGCAGTGAAGTTCCCCATTTAGTGACAAGTTATCTTAAATGTATAATTCGGGCCTGGAATAGGAACAAATATCGTAGTCTTTATGAGTATTTATGGCTCAGGTATACAGCTTGGAAGACAACTTTTTGAACTGTATAATTCCCCCAGTCAGCATAGCTACTACCTATCGGGATTCTGGGAAATCTAACTTTTCCAAGTTCTGCACAGATTTATGCGGTAATAGGCAAGAGGGATTTACAGTCACTGTTCTGTCTTTCAAACACCAGAAAATGACTTCAGTAAAGAAAATAACAATTACCATCAATTTTTAGCACACCCGACAGTCACTGGTCAGATACACCAGTAAGATCAAAATCAAAATAGTCAACATAACACCAACCTCCAGAACTGTAAATGTTCTGCCTGTTCACAGAGACAATCTAAAAATACAGACTGTTTTCATCTCCATCCAGAGCAGATCTTTTGTGAAGTTAAAGCTTTTTAATTGCCCATTCAAGATGAAGACACTCCACATTTTTTGCTTTACAACTGCAGCACACGTGACTGTGAAAACTGGTCCCCTTCACCCCAGTTTCACTAAGGATTGCAATAATCTCAAATGGAAAAGTGGAGGATGGGTACAGCATATGATGTCATCCTGCCAGTTAATTTTAAAAAGTCCCACTGCTTCAACCCTATAAGCACTGGTTCCGCTGTGCCACTGATTGCATAGCTTCCCTTTTGGGGGTGGGGTAGTAATTTAGAACCATTCTATAAACATGATGTTCCCAATTACGACATATGGACATGAAAACTGGACAATAAAGAAAAATGACAGGGGGAAAATATGATTTATTGGAAATATGGTGCTGAAGGAGAGTTTTGTAGATACCCTGGATTACCAGAAAGATGAGCAAGTGGATCCTTGAGAAAATCAAACCTGAACTACAGTATCTCTTAAAAAATGTTGAAACTGAGGCTGTCCTACTTTGCGCGCATCATAAGAAGGCAAGGTTCTCTGGAAAAGACAATAATGCTAGGAAAGGTTGAAGGCAGCAGGAAAAGAGGAAGACCAAATATGAGATAGGATGGCTCCATGAAGGAAGCCACAGGCTTGGGTTTACAAGAGCTGAACAGGGCTATTAAGGACAGGACATTTGGAAGTCACTCATTTGTAGGGTCACCATAAGTCTGAGGCAAGTTTACTGCACGTAATAGCAGCAACAACTGTAAACAAATGTCTTGATGTACATCCAGTAGTTCCCACCTTGAGCTGATACCTATATTTGCATGATCAGGCATGTAATTCAATTTAGCAATGGGCATACAATTCAATTTAGGGATGAAAAAGAACACTAGACCATTGTTAGATGCAAAGTTGCTGGAATTAAGTACCTCCTTCGTTCACTTCCCAAAACATAACACCAGAATTGGGATGAAATGTAAGAACATATTCAGCCAGAAACCGACACTAACAGGCCATGATTACTCCCTGGATAGCAGCAGTTCTTCAAATGCTACTATTGTGAGGAATGTAATTTATTCCTTTTTGATACTTTGTTGGACCTGTGTAAGAACACAACGGTAGATACAGTTTTAAAAACAGAAATGGAACAACAAGACCAAAGTTCCTAAATATAGCAGTCAGTATATGCAAAGGAGGAGGAGTAGATGGACAGGCTTGAACTTTAACTTTGCACTTTGCTGAAATATTTCGTCACAACCACTGCAAGCACACAAACACAGTCTGGAGATGAGAGCATGCTGGTTATAAATAACTGTTCACTGCCTTGTAATGAAGACTAATTTCTGGATTAACCTGCCTAAAATGGAAAACCAACACTGAAGACTAATTTGGATAAATGTAGGAGTGAATCGAGAGACTTGTATTCCATATTTAGTTTTTATGTCACAAGAAGTGTGTTTGGCTTTAAAGTGCCACCGGACTCTTTGGTAAGCTTGCTGCAACAGAGTAACATGGCTGCCTCTCTGGAAATCTGCACTTAATGCATCTGATTGTCTAACTGACTCTCTGGTCAAAGAAGGGGGTGAGAAGTTACATGCTGTGTAGCACTTCGGAGCCTGGACATGGGCAGAGGCAGGGGAAATCTCCTTCATAGCAGTGAAACACGTACTAGACCATGATGTAGCCATGAAGTACATCACTGGACAAACCACAGCTTCTTAGCCTAACCTACCTCATGTTGTCTGATGAAAATGCTGTGCTCCTGATAGACAGATTGATGTTACTCAGTTTGGATCTTCGTGCCTAACACTACTTATAGAGTGGGAGCCATGATAACATGTCTCTTTCCCTTGCTACCAAGAAAAATGTGATGAGCCACAGAAGATATGACATTGCTATCTCTCCCCGCATGACAACAGCCCCTGTTACTCATTCATTTCTGCTCACCTTTGCATCAGCCTGTCAGCACTGCAAAATTTATCCTTCACCCAAAGACGTGGGGTGGGATGGATTTCTGTGCACATTTTCCTAATATACACTTTTCTGAACATAACTCTGCAGCTCTGTGTAGTTTTTACCCAACAATGTTTTCCCAAATATAATGCATTTTTGTTAATACTTCCCTTAACATGTGGATTTCTACCTGCATCTTCCTTTGATCTATACATTCTTGTAACCTATTCAGTGCACAATTGTTTACCAATAAGTTCATACAGGAAAAAAAATCAGAGCTGACAAATCTGTCCTACAATGCAGTGTGTTTTCTGTGCGGAAATCCACTGATAAGCTGCAATAAAATAAAAGTACACAGGGAGAGCCTGGTTGACAGTTGGGTGTGGGAATCTCCTTTGGCAATGCTATGAAAGTAGCTTTTCTTAGAAACTGGTTTCCTTGATTTCAACTGAGCTTGGTTTTCAGATGGTTCTTTTTCTTCTTTCCCTGTACTTGGCCTTTTGCTGTTGCAGATCCTGCCAAATGCCAAAACTTCCCTGGACATCTGCCCTTCTTGTGCCTCTACCATGTTGGAGAGATTTGGAATTTAGGGTTCTACAAAGTCATCAACAGAATGGAAGTGACTGGCAGCCAGTGCAATTCTTTCAGAACTGGTGTCATAATGGGATCCAAAAGTTCTTTCTGCCAGTTGTCTAACTGCTGCATATTATACTTCCCACAATATCTGTATTATATTCCCTTTGGCAGCCCCATGAAGAGTGCATTGCAGTAGTCTAAACAGAAGTAACCAGTGTGCGAACTCCTGAGGCCAGCTGGTCTCTGCCCAAGAATAGTTGTAGCTGCTGGACCACCCAAGATGGTCCCAGTTACTCTGAGCATCTTGGGTTTTCAGTGATAGAAATGGGTTCAGGTGTACCCCCAAGCTATGCACGTATTCCATCCAGAACAGGTTGCCTAGCCAAATTGACAGAATTCAGCTCCCATCTACTGGCCCACATCTAGTTCTTTAGAGTGAAGTGCCTAAATGCTGGCCCAGCACCTGCGCATACTCATGTGACTCTGATGATAAAGAGGAATAGAGCTGGGGGGGGGGGGGGTTGTCATCAGCATACTAACAACACTCAACTCCAAAACCCCTGATGACCTCATCTGGGAATTTCATACAGATGTTAAAGAGCCTGGGGACAAAATAGAACCCTGTGGTCCACTAAAAGCCACAGAGCTGAACAGAAATCGCCCAGGGTCATTCTTTGTGGCTGAGCCTTCAGGTAGGAGTGGAATCACTTCTCCCACTTCCATTCCACAGAGCAGTTCCAGTAAGCTACCATGGGCAATAGACTCAAAAGCCGCTGAGAGACCTCATAACAACCTGTAGGTGTGAGAGTCAATCACTATGTGGAGCCCTCTGATCACATGCAACAGTTGCATGCCATACGTATAGGTGGCTCATGACCACAACAGTGAGATTCAGTCACCTCTGCCTCCCCCACATAAGCCTAAAACAGCCTGTAGGATATATAGCAAAATTGCTCTGCATGCCCCCTAGATGGGGCAGGGAGAGTCATTTTTCTTTGAAAAAGCACCCATTGCAGACACTTCTGTATAATCAGCCAGACCCACAAGATTCTTGTCCTGTCATTTGTAAATCATAGGCTTAGATGCAATCCCTTAAAGCATCCTACACTGGCATAGAACTGTTTATCATTACAACTCTCTTTTAATGGCAAAAAGCAAGGTGACAATTTTATGGCATCATATTGGATGACTGTGTTCTACATCATGGCATGTTTAAATTATTCTTCTCTGGTTTGCAGATCCTAAGAGATGACAGGAAAAAGTTGGCAAGGCCCTGCCTTTTAAACAACAGCAGCCACTTCTGCTATTACAGTACTACACTACGATTACTAGCAAATGCTACTGAGACCATGTTCAAGCATCCAGACTTGGTGCAAAATTGGAGATCTTGTATAATCTCCATCTCTCTCCACACTCTTTTATCAAAAGACCTCATTTCTGATATCAGATGGGAAATATTTTTGCATCACAGTTTGCTGTCGCAGCTGGAATAACAATTTGTTCCTTGCAAAGTATTTGAATACAGTCCTTTAATTTGAGATCATAATGTCTCCATAACAGCTCCATAGCATTCACAAAAGATTGCAATAAAGGGAATCTGAACTCATCTTGGGGGTCACTGCAGATAGGGAAAAGCTCTTTAGGCAGCACTGATCCTTGGGACCCTGGTTCGGTGAGGGCAGGGTCATTCAGAAGTTTCATTCTTGGTGTAGATGTTCTGGGCAGAAGCTTGCAGCTGTCTCAGACTCTTGCTCCCTGACCTTCACTGGAATTAGCAGCCTTTTCCTCCACTTGCTGTTGGGTTTCTTTCTTAATTCTCGGCCATCTAACTTTTCCGTATCTATCAGGAGACCTTAGAGGGTTTCCTCACCAGAACTCTTGGTCACACGTCTCTGCCATTTAAGGGAACTGCCAAGCGTTTATTATTTATGAGCTTGTCACACTGTCTTATTATGCCAAATGGTGTTCATAATAACAATGCAATCCAAAATAGGCATAGCAATAGGAAAGCAGCAAAGATGTTGAAAAATGAAGGGCTAGTGTGAAATAATTGGTGTGAAATAATTAGTTCAAAAATTGCATAGGCTTGATACTTTTAGTTCAGACCTAAGTGAGTGCCTGGCACATTTGAATGACTCTTATTTATTTGTTTGTTTATTTATTAAAAAATTTACCCTGCCATCCTCCTTCAAAAGGTCTTTGTCTGCTTGCAGAAGGACAGAAAAGATGTTCCGTACTTGGTCTCCAGTGGGAGGGAGTTCCAAAGTCTGGGAGCAGCCACAGAGAAGGCCCTCTGCCATGTCCCCACCAAATGGGCCTGTGAAGGTGGTGGAACTGAGAGAATGGCCTCTCCTGATGATCTCATCACCGGGAGATATGGTTTTTAAGATTGCTTGGACCAAAGCTATTAGGGCATTATAGGTTAGAACCAACACTTTAAATTGAGCTCGGAAACAAATCGGCAGCCCGTTTAGCTTCTGTAACAGGGGGCGGGGGGCGGGGGGCTGTTACTGTGATCTCTGTGACCAGCCCGAGTTAGGAATCTGGTGGCCACATTTTGGACCCACTGAAATTTCTAATTAATTTCCAGAGGCAGCCCCATGTAGAGTATGTTACAGTTATTCAGCCAGGATGTAAGTTTTTATTCTCCTACAGATGTTTATTGTGTATTTGAAGGAAGGCACACTTCTAAAAAGACAATGTACAAGCTAAGACATTTTATCTACCATGTTGGATAGATGTCATACATGAAAAATAAGAATGTTTTTATGTTTTGTAAACTTACATACACACACGTGTGGGTATGCACATATAAATACACAGGGATGAGGAGAAAGAGTTACCACCAGTGTGGGAGCAGAAAACCAGTGGATCTCCAGATGTAGTTGGAAACCATGCTGGGGAGTACTTTAGGAGGTGACATTGAGAACATCTGGGGAGAGTGAACCATTTCCCACCTCTACTAAGATGTGGGATGGAATTTCATTGTACCAAGACATTGTCTTCAATATTTATATTTGAGGAAGATCTACATCACTCTGTGTGGCAGCATTTTGTTCAAAACGTGAAACATGCTCTGTGGACATTCTGTGGTCTGGATCTCAAAATGCCTGAGGAGTGCAGTGAAGTATTCAGCAGCCTGCAAATTAGGAGGATGTGTGTGATTTATCTGTTGCCTGAAAACGGAGGCTGCAAAACATTTGGGGACAACTGCATCTATTTCATTGAGTGACTCAGATCTTTTTCTTCCTCCTTTTCTTGCATATTTATCATCCTGGCTTCCATCTTTCATGTTACTGGACAGATGATACATGTGACACAGCCTCAGTAAATCTAAAGGAGGAAGATTGCTCTGATCTAGTACATCTTGGGCTTCATTATCTTCTGCGGGAAGTGATGCAAGAATTTTCACAGGGAATTTGCATTAGGAGTCTGCTGCATATGAATGCCTTCTAGTTATGCTCAAAGGGACATTAATCACAGGAACCAGATATCACATGAAAGAGTAGTGGGAGAGGGAAGATGACTATCAAAGCAGGCTGTCTTCCCCAGTTTTGCTTTTACTAGGCTGGCTGGATAGATAGTGGTTTAGGTATCTGACTGAGGAGCCAGCGGTTGGGAGTTCAGTTCCGACTATGTCTCCCTGGGTGTAGAGTCAGCCTGGGTGGCCTTGGGCAAGCTGCACAGCCCCAGGGTGCTCCAAGGAGAAGGGGATGGTAAACTACTTCTGAGCATTCTCTACCTGGAAAACCTTGATAAAGGATCACCATAAGTCAAAATTGACTTGACAGCACATGATTATTATAGGCACTGAGTAGAAATCTACAAATATTATCCTGAGATTTTCCTCACAGTTAATGGCCAAAATCCTGTTGCTTAGCATAGTAAATCACGTTTGAATCCATTGATTCAAATAGGCTTACTCTAACTGCAACTTACTATACTAAAATAAGTTGCAGTTAGAGTGGGCCTATTTGAATCAGTTGAACTCAAAGAGGAGGTGGCTCACTAAATTCCCATTGATTCAGTGGGCCTATTCTAGTGCAATTTACGACATTAAACAACAGGATTTTGGGCACTGAAGCAAAATACCTCATTGGTAGCTAAAGTAGACAATGTCCAGTGACTGGGCTCCAAATGGCTCCAAAAAAACACTGCTGATTTGTATCCGCAAGGTGTCGTTCAGAAGTCTACCACTTATTGGCAATGTTTACGTTGCTGTTTAACAGGAGTTAAACTGCCCTCCTTAAGTTTCATTGGCCTCCCAATTAATATTTAGAAGCTTGGCCCTGGGCTTGTTTGTATTCCTATGTGACATTAGCTCAAGTAAGCATCGCAAAAGCATCTTCCCAACGACATCAAGGGAGGCAACAAGAAGATATCAAGGGAGTCAAAGAAGGAAGAGATGTTGGTTAAAGAAAGGTTGCCAGTGTGAGCAGGGCAAAGGATGATGAATATGGTTTGCATGATATCCTCTGCTTCATGGTCCTGAATATGATAATACTTAATAGTTCTAAGCTATGAGTGTCTTTGACCACTGACGATCAAAATTTCTCTAAAGAAAGAGATATTGTCCTACTGGACCTAGGAGGTCCAGCTAAAATGCCTGGCAATGGTGGGTTGTAGTTCAAGTGGAAGGAGTGTGTCTCTTCTCACATCTTGGTCTACAGGTTGTCCCGGAAAAGTGATGAGCAAATTTTCAAGTTCTCTAGAACTCTTCCTCATGTTGGTTGTTGCCAACACGATTCTGGATGTCAAGCAAAACAAGGGAAATGTCTGAAAGACCACTGGAAGAAGTTGGAAGTGTTGATGCCACAAAGTCCATGTTCAAGATCACATTACGCATGAAAGAAAATACACATTTCTTATTTTTACAACATGTACAAATTCCTGAAAACTATGGGCCTGAATAATCAGGCATGTAAATGAAACCTCTGTTTATCTCCTCATGACCAGTACAAGACAAAGCAAGCTAATTTATTTTTATTTATGCATCATTTTTATTTGTTTATTATTTTTATACCTTGCCTGTCCCTTAAAAAATAGTGCTTAACACAGCTTACAAACTTCTTAAAAGAAAAAAAAAATGGTAAAACTACATTTAACTAAAAAAGAAATCATAAAATCAAGGAAATCGACTCCACCATAAAAACCATTAAAATCAAGTAAATACATGAGAAGTCATTAAATGCCCGCAAAGGATACAGTTAAAACAACACAGCAAGGCAGGCTAAGCATCATAGGCTAGTTTAAAAACCTGTGTTTCTACTCCTTATAATGAGACAAAGTGGAAGCAGATTGCAACTCAGCAGGGAGGGAGTGCATTCCATATCCTGGGAGCCACCCAGGAGAAGGCCCTTCTCCTGCCTCCTTCTTAGTCAGGCTTCTGAAACTGTTCGTATTTTAAGAGGGCCTTTCCTGAAGATCCCAAACTCTGAGCAGGCTCATGATGAGACAAGTGGGTCCCTTAAATAGCCAAGCCCTGAATCAATTAGAGCTTTAAAGGTTAAAAACAACATTTTGAATGGAACCCAGTGGTTCACCATGGGCGATCGGTGCCCGTTTTTCAGTGCAAGGTGTTCAGGAAGGAGGAAGAACCTTCGCTGTGCTTCCTGTACCTCCTGCCTTATTTAAAATATTTTCCTTCCATGTTTCACAAAGGGAAGGGATGTCATTTAGATCCGTTCTAAAGCTGAGCCAAATGGATGTCTCTCCTAGAGTTGTGGTTCAGGCCTGGAATTGCTCTGGATTCTGAAAACCTGGCATTCCTCTGGCTTTACCTGCTCCACCCTTCCACTGTTTACTCCGTCCTAACCCTTCACCCTTCCTGTCTGTCATCAGAGCCCTGATATTGAAGGCGTCAAGGGCATGGATTTATCTTTTGGCAGAGGACATATCATATTTATAATGAGAGAGAGACAGAATTACTATGAAATTCTGTTATCCCGGCCCAAATCACAACATGCAGTCCACTGTGAATCAGAATAGAGAAATGAAAACAAGTACATTAGTCTTTATATTAGCCAAATTGGAGGATCATTTCAAGCAGAACATTATGTGAACAGTCCATAGAAGCCAAATGAGGCATTATTACCTCAGGACTAGAGAGCAAGCCGCCTGCCCCCCCGCCCGCCCGCCCCTTTAATGGCTGCTGTCTATGGCGTGTCTGCAGGTTGTTCTCAAATGCAAATCCTGTGCTGCACAACACCAACACTCCAGGTTGCCCAAGCCTTTCATACATTTTGTCTTCAGTCTCCTGGCCTAATGACTTGCAGGTGCTGCAAACTTTTGCATTCCCTACAGCACATTATTCCTTCTGAGATACGTGGTGGAGCAGTTGGCACTCCATAAATTATGAAGTGATAATTATATTCGTGCCCTTGAAACAAGAAGAAAATCCTTTGCTAACAGCAGATTTCTTCCCAAAATGTGGTAATGAGATGGGTTACACCTCCTGAGAAGCAACCTGCAAGATCGGCTCCCTCTGTCAAGCTTGCAGGTTTATTTTCAGCTCAAATCTCCATGGCCGGAGCTGACAGTCAAACAAATGAACGCGTTTTACCCATCCAATAAAGCTGCTTGCTGGAGCACTGAAGCCCAGGACAGCAATAATGCAGCCATAACGCAGCAGAGGTGGAGGCAGGAAGAGACACACTTTTGCACTGACAAGCTGCTGAGGTTGTAGTTCGTTTTAGAAGCCATGTTTGTAATTGGAATTGAAAAATGAGACCATGGATACTTTGCTTACACCTTGTATCCTTGCAGCTTTATTATTATGATTTGTCCTATACTCCTTCCCTTTTCATCTTCAGAAAAGCCTGTGAGTGGCTTTGCCAGAGATGGTTGGTGTCTGATCACCTGACAAGCTTTGTGGGCTAGAGAGTATTGGGAAACCAACACGTGCTTTGGGAAGGCGACGGGCTCACAGGAGGGCAGTACAGTAATGATCTCCTACCTGGCTAGGGTTACGTGATGTATCTCCTCTTTCTTTTAACTGAAACTCTTCTCTTCCTTAACTAAACTAACCATGACTTTTGTTCCTCCCAGCCCTCGTCTGTCTCTGTCTCTCTCTGTCCGAGGAGTCACGTAGCTGGCTGAAGCTGTAACTAGGATGGAATAGCTGTGGCTTTGTTCCAGGGCACCAAAATTTAGGGGACACTGAAATCTAGAAGTGCATCTGTTGGTGAGTTTAGGGAAATGAATGGCAATACCTCCCGGACTTTCTTTTCTTTCTTTGGAAAGCACAAACTTTTTCTTGGGGGGGGGGGGAGGAGAGGAACACCATGTTTCCCCCCTCCTTTTTTAGGGAGCTGTCACCCATGTCTCACAATTCAAAGGGCTGATTCTAATCTATAAAGTCCTAAAAGGCTTGGGTCCAAGCTATCTCAGGGACTGTGTCTCCCATAATGAGCCTGCTCAGGTAGTAAGATCATCGGGAGAGGCCTTTCTCTTGGTCCCACCACCTTCACAGGTGTGTTTGGTGAGTACACGGGGAGGGCCTTCTCTGTTGCTGCTCCCAGACTTTGGAACTCCCTCCCACTGGAGGCCAGGCTGGCCCTATCTTTGCTTCACGGCAAGCAGGTGAAGACCTTTCTCTTCAGATAAACATTTCCTCAGTGCTTGGCTGCCTGTGTATGTGTGTGTGTGTGTGGGGGGGTTAATGGATTGTTGTACCTTACTGGACTTATTTTACCATTTTTAGTGTTGTATTTGTTTTATCCTTTTTCGTATTTGTATACTTATATTAGCTTTAAGTATTGTCTTTTAATCATATAAGCCACCTTGGGTCCTTTTAAAGGAGAAAGGCAGGGTAAAATACTTTAAATAAATATATTAAAATTAATAAAAATAGTAGAGTGAGTGGAAGACAGCACTCTGGGTGTCAAAATGGTTAATTACAGCCCTGGGTGTCAAAATGGTTAATTACAGCTCTGAGCTGGCTATAGCATCTCCCTCCCCCCCCCCCCCGTATTTACATGCAAATTTTATAATAAACATCTTTTCTTTTCCTTCAAACTGTCTTGGCCTTTTATTCCAAGCACCAAGTTCCAGGCATACCAAAGACCTTGCAGAGTGTTGTGTTGACCTGGAACATGGGAGTTCTGGGTTCAAGTCCCCAGTGACCCATGAAACTCATGGGGTGACTTTGGGATAATTTGCACACTCCCAGTCTGCTCTGCTTTGCAGGGTTGTTATGAGACTTCAATGAGAAGGAGGAAAACCATTGGCCTCTCTGGACGAAACATGAAACAACATAAATAAATTTGTGGTAGACCCATCTCTCCATGTCTGATGGAAACTTGGAAACTGACCCTCTGGCGGGCTTCATCCTATGTCATTGAGTTCTAGTGAGTTCAACTAGTTGTGGCAGGCATGCACAGTCCTGTGATGAGTAGTGGTATATTTAGAAGTGTGGCTGTTCATCATTACAATCCCAATACAATCTCAGATGAAAAGGAGATGAAAAATGCAAGCAGCTGGATCAGTCCATATCATCAAATAACAGGCAAGTCTTTTGTAAAATGAATGACTCTTAATCTTCAAAACCAAACCACCCTCAGCTACCTTGCATTACAACAGACATAGCTTGTGACCATACATTGCTCCTGGGAAAATACATTTCTCTCCCAGCTACTGTGAGGATTGCAGCTAAGCTCAGAGGGAACAGGGAAATTTAAGTTGGGTGATAGAGGATGTCGAAGTTTTTACTACTCCAAAAGTCCTGGGACTTTGACCCTGAGATCTGTGATTCTACTGCTTCATTGTACATGGGCACTGGGAAGCTTGCACCGACCATCTGAATTTCCCACAATGTCCCACAGCAGTGACCAGTGGCTTGAAGGCATTGTAAGCCATTTTAAATGTGAGGGGTTCCAAGATCTGGATGTCCTTTGTATCAGGGGAGCTACAGAGTTCTAAGCACTGGTGCTAGAACAGGCTCTGTGGGCTAGATGCCAGACCAGGCTTATGAGGATTTGAACCTAGGCCATCCTACTTGATATCTAGCATTCTCTCCATTACTCCCTCACTGAACATCTTTAGCAAAGACTCTTGTATGTAAACAGCCTCATGATGGCATATCTAATAAGAGAGGTAATAGTATTCTCAGTGGCTTAAGATGCTCCTTCATTCTAATGAGCTTCTTCAATACTCTATTTTCATCAGATATCTTTCATCATACAATTTCTACTTCAAGGTCAAGAAAGATTAATGTGTTCCCAGCAGGAGAAACTTAAGGAACTAATGCAGCCTCCCTTTGCTGTCAACCTAACCTTCTGAGTAGAAGGGGGGAAATACTAAGGATGGCTATATGTTATGGATGCTGCATCCTGCTTGAAGCAATTTTTGTGATCAGTATAAGAGACCTCACCTGTGGTTGTCATTCTCATCTTCTTTCCATCCATCCTGCATGCCTTTTTTATTTCTTTCTGGAAAAGGGTTAATGAGACAGGAAAACATTAGTAAACATCAGTTTCATGAACCTGGCTTTAACAAGTATGGAGAAGGTGTGGGTATGACCACAACCACCCCAGTTCTCAAGTCTATGATAAGGCAAAGAACACTCCCACTTAATCTAGGACTGTTCACATTGTAAGCAGACCTGAGAAAGTGTGATGCTAGGGCAGCTGGACAGAGGGTGGACAGGACATTGGCCAAGGTTCATCAGTAGTTGTTGGCTTACAAAGAACGAATATTTGTAGATGTTTCAATTAAGGTATGGGGCAAGCATGCACTGCCAAACAAAAATAACTAGTTGAGAGGTAAATATGGTACCCCTCATTGTTGATTTGTATGCTGTACTCAGTCATTCTAAACATATGAGCATATAAGAGGTAGATAGGTGGATCAGCTTACAAAAAATCTGAATGTTTTACCAAATGATCTGGCTGTTTACCAATCACATTCCAATTATTATTTCAATATATTTTTTTAAAAAACTTACTTGCCAGGTTACTAGGAAAAACACATAGTTCAAAATCAGTTCCTAGAATATCTTAATATTAGGCAAGCTGACCACTTGGAATATTTCAGCCGATTTTTGTGTAGCCATCTTAACATTTTTATTCAGGTGAGATGCCTACTTAGTAGATTAGATAGTTTGCTCGCTGTATCTCAAGGGCTAAAAGCTCATGACAATATATCCTTAGTGTATGTTGTCCTGGCAAAAACCCTCCGAGACCAAATTTTTTATTATTATTTCTCAAGATGAAAGATAATGATTTTCATCTGAACAGCTATGGGCCCACGCAGTCATCATAAAGCAGGCTTGCAAATTCGTAATTAGGATCTCCCATGGTTTGGTTTTGCTAATCAGCAAACTACTGAGATGCTTTGGAGACTGGGGATGTAATAACCCACGCTTCCCATGCCCCTTCCCTGAGTAAATAACCCCAAAGCTGGAATTAGTGCTGTGGGGGAAGGGGCAAAGGACTTTATACGTGATGTTCCAGTGTTTTTGACCCGCACCCCCACAGCAGAGTGAACAGTGGCTTCAGCAGGGGAGTGAGCTACCCTGGAGAAAGGGCACTAAACAGCCATTCGCAGTCTGGTGCCCTCAAGATGAGTTGGATTACAACTTTGGTTAGTCAGAGCTAGTGTCTTATTGGCCATTATCTGTAGGGGATGTTGAGAGCTGTAGTTCGTTGCTTAATTGGAAAAGCATTGCTGAAAAGGGCCCTTCTGCAGAGCAAGGCATTGTGGGTTAAGTTATTCTGGCAAATGTCGGTGCTGCTTAGCCCCTACAATGTGACAAGGTTTACAAGTCAAAATCCTAATGGTTTACACATGATCATGGAAGTGGTGGGAAGTGTTTTCTGGGCTGCACATCAGACACTTGGTCCTTACCTCATTGCTCAATTGATTGTGTGATTCAATGTGCAATGGCCTGTCGGGGCAAGTGAAAACCATGTGTGCAACTGCACTTACATATGGAGTTTCTGGTGGTAGAATTTTGCCCACATTCTAAATTCAGTTCATGCTTATACTATTTCAAATTCAATATCATACTGCTTTAGGTTTCAGGCTTCCTCTGGATAAAGCGGGGCTTTATTCTCTACCCCAGTGGTTCCCAACCTTGGGTCCCCAGATGTTTTTGGATTGCAACTCCCAGAGGCCTCCTTCCTCACTAGCTGTGCTGGCCAGGATTTCTGAGAGTCGTAGTCCAAGAACATTTAGGGACACAAGTCTGGGAAGCACTGCTCTACCCTATTTGTGGGGAGAGAATTTCACCAAATCTCTCTGGGGGAAGGAGAAATTCTCAAAGTATTTCTCAGAAGCATGAGGAACAATCAGAGAAAAGTTTAATCGTCTTCACCTCTCTCTCTGGCCAGAAAACATCAACAGGGCTTACCAAGTGATGGCACCACCATTTTGCTTCCTCCACAAGGCACTTCCCTTAGATGCATTTTAAGTCATTTGATGGTGAGAGCAGGGAGGCAGCCATCAAAACAATGGGAGAGGAATTGTGTAGAAATTTCTGCAACAGTGGCTTCTTTGCTTTAAGAGGAAAAAGACCATCTCAGTACATTTCTCGGGGGAAAATGTCTGCTGGCCAATTTTAGCTCAGCCCATCTTGTTTTTCAGGGTTCTGCACTTTCTACGGGGCTTCCCAAATGTTAAATTTTCAATGAATCATTGAACACACATTTTGTCGCTATCACAGCTGTTTATCATACAGTTCTCTTGTAAGTCCTGAAGGAAGGAGGGTAGGGTTGTGTTCAGCTCTGGAAAAATAATGAAGCTGCCGCTCCCCTGGGTTTCATTTCCCATGAAGGAGGCTGTCATTTTAGTGCCTCACTCTTGGGCCCTTTTAGTATTTCTTTTGGTCGTATTTCAGAGCTTTCCAGAACATTGCAAAATGGCAGAGGGCTGCTTAGGTTTCCTGCCCCCCCCTTCTTTTACATATCTCTTCACCACCCTGTAGCTTCCTTGCTGCCCATACTTCCTGATCTGAAAAAGCCCTGTGGGAGGCATTACCTTATGACATTTTGCCTTGTGCTTTAATTGTGGCGTGGGAAGCTGCTTCCCACAGAGCTGGTTGAACAACCAAAGACGGGGCATGAACACACACTCCCGAACCATCTCATAAGAATCCTGAACCTCACCCATGAGAATTTCTTTAAATTCTTTTCTTTCTTTCTTTTTTTAATCCTTTTTTATCACATTGCCGCTCCTGGGATAAATTTTCAGCACACCAATAGTCCTGGCTCTCAGAAAATTTTGCCTTCAGAGCAAATGTTACTTATAGTTATAAGAACTTATTTTTAAAAAGCTGCTTTTGTTCTCCTGGTCCATCTGCCTTCCAAATGAAATGACCCTCGCCAGACAGTCACAAATTCATCTGCGTACCACAGATGCAACAATAGAACAGTATTTTTGTGCTGCTGCAGCTAAAGAAGGGAAAGGAAACAACTTCAGCTTTCTATCCTTCAGAACAAGCAAACAAAAGCAACTTCGTGTACTGTACTTTGTTCCTGAACATCTATCACTTGAAATATGCTATTTGTCAAGACATGTGCTATTGCCTCCCAAAGTAAATTAAGCCCAAGATTTTAATGATCAGTGTAATAAATCACTGACACTGCATAAGCAGTGGAAGAAAGGTCAGCATCAGGACCTCAGAGGCCATTTTGCCTCTCAATGCCATGTTCTCAATTTGCTTGTTTTTCTGATCCATCCATACCTACTCTTTCCTTTTTTTATCAAGTACATTTAGATTGTAAGTCTGCTGGAGACATGGATGGTATTGTTCTTTAATCTGCATAAGCAAGAAATCCTGAGGTGAATTATTATTATTACTCTTATTAGTAGGAGTAGGAGTAGGAGCAGCAGCAGCAGCAGCAGCAGTACCCATTGTACTGGTATTTTCATATAGCCGACTAAAGAGAAAGATAGAAGTAAAGGTGTTCGGAATGATTTCAGAAACGATCATTCTCATACAGGTTTTGTTGCTGGCAGGAGAATTTTCCTTCAATCTGCCTGTCTCTTCTGCTTTGTTGTACCCTGGAATCCTATACGCCATTGCTAAATGCACCATGTAAACATGTGACATGCCACAGGGCCATGGCATCTAATTGCATCATCACCTGTCATGATAGGAAAAGGCCTGATGAGCATCATAGAGCTTCACTGGTACAAGTGGGAAGTGTGAATGATTGGTCACTGGGCAGACTAACACTGGGCACCTCTAAGGATACACCTGCCCAGATCTTGTTTCCAGGAGGTACACACGTTGCTTTTAAAAGCTTCCATGGGAAATGGGGGTAAAGAACTGGCAACTGGTGGAGTTTTTATCATACAAAACAGAAACCTGAATGAAAGGATTTAGGATTTGAGGGTGACCCATAGACACCTTTGTTCCTCAAATGTATGGGTTTAACTAAAAGGTGCACTTGTGATATCACTTGGACATTCTTCCTCCCTCATCTGTAGCCCTCCGTAACACCCAAACTGGCTCTGGACGTTTTTCCAGACTTGAGGAGGAGGCTTTTGGGAGGAGAGAAGGCTGCAAGACATAAAAGGGCTTAACATTGAATACTGAAATCTGTGATGTGGCACAAAAGGAAAGGAAAAATGCTATGAAAGAAAATGCTAAATGGAAATATCATGGGAAATGGCAGAGAGTGGCAGGTGAAAGGAAAACAAAATAAGGGTGTAAAGAGAGGCAGATGAAAATTTTAAAACACAAGGGTGGAGGATAAAAATCCTTTAATATGAGGGAGGAAGATGAAAGTCCTAAAACAGGAAAAAAAAGGTACAAGGCAAAAAAGAAGTAGTTAAACACTGGATAGCTAACCATCTTCATATGACTCAGTTCTTCCCTCTCTATACTTTTTTTTCTGTTTAAGCCATACCCACGTCTATTTTCCCAGGCCTTCTCTATAACTTGCTGAATTGCAACAACCATCAGGGCCCGGCGTTAAGTGTTCATATTCCCATGCTGCCTTGTAGAAGAAGAACCAGCCTCTGTGGCTTTGGACAAGCTACGTAGTCCCAGAGTAACCCAGAAGAAGGGCCTGGTAAACCACTTCAGATAACTTTATACCTAAGAAAGCCTGACAAGTGGGAATTGATTGACAGCACACTATTATTATTAATATTACTATTACTATTACTATTATTATTATTATTATTAAATACATATTCCTCTTTTGATGCTAACTTCCCAAATTTCTTCACAATGGGCCATTAAGACAGTTTTCCATATTTTCATGTTTCTCTTGAGGAACGTCTGAATGTTTGTACTAATCCCAAAAAAAATTAGGCAGGTGTTAATCCAGCTGTGTGGCAAGGAGTCAAATGCCTTTTTTATAGTCTATCCAGGCCATGTAAAGTTTTATTTTTCATCTTTTTGCATTCTTCAGTATCATTTTATCAATAAGCAGCTGATCTTTCGTGGCACTTGATTTTTTAAAGTTCCCTTTCTATTCTGTTCTGTTGTTGTTGTTGTTGAAGAAAACCAGGCACAGTCAATCAAAACTATAAAAACATTGACTGGTATTATATAACAGGTACAAGTTTGAACCAAAAACCTAAGTATCTGTTAAATATCGGCACAGTATGTATGCTGTTCCTAATACTGCCGTTTTTTGTAGCTCTGATGGTGTGATTTCTGAGATCTGCAGCTGTTTATAGTACTGTGTGGAATTTCTTGATATTGTTCCCAAAGCCCCAATGGACTACGGGGACCACTGAAGTGTGTTTCTTCTAGAGGTGAGATGTTTCAATTGCCAGGTCTCTGTATTTTGTTAGTTTTTCCAATTCTTTATTTTCAACTCTGGCATCCCCCAGAATTGCAATGTCAATAATACAGACCTTTCTTTGTTCTATTACTACTATGTCTGGTGTGTTATGTTCAAGGTCTCCGTCAGTTTGGATCAGGAAATCTCACAAGATCTTGACTTCCTCATTTTCTGACACCTTCCTACCTGATCAAATTTCCATCATTCTTTTTTGGAAAAGCACAGGCTGTTGGGTTTGTCTCAAAATAACATTTCATAATTTCTTGATTTTTGGTGAGAGTCCAAGTTTTGCTTTTACATTGTTCCAGTAGTTTGCAGCGGCCTCTCCTGGTTCCTCAACAGGGTCTGCTGAGCCCTGTAGCCCATTTGTAACCAGATGTCATGGGGCTATAGCATGTGATGCAGTCCTTGTTGACCTGGGCAATGACTGATCCGGTATGGACTTCTGTTTATTTCCTCTCATCATAGTTGATGGTTGATGAACACAGTTGGTCTGGCTTCTCAGCTGAGACCTGTCTGGCTTGGGAGACCCTTCAGCATAGCTCTCAACCGCACTGAATGACGCAAGCCCTTCCGCCTCAACAAGGCCTGTGCCCATGGAGGGGATGATGATGATGATGAAGAAGAAGAAGATGATGAAGAAGAAGAAATACCAGGAATAGTCAATCAAAACGATAAAAATGTTGACTAGTGTTATATAACAGATACATGTTTTAACCAAAAACCTAAGTATCTGTTAAATATTGGTGCAGTATATATGGTGTTCCTAATATTGTGGTTTTTTAATAACTCTGGTGGTGTTATTTCTGAGATCTGCAACTGCTTGTAAAACTGTGTGGAATTTCTTGATATTGTTCCCAAAGCCCCGATGACTGTGGGGACCACTGAAGTGTGTTTCATCCACAAGCAAGATGTTTTGATTGCCAGATCTCTGTATTTTGTTAGTTTTTCCCATTCTTTATTTTCAGCTCTGGGATCCCCTAGGATTACAATGTCAATGATCCAGGCATTTCTTGGTTCTATTACTACTGTGTCTGTTGTGTTATGTTCAAGGCGTCTATCATTTTGGATCAGGAAATCCCACAAGATCTTGACATCATCATTTTCTGACACCTTCTCTACCTGATGTTCCCATGGGTTGTTGTTATTGTTATTTCTCTGTTTCACTACAAATTTTGTCTTTCTCTTTACTATAAAGTTAACAGTCTTCTTTCCTGCATTGTCCTTCCCTACCTGTTTTCCCATTATTTTCCTCCTGCATCCATTTGGATTATAGCCCTGTGTGAGGGGCACATTGTTACTAATGTTATGGTTTTAGCAATAGGTTAGTGGCAAGAGACAATCAATTTAGGTTGTGAAGAGTCCCCTCCCACTGACACCCAGAGTTAATGCATTCTATTGTTTGCTATTTTCCCAACATTTTCTTTACCAGAATACCTTGGCCAGTAGCCAACATTGTAACAGTTACGTTATTGTGTGCAGGAAATGTGCAATACACTTATACAAAAAAAGAGATTGAGTTGTACCCGTGTTTTCCTCTCCTTTTTGTTAGAAATATACATGCTATTTTCTAGTTGTAACATAACGCTGACTAGCTAAGGCATTCCAGACCACCTGTCTGCTTTTGAGACAGGCCTGTTACAGACATATGTGGGGAAAGCTCTTTGCCTGCTAAGTTAGGGACAGAGAGACAATTTGTACAAAAAGATATTGTTTCGAAATCATTCACCCAAGAATTCAAATATTTTTAAAGCTTCTTGTAGATCAGAGTGTTTCATTTGATCCCTTAACATTTGCATGTAAAATTTCATTGATGTCTTTGGCACAGGAATCAGAAACCCTTTTTAGAAAGGAATGGGAAGGAAAGGAGGCAACCTTCTAGCACTTGTGACTATGCCAAAATCAGGAAGTGCTAAAAATACTTTCTGTCAAGCGTGCAATGTTCTCAACCTCAAAGACAATGAATGGGGCATCCAAGGTGGTGTTTGTGTAAACCTCTTATTCTTTTGTTGTGCTCCTTAAGAAGCACCCTAAACATGAACCTAGAAACATCAGCAGGAACAAATAACCCATTTCCCGTGAAAATGGTGTCCCTGATAAATTGGGTGCTTGCAGTCCTTTTATTTTACTTTATGTTTAAAATAAAATATTTTATGTTTGAAGTTAAAAGGCAGTTAGCTTGCACATTGTGCACCAAAGGCATGCTAGCAAGAGAACTGATAATCTGCTCTGAATGAGAATGAGAAATGCATTCAGTGAATTGCTAAAGGCTCCTGAGAGTATCACATCTCCTTCTACAAATGGGAGGTTGTCTGCTGCATTTTGGCATCATTATGATAGCCGTCCCCATCCAGGTTCTCTCCAGATGTTTTCAAGTTTAGCTCCCGTGATCCCTCCACATTGGGCATATTAGCTAGTCCTGATACATTCTAAACCACTTGGAAGGCACTAGGTCGGATGATGGGCAAAGTTGATCTATGTAAGGCCGTACCTAGAGTAATGCGTACAGTTCTGGTCGCCGCACCTCAAAAAAGACCAAGTGGAACTGGAAAAGGTGCAGAGGAGACCAACTAAAATGATGACTGGGCTGGAGCACCTCCTTTATGAGGAAAGGCTACAGTGTTTGGGTCTAGAGAAAAGGAGCCTGAGGGGGGACATGACTGAGACATATAAAATGATGCAGGGGATGGATAAAGTGGATAGAGGGAAGCTCTTTTCCCTTTCACGCAATACCAAGATCAGGGGACATCCACTCCAATTGAGGATTGGGAGAGTGAGAACAGACCAAAGAAAATATTTATTTTTTCAGTGTGTTGTTAGTCTGTGGAACCCCTTGCCACAGGATATGGTGATGGCATCTGGCCTAGATGCCTTTAAAGGGGGATTGGACAGATTCCTGGACGAAAATTCCATCGCAGGTTACAAGCCGTGATGGAGATGTATAATCTCCAGGCATAAAAGGAAGGGACCTCCAAATGCCAGATGCAGGAGAGGGATATCAGGAGACAGCTATCTAGTTGTCTCATGTGCTCCCAGAGGCATCTGGTGGGGCCACTGTGAGATACAGGAATTGGACTAGATGGGTCCTTGGCCTGATCCAGCAGGGCTCTTCTTATGTTCTTATGTTCTTATGTCTTGCCCTTGTCTCCTTCCCATCAGTCTCTGCTGGAGGTGGATTTGCCACATCATCCATCTGGGACAGACAAAGAAGATGGAAGTTACCTGCAGTCAGAGGATGCCTGACCTGTGAATGTATAAATCCAAAGGATGTAAACATGAACAGTAGTGACCAGTGAGTTCCACTCAATGTTGCACCAGAGAGGACTGTGTCAAAGTCTACAGAGCAAACCGGAGGGAAGGTGAACCTAAAGGGTGTGGCAAAAAAAAAAAAATCTAGGCACCTAAAGGAAGTAGCAGAGAAGGGACTGTCCAAGGGAGGTGTGCATGACATTGTGCAAGTCCATGGCTGTTGGTTGCATAGTCACCCCTATTGATGCCTGAGTAGGCTTAGGTGGCTGGCAGCTGAAAGTATGAAAACATTGTATTTGAGAGGACATGGGGCAGTGTTCTATCTATGGTGCTGTTTCTGTGGAGGCCCTGTTTACATGGAAGTCTTAACTAGATAGGTAACATCCAGGTGACACCCTAATATCACTCTCCTTGGGTGAAAGGTGAACAAGGTCTTGGTAGGGACAGTGAATGTAACAGGAAAAGGTCTACTTATGCTGCTGCCCCCATGCTCTGGAACTTTCTTGTAGAGTCCCTACAATGTATGATGTCCGTGCAGGGATTCAGGAGGGCATCTGAGGCAGAACTGTTTTGGTGAGACTTCAGGTGTAGTTTATTTTATTTATTGTTGTTTAGCTCAGTGGCTTAGGTGGAGCCAGAGGCTGGGAGTTCAATTCTTCACTGTGCCTTCTCAACAGGGGCTGGACTCAAAGATCTATACGGTCCCTTCCAGCTCTAAGATAATAATGATTTAATTAATTAATATTTAGCCCAACTTAGTGGCAGGTCACTACTCTGGGCAGTGTATAAAGAAACAGAAAAGCACAATAAACAATACAACAGAAATATAACATTAATAACACAGTATAGGTACAGAAGTATCAAGCAAGGAAGAAAAGAGAAAGAAGCATAAAAACATATCTCTTATATCTCTTTAGTTTTATTGCTATAATAAATACAATGATGGTGGTGGTTTGTAATCTGTGTTTTCACCACTTATGTGAAGTATATTTGCCGTTTTATGTTTGTTGTATTCTTCAATGCTTTGTTTAATTATGATCTACACCCTTCTAGGAGCACTGCAAGATTTGAGTGGAAAACAGAGGGTCTATCCTGAAAACATATCCCTGGAACTCCCACCCTCGGCCAGATGCCTAAACCGCTGAGCTATCCAGATTAGCAATCTGATTGCTCATTTGGACAGAATTTTACAGTATTCAATTAAAAAACAGTTAGGGGCTCTTTATGACTTGCTGTTAAAAGAATTCCACAGCTTTTTTTTTTAATGCAGTCTTGTTCTGAAAGAGAAATGCAATCCAGGATGTCTGCAGCCTTTTGCAGGCAAGGTTCACACAGAGCACACTGTGTGTGCGTGTGTTTGTGTATAAAATACTTATCGGTCCTAAGCAGCAAAGCCAGTGCTGAGGGACTATGGCAATGCAACAGCTGGGGTGGGGGGATAGGGGAAAGATGTTCCCACCTCTGTTGCAGAGTTAGCAAGGTTTCTGTCAAATGTACAATAGCCAATGAGAAATGACATTAACTGCTCAGTATTCTCACATGAGGTATCCACTCCAGAAAGAGGGATGAATACTTTCCAGTTCCTTCCATCTTGTCTAGCGTTCAGTCTGTCCCTCTGTTTTCCAATCTTGTTTCAAATTTCAGATGCTCTTTCTCACTGCCCCACTGTGTGTTCCCATTCTCTTTCTCTTACTCACTCTCACACACAGAGCGCTTGTATCATCTTTGGTTGGAAGCAAGACAGGAAAAGGTGTGTCTCCTGCCCACAATGGCTTTCACATTCCAGGGATTCCAGAATAGTTGCTACACCAAAGCACTCTTCCTTGAAGTCCTTTGGGGCAATGGGAAATTTCCGTGGAAAAAATACCGTCAGTCAAACGTCACTGGCATCCTAACAGGATATTTATTAATCAGGGCCAAGGAGTGTTCTGGAAATAAAACTGCTAGTTGCTGCAGCTGTTTTGCCCAATGCTTCTCATGTGGATGCTGGGCTGCAGGAGGACTGGAACACTGGATGTGCATGGCTCTTACCCACCACCACCATCTCAGCTGTGGCCTGAGATTGCCCATTCCTAATGCTCAGGCCTGCCCTCTTCTATCTCCAACATCTTTGTTGTACATTTCCCATCCTCCTGGCAAGGTCCTTGGGTGGGATCCAGGATGTCTGCTCCATGTGGCCACCAACATGTTCCTGGGGAGGGTACCTTTCCAAGGGCTCTTCAAAACCTTCAAACAGGATTACATTCATTCTAATATTAAAATTAAAACACTTAAAATACTAAGTTAAACAAATTAATACAAGGTTACCTTTAAAAAGAGAACCAATTCTTGCCAATTAAGACTTTATTCATTGTGTTTTATTTATTAAGATTATGTTTATTATGATAAGCAGACCAAAAAAATTCTAAATAAATCAATAAAACTGCATGTATGTTTGTTTTACAGCTGTAGCTCAACATTTTAAGTGATGATTTGGGACAACATTATTATTCATTGTCTGGATTAAAACAAGCAAGTATTAAAAATTTCCATTGAAGAAAAAGATGTACACTAGCTCAGCCCAGGTTATTTCATTCTTCACACAGCAGTGGGCAATGATTTCTCCATCAGATGCCTCCTATGGCAATCGTATCAACAGTATTAGGAGCCTAAATCCATTGGTAAAAATGGAATTCAAAGTATATCAACTGTTGAAAGAAAAGAGAATCTTAAGGAGAATTTGCCACTGCCCAAAAACCCAAATTTGTATGAGCTGTTCCATATATTACACAATGCTTCCAGTTCTGGAAATGTTGGATAGTGATCAGCAGGGATGGGGACTTGAGTTTTGGGACTCACTGTCAAGTTGGACTTAAGTTGCACTGGTAGCTCAACTTGGGTGTTATTGTTGTTTTTTCAATGATGCGACTTGCGATTCAAAACCCACCCATTCCTCCCTTTTTTCTGAGGGGAAAAAAACTTGTTTTTAATAGGGACTCAGACTTGGGGCTTTGGACTTGGTACCAAAGACTTGGACTCAAACTTGGCACTCAGATCCAAAGACTTGCCAACATCCCTGAAGTGGAGAGATGAAAGTGTGCCTCTGAAATCAGTCGTAAAAACTGTGTTATATGGGTTGAGGAAACAGGACCTAAAAGGAATATACTTCCACTAAACACCATGAGTGTACAATGAGCCCTTCCATTCCATTAGGATTGCATGAAGAGGACTGCAAGATTTGTGAGTGGAAAACAGAGTCTCTATCCTGAAAACATATCCCTGGAAAGTATTTCTATATGCAAAGTTTTGCACAGAATCTGTTCTGCCTTTGAACGTTAAATTTAGTCCCTGGAATAATGTAATGCAAAGCAATGTCTCCAGAGACTCTGATAAGGGTTGTGGGTCTTATCAAAACTGTCAAACTGTTCAGAGGAAGGAAGATCTTTGGGTAAATAAATAGTTGAGCCTCCTCATGGAAGATTTTTCTTATGTAATAGTTGCAAAATATAAAGCTATAGATGGAATGTCTTTAGATTCTGAATGAATTATTTTTTTGTTGCTTATTTAGGACTCTGTTTCTGTAAAAATGCTGGAGGGGGGGGGAGAAGTATGCTTCGTCCTCTTTGTGACTGATGAATAAGAAAGGAAAGGTCAATGGAAGACCCTGAGTGTTTCCATTTATCAGGTCAAGGCAACCATTTCACTAAGTGATCCCTTCTTCTTTCCCCAGCTTAAAGTGTGACAGTTAAAAAAGCCAAACCCATACCCTCTATCCTGTTGGGCATTAACCTTTTCTAATTGCTTAGACATTCCTTGGGATGAAAGGTCTTGACAATAGCCATGCCATCCTCAGCTACTACCAAGTACAACCCTCTTTGATCTGCTGCAGATTTCATCTGCTACAAACACATTACAGCGTGGAGTATAATCATTAGAATCATTGTTGTTGTTTATACTGGATTCGGGGCTCTGATTCCTATAGAGGGAATCGAGAGCTACATTGAGGGGCCATTGTGGAGGGAACATCTATGCAACTGGGGATGTGTAACATACAGTTACCAGGTGCTACAGAACATGTAGAAACAGGGACCTAATTTTACTACTATTTTGGAGAATATAGGCTGATATGTGAACCGTCCATCTATTTCTCATTTTTCAAAGGGGCATTTTTCCTATGGAAAACACATGTTTTCATACTATCTACATAGCAATTATTGGATTTTGGACTTTTGGACTACATAAATATGAATGACAAAATGTCTCCATCAATAGGTTTTTCCCCATATGACCCTAAGGACCATCCCTCTTCATAGTGAATAGTGAGAGAAAATGGGTACTTTGTGAGAAAGCAATTCACTGATTTTTGTAAGAGGAAAGGAATTTTGTTATGTTTGTCAATACTTTTTGATTACTTATGCTATAACAAGCCAGGCATGTTTCAAAATTCAGGGCTGAGTTATGTGATGGGGCACATGCATCTTCAAGCTCTGTTTTTTCTGAATCTTTTTCTTTCTGGTTCTTATATATTTTCATTTGTTTTTCCTGCCTTTTCCTGCCAAGAAACTTCTTTCTGTTCTTCATAATCAGATCCTTTTCTGTGCTGTTGTTTGAGTTTCTTAGTCTCTCTGTGTGATTTTTGTGTGTTGTGTGTTACATAGAATTTATACATGCTCCAGTGCACTGCTAGTCAAAAATGTTAGGTCCTAAAACTGTGAAGGTAGGGATAGCTTGAAATCAAAGCTTTCCTTTGATGATTTTTTTAAAAAAATGTATTTCTGTTTTTGAGTGCTACGGAAATGTGTGACATGGGAAGGCTTACATCTTTCTCCTGTTGTTTTCTAATGTAGTTCTGTGAAAGGCAGACTTATGATATTATTTAATTTTTATGTGGTTCTATTCTTAAGCAAGTTTGAGGGACAGCTGCTTAATAGTTTTTGAAGTCAAATATAGAATTTAGGCAGTGAATCTCCTCCACTGTGCATGTGAGTGTATGTAAGAGAGACCTGTATCTGTGAATTGTCTGTCATTTTCAGAAGGATGGTCCTCAAGAACCTAGCTGTACTAGCACACTCTTTTTGCACACCCTTCAAATGTAAAGGCTGCTGTTGCATAAAAATTCTTATATCTATTCAAATGAAACTTGGCAGCCTTCTTTCTCTTACAGGAAGTGATTATGCCTACAAATTTATTTCAGTTCTAGACTCAGGGTTGCAACCAGATTAAAAAAGGAGGAAGTGACTGAAAGGAAAGGAGAAATGATGTAATTAAAATTCCTCCTTCAAAACCAATGATTGGAAAGCTGCTCATAAAATGTGTCTTGGGATTAGAAGATGGACATATAATTCACTCAGTACCACGTCCTCTCTCCCCCTTCTTCCCTATGGAAAGACTTTTCACCAGAGGTTGGAACTTTGTGTTTTTACAAACCACTATTCCTCTGTAGCCAAGATGCTGTTATCATTATCATTGCTCTGGTTGTGCAAATCACTGATGTGGTGTGCATTATTAGCACATTGCACTGTTGTTATAAGTAGGGCAGAAAATACCACAGAATGCTCTCCAATTCCTTCTCTTTTTTACTTGTTATTAGAACAAAGTATTTGTAAATTCTCCTTAGAGGTAGGAGCGGAGGAGCAAGAATCATGAGTTTTAGTGCAGTTGTGGTGGTGACAGTGTCAGCAACAGCAGCCTGTCCCCAGACTCATCATGTTTTTTAATATTTAATTTTTTTATGTTTTGAACTGGCATAGCACTAGATCGATGCAGTGTTGAAATAGAAACAGGAGGGGGGGGGGAAGAGGAAGAGCATTCTGTTGTATTTTCTCCCCTGCTGTTCATGCATATGTTCACACATGCCAAAACAAGTAAAACAAAAACAACAACAACAACAAACCATGGCCAGAACTGATTTAAAATAAATAACCCCCCTTATGTTTTTTTAAAGCTTGCTTTCTGAGCAAAATAATGCATGCTTAGCTGTATCTCATGGAGGTGAATATTTTTAATTGATTTAAAGCATGCTAAACCCGATGCAAAAACAAGATTATTATGATGTACAGCCGAGCCCTATATTACTTATAACGAATCACTTTTAAGCTCTGTTTTTAATTTCCCCACACCTTTCTAAAGCCCAGATCCTGCATAAAGCTTTGCCCGGGTCTTGCTTCAGTTCTACATCCTCTGGAAAGAAACTTGTGTTGCTTCAAGAAGTGGCAGCCTAAAGGGGCCCAGTTTGGCTCAAGATCTGGGCTTCATCAGAATCCCTTAGTTCTTTCACCTCAGGGGTGGGCATGGGGGATGGGCATACTTCAGGCTTGCAGGATCGACTTTGGTTTTCACAGTTACCTTGACAACGATCAACTGAAGCCAGCTGCAAAAACATATACAAACTTTGAGGAGTACTGTGATTGAATGGAGCTGATCATCCTTCCATACGCAACTCTTTTGACACGGAGGAATCTAGGGGTTCATTCTGCTTCCATTGCTGGCAATCCAAAAGAAACCCATCTTAACTTCCTGCATATCAATCAATGAATTCTGATCTGGTACCTTCTGTCACACTTGCTTAAACCCTGCACTCTTCAGATCAAAGTAAGGTGATACCAGCACAGGTAAGTTTTGCATTGCTGCCAAGTAAGGATAATCAGATCTAGAAAAAAGATCCAGCAAAACTGCTGCCCTTTTAAAAAATTTTGTACAAATAAATGTTTCAAAGTCCTGGAAAGAAAATATATTTAGGTTGGGCTACAGGTGGTTGGGAATTCCCCTCTCCATCTGCATCATGTGCACCTGACATTTCAGCAACATTTTTTCTCTGTTTGTATCTTTGTTCTGAGCTTGGAAAAAAACACATTAAAAATCAACAAGTAACACATGATAAAGACACTATTTTTTAAAAGTACTGGCCAGCGTCCTGTTTCTTGTGCCCACTGGCATAAGTCTAATGGCTTAGATCTCAGCAGTGAATTCCCACTAGTTTAAGAAGTCAGCAGTAGTATTTATTTATTTATTTATTTGGTCATGCATGACTTGGCATACAAGCTGTCTTGGGTCCTTTTTAAGGAGAAAGGCAGGATCAAAATATTTTAAATAAATAAATTTTCTCTCTCTCTCTCCATATATATATATATAAGGGCTAACTGCTTCATTAGCAGCGGTTTGTTTGTTTGTTTATAAATAGATTTTTAAATGTTTTTAAAAATGTTTTTCAAATTTTCTTAATCTTGGTTTTAAAATTGACTAATGTTTAATTGTTTTTTAATATCATAGTTGTATAGTATTTTAAACTTCTTACCATTATATTTTAATTGTTGTGAGCCACCTTGGGTCCCCTAGGGAGAGAAAGGTGACATATAAATAATAAATAAACAACCTCACATGTTTCATTTTAATTGTAATTCTGCACACAATTAAGCAGCTGAAATCCTACTGACCTTAACAGGATTGAACTCATTTCCAATATACAGAGATCTGAAGCTTTGTCTACTCCTAACATAGCTTAAATTCATTTCTGTGAAAAATTGAATCAAATCTAATTAAATCTAATTAAAATGTGCTGGACCTCTAAGTCTTTTAAGTTAACATAGACCCCCTCCCCCCAAAAAAGTTCATGCAACATAAAACCAGAACATTCAAAAATAATTATTTTTGCTGAATTTGAATTCCGTAATGAGTTGGAGGAGAAGGAATAACCCTTACAAGACAAAAACGAGAAGATTTGTTGTATGGTTGGATGTGGGGAATATTCATTATAATTTACAGCAATCATGCATTGTTACTATTTCTTTATGGTGCAGAGATTAAAAAGAAAACAGATCAGCCTTTGACACATTTAATTAACACACAAGTATTGGTGTGATTATGATCTGTTTTCCTTTTAATTAGCAGTATCACAATGTGTATGGCAGGCTAAAAAGGAATATATGGATACTAGCTACAGAATGGCCCTGAGTTCTAAGTATTACTGAATGAGTATCAAATGCCAGGGAAATAACATGCATTGTTCCTCCAAAATCTATGGCCGCCAACTATTACACAATGTAATTAAAATTACATTGCTGTGTGTGCAGCTCACTGGTAAGGGCTAATGGGTGTTGAAAGCATTGATGAGGTTACTAATATTCACGTGTATGAACTGTAATGATGCACAATGCTAGGCCCCTGTTTTTGGCCATGAGTTGGAAGGTTGAACCTGTGATTAACGTGGATCTAATGCCAGTGCTGGTTCTTGATGGTGAGGATGAAGGCTTTGGGCAGGATGTTCTCCTCTCCCTGAGTGAATCCTAAGTTTGCTAGGTCCCAGGGTTGACACTGAAGACTTAGGGAACTGCTATGGTTCCACACGCCTCCAGGCAGAGAGACCACTTTCTTGACTGTCTCTGTGTTCAGTTCACAACACTTCCCAGAAAAAAGAGGAGGAGGATTTGTGTAGACATTATTGGTCCTTTCATTTGCTTGCATGGAGAGGGTGGGTTAATAATCAGTAACAGGAAAGAGGAAATGCAAAAGAAACAAGAGGCAGCACCACTGATCTGGAACTGGACTCTCTTTCAGGCATAGTTTTCCACAGATGCCCTAATGTTGGACACATGTAAGCGGCACATTTAGCATCGCTCACTACTGGAAACATCAAGAGATATAATGTCACTACTATTCATTCAAACCATAGCATGTGGCCATAAGTCCTACAATCAGATACTAGAGTAAAGAACAATAACAAAACCTGCATCTGTTAAATCTCCATCAGCCATGTCCTGATTATCAGACTCCCTCCTTTCTGATGTATGGCCCACCTTCAAAAGTAGCACTGACAAATAGATGCATTTATTTACAGTTTGACAACCTTGTCAAGTTGTCTTTTTGTCCTAGGCCAGGAATTTATCACAAAGAATTAGAGATTCAGCCAGATTGACAGGAATCCCTTGTTTAAAAGGATAAATCAGCTTTTAGGGCGAACTCTGTGCATATAGACACAGGATGCACTGCTGTAACACCTGAAAGAGCAAGTGACCTGATATATATAAAAACGGGCTGCATAAGTAAAGCGATATGCTTCCAGCTGACTCAAACAAGAGAACTGAAGAAGTGATTCTATTTGCAACCAGAACAAATGCTTCAGTTTGATTGACAACACATTCCAAGGCATCAGATGGCCCTGAGACTGGATCAATATGCTGCAGTTTCATGAAATTAAAACAAAAGCAACCCAAGATATATATATATCTTGTTAATGATCAAGTCAGTGTAGCATATTGGTTAGAATGTCAGATTAGGAATGAGGACATGCAGTTTCAAGTATCTTTCTATTTCTTTAGACATTTATTGATATTAGTGTAATAAACTAAAATTAATATTTTAAATGCTTGACTCATTTTTTATATTTTACAGTTTTTATTTATAGTGCAGTGTGTGTATGTGCATGCGAGAGTACCAGTATGGTGTAGCAGATAAAGTGATTGACTAGGATGCAGGAGACTGGGTTGGCCACAAAAAAGGGTGGTGGTGGTGGAGGGGCAGCACGGGTAAAACCACTCCTTGAATATCTCACATAACTTGAAAAACTTGTCAGGGTCACCATAAATCAGATGCCACTTGATGGCACAAAGTACATATATGATCATTTTTAAAAAAACTTATTTTATGTAGTTCACTTGTTTATATATTTGTTCTACTCATTTTACACATGCTATAAACTTTTTAAAAATGTTGTGAACTGTTAAGCAGCAAAGGACCACATATGTACCTGAATTTGTATTTATTTATTTATTTTGGATAACCATTCTATCTGGCTGCACCTGAGAGAGGTTAAACAAGGTGGCCCAGGGACAGCTCGAAACATTTTGCTGCCTGAGGAAAGAATGAAAGGAATACCCTCCATCCCACCTGAGGGACGCAGGACAATTTAGGCACACAGGGCAGGTCATCTTGTACATACAAATCTGTCTTACAACAGAGGGAACTGGCAGGGGAGGGGGGGCGGGGAGAGGGAAGGGCTCGGAAGGAAGAGCCAAGTGTCACCGGCTGATAGGTTTGCCTAAAGGTAAGACTGACCCTGACCAAAGTCTCTTCTGCCAAATGCCAGGTGGCTGCATTTTTAGGAGAGGGGATAGACCGAGGCTGTTGCCATTGGCTCAGCCAGAATTCATTTCCCTTTCATGCACCTGAGCCCATCTTAGTCTGAATTGCCACTTGTCTTTCTCCCCTGCAGTGGCCCTCCCAATACAGAAGCTTATTGTGTGCAGCATGGAAGAATAGCTTCTTATTCCTTCGTATCCCATCTCACAGCCATTAAGTGATAGTGGCACATGACTGCAGTTGATCAATCGATAATATCTGATGAAAGAAACATGTTAATCATTCGTGCAAACAATCCAAACCTTGTCTGAGTTGCCTTAATGCCTTCATATCTTTAGGATATATTCTTATTTAAAACTTGTACATTGCTTTACCTTGCTTAACAGTAACATTGACTGGGAATTTATCTCTATGCCCATCAGTCATTACATTTTCTGTGCTTTGTATGGTTTAAGATAAGAGTTTAGTTAATTCTCTCTCTCTTTCTTTCTCTCTCTCACTCTCTCTCTCACACACAAATGCACAAAGACGACAAAAGCACTGAATAAGCTAAGGTTAGAGATACAAAGAACAATGATCAGGGCAGGGTACAAAATTGTCGGTTTTAAAGAAAAACACTTTTTTCATAAAACAATTTTGAAAAATTTATCAGTTTTAATAGTCATGGGACTATGGAGGTAAGTGTTAGAATGGGAGCAAAATACGCTGGCTCTTTGCTTCTATAAAATGCATAAACATGCCAGTCAGATCGGTGTCAATCACAGGAGGGAAGAGGAGGCATTTTTCCCACCTGAATCTCAAATTTGTTTATTATTTTAATGTATACAGGTAGACTCCGTGGCTGAAATCCTATTGCTTAACATAGCAAGTTGCACTAGAGCAGGCCCATTGAATCAGTGGGGATTTGTTGAGTCAACTGCTCCATAAGTTGCACTGATTCAAATTAGCTGTTCTAGTTGCAACTTACTATGCTCAAGTAAGTCACAACTAGAGTAGAGTAGTTGACTCACCACATCTCCACTAATTCAATGGGCCTGTTCTAGAGCTACTTACTACATTAAGCAACAGGATTCCAGCCACCGTGTTGTAGAGATGTCTGTTATGTGCAAGAAATTTTGCTAACATACTACTGCATAGCCTTTCCCCAAAACCAAACATTTCTGTGGACCTTCTTGGCAGTCAGATGCGTATTTTCACATTTTAAAAAAACCCAGGTTTGCCCATCATATGTAAAATGGGAGCACATAATTTGTAGAAGCATCTAATAAAAATTTTCCAGTGCAGCCATGCTAATATTTTAACTAGAAAAATAAGCAGAAAATAGGTAAAGAGAAGCAAGCTTCTAATAAGGACTAACTCTGCTTCAGTTCAATGCTCTACTGAATTCAACAAGCACATCCCATTGCTCTTAAAATCAACCACAATCCAACACAGGCCACAGGCCACTTAAGGCCATGGATGTCAGTTGGCCCAAGTGCACTTATATCAGCATTTAGTTGTGGCCCAAATACTCATGGCCAAGATCCAAAGACCTACTCTATTCACTCCCAAGAATTTAGGAATGCTCATTGAATTTTTGAACACAACAACTGTTTGAACAGCAAGCACTCATCTCTCATTTTGAACAGTTTTTAAAACTCTCTTCAATTCAGAATCAACTTGCCAGATAGCATGCAGTTCTTGATATTTGAGATTGAGTAACACGGTGTTTCCTATTGACATTAGATGGCTACAATCTTATGTTAAGGTGATGATGACATAAGGGAGCGATTTTCTGTAATTAAGGAGTTTAATTCCATCCTGGAACTTGCATGGCTCATGTGCAATGAGACTGGTTATACACAAGGTGGGCAGGACAGGAACTCTTTGATTACCAACAATCTCTTCCTGTTGGTGATGTCATCATCCTTAGGCAGGCATCTATTAGGAAACAGGATTTCATCAATATGAAGTTCTTTGGAGCCTGGCCTGTGTATTTCCCAGAGCTCCAAAACCCAAATAGACTTTAGCTTATAGTGGGAAAGAGAAATATTTCATAGATTTACATTCTGGTATTTTGCCTCTTTAAATCTTTTTTCAAAGAAGCTGCAGATTCACCACCATATGGTGCAAAGGAAAATGATTAATTTTCCCCTCATGGTAGTCTTTCTCTCTCTCTGTAAATCAGCCCACCACCACTAACTTTTGCTTTTTTTAGTACCAAAGTTGCATTTGAAGAAGTGGACTGTGTGTCCATGAAAGCTTGCGGCCATTCTAGCTGTTTGTTTTTGGGAACTGTAGTTCAAAATATTTTCAATCTTTGGTACCTATTATAATAAATCAGTAAGTCTTAAAGGTACCACATGACTCTTTGTTATTATACTTAATGCAGGAGTTCTGTGATTACATCTCCTAATGTGGTTTTCATTTCCTAAAAGCAGCCATGAGAGAATTTGATTTGGATCAGGTTGTAATAACTGCTCTCCTTCCCTGCTGTGAATTGTACAGTGAATTTACAAAGGGCTACCACAGCATGCAGGTAGCTTTATCTTTCCTCATCGCAGATTCTGAGAGCAATTTCCATAGGCCCAGGAAGAAAGAAACATTGGTCTGTTAAAAGCAACCTCTCCCAAGTCAACATTTTAAGAAACAAAAAGATCAGGAAGTGCTGTCACTGATCCCCTGTACAATCTGCGACCCATTTGCCTTTCATGCATCCTAGGGCACAATGGGATAGGGCAACAGAAACTGGGATACAGCGATTCCCTCCTTGACAAGTAGAGAGTTTGGGCAATCTGGAGTGCTGCATTGGCAAAGTGGACAGCAGCCTCATACATTTCCATTGAGTTCATCAGCAGAAGAGTGGCTTTTAATTACAAGTTTTGGAGGAAGAGGAAAGGCTCTCATGGGACACAGGTCTTTTCTCACCCCATTTATTCATGCATTTCCTATCTTGCTTTAAAGCTACCAGAAAGAGATCCCATTTTTTACATAGAACTGCCGGCCTCGTCCAGCACAGCCTTCAGAATTGGTTCTGAGCTTCAAGCAAACATTGACCAGGTCAAGTCTCTTGTCCCTTCTGAGTCACAGTTCCAAATACAATCAGTTTCCTTGACTAGCTTTTCCAAGTGATGGTTGATGCTGTAGATGTTTCTCTTAATATGCATATTCATTAGGCAAAACAGTTCACCTTCTTTTCATTCGGCAGATGTTTTTGAGTTTTTGATGGCTCGGTGTTGATTATACATACCTCATGCTTTTCAAGAGGATTTAGTTTGTACAATGGTGTGTCCTTTAAGAAAATGCTCTCCAGTCCTACTGCCTTTGTGCGATCCCTTGGTTAAACTGGATGCTTGCCAGATGTATCATATTTAGTTGCTGTATCCATCTGAGCAAAAATTAGAGGCCTGATAAAGCCCAAATTGCCCCAGTGACTTAAATTCAAGAGACTGAGGCACATGATAAACTCTCCCATTGTCATGTAAGGTTGGTTTCATCATGCCTTTTATTTTAAAAAACATATCCAAGTTTTGTGAAATGATACATGTGATGTGAAGAATAACCTATGACTTCCTCCTTCTCACTGATTCAGGCTATCGCAACGTAACAAGACAGCTTTGTGGGGAATTTTTAAGCCTTACAAGATTTCTTGTCTCCAGAATAAGGGTGAGAAAAACAGCAGTTTTTTCCCCCACTGGATGTGTCTCTGCAATTTGTGCTGGATATTTCTATGCAATAGTACTGCATTTTCCTCAGAACAGATGAAGCACAGTGCTCCAATGCTGGAGGCATTCAAGAGAAAATTGGAGACCATCTGTCAGATCCGCTTTGATTTAGATTCCTGCATTGAGCAGGGGGTTGAAACCAATGCCTTATAGACCCCTTCCAACTCAATGATTCTATGATCTTATGATTCTAATTGTGTAAAAGACACAAACAACCCATTCTGATATCTAAAATCCACTCAAACCAGCATCCATTGTTGTTTTATTCAGTTTGTGCAAAAATCATTCTCACTGATGCCAGAACTCTTCTTGTTTTGGTAAAATGCAAAATGTTTTATGTTAGGAACTTTTCTTCCAACACTTCTTGCTGCAATTACAAAACACCTTCCTCTTTGGAAGTTGGCTGAAGTGAGTGGGAATCCCCCACTTATCTGAGAGTAAGTCTCACTTAATTCAATGGCTAGAATCCAATTGAAAAACTTACAATTTTAAATCTCTTGGTGTAAATTGCATACACCAAGTCACCCCAACTTCTTAAAATACCTATACCAACTTTTTAACATGCAGTAGTTTATAGCTGTGATTTATATCAAAGGAGTTATATCAGCAAGCGTAACTAACAGGATTTTGACTAATGGGGTTTACTTCTGGACAAAATTGAGTTAACTGAGGCTTACTCTCAGGTACGTGTGGACAGCATTTCTCATGAACCTATGTTTCCAAGTGACCCAGGAAACGTATAATGATATTTACAATTTCCATTTGTAACAGAATATTCTGACCACATTTAGTGATATCAGAGAGGTCTCTTCCATAAAATATTTTCATTTAGATACTTAGGCTATCACAAAACTTCTTGAGGTGTAACATGCACATAGTTCATGTTATAGAAAGTTAATATATAGCAACCTCTCCTAAGCTGGTGTCCTCTAGATGTTTTTCATTACAACTGCTGTTATACTTCCCCACTTCGTCATGTTGGCTGGGGCTGATAGGACTTATAGTTTACAGCAGACTTCCCCAACATGGTATACTCAAGACGTCTGACATAACAATTCCCAGTTATACCACCCCAACCAGCATAGGCAATGGCTAGAGATGGTGTACCTTGTAATTCAAAATATCTGCAGGATACTCTTGGGGGAGACAGGTATATAGAACTGGTATTGTACCAACAGCTGGCTGGATAGTCCAGTGGCTTAGGTATCTGGCTGCAGAGCCAGAGGTTGTGAGTTTGATTCCCCACTGTGCATCCCAGAAGAGCCAGCCTGTATGGCCTTGGGCAAGCTGCACAGTCCCAGGACATCCCCAGAAGAAGGGGATAGTAAACCACTTCTGAATATTTTCTAGCTAGGAAACCCTGAAAGGGGTTGCCATAAGTCAGAATTGACAGGATGGCACATCATCATCATACCAATGGATGTTTCCATTAACTGAAGTGATTCCTTGAGTGTCCTTGGGTCTCAAAGAAAGTACTAAAAGTAAGTACTTTCTACCAACCCATCAGTTGCAAGTTTCCCTGCAGGACCAGAAGTGATTTAACTTACAACCCAGAGATAAATTCTATAGGCAGCAATCTATAGAGTTGCTGTAAAATACATTTTCCACTTCAACCCACTTACCCCTTCCAATAAGGGTGGCATTAGACAGCAATGTAAAGCTGCTCCAACCACTCAAGGCTTGACCTCTTATATTCAGCATAAATTACCTTGTAGGACTGTTCGTAAATCACTCTTTCCCACCATGACCTCTCCTAGCCTACAATATGGCAATCATAAAATTCATTTCCTTTCGGACTTACACTTAGAGTGTGATCACATAGGTATATACTAATTTCTTGAACCACTTGTGGCAAGGTTTGGTGCAAGTGATATCCTGGTGATCACAGAACATACAGGCAACAGTGCTGCAGCCCGACCCTAATTTGGCCCGAGTTGGACCTTTTTGGTCCAGCAGTAGGCCTACTGCTTTTTGGGACCGAGCTAACGTGATTCCCCAATAAACGGGGTTGCTTTTAGGGAGATTGCTCCCACCAAGGCAACCCTTTCTGGTGCAATTAGATTATACACCTTTCCCGCCATCTGCTCATACCCTTCATTTCTGTGGGTGTCGCTATCATTTGCAGAACACAGTTAAAAATAATTCCTCAATGAGAAGAGGATATCTCCAGAAAATGAGCAGGTTACAGTTGTTGTATTAATTTGTCTCTTTCTTCCATCAACCTTTTCCAGCTATTCCATTCCATTCTCCTTCCCATCTATTTTCTCTACCAACCCACCTTCCAAAACACTGAATACCAACTGAGCATTCTAAAGACTAGCAATTTTTATTGGCGGGCTGCAGCTTCCATTAATCATCATCATCTTAGAACTACAGAGCTGGAAGGGACCCTGTGGATCATTGAGTCCAGCTCCTATTAAGGAAGCCCAGTGGGGAATCAAACTCCCTGGTGGAGAGAGAGGACATCCTAAAGACATTTTGCTCTTCTGAACACCTTGATATTTCCTCGTATCTGTTTCCATCTCCCTCTTATGTGGCTACATAGCTTTCCCCTTTAGATTGGTAATAGAATACAGCATTAATTATTTCATAAGGCTTCCTCAGGAAGAGGTAAATATCATGGTTAAGGGTGAGGGAAGGAAGTTCTCCAGAGAACCTATAAATTGGTTGCTAAGAACAGGCCTGTCTTCTTGTCTGTGTTGATAATAGCTACAAGTAAAACATTGCAAAATTAGATTTAGCTATAATTATATTCAAGAGTAAGGGGATTCTATTCAGCTTCAAATAGCTAAGATTACACTTTCAAAATTTTTACAGGAAATACATTTGCTTTATTAAATTAAAAGTACTATAATACTTTTTTAAAAAATTAGCCTTGCCAAATCTGACCCTATCTCATTCTAAACATGCTTCATTTCCCACTTAGAGTCTCTTCATGAACTTCTATGGTGCCACAGCACTGTGCATCTGCTGACCTTTGTAAATGCCAGAGAGAGACATGCTGTTCTAATATTGTAAGTGTGATGGTCAGGGTGAAGATAACAGGGATAGATCTACTAAACTACATAAGTACTTAATCACCTTAATAAAGCACATCTGGGCGTAAAGACATGGGGGGAAAGCAAATGAATCTTGTCTTGCATATGCTGCTGGCTTTCACAGGGATGAAACGGGTGGATATTGCACATAGGTCACAGCAAACAAACAAACAAAGAAAATGAGCAGCTGATGGTCCAGATGGGAAAACTGTGAGCTGTGGCTTTCCATCAATCTAGATGCTTTGCTTGGTTCAGAATTAGCTATACTTATCCATGTACTGTAGATTGGTCATGACTAAGTGAAGCCCCTCTGATCTGGATGGGTCTCAAGTTGCAAACACAATTGTGTGCTGTCAGCTTGGAACCGACTTATAGTGACCCTAATAGGGTTTTAAAAGTAAGCGAGATATTTAAGGAGTGGTTTCACCAGTTCCATCCCAACATACACACATACATATGGGTTTCTGTGGCTGAGTGGGAATTCATACCCAGTTTTCCTGAGTTATAGTCCATCATCCTATCCACTACATCACACTAGGCGCTGCAACTACAGTCACCCACTGAATGAGTGGGGGCTTAGTGAGTCTACATTTATGTAAGTTCAATTTGTTCAATGGGCTACTCTAGTTGCAATTTACTACTAGATTTCAGCCACTGTGTCTTGTTCCTCATGAATAAGAGTAATCAACAAGCAGTGAGATAAATCTATTAGTCAACATCACCACAGTGATAACGCAACTATAAAACCTCAAATTAATCAAGATATTCAAGCAGCAATCTACTGAAACTATAAGCCTGGCCAAAGAATTGCATTATCTGGTAATACCTTCTTTGGATCTGGGGCAACCCTCAATGACTATATGCTAAACAAAGTACAAAATGCAGTAGCTAGGACCAAATACACAGTCCCAGTGTGTGTGTGTGTGTGCGCACGCGCACACACACACACGGTGTATTTGGTCCTAGCTACTGCATTTTGTACTTTGTTTAGCATATAGTCATTGAGGGTTGCCCCAGATCCAAAGAAGGTATTACCAGTGTATATATATGTGTGTGTATACACACACACACACACACACACACACACACACACCTCACCAGGCTTCTAGCTTTCTGACACATTTTAAGTTCATGCTATAAGATACTCTGTGGATTGAAGAAGTAGACGATTAAATAAAATTACACTTGTCTATACAAGGTCTTTTGGAGCAGGCTTGTACTGGCTAAATAGGGTTGCTTAGGGTTGGGTAGTGGTGTGGTATGCCATTTGGTGCAATCCTTGCATCCTGGACCTCAAATGACCCTATTTGGGCTGGTTCCTTCTTCTGGGAATTTCCAATATTGTGAAGTGCCTTAAGAAGAGAGCCACTTCAGGATCTTGGTAAATTAAATACCTCCTCTGCTATTCTGTGGAGGGGTATGGGAACTTAAAAATATATTTTAGACTCTGTTAGAGCAATGCAGGTGTGCTGCATGGCTTTACAAAATTAAAAAATTGAAAACTTCCTCCCAGAAACAGGAGGAGACTGGAGAGGGCAATAAGGGGCATGGATTTGGCCGTGGGCAGGTTCTTGACCGCACCTTTATGACTAATCAAAGAGAAGAAGAAAATTGCCCCTCATTTTCCCCCTCCTCCTTCTGGGAGGAGGTTCTCAATTTTTTAAAAAAATAAGTTATGCAGCACTACTGCACTGCCCTAATAGAGTCTTTTTAAAAAAAATCCTCTGCCCCTCCACAGAGTAGCAGAAGATGTGTTTAATTTGCCAATATCCTGACGTGGCTCTCATCCTATGCCACTTCATGATACCAGAAATTGAGAGTGGAAGGAGACCATTGATAGTCAAAGGCTTGCTTTGGTTCCTTTCCAGCAACTGCACATGCTGGAGATGAACCAAAACAGAGTGATTCTGCCCACATGAAAACAGTAGAAGCCCCTGACAGGGACCCAAAAAGGTGCAGATAGGAACGCTCCGGGGATGGACTGGTTTGCTCCAGCAATTATGTCATGTGATTACCAGAAAAAAGGAGTGAACCAACCCATCCCTATAGTCCTTGCATCCAGCAAGTAAAACAAATGGGATATTGCATTGAATATTCATGTTCATTGTGTGAGGCTACAATCCCATATACATCTGAGAATAAGTTCCATGGAATTTAGCTGGATTTACTTCTGAACAGACATGTGTAGGATTGCACTGTCGGTTAACCTGCCATGCCTCCATCTGTCACAATACTCATTCTGTTCTCCATCCCAGCACATTTTCTGTGTTTTTATCCAACCAGCATTCTCAGGCTACCAAAGAGGCTTAGTCCTCATTCGCATAGTTTGGGGGCTCCTCCCACATATGTTTTCCCCCCTAAAGAAATTGTTTGCAAACCTTTTAAAATGCAGCCTGGGGCCCTTGTAGATATGGATGATCCCATTGTGGCTGTAGAGAGTATCGCCAGTCACTTCTGAGCATCAGAAGCTGAGGGAACAAATGGACCTCACAGGAAATGTTTTGTGTATGCCTGGGGCAAAGAGCTTTCAAATCTTCTCTTTCTTAAGAGAGTGATTGGGGGGGGGGGGGGCACTGGCTGCTGAGACAGTGAATGACAGATTGTGTGGTTTTTTAATCTCTTTGTCTCTTTTGAGTGACAGCACTTGTCCATTGTGGTTCATGGGGTGGAAGGCAGAGCAGCCACAGGTGGGTAGAGCTTGCAATGACAATCAGAACCATAGGAAAAAATGAGTATTCCTTCTCTTACACTCTTTCTCCACCACCTCATTCTCTCTCTCTCTCTCACACACACACACACACACATACACAAGCACAGGTTGGCGGAGAGGCAAGGAAGCACACATTCTCTCATACACAGAGAGGCAGGCATCTCTCAGACACTACTTCATCCTCTACACCATTCATTTATGCCAACATTCAGCTGAGGAGCAATAAAATGCACCTTGCCCCCCAATTAGAAATGTTCATACCTGCTTCTCCTTCCTTCTCTGCCTGGCTTCAAAGCTGAGTATTTGATTTGGTCCCTCACCTTTGTCCTCTCATTTTACCCTCTCTCCAAGTATGATAATCATAGAATCATAGAAAAGTGAAGTTGGAAGGGGCCTACAAGGCCATCAAGTCCAACCCCCTGCTCAATGCAGGAATATAATCAAAGCATATCTGCCAGGTGATTAAGTTTTTTTTTTTTTTATGCCTCCAGTGTTGGAGCACTCACCAACTCCCAAGGTAACTGGTTCCACTGTCGTACTGCTCTAACAGTTAGGAGTTTTTTCCTGATATTCAACTGAAATCTGGCTTCCTTTAACTTGAGCCCATTATTGCGTGTTCTGCACTCTGGGATGATCAAGAACAGGTCTTGCCCCTCCTCTGAATGACAGCCTTTCAAATATTTGAAAAGTGCTATTGTATCTGCCCTCAGCCTTCTTTTCTCAAGGCTAAACACGCCCAGTTCTTTCAGTCTTTCCTCAAAAGGCTTGGTTTCCAGCCCCCTGATCATCCTTGTTGCCCTCCTCTGAACTTGTTCCAATTTGTCAGCGTCCTTCTTGAAGGGTGGTGTCCAGAATAATAAGGCTAGGAGTTTGGCAAGAGGGGAGGACAGGCAAGCCCTGATCCTTTGCCTCTGGTAAGGAGTCTGGCAGAAGTTGGCTGGCTAGGGTTAACCAGAGCCTGAGATGAGGCAGTTCCCCATTTGAACTGGAATTGAAAGAATATAGGATAGTAGTAGTAGTGATCATTATAACAGTTATTACTATTATTATTATGTGTGCTATTATCCACATCAAAAGAGACAAATTCTCAGAAGGCAGTAACTGTGACCTCATTAAGGGACAGTTTACTCAATGTTTAAAGGAGCACCAAAATTGCATATATATCTAGTCGTCCACAAAAATCTCAATATAAACCAGAAGGAATTTAAATTATTATTCAGGAAACAAGTTCTTTGACAGAGTGAAGGCAGTATTCAAAACAGAACTTGATACAAAAGGAAAAACTTACTTCTATTAATAGCTGGGCAAACCCCTTATTAACATACTCTTTTGGAACTCTGGACTGGAAGGACAGTGATCTTGATCATTTAAATAGGAAAACCCAATATGGAGCACCTTTATTTGTCACAGAGTATGAGCCAGCATGGGCTTGTCAACCTCAGGAATCTCTGTGTAGGTCAAACAAACTCTAGAACTGCTTCCATGGGAGCATGGTTCCACTTCACCATATGATACTAGAGAACGATAAAGGACTAACAGTATTACAACTTACAAGTGAGAACCAACCTACATTATGAAACCCCCACAGTATAGAGATGTATGATTTGAATAATCATTTCAAAGACAGCAGGCCAGTTACCTTTAGGATGATAATGTTGATAAACAGCAAACCTGTGGCTCAAATTAGGTCATTTCAATCTGAGGGATTCATATCCAAGTTATTTGCACTAGATACTATCAGAAAAATAATTTTGAAGCAGGGTGTGACACATGTAGGGCCTGTCATGAATATATGACAGGAACCATAATATAGCTCGGTGCCCCAAACTAACATTAACGGATTATATGTGCAGGTATAATCAAATTGCAAATATCATTTTCAGCAGCTGGCTAAATCTTGTGAGTTACTCATATCATTTCCTCCACATTATAAATTCCAGCCTCCTCCAGTTTTAGAAAATGAAGCTGCAAACTATACTGAGACAAGCAAGTTATCACAGATAAAACAGTTGATTTTAATAAGCTGGACATTATATTTCTGGATAAGCAACAAAGAAAAACATTGTATAAACAGACTTGTATAGAAGTAGAATTTCCATCAACAAGCGACTTCAAAAATACAGATAGTACAAAATACCAAACATTAAAGCAAAGAACTGAAAGAATATGGAAGCAAGATAAGATCTTCCCCCACCCCCCTAATTACAGCAACAGGAGTAGTTCTGCATCTTTAGCTACCAATTTAAAACAGTTACCAACAGCACTAATTTGCTTCTTGACATCCAAAAAGCAATGATTTTGCAAACATGTTATCTTACCTGCAAATTTTTGAGGCTGACCCTTTGGTTCACCTCATGTACCAGCAATGCTGAGAAATAAGAAGTGCAAAATCATGATAGCTTTTGTAATCGGAAAATTCATAAGGATTGCTGAACAATCTTCAGAATCATGTCAACTTTCATGTTCATAACCATGAACAGATAAAGTGGCTCATGAAGTCATACAGATTGCCACAGTACATCTGAGAATAAGAGCCTGTCCACATGTGCATTTGTCCCACTGTTTGGTGTGCTGATCGGTCAAGTTGGTCCACTCTTTTTTTCTGGCATCCACACTTGGACATTGCTGGAGTTGACCAATCTGTTCAAACCTGCAGCTTTTTGAACTCTGGTACGGGGGTTCTACTATTTTGGTGTGGGTTGAAGGGCTCCAGTTTAGTCCATTCCAGTGAGTGTGGTCACATGGAACGGACTAAACTAGAGCTTTGCAGCTCCTTCCAATGTCAATGTCTGGTATTCTGAAGTGGCTTACGAGCCGCTTAAGGATACTGGAAAATGAACACTTCCCCTGATCATCTGTGGAGGACCAGGGGAAGTGATTTTTTCTTTATTGTCTCTGCTAGATCATCACTGATGTGATTAATCACTTTGATTACTTTTTTTTTTCTTTGCTTGTTGGTGTACTGTCAATTGAAACTGCAGCTGTGGGCAGATTCTTGACCAGCAATACACAGACAGGCAAAGAAAAATATTTTTTAAAAAATTTCACTGAAGTGATTCATTGCATCAACGACAATCTAGCACAGATAAAAAAATAATTTCACTTCCCCTGGCCCTCTGCAGATGATCAGTGAAAGCCTTTAATAGACATCAGAACGCGCTGAAAGTCGATAAGCCATTTGGACAGGAAGAGTGCACCAAATGGCAGATCACTCCTCCCCTAGTCCTCAACCAACCCCTTTGTAGCCTGATCCAACCTGCACCAAAATTGCCAGTCTGGACTGGCCCTAAGTATCATTGCACCTCAATGTAGATATGCACTGAACTGTACTATTAGCCTGTTCATACAAATCACTTTCTTCTTATTATTATTATCCTTTTCCTCTACTACAGGATGACAGACATCGTCCTGGCTATCCAAAGGGATACACACTTTGGAAGAAAAGTAGTAAACAGCGAAATTGGTTTGCATCCAAACCAGTTAAAGAGCCATTTTAACAATATTTAAAACCAGAAATTTTCTCTCAAGCCTAAACTATCTCATTTTTGTTCCTCTTTCATCTTTACCCCTTTTCCTCGAGTATGCCATTTCCTTCTTATCATGTTGGCTTGCATGCTTTAAGCATGAAGTCAAGTTTAATTTATTTTGATATAATTACTTTACAGAGCCTAGCTGTTGATGTATAGCATTTACTAACATTATCACTATCATTATCATCTCATTAGCCTTATATGGGTTGCCACTACTCTGCTACATGGCACAGAAGTATACTAATAAAAGAGATCTTATTATTCCTGTCATTTATTTGCAGATACAATGACACTGGAAAGGAGCCACTGTATTATCAGAACTACCCCATTGATTAAGTTAATATACTAAAACATAAAACAAAACAAAATAAAAAGACAATCAATATACATAAATTCAACTTGGAGAATTCTTTTGTAAAAAAACTGTCATAAAGGGAAAGTGATGTCTATCTGTAAATATAAAAAATATATACTGCACAACTACTAACAAACCAGTATTATTTGGTTTGCTAGTAAGTTGTGTTGGGTAGTTTTAAATCTGAAGCTAGAATTCTTGATGTTATAATTGCAAGAATGCTGAACATTTTTGGTCTACTTGGTTTACAATAGTGCTGCAGGACTTATCCTAATATTTACATGACATTATACACACTGCAAAGTCATGTTGTCTGATGTATCATGAAGTTGTTTGGCCATACAAAAACACTGCCTGTATTTCAACGGTTACCAGCTTTCTCATTAATAACTATAGAAAGTATTAGTTGGATACACTTGTCTATACAGAACAAGAACTTGAAAGGCCATTGAGCCCCTTGAACCAAAATCATTTCGTGCATTTGTCTGTGAAGCAACGAGATCATGCAGCATGAAAGGTTGTGTCCTACATTTGCTTCTACCAAAACCATCCACGGGAGCAATGCAATCCTACATGTTCCTAGTAAATTTACTTTTTGGCTATTCTAGCAATTGCAGAGCTCCACCAAAGTCATGGGAATATATACTACTTTATCAATATTTACCCAAAATACCAGTGTTACAGTAGTCATAAGGAAAGGGTGTATAGGAACATTCATGGTAGGTATGCTCCTAGTAGAGACAGTGCATGGACTGAGGCGGGGGGTGGGGGGTGGGGGAGTTAACCCTACAATTTTGGGCAAGACATATCTCCTACACAGCTTCTGGACTCATTGCTCTGCCTAGACTTCTAAAGAGTTGCAGCAATTAAAAGTTCTACCCACCCTGTGTGGCCACAATCTTTCTCTTGGATAGACATCTGACAGTTCTCTGCCTCATCCACTCACTTTTGTCTCTCTCAGCTCTTCTTAATGTCAAGCCTAAGCTCTCATAATACCTCAATGTGGAGAAAGCATTCTTATTTTTCTTGCTTGCTTGTTTAAAGTGTATCTCACCTTTCAGCAGTGCCTCCAGAATTCACAAAAGCAGAATACGATAAAACTATCAAGTGAAAATAATCACAGTATGTGTTCTTAAATATTTCATCACCATAACTGTTACTGTTCTCTAGACCTTCCCAACAGCCCAGTTTGGCACATGCATAGCGAGAAGTAAGCCTCACAGAGCTTAATATGGCTTACACTCATGTGCATAGACATTTTCACTTCCAAAAAACGTGCCTGCCTTTTTCTCTCTTCAGCTTTCAGCACCCCAAATGTTGATGACATGTCAGCTGAGGCTTCTCTGTTATTGCATTCTTTGTTAAATCTCTTTAAAGAGACACAGACCTTTGTTTCAGCACTACACAATGACACTGTTTAGGAAAGGCTCCTCTCCTCACTCTCTTATTCCAGGAGAGAGGCTATTGCAGTTAGGTGGGTAGGGATGACTAGATCAAGAGGACCAACTCTAAAACTGGGGGCTGCATAGGGGGCATTGGTAAGAAACGCAGTTTTGGAAGTAGTTTTGGAGGTATGTTTTGCACATGTTTGCTTGGTATAGTCATAGAGAAACAACTGGAACGCTGAGCTGCCGAAGTTGAACGGCCAGAGATGTGAACATTTCAGAACCGGAAGCAACATTAATTCACACGATCTTTGACTGCATTGCCCAGGGATGTCCTTAAGGTTATAGTGGCAAATACAGCCAAGGAAGAATCCTGAACGGGAGTAAAATTCAAGGGGGGGGGGGGGAGAGTAGTTATATTGCAGCTTGCACATCACTGCACACTCGTGAATTTCCTGTGAATTTAGCTTGGGGAATTCGTTGGAAGAACCCCTGTGACAACTACACCAAAATGCTTGGGTGGCTCTCTTCTGCTCCACGGTTCCCATTCAAGTACGTCTGAAGATTCCCTTGGTCCAAGGAGAAGAGGCAGGCGCTCTCTCTCTCACACACACACACACACACACAAACAACACACATTCTCAACAGCCGACGAGCTGCGCCGCCATATCCTCCGTAAGTTCAAAGGAAGAACAAGAAGGCCCCGTCGAGTCCCCGGAATGACACACGAAGGGCAGGAGTTGTTCCCAGGCAAGCCAGCCCGCTCAGTATCCGTGCGCAGTCTTGGAACCAGAGAGAAGCCGACGCAAGAAACGACAGACACAGGAGCTCTGCTAGGCAAGGGTGATTTTCCGCTCTCCTGTTTTCACAAACTTCCACCGGGGCCAAAATAAATAAATAAATAAATAAATAAATAAATAAATAAATAAAAAGTGCTAACGCAGCAATTCGAAGGGAAATGCCAGGAGTCAGACCTCTGTTTCAATGACTCCCGTGGAGAAGCGAATCCAAGCCGACGAGTTCCCTCACGGACCTGTCTCTCGCCTTTTGCTCCTGGCTGGCTGGCTGGCTCTCAGACCTGCTCCTTCCTCCGGCGGCGGCCACTTCCCTCTGGCAGAGCTGGCGGGACTCGCAGCCCCTGCTGCTTCTCCCAAGCCTATAGTGGCGGCACCCGCGGTCCCACCTCTCCAGCCCCGCTAGGAACGAAGCGCCGCCCCTTGTCCTCCCCGCGCGCCTCTCTCCTCCTCGCCCTTTCTCCCCCCCCCCTTCACACACACACACACACACACACCACACACACAGAGAGCTCGGCTTCTCCTGTCTCTCTGGTTCAGCTCCCCCCTCCCCGCCTCTCTCTCTCTCCTGTCGCCCCTGGCACCGAGCATTGCCGCAGCCGCAGTTCGCACTTGGCTTCTTCTTACGCCGCTTTCCCGGCGGCCTGAGTGGGGCTCTCGGCATTGGGGAGGCGCTGTGGCACCAGGAGTGGCGGCAGCTGCTGCGCCGTCGTTGTGCCCGGGCTGCGTGAGGGGAAACTCCTGGCGGGGGTGGCTGGCGGGAGGGCGCGCGCGCTCCCGGCCCCCCCCGCGCGCCCCCGCGCACTCACACGAGTCAGCAAAAGAGAGCGCGAGCGAGCGGGCAGGCAGGCAGGCAGGCAGGCAGGCGAGTGCTCTTGTCCTTGGTGCCCTCTGCAGCCTCTCTCTCTCTCTCTCTCTCTCTCTCTGATTTTTATTTTGCTGCCGCCGCCGCCGCCGCCTTTGAGTGCCGAAGGAGAAAGCGGTTGTTTTTGAAGGAGGGGTGGTGGTGTCTCTCGCTTTTGAGGAAGGAAAGAAGGAAGAGACCGACCGCAGCGCAGCAAGTTCGGCCGTGAAGAAAGAAGCCAAGCCAGGGGGACATTTGGGAGGAGAGCGGGCGAGCAAGGGCGCGCGCACAAGAAGGGGAGAGAGAGGGAGAGAGGGAGAGAGAGAGCAAGAGAAAGAGAGAGAGAGCGAGCTAGAGCGAGCGAGCCCCCTCCCTTTCTCCTTCTCTTTCCTCCCCCCTCCCCTTGTCAAGTGCCCTCCCTCATCCCTGCGCTGCGGGCTCCCTTATTCCAGCTTCATGGGCAAAGTGTGGAAACAGCAGATGTACCCCCAGTACACCACCTACTACTACCCGCAGTATCTGCAGGCTAAGGTATGCTACTACCGCCGGGTTTTGGGGTGTGTGTGTGCGTGTTTGGACATACTCGCCTCCTGTCCTCGCCCCGGGAAAAGGGCACGGGAGGGGGAGGGGGAGGCAGGGCAGGGCTGGGTTGCAGTTTGCAGGGCTGCTAACTATAGTCGGGGGGGGGAGAGGAGGAGGAACAGGGGAGGGAGGAAGAAAGGAGGGGGGTCCAGGGGCGGGGAGGGAGGGGGCATCGGGTTACAGCCGCTCGATCGCTCTCGCACGCACACACGCACGCACACACTGACACCCAAAAGAGGCTGTAGGCTCGTTCTGACTCTGCCTCCAATGTTCCCTCTCAGGATGAGAGAGAGTGTCTGTTTCTCTGTCTGCCTGTCTCTGTGTGTGTGTGTTTGTGTGTTCAGGAGAGAAAGAAAGGGAGCAATGTGGCAGGCGTTCCAGCTGACGCTGCCTGGGACTGAGCTACCGAGCCGCCTCCGGTGCCCTTCGCTTGCCCATGTTCTCGCTGTCATCTCGCAGCCTTTCTTTCCCTTTCCCCTGACTCTTCCTGACACGCTCCCCTCGGCTTCTCCCTCTCATCTCCATCCCTCCCCTCCCCTCCCCTCCCCTCCCCCCACCCTTCCTTCCTTCCTTCATTCCTTCCTTCCTTCCTTCCTTCCTTCGTCCAGAGACCATTCGATTTCCCCCCCCCCCTCCTTCCAAGACCTACCCTCAGCTACAGTCCGCTTTTCTCCCTCACTCCCTTCCCCCAGTGTTACATGGAGATCAGTGCAGTGATGGGCAGTTCATTGCTCCTGGGATTTGGGGCTTCTCTGGGGAATTGAACGAAGCCTTCCTGCCTCTGCTCCTTACTGCTTTATTCTCTGCAGAAACGTTTAACCAGCGATTTATTGCCCTCCCCTCCCTCACCCCCCCCCCCCATAACTGCATCACAACTTCCAACTAATCTGAAGATACTTTTAACTCTGCAGATGCCTGGATTTTATTTTCAAATGCTTCTTGTAAAAAAACAACAACAACCCACATGACATTTCAAAGTTTGCTTTTAGAAAATGCAAAATGTGAGATGGAGTATTTGAAGTCAAATTGGTCACTTCGATCTGCGGCTTACATTTCAATGAAATCTCGGCTTATCTCTCCTTTTCTCTGCATTATCAAAAGAGGAAGTAGTGGTGACAGTAGTCAAGAAAAACTTACAAGTAAAAGAGTGCCTTAAGATTGTTTGGCTGAAGACAGATTTGTAGTTCCATTTGTTTTTGTTCAGGTGCATTTGGCATCTTGTGCATATCTGTGGACTTCCCTGAAATCTCAAAGACCGGTCAGTATCACTGCTCTAGAGACATTATGCTGCAAAGTGGCAAATGCAGGGCTGGTTGCATCAACTGTCTGGAATATCTGGAATCCTAAATGTTTGCCAGCTACCAGCCTTGTACAACACTTAGCATTGTCTTTATGAACAGCTTGTATTATGGCTTTCGCATTAATATTGTGAGTGTCTGAAAGCTGGTGAAAGTGAGAATGCACATGTGAACGGTGACTGTCTCAGTCAAAATTAGATATTTTTCTGGTATCTTAGATATGCACTGGTATGCATCTAGATGTAATTATCAACAGTTGAAAGATGTATATCCAAAAAGGAGGGAATTTAGTCTCCCTTCTCAAACATTCATGAAATTCATCTTTGACAATCAGCACTCTTCAGATTTGTACATAGGTTAAAAGTGTTCTTACCCTTTTTCACAGTTATGTAGGAAGTATCTTGGTTGTATAAGAAGAAAGCAACCCAAACCTTCCTCTGTCTTGTCTGCAATTTATTAAGTGGAACAGTGATCAGGTTGTGTGAAGGAGGCAAAAATGCTGAGCCTGTGATAAGAAGGAATGAGCAGGAACTCTCACCTGTCCTTGCAATTACATGTGCCTCTTTATGGATCCCCTGGCCTCCTGTCATGAAAACTTCAGAGCTTTGGATTATCTTTGGTTTTGGTGTCTTTAGCAGTAGATGAACATATTTCCTTTGAGCTTTGGCTAATTTGCATTTGTGTCTAAGAAATTATATTGTTCCACTTCAAACTGTGAATAGCCACATTTCATTAAAAATAATCTCAAATTTTACTAAGCAACTTTCATCAAATGTAATCTCAAGGTTTTTTTTAAAGTGTTTTAGGATTTTACTGACCTTGAAGTGAAGCAACTATGCCCACTGTGATAGGGTCATTGTATAAAAACTCTTATATTGATGATTCAGTTCTTTACTTTTAGGATGTATATAAGATAATACATGCTTTGATGGCAAAGGGTCCTGCTTCCATGTAAAGATGGCATAGGCTAGCAGCCTCCATGGAATTTATTCTTTATTATTTTTACAATACAGAATGGAAGCCTAGAGGGCAGTGGGTTTTTTTAAAAAACAAAAACAAAAACTTTTCAACACATAATGCTATGAATAATAAATAAATAAGCTCAGGTGGAGACAAACAGGTTTGCACAAAAATATTTACCTGAGCTATTTTTGTATGCCATGAATAATAAAGAAACCAGGCACATAATATTTTAATACAGCTAATGCAGTCCTTCTTGCCTTTTTGCCCTGTAAATAATTGAAGAGAGAGAGATACACAGTAATAAGCTTGCAGTTGTAATTAGGATATGATCTCGAGAAAAGCCTTAAGGACCATCTTCTGAAAGTGTGCTTCCTGTATAAAGCATTTAATATTGATTTATACTATAGTCAGTGACAGCTTCAAAACATGTCTTGCAGTCATTCCTATAAAATTATAGTTTGAAATTACATTAATCTTCATCTCCTTGTTTCATAAAAGAGGCCCACACATCCATTTGACCTACATATGTGAACTGTTAGATTTGATGATTGTATCAAAATTTCCTGTTTCAGTGGCATCTTGTTGTTGGATGTTTTGAGGGAGGCATGGGAAGAAAAGCAAATTGGAGATGCAGTTGAGAAAGGTCAGATTGCTCCTTTCATATAATGTCATGGGATAAGAAAGCAATTTCTTTCCCCTCGGGCAAATCTGGACTGTACATGTGGGCAGATGGTTTTCATCTACAAAAGTTCATGTCTAATGTAGTTTCGCTTGAAAAGTGTAGTTTTACCCAAACATGTTATTACTACTGTAATTCAAATAGCTTGGGACAACAATAAAAGAGGTAGCTTAATGTAATAAAAACTTTAAAAGCAGATCCAAGTAAAGATTGCATAGGTTTGTATCCAGTTGATGTCACTTCTTGAGGTACCATTGGTTTCCATCCGTGACTCAATGTGGGAGGAGATTCTCTCCTCTGCCCCCAAACCTTCCTATGCCATTCACACATGGTTCTATAGGGCAGCCATTCTCAATGGGGGCCATTTTGTATTGTATCTATGGCTGTGGCAAAAAAAAAAGTTGAGAATGGCTGCTATATGGTGCCTCTATCCTCTGGAGCAGATTTTTTGTGTGGATGGGGCTCAAGAGCAAAAGTGATATCTGTTATAATTTCTTACTCATTGTTTCTCTCACCAAAATCCTTACCTGGATCAAACAAGTTTCTTTCAGGAGTGAAATCAACTGGATACAACCCACAGCAATTAAAAACAAGTGAATCCACAACCTGTAGTCAATAGATGTGTGGAATCAGTAGAAAACAGCAAAAATTATCATTATAAGTTGCAAAAAAGAAAAACACAACTAATGGGATTCTAAAGTCAAATATTCATATGCAGTGATTTAATGACTGTAAAAAGAGTTCTTCCAAATCCAATTGTATGAAGAAATTGAAATGACCCAATATCCATTTTTAATATCTCCATTGCAGCCAGCCATGAAACATATTAATTATTTCTACAATAGAATCTGAGATGGAAGCAAGAAATATCGTATGTTGTTGTGGTTCAGGGTTCCTCTCTCAACACTGAGATTATCCCCCCTCCCACTAAGGGTGCAATGACTTTGTACAAAGTAAAAAAGAATTAGTCCTATATAGAATAGATTTTAAATAAGGGTTCTCCATTTATACGTGCAGTCCATTTATTTTTAAATCAGTTTTGAAGAAGCAGAAAGATTTCACTGGTGAAATTTCACCAAGGTCTAACAATCAGGTCTGAATTACCAAACAAGCTGAACTTGTCCCTAAAGCTTTCTCACTGAAGTCAGTAGGACTCAGCCTTAGTTGGATTCTGTCCATACTGCTTATGTCACTATAAAATAAATGATTTGCTAAGCTTTTCTGACAATAAAAGCATGGTAATTACAGCTGTTTCATTGAGGTTCAGTCCATATTCATGTAGAATGCAGGCCATTTTTAAACACACACCAGTATTGTGCTAATATGCAATAGGTAGGATATAGTGCAAACACATGAATATAGAGATTAATGTCTTCTTGCATGCCTTTGAAGGTGGGACCCCTAACAGTAGTTGAAAACCATACAGAATAGATGCAAGTATACATCTCCGACTTAGCCCTAAGGGAGTAAGGATGGTCTTTTCTTATTGTATCCTCCCTTTAACAAATTTATGACAAACATTCCACTGGACAACGTTGGCTAAGACCAACATTTTAATTTCAGCTCATAGTTTTAGAGATTTTGAATATTTATTTTTCCATTTGTCTACAGATCATTGAGGATATATAAATTAAGGCTACCATTGTACAAACTGTGTATAAATAAGACTAATATTTTGATGTGATGAATATGTTGAAATTAAAAGTTTATCCTCATGTAGCACTTGGCTTTAGAATAAATAGGCACATAAAATCAAATCCACTTATTCCCTTTACTAGTACTTTTCTTGCTTAGTGAAACTGCTGGATGGGTTTGGGGTATAAAAGACTTTGGAACAGCAGGAATGAATTTTCTTCTAGAGGGCTCATAAATATGCCTTTGTAACCTTTACATGTTGCATCAAAAATGCAAGAATTCTTTAAGGCGTAGGCTTCATGAATTTGATACTAAGATCCTATTAACATTTTTCAGGGACCAACTTATTTTGGCTATAATTTAGTGACTGCAAGCCAAGGCAAAGTAAACCTACTTTAAATGTGGTCTAACAACAGCTATAAGCATAAGATTTAAAATAGTGAAAACAAGTATTAAAGGCAACTCAAAGTCTTGGGCCATTCTCTGCTTTATTGCCATAGGGATACAGCTATGTCAAAAATGTCAGTGGTTGCTCTAATCTGGAGATAGCCCACATCTGTATGTTCAGACTGGTCTGAGGAATGAATAAATAAACACAATAATAAGAACATCAACAGCAACAATAATAATCCAAATAAATAAATCCAGCCCTCTCATGAGTAGGAAGACTGTGCAATAAAGTCTTCAACCAGCTGTCAGCCAAAGGATTTCATTCAAAACCCATGTGCATGCCCCCAAAGTGTGTAGTTGTTTTCACATGCACCATAATTTTGAAAGCAGGTATATTTTCCTAGTGATGTAACAATAATGGGCAGAATTTCCCCCTACACTGATTCAAATCTGATAGGATTGCTCGGGCCCAAATAAAAGTGTTCCTTGTACCAGCTGTTGCCATGGACTGTATTGGGGCCTCATCAGGGAGCAACGCCTGAAAACCTTCTGCTTCCACAAATTCCACTGAGACCAGGGCTGTTGCAGAAATGTGTACTGCTGCTTCCAGAAAAGGAAACTTTCTTCTCCATCCGCATTCTGGCTTAGCATAGCTTTCAGCCCTTGCATATCAATCTAATGTACATATAACTGAGGTGAGAGTCCTCCTTCTCTTCCACCCCAATTGCTTTACTAAGGCTGGTTAGGCAGGCTTGTGTGGAAGGGTGGCTTGTCTGCTTCCCGGTTACGTACTTCACTTGGTCCTTCTATTTCCTGATATGAGTTGCTTCCTTGGAATTAAAGGGGTTCCGGCTAGCTTAGCAACTCCATCAGGATAAAGAGCTCTGGCCTGCCAGCAACATGGTTCTTCCCCTTCTTGAGGTTTCTGTCTTGTTTTTGTTGTAAAATACATCTGGCCACAAGTGTCAGTTAGAGATCTGCCGATGATGGGTCAGTTTCTGTCAGATTAGGTGGAAAGCTTTTTGCTAGGTGACTCAACTAACAGTGTCCCCGTTGTTTACTTGCTGTGGATTGAAACAACCCTGAGCTGAGCTTGGTTCTGCCACTTCTTCCTGGCAAATGCTTTGATTTTCTTCCTCTCTGTCACTCCTTTAACCTCACCCCACCCCATTTCCCCCTTTTCTGCCTTAAGGTGACAGGCTCTTTCAGTCTCAATGATCCTCAGCTATTTTGGTTTACCTTTCAGCCTGCCTTAGCTGGTGTGTGCAAAGTCTCCTCTTTGGTGATTGAGTTCAGAGGCTACTGTCCATGGTGGCTTCAGGGAGCTTGCCCCCACCCCACCCCACTGCTTTCTGTGCTAATGGCCATTGAGTTTCACTGGTTCCTCACAGACTGTCAAATGGGAACAGGAAATACCACAAACATTGCTGCTTTTATTTTCAGAAGAGGCCACTGCAGCTCAAAACTCACACTAGAACTGACTGCTCAGTTCTGTCTCCTCACTGTCTAAAGGAGGACTGAAAATCTAGGGTACCCAGATGGATAATCAGACTCCCCCGTTGCTTCTTTCTGAAAGGTCATGCTCAGGTCATCATTCTCTTCAATAGCACTTGCCTTAGGCTGCTTATTAGCCTTTCACTGATTTGTGTTATCATTCACTAGTGTGTTTGTCTCTCTATCTCTCACCTAAGTGTTGCATATGTAGGAAGGTTAAGCCTGTCTGAAAGAATCTATAGGAAATGGTGCTTTCATCTTTGGGGCTCATGAAGATTGACTCCCTCTTTCATAATTGGCTATCATGCATCTGAAGATAAATGGTTGTAGCACTCATAATTAATTGCATCACAATATCACTAGTCTCCCAGTCCCTCTGTTTGCTTTCCAGTTTGTTTTGGCAAGATGCTCAAGCACAGTACATGGGCCAACTAGCCTTCTTGGCCCACCCATTTCTCTAGCAACTCATGTGAGCAATTCGCAAAATTGTTATCCTGCCAGATAGGACAGCGATTCTGGGTAATACTGCACCATATTGCTTGCCTGCCTGGCTCCTTAACATTAGTTTCTGGAAATTATTTTTAAAATACCCAATAAGAAATGAAACTATAACCAATGGCAGCAAAAACAAAACTACCTAAAAACAGATCTAAAGATTTTTTTTAAAAAGCCTGAAAGAATAAAGAAGTCTTTGCCTTGTGCTGGAAAGATAAAAGTGCAGTTGGAAGGCAAGCCTCCCACTAGAAGGACAGGCTCTTTTCTTTCATGGCAGGTATGAAGAAACCTTCAATTTCTTCAGTTCTTTAGAAGAGCAGCATTGTCTCTTTGTCATCTGTTTTCTGTTCTGGAATACAATAGCAGACTTTACATTTGCAGAATTATTGATAGCATTTCTTCAACTACGGTAAATAAATCATTGATACATCAAAGTAAAAATGTTCCCCAATGGCTTTGAAATTCCCATTGGACTTGCAGTGGGGAGTTGAGTGAAGCACAGAGGATGAGAACAAACAGAGCAATCGGCCACATATTTATCAGGCCACAAATCAAGCCACATGATAATTAATAACTAATCGATATGTTAATGTTCTGTGAAGTTCCTATTGTGCCTATAGTGGCATGGTGGAGTGAGGCAAGGAGGATGACAACAGCAGCAGTCATACCTAATTATTCAGCTTCAGAATGACAGATTCAAAAGAGATTTGTCCTGGTGTGCAGAATAGGCTCCAGTAACAAGTGGCTGCCTGTTTGCAACCAGTGTGCTGTCCCCAGTCCAGGTGCTGAGGAGATGCCGAGGAAGGAGCCTAGCACACAGAATGTTCTATTGGTACACCCACCGCCTCATGCCTGTTTGCTGTAAGAAACCAGTGGGTATGGCAAGTAAACCAGGCTCTCAGGGTCAGAAGTAGTACAGAAGGAAGGTGATCCCAAACTGGTTTACCAAGTCCTTCTCCCTCAACCTAGAGCCAAACACCCTGTGCCAGTTTGGTAATGGAAGGAGGGAAGTATAGCAGGAAAACCGCTGGCACTGTGATTATGCATACCTTCAAGCACCTGAAGCACCATGGCTCTGTATTTGGGCATAACTGGGATTCTCCAGTGGAAGATTAGACTTCCATTATGAAGCTACTTCACTCTCATTAAGGTTTAATGATTAAGTCATGGACAGAAAGGAAGTAATCTCTGATGATACAGAAATGCTTTCTTAGTAGTTGGATTTAACTGTTGGGATTGTATTTATCTCTGGAACTTTGCTTACTCTATGCAGTTTGTATTAAATATACTGTAACTGAAATGGGTTGTTCAAAAATACATAAAACGGACACTGGGCTCTTCTGACTTCATTATATTAAAATGTTAGTTTTTAACAAATGATAACAACCAGAGCTGTATCCAGTTGTATAACCAGGCTATAACTGGTCGATCTTTAGGAGTGCTGTTAGAAGATACTCAGTAAACATTACTGGGAATGGACAGTCTTAATATGGGGCAAGTCAACTTCAGCTCCGACTTGTGTTCTTTCATGCATTTTCACCTAATATCAATGAGATGGCTAAACAGCATTTTGGATCTTTTAACTTAATGAACAAACATGTTTTTGAGAATGACAAGTTTTTCCCTTTTTAAAAGGAAGTTATTTTTCTGAACAGTTCTGTTTTTTTACATTAATTTTTATTGATGCAATATTGTTTCTGTTTGTTCCTCTAGCAGATATTTTATACTACAAAGCAGAACACAAAGCTTAAAACAAATACATAAAACAGAGACAGTCTGCCTGTATGTCAACAAAGCAGTCAAAGAGATGCTTTGGTTCATAGCTACTCTAAAGTTGCTTGTCTCTATACAGGTGACATGAGGGACATCTCTGGTTGGTGCAAATTCTCTTGATGGCTAGATCTACAACACATTGCTGACAGACACATAGCAACCATGTTGTGGCAGGCAGTTGTACAGAAGTTTTGTCTGGCATATTTGGTGTACAACCAGAGCAGCAGGGGTGCTCTCTGGGATTTGGGAGTGAGTTCCCCACCAGCTCAGTCTGTGAGCTGTCCCTGTGGTTTGGGGAATGTGTCACATAATACTTCATGAAGAACATAATTTACTCAATCCAGTATTTCAAAGGACTTTACGGTGTTGTGTGTTCCTTTGTTTATTCAGAGTATCTTGGCTTCTTCTAGCATTCAGACTGTTAATAGTTTCCCGTGAACTCAAAATGGAAACTGCACTCCAGAATAAGAATCCAGGCTCCTTATTGGTTTCTTGGTTTTGCTTTTAAGCTCATGCATTCTTTTGATTGACTGCTGGCAGTTTAAACTACGTTACTTCTGGGGCTAAAGAGGAGCTGTTATCACTGAACAATTAGTTATATAAATGAGCTGCAATTCTACACTGCTCGGATATAGACCTAATGGACACAGTCTAGTGTGTGCAAACTTAAACACAGATTTCAGTCTTTTGAAGCCCATTGATTTCACTAGACTTAATTTCATGGGTCTATGGCCTTTGCATTTAATATTGGTTGACTTAGATGGGGCTCATGGTGTCATAATAATAATACTTTGTATTTATATGGCACGTCTCCCACTAAATCATCATCATCATCTCAAAACTGCAGAGCTGGAAGGGACCCTATGGATCATCGAGTCCAGCCCCTGTCAGGGAGGCACAGTGGAGAATTGAACTCCTAACCAAACCACTGAGCTATCCAGCAGTTATCTTGCACCAGAGTCCTGATGTGGCCTTTATTTTCCAGAGAACTGTCCTATGCCCACTTACCTGGAGTTCAAGCCTGACTGTTCATTCAGCCCTGATTAGACTGTTCATTCAGCTGTACTGAATGTATATAGGTATGATACTATGTAGGGCTATGTATCGACTTTGATCGAATCCTAAATTCCAAAATGAACTGGACCAATTTGGACCCGTTTGCATGAGGTCCATATCAAAGCAGAATGACCAGGTTTGCTTCAAGAGTAAAGCAGCAGGATCTGAAAAGGTTTGGAGAGTCCAACATTTAAAAAGAGTGTGAAAAAGGCAGACTGTGCATTTCCAATACGACTGTATAAGGAAAATGCAGTGGCGGTATGATTGGGAAGAGAAGGAGAGGAGGTAGTCTTTGCCCAGTGACAGGGATTTCACCACTACTGTGCAATCACAGTGCTTGCAGAGAAGGTCATTGCCAATTATCCCATGCAACTCTTTGTTCATTTAGCTGTTAGATTTAGCTGTTGCTGCAGTACTACCGTGTTTCCCTGAAAATAAGACAGGGTCTTATATTAATTTTTGCTCCAAAAAACGCACTAGGGCTTATTTTCAGGGGATTTTTTTTTCATGTACAACATTTATTCAAATACAGTCATGTCATCTTCTGGTTGCTGCACAATGGTGGAGGGCAGGGTTTCACTTAACTGGGGCTTATTTTTGGGGTAGGGCTTATATTACGAGCATCCTGAAAAATCCTACTAGGGCTTATTTTCAGTTTAGGTCTTATTTTCAGGGAAACAGGGTAGGTGGTGGTGAATAGCTTGAGTTGTTGATGATTCCCCTGGGTCTCTACCTCTCAATTTCCCATCAGTTTTCCCTTGTTAGAGTACTTTAGCAGAATGCACATTCACCTTTATTTCAGTATGAAGCAGTGTGTTGTGTTTGAGTCTGTGTGAATGTTAAACTGTGAAATTAATTCCCCCTGCCCTTATTGCTCTAAGGGTTGTTAGGTGAACAGTTGTGCATTCAGCTGAATTCTGCTTAGAAGCATAGTAGTTTTATTCACCAAACATATATATTATTATTATATTCAATATTTAATTTATATTGTTAATATGAAACACAGCACTTTTCAGTACATCAGAGAAAAAATAAATGTTTATAGCTATTTTGGTTTTCTAATGAATTTCTGCAGGAGCGCTGCCTACCTAAATTTCTGAATCAATTCAGATTCAAGTCTGAATCAAATCAGGTGTTGCTTTGGACCAAACTGTCTGAAGCACTCAGTTCACTTCTAAACTGAATAAACAGACCAATACACAGCTCTGGTGCTGTGGTCACTTTTACCCATCTTACGATGCAATAAAAAAGCTTGCATCCTTTTTCAAGAGCTTGCATTGTGGTTTGTTCTCTTTCAGAGAGTTCTCTTAAGTCTATCCAGAGCTCAGAATCCTCCCACCCCGCTTTTTAAAGTTATGTATCAGCCATTACTTGTTTTTTTTTTAATGCTCTATTTATAGTTGCTATGAACATCATATTATTAATACACTGGGGGGGGGTTGTTACTTGCAAATTAGTTTTTAGAACTACTTTTAAAATATCAGCATGTCCAAAAATAAATGTAAACGATTCCCCCATAACGATGCAGATATAACATTACAGTGCAAAAACATGTTTTTAGTAATTTCATTATTTTGTAAAAAGAACATTGTTACCCTGATATCATCCCCAAAAGTAACACGTTACAGCTAGTGTTGTCACTTGTACTAAGTAATTCCCAAGCTTTGTTTCTGTTCCTCATGAGCTGATCTGTTAGAGTGGCTAAAAATGAACTAGGAAAGGTGTGTCTGAAATCCACCTCTGTTCTTGCTGGATGGCCTTAGGAAAGTCATTCTTTTTCAGCCTCAGTTCTGTAGGCTACAGAATGGGAGGAAGTAGTACTATAGGCTGCATGTGAAATAGAATGTGTGTGCACATTTGAAAGTACTACGCAGATGTTAAGTGTACAGTATAAACATTACTAAACTGCAGCCATTTAAATATTTCCAAAGGCCTGCAACCCATAACTTGTGAGGAAAAGTCCACATACAAAACAGAGGAGCTGAGTAGCATTTCATTTTCCCCACATGGTCTGGGGCATTTCTGCAGCAGTCACAGAAGCTATGTGGCCAGAATACAGGAAGAATCCAGGGAGAACCAAACAGGAAGTAATAAATATCTGTTGTGTTGGAGGGCAAAGAACAGCAACTGCAATGCATGCCTGACATAAGAAACAGGAATCAGGAGGGAAACACAGAAATGAACAAAACAAAACAAAACAGTACAGGCACCACTTGACATATGGCTTTGTCACAAGGAAGGTTAATCTCAGATTTACTTTTTGAAAAACTCATACAAGGTTTTACTTTGATAGACTGCTTGTTTAGCTAGAAAAGCAGCAGAGCATCTATATGTTGTGAACTTGGCCACCCTTACCCAAAGAGGACTCACATCCGGGTAGAGGGTTTGACAAGAGCGAACAATTCCAGCCTTCTTGTGAGAATTTTTCCTTATGTGGAGTTCAGTCATAAATGTCTTGCTCAGTGTTATCCCACACATATTGAGGGTTTCCTTATTCATTTCTTCTATGTCAGAATTGGTGAGTTCATTAAGGCAAAAGAGTCAAAAGGTAATAAAAGATGCAGAAATAGATAAACGTTTGAACAGGGAGGAGAGTAGCTTTGGTAATGAGTAGGCATGGGGTTTTCTGATGTATTTATTTTTTAATGGACTACAGATCCATAATTCTCCATTCTGGGAATCCCACCTGACAGACACCCAAATGTGGCTCAGTTGAGAGAAAGTTCTAAGGTGGAAGGGTTTTGTGGCCTAGTTAGACTTAACTCCACTTAGCTTCCTGTTCAGAAAGGAAGGTTTAAGCAGCTTTCTTTCTGCACATGAAGCAAGATAGGCCACAGAGCCTTTCATCTTAGGTCTTTCTCCCAAGTGAGCCAAATTTATATGTTTGTAGGTGTCTCTGTGTTAGGCGGGACTCTTGGGTTGAAGAATTATGGGGTTTGTAGTCCAGGAAATCAGAAAATCCCACAACTTGTAATGAGTAGTGTTGTCAGTTGTAACAATTTTACCGAATACAATGTGCGATCATAATGTGCTTAGACATTGGAAAAGTTAATTCAGGAATTACAACTCTCAGAATCCTTCAGCCAGCATCACCAATGGCCATGTTGACTGGAAGCTGTATTCCAAGTTCCCTCCTCCAACTTTTCCAACCCCAACTGGTCGTGTTGCAGTACAGCAGAGTTTACCAGTGATAAGATGTGCTTCTTCTGTGTCTGCTGGGAGGCTCTAATTATTTCTAGACTCTTAAATTTGGCATGTGTCTTAAATTCATATTATTTTTATACACATAATTGATAGAGTTAAACATACGCTAAATGAGCTACACATTATCCACCCCCTGACTTTAAGGATGATTTTCTGGAGAGGGAGTCTTGTTTCTCATATAAGTTATCACCTGATGTTCTCCATATATATATTGTAGTATTGATGCTTTAAAATAAGTAATCTGAATCCAAATCTTAATTGAGGAAGCTGAAACAGTTTTTAATGTGTTGCATGTTTTGCTGCATTTTCAGAAGGTGACATGCCTTCTCTTCCCATCTGCAGTGTGCCTCTACACACCCCAGTTTTCTCTGGAGGATCTCTCAACCCTTCAGAGCAGATTATGAAAGCTCTGGGGATTGTAAAGGGAAGACAGATTTTATCTGCCAGTGGTTTTTGATGCAATGGCAGATGGGTGCCAATGGATTTCACCCAGTGAAGCTAATTGCTGATAAGAGAATATGTAAGTGAAAGTTGGTGGTTATTTTTTAAATGAGTGGTTAATAAAATGCTGGTAAAATTTTTGATCATGTGTAATAAAAAGCTGTAAGTAATCTACTTTAAATCCAAAACAAAATGTAGATTAATTAATCATTACAAATTGGATTGTTGGCCTACAAAACTAATTTTGTATGTATAACCAGTATATATAGCATTATACCCTTGGATAAGGGTGTATATGGTAATCATGCTAACCTACTAATTCTGTGGATCATCTGCTATGACATATAATCTGCATTTTTTTTTCTGATATGGGAACCAACATGTTTCTGGGTGTTTCTACTCTCTTCCAAGGCAGGGACCATGTGCTTAAACAAAGGGCTATGGAGGATTCACTGAGTGAATGCCATCCTTTTGTTTATTGAACTGGAGGAAAAAAATCGATTCTACATCCCCTGAAATTGCATTGGACACCCACACATCTCCAACTAGTTTTACAAGTTTGCAGCCTCCACTTCGGGATTTTCCTTTAATCCTGAAGTCATTTTTGAATTTTTCAGTCCCCACTCTGCCCCAGCCTGAAGAATAGTCATGCAGTACACAGAAATGTCCCCAATGTTGATATTTTAGTGATCTAACAAAGATATTACCCACCCTTGATTTTAGATTTAATAAATTTCTAGGTAAAGGTTAAGGAGGTGGCTATTGCCAAAAAAATTCCAAAATAAATTAGACTCTGCCTATTTGAAATACGGCCTTCTCCCACATGAACGAACCTAACCAATACATTATTCATATGCCTGGGATCATATCTCACTGCTATTAAGTGTTTGGATTGAGTGGGATATGGGACAGTAGCTCTTTGTATAGTGGCAGATTCTAGAATCCCTTTCTCTCTTTATTAGTATTTAGGTGAGCTGTTCAGATCTCTTTTCCCCCCATTAAACATTGCCTCCATTCCAGTTGTGTTATGCCTCTGTTCCATTTTGTGAAGTTGTGTTGAAATTCTCATTAAATAGATCCCCCCCTCCCCAGGTTCAATAAATGAAATGAATGTTCAAGCCTGCTTCTGTGCATGGATCCCCTTAGATGGACTTGAGATCTCAGTTTGTTTTCTGAAAGATCATGAAATGTCTTAGGGCCATCAGCAGTTTGTTTTGTAACACCATGCAGCAACTTGTAAAAACACGCTTTATTTCACTACACCACAGTGTGCAGTTATCTGGGAAGTAAATGGAGATTTATTAATAAATGAAGAAATCTTTGTTTTCAGGAGGTGTTTTGTGCTTCCGTTGCATGACAGGTTGAGTACACACCTAGTAGAAAAACATATCTGTTTTTTCCCCATGGAATATTCCTTTATCAAAGAACCACTGTATCTGTATTTTTCATGCCCTGTTAACTTCAGTGTTCTTTATGAATCAGAGCCATCCTATGTAGCACACTGAAGTTCAAAAGAGTTTCTGAGTTGAAGAGAGAAAGTGCATGGGAAGCCATAGCCATTCCTCCCCCTCCTTTTTTTTTTAGCTGAAGGTGCTGTTCAGTTTCTTGATGAGGCCTTTCTTAAAGCTTGCTTAGGACATTTTGGTGTCTGAGACAGAAGAGGAAATGGTACCACCCACATACACACTTCAAGGTGCATAGTACCCTAAATACACTTTGGCACCCGAGACAGAAAATCTTGATACAATCTCTTCCCATCCCTGACAGCAAAAATACAACATCAACAACAATACCTAGGAATTCTCTATCCTATTATGACACCACAAATTTGCCACAGGAGGTGTCCACCTTACTGTGCCTAATAATAGGACTCACCCTGTCTTTCTTCCTCTGCATGCTAACCACCAAGGCTTCCTAAATATTTTAAAGGAGACCCCATGATATGCTTTCTAACTCTTCTTTAGCTTCTTTGGACAAATTTCTCCTACCACAGCTGTCACTAATCTGGCACATATACCCACCCACTTGGCCTTTCACTACTTCAATATGGTGATCTATTGATTGCTTACTCTGGTAGATACTGAAACTCAGTGAAGGCTGCATCAGAGTATATGATTTATAACTTGCTGTACTAATACCTATGCTTGTTTGGACAAAGTCTCCTAATATAATGAGAAAAGTAAGGGTGTCAAAAAAGGGGAAGGGAAGAAAAGATAAGTAAATACATTTTGTGCATTACATTGGAGTTGTTAAAGACCCCACAGATCACTGATTACATTAAGTCATCACTGCCAGCTCTAGCATTGTTTTTTCTCATTGTAGAATTCTTAGGCCCTCAGTGGTCCTCCCCTTTCTACCCACCATCATCCAACTCTTTCCTTTGGATCCCAATTCACATCATTACCCAGAGAGGAGTGACAGGCAGGCACTCTACTTTCTTGCTCCCACTTCTCCCTTGTTCATATTCTCTCTTTGGGCCATAGAAATGGTGAGCAGAGGAAGTGCCAGGAATCTCTGGTTGCCAGCAGGAGGCCTTAACAGGTACCTAACACTGCTGCTCACTTGCACCAGCTATGCTGTTATTTAAGAGAGAAGAGAAACAACAGAGAAAGTTGGTTTTCATAGAGAACAGTGGCCTCCCCCCCCCCCCCGCTCTTGTATGTTGTGTTTTAGAATGTTTAAAAATTGTTTAAGTGAGTGGCTATTTAATATATGTTCAGATGCATTTTAATGTTATGATGTTTTCTGGTTCTTGTGTGTGTTTAAAAAAAATCATAAGCTGCTTTGGGTCCCTCCATTAGGAGAAAGATGGAATATAAGTAAAATAAGTATGTAGAATTCCATTCAGTGACCCTGTCCCATTGCCAATAGCACCTGAAATGCACATATACAAAGACAGGATTTTATCCACACAAGGGCAGTATTCTGGTGAGGATGAATAGAATATTCCTTTTCTGTGAAGGATCAGAATTCAGCATAAGGTTAAGAAACATACATTTTTCCCCTCAAGTCAGCACTTCATAAGAATGGAATGTGTCTCATGACTAACATGTTGTAAGGAATTCAAATCAAATGACACAGTTAGAAAATGACTGAAATACAATAGTTTTTTGCAAGGAAGCGGACCGCAGTATGTAAATAATGAATGTTTTCCAGTTCTTTCTTCTGAAATTAAGACCTACAGTTCACGGAAAGCTTAGCTGGAAAGAGTGGGATAAAGGAATGAACACAAAATTTGATTAATGTATGGTGTTATCATTTTAGTTGTATTGCAAAATAAAAAGACAATGGTATGCCTCTAATGTTAATATGAGAATTAGCCAATTCTTTCTCTAAAGAAGAAATTGAAGGGCCTAGTTTCTAAGTGGTATTAACATCCCCCATTAACTAGGAATGCTATCACACTTTAAAAAAATCAGTATTAACATGCATGCAGAGTGGCATTTCTGCAGGAAGAGAAAAGGTTCATAGTTTTTACAAAATGAAGAAAATTAAAAAGTTTGGAAGCTTATGGTGAGTGTATGCTGGGCATGTGGAAGGAAATTTCCAAGTTGTACCACTCCCCCCCCCCCCCATTTCCTGCAATTATCATTGAAGTTATAGAGTGGAAGTTTTGAATGTATTAATTACTTTGCTTGAATAGTAAATGATTTTAAAATTATAATTACACTGGGCTGTACTTCTTTTTGTTCCATAGCCATCCATCAGCAAATTCCATTTCCAATACTCACCTCTCAAATGGCACATTGAACATAAAATAATTTGTTTTAGAATGAACCATTATGGCCACAGTGATAATATATCAGTGTTTTATTTATTTTTACCCTTCCTTTCTCCTTAAAAAAGACCCAAGGCAGTTTACATCATTAGAAGACAATATTAAAGCCAACAACAGTGATTATACAAGTTCTAAAAAGGAAGTGGAAAAATAATAGTTACAACACAGCAAACATTAATGTTGTGAAAGAATTTGCACTTTTAACTTCAATGATAATTAGAAAATATTTACAAAATGTATGGTCACTTTTAATTTGTTTTGTGTTGCCATGAATTGCCTTGCAAATTGATGTGCTGCCAGGAGTAGAGAGACAGGCAATCCAAAGATAACCAGTGAATGTATCTGCTTTAAAAAAAAAATGCCAGTGCATGAGCATATTATGAGACTAGAGCTGCAAATGGCAGGTTTCAATCATGTCCCTGGAAAAGGTCAGTCAAAGGCATAAATTCGCCGTCCAGAGGAAGGGAAATGTAAATCCTAAAGAAGAAGTCACTGTCACTTTTGGTTAGGCGTATAAAGCATGAGCCCCATTATTGTGCTGATCCTGGCAAACCTTATACAATGTTTACAATAAGGTTTACAATAAGGTTTTGGAGAGTTGCCTAGCACTGGAGAATACACAATTAAACAACACTGTTCCACGGCTCTCTTGTGTCAGCACACTGCTAAAAGGCCCCCATTGTGCTCATATGATAGTGGTTCTTGGAACTTTTCACATAAATACGAGTAGAAAACAGCCCTCTGTAACTGTTTCCTATGCATTCTGGGTGCATAAAGAATAACGTTTTGTATCTAAACAGCCAGAAACTAGGTTATGCATAGTAATTAAATTCTGATGGATTTCTAGCTCAGAATTGTAGGCGTATGCTTATATCTGTTGGTTATAACATGATCAGTAGTTAATATTCATCTGCTGCATCTGTAAAATTAATTTGTATTCCTTTTGCTCCACTGCACCCCACAAAATACAATTACACGTCAGCACATTTGTCCTTTCTTCTTGTGAATCCTCCAAGAATATGAGAGACTATGGAAGGAAAATACTTATGTTCCATTTAAAATAGTTTATTAAAATTCTATTCCTGTAGCGTGGATAACAGAGACTCTTATTGATAATGTATTTTGTGAAGTGTCAGACTTCCAGTAAAGTATTTTAGAAGAGGTAAATCAACAAGATATGAGAACTCATCCATCTTAGATATGTAAGCCACACACTGTATATAAAAGGGAAATGGCAGATTCTGTACAGATATGGGTAGTGAGGTTATTCGCTGTTCTATAATTCTGGTTTTTCCCCCCAGAAGCTTGATAGATTTTAATGAAGAGCTGTGCATGTGCTAGAAACAGAGGACTACATCCAATGAAGTCCATCTACCAACACAATGGAAACAGTGGGGAGAATGAATTTCCTCTCTCCAGTTTAGTCTCCTATGTCAATTTTCTCCTAAATCTGCCCTGGAATGTTAAAAGGCCTTCTGGACGAAATCTGGGGCAGCATCAGGGCTAGATCTGTCATTGGGCAAAAACCAGAGGGCTGGCCCAAGCAACAGATATTGAGTATCATGAGATAGCAGCAAATTATTCCTCATGTACTTTGTCATTATTGTATTTTTACTTCTAATGATGTGGGAGAGACATTTGTGGAATTATCACATGATTATCTCATCTGGCAAAGTAACTTGATTGTTCTGGGGTATTCTGTGCATCTGACTTAGGTGAAGGGGGGCACAATTTGCTGTTCTGTCTCAGATAGTAAAATATCTTGGGCTGGCTGGCGGGTGGGGAGGGGAGGAGAGAAAAGAGAATTTATGTTGCATGAGCAGAGGGCCACTTGACACTACAGGGAGCCGAGAACTATGACTTCCAAGTGTTTTTTTAAAAACAGAGAATCCTAACTGTTTATAAGCTTAGCAGAAATTCTCAATTGAGATAATGGCCAAAATCCTATTGAATAAGTTCCACCTGTAGAAGAGTAAGGATATCCCCAGCAGGGGGAGATTTTCGCCTCTCACGTTCCCACGTCTGTCTTGCACTTTGTCCAACTCAGAAGTAACCTGTTCCATTGTGTGAATGTTGCAGGAGAGGAAGGGGGAAGTCCTTAATTATTGCAGAGCTCTACTGTGGGATGACGATATCGCCAGGGAGAGATTTTTGTGGTTCTTCCACAAGTGTAAGTTACACAACAGGATTTGGGCTAGTATCCTCAAGAACAAGCATGTGCCCTACAAACTAGAGAGGAATTAATTATACAAAACATACGTTAAAGGCTATTATGACCCATCTGACCTGGGGGATGCCTTAAGCCAAGATACTTTCTAATAATTTCTAATAGTTATCAGTTAATTTTAAAATTACGTGTTAGGATGTACTAAAGTTGCACGATGTAGAAGAAAGTGACCTTCTTAACTATGTGTGCTGTTGAACCTATTCATGATATGATAAGTAGTTGCAGATGCAAATAAATATGATTATAATAACATATATCTAACTAAATATTTTCTGGCCTGAGCCACAACTGGCAGAAAATAGTCTAGGATGCAATGTGAGACTTGTGTTGTGAAACAGGTAACATAAATGTAGGATTGCTGCTTTCGCTTCATTATGGAACTCCTTTCCAGCCTAAATATTCTACCTAGCACAGATAGTCAATTTTCATGGGGGAATTTGTCAGCTGTGTCAATATATAGCACATTAAGTACTAATACTAATGCTATGGAACTATATCAGCACTTTCAGGCAATTGTTTCTGGCAGAAAAATGTAGTATCAGACAGGGTTAAAATAATTTCACCAACATTGCAGGCCCTCAATCTTGATACCATTTCCCCTCCCCTAAAACACAGAAGTGTGGTTCACTCTGAGCAGAGCTTCAAAAATTATTTTTTTAAACTTTCATCCTTGTTACTGAATATAATGTTTTAAATGTAATCTGTTTACCAATACTGGTTTCATTGTATAACAAGTAACTCATAGCATTATGTATTGCTTTTTTTGTTACATTATTACTTTGGAATGACTTACAGTGATAGTGGAGTGGTGGATAGAAAATAATGTAAAACCTAGAAAATTAGTTTCAAAATGGAAAAGAATGCCATTAAAATTCCTTTAAAAAATGGAAAGGAATGCCATTTCTCATTAATTTAAAATTAATGAGAAAGTATTAGTGCCCTAGCAAAGTACCTAGTTCCATTGCTTTTGAAATTTAACTTCACAGCACTCTAATTACCCCAACATAAACTTTGAAGAGGTAACTGCATTCTTTGTGTCTTCTAAGCTCTGGTTCTAAACATAATTTAAATTTCTTTAACATAATGTGGTATTAATTGTAGGTGAATTAGAGCTTGCTGTATTTACTCTGTGGTGATGGACAGGCACTGTATATATATTAAGATATTTTCTGTGTTTTTCCTATTTCGTCTTGTGGGGCCAAGATTTGAACTTAGAAACTGCTTCAGAGGTTGATTCCCAGTGAAAGCCCTAAATCTCAAAAAACAAAACTACTTATTATCAGCAATTCCTGTGCATCAGTTTAATAATTTAATATTCTAACATATATTGACATTATTTTACTACTATTTAGTGTCATTAAAATAGCAGTAAAAGTGCAAGTGTTATCCTTTTCATCTTTCCTCATGGTATCTGGAGGACGTGAATGTTCTTTTTCCCATTTATAATTCTTGCCAGAAGACTTTCCTTTTGAGAGACTTTTACCCAACAATTCTGTTCATGGCTTCTTAGAAGTAAATCTCATTGAGTTCAGTGAGATTTTATTCCAAGTCTGTGTGTATAGAGCTGTAGTCTTAATGACACTCCTGACTGGTAGCTACACAGCAGCCCTCCTTTGTGCTGAATGTCATTCATCCTGAGTAGATAAGAGCCTGTCATTGTTTCTGTAATAAATCCCTATTAGCAAGGTTAGGAGTGGAAGCTTTGTAGACTGCAACTCAGGAAAGAAGAGACATGGTTGAAGAATGAATGGGTTACAAAAGATAAGGAAATGTTCTGTTGTGTGTTAATGATTTGCACTAGGTGAGGTATGATGGTTTTCAATGTACACGTGTGTGTGTGTGTGTGTGTGTGTGTGAGAGAGAGAGAGAGAGAGAGAGAGAGAGAGATCAATGTAATCATTAAAAATAGCTCATTTTAGTCATCGCCCAAACCTTTCTTAGTCAAAGACTGAGTTTATGTGAGGGGATGGTACAGTGTGAAAGTGTGTATAGAGAGCAAAACAGAAAAGGAATCAGTGTCTTGTTTCAGTAGCAGGGAATTTTCTTTTTGTAGTCTACTTGCTTCTCTTTGAAACAGTCCATTGTGGATCCCCACTTGCTCCACAACCTAGAAACAGGAACAACAAGATGTTGATAAAAGTCATAGAGAATCTGTCATTCTTGAAAAAAACTTACTCTGTGAGACGTAGTAATGCAGCTGTGCTTGTACTTGCACACAGTGTAACTTTAAGCTGGCATAAATTGAATTGGGGAACCAGAAATAATTCATTTAAATTGATCTAGAGCTCACCCTGCCCACATTTCAGCTTCAAGTGTTCCCTAGGACTCCCTTCTGCCCTTGGGAAGCCTTTGGGGGTATTCTGAACAGGAAAGGGACACTTTAAAAGTAAATAAATCACTGCTGGATTGCTGCCATTGGGATTGGGAGTGCTGGCAGCAACCTGGTGATAATTTTTTACTTTTAAGGACTCTTCCCTCTGCCCTGTCCCAAGGCTTCCAAAGGCTTCCCCAGGATAAAAGGGACCCCTAGGGAGCCTCAGAAGCTGAAACAGGAGAATGGGATGGAACATTTTGGCACAGTAGTTCAACTGCAGTACTACAGTCAAAAGTCTGCTGATGACCTGGGTTCAATCCCAGGTATTTAGCTTGAGGTTTGCTCAGCCTTCCAACCCTCTGAGGTTGGTAAATTGAGTACCCAGCTTGCTGCGGGGGGCGGACAGCAGTGTGTAGCCTGCATGATTAAATTGTAAACCACCTAGAAAGTGCTTTAAAGTGCTACAGGATGTTATATAAGCAGCACACTTTTTTGGGGGGGGGGAATCAATTTAAATTAATTACTTCTGGCACCTCAATCCAATTGGACATCAGTCCAACATCACGGAATAGGATTTTGCCCTGTGTGTGCAAAATTAGTGCAAATAAGCTGTTACTTGGACTGTAGCAACTCTGAGTTGTAGGGAAACTTCCTGCCAGGTTTTTGCTGGTCTTGCCTGTGTCCCTGTCCCAGTTCATGCTATGGACTCTGAATCCTTTGAGGTGGTTAAGAATTAGAAACTGCTCATATTATTTTGGAGTTACCCAAGTATTTGATTGATTAGATCTGCTAGTCCTGCATCTCTCCTGATTGTTCTTCAATAATCTGCCTCTTCACTGAGGTCATGATTAGAGGTCCTGCTTGTAAAGACCTCTGAGCCTCCTGCCTTTGGAATACAGGCAAGCCCTTCTGAGTGGTAGGACTCCAGCTTGGGAGCACTTCTCATTAGGGCTGCTTGCCCAGCACCATCTTGACTGAATTTTAGAAACCAGGTAAAGAACTTTCTTTAAATATTACTTGGATTGATATTAATTGGTGAGGTTCTTAAACTTCCAAGTTTGAATGTTTTGTTGCATTGTTTTATACCACAGTTTATTGTTACTTGCTGTTTTGTGGCTTTTATTATTTTCTGTTTGCTTTTATTGCCATGTTTTATTGTAAGCTTCATTGCAAATATTTATCTAAAAGATGAAATAGAAACGCTTCAAATAAGTAAATAGGCTGTTGGAATAGTTAAATGAGTTAGGGAGCCAGGGCTCAGTAGTACAATTCCCCACTAGCCTTCCAGGAAAAGAACCAACTGTGTAGCCCCTGTAAGAATGGACAGGTAAATCACTTCTCAGTGTTTTATACCCAGGAAACCCTAACAATAGTCATGTGCTTCTTGTTTCTCGCATTGCTGGTGCAGGATCAAGTGTAAAAATTAAGAATCAAGTCCTAAAAATTTATGGGCAGGGTTGCATGTTTGCAAAATTACTGATTTTTTTAATATCAGAATGCAAATTAGCACCTATTGACAATTGCTTTAAATTGATAGCCAAATATTTTAGAATGACACCAGTTGCTAAAAATTATATGAAGAGAAGGATGATCTGCTTTTACTTCCACATTCTTTTAATTTCTTTCCTTAACGTTTGGTACTATGCCATTTTGATACTCTTGTGTACTTTTGAGGTTGCTTTTTAATGGAACTCCCGCTTCTATATTCTTTCTTGCTTTTCCAGAAGTGTAATATCTGACTTAAAAATCAACTCTTTTATCCATGATAACTTGCTGGTCCCAGTTAAGTCTTGCGGTATCGTTTTCTAAAACTGGAGAAGGCTGGAATTTATAATATGGAGGAAAAGATTTGAATAATCCATAAGATTTGGCTAACTGCTGAAAAATTATATTTGCATCCAGCTATGATATGATAGATTGCATTGTTAGATTTGTGATAGGGTCTAGGTAAAACACTTTTACCTTACTGCATAATTTTTCCCCAGTAATATCTAGTGTGAAGAATTTGCTCCTGGACTGTGCATATAAATCCCTCAGTTTTAGCCTGAAGATTGTTCAATTGTTGCTTATTTGCATCATCCAGGAGGAAACTGACATACTGTCGATGTAGTGGTTTCTCAAGCTGTGTGTCCCTACACTATGAAACTTCCATTAATGTAGATTGGTTCTTATTTGCAAGTTGCCATGTTGTTAGTCCTTCATCATTTTCTACTATCTTATGATGAAGTGAACTGTGCTCCCATGGAAGTCATTTCAAAGTTTTACTGTTTGTCTCACACAGAGATTCTTTATTGTTATTTAAATACATTTAAACTTTCTGTGTCTAATTTATTTTGAACATAATAAACCTTGGATGATGTTTATCAAAGTAAGGAATGAAGAGTAGGGTTGTACAAGAGCCAAAGACGCACAGCACAGCAAGATAGAATTACAGTTTTCAGCCTCTGCTTGCAACTGTGAAATGAATGAAGAGCTCTGATAGGCACTTGAATGTGGCACTTCCTAGGCTGTCTTACATGGTTGTGACTTCAGTATGATTTATTTTGAAGAGTGGGAAGATCTGGAGCAGGATATGTATTCTCCAATTTGCCTGCTTAAATTATAGTCACTAAGAAGTAGAATGCCATTGAACAACTTCAGGATTATGGGCTTCTTGAGTTGGTGAAAATGATAAGCATGACAAAATGATTATGCACTTAAGTCTGTGTTGTAAAAATGTGAATAAGGACTCGTTCTTGTTGTTTTGTTTGTTTGTTCTTTGTAAAGTTTCCTAACACAATATAATGAAAAATCACCAAGAGATTTTGAAGGTGGCCATAGAGGGAGAACTCTCTCATGCAAGCTTTTGCTCCCACTCTCTCTGCTCTCTGTGCATGTTGAGAATCTTATTTTTTGCTAAAACAACATTGTATAGACTTATTTTAATCTTCTGTAAAAAAATGTCAGTACATTCAGATAATAAATTAGAATATACCGTCTTTCCCCGAAAATAAGACAGGGTCTTATATTAAGTTTTGCTCCCAAAAAAACGCATTAGAACTTATTTTCAGGGGATTTTTTTTTTCATGTACAACAATCTAGGTAAAGGTAAAGGTTCCCCTTGACATTTAGTCCAGTCGTGTCCAACTCTAGGGCGCGGTGCTCATCCCAGTCTCCAAGCCGTAGAGCCAGTGTTTGTCCGAAGACAGTTTCCGTGGTCACGTGGCCAGCGCGACTAGACACGGAACACCATTACCTTCCCACCGTGGTGGTACCTATTTATCTACTCGCATTTGCATGCTTTCGAACTGCTAGGTTGGCAGGAGCTGGGACAAGCGACGGGAGCTCACTCCATCGCGTGGATTCGATCTTACGACTGCTGGTCTTCTGACCTTGCAGCACAGAGGCTTCTGCGGTTTAACCCGCAGCGCCACCACAACAATCTACATTTATTCAAATACAGTCATGTCATCTTCTTCTATTTGCTGCACAGTACTGCACAATGGTGGAGAGTGGGGTTTCACTTAACTGGGGCTTATTTTTGGGGTAGGGCTTATATTACGATCATCCTGAAAAATCATACTAAGCCTTCTTATCAGATTAGGTTTTATTTTCACGGAAACAGGGTAGTACATATAATTTGCTTATTGGAGCCTCATGGCACAGTGGTTAAACTGTAGTATTGGAGCCCAAACTCTGCTCATAACCCAGTTTCAATCCCAGATAGCTGGCTTGAGGTTCACTCAGCCTTCCATCTTTCCATGGTCAGTAAATTGAGTACCCAGCTTACTGAGAGGGCAGAGTAGTGTAGTCTGCATAATTAAATTGTAAACTGCCCAGAGAGTGCTTTAAGCACTATGGGGTGATATATAAGCAGGACACTTTTTTTCTTTATTGTTATTGTTTGTTTGTTTTGTCGGGGGGGGTCATCTCAAAGCAGCAAAACAACAAACTCAGGTTAAAAAGATACATTGTTTCATCTAATTTTAAGTAAAGGCATTGCACATAACAGAGCATATAGATTTTATCAACATCTGACATTGCAGGGCAGAAAGAAAACCAAGTAAACATCTCTCCTTAGGAGCCTTATCCAAAGGAATAGGGGCAAAGAGCCTTCTCTCGTTTATCTGAAGAATTTGGAAGGGGGGATTGTCCTTTCCTTTAAACAGTGAGCATAGTTTGAAAATGCACGTTAGTTTCAGTTTCAGTTTTAGGAGAGGTAGCCATGTTAGTCTGTGCTAGCATGTTCCTCTGGAAGGGGAACTGAATATCAACAGAGGCCTTAATGGTCATTGCCAGATGTGAAATGCCACATCATCAACTACTTGTGCCCAGGAAACAATCAGTCTCTTTGTCTTAGGGCCATGTATAACGGTGTAAGTATTTGCCATGCAGTCCTATTCTCATGTCTGAAGAAGTGGACTTGTAGATGGAAGCTCACATTAAAATATAGCATTTAATCTTTAAGGTGCCACAATGTTTTTTGTCTTTATTTTTAAAATTTTAGTTTTGGTTTTGCCTGACTGTCATTTCAAAATCCCTTTCTTAATTAGCAGCTTTCTTAATAATGGAAATATAAATTCCTGTAAACATTGCTGCAGAATGCAAATGGCCTACACTGTATGGGGTTAGCAAGTTAGATATGTACTCATGATCCCTGGATTAGAATATCCTCTTGGCCCTGAAGCTGACTGAGTGATCTTGCACCAGGCACAGTCTCTCAGCCTGATGAGGGTCGTTTCTAGGATATAATGCAGAGGAAGAGGTCATGTAAACTACCGTATTTGCCGGCGTATAAGATGACTTTTTTGCCCTGAAAAACATGCCTCCAAGTGGGGGGGGTCGTCTTATACGCCGGGTGCACTTCAGTTGGGATAGACATAGCCAGTGGTCGCTGCCCCTCGCTGCCGCCGCCGCCCCGCCGCCGCCTCTTGTCTGGGTGGCCGGTGTGCCCCGTCCACTGCCGGCAGGATGCGGCCACGGGCGCTGGGCGCGCTCTGCCTGCTGGGGACGCTGCTGCTGCTGCTGCTGCTGCTGACGGCAGGAGAAGCGCAGGAAGAAGCCGGCGGGACGGGCTCCTAAAGCCGCCAGGTACCGGGGAAAGAAAGAAAGCGAGAGCGAGAGAGCGAGGGAGGGGGAAAGAAAGAAAGAAAGAAAGAAAGAAAGAAAGAAAGAAAGAAAGAGAGCCCTGGGCTCGCCTGCCTGCCTGCTTCCCCTCCCCGTGCCTCCAAGGGTGCCCACGGAGGGATCCTGGCTCCCTCCCGTCCGGGAGAGGGGCATTCTGGCGTCCCCTCGGAGCATCCAGACCCGGTCCTGGCCAGAGACAGGGAGGCCCAGCGGCGTCCCTTGCTTCCAAGACGCGGCTGTGCCAGCCAGGGGAGCCGAACTGCCCAGGGGCACCAGCCTCCCTCCAGGACGTGAGGGCAGAGGCAGGCCGCCCCCGTGGCACTGGCCGCGCGCAGACACCTCTCCTCCCACCCGCCTGCCCGGCCGCCGGTGCCTGGTCTTCTCATCAGGGCCGTGGCGGGGGCTGGAGGCCTCATCTGGAAACGTCAGCGCAGGCTGGAGCGGCGGCAGGTCCCCAGCCAGCCAGCGAGGCAGCCTTCCACACCAGGAACGAGTGCTGCTGGGCACCCTTCCCACCCCTACCACAGGCCAACCTGACTCCCGTTTTCCAGGTGGCGCGAACTGCGCCTCGATCCAGATGGGAAGAGGCCAAGCGTGCAGCCTCCAGCCGCACCCGCTAGCCCTTCTCTGCCAGGCTGGAGGTGCCCGCCATAACAAACTCTATATTTTGAGTGGAAATGTTGGGGGGTCGTCTTATACGCCCAGTCGTCTTATACGCCGGCAAATACGGTAGTTTGATCTTTTTGTGGGACACAAATGTAACAAAAAAAAAACCAGGAGGCGGGGAATTCAAATTGCTAACCGTTGGTAGGCGAAGGGGCTGCTTCTTTGTAGCTCTTTCGCCCCAACAGTTAGATTGAGTGCGTCGGAGGAGGCTTGGGACTGCCTGGTAAGGTAAGGTGCTGCTTTCTGCTTTTTAAAACTGTTCTGGGTGGATTTTGCAGCGTGGCTTTGGGCTGGGGGGGTTATGTTTCTGTGCTGTGATGGGTCTAGGGAGGTTTGTTTGTTTTTTGGTTTTTTTCCCCCCATTTCCGATGGGTCTTGTGGGGTTTGTTTGCTTTTTGGGTTTCCCCCCACCCACATTTCTGATGGGTCTTGCACGGTTTGCTTGCTTTCTGCTTTGCTTTTTTTGCATTTCCGATGGGTCTTGCACAGTTTGCTTGCTTTTTGCTTTGCTTTTTTTGCATTTCTGATGGGTCTTGCATGGTTTGTTTGCTTTTTGCTTTGCTTTTTTTGCATTTCCGATGGGTCTTGCACAGTTTGCTTGCTTTTTGCTTTGCTTTTTTTGCATTTCCGATGGGTCTTGCATGGTTTGTTTGCTTTTTGCTTTGCTTTTTTTGCATTTCTGATGGGTCTTGCACAGTTTGCTTGCTTTTTGCTTTGCTTTTTTTGCATTTCTGATGGGTCTTGCATGGTTTGTTTGCTTTTTGCTTTGCTTTTTTTGCATTTCTGATGGGTCTTGCACTGTTTGCTTGCTTTTTGCTTTGCTTTTTTTGCATTTCCGATGGGTCTTGCACAGTTTGCTTGCTTTCTGCTTTGCTTTTTTTGCATTTCCGATGGGTCTTGCACGGTTTGCTTGCTTTTTGCTTTGCTTTTTTGGCATTTCTGAAGGGTCTTGCACGGTTTCTTTGCTTTTCTTTCTTTTTTTCCCTTCGGCCGGAATGGATTAATCGCGTTTCCGATGGGTCTTGCAGTGTTTTGTTTTGTGTTTTTTTGGTGATTTTTTTTCCTTTGGCCGAAACAGATTAATTGCATTTCAATGCATTCCTATGGGAAATGGTGCTTCGACTTACGACCATTTCGAGTTATGACCGGAGTTCCGGAACCAATTAAGTTCATAAGTCGAGGCACCACTGTACCTTGCATTGAATTCAGTACATGACACTTTGACTGTCAGCAACTATGCAGTGTATCTGCTGGACTTGCTGATCTCAGATCCCTTCAGCTGGAAGTGTCACAAACTGAACCCATTATCTCTGAATACAGTGCTCATGCATTGTCAGAATTATCTACCCTCTTATTATGAGAAAAGTAGGACCACTTGTTTTGGGGCGGAACTGGCAAGGAAGTGTTGTTTGCTCCAGGGCAGAACTGTTCTATAGAGAAATGAATAAACCTTAGCTGAGAATTTGTATCTGAAGTATTTGTAAATTGCTTGTTTAGTTAATGGAAATAGGGTTTCATGCCGAGTTTCATATCCATGCCGAGTTTCATATCTGTGGTTAGTACTTTAGAAAGACCAATGACAAGGTGAGTGTGTGGCTGTTTCAGAGGTTGGCATGTGTTTGATACATAGTGAGGCATTGTGCCAAAGGCACTGTTCTTTTCCTCCTACACTTGAGATAGTGTTTGCCAACCTTTCCAGCAGTGAAGAACTCTACAGAAACTTTGAAAAAAAAATGATTAAAAAAAAACAACACAGTGAGATTCTTCTTAGCAACAAGCTGGATTTTCCTTGGATTTTACTGACTTCACATTCCAATAGAATCTTTTTCCACATTTGAATACATATGTTCTTTACAATAAAGGAAAGAGTGGGGAACGTTGCCCAGCTTAGCACAGTGTTCCCAGACATTGAGTATTGTCAAATCTATCCTTTGGTCTTCTAGTTTTTATATTCCTGTTTCACATACTGTATATGACTATAAATAATGGATAGCAGTAATATTAAGTAGGAAATAATATCTGTTATGGCTCAGTGCTGTCTTAAGGAAGAACACCAGCATTTTCACTAAGTAGATAGCTTGAGTTCTTCAGCTGAGGTTTCTAAATGACCATATGTTTTAGCCTCCTTCAGAGCTAATGCGAAATCATAGTTTAGTTCCATGAAAACAAGTTTGGCCAGTCTTTAGCTCATGCTCTCTCTCTGCCCTTCTCCTCATCCACAGTAACTAGACTGAGGATATTAAGATATGTATACAGTCACACATTGTTGTGATGCCTCTATCCAAATAAACTTGTTTAGTTTTAGCTGAGATTTGTCAGAATGAACCAACATCAAACTATGATCAGCAACCTTGGCTTTATTAAATAAGCCATTGTTAAAACTGACCGGAGCTCCTTGTTGAAATCTAATGACAAATGACAGGGAAACAACATTTCTGATCTTTGTGTTGCAGCTGTGCTGCAGGAGCTAATTTGAGCTCATTCTTACAGAGATAAAATATGGTTTAGCATCACAGCCAAACAAGGCCTTTGACTATGGGTAGTAATGGAATAATGTGCTTCTTTGTGCATCCCAATATTCCCTTCCATTGAAGTGTCATATATAACAACAGTTTAAGGTACTCATGCAGGGCGTAAATTAAGTTTTTCCTGTGAGAAATGTGAGGCTTTTGAAGGATAAAGAAAAGGGAAATTTCTCACAGTATACCTCTGGATGACACAAGTAGGGCTCCTTATGGCTGCTTCTAGCATTGCTATTTTTGTCCATGGAAGTTCACTTGCAAGTGACCACTGTGACAAATATAGTAACACTAGCTTACATTTATGCCTTTCAAAACCATGAAAAGGAGTTGGCATTCCTTGTTTCTGGAGCCATGAGCATTTCAACCAGTTTATACAACCCTTAAAACAGTCATAACTTTTTCTCGCTGGAGAAAGTTAGGGAGAAGAGGAAATTACTCCTGAATTGTTTGTTCATGTAATTATTACCAGAGTAGAATATGCTTTTTCATGTTTTCTCATGGTCTTTCTTTTTGCCACGAAGACCACAACCATCTCCTCTTCCCCTTTATAGAACAGAGTACACTAACTTCTATGAACTTCTATGAACTTGACTCTCCTGTGGCTTAAAAACAATCTTTACACATTGGAATAACCCCTACAGAAGGATGTAGCTCTTGTTTAGCTTTGGCTTTTTAAGAACTAAGTGGATTTGCATGAGGAAAGTAGTGCTGTTTTTTCCAATGTCACACATTACAGGAATGCCCTCCAGTGAGGAAAAAAGATGGTAGCATCATTTAGTGCAAAGGCTGAATCACACATTACCCTTGCTTGTGAGGAAAATGTGTTTTCGTTCCATTCTACTTAGAAATCCCACATGAAGCACATTCTATAAAGCATAATGGCTGCTGTTTCATCATCATCATAGATGATGAGTAGACCTTTGGTCTAGATGAGCGGGGTAGAAGTCTAATAAATAAATAAATAAATAATCATATAGCATATGGGTCATAAATAATAAGGGTTTTTTTTTATACTACAGATATGTTTAAGAAAATAGGTCACTGCAGTTATATGTTTTCCCTCTGTAAATTCATTGGTCTAAATCCAGTTTCTAGTCTCAGGTAGAACAGACCCACTGAACCATTTTTGAATGATAAATCAACACCTCTTATTCGCTGGGTCTGTTACATTTGGGAATCACAACTGGATTTTAAACTACTAGAAGAAACGTTTATCGTGCTGCCCTGTGTGAGTGTTGCTATTGCATATCACAGAACAAAACAAGCAAATTTAGTTTACATTCCAATTTAACAGAAGTCTTGCCACAGACTTCCTAGACGTGCGCTTTTTCTTTTTAGTCTGGGGATATTGGGCAGTAACTCTTTTCCCACTTTACCACAATTGGAGTTAGCAAGTAGGAGTGGGAGACATTTCAGTGAAGATTTTTGAAATTTTAAAATCTCCAAGGCCCTAAGAACCAATATGGTGCAGTCATAATAGATGGAGTTGGGATTGGACCGATTCAAATCCTTATTCAGCCATAAGTAAGAGTGGATAGCTGAGAGATAGTAATCTGCCTGGAGGATGAAAAGAAGCAATATACATTACTTTAGGAGTTCCAGAAACTTGTATACTTCTTAGAACAATTAAAGTACAGGTAAGATTGACTGGTAAACTCTTAGCAGATGACCCATTTATGTTTCTGCAGGAACAACTGAGGAGAAATATACTCTTGGTTATCTGAGATTCTTATTATTATTTAAAATATTTTTACCCCGCCTTTCTCTTTGAAAAGCACCCAAGGCGGCTTACTACAATGAAATACAATATTTAAAGTTGAAAACAATGTATATACAATGGTGGTTAACATCTTTAAAAGATAATATTTAAAAATTATGAACAATGAATAAGGGGGCATCTTACATCAGTTAACAAGCAATATTAAGGCAAAGATCAATAAGTATACAAAAAATTAAAAAATGTCACTCTAAGAAATGGAAAACACAAGTAGTACTAACAATCCAGTCAAAGCAGTAATGCATAACGATCTATCTAAAAATCACACACAGGTGGCTGGTTACTGAGAGAAGGCTTGTGATTAGAGATGGGGGTATTCGTATTCATATACGAATACGAATATCCCCGCACAGGTGGCGTTAATGAGGGTCCAGCCCCATGGGGCCGGACGGTCCAGTCACCGATCCACCGCAGACGTAAACGGCGTGATTCTACGAATGGCTCTGCAGCGCGCAATCCGCTCACCACTCTTCGACCTTACAGCGAATCTTGTCCTCCCGCCTCCTGCCAGGAGTAGCGAGCGAATGTTTTTCTAATGTTGTATCCAAACCTATCTCTAGGTGTTTTCAACTAAGATGGTCTTCTTTCTATGCATCTTTACCTGTAATAATCTATACCTTGATTTCCACTGCATGAGCCAAAGTATTATAGTTTTTACATTTCATGTGCTCTGTGATTTCTTGGTTTTATTGAAGAACTTGAGTAAGAACTTCAGTGGTCATTCTTGCAGTCCAGGAAATTCTTAGAATCGTATGATAAAGCCAAAGTTATAATGGTTCTATTTTTTTCTATCATAGTCTGTTTTAAAATCCATGATTGCTGCCAAATTATAGAAGTACTTCTATAATGTGAAGAATATAAACTTTTGTTTTCTACTTCTTTCTACTTTCTACAGTTAAGCAGCACCTAGAGGACTTAATTTTAGAGTCTAAACAATGGACACAAGCAATTTGAGAAGCAAGGGTTTTTTGAAATACCCTCAGAGATTTGCTAGTTCATTTGTTTTATTTCACAAAGCCTGATTAAATAGAAACAGATCTCAACAAGTGAGGCCCAGACATGCTGCCACTACATGACAGTGTAGAATATGCATTTTGCTGTTGTGCCATTTGATAAGAGGCTCTCATAATCTTTTTTAATTGTGCATTTTATGGCCTGTAGCTTAAAGTCAATATTTTAATTATCGTGATTGCAGTGTGCCAGGTTTAAAGCAAATCTTTGGCTCATGAAGTTTATGTTTAACTTCCTCTGCTCTAACAAAACACTGAGTTACAATAGTGTGGCAATCTTTGCTTCTGTTTTTCAAAAAATAAAAGAAATGAAAACAGCACCCACACATCCAAGCTTTTATATTATGTGAGGAAGTGACAGACTTAATTAACTAAAATTAATGCATGCACAGTCTTATTTAGAGAGGGAAACAAAGTCCCTACAGAATTTTAATTTTACTTCCCACAGAAGTATATTATATGGTATGATCATTATCAGTGCCTTGTAAATAGTCTTCAAATCACAATATGTACTGCCATGAATTTTATTCAAGATATTTGTGGATAAAATATAATCAAAGAATAATGCAGTGTTCGGAATTTTAGGATGCACTTTCATTTGCAGCTAGATACCAGAGGAACCTTCTTTAGGCTTTGAAGGTGATGAGAACCATCAAAGTCTTTTCCCACCCCATTCCCATCCCCTTCTTCCCAGTGCTCATAAGAAAGGCTGGGCTCATTCACTCACTTTGTGCTTCACTTTGACAATGCCTTTGAGCAGTAAAATAGATTTTCACCTCTTCTGTCTCCCAGCCCAACAAATGGGGAACTTGTGAATTTGAGAAGATGACCCATGTACATCCCTAGGGGTTACAGAGAACATAGGGGGAGATGGGGATAGAAAATTCATTCTACACTGCCTGAAGTGAATTCTATCTCCTGTGGATGTAACTAGTTTGGTGTCTCCATTTTGGGCTGTTAGTTTAATACATATCTTGGCACCACAATAGCTGGCCAGGTTAACTTTTGGACTTTTTAGCTTCTCCTCCACCCCGCAAAAGTCCTGCAGTGCCCGGTCTAAAGAAGGGCACTGCTGGACTGGAAAACTCCCCTCTTTTATAAATTTTTGTGGTTCAGTAAAAGTATTCCCCACCCTTGGTGTTTAGATGGTTGTTTCGGACTGTTGTCAGGATATGCATTGTATACTCTGTGTGTAGGTATTTCAGGTGCCTGTGATTACCACATTTGTGAAGTCCTAGATATCACCATTCCAGAGTGACACAATAGTTGACAGGGTTCCTGTACCTTGTATTAGTTTGCACAAAAGGAATTTCAGAGTTGCATGTTGTCTCGCAATAATTCTGCCAGCATAGAAAAGTACCTGCCAAAATGACCCTTTAAACTTCTGTAAACCTATAAATTATCTCTCATAACCACAAGTGAGTGGAGTTGAAAATGTGCTGCAAGTAAATGCTACCCATGGTCTCTTCTGAGCAAGTGTACTTGGTAGTGAAGACAGATAAGACATCTCAGCGTGCAGACTTTCAACGTTCTTGATCATTTAGGCAAACCTTCAGTTGATGTCACCCGTCCATGTTAATTGGTGAGTCACCTGCTGACTGTTAACTGTACGTACAGCGTGTTTTAGCAAAACAAACAAAGACTCTTCTGGTACCTTTGAAGACCAAGAATTTTGATTGCCATAGTCTTTCATAGGTTATAATTAGAGATGGGGGTATTCGTATACGAATATGAATAGCCCCACACAGGTGGTGTTAACGAGGGTCAAGCCCCATAGGGCCGGACGGTCTACAGTGGACCCTCGACTTACAGACGGCTCGACCTGCAGACTTTTCGAGTTACAGACTTCTCTGGCCGCAAAATTTAGGTTCGACTTGCGGCCGGAGAATCGACCTACAGACCGGAAAATCAAACAAAATGGACCAAAAACGGCCGGTTACGGATTAATCGGTTTTCAATGCATTGTAGGTCAATGGAGCCTCGACCTACAGACTTTTCGACCTGCAGCCACCGTTCCAATACAGATTAATTCCGTAAGTCGAGGGTCCACTGTACTCACCGATCTGCCACGGATGGTGCGATTCTACGAATGGCGCCGCAGTGCACAATCCGCTCGCCACTCTTCGACCTTGCAGCGAGGCTTGTCCTCCCGCCTCCTGCCAGGAGTAGCGAGCGGATTGCGCGCTGCAGAGCCATTCATAGAATTGCACCATCTGCGTCCGCGGCAGATTGTTGAGTGGACCGTCCAGCCCCATGGGGCTGGACCCTCGTTAACACCACCTATGCGGGGATATTCGTATTCATATATGAATACCCCCTTCTCTAGTTATAATCCCTTTGAAGAAGTGGGCAGTAGCCCCACAAAAGCATGTGCTGAATAAAGCTGGTTGGCCAAAGATTCTTTGTTGGCTTTCCTGCCTGAGACTACAGAATAACACATTTACTTCTCTGAAAAACGATGCCATATGTTTGGCTCCTTTGGACTTATTTTCATTTTGCATTTTGTTTTGGATATTCATACCAATGGACAAAATGTACAAGTCTGTCATCAAGTGTGAAGGAACACATGAAGAAAATGAGATATGCCTCCCTTTAAAAATACACTGGAAGCAGGGCCTGCTCTTTTCTTCATCAGCACAAAGAGTAATTTTTCCTTTTTTTCTTGCTTCCTGCAACATTCATGAATAATGAATGCTAGTTATCCTATTTTTAAAACACCCACAAGTTTATTCTGAAATGCTTATTTCCCAAGAATGTTGTGCCTTCTTCCTTTTGCTTTTGGTAAATCCAGGCCATTGTGGAAAGTGCCTTTTGGTTCATCCTGCATCAATTTCATCAGATTTTTCAGCATCTACCACTTGTCCAAGCCAAGGAGTTCACTGAGATAAGCTCACTTAAGATTTTTTCTTCTCCTCCAGAATCATTAGAGACCTTTTAAAAATGTAGAATGTCATATTTCATGTGCGTCTTTTTAAGTACCATTCCAGAAAAAAAAAAAACTTGGCTGATTGTCCATGTTTGTTTCTTTTGGTCAGATTTGCAGTAACAAGTTACTTCCTCTTTGTGCTGATAAACAAATTTACAGTAGATCAATAGACACATGATTCACTTTTGTTTATCTGCTGATTTAATATATATTAACAGCAGTGAGCTGTTATGGTTGTGCTAGTGTGTGTGTGTTTTTTTTAAGTGGGCACATACATATTTGATTCACAAATCTGTGCTTAAGGCAGTTTATCTAAATGTTAAATTGAAATGTTAAAAATTAAATGTGTAATAGATATTCGTGTGGATAGATGAGATGGATAGATTTGTGGAGAACTGTGCTATCTGACTTTTGCTTGACCTAGTGAGGTCAGGAAGGAGTTATGCTTTTACAGTCAACCCTCGACTTACGAACTTAATCCGTTCTGGAAGGACGTTCGTACATCGAAAAGTTCGTAAGTCGAAGTACCATTTCCCATTGAAATGCATGGGAACGGAATTAATCCGTTCCAGCATTTCAAAAAAATACCAAAATAAAAATAAAAAGAGCAAGTCCCACGCTGGGACTGCAAAAAAAACCACACACACACACACAAAAACCACAGAAACATAACCCCCCAGTCCAAACCCACCCTCCAAAACCCACACAGAAAAGTTTTTTAAAAAGGACTTACCAGTCCGAAGCCTGCCGGTGCTCCGCTGCCTCCTCCACGGCCGGGGCGAGCGGCCAAGCGCCCGGCCAGCTCTAGCCTCCCGGCGCTCCGCTGCCTCCGCCGCGGCCGGGGCGAGCGGCCAAGCACCCGGCCAGCTCTAGCCTCCCGGCGCTGGGTGAGCGCTGCCTCCAATCGCCGCGGCGGGCGACCCCAGGGAGGTCTCCGATGGCGGTGGGGAAGCTCCCAGGGCTTCTCCGCCGCCATCGGAGAACTCCCGGGGGCCCCCGCCACCGCGATCGGCGCCTTCAGGCTTTCCCGGGGAGTAGACCGGGCCTACTGGGGGAAGCCCTCCCCTGGTAGGCCCGGTCTACTCCCCGGGAAAGCCCGGTAGACCGGGCCTACCAGGGGAGGGCTTCCCCCGGTAGGCCCGGTCTACTCCCCGGGAAAGCCTGGTAGACCGGGCCTACCAGGGGAGGGCTTCCCCCGGTAGGCCCGGTCTACTCCCCGGGAAAGCCTGGTAGACCGGGCCTACCAGGGGAGGGCTTCCCCCGGTAGGCCCGGTCTACTCCCCGGGAAAGCCTGAAGGCGCTGATCGCGGTGGCGGGGGACCCCCGGGAGGTCTCCAATGGTGGCGGAGAAGCCCTGGGAGCTTCCCCGCCGCCATGGGATACCTCCCTGGGGGTCCCTGCCGCCGCGATCTTCGCCTTCGGAGCTCTCAAAGGGCTTCCTCCGATGTCGGGCGGAAAGCCCTTTGAGAGCTCCGAAGGCAAAAAGGCAGGGAGAAAGGGCGGGAAATTTGAATTTCCCGCCCTTTCTCCCTGCCTTCGGAGCTCTCAAAGGGCTTCCTCCGATGTCGGGGGAAAGCCCTTTGAGACCTCCGAAGCCAAAAAGGCAGGGAGAAAGGGCGGGAAATTCGAATTTCCAGCCCTTTCGCCCTGCCTTTTTGGCTTCGGAGCTCTCAAACGGCTTCCTCCGATGTAGGGGGGAAAGCCCTTTGAGAGCTCCGAAGGCGCCGATCGCGGCGGCAGGGACCCCCAGGGAGGTCTCCCATGGTGGCAGAGAAGCCCTGGGAGACCTCCCTGGGGGTCCCCGCTGCCGCGATCGGCACCTTCGGAGGTCTCAAAGGGCTTTCCCCCCGACATCGGAGGAAGCCGTTTGAGAGCTCCGAAGGCAAGAAGCCAGGGCGAAAGGGCTGGAAATTCGAATTTCCTGCCCTTTCTCCCTGCCTTTTTGGCTTTGGAGGTCTCAAACGGCTTCCTCCGATGTCGGGGGGAAAGCCCTTTGAGACCTCCGAAGGCGCCGATCGCTCCGTTGGCATTGACTTGCGAACGGAGCCTCGTTCGTAGGTCGAGGCTCAGTTCGCAAGTCGATGTCAATTTTTTCCAACGGAGCCGTTCGTAAGTCGAAATGTTCGTAACTAGGGCCGTTCGTAAGTCGAGGGTTGACTGTAGTTATAAATGCTCACATCTTGAAAACAGTTTATTTATACATTCATAATACTTCATGAAGTCTTGAAGCAGATTACAAAAAAAATGTTAAAAATAAATAAAATTGAAACACAACAGCATCACTAAAAACAATGTCTAAACATGCCGTAGAAGTAAATGAAAAGGTGTTTGAAAACAAATGTTTTAGGAAAGGGATGAGCTTGTTTTCAAGAAGAGCTTATTAAAGTTACCTTGCTGGACCACCATTCCCAGACTTCCCATGCCAACATGGCCGATTGGTGTCCAAAAAAATGTTCTGAGGTCTGTCAGGCACTGCATTCCAAACAGGTAAAAACATTTCTGCTGGGAAGGGTCTCCTGATCCAGGTGGAGCTAGTATGTGGACTACTAGAGGGGGAGGTAACCTGTGTAAGACTGTGGTCTTCTAAGACTTAAAAAAAAAGTCAAGATATTCATTTTGGATTTGTTTCAAATGCAAACTAGAATTTCGTGCCATTGACGCAAAGCAGGCTGTAGGTGAATGTTTCTGTGTGTTGTATGAGAAGAAATACAAATATATATTCTGCAACAGGCCAAGCTTCCACATTACATCCGAAGCCCATAGATTGAAATAGGCAGGCCTACAGTTTACAAAAAGTGACTAGAAAGGGACCTAACCTAGTGATACGGTAGTATCACATGACCATGAACAAGATTAGAAAATGGGGCTTGTAACCCTTAATTGTCATGGGCATGGTAAGCCATTTTTTTGGAACATATTGTGTCTTTTAAAAATGTATTTTAAGTGGTTAAAGGAGAAGCCTTCAATAGGGACCTGGCCTGGAGCCTCCTTTTGGACTTCCTGACTGCAGCTCCAACACGCCCCTTTCCTTTAAAATTATTGAAGTAGTTAGAAATGAAGTAGCCACATGTTCCTACAGTAGCCCTTTCACTTCCTCCCTTCCTTCCCATATTTTATAGTGAGCTCATGGTGAGACATCTGCTAAAACAGAAGATGTAGTCGGGGGAAAGGGCAGCAGGGGAGGAGGTTGGAAATACTACAGCAGCTTCTGCAATTTTAAGAGGGTAGGATGAATATAAGTGCTCCAGCCTCACAATCCTTCTTGGCATTGCTGCAACAGTGTATTTATTTATTTACTGTATTCATTCATTCATTCATTCATTTATAGACCACTTGGCTTAGTACTAAGCACTACTCTAAGCAGTTTACAGCAAGGAGTAACCCACTTAGGTAAGGTGACTCGCAAATTCACTGGTAATGATGCCTGATGACTTTTAGCCATGCCACATCCAGTATGTCACAAGCTGAGACTGTCTGGAGTAAAATCATAACTACCAATTTCTTTGTGTAGCAGTTTATAAGAATAAATTGTGAGTCAACTTAACTAGCTTGTGGGCTACAGTCCTTATGATTCAATGTCAGTGTTTTCATTTTTGCGTTTACTGAATAGCCTACCATTCACCTAATTATAAAAAATTAATTCCTGCTCTTGTAATAGATGTGAATTTGAAGAGTTTAGCTAGCAAGGCAGAAGAAGTTTTGTCTAAGTGAAAGTATCAATGTGGCAAAAAAGAAGAAGAGAGGGCACACTTATTGGGATTAAAGCCATCACTGAATTCAGAGAGGACTTTTATCTGAACAAATATGCATAGTATTGGGCTGCACTGGTTTTTATTTTTTCTCAATGGCAGGTGCTTATCCTAAACTACTTTGTTTGAAAACAAAACTTAGTTACATAGAATAAATAATAATGCAACAGATGTCCAACAAACATATGTCATTTATAGCTTTCACTTTCCCCCTTCATTTCTGAATACTATTTAAATCTAAACTGTGAAAAGTGAAGCATTGCTGGGTTTTACATTATCATAATCTGGGAATAGATGCATGAGGATTTCTGAGGAACGGCTGGAACTTTGGTGACCAAGTTTCTTGTACATGCAGAAATGTAGGTAGCATAGCTGAAAAAAGCCCTGAGTGGTTCCTGCTGTGGCATTAGGGTGGCTGCATGACAAAGAAAGTCAGAGCCCCTGAACCTTTTAATAGTTTAGCACCAGAGGGAATTCCAGCAGATATATAGCTAGCATGAAAATCTGCACTTTCTGAAATTCTCTCTTCCATACAAGTGCTGAAGGTGTTCAAGCCCTATCCTTTTTCTCCATGTGGCCACCCTACACAGCAGTCATGTTGAAATTTGCTTCATTTTCAAGCCATAATCTGAGTCATTCTACATCAGTTTTTTGTTCAAATTGCTCATCTTGCTAAGTGCATTTTTCACTTTGGATTCCCGTGTATTGAAGAACCTTGGAAAACTCAAATGCCAAATCCTATATGAGCAACCCTTCTTACGTTAATCAGTTGGTAACAGTATAAAGATTTTGAGTTTGCTACTTTGCAGTAGTACAGGAAGCTGTGCGTGAAACAGAGCTGCCTTTTGAAAGGGTCCACATCTTACATTTAACCAGCAATCCTACTAAGGTCAAAGCTGCCCATTAGAGTACACTATAAAAGCATTTCTTTTTAGCTTTAGAATTATTATAACTAGTTTTTGTACTTGCTAACCAGTCAGAGTTAGCATAAGGCCTAGCCTTTAATAAATGGAGCTCAAGTGCATTTCAAAAGAGAGAAAAGTCAGGCACATTACCTGCAGTACTTACATTTTAACTCTGTCTTTGCCAGATGAGCTACAACAGTCTTAGGAAACGGACCTTGATTCATCTCGGCAATACAAGAGAGTTATTCTTTAATTGAGATTTTCAGATTTAGCAAGCAAAAGTCCATGATTTTCAGCTGTTTCATCGCCCACCCCATTTGGTTTTCATACTTAGTCCTTACTATGTTTGCAGTATGTCTGGCATACTGTCAGTTACAGCTTGGAAAGGTTACGTTTTTGACCAAAGCTCCCAGAACCGCAGTGCCCCCCAGCTAGCATGGCCATCAATAAATGCTGCCTTATCAAGGGCAGTAGTAGAGTCTGAACATGTTAACATCCCTGCTGACACATTACAATCAAACCATTTTTTAAAAAAAGGGTTAATGGGGAGAGGGAAGTTATAAAATGAGTTCCTTATGTTTATGATTATTAACATATTAAAACCCAATAATAATTACTGAACAGATAGAAGTGACCAGTCCCTCATTAAACCTTCCCCTTGAAATAATGAAATAAATAAAAACACTAATATTTACTCTAAAAGTTAATATACTTGGCATAAAATTTTAAAACATTGAAAATTTAAGTGAATTATAGATAATTAATTAATTCACTTAAAATTTCGTTGTTTTAAAATTTTATGCCAACTATGTTAACATGTAGAGTAAAGATTAGTGTTTTATATTTATTTCAACAAATTATTTCCAGGTTCTGGGCAATAAATGGCTTAATTCAAAGTACTGTTTTAAAAGCAGACTGCGCTTGGGATCCTTGTTTCAAAAGTTAGTTCAAAACATTGCCGTTTCACTAGGAAGATGAAAAAAAAACCATAGCTATTTATCCAGGAAGAATCATCTTTGATGAAGGTGAGTCCAGCATGAAGCATTAGACAGGTGCACAGAGTGGACAAAAAGGGTATTTTCCTCGTAAATTACTCCTTAATGAGGAATCTAATGCCACCATGTTGGTGAATAGAGTGGATTAGGATTGTGTAGCCCAGATGACGCAGCTTCACTTTTAATTAGCATACTCAGCCTTGTATTAGAGAAGTTGCTTAACTGGCTTGTCTGTCCTCACAGCAACCCTGTTGAGATATCAGCAACTCTGGTTCCTGTTTAACGTGTGGAAAATTTGGAAACAGAGCAGTGGCATGTGTTGCCTGTTGTGCTTAGTGGGAAAGAAGGTACAGCAGCTTTGTTGTTGTTTAGTCGTTAAGTCGTCTCCGACTCTTCGTGACCCCATGGACCAGAGCACGCCAGGCCCTCCTGTCTTCCACTGCCTCCTGGAGTTTAGTCAAATTCATGTTGGTCGCTTCGATGACACTGTCCATCCATCTCGTCCTCTGTCGTCCCCTTCTCCTCTTGCCCTCACACTTTCCCAACATCAGGGTCTTTTCCAGGGAGTCTTCTCTTCTCATGAGATGGCCAAAGTATTGGAGCCTCAGCTTCAGGATCTGTCCTTCCAGTGAGCACTCAGGGTTGATTTCCTTCAGAATGGATGGGTTTGTTCTCCTTGCAGTCCAGGGGACTCTCAAGAGTCTCCTCCAGCACCACAATTCAAAAGCATCAATTCTTCGGCGGTCAGCCTTCTTTATGGTCCAGCTCTCACTTCCATACATCGCTACAGGAAAAACCATAGCTTTGACTATGCAGACCTTTGTCGGCAAGGTGATGTCTCTGCTTTTTAAGATGTTGTCTAGGTTTGTCATCGCTTTCTTCCCAAGAAGCAGGCGTCTTTTAATTTCGTGGCTGCTGTCACCACCTGCAGTGATCATGGAGCCCAAGAAAGTAAAATCTGTCACTGCCTCCATATCTTCCCCTTCTATTTGCCAGGAGGTGATGGGACCAGTGGCCATGATCTTCGTTTTTTTGATGTTGAGCTTCAGACCATTTTTTTGCGCTCTCCTCTTTCACCCTCATTGAGAGGTTCTTTAATTCCTCCTCACTTTCTGCCATCAGAGTGGTATCATCTGCATATCTGAGGTTGTTGATATTTCTTCCAGCAATCTTAATTCCGGTTTGGGATTCATCCAGTCCTGCCTTTCGCATGATGTATTCTGCATATAAGTTAAATAAGCAGGGAGACAATATACAGCCTTGTCGTACTCCTTTCCCAATTTTGAACCAATCAGTTGTGAACCAATCAGTTGTACAGCAGCTAGTAGTGGGCAAAACAAGGTTGACAGCAATCAAGGTACAACTGAGTTCTGTCCCTCCCCCTCTCTCACACACGTTCAGACAGAGGCAGACAAGCAATCCAGCTTTCATGTATACAGAAGCATTCAGAGTCCGCTTCATCCCATTCATTCACTCCGAAACTCTGCAGAGAAGAAGAAAAATATATCTTTCTCCCAAATCAGAAGTGTTCCCACCTGCTTTTGCTTCCCTCCTTCACAGAATCTGAGGCTAAGAATTTAGCAGCAGGAATTGAACTCCTGGTAGGGAGTCAAGCAGTGGTGGGTTGGCTGGGGATAGACTGAACTTGAAGTAATCCATTTGCTCCAATGGACTTTTCCTATCCTACTTAGCAAATCTATGGCAGAGTTCAAGAGTTGAGAACCACCTCTGCAAGGTACTGAGGATTCCAGGGGAGGTCAGTCTTTTGCTGTATGTTACCTCTGAAGATGGTAGAAACGTCATGATATGTTCACACTGGTTCTGAAAAAGCCCCTCCAGAGTGAAAGATCCAGAGTCTCTGTGGAGGCCAAATCTTGTTTTGCTTTGCAGAGAGCTATAACAGAATGTAAAGCTGTTGTGCACAGCTAGCTGAGTGTGGAGCTACATCACATTGAGTTATATATTTACCTGTAAATTTTAAAAAAATAGATTAGATTAGATTTTTATTTAATTTTATTTATTCATTTGTTCATTCATTCATTATAATGGAGGTACAGCCAAGTTACATTTCAGAAATTGTATAATAAGTGGGAATGGCTATGTCTTGGAAAGAGTGCAGTGAGCACTTTTTATTTTAAAAATTAATTTTCTAGGGCATTTTAATGGCATTTAGAATAGAATATTTCAGGTTCAATGCCACTCTCTTATAAATTATTGGGAGTTTGTTTTTAAAAGGAAATGAAAAGTAGCTGGAGAGTAACAAAAACGAATGAGTAATGTAACAAGTTTTAAAAGTTAACAGTAATGGCAACAAATTACTTTGGAGGGTTTATGTAACCTTTTCTCACCTGTCTAGATGACCTCAGAGAAAGAGGGAGAAAGCATGTGGCACTGGTGTAGGGCTTTTGCAGAAAACAGCGGTATTCACACTAGTTTTGTCCAATGTCCACTAAGAAATTTTGGTGGTGAGAGACTACTCCTTTGATTAACTATAATATACACAGAAGGTTCAAGAGAGAGCCAACCTTGAGTTGACAACCACCGTTAATGGCTGGCTGATGAAATGATCAAAATATCTAGACCTTCTATTTCATTTTTGGTTTAAGCTAGCACTCCAGTTATTAGGGACATACATAATTAAGTTCTCCTGTCAACCTAGCAGTTCGAAAGCATGTAAAAATGCAAGTAGATAAATAGGTACCACCTTGGTGGGAAGGTAACGGCGTTCCGTGTCTAGTCGCGCTGGCCACGTGACCACGGAAACTGTCTACGGACAAACGCTAGCTCTATGGCTTGGAAACAGGGATGAGCAGTGTCCTAGAGTCGGACACGACTGGACTAAATGTCAAGGGGAACCTTTACCTTTACCTTATACAGTGGTGCCTCGCTAGACGATGTTAATCCGTTCCGCGAAAATCGCTGTCTTGCGAAAACATCGTCTAGCGAAGCACGTTTCCCCATTGGAATGCATTGAAATCTCTTCAATGCGTTCCAACGGAAAAGTCGTCGTCTTGCAAAGATCGTCCATAGGGAAACCTCGTCTAGCGAGCGCGGGTCCCCGTTGGAATGCACTGACAGCTATCGACCGCTAGTCAATGCATTCCAATGGGGAAAACTCGTCGTCTAGCGAAAATCGCCCATAGGAGACCATCATTTTGCGAAGCGCAGTAGCGATCGCAAAAAGCCATCGTCTAGCGAATTCCTCGTCCTGCGAGGCAATCGTCTAGCGAGGCACCACTGTAATTAAGTTAAATGTGTTCACTATTACATAAAATAGTGATACTGTTTCTGAACACTTGAATTGCTCACAGAATATGAAGATAGGGACGTAGAATGCTGCCTTGCCTTCTACTAAGTCAGACCCTTCATTCATCTGGTCAGTATTGTCAGCATTGATTGGCAGGTGTTCTGCAGGTTTTCATGCAGGAGATTTTCCAGATGTGGCAGATTGAATCTGGGACTTTCTGCATGCAAAGGATGTATTCTACCTTTGAACAACAACAGTGATAGTACCATTTCCCTGAAAATAAGCCCTAACCTGAAAATAAGCCCTAGTAGGATTTTTCAGGATGCTCGTAATATAAGCCCTACCCCAAAAATAAGCCCCAGTTAAGTGAAACCCCACCCTGCACCATTGTGCAGCAACCAGAAGAAGATGACATGACTGTACAGTATATGAATAAATGTAGATTGTTGTACATGAAAAAAATAAAACATCCCCTGAAAATAAGCCCTAATGCGTTTTTGGAGGAAAAATTAATATAAGACCCTGTCTTATTTTCGGGGAAACACGGTAGTAATGATCATCATAATCATCACATGCCATGAAGTCCATTCAGACTTTTGGTGATTCTTTCTAGAGCCTGCTTGATTTAGTGTAAGGTAAAGGTAAAGGTTCCCCTTGACATTTAGTCCAGTCATGTCCGACTCTAGGGCGCGGTGCTCATCCCCGTCTCCAAGCCGTAGAGCCAGCGTTTGTCCATAGACAGTTTCCGTGGTCACGTGGCCAGCATGACTAGACACAGAACGCCGTTACCTTCCCACCGTGCTTGTACCTATTTATCTACTCGCATTTACATGCTTTCAAACGGCTAGGTTGGCAGGAGCTGGGACAAGCGACGGGAGCTCACTCCATCGCGTGGATTCGATCTTACGACTGCTGGTCTTCTGACCTTGCAGCACAGAGGCTTCTGCGGTTTAACCCGCAGCGCCACCACGTCCCCTAATTTAGTGTACTTAGATGTAATTTACTATTCCCTTCTTCTGGGGGTGCTCTGGGAACTGTGTAGCTTGCCCAGGGCTACAACAGTGCCTCCAAGCTCTTCTCCAAGGAGGCACTGTGGGGAATTTACTCTCAGCTTCTCACTCCGATACCTACCTCATTGAACCAGCCAGCCAGCTAGTCTTCTACTGAGCTGTCCACCCTCTCCAATATTTAAAGTGTGGCAAATAGTTTTGTTTACTTACTTTCCCAATATCCTGTCTGAAGTGCAGATTTTGATCTGTGTTTCAATCGTAGTCTTCTAGTAATTTTTTTTCAAAGATCCATGAAAACAATGAGACTTATTCAGAGTAGCTATACATAGGAGATTGCTAGTCATTAGAAAAGCAGTTGGTTGGAACCATTTCGGATGGATTTAAGTACAGTGCAAGTGCATGCTAAATACAGGGTCCAGATATTTTGATGCTGTAAGACTATTGCTTTATACATTTCACCTATTATTCCACGTGGATTGATTAATTGTTCATTTTTGTTTCTTGTTTCAAGACTAATCATGACACTTTCCTACCTCCTGATTCCACAGAGGTAAATGCAGGATGACTGTTACAATGAACTTTCTCAACTAGGTTCCAGAGAGGACAAACCTTTCACACATCTGCTCAATGTGTCATTAATCTCTCTCTTTCTCTTTCTCTCTCCTCCTCCACATCTTCTTCTTCCAGAGTGGAGACGATGCAATGTAAAATAAGTTGAAGTTAGCACTAGAGTACATTTTATATGGACTAAAATGTGAATTTGGATGTCTCTCTTAAAACATGATAGAGTGAAAGGAGCTTATTTTGTTTCAATGAAACAGCTGAAGGTTTCATCCCTATCCCGTGTGTGCCTCAAGCTCAACAGTATAAAAAGAATGTCGCTTGTTGTCTCAGTTGCATCCTGTGTTACTAGCTGCCTGTACTCTAAAGGTCTACTGTTTTTGCCAAGGTACATTTCTACAGACAGAGACTGAATTTTTTTAAGTAAGACTATTATTTCAGTATAAGAATATGAAATAAAGCAATTCTGCATTATTTTATGTCTTCTTGGACTTAGAAAATAATATGAAAAATATCTCACAGAAAACACTAAAATCATTTTGTGAAAATTGTTTTATTTTCTATTTTCTTGCAATCCTCTGAAGAATATGTTTAAAGTAATTCTTATGTGCTTTTTACAGAAGAAAAATGTGAATTTCTTGCTTTAGAAAGATTTCATGAATGCATTCTTGATAATGTTGGCCTGTTTTGCAACTTGGTTCAGTTTAGATTGAAGTAGTTTCTTGGAAAAAGTGAAATTCAATTTGAAATGCAAACTTGCTTAGACTATAATACTGAAAGTAAGGGGCCTGTAACTATTTTCATATTTAATATTTTCCCCATTTTCTCTATAATGTTGAAAGGAAAGAAGCATTTTTGTTTAAATTGGAAAGTAACATTTGTGACAGCTGGAAAACTGAATGTATATGTTTTAAGAATCTCAAAAATGCTTCAGCACCCCTAACTTCACTGCCAGACATGAACATCTGTATTTAAGAGTAAGCAGGCCAAGATTCAACAGTGTACTTTTGATAGTGGACCTCCCACTCCTTTATTGCTATAGCCCTTTAGGCTTTCCTAGCCTTCTGGAGCATATTTTTACAGTTAGCAGGGATGTAAGAAGGAGGGAAGTTGCCAATTCAGGTTGAAGGAGGAGAATCCAATGGAAGTAACACCAGTGGAAATACACCACTGGATTATAGGCAAATTAACCTCCTAACTGAACAACATGGCAAGTATTACTCCAAAATTAGTACCTACAATCTAGCTTACAACTGTTAGAATCTGAAATTGACAGGAAAGAAGAGTCAGAACTGAATGTGTTGATCTTTTTTTAACGTAAGAAAATTTTAATTCCCATCCACTTGGAAATAACTAAATTTCATATTCTTGTTGGCATTAGCTAACACAGTATGGACTGAAAATCTTTTTTCTCCATCGCCTCCCTTGTTATAGCTAACCACACCTCTTAATTGCAATGTAACAATGAAAATAAATTATATTTTCAACTCATCTTCTAAAACGTGATCACCACCAAGTCAATTATATTTTAATGATGTCACAACATGACATTGTTCCATATTTATTGGCAATGACAATAATTTTATACATACAGTGTTTCCAGTTTTTGATGGACAAAGAAATTGTGTCTTTAACAGCTAATATGTTGTTGTTGTTTAGTCGTTAAGTCGTGTCCGACTCTTCGTGACCCCATGGACCAGAGCACACCAGGCCCTCCTGTCTTCCACTGCCTCCTGGAGTTTGGTCAAATTCATTCATGTTGGTAGCTTCGATGACACTGTCCAACCATCTTGTCCTCTGTTGTCCCCTTCTCCTCTTGCCCTCACACTTTCCCAACATCAGGGTCTTTTCCAGGGAGTCTTCTCTTCTCATGAGATGGCCAAAGTATTGGAGCCTCAGCTTCAGGATCTGTCCTTCCAGTGAGCACTTAGAATTGATTTCCTTCAAAATGGATAGGTTTGTTCTCTTTGCAGTCCAGAGGACTCTCAAGAGTCTCCTCCAGCACCACAATTCAAAAGCATCAATTCTTCGGCGGTCAGCCTTCTTTATGGTCCAGCTCTCACTTCCATACATTGCTACTGGAAAAACCATAGCTTTGACTATGCAGACCTTTGTCGGCAAGGTGATGTCTCTGCTTTTTAAGATGCTGTCTAGGTTTGTCATCGCTTTCCTCCCAAGAAGCAGGCGTCTTTTAATTTCGTGGCTGCTGTCACCATCTGCAGTGATCATGAAGCCCAAGAAAGTAAAATCTGTCACTGCCTTCCCCATATCTTCCCCTTCTATTTGCCAGGAGGTGATGGGACCAGTGGCCATGATCTTAGTTTTTTTGATGTTGAGCTTCAGACCATTTTTTGCGCTCTCCTCTTTCACCCTTATTAAGAGGTTCTTTAATTCCTCCTCGCTTTCTGCCATCAGAGTGGTATCATCTGCATATCTGAGGTTGTTGATATTTCTTCCGGCAATCTTAATTCCGGCTTGGGATTCATCCAGTCCTGCCTTTCGCATGACGTATTCTGCATATAAGTTAAATAAGCAGGGAGACAATATACAGCCTTGTCGTACTCCTTTCCCCATTTTGAACCAATCAGTTGTTCCATATCCAGTTCTAACTGTTGCTTCCTGTCCCACATATAGATTTCTCAGGAGATAGATAAGGTGGTCAGGCACTCCCATTTCTTTAAGAACTTGCCATAGTTTGTTGTGGTCCACACAGTCAAAGGCTTTTGCATAGTCAATGAAGCAGTAGTAGATATTTTTCTGGAACTCTCTGGCTTTCTCCATAATCCAGCGCATGTTAGCAATTTGGTCTCTAGTTCCTCCGCCCCTTCGAAATCCAGCTTGTACTTCTGGTAGTTCTCGGTCCACATACTGCTGAAGCCTACCTTGTAGGATTTTGAGCATAACCTTGCTAGCGTGTGAAATGAGTGCAATTGTACGGTAGTTGGAGCATTCTTTGGCACTGCCCTTCTTTGGGATTGGGATGTAGACAGATCTTTTCCAATCCTCTGGCCACTGCTGAGTTTTCCAAACTTGCTGGCATATTGAGTGTAGCACCTTAACAGTGTCATCTTGTAAGATTTTAAATAGTTCAACTGGAATGCCATCACTTCCACTGGCCTTGTTGTTAGCCATGCTTTCTAAGGCCCACTTGACTTCACTCTCCAGGATGTCTGGCTCAAGGTCAGCAACCCCACTATCTGGGTTGTCCGGGACATCCAGACCTTTCTGGTATAATTCCTCTGTGTATTCTTGCCACCTCTCCTTGATGTCTTCTGCTTCTGTGAGGTCCCTACCATTTTTTTTCCTTTATCATGTCCATCTTTGCACAAAATGTTCCTTTAATATATCCAATTTTCTTGAATAGATCTCTGGTTTTTCCCTTTCTATTATTTTCCTCTATATCTTTGCACTGTTCATTTAAGAAGGCCCTCTTGTCTCTCCTTGCTATTCTTTGGAAGTCTGCATTCCATTTTCTGTAACTTTCCCTATCTCCTTTGCATTTTGTTTCCTTTCTCTTCTCTGCTATTTGTTGTTGAGAATTTTGATTATAATGTGTATTCTCATAACATCAGCAGAGTAAGGAGATATTGGTTAGCAGAGATACTTATGACACTATGACACTGAGAGAGTAAAACCAACAACTTAGTCTATTTACATATATACATAGAGCATAGACATTCCTCTGGCAGCATAACATGACATGAAGCAACACACAGCATAGGAAAAAGTGATCTGACTTACAGCAGATAGAGACGTTCATTTTACACATGACTTATGTACAGTTCTGTGACCAATCAGAAAATACATTACTTCATTTTCTGTTACACCAAGTTTCATCATGTACACAGCTGTACAACATTAAGTCTTAATCCTTGATACCCACACCTGAATACAATCAGTACAGTGACTCAGGTAAAATAAGCCATTTTACATTTAACTATACAACATTAATATTTAATACATTTTCATATCAAAATCTCAACATTTGTAAGGCCTCGTTGGACAGCCACTTTGCTTTCTTGCGGTTTTTGTTGCTGCCTCCCGTACAATGTTACGAGCCTCCATCCATAGTTCTTCAGGCACTCTGTCCACCAAATCGAGTTCCTTAAATCTGTTCTTCACCTCCACTGTGTATTCATAAGGGATTTGGTTTAGATTATACCTGACTAGCCCAGTGGTTTTTCCTACTTTCTTCAGTTTAAGCTTGAATTTTGCTATAAGAAGCTGATGATCAGAGCCACAATCAGCTCCAGGTCTTGTTTTTGCTGACTGTATAGAGCTTCTCCATCTTTGGCTGCAGAGAACATAATCAATCTGATTTCGGTATTGCCCCTCTGGTGATGTCCATGTGTAGAGTCGCCTCTTGTGTTGTTGGAAAAGAGTGTTTGTGATGACCAGCTTGTTCTCTTGACAAAACTCTATTAGCCTTTGCCCTGCTTCGTTTTGAACTCCAAGGCCAAACTTACCTGTTGTTCCTTTTATCTCTTGACTCCCTACTTTAGCATTCCAGTCCCCTATGACAAGAACCTCTTTCTTTGGTGTCAGTTCTAGAAGGTGTTTAAGTCTTCATAGAATTGGTCAATTTCAGCCTCTTCAGCATGGGTGGTTGGTGCATAAACTTGGATTATTGTGATGTTGAAAGGTCTGCCTTGGATTCGTATTTAAATCATTCTATCATTTTTAAGATTGTATCCCAGTACAGCTTTTCCCACTCTTTTGTTGACTATGAGGGCTACTCCATTTCTTCTACGGGATTCTTGCCCACAATAGTAGATATGATAATCGTCTGAACTGAATTCACCCATTCCCGTCCATTTTAGTTCACTGATGCCCAGGATGTCAATGTTTATTCTTGCCATCTTCTGTTTGACCACATCCAGCTTACCAAGGTTCATAGATCTTACATTCCAGGTTCCTATGCAGTATTTTTCTTTGCAGCATTGGACTTTCCTTTCACTTCCAGGCGTGTCCACAGCTGAGCGTCCTTTCGGCTTTGGCCCAACCACTTCATTAGCTCTGGAGCTACTTGTACTTGTCCTCCACTCTTCCTCAGTAGCATGTTGGATGCCTTCCGACCTGAGGGGCTCATCTTCCAGAGTCATATCTTTTAGCCTTTTGTTTCTGTTCATGGAGTTTTCTTGGCAAAGATACTGGAGTGGCTTGCCAGTTCCTGCTCCAGGTGGATCGCGTTGTGTCAGAACTCTCCACTATGACCTGTCCGTCTTGGGTGTCCCTGCACGGCATAACCCATAGCTTTTCTGAATTACTCAAGCCCCTTCGCCACGACAAGGCAGCAATCCGTGAAGGGGAACAGCTAATATACTTGTCAAAAATTGACAGGTAAATTATATTCCCTCAGAAATAAAGTCTACCGGTTAAGTAAGTGTCAGGAAAACAAAATATTTTCCCATCAAAAGTTTGGCAACATATAGCTATAGTTTAGGTGTAAGGGGGGCGGTATACCAATTACACACCCCATGTGGTGGCCACTACACAGTTTCAGTGGGTTCGTTGTACAACAAGGCTTTTGCCACTGCATCCATAATCTGCTGTTGTCTGGGCAGTTATTTTGGAGGGCCAGGTCTTTAGGATCATTGACCACAGCCCCAAGGTCTGTCCTAATCTATACCACCACTGATTATTTTAAGTTACCATTCATGCAAGTGGTAGATGAAGATAAGTGCCTTTTTCTGTACTTAGCCCAAAGGTTATTCATATATATTTTCTAAAAGAAAAGACAATTAGTTGATGAACAATCTGTTTTTGTATCCATTCATACAAAGTCAATATCCAATCCATAATGCTCTTTCATTTAAAAAAATGTTTTTTCCCTTTTCTTCCCATTCCTTACACAACGTTGCCACAGTTTTAGACCTTCCTTTCACTGCTTTCCAAGAACTGGTTACTAATCATGGCAACCATGACCTGATCCTTGAGAAGGCAGAAGGAAGGGTTTTTGTTATATTGGTATGCTTATACTAACTAGCCTATGCATTGGTGTGGCTGTACTGGTGCAAACCCATCATGTTGAAACCTCCAGTACTGGTAACTTCCATTCTTTTCACATTTTTTGTTACCTATGTGCATGTGTTACTTTTCATGCTTTGGGCAAAACATCTCTCATTACACAGGCAGAGTGGAATAAAAATGGGAGTATATGCAAATAGTTTTGATTTGTCCAGTGATCTCAAATGGAAAAAAGTTCATATTCCGAATTTCAGTTCTTGTGAATTTCTTTCAGTTCTTGGGAAATTCCAATGCAATAAACAAGTATTTATTGGTCCACAGGAATTTTAATTGGCATTTGCACTGCATGCAAGTAGCAGAAATGAAAATATGCATGCCAGAAGTCCAGATCTTGTAAATCTTTCTGCTTGGGTGGACCCAATTGTTCAAAGTTTTGCAGACTTCAAAGAACACATTAGAACTTGCCTGCAGACATCTACACAACTTGCACAAGAAAGTTGGAAGGAAGATCTGCAAACCACAAAAGCCCTATTCATTCATTCCTAAAATGTGTGTTCTCCACTCAGATGGAGGGAAACGTGCTCTCCCTACTCCCCATTATCACTTTCAGTACAGAAAAAATGACAGTCTGAAGAGGCTTTTTTATTCATGTAGACTCTTTACCAGAACATGAGAAATGTGGGAATCTGGTTCACATGGAAAGCCTGCTAGGATAGAACAGACTCCCTTCTTCAGTCTGTTGCTTTTTCATGTTGAAAGCCACAGAGATTAGGGCAAAGCTAGAGTGGTCTCTTCACTGTATGTGAACACACATTTAAGAATTATTAAACGGAGTTAGAACAGTTGGATAATATTATCACAATCAATATTAGTGATAGCACTCCCCCATTAAACTACAGTATTTCCCAAATACTCAGTAAGAAATAGAAAACTTTTGTTCTAGACATGAGCATACAAGATCCAGTCAAACAGGAATTCCACAGAAGGAAAAAGGACAGACAGCCACTCCAGGTTGCTCTGGCTCAGGTATAAGAAACCAGTCTTCAGATCCTGGGATCTCAGCAATCCCAGGCCAAGCAGGGCAAGGGAGACTCTGCTCCCTCCTTTTGCTCTGGACTATGGCTCCTGTAATCTGTTCTCATTGGCTATGCTTAGTGGACCTATAGGCAAAACATCTGGAAGCCAAAAGTTACCCATCCATGATAAAAACAGCAGCCTGAGAACCATCACCACTGATTTCAGTGTGTGGTTTAATTATTTAAAGAGGGGATGAGATTTTGAAGCATGTTAAAAGACAATTCTAAGCAACAGAAAGGAATTTTTACCATACCATACTTGTATTCCATTAACCATAGCTGTAAGGCTGCAATATTCACATTTAAAAGTGTTTTTTAAAAGGTGCCTAACTTTGCCCCTTTTAATTTGAAATCAAACCTGACTGGTTGTGGAGACATGATCATGCAATAAGCAATTCATTTTTCAGCTTCTCCCTTCAGTAGAAGCTGAAAAAGAACAGGGAGAAGGATTCCACATCTAGAAAACTATTATTAATGTTAAGGTATCTTAGCTGCTATATTACATTGGCCAAAATCCTGTTGCTTAGTACAGTGAATTGCAGTTTCACTGTGCTGAGCAACAGGATTTTGGCTGATGTAATTATTCGCTAAAATTATGCCCATTTGAATTTGGAGTTGATTCACTAAATTCCCTTTAATTCAATGGGCCTACTCTAGTTGCAATTTACTATGCTAAGCAACAGGATTTTGGCCATTGCAAGCTAATAATCAGCTTGAGAGCCATCAAAGTACCCAAGTCCTTTTTAGATATAATACTACCAATCCAAGTCTCTCCTATTCTATGCTTGTGTTTTTGATTTGAGGGAATATATTCTGCAGAATATAATTTTCTCAGTTTCAGTCCAGTATATCAGTTTTTCTAGATCCTTTTGGATCTAGATTCTATCTTCTGTGATATCCCCCCAGCTTATTGTCATCCTCAAATGTAATAAGCCGTTTATCTACAACCTCATCCAGGCCATTTATAAATATGTTGAATAGCACAGAGCTTAGAAGCTGTGACACTCCACTCAAAATCTCCCTCAAAAAAAGATGCTGTGAGCAATTAATGAACATTCAAGTACAGTGGTTCACTTATGTGCCCTTCAACTGCATTTTACCAGATGTCAACAAGAATACCATGAGAAATCTTGTCAGATGCTTTACTGAAATCGAATGACAAATATCTATAGCATTACCATGATCTACTGTACTATTAACGATGTCAAAAAAAAAGGCAATACAGATGAACTGACATGACTTATCTCTGACAAACCTATATGAAATCCAACAGTAAGTTACGACAAGAGTAGGGCCTTTGAATCAGCGAGTCAACTCCTCTGTAAATTCCATTGATTCAATGGGCCCAATCTAGTTGTGACTTACTACTGGATTTCAGCTGTTGACTCCTAGCAATCAGCACATTCTTTTCTGCAAGCTTTGGAACTGATTGCTTAATAATCTGCCGGTCTTTAGTCTCCTGTTTTGTGGAAGTCTCACAGAGTACAGACAGTGCCCCTGAAACAAAATCCACAAACTCTTTGAGAACCCATGGATATAATTCATCTGATCATAGAGTTGTTCTTAGTCCTTAGAAGATTTGCAAGTTCTTCGTTATAGCACATCTTCTTTTGGTCCCACACTGAACACAGTCCTCTTATGGGTGAAGACTGAGGCTTTGCTCTCTACCTCACCTGTGAACAATTCACCATCTTCCCTAATTAGTGAACCTGCTTTCTCTCAGTCCCACCAGCCTCACACATGTGTTTTGCAGGGAGGGGGGACAGGAGAGGGTCTTCTTTGTTGCTATTTCCAGACTCTAGTACTCTCTCCCTTAGGATACCAGGCTGTCTTTGCTGCCCTTTTGCAAGCAAGGAGAGACCTCTTTTCAGACAGGTTTTCTCTTGGTGACTGGCTGCCTAGAAGGGGGATTCTTAAAATGGGACTGTTGTGATTCTGTTGCTTTTATTGTGTTCTCAGAACTGTTTTTATCTACTAGTTTTAATGTATTTCTTTAATTCTTTTTTCAATACTGTAATAGTGTATTGTTCTTCGCTTTTAATAGTGTAAGCCGCCTTAGGTCTGTCTATTTTTTGAGAAAGGTGGGGTATAAATGTTATGAATGAATGAATGAATGAATGAATGAATGAATGAATGAATGAATGAATGAATGAATGAATGAATGAATGAATGAATGAATGAATGAAAAACTAATTCATGAAAGAGTGGGTTATGAGACTGATGGTATACAACCTCCATTTATTCTGATGAGGCTCGGATAGAATCACAAAGAATGGCCATTTTCAGCAGCAGTTCTTGATTTCTATCAAGTGCTTCCATAGATCTACAGAAGGACATACTTCAAAATCTGCAGAAAGAAAACTTAATTATTATTAACTTGGTTGAAAAGGTAGATGTTTTTAGCCCGCTATATTGATGTTACAAGGGGAATTTGCCCTGTGTGTGTGTTATGCATTCTTCTTCCCAGGCTTGTTTGGTGAGGACACAAGAGAGCGCCTTCTCAATAGCTACTCCGAGGCTATGGAATACTCTGCCCTGAGGAACCAAGTGGGCCCCCCCAGCCTCTTGTCCTTCTGTCATCAGGCAAAGACCTACCTTTTCAGGCAGGCTCTTAAGCAATAAGTGGGGATCTAGAGAACACTTCATTTACAAAATATACTTTTTAAAAGTTTTTTTAATTTTTCTTTAATTTTTTTTTAAAAATGTTTTTAATCTTGATCAGTGCTTAATTGTTTTTAAAATATAGTTAAGTATAGTATTTTAACTTATTATTATTTTATGGCGTTAATGGTTGTGAGCCACCTCGGGTCCCCTATGGGGAGAAAGGTGGTGTTTAAACTACACACACGCATCACACACATATATATCTTGGACACTGCAGTCTTAAAATTCATTTGCCATTCAAACTGAAGCATCAAGAAGCAGTGGAATTTTCTTAAATCTCATGTATGCTTTTATTACTAAGGTTTAAGTGTACATACGAAGCATTTTTGTTAACTTCCAGCAATGATTCTTCAAGCTTTTACTTCTTTTTCTTTCCATGAATAAAATGTGAAAGATTCATGCCTAGGGTACAATGTTCTTTAAAATCTAAACACTTTGTCCAAGTTTCACATGGCTGAATGTCTTAAGTCCTTTAGCTGTTATAGTGCTCTGAAATTCACATGTAGTGACATGAAGGAAAATAATGATTGGAAACAAGGTTGTTGTTTTTCTCATGTCTATAAGAGTTATGTATAATTAAGAGTCTGGAGTGCATCTTTGGTTCATTAATAAACCTCATGCATGCGTCCCACTATACAATGGAAAATTGCCCAAACACAGGACCTGATCACTGCTCACTGAAGACAGATGTTAGCATTGCTTTCAACTTCGGTGGAGAAAAGAATAAAAGCGTTGTTTGTTCTAAAAAGGTTTTTTTTTTTTTTAAAGTTTTATTTGACAGGTTTAGCCTAAGTCATTTTGTTGCCTGTGGCAGAGCCACAAATTCTTGCTCCCCAGTCAAGGCTGACCCAGGGCCAACCACATTATTTTGAGATGAGGCAGAGAGTCCCCCAAGCACCTGTCTTCCCACCCTTGCAAGAACAATACCAAAAAAATTAAATAATTAAATATATACTGCCTTTTTATGAGACTCCAGGTCAGGTGCCTAAGCTGGGCATCTTACTCTGCCTGTTGGCCCTGTTTTGCTCTTATGACTCAAACAGCTGATAGATACACAGAAGCAAAGTATTTCCTTAATTTAATTTATTTTACTTTACCTCATGTCACAAAAAGCTTCACCTGCTCAGTTTCTGCATATCTACTGGCTGTTCAAGTCACAACAACAAGATTCTAAAAATAGTAGTGAACCTAAAAGGAACTTGTGTCTTCTGAGTGGAATTATTTCTTGGCGTGTATTTGTAGTTTTGAAGTCGATTTTGGAACTAATATGGTCAGTGCACTGAGTAAGCACATGGAATCAAAATATAGATATTTTCTTTCATTTTGTAAACAAAAAATGATGTTAAAAAACTCAGCTGACATGATACAACATGACTTTTATGTATTCCTTAGCTGTAGTACAATTTGCAACTGTGGATACAGTTGCTCAAAAATAAATGTAAAAGAAGTACAGTAGAAATTATTTGTTTTCAAACTGTCATCTACTTATTTTATGAAAAACCAGTATTGCATTTCAGAAATGTTCAAGCCTCCATGATATTACTCATTTTAACAAACACTTTTCTTGCATAGTATTTGGGAATAAGTCATCTAATATGGCTAATATTTTGACCATAAAGCCACAATGTCTCTGACTAGATGCAATACCAAATCATAGTTTTCCTACAGTAACCCACTTTATGGTTTCAGATTTCCAGACACACAGCAAATGGTTTAACTTTTTATCTACTGAACACTCAGTTTTGTCTGCTCACCTCTGTCTCCATGATGTAGCAGTTTTCTTGAGGCAGAGAGTTATTAATTCAGACAGAAATGTAACCATGAGTACATAATAATTTTCAAGTTAGCTTCAAACCGTGGTTTCAAATTGTACTTTGTAGCTTTTTCCAAACCATAGGTTATAAACTAATGTAGGATGCCTGAACACCATCAGAGAATCTTGACACAAGATGTGAGTAGATTAAGTTCAAAAATAAATCCAGTACCTTTGCTTTATTAAACTTATTTAGACTCTACCATGGTCCAATGAAAATTATCTTCCATTAAAAAAAAATCTCTACACAGCTTTCGGTATTGTTACTTTTAAGATCCTGGTAGATATAATTTTTTTGGTCATAGATGAGAAAAGTAGGAAATAACACATTATTAATGGACTGAACCAAATTGCAGCAAGAACTTTTTAAATTATTTGAAGTAGAGATTAACTGTGGACAGGCCAAGTAAAATGGTTACAATAAGTAATTAACTTTTTTTCCCTTTTAAAAATTGCTTTTAGTCTTGTTTTTACATAATAATATGATAATCTGTTTGGTTCGCTTTTAATGACAATCAGTGATCAAGAGGCTGAAGCATGTTGCTTATGAGGAAAGGTTGCAACATTCGATCATTGTTAACTTAGCGGAGGAAAAGGTTAGTATAGGGATATTGATATAAGCCTATAAGATGATGAATTGTGTGGAGGAAGTGAACGGGGAGTTTTTATCTCCACAAGGTCATCCAATAAAGAAGAATTGTTGGGGAGTCAGGAAGTACTTTTTCATACAGCCCATACTTACTGTGGGATTCATTACCACAAAATGTCTGCCAACATGGATGGCTTTAAAAGAAGGTTAAATAAATCAAGGAAGTATAAGGCTACACATGGGTTATAGTCATGTTGGCTGCATGGTACCTAAGCTTCAGAGGCAGAATGCCTTTCAACACCAGCTACTGGAACAACTAGTCCAACTGCCTTAACTGTCATCTGGAAAAACTACCACTAATTAATTTTGATGGAGCAACTCTCTCTTTTCCTACACTTTACTTTTTTGTGGACAGTAATTATTCCATTTTTTAAAAATCCAAATGATCATGAATTAGAATTGTAGAATTTAAAAAAATCCTCTGGGAGTCATCAAATCTAATCACTTTTTGATGGAGAAAATCTGCTGGAAGCATACCTGGAAGATGGCAATCCAACTTCTGTTTAAGAACATATTAGAGTCCACCATCTTCCAAAGTAATCCATTCTGCTGTCAAACAGCTCTTACTGTCAGGAAGCTCTTCCTAATGTTTTGTTAAAATCCCCTTTCTTGTAATTTGAATCCATTAGTTTGAGCCTTGCCTTGGCAGAAAATAGGCTTGCTTCATTTCAGTGGAGGATAACCTTCAAAGATGGGACGACAGCTATCATGTCACCTTTCAGTTTTTTATTCTTCAGCCTAGATATACTGAACTTCCTCAGCTATTCCACACAGCTTTGGTTTCCAGATCCTTTACCATTCTTCACCATATCAATATCCTTCCTGAACTGGTGTGCACAGAACTGAACACTGTATTCTGGGTAAGGCCTGACTGTACCAGAATAAGTGGCACTTCCCTTAATCTGGAAGTGAGAAATAAATTAGTATCCAAAAATCAACATGTACTTGCAAGTGGGATCTTTGAGCTTCTGCTATCACCTCTTAGCAACTTCTGGCAGCATGCCACCAAATTCATCAAGGGTGGAAACTAAAGGAGCGACAAAAATGAGCAGGGCAGGGCATATACCTCTATGCACACCTTTATAATTATCTTTATACTAAAAGAAAAGGGTAGAAATAATATACCAGATATCTAGAAAACAAACTCATAAAAAAGCTTCTATACTTCTTGCATGGTTAATAATAGAATAACTGGGCTTCTGTGTGGTGAAAATAATTGATTTCTGTTACTGGACGTTTTCAGTGCTTGAATCTGTGGTTATGGCAATCCGTCATCTCGTGAGGAACCATATACTTAACCCCAGAAGAACTGAATGGTTAGAAACTTGATAATACAATATCATTGTAATCGTCTTCTGGGAAACTAAAACAGGAATACCACTTGCACTAGACTACAAACACTACAGAGTCCATAAAAAGTGCAGAATTTCTTTGTCAAGCACAACAACATAAAAACGCAATGCTGTTGATATTGAGGAACCATTTCTTTATTAGTTAAAGCAAAAGCACTTCTGGTCAAGGATGTAGCATGCTGGAAAAGCATCTTCCTTAAACAAACAAACAAACAAATCTTGTATGGGGAAAATGACTACATTTGGTTGTGGAAGATGAAACAAAGTGTTCCTCTTTAGTTTCACATGGAAATTATTTTAGCAGCTTAGGCTGCAGATTAAGTGAACAGATCAAGAGCTTCCAAATGGTATGTCTACACTACAAATTTTAACCAGTTGGAACTAATGAGAATGTGGTGAAATTCTGTGAAATCTGGGAACAACAGTTTTGACAAGATCTTTGTCACTATGTGACTCTTCAAAGAGCTAGAAGTCCAATGAAACAATTTTGTCAAACTACTTTGAAACTTTAAAAAAAACTGTTATAGATTATCTTAAAAGGAGCAAGCGAAGAGAGAAAGCACTCTCCAGATCAAGCCCATCTGGCTATTGCTCTCTTCTCCCATTGGTTCCAATTACATATGTTGATACTTTTTCATTTGCAACTGCTGGCAGATGTCTTTGAAGGAGGAGGCTCTGACATGGTCTCAGCTTGCTTCTCTCTCTTTTGGAACCGCTTCCATTGGACCATTGGTGATGAATGGTCCTCTTAGAAGTTCAGCTGGAGCAATATCTGCAATCTTCTCCACCTTGATTCTTTCCCCTACTCTTTCTATTAGTTATCCTTGTTCTTATCTCAAAGCAATTTAAAGGAATCAGGATTAAATGAGAATAGGGATTTCTGCACTAAATCCAAAACCTTCCATCTGCTTTATTAGGTATGGTGTGCAACAATTTCATTCATTTTATTTATACTCCAGTTCTCTCCAATAAAGGGATTTAAGGTAATTTACAAAATACCGTATATGAAAGAGAAATGCAATTAAAAATAAAATATTAAAAACAATTACAAATGCTATATGTACACGATTTCTCACATGAAATAGACCATTTCTATTTGGTCGTTTAGAAGTACTATTCAAATTTCACTACCTTGTTTCTTGTTTTGTCATCCAGATACCTTCTGTTCTTAATATGTATTCCTGCTTTCTTTCTTTAAGAAAGCATTTATATGCTAACACTAGGTTGTTTGCTAACTCCATCAACAGCATTTTACAATATCTCTAGCAGAATATCTGTTCATCTACTCACAAGTTCAACCTCCCCATTTTCAAACACATTGTTGTATTCTATTCATACATTCCATAGTAGGATCATGAAACAATGAGTAATGCAGACTTTTATGAAAGTCTCTTTCTGTCTGTTCATTATTTGATTTGCTAAAGTTACTAAACTTTACTAAAATAAATAAGCATTCCTCTGACTTTTTCTCAGCAAATAAGTGTTTAACATTGGCATTAAGAGCCCCATTGATGTTAATTTTTTAGAAAGGCAAATCCAAATGGTTAATTCTAGTCACATTTACCCAGAGGTCCCACCAATTTCAAGCAGTCCTACTGGGAGGCATGCATACATTTGAAATACAAGGGAGCACACTTTAAAGTGTTGAATTCAACACTAAAAATTAGTTGAATACAATGGAACATGCATAGAAATAGGCTGGATTTCCTTGACAACTTTGTTTCTCTGTGAATGTATTTTAGGACATCAGCAACCAAACACTTCCTGGCAATTAATGCTTACTTCCTTCAACTGGAAAAAAAATGTAGAAAAGTAAAATTATGTCTACAAACTCTTAATTTAGTTCTTAATTCTGTCCAGTTCCATTAAAGAGATGCATACATCAAAATGTCACTTTATTTACACTGTATTCCTTAAAATGCCATTGTCGGATACTTAATACAACTTTAATATGACCACCATTCCGTTTAGGAAAATTATGGAAAACTGATGAAACTGGTTGAAACTAGTATGATCATGACAAAAATATCAAGAGGAAAGCAGAACTTCTACAAAACAGTTAGTGATATGCATACTCTTTTTTTATTCATCTAGTACTTGATATATGCAAGAAATAAAATGTGTATTTCCCACATCTTTTGTGGTGGAACCCCCAGCTCTGTGCCAGATTAAAATCATCCTACATACCCAGAAATTATAGCTGAGGTTTTGTCCTCCTCATTTTACATTTTCATTTGTTATGGCTATTTGTTTTTATGATATTGTATTAATTTTGTATACTATCTGGGATTCCTCTGGACAAAGGTCATGGGAACAGTATTTGAAATAAACTAAAAAATAAATGACTTCAGTTCTAATTTTAAAGAGTTCAATTAAAAAAGCAACAGGAAAATGTTCTGATTTTTTTAAAAAAATGAATTATAAAATTATTCATTATACTGAAATAATGTGAATTTCTTCAACCTTGAAATTCATGCTTTCTAAGTAATAGCAGCCTATGACATGAAGGGCAGGACCGCTCCTTTCACAATACTTTTTTTGGAATTTACCATAAACCTTTAACTCCTGTAATTATACGTAGGTACCAGAGTGACTAGAGTGTTAAAAATACCTAGGACTGTACATGGAATGCTTGCATTTCTCCAAATTCTAAACGTTCTACAGTCCTCTGTGCTAAAGGAAAGAAACCATAAAGAAGCTATGTTTACTTGGGAGCCTTCATCTTTTGGAAGCAAAATAATGTATCTTCTGAAATTTCTTTATGTCTCTGTAATCTGAGACATGTAATCTATGTATCAGATATGATGTAGCTGTTACATGCTGACACTGAGCTGTAAAGCAAGTGGGATGAAAAATGGAACATCAGTTTCAAATCTCAATTTTTATAACACCTTCCTACCAAATATTAGAGAGGGAGATGTTAACTCAAATGACTTTTTTAAAAGATCAACTCATTCAAAAGTCTTTCTCAGTGTGAAAAAGCACAGTCTTATGTGATGAGATATGGAAAATACTTCACCTTCTGGTGGTGAAGGCTATTCTGTCTAGCACTGGTTTGGGTAAATGACTGGCCAAGCACAATGCAAGTGACCGTGACACTGGTCACTCCATCACATTATCTGTGGGCAGTACTTAGGACTGAACAGCAAAGCACACTTGCTTTTCCCTCACTGCAAGTGTATTTACAAGACTGATTCAAGCCATCAGAAAATTATAAAAAATTTTTAATGATGCAGAGGTGTATATATTCCCATTGTGATGCAGCAACTGAATAGTGCTGCATTATCATTCAAAGGTCAGGTTTAATTTAGAACATAACTGCAAGTAAGTTCCATATTTAGTTTAGCTATGATGTCTTCCTATTGCACAGATAGGTCAGAGTCAGCCAGAGGCAAAACATCGAGGTGCCACCATTTCTTACTCTTCTTTGTACAAAGTTAACTGCTGGTATTGCAATGAACAAAGGCTAAGAAATGCAACATGGCATAAGCTTATGCAAACAACATATGGTGAAGTAGGGTACAATTCACACGTTATGCCATAATACATTTGTTAGGCTTTTAAGGTTCCACAGGATGTGCGTGCATGTGTGTGCACGTGCGTGACTGCGCGCCCTTGGAAACTGGCATAATGCACACCTGTTCCAATACTGTGGGAGAGTGATGTTTTATGAAGAAAATCTTACCCCTCTCCACCAGATACAGTAGCTCATATTTCTGAGAGTGTTTGCTTTTCATAAATCTTGCAGCTTATTTTTCTGGGAGGGTTTGGAAAACAATGCAGAAGGCCTGTCCAGATGTACAATAGGGGCGTCAATGAAACGTCTTATTTCTGAGTATGCACGCATGAGGCCAGTTGGCTTGGTTTCAACCCTCTTGAAGTCTTTGAGCTTTAAACCATTGCTTTCGAGGTGACCATTACTCCTTCCTAAATTTCTGTGGCTGAAGGTCTTTCTTCAGGGTTACTGTGCTGAAACTCTGGAATTAGAGTGAGTAATCATGCTCTGTAAGGTTTAAGTCTAGACTTCAAGGCTCTAAACACACCTTGTTCTCAGAAAGAAAGAAAAATGAACCAAGGCTGCAATCTATGGACATTTTTACTCACTAGTAATTTTCAGTGATCTTACTTGCATTAACAGCTGTGTGCATTCCAAGCATCCACTTTGTAGCTATTATAAACATGTGTTCCTATATCGCTAAATGTACATTTTAGGGGGGAAATACAAAGTGAGTTTTAAGTTCCCTATCCCATCTTTTTATTCACTCTAAACCTGATATCTGAACAGCATTTTTTTTCTACCCTTTAACTCAGCTTTTTTAACATGATGCAGAACTTTTGGCCTTGCAGCAGTTTTGAACTACTGTTCCCACAATCCCTTCAAAGACTTTCAAGTTCAAAATATCTGGAGGGCCACACCTGACCTGGGGAGGGAGTAAAAAATCCACAACGCACATAAATTTAAAGCAAAATAATTATTCCATCTTATAATTTATATGCATTCATATACATATATGCATTTGCCTTGTTCTCTTGAACTTGCTGCCTGCCTGAGCCAGAGGAAAGATTATGTATCTAAATTAGGTCATTCTTTAAATTTGGTCTAGCAGTTAGTAGGAATCTATTTACTGGATGAGAGCAAAGTCTGGCGTTTTCATAGCAGTTTCGCAATCCCCGTCAGCGCCTGTGTAGGGATCATATTACCGGAGATCACAAGGCTTTGGCACAAGGTCTGGAGTTCTGTCAAGAGTGTGTGTGTGTGTAATGCATGCACATTCGATCCCCTGTCACTAGTACAGCTTGCAGCCTTGACGTTTGGGGGGAGGGGGAAGGGGAGGCAGCCGCGCTTCAGTTTCATCCCTTGATGCTAGTCCAGATGTCCATTTCAAACTTTCCAAAGAATGGCTTTATTGCAGCTGCTGAAAAGGCGGCTTTTCCTTGGCGATGTACACCGTGTTGGAAAAGCCTTTGGGGTCCTGGTAGAGCCCCGCCTCTCCAACCTAAGCACGTCGCCAAGGAGGTACTCTGCCCCGGGTCCGGGTGGCTTCTCTTCAGAGGCCGTTTAGCCCACGCACGGCGAAGCCAACACTCCTGGCCAGCCCTTCGCCACGGCGAACGCCGGGGAGAAGCCTTTTCCAGCCAGTGAGCTCTTGCCGCCGCCCTCTCGCACACTGCGCGCCCTTCCCGGGGGTGTTTGCAGCCCCCCCCCCGCGCGCGCCAAGTCTCTTTCTGCGGAGTCCCCGCTTCTTTGTCTCCGAGACGCCCTGCGTCTCTCCTGGCGATACACCCACCCTCGCCCCGTCCTGGCGCGCCTTTCCCTTCCTGTCCTTCGTCAGAAAACTCCCGGCCCGCAAAATGCCGCGCTGCTCGTCCTGCCCCTGGCACGCATACGCAACCCACGCACACAGACACACACACAAAACCCCGGAGAGGCAGAGCGAGAGCGCGCCGACTGCCTGGCTGCCCCGAGGAATGCGCGGTATGCAGGAGGCAGAAGCAACCATTCGGCGGGACGGCGGGGGGGGGGGGACGACACGGGAGCGGCCGGCGGCCGAGGCAGAACCCCGCGCACTTTTTTGGGGGGTGGGGTGGAGCGAGAGCCCCGCGCGCGCCCCGGCGGCAGAGGCGAGCGGCGCCAAGGGCGCGAGACGCGCTGCTGTCGGCGCTGCAGCTTGGAGGCGTTGCAGCGCCTACCCTGGGCTGTTCCTCTCTGCTCAGCCTCCCCCTCCTCCTCCTCCTCCTCTCGGTTGCGCGCTCTGTGTGTTTCTCTTTCTCTCTCTGGGCGGTGGTTGAGGCCGCCAGGAGGTGGGAGCGACTCCGCTGCTGTGCAAGCCGCGCCGACGACGCCACGGCGGGTCGCAATCTTAGCGAGCTCCATGAAGTGACTTTTATATGGCAGGCGGTGCGGCTGGTCCTGTCGGCTCAGTCGGACTTTCTTGCCGCCGGTGACCCCGGGAAAGGAGAGAAGAAGGGCGGCGGCGGCGAGGAGGAGGAGGACGACGACGACGACAGGCGCGTTGCATGAGAGAGTCAGCCCAGGGAGAGGGGGGTGGAGGCGGCGACGTTGAGCTGGGCAGCGGCAACAGGAGGAGACGGCGAAGAGGAGCCCAGCTCCAGCCGCCGGGGAGGGAGAGGCCGTTCCCAGGGGTCGCCTCCCTGCCTCGCGCGCCGGCCGAGTTGCCTCGAAAGTTGCTTCCCGTCCGGAAGGGAAGCGCGGGCTTCGGCTGGACGATGATCTTCCCCAACAGCAGCAGCAACTGTAACTCTGCGGGCGGCGGTAGGACTCCGTATAGGAAGCAGGTAAAGAGAGAGAAGGAAGGCGGGGAGGGAGGGGGGGTTTGGCTTCGGCTTGCAAATGGTGCGCGGGGGTGGACGGGGGAAGAGAGCCGGGGGAGGTCTTCGGGAGAGGAAGAGGGGTGGGGACTGTTGCAGAAGTCGCGGCTCGGAGGGAAGGTCCTGCCGAGGGGAAGCCGCTCCCCGACACTCGCACCCTCCCCTGGCTCTCGCGGCTCCTCGCCTCTTGCCCTTCTGCTCCGCGCCGGTTGTGTCGCGCGCGGCGCCCCCTTTTCCAAACAAGCAGCCAAAAGGCGAGGTTGAAGAAGGAGAGAGAGAGAGATTCCCCCCCCCCCCAATTGCTTCTTGCATTAGGCCAGGCAAGAGATTCCACTTTGACCGAGACGGGGCGGGGGTGGAGCCCCGTGGTCTGTCCCGTGCCCAGGGGAGCCCTGGCTCAGGCTCCGTGGAGCTCCAGCAACAAGTCGGTCCCCTCCTTCTCTTCGTGTCTGGAAGGATTACGGGCGACGGCGACGGCATGCTTTGAAATCGAAACTGGATGGCCGACCGTTTCCGTTACTAACCAGAATGGCCAGGAGTGAATGGATCCCTTCTCCCCCATTAAAAAACAAAACCTGTCCCATTATTGTGGTCTTTCCGAACAACCGGAGGGGGGGGGGGATGGCATTGGCGCCGGGTTTTATGATCCGTACGTGAAAATTATTTTGGGACAAGACAGCCGCTTGTTTTAGTAAGATCGTGTAAAACTGTGGCTGAAAGTGTGTGCAGTTGTGCCCTTGTTGATCTTTGGAAAGAGTGGTTAAAACGTGTTAAGAGGTAATTTGCTTAAAATTATGATTGCTTTCTTTCCCCTTGCTTTCTCCACCCAGTCTCAGCTTGTGAGAAAATGGGATGATTCTCTTATTAGTCTTATTCCTTTGATTGCACCCAACACAGGCACATTCTGGTAGGCCAAGCTCCCAGAAAGGTTGTGCTGTGTTCAGTTCTTTAAAAGGAGATGGTGGTTGGTGAGAGGGCGTCTGAACTCCACAGTATAAAGCAGCTCACTTTCATTTGATGTTCAGTTTGCTCTTTGACACGTTACATTCAGTGTGTAGATACATCCACATGTATGCCTGTGGACAGAATCTTTTGTTTTAGAGATGACCAGCAAGAAATTTAGCTGAGGGGGAAAGTAGTTATGTTTTGTTATTTATTTATTTGAATAAATACACAATGACTGCGGAGTGACTCAGTAATTGTGATGACTTTAGTGATATACCAGAATAAGTAGTTACTGCAGTTAGATTAAGTCTAATAACTTCACACACTTACTAGTGTTTTCTTCAAATTCACTGTAGCTGAATAACAGTAGATAATACAAATACACTGGTTCGTGTTAAGAATTTCACAGAACATTGATTTAACTTTTTAAACTTTTTTTTTATAATAATGATATTATTTCTCTAAAACATTTTGGAAAATGCAGAATCCTGGCTTAATATTGGCTAAGTAATATTTTGACAAGTATTAACTTTAGGGTCTTGAATTAATTGATTTGTTGGTTTTAGCCAGTGGGAGGCCCACCTCCCATTCTTAGAAAGAATTCTGTTCTGTGAATAATACAGTATGGTTAATTCAGTTCTTAGACTGTTCTGCAGATAGTGGGCAAACAAGTACTTCAGAGTTTCAGAGCCTGAAATGCTAGTTAATTAAGCCAGGCACTTTTTTAGAGTTTTGTGTGTTCATTGATTTGTCGGTAGCACCATGGGGTGTTAGTGATGAAAGGCGGGGTGGGGTGGGGAGGAAAGAAGCAAAGAGAGTGAGCCTTTTACTGGAAGGGCTGTATGTTTTGCATGCGGATGTGAGTCGGCCTGCTGGTCTGGAACACACCGATAAGATGCTCTTCTTTTCACAGTGCACTCCTTGAATTCAAAGAGCTAAAAGGGCTGACTGAATCAGAAAAACAAACAGACTTTTCTTTGAATAGGGAGAGGGGGGAAAATGAATGTGTGGTCATTATGCAGTCCTAAGACCCTGGGTACCAAGGATTCCTTTTATTGGCATCAAGCCATTCTTTGGTACAACACTTCCCCACCCAGGGGGCCAGGAAATGCGGAGTGCATTTTAGTCTGGATAAACTCCTGTTGGATTTAATTGGGGCAAACTGTAGTTCCTGGTCACTTTCTGTGACCTTAGTTTTGTTGAGGTCTTTTATCAATATTTGTGATAAAAAGTTGAGTGAAGTTGATTTGGCCAAGCTAGTAGCAAAATACAGAAAAATTTGGTCTTAGTAGAAAAATCATGTTAGTTGTACTAAAATTGTACGAGAGTATTTAGCAGTTGGAATAACCTGTGTTTTGTTTTTCAAAATGGGTGTATTTCTGTAAGTTTGTTTAGCAGAATCATTTAGGTTTAAAAAGTGCAATATAAATTAAGAGGAAATACTAGCAATTTTGCCCTGTACAACCCCTTTAAAGCAACCCCTGTATGAACTAACAGGATTTAGGTAGGATTTTTTTTCCTTATGAAACTGAGTTTTTAAAAATACTGTATGAGAACATCCATAATGTTTTGGTATGAACCCCTATAATGAAATTGAACAGACACAAATGTGCCATGTACAATATTATAGCATTCCAAACTACAGCAGATATTCTATGTCAAAATTTATCAAATTGTTTTTGTAGCAGTTTTTTTTAAATAATATATGATGCAGTGATATTCATGTCTGTTCAGAAATCTGCTGTATTCAGTGGGGTATAGTCCCTGGAAAGTGAGTATAGGATTGCAGCCTTAATTGCTGGCAGAGCTGGATAATGGGCTGAAACTAGCCAAAGAAACACAGCCTGTCCAATGGAAAGAAGCTGCTTGCTAGTTTCAAACTTTGAAAGCATATCTCTGCTTTTTCCATTGAGTGCACTAGCCGTTTTCTGGCAAAATCCTCTGCTTGTGTTACAAAGGAATGCACATTTCCTGTCCTTTGAATAAAAAGACTTGGTCTACTTTGTTCTGTTTCTCTCCTCTGTATTACTTCTAGGAGTCAGTCAGCAGCAATCACTTTTCTTTTCCAGGTCAGAAAGAGATAGGTGGTGCCTCATCTTTTCCGGTACTCTAGCATGTCACTGTGAGCAGTAAACACTGATCTCTGAAGTCATCTGTTAAACAGGATTTTCCTGCATCATGGACAGAATGGAGCATGCTAAAGTTACCTGCCTTGAGCTCAGAGTTACTTATGAGGCTGTTGTGAGGTTGGCAGTAGCTTGATGGTTAGTACATAACCATTGAATGCAATTGAAATGCACATATATTCTTCTTCTAGTTATTTGTTCATATTTAAATAGTAGTTATCCAAGCAAATAGTATTAAAAGTCTTAAAATTCTCTGTGGTTTTCAGGACATGATATTTAAAAGTTAAAATGACATTTTAGGGACAAAACCCTACTTCATTGGACGAGTGTCTGGATTTCAGGGCTTTTCCCAGAGATACATTATTGTGAAACATTTCTGAAAATCTTTATATAATCTGATTTGCCTGCTTGGATTTTGTAAATTGGAACTGTTCCTTTGTAACTGTAGTTGCAAATGAATGCAGAATACAAGTGTTTTCATAGGGAATACAAATAATGTTTTTTATCCTGTGGTTTTGGTCTCTTGTGAATGATAGTATGAGGCAGAGCAGTTTAGCAAATTTTGGTTTGTATTTGAATTACAGGTGTGAAAAAATGGGAGAAAACACATTTTCTTTACTTGCAAAAACAAAGTTGGCTTTTTCTTTCTGCACAGTTACAATCTATAGAGCACCTAGAGAACGGTTGATCAGATTTTTTTTTCAGCCATTGTAGGCACTGAGCTTTCCTTCCTATTGGAATTCTGTTAAATGGTGGGCTGGCGATGACTCAGAGACGGAATGAATAATTAAGTAGCTCAATAGACTTTTTTGGTGACTGGATGTTGCTTAAGATGAATTGATTTTGACTCCTTTTTTGAAATGTTCTTCCCCCCCCCCTTCCCACTGATGTCACATTTGCCAAGTAGCCGTAGTACTTACTTCATGTTACATTTTGATGAGTGTAATGTTTATCCCATCCACATAAGTAGATTTACATAGTTTGTTGCTGTCAAGTAGATTAACTGGGTGCAACTGCATGTGAGGAATTTAACACCAGTTTAGTGGGCCTTGTTTAGAGGTGACAGGCAAAGCTGTTGATTAATCTTTGCATGCAGGTTTGTTTATAGCAGGGCTGTATGCTACCATTTATTTTGATTCTGCCAAAATTCTAAATACTGACTTGGTCATCCAGAAGTGATGAAAAAGTGTTTGGGAATCTAAGTTTCAAAATGTGTGGTGTTTGGTTCTCAGATTTTTGGATTTCAATTGTAGTAGCAAGGCACAACCTCTGTTTGCTATTCTTAAGTTGTAACATTCTCTCTTCAGTTTTTATGCTTTTTGTAACAATCTAGACACATTTTTGGATGTGAAATGAACAATAAACACATTTTCTTTAGGATGATGTATGTTGCACAAATTAGAAATGTGAAGCATAAATTTCTTACAAAAGAAAAAAATAGGCCACTCTGCTGCTATTTAGCTTGATAAATTCCAGAAAGTTAAAATGTAAGGGAAATCTGAATACATGCTTTGATTCTAAAGTAGTGCACTTAGAGGGTTTTGTAGTTATGCTGAAACTTATAGAAGTATATGTGTAGAATTGTTTTCTGAATTAGCGTTTTAGGCATCAGTTTGCAACTCACTTACCTATGAATAGTCATATTAAAAGAGCATTTGTTGGCAAAAGAGTAAATTTCCAGAATGGGAAGTAGATTCAAGTGGGAATGTCAATAACAATATGTGGTAATCAAAGTGACATTTATGTTGGTGCACAATATATGACTGTGGCCAGGTTCTTGCCTTTACTTTTAAGAGAAAAACAAACAAAAATCTCCCCCATTGCCCCTTCTTGTCTCCTCCTGCTTTCAGGAGGAAGTTTTCTATTTGTCTTTTTTTTTAATTGATGCAGCGCATCTGTGCTGTCCTAATACATTTGTTTGTTTCCCTTCCTTGGACCCTCCATGGAGCCATGAAAGTGTTTAAATTGCCAGTATCCTCTTTTCTTCAGCCACTTCACTGTTACTGGCAAATTGACAGCAGGATGGTGGGGACCAAATAGGGTCACTTGAGAGATCCATATGGTATTTGGATGCAGGGATTGCACCAAATGGCATACTGCTCCTGTCAACCTTATTTAGTCTGCACCAGCCAATCCATGTAGCCAAGCCCTACTTTAAGCTAGCTTTCAACTCTGTATAAGTCTTTATCACGCTGGACGCTACAGAGCTGAGTGGGTGCAGAAAGACTGTCAATTCTTTTTCTAACAAGATTGGGAGTGACATTTTAATCCACGTGGCCAGAGGTGAAGTCTGAAACCTCTGACCTGATTGTGCAGCCCCCAGTTTGGAACTTGGTTTAAACAAGAAAAATTGGCCTACAGATTTGACTGGGTTTTGGTCCTTTTGTGTTTCTTTTGTGATGCACCACGCCGTGTAATGGCCAGTTTGATTAAGACTTTTGCAGAGTCAAAAGCTAGCTGATATTTGTGATGTTTTTAATGGTCTAATAAAGGCATCCGCTGCCCTTGTCAAGGAATGTTAATGTGGGCTCTTCCTTTAACTATTTTATTTCCTACCATGAATGGCTCCTTCTCTTGGTGACTAATAATTCCAGATGGATTTAGCCAGTCTCTTACAATATATCTGTTTATCATTATGTCAGACTCTAATACTATAAAATACTCATGTGTTCCTTTATTGGCATAGCATCAAAATCCACATGTGGATTCAGATATCTTCAGACTGAATTTTATTATAGATCTCCATTGCTTGAAACAGCTAGCAAAAATTTTTGGACTTCAGAACCCTCTTCCCAAATTCCTCCCTCCCAGTTTTTTTGAAAAGTTCCCGAAAACTTGAGGACTCACAGATTTTGTGCATTTATACCTAGCTGTAATAAAGATATTGTTTTTTTAACAGTACCAAATTGCAGTGAAGATACAACATATATTTGATGTCTGTTGCGTATTGTCAAGGAAAATAAACTTCAGGAAGCCCTGACCACAGTCAGTCCTGAACGTTGCAAAGGCTGATGAACTCATTATACTTGGCATGGAGATCCTGCTAAATACGTACACACGTGATTCCTATGTTATCAGTGTTGCAGCTACAGTATAATAGTGATCTAGTAAGGGGAGGATTTCTATGACATTTCACATTTTCTTTGCAACCTACATTTGAACCCATAAGCAAGTTCAAACATGTTTATGACTAGTCTGGCCTTTCTGAACAAATTGCTCATAAACGTGTTCAAACCCACCCAAACATAGGTTGCAGAAAAAAATATGACATCCTCCCCCAGCTGTCTGTTCTTGGCTGGACATCCTAATGAGCTGAATATATGCCCATGTGCATAACGTTGTAGGAAAAGTGTTGTCTTGGAGTCTTGTACATCAGTGCTTGGTTTTTTACAGGGTAGATTTGATTTAGATCAGATTAATTTAAATCATGATTTAAATTAAAAATGGATTTTTACAATTTAAATTTTAAAAAATTTAAATCAATTTGATTTTTAAAAACCGTTGATTTTTATTCATCCTGTTTTCTTTTAAAAGGATATTGAATTGCATCTTTCTCCTGTTTTCACTCTGGAATATTTTTGGTACTACTTTACTCAAGTTTTGTAAAGCCTGGTCTTAGCCACATGTGCAGATGTAGTTAGAATGATTGTTTCCCTGGCAAGCTGTGCATGGAGCTGACCCAGATTCCAGAAGCAGTGAATTGAATACATCACACAAGGATTGTCTACCTGGAGTCAGGGGGGAAAACAGCATAGAGTCACAGTTACTTTGAATCTGAATCCTAGGCATCAACATATATCCAGCTGGTTTCACTCCGCAGAGAGCATCCTCTTTGCTTCAGTAGAAGCTTTGGGTAGTGCCATAGTGAGAGAAATCCTTTCCATCTCAGCAGCTTTTTAAGCAACTCCTCTATACTTTTTGGAGCTCCCGCCCTCACCCTACCTCATGTCAACTTTCAGGCTTTTCCCAAGAGCCTCTCAGCCATCTGTGTAATATATGTGGGTGTGGGGAATAAGAGTTGCAGCAATGAGAGAGAATTGCAAAAAAATCACTTCCATCCTTATTCTGCTGGTAGAAGCCTCACTGGGTCAAAGAGCATTTTGTTTACTGGGGTGACTTCAGTGATTCCCAACCTTAGATCCTCAGATGTTCTTAGACGACAACTCCCAGAAACCCTGGCCAGCACAGCTAGTGGTGAAGGCTTCTGGGAGTTTTAGTCAACCACATCTGGGGACCCAAGGTTGGGAACCATTGTTTGCTTTAATTGGATCCAAACCCTTATATTGGAGTAACAGCATACCTAGCAAGTCAGATTTAGTCCCCACCAAATTCAGTAGTACATAGTCTCAAGGAGGTGCTGTTAGAAAAGTAGCTGTAAACTATCTTATATTGTCTCAGATGTATTAATAGTAATAATAACTGGCATTTCTCACTGCAGAAATATCGGTGTTTTCTTTCTTTTTGTCTCTTTCTGTCTGAATATAAGAAAAAAATAAAATAAAATCTCAGGATAGGCTAAATTTTTGTGGAGATTGAAAGATTGAATCCCATATACCTTTGTGCTCATCTACTGTCTGAGTTAGCTTTCAAGGAATTCATACATGGCCCAGTATTATAATTTGTGCACTGTTCATTCTTAAAGAAGTAAACTGTAAATAAACTGCCTTCCCTATGCTGTAGGAGACTATGGATGTTGGATTACCAGTTACAGTGGTGCCTCGCTAGACGATGTTAATCCGTTCCACGAGGATCGCTGTCTAGCGAAAACATCGTCTAGCGAAGCACGTTTTCCCATTGGAATGCATTGAAATCGCTTCAATGCGTTCCAAGGGAAAACGCAGTCGTCTTGCGAAATTTCCCATAGGGAAACCTCATCTAGCGAGTGAGGGTCCCCATAGGAATGCACTGACAGCTGCACTGACAGCTTTTCACCACTAGTCGGCGCACTCCTATGGGGAAACCTCATCGTCTAGCGAAATTCCCCATAGGGAAACATCGTTTTGCGAAGCGCAGTAGCGCTCGCAAAAAGGCATCGTCTAGCGATTTCCTCGTCCTGCGAGGCAATCGTCTAGCGAGGCACCACTGTATAGTATTGGAACTGCTCAGGGTTTAAGAGGGATTTGATATTGGACATACTTAGCTAGGTATATAGTGCTAAGTACCAGTGCATTGTGAATATCATTTGTAGTCTCTTTCTTTGAGGATTGGGCATAACTCAGTGATAGATCTTACATTTTTCATGCAGAAGGCCTTGAGTTTTTGACCCTGGCCACCTCCACCTCAAAATATTAGGTAGCTATCAGCCAGTGTAAAAGTGATAGGCAAAAAGTAGGTTGGAATTTATTGGTAGACCTCTGGGTGATTTCAAACATGTAAGCCAGGGTTTCTGGCTCTTAGCAAAATCCACCCACCCTTTCAAATTATATTGTGGGAATGAAGAAAGCTGGATGAATAACAGAGAACCAGAAATTGATTTTTGTTTGGAAGGACTGTGAGTACTATTCAGGAACAGAACTCAAAAGTTATTTATGGATTAAGAGTTATTGAATTCTGTATGTACCTCTTTCGCACAAGGTCTGGTTGTTAGCAAAAGAAAAGAAATAAAGTACATTAATATAAACTAACAATTTTATTTCAGTGTGAGTTTTCAAAGATCAAAGCTCACTTCTGCAGACAGAGAGTGCAAATACGTGAACACTATGTTTATACATATCCCCATGACCAGGTGAGAATACAGATAATAGACAAAGTGGTAATGGTTTGTTAATACGGGAATGGGTTATATATTACTTCAGCTATATATCCAGCTGTAAATTACCTTAGTTAGCAGGGCCTTGCCAGGACAGTAGCTGTAAGTCAGGTGGATTTGGCTGTCATAGGAATACTAGTTTGCCAAGAGAGAGCTGTTTTATACCTCTAATATATTACAGAAATATGACTTATTAATATACGCCTAGGATTCAGATTCTGAATAAGCCCTGATCTGTGTTGAGGCCCTTAGAGCATCTGGTTGGCTGACCTAGTAAGAAACTGAAGGGGAATCTTGCGAGCCTGAAGTCTGCCTGCTCCTTTAGACAGCATTGTGCCAGAGGAACAAATCTTTTCCAAGACAGTTTCCCACGGTTCCAGTAAGCAAGCTGTCCCCAGTATGCTGTGTGAAGCTACTACCATCTGATCTGGTTAGAGAGAACTTAGAGAAGTACAGGATAGTGACATAGCACCTTGGTTACTGCTGGTGTCGAGAAAGGGTTTGTCTCCTCTACCTTCCTGTAGAGCTGTTTCCACTTTACAGAGGTTGACTACTCAGAGGAAAGAATTTCAAACTGAAGGCACGTTTTCAGAGAACTACTTTCCCAAATAATGGAAATTTTGTCTGTAAAAGGAAGAATGCTTTGCGGAGGGAGGTACTCGACTGAATGGAAAGAAGAGGTTGAAGCAATTATCATGGGGAGGATACCTTTGGTGATTGCATTGCTCTGTGGTAAATTTAGCTGCACCCTACAGAAGCCTCTCAATTTGCAATTGCCTGGTGCAACAGGAAAGGGAAGGGATGTGCTGCAGACAGTGGAGAGGAGTGGGTGGAGAGAGCCATTTGTTAATTTGGCAGGGTGTGTAACACTGACAGTCTCTAAATGGAATACTGCTTGCCTCCTAAGATAGGTTTAATTAGAGATGTTCTAAAGTTATAGTCATGCTGATGCCATTCTTTTCTCCCAAAACCTGCCTATTTAGTCTTGATCTTGTAAGATCTCGGTAAAGCCATCAAGCATTAAAATAATGTGACTTAAATTGCTATAAGAGTGAATATAGTTTGGCACTGTGCCTGATACAGTCTTTTAGGTCAGCTGAAGCAAACTGTTGGTTAGGCTTGGCCTAGATGATGAGTGAATTTAGCTGGACTTTATCCTGCTCAGAGCTTTGGCAAAACCATATTTTAACTCTTTAACACATTTTAACATCTTAATGAGATCCTCTAAGAACTCTTTGCAGATATTCACCTGTATTCTTGAACTCCCAGTCAAAATAAGAAATTATTCAATTAATTTGTGTATCTTTTTAGAATTTTGAGAGATAAAGAAGATAAACCTAAGTAGTATGGAGTAGGGATGTGCCATTTGGATTTTTTGAACTGCCAACTCCCAGAATTCTCTGAGAATTCCCCAGGGAGTAGGAAGTGGTCTCAGAGGCTGCAGGGCCTAGGTCTGGCCTACTTCCTGTTGCAAATGTATGGCAAAGGAAGCTGCCATGGTGCTTCCTATAATCTCATGGCTCTTTAGGCTCTATAGAGGGCACCTCTCAAAGAAATGTGGTACCTAGGAAGTACTGCAGCAGCTTTCTTTGTTATACATTTACAACAGGAAGTAAGACAGAGCTCTGCCATGTAGCCTCTAAGTCAAGGCCATGATCCAGGTGAATGAAATATAGGTATCTGTAGATTTGGTTCTGTGGGCTGGAACTCCCAGAATTCGGCCTGAGAAATTACTGGAGAATTCTGGGAGTGCAAGTCTAAAAAATCTGAACAGCACATTCCTGATAAAGAACAGCCATTGATGTGTTGCTGTATTGTGGCTTTTTTGAAGCATTACCAAAATTGCTATCTTACTTTTAAAAGAAATTGCATGCAGACACCAAACATTGTTAATAATTCATAACATGTTGAGTGCCTGTTTTGTTTACATGAGAAGATTCATTTTTCTTGCCGGTTGCAAAAGAGTCACTTTAAGGTCTTCTAGTGACCTGCTGTTTTGGGGCTTGGTTGTTTCTGTAATTTCTCTTCACAAGCTATTTTGCATTAGATGTTCTTGTGGATAGTGACATGTCATGCATTAACACCTTTTCTGTCTTTTTTTTTTTTTTTAAGAAAAGAGAGTTGATTTCTGCTGACTCTTTATAACCTCCAAAAAGTTTTAATAAAGTGAGAGATAGAAAATTAAATATCTGAGTTGTGAGTTGGAGACTCAGCTGATTTGCCTTGTGTTACAACGTGTAAAGAGCTTGGTAATGATTCTCTTTTCTCATGTATATGTACTTCTCTCCATAATGTGTTATGGCTGACAACCAAAACTCTGTTCAATCCTCCTTCCACCCATGCTTTCATCAGTGTTGTGTTTTTCAAACACTTCTCTTTATGTGGCTATGCTAGGCACAAAAAACAGAACAGGCCTGGAGGGTGGAGGATTTTGTAGTCGTAGGAAGAACATATGGGAAATAAATCCTTATCTTTAACAAATGTTTCTCCTCCAGACCCACAGCAAGTATGGTTGTGTACTTTTCTGTGTAAAAGCTTCTTTTCAGCCTGAGGCTTACAGAGGGTGGATTTTTGTTTGAAAAACTTGCAACATGAAGCATGCATTGTCTAAGGCCATTGATGCTTTTCCAAAGGATCCTTTAAACTCAGCGACAAAGCACATGCTGTGCATGTTAAGTGCCCCAGGTTCAGTCTCTGACATCTCCACACAGAGCTAGAAAGAACCCACGTCTAGAAAACTGGTGTTTCCGTGAGCTTTCTCCAGTTTATGTTAGAAATACTCAGCTTAATGGATCAAAGATCTCTCTCAGTATAGGGCAACTGTTGCTGCTAGTTGGGCAAGTATGTCTGGTGGAGAAGGAGAGGAGTATTTGGACGATTACAGCAACATATTGGATGCTTTCTTCAAAAGATAGCTCAAGGATGTGGAATGTGTGGCCTTCAGATATCTGTCAGTTTCAGTTGTACCCTGCTGGTACAATAATTTATTGTTAACGCAATTGATGAATACATCTAGCAGTTAGTAAAGTTCTGTAGAATTGCAGCATGGGAGTCTAACTGCATGATGCACAAGAGTCATGCATTGAGAAACCTGTAAACATTATAATTAGGAGATGGGATGTTAACATGATACTCTTCTTGTTTATAGCAGGTCCACAGGTTATCATACAACAAATATTCTTGCTCACAGCTTAGAATCTGGTCACCTCAGTTCTCATTATATAAAATTACCAGTCAAGTCTCTCATATCCAGTACATTTCACAGCATCTTAAAAGGAATGGGTTATATTCACATGTGACTTTAAACCGTCATGTTAAAATAGCCCACAGTTCTACAACCTTTGAGTTCAGCCATTTTCTGGCTTGAGGGATTGCACAGTAAAATTCTTTTCCCACCACCATCTTTAAATCTATTTTAAAAACTAATTTGAGATAGATAGATTTCACTGTCATTTGTACTACTTTGGGATATACTATATATCTCTCTACTAAAGGCTAACCATTGACAGGTATACTTATAATATTTTATGTTTCTGTCACTTTTACATATCATTTATTAAAAATACATGCTTAGTGTTTTGTGGCCAAATTACTTAGTGGTGAACATGTTCAGTACTGATCAGAGTTATGTTGTACTATCACTTCTCCAGAGTAAGGATGAGGTAAATTTTGTTTCTGCATAGTGTATAGAATTTACAATTTGACTTCTTTGCATCAAAAGCTGCAAGCTACAATTGACTGCATTTTGGGTGAGGTATTAGGATCACATGGATTGTTTGTCTAGCCCAAGGGTCTCCAAAGTACAGCCCACAGGGCACATCCGGCCCTCCTTGCCTTTTTATCCAGCCCAGGCGGGTGGGAGTGCATGTGCACATATGTGCACATGCTCTTTCGGCCCTCAAAAATATGGGCAATATATTATGTGGCCCTCACTGTGAAATGTTTGGAGACCCCTGGTCTAGCCTGTAGTAATGCTCTTGATTAATCATTGAGCTTATTTGTACATTTGGCTTCTTGTTCCTGTAGGCCCCACTCCCTGCTCAGTTGACATGTAGACCCAGCCATTTCAGGGGAACTAATTGCTTGCACCTCCTTAAAATGGACTATGTTAGTCTTGCTGAACACTCATTTACTCATTGCTCCTGGTCTGTCCATATCACGTGTTTTAAGCTTACTTGTTCAGTGCAGTGTATGTTTTCATGATGTCCTGCTTTACAGTAGTTACGTTTACACTGTTAGCGAGGCAGGTTCTCAGCTTAAAGCTGTACAAATGCATGTAATGTATGCATCAGCTATAGTTGTATTTGAAAACACAAGGGCCACTTTTAACAATGTTTTAGATTTCTGCTTTATGAAAGAGTGTGTAGTGAAGGATATGCTTCATGTTGCAGGGAGCTGGCTGCAGCTTCCTGATGTATGCATGCTATGCTGCGAAACTGGATTTGCAGTGATATAATCCTTAATGGAATGTACCCCAGAAATGCTGGATATGGCAGTGGGATTTGTTTCATAGGAGTAAATTTTATAAATAAATAGACTGTGTAGAAAGTAACCATCCCTTCAAATTGCAGTAAACACATTATGATGAACTGCTAGATAGCTCAATGGTTTAGGGATCCAGCTGTGGAGGCCGAGGTTGGGCATTCGATTCCTCACTGTTCCTTCTTGGCAGGGGGCTAGACTCAATGATCCATAGGATGTCTCCCAGCTCTGCAGTCCTAAAATTAAATGAATATTTGCATCATGTAACTCAGTTACAGTATGGCATGGGAGGGCAACACATGTTCTGCCCGTACCCCCCCAAATTTGTGCAATGTTTTTGAAAAAGAATGGCTTTTAAAATCCCCCTTGTGAATTGCAAGTTGGCAGTTTTGCCATATTCTGAGGGTTCCATTCACCCCATCCCCTAAAAATGTTTAAAATCTTTTTTCCCCAATTTTATTTAAAAAATTGTTTGTTTGTTTTTTAAACAAAACATGACTGAGGTCATGAAAGCAGATATGGTCCTTCGAGATCCAGCATGCATGTCCCATGGACCTCTGAAGGTTTCAAGCCCTGCAATAATGTCACCTCTTTGGGCAAAATCCTTTTCCGTTTTTCCACTTGTGCAACAGCAGCCATGAACCTTGCGCAAAGGGGTGTCCCTGTTATTGTCAGTGCAGGCTCTGTGTGATCTCCACCTAGGCAGCACTGATCCAGCAGTGTTTCTGTCAGCAGATTGTTTGACTGAGTTACTGGTCAACAGAATTTTGGTCTCGGTGATTTACTCAGTGTTTGTATTTCTCAGTCTAACAGAGAATTATAAATATTATATTTCAGTCCACCTAAATCTAACAGTAGTGTTTTAGAGGATTTACTCCTGTTCTGTGAGCCACATACATTGAAGTCAGACCCTTTGAACTCACTGGAGCGTGCGTGGATTAGATGTCTCTCTGCATAGGTGGCTGCAAGTCCTTTACAATGTACAGTGGAAATATTCCTGTCAGTTATCGTGAGTTGTCAAATTTTCTGAAGCAATCAAACACAGCAAGTGTCTTCATCATCCTTTCCTTTCTCACTCTGAGCATCTTGGCATTTCAGACTATGCAAGATACCCGTTCACTGTTTCCCTTTAGTCAGTGGAGAGTGCTATCTGTTTCCAAATGTTCTTGAGTGACTTGTTAGACAGCTTTCCAGATTTTTTTCTCATTTTCAGACATGTCACACTGGATATGCATGTAATTAGTGTCCTGGCAGGCCAACAATTTCTTTAAAAAATTATGTATCTAAAGTAAATAACTACCTGGAAATAACATCTACCTGGAAAACTCTGAAAAGGGTTGCTGTAAATCAGAATTGACTTGACAGCATATTATTAAAGTAAATGGCGTTAAAAAATTCAGAAGGTGCAGTGACATTCCATACAATGGGTAGAAGGAAGTTAAGAAACATACTAAGACGTACAGACTTCCAAAAGCTTCTGAAAGGGCAGAACAGAGCTCCAGGGAGCATCAGAACCAAAATTGGGTGGTGGTGGTAGGATGTTTTCCATTAATTTAAATTAAATTTTACTGTCACCAACTGATGACATCATTGGCTTCCACCAGTGTAAATTTATGCCAATAGGATTTGGGCCAGTATTTCACAGAATGGCATGAAAGCACAACAGGGAGTATTGAGGCCTGTTATTATTTGTGTAATTAATTAATGGGGGAAGTTGAGTAAAAATTTATTCTCTATATGAATTTATTTGTAATGTGGCAGGATGTTTATTGAATCCGGTGCATAGTACTATTGACAAAAAAATTATTGCAACGTTAAGTGAGATCTTTCAATGAAAGATATGCTACCGGTCTTCATCAGTAATATATTCCCTCTTACCTTTCACCCTGTTTGTAGACTTCTCAGTGTAAAAAGCCAAGTTGAAATCACTGTTTGGAATACCAGTTGGTGTGGAATGTAAGAGGGAAGAGGGCACTGTTGCCTTGATGCCCTGTTAGTGGGCTTCCTGTAGCCATGTGGTGGGCCACTATGTCGAAAGAGTGCTGGCCTAAATGAGTTTTTGGTATAATCCAGCACGGCAGGTCTTAATTCACTTGGTATGCATCCTTGACATACTCTTTCATTGATCAATATGAAAGATTGAGCTTTGTTTCAAGATAGATTTTGAAATTTGCTTTCTACTCAGGGGTTGTCTACACTGGTCATTTTGGAGTGAGCTGGTGTGGGCTAAATAGGGTTGCTTGTGGCAGGGTGGAGATGTTATATGCCATTTGGTGTGATCTTTTCATCCCAGTGGCATATCAGAGCTCAAGAGACCCTGTTTGGTCTGACTTCTTCCAGTTTGAATGTCCGATATCATGAAGGGGCTTAATAAGCAAGCCACTTCACAGTGTCGGCAAACTGAACACTTCTTCTGCTTCTCAACAGAGAGGCAGGGAAAGTCATTAAAAAAAAAGCTGTAGTAGGCCATCACTAGTGCACTGCATCATTTATTAAAAAATCTTTTGTCTACCTCGTCTTAAAGGGCCAATCAAAAAACTGCTGGCAGCCAAATCCACGGCAGCAGATTGGGCTGCCAGCAGTTTCTCAACTGGCCTTTTAAGATGAGACAAACCAAGATGTATTTACACACATATATATATATATATATATAAACTGATGCAGCGATGCTCTGTTAGGGTGTGTGTGTTTTTTATTCACTTCTCTGATTCTGCTGAGGAGCAGAGGAAGAATTTTTTGCCAGTACCTTGCAGGGGCTCAATTATTAAGCCACTTTACAGTATTGAAATTTGAAGCCAGAAGGATGACTTTTGGTCTATTCCCAGTGATCTTACACACTAGAAACAAACCAGACCAGAACTATCCTAACCACAGCAAAAATCTAGAGGTTCCTGACCAGGACCCAGAAAGGTTCAGGTAGAAGTGCTTGGTTCATCCCAGCATTTACGTTGTACGATGTCCAGAAAAAGGAGTGAACCAACCCGTCCCCACAGCAGACCAAACAGAGCATTAAATACCTGTCTGATCGCACCCTCAGTTTGAATCTTGAGCTACAGGGATTGTCCTGGAGCTTGCCAGATGTGGAGTGGGTTTGTTTTTGTTTTTTAAGACAGTTCTACAGATTGGAATTAAGTGAATTATAAAATTCAAGTGAATTGTGCTCAAATGGTCAGGTTTGTAGCAAATGCATTTGAACAGTATATCTAGAGGAATAAAACCTGTCTTCTTAAAATCAGATTGTCTCTGGTACAGTTTACTTAATATCGCTGGCCAATAGTACTTTATTTTGTAATTGACTGCTGATACACTTCACTTATGGAAACATACTTATAATTTTTTGTGCATTCTACCAAGTGCTCCCCGCTCCCCTACCTCATGCAACCACCATTTGTTTTAAATTGGCTGTTCCTAGGCCTGGTGCGTCTTTGATAGTTTCCTTATGTAAACTTCCAGCTTTCCTGCTTCTATTCTGTGAGTCATAATTTCAGGGTAAAGAGGATATGTTGCAACACTTTCTTTAGAATGATGCTGCTACTAAGAGCAAGTTTGGAAACATAGCTATTATACAAAGACCAAAGGTTAGATAGAAGTAATGTTTAGTTGTAACATTTCGAAATCTAAATGTTTAAGGAAATCACAATGCAATTCTGTGCTACTCAGAAACAAAATCTAATTGGAGGTTAAGTCCCCATAGCGTTCAATGGGGCTCAGCTCCCAGGTAACAGAATCACAGAATTCCAGCCTAAACAGTATTTATCAGTAGGTTTTGATTAGAATCTTGCAAGGTATGGATGTTTACAGGCTCTTTAAGTGAGCAATTACATTTAGAATATATCTAATCTGTTAACGCTTTATTCTGTGTGACCAGTATAGCTAAAAACAACAACTTCTATTTAATATGAACTTTAGTGTTTGAGGTAAATGTACAGAGTGCTTGGGAAATTGCTGTGCCATTCTGCCCCCCCCCCCCCCAATATATTTTCCTAGCATTTTACATTGGCTCTAGACTGAACATGATACGGAAAAAAGTATCATGGTCTTCATTTATCCTTCGTTTATGTGTATATGTATGTACATTTATCCAGTTTGGATTTCTTCCACCTAAAAGTGGAAAATTGGTAAAAGGGGTCTCTTCCAAACAACAAAGGAAACAGTACTGAAGCAACATGCTTAAAATGGACTAAAGCACAGAAGATGGTTGGGTTAAAGTTAAACCCATTGCAGATGTGTCTCACGTGGAACTCAGCACAAATGTTTACCAAGGTCTGGAAGATCTGAGTAATTGTAGCAGTTTTTCCCCCCTTTCAAATGACAAAAGTGTGGGTGTTTTCCCGAACTTGGTAGGAAGAGGCAAAGGTTCCATGTTCAGTACAAATAAACATAATTGATTTGGATTGATCTGTCTTTCATGTTTGAGCTGGATTCATTTGGCACAAACTATATACCTCTTCAGTGGTGGTCTCCTGAACAATTTCAAAAAATCCTGCATTTTGAAGTCTATTTTCTGTGAACAGCTGGACTTGTCAGATTGTGTTTATATTGTGATAGTTTTGTGTTTTTAAAAAAACTGCAGTTCTGATGGAAGAAGGTTACACCCATGATACTCCATGTTAAGATGTTTCTGTGGCATACTCTAGTGTTGTTAGAACAAGGATCGTAGCTGGCTTGCTTTGTTACAGGGTTAGACCACAGATGGATGTTTCTGGTTCACCTAAGATCTGCCATGTTTCTGTTCATTCTGTTCATGTTTCTAGGTGGGGAAAAAGTGTCAACAAACAGGGGGAAAAATATCAGTGGTAGATAAGAATTTTGCTAATCTCACCATTCCAGTTGTTTTTCTAGCATTGCTATTTGATATGCTCTAATTGAAGCACCAGTTACACATCAGTTACACACAGGCATAGTGATTGGAGGTTGGGCTTTTTCCCTCTTGGTGCCCTGGTTGTGGAACATTGATTCTGGAAACCCTCAGACAGACCTGAGCTTTTGGTGTGAAAAGGATGGTAAAGACATTTTTTTTGTGCTTGTTGTTTTACTATATAACTTTTTCAGTTGTGTATTTGTGGTAAATCCCATTGTTAGTCTCAGTCAGAAAAGACCTACTGAATTTTTACCTTTGTGTGCTTTGTTTTTTATTGTTGGTGTTGTTTGTTCAATGGCCATGATGTTCAGTTTCTTTTGTTTGCCATCTCTGAATCATTTAAATTAAAAACATAACAATATGCCAAGATCTTTGGCTCATTGCGAAAAAGCGCAGTGCTGACACACACACACACAAACACACACGGAGGTCCGGCAACCTTCCTCTGAGGGCCCCCCCCCCTAAAAAAAAGGCGCACTCAGCAGCAGCAGCTACCCCCACCATGACAGAGGAGCAAACTTTGCGAGGCGAGCCCAGGCAGCCTCCAGAGCCGAGGCGGCTGAAGCAGGACGAAGAGGAGGAGGAGGAGGAAGCACCGCCAGGTGCTGAGGCGGCTGCTGGCAGGGCTGGTGCTGGGGGTGCCGAGAGAGAAAGAGAGCCGCTTCCCTGGAAGAGGCGGCAGCGGCAGCTGCTGTTGGCGGCTTGGAGGTGCTCTTCGAGGACGGGTCGGGAGCGACTTGACAGCAGAGGACGCGTGGGTGCTTCGGGGGGGAGGCAAGGCGGGGGCCACAAACTATCATCCGGCGGGCCGCAAATGGCCCCCGGGCCGCATGTTTGAGACCCCTGATATAAAGTATTTACGTGCAGAGAGAGACCTCACCAGACATCCCATTTGCTGATGAGTTAAAATATTTGATGGGTGTGGGGGGGAAAGAACTGTTAATGTGCTTAAATAGTATATAACAATTTCTGTGCAGAAATCTTTTGCATTACAATAGAATCCTAGAATAATTGAGTTGGAAGGGGCCTGTAAGGCCAATGAGTCCAACCCCTGCTCAATGCAGGAATCCAAGTCAAAGTAGATCTGGCAGATGGCTGTCTAACTCTGTCTTGAATGCCTCCCGTGTTAGAGTGCACACCACCTCCCAAGGTAATTGATTCCATGGTCATACTGCTCTAACAGTTAGGAAATTTTTCCTGATACTCAGCCTCAATCTGGCTTCCTGTGACTTGAGCCCATTATTACGTGTCCTGCATTCTGGGATGATTGAGAACAGATTCTGCCCCTCCTCTGTATGACTACCTTTCAAGCATTGACCAGTATATCCCTTACATACTTTAAATTTAAGGGGACAAGGAACTGAAAACTGTTGAACCACAAATTTTAATATACCTGAACAGTGCATGATATGCTGTTATTGTCCACTAATCTACTTCCAAGAGAGTTTTTTCTCTTCTGAAGTCACTGGGGAACCTCCAATTTTATTGTAAATATTTGTAGAATCACTTAGGGCTTGGCTAGATGGCTCAGTTGGTGTGGGCTGGAGCAGGCTAAAGAGGGTCACTTAAGGACATGTAGAGGTCTGGTGTGCCATTTGGTGCAATTATTGAATCCACACGGCATATGCACCACAAGTGACACTATTTGGCCCATCTCCCTTAAGAAAACAAAAACAAAAAGAATCTCCCTCCTTGCCCCCTCCTGTCTCCTCCTTCTGGGAGGAAGCTTTTTTCTTTTCTTTTCTTTTTTTGCCCTAATAGACTTTTTTTAAAAATTAATTTCACACTGCTCCTCTGCAGAGGAGAAGAAGAAGGGAGTTTTTAGTTTCCCGATATCATTAAGTGTCTAAGGTTAGAGATATTGGGAAAGTGAAACTGGATGGAAATTTTAAAGAAGGAAATTCTGCTTTGGTTTGATTCTAGTGATCACATATGCTGAAAACAAACCAAAATACAGCAATCCTACCCATACCTTAAAAAGAGTAACATTTTGACAGGGAAGCAGAAAAGTGTGGGTGGGAACACTCTGGGCACAGGCTGATTTGTGCTGGCACTTGCATCATCTGGGCACAGAAAAAAGGAGCAAACCAGCCCATCCCCACAGCAGACCAAACAGTGAGACAAATGCCCATGTAGCCACCTTCTTACATTACTACAGAATCATTTTCCTAATATTGTATTGGCACCTGTTCATTCTTATTAATGAATTTATGAATCATTTTAAAGCAACAGGAAGCATTAAAGGTTTTTTTCTAGAGAACAATGTGGCACTGAAAATGTATGGGAAAGCTTTTTATTTTTATTGGTTTGAATTTTTTTTTCTGCTGAAAATTCTTTTCTGCCCCTCATCACTGATGGGGGAACTCCACAAGTAGCTTTTAGTCCAGAAAAGTTGATGATGGAAGTCATGGTGTGCATGATTTATTGTAATATGTTCACTTTTGTGAAATAAAAAAAAAAATCTAGTATTTGTTGATCCACAAGACTTTGTGGCAAACTAACATGGCTGCTCTTTGGAAAATGATCTCGTCAAAGTTCTGCTCTCCCTCAGGCAGTAGAGTTAAGGCAGAGAGGTCCAGAGTGCAGCTGGTTTGGAAGCCTTTAACTGTCTTCAGCAGAAGACACCAATTTCTCTTGTGTCCTCAGCACCAACACTACCGTGCAGTCCCCCATGATATGGTTGGATCTAAGGCAGTGGTTCCCAACCTTGGGACCCCAGATGGCATAACAGAAGTCATGAAAGCCAGTGCTCCACATTTTACTAGTTGATTGCCGTCTGAATCCCAATAGCCAGATTGCTGAAATAATAATGATTTTCAACTAACACTTTATGTCTGAGACAGTCTTCACATAGTCATATGCAGTCTCTTTTTCAGTGAAAATAATGTATTTACAGTAGTACCTCGGTTTGCAAACGCCAACGGTTTACATAATTTTTGGTTTACGAACTGAAATCCATGAGAAATAAAGCCCCGGTTTACATTGTTTTCTTTTATTTTTTTCGCACTACGAAAGGGTTTTCCCAGGGCGCATTGCACCTATAGCACCGCCCCTTTCGTAGCGCAATTGGTGTTTCGGTTTGCGAAATTTCCATACTACGTAATGTCGCGTAGAACAGATCCATTTCGCAAACCGAGGTACTACTGTATGTGGATTGAATATTGAAAAATATTTTTGCCTCCACCCTGAGTTTTCAAGAGACTATTGGGCTTCACCTCTGTCTGCTTAAATACGTACAGTGAATAAGCCTTTGAGTTTAGATTGCTGTCTATGTGTCCATCCTAGAATGCATCATTCAATTCCATCACAAAATCAGTACAGAATACAAAATGGACTGTGGAAAAGAGCATGGATTGAAGAATCCATCTTCAAAACCTAAGCCCTGTCAGCTCTGTCTGGCTAGAATACAAGTTGAGGAAACACACACACACACACACACACACTGTTGTAGTTTTTGATGCTGCTCTACTGCTGCTAAATCAGTTCCACAGTGGTGAAACTGAGCACCCTGAGAGTTGCTGGTGGCCTAGCATGGGCTAATTGTTCTCAGAATACCCTGTTGGAGTGGTTTCCTACCCAGCTGTGACAGAGACTTCACAGCCAAGGAGCTCTCCATCTCACTGGTGGGTTTTATTTATTTAAACTGAGGGGAACAGAAGGCCATCTCCAATAAATCCTCATTGAGGGTGGGTAGGTTTCTGGGGTGAGGATTGTGTCAGTGAGTCTTGTTCCATCTAGGGATCCAACATTGCCTTCTGTTTTTTGTATGTACAAATGTGATGTCAAAATGAACCTCCTAACCTAGGTGTTAGGAAGAGTGTGCCTCTGGGACTAGACATGGAGAGAGAGAGAGACGGCTCTACCCAGCAAAATAGTTGAATGGCCATTTTTGGCATTGTAGCATATCTATTTCATCTGTCCTTCAATAAAGGTATTACATTTGACCCTTCCTTTTCCCTGGGTAAAACGCTGCTGTTTGAATAATAAAACGTTGCCTTATGAATAAATAAACCCTGTTTTGAATATTGTTTGAATTCTATTACATGATTTTAAAAATTACTTCCTTTTGAACTGCTGGATAGCTCAGTGTTTAGGAGAGGTTGGGAGTTCAATTCCCCACTGGGCCTCCTTGATAGGGGCTGGACCCGATGATCCATAGGGCTTGACCTGCTTTTTGCTTCCTCCACAGTGCCTTCTACTTAGTGTCATTCTAGCACTCTGTGATGTTGGTAGTAGGGAGGCAGCTATCAGAACAGATGGTGGAGAAATTTTGGAAATAATTATGCAAAGCGGCCCTCTGTTTCTAAGGGGAATATCGGGGGTGGGGGAGAGAAAATCTCAGACTATTTTGCAGGAATAATGTCTTCTGGGAAAAATGTGGCTCAGCAGTTGAGTCCCATTTTGCAGCATTCAGCCACTTCCCCAGGCTTTCCAAATGAAATATTTTGAATTGGTCATCATGGTAAATAAGCATTGTTTCTACAATGCTTCCCTGCCAGCCCCAGAGCCATTATGAAGGAGAGTAGGGTTGTATCCTGCTCTAGGAAGAAAGTGGTTGGTGCTGTGGCATAGTTTGTCTTGGAATTTCCTAGAAGAAGCTTTATGTCCGTATGGAAGAAACAGCCATATTTCCACCTCATTTTCAGGGCCCTTTGGGATTTATTCTCCTTATAGTTTTGAGCTTACTGTAAAGTTGCAAGATGCAGAGAATGTTGAATTTGTTTTTGCTTTCTACAGTATCCCTCCATCCCTCTGTGGCTTCTCTGGCTGCCCACACATTCCAGTCTGAAAATGCCCTATGGGAGGAGTTGCCATATGACATCTTCCCTTGGGCGTTAATTGAATTGTGGAAGGAGGGGGTGGTTGGCCAGAGATAGTTGTCCACTGGAAGATGAGACACAGAGAGAATGATTCTGTTTGCCACTTGTGTGGATTCTGTACTTGCCCATGGTCGAAGGGAGTGGCTTTATTTTAATTGCCAGGACAGGCTGTTGCAAAAAAATTGGCATTGAGAATTCCAACTAAACATTCCAATTCAACGTGTTATGATAATGCTCTGTAGAGCATGTGGTAGATCCTGTTAATGCAATATGTTTTATTGTTATATTTAATGTAAAACACACAAGAGGTGGTAGTACTGGAAATCTTGGTTTATAAAAGCGTTATAATTAGTGAGTAAACACTGCTGGTCTTGAAACATGTGTTTGGATCAGATTTTTCTGATGGGCCCCTAAATGAACCAAGTGTTGGTGGCAGAGACGTTTTTCCCAAGAAAGTATTTTGACACACAAGAAGTGCCAGAACAAAGGGAGCAACTGGACAGAACCAGCTCCACAAGTGGTTGAGATGTTAGATTGCATCGCTTGCTTTCTGTGGTCCCATCTCTACTCATACCCTTCTGGGCATGTACACAATGAAATGTGCACAAAGTAGAAGAGGAAGTGGTTTTGGGGGAGGGAGTTTCTCGAGAGCCATGAGAGTACACAGTATCAGAAAAACTGGCAGATGCTGAGAACCACATAAATTTGGTCCAAGGGCCACAGTTTCTCCCTCTCAGTTCTGTATAGAGAGTATGACTGTGACCAATGAGGTGGTCGGAAAACCTGTGATCTTCTGCTGCTGAGTGGGAAACTCCCTGTGAACCTTATGTGCGTTTTATTTAATTCCTTAGAGAAGAATGGAGTTTGGGAAATGATGTGATGATAACATCTAGTGGCTGATGATATTAACAACTATCGTCCAGTCGCCAATATCCCCTTTATTGGCAAGCTGGTGGAGAGAGTGGTGGCCGATCAGCTTCAGGCTCTCCTGGAGGAGACCAATGCCCTTGATCTGTTCCAGCCCGGGTTCAGACCGTGTCATGGCACAGAGACAGCATTGGTCACCCTGCAAGATGACCTCTTGAGGGAGGCCGACAGGGGCAAAATGTCCTTGCTGGTCCTTCTTGACCTCTCAGCGGCCTTTGATACCGTCGACCACGGTATCCTCCTCGGGATGCTCTCGGGGTTGGGGATCAGTGGTCAGGCTTTGGCCTGGCTCCGATCCTTCCTGGAGGACTGTCCTCAGAGAGTTCAGCTTGGGGAGATGTTATCCACTCCGTGGACTCTCAGTTGTGGAGTCCCGCAGGGGTCAGTCATCTCCCCAATGCTGTTTAATATCTACATGAGGCCGCTGGGGGAGGTCATCAGTAGTTTTGGAGCTTCGTGTCACCAATATGCGGATGACACGCAGCTCTCTCTCTCCTTCCACCCTTCTGCAGTGGATGCTGTCCCGTCCCTTGAGCGCTGCCTGGATGCGGTGCTGGGATGGATGAGGAACAACAGACTGAGGCTGAACCTGGACAAGATGGAAATCCTGCAGTTGGGGGCCCCTAGTGTCTGATCTGGGCGCCTCCCTATCGTTTGGGGGGTACTCTTTCCATGAAGAATGAGGTTCATAGCTTGGGCGCGCTTTTGTACCCATCGCTATCAATGACATCTTAGATAGCATCTGTGGTCCGATCTGCTTATTTCCAGCTAAAGTGGATCGCCCAGCTACGTCCCTACCTTGACACCGGGTCCCTCACCACGCTGGTCCATGTACTGGTAATCTTGAGATTAGAGTACTGTAATGCCCTCTACATGGGGCTGCCCTTGGGACTGCTACGGAGACTGCAATGGGTCCAGAATGCGGCGGCCAGACTTCTGAATGGGGTTAGAAAATACCAACATATCTCCCCCCACCCTGGCCTCCTTACACTGGCTACCTGTTCGCTTCCGTACCAGTTTCAAGGTGATGGTACTAACCTATAAGGCCCTAAATGGTTTGGTACCTCGATATCTGGCCGAGCTCCTCCTTCCAGTTAGGTCTGACGGTCCTATAAAATTGTCACAGGCTGGGCAGCTGAGAGTTCTGACCCTGAGAGAGGCCCGGAAAACAACCACTAGAAATCGGGCCTTCTCGGCGGTAGCACCACAATTATGGAACTCTCTTCCTCCAGAAGTCAGCCTGGCCCCTTCACTGGGCACATTCAAAAAGCTACTAAAAACCTAGCTATTTAGATAGGCCTTCCCTGAATAAACTACACTCTGATACAATAGTGTCCAACAACATAACTTCTATCATACTGCCATGCTCCATGTTTTTATTTTTCTACGCTTTTAATTGTATTTATTGTATTATAATTTTACCCTCACTTCACTTTATGCTCTCTCTCTCTCTCTCTCTCTCTCTCTCTCTCTCTCTCTCTCTCTCTCTCTGTGTGTGTGTGCGTGCGTGCGCGCGCGCGCGTGCGTGTTAAATTACTCAAGGATCCCTGTGACTCCCTTAATAGGTGAATCACTGTCTCTGGAGGCATTCAGAACTTGCAATCCATTTTTCTGTTGCTGGAAAAAAAATATGACTCCAAGTGAGGGCTGGGGTCTGAGCAACCCTGGGGCCAAATGCAGACTCATGATAATATCCCACCCCGGCAACTTTATACAGACTAATGCAAAAGCAGTACCTATGTACACAAAAAAACCAAGAGCTATATGTTATGGGGTTGGGGAAAGCATATTTTGACATACCCATTTTGAGGAATAGCTACTTCAAAGCTGTTTTAAGATGAAACAATTTACTTCTTTTTTAAAAAAAGAACAGCCAAAACAAAAGTCAATCCTATTCTTCAAGCTTCAAGCAGGAAAATTTCCTGATTGTTGGTTATAAAAAAAACTTTGATGCCTTATTCTACACATGCTGTCCCAAAACGCCATGCAGGTGGAAAGTTTCAGCACAGAAATGTCAGCAAACAACAGTAGGACAGGAGAAAGAGAACATTATCCAAAGTCTTCCATTGTGGACAGTGCCCATATGGCAAACTCCTAATAAAGGACTGGGTTTATGATATCTATGTCACTTCCTATTCCAGCATGAACCTCCGGACTTGAGCTAAAAATTATACAAGACCGGTGTTAACCAGGTTAACTAGAATTCAGACTTCCTAGCTTGACTGACTGCCATACTCCAATGAAGACTGAACTACTGATTTATTTTATTTATTTTATTTATATACCGCCCATCTGGCATCCAAGGCCACTCGGGGTGGTTTACAACAAATAACAATAACAAGAGAGTAACAAAACAGCCTGTTTACCTGAAAGTAAGACCTAACCTGAAAATAAGCCCTAGTATGATTTTTCAGGATGCTCGTAATATAAGCCCTACCCCAAAAATAAGCCCCAGTTAAGTGAAACCCCGCCCTCCACCATTGTGCAGCATTGTGCAGCAACCAGAAGACGATGACATGACTGTAAAATAAAACATCCCCTGAAAATAAACCCTAATACATTTTTGGAGCAAAAATTAATATAAGACCCTGTCTTATTTTCGGGGAAACACGGTAGCAAATAGCAACATTAATACATAGGGGTGAAAATAAAAAATCCCATGTTCCTAAGCTGGGTGTGGATTACTAGCCACTCCCAAGTTTTGCTTTTTGGCAGTTTTGGAGCTCTGTGTGGCCCCAGGAGATGTTCTGTGGGCAGAAAAGTGTGTGGACGTTCTAGTGCGCATGCAGCACATGGAGAACTTCACACCAGTATTTAAAGCCATAGTGCATTATAAAAAATACAGTAAAAAAAAAACCCAACCACAGACCCAAGTGAACAATACAGAGCTTTCCACATGAAACTGGGCTACATTTCCAGTCATCCTTCGCCATACAGCTGATGGCGGCTTTGGGTCCAACAGTACCAGATGCAAAGTAGAATTCATGAGTTGTCCCAATGGCAAGCCCATTTTTTCAACAGAAGTAAAACTCCATCCCCAAGTTGCTGGATCCCTATTCCGTGATGCGGAACACTTGTGTGGACTAAGTGTTGAATCACTTTAAGGGTTTGATTCAGCATAAAAACGGAGTGCAGTACTCTTTTTATAAACAACAACAGAAATGCAGAGCTGTACAAAACCCTCTTGAGTCCAGCCCCTGGCAAGGAGGTCATCCGTTAGTCTCTCAGATTTTAAGTGTCATCCTATATATTAATAAGCATTCAATTCATGTGAAAGATCTGTGTTGATGACACCCTGAGGTTCAAGTACTTTTCTATATCTCCAGGTTCAGACAGTACTTTCAGGCTCTTACTATGAACAGGTTTTACATTCTTTTAAAAAAACAACCCTACTTTGCTGGAAATGTGTACTTGAACAATATGTCTGGTGCTCTTGGAGTTGAGAATTCCTTAGTGTTTCCAGACAGATTTATAATGAGAGCTTAGTAGATTCTGTATTTTGAATCTGTGGCAGGCTTCAAGTCCCAAGCATCAAAGTACATGTTTTTCAGAGGACCATTTTTATTTTATGAAGGCCTGCACATTTGAAAGAAGAGGAATTTAGTTTTAAAAACTTTACTTTGAGAAATTTTCTGAGTAGTTTCACAATGGATGATTATTTTGATGATCAAAGCTCATTGGAGCAGGCATTTGTGAAGCCACTTGGATGGTGAGCAGTGAGTAGCTGAAAAAGTGCATTTTTAGAGAGTTGAAGACTTGGCTTTGTCAAGGAAGTTGTTGAAAATCCTGGAGATTTAATAGCATTCCTAAAGGTTTCCAACATTATATATTGGGGAGGGGCAGGTCTATGACAACCATAACTTCAGTCAGCAGTGGAAAATACAACTAATCAAGCCTGCTATTTCTTAATTTCATATATTATTTAAAAGTATGTATTTCTGGAGATAAAACCCAATTTGAGAAGTGCAATACTTTATGGTGGTATGTTCTTCACTGAGCGCGAGTCTGAGTTCATGGTACACTAAAAAGATTAAAAGACTAATCTGTACAGAAGCCTATAAAGCCCCATAAAACTGAGGCTCCAGTCCAAGAACTGTTGTAACTTATTTGCAACACTTTAACATCATGCAGAATCACAATTTTTAATAGTCACTGCTTCATGAGATCTTGAACTGTAACACATTTTAAATTAAAATTATCATGTATGGCTTTTTAAAATACAAAATGCATGTCAACAATCACAATCAAAGAATTCAATTAAACTTTAAAAATTCTTCTTACTTACTTACTTACTTACTTACTTACTTACATTTTTTATCCCGCCCAACTAGTAGGAAGGCTACTACTCTGGGCGGCAGACACAACAGGACATAACAATAACAAGGAAAAAAACAATAACAAACATAAAAAAGAAAGAAATCTAAATCATGGGACCACCATAAGCAATTTAAGCATTAAAAATCTAGTCCTAGATTTAAAAAATTATGGCTTATCTGCTCTGCATGGAAGTAAAGGTTAGTATATGAGTAAAAATGTTTTCCAGACATTTTATTGCATTGTTTATTGTACAGATATGTGACACCATAAAGAAAGATAATAAGGGCCAATATTCTGTGGGAAAGTCCCATGTTCACTGTGATAATCGCAGAGTTTTCAGCATTTCACAGGGTGCCTGTCATATTACTGATCAAACACCTGATACTCCACCATAGGCAGCCTACTACTTCTATGATTATCCTGGTGTGTATCGGCATTTCAATAGGGTACTGGCCAAGATGACTCAAGCCAAGGATAGCCTCTGACCTGATATCCACCTGATATTTCCAATGAGGATTAAACCAATCAGCAGTAACCACTGTCTAAATATATTGCTTCTGCCTAGAAGTATTTTCTTCTGCATCCTCACTCCTCTCCCATGAGCACAAAGGAGTAGACTTTTTCATGATTTACAATGAACACATTCCCACAGTGTCTTTCTCTCTCTGTGGAAGAGTTACAGGTGTCTTCAGCTTATGCATATTTGGTGACTAAGTAGCTTTTCCAGTGTCCAAAAGTAGAAGTTACATAAATGGATTTAGTCCAATCACACAGAAATACTAGCTATAGAAGGTTTGTGCTATCCCCGCTCTTTTTGTTTCTTTGTATTTTCCTTTAACAATAGAAGAAGACTGGTAGTTAATCAAATCTGTGAAAGTATCATGGAATCCAAATAAATTGTATGTTTGAGGTTTTCTCTTGGCACCATAGAAAACAGTATATTTACTAACTCTTCTGTAAAGTTTATTTTAGCCATTTAGTTTCCACCATCTTAAAGCAGGTAATATATATATGTATAATGCGCCCTTCTAAGCTGGATATTATTGTCTTCCGTTGTGTTCATAAGACAAATCACAATGTTGCTTTATACTATGTGAAAAGTATACTGCTGTGAAACATCACAATGTTGTTGTATAAATCACAATGTTGCTTTATACTGCTGTGAAAAGTGATGTGTGACCCTATAACAGCTGTTATGTCACCATGCATTGGAACTGCTTTGGGTGATGTGTTCTTTATACTTCCAAGGCATACCTGTGTACACCAGGGGAATGAGTAGATTCAAAATGCAGAACGGAATAAAGTTTGCACAGTGTACCATGAAAATAGTGGCTAATTAATGAGATGCTGGGGCCATTGTCGATTGTGCAGTCAAGTACATGGCCAGGCATGGGCACTGAGATGTGCCCCAGCACTTTGTCAGTTATAAGTACCCATACATGGCTAGTTACACCAACACTCCAGAAGCACCAAAAGGATACTGGCCGTAGAGTCAGAATGCCGACGGACCCCAGTGTTTCCAGAACCATCAGATGCCCTCAGGGTGCTCGGAAGTTTGTTTCTGGGGCATGCTAGAAAGCTTCTCTTCCCTGTTCTTTCTGACCATTCTTTGTTTCTTCTCCAGCAGCCCATCGTGCCTGCCCATCCAATGGCTCCTCCTAGCCCTAGCAGCAATAACAACAGCAGCAGCAGCAGCAACTCAGGATGGGATCAATTAAGTAAAACAAACCTTTATATCAGAGGGCTGCTTCCAAACACCACTGACCAGGACTTAGTAAAGTTATGCCAACCGTAAGTATACATTTTGAAAGGCAGTTAAGAAATATATGTTATGTGAAAGTCCATTAAGCCAGAACAGATATTAATGGGCAGATGTTAGTATTGTGGGATATATTTTAATTGTTTTGCTTTTTTTCGCTAGAAGCTTGAGGTTTGTCAGTCATATAGTACAAAGGTTATATGATGGGAAAAAGTATTCTGAGTGTGAGCATTTCCCCCCCACTCCCGTACTATTACTGAATTGAAACCAGTCTTTTCAAAAGTTGAAGTTCTGTTCCCCCCACCCTGATCCCAGTTGTCTCCTTTAAAGTGATATAATTTACAGCCCAGAATGCCACTTTTTGTTCCTGTTATCAAGAGTTGGCGATCTACTACAGATCCTCCCAGGACCTGTCAACAGATCCCAGTCTGGCTTCTGGCCATTCCTGTTTAAATGGCCATTCAGCAAAGAGAGTGCAAAGAGAAAGGGGAGGGACAATTCCTTTTGGATTGTCTAAGAAAAATACATGGCAGTCAAGCCTTTCAGCCTACATATGGGTGCCTGCATGTTCTGGAGGGTCGTGTGTTTATGTCTGAGAAGCAACTCACCTTGAAGGATCTGTTGACTTCTCCGTCAGTATAAGGCCACCACTGATGTACTTTTTTAAAAAATGCTTTTACTTCAGGTAACATTACTTGAATAAAAACTACCAAATATTTTGTGCTGTCACATTATATAATATTATGATTCTGTTGAGCTGGATCCAGAGACACCTCAAAAGAAGCTGTCTTCCCTTCACGGAAAGACTATATTGTGGCATACATAGAGTATGACTTTTTTTAAAAAAAAGCTACCTGAATTCAGTGATGAGGTTACACATGCACAAGAGCTTATGGAACTGGACACATAGCAACGGTAATAGAGCCTATCTATTAAAGCATTATGTATCATGTAAGCATTTAGAAAGCAAGTACTAGTGGCTGTTTTCTATCTAGTCAGTTCTTTGGATCCAAGCCTGAGTGAATACTGAACAAATTGGAATATACACAAAACAGATAGAAACTTCTTCTGTGGAAAATCTCCAAATTATTGTATTAGGGTTGGGTCATAGCAGGCAAACCACTGGGGCTCTGTGGAAGCTAACTTTTTTCAGCGTTGTTCTTAACAACTAAAGCAAATGGTTCAAGAAGATAAAAACTGACTGGGTCTTTGCTAAATTGTCAAAATGTTTCTAAATCATTTTTTAATAGATTGTGGAAAATTAAACACATGCCACATTCTTCCTCTTATTTAGTCTTTCCATTCCATTCCTTTTGGGGGGGGGGGGCATTCATGTTATATTTAATGACTTTTCGTTGCCCTAGTTGATTGAGCGGCTTTTATTACAGCAGCAAATTTTGCATCCTGTACTGGACAAGCGGAGCAAAGTGATACAGCTCTTCCTTGATTTATCAATAAATGGCAGATTTGTTGTTCAGATTTCTAGTTTGGCTTCCAGAGCCAGTCCGTGGCCCTGGAATGCTGTGGAAACAGATCCTTCCTGTGGAATGGCGAAATAGCCAAGTAAAAGGGAATGCGTTAAGTCCAGCAGAGCAAATGTTGAATGTTCCATTGGTGCATTAGGACCTGTGCATCCAGCCTTAGGCAATAGTAACACTGTAAAATTGCATATACTCATCAACACTTCTTTGTTTACTTCATCTGAGTACTCATTTCTACTGACCTTTCTCTGTTCCCATTCCCTCTTTAGTGCATATGTGCTCTAAAGTTACTTGTGTACATGCTGGTCTTTTTTATATCTTGAAAGCGGAAAGTGCACATTATAATCTGAGTTGTTGCCTATGTAAACCAATGCCACAATAAGTCTCTTCTCTTGCAGTCCTATACCCACTAACATGGCAGTAGGTCCCATTTAACTCATAATCCTTTGTACATCTGACCCAGCCATACATAGGTTTATGCTGTCAGCCTCTAAGGAATGAAACCAGGTTTGTCATCTTGTTACTGCAAAATGGGTTTCGAAATGGGAATGTTATGCTTAGATTCAGAAGCTGTCAAGATAGTTCAGTGGCTTAGGCTTAGGTATCTGGCTGCAGAGAGTTGTCCCCACTGTGCCTCCTGTGAGTAGAGCCAGCCTTAGGCAAGCTGCACACTCCCAGGGTGTCCCCAGAAGAAGGGAATGGTAAACCGCTTCTGAGTATTCTCTACTGGGAAACTCTGAAAAGGGTCACCGTAAGTCAGAACTGACTTGGTTGCACATGTTTATTATTATTATTTAACATGACCCGATTTGGAAGGGGAATAAAAGAATAACTTGTGTTTCAGAGTACAGTGGTGCCTCGCAAGACGATGTTAATCCGTTCCAGACAAATCGCTGTCATGCGAAAACATCGTCTTGCGAAACCAAATTTCCCATAGGAATGCATTGGAATTTAATTAATGCGTTCCGATGGGAAAGAAAAGCACAGAAACTTAAAAAAAAATTAAAAGAAAGTCACCAGGTACTGTAGACTGAGCCCGGCTTCTCATAGTGCCTGGTAGCAGCGAAACATCCAGAAAAGAGCACCAAACAGCTAAAAGCCGGCAGGCAGCAGGCAGCCGGCAGCCATTTTGTGCTCTTCTCCGCTCCTTCCCCCCTCCCCTCTCCCGACCAACAGCTGATAGGAGGCTTCTGAGGCTTCTGCGGGCTTTCCCAGCAGGGAAACAGGCAGTGGAAAAGCACCCCAGAGGCTTCTGGAAGCGGGGCTTTGCCAAGAGGTGAGTGGGTGGGGGTGGGGGTGGGGTGGCAGGGGCAGGCCTGCCACCCCCCCCACACACCACCCCCACTGCAAAGTGCTGCTTTCAGAGGCTTGCCGGGTGCTTTTCCACTGCATGTTTACCTGCTGAAGAAGCCCCGGCAGCCATTTTGTCCTCTTCTCCGCTCCTTCCCCCTCCCCTCTCCCGACGAACAGCTGATGGGCGGGCTAAAAAGAGGCTTTCTCTGCCCTGAAAATTCAGGGGGAAAAGCTGAAAATAAAAAAATTCCACTTTTCCCCTGCGCCCCGGGAGGCTTCTGAAAGGGGTGGGGGGTCACGGGAGAGGCCCCCAAACATCGTCCAGCGAAAAGCGCCCATAGGAAATCGTTTTGCGAAGCGCAACGGCGATTGCAAAACCTCATCGTCTAGCGGATTCGTCGTTTAACGAGGCAATCGTCTAGCGAGGCACCACTGTACTAGGTTCTCTGCATTAGTAATGTTTTCTCACTTTGCTGCTTTACTGATAACATCTGCTTACTAGGGATGCAAGTCTTTACTTAATTTCTTCTCATAGATAAGAATGAAAAATCAGAAAGTTTTTTTTCCCAGCTGGGTATGGTCAGGATCGTGGGTGTGCACTTCTTATATTTCAAGGCTTTTTCGAATTATTGAAGTGTTTTTTGCACAAAGAACTTCGTATTTTGTGGGGGGGAAAGAAACCCTTGTATTCTGTACAAGATATAATTTTTTGTGCTAGTAGAAATGCTACTACTGAAAAAAAAAAAGCACAGGTCTTACTGCTCTATAAACAAGCAAAATCAATTCACCGTTTTTTCAACGGGGTGTCTCAGTGTTTCTCAGTGTGTTGAGATGATCTTTAGTGAAGAAAATGTGTGCATATTCGTTATATTCATAGTACTTCTTATAATAATAATCATGTGCCATCAAGTCAATTCCAACTCATGGTGACCCTTTTTCAGGGTTTCCTAGGTAGAGAATACACAAGGGTAGTTTACCATTCCCCTTCTTCTAGGGGCGCCCTGGGACTGTGCAGCTTGCCCACAGATACAGAGTAGGGAATCCAACTACCAACCTCTGGCTCCACAACCAGGTAGATACCTAAACCACGGAGCTATCCAGCTGTTACTTCTAGTTGCTTAGATGCATATGATATGCTGTTTTATATGAGCATAGATTGTAGGCAAAAATGTTTGCTTTTATTTTTGTAATAGCCTAAAGTATACAGTAATGAATTCTGTAATCACAGTGATTTTCTAAAAGTAAACAGATAATCAGCAAATAAAAGTTATCAGAGCAAACGTGGAAGCAATATTTGCCCTACTTGTGTAAAATCTTGTACTTCAGTATCAATTTGTATTTATTTATTTATTTATTTATTTATTATTAGATTTCTATCCCGCCCATTTAGACAGAGTCTACTCTGGGCAGGTTCCATTAACATCATAAAAACAATTAAAACAGTTAAAACAATTAAATCAATAGTGTTAGTAATGCTCAAGATGGGAAAGTCAATAAATTATAATATAGATAAAATCAAGTATCTTTCTCTTATTCCACTGTTTGCAGCTAATTTGAGCACTTTGAGGTATTGGGCATATTTTTATTTTCTTGTTCTAAGAGGTTACATTGATTCAATACAGCTATATTGTATGTGTGTCTTCTTATCCATAACTGTATACGTAGTTTGCATGTGTTTGCATACTCCTTTGAATTATTTTTAAACAGATTAATGCAGAAGAGTACTTCCTCAGAACCTTTTAATTCTTGTTCCCATAATGTTTTCATTCTGGGCATCTTTCAGTCTCAATCTTTATTCATCTAGCCTTTCTATCCAGTGTACCACTTTTGCATTTCTCTCCAAGACTGGAACAGAGTTTCATGCAGTGCACATCAAATACTCAACTGGGAGAGCAGATGTTTTCATATAGCATTTGTGAAATTTTAACTGAAACTAGGAGGGAACCTGTTTTTAGTAAATTCCAGTATATAGAAACATGAATTTGCCAGTTAAGTTCTACATTTATGGGATTCCATTTCTCCTCCTCCCGCTCTTTCAGAGATAGCTGTTGTGGCTATGGAATGAAATGGGAATGGTGTGGATCAGACTTCTCTTTCTCCCTCTCTCCCTCCTGATATTTTCATACAGTGCGTTGCGTTTTCCAATAATCATATAACTCTAAATAGAACAACAATGTTATTGCTGAGGTGAAAGACTGCCCCTGAAATAAAGATGACTGAGGAGAATGCTTGTACAAATCTTACAGAGTTCATAAATCAATAACATAACATGTGTTGATCTAAGTAAAGGAATTCATATGCATAGTTTTGTTGTTGTTTTTAACTGCCTTATCTGGGCTGCCCAACATCTTTTCATAGTTAGGAGTCATACAGTAAAGTAGTATATTGAAAGGGCATGGGACTGCCTGCTTTTAAAACACAATAACCTGTGTAGTATTTCATCTTCCACTGTGTAATTTATACTGGTCTGGGTGGAGGGCAGGGTCCAATGATGTTGGATGTTACCAAATAAAGCTTTTTTGTACACATTTTTAAAGAGTATGGTGTGGTTATGAACCAACCGTGCTGTATTATGATACAAAAACATGCCCAGCTTTGTGTGCTCTGTCCAAAACCATAAAATCTTGGCAAAGCTTTAAATTAAAGCATTGAAAACAAAAGTTGGCTGAAGTAAATTCATCATGGTATTGCTGTTATGAGTACAACGTAGGCCCAAACCTGGATTACAATTAGAAAAGCAGGTGGTTTAAGATAATAAAATTAGAGATATAATTGCCAGTACAGATCACTGTGCTCGTCCAGGGTGGACACAATAATGGGTCGCAGAACAGCCATGATAGTGCATGGACAAGAGAGACTATTAATCTTTTAAACGCATGGTTTTACAACCTACTAGATATTTTTGAAAAAGATGAACACCCAGCTTTAGAAATCTGAGAGCTTTAACACCGAAGAAACAGAAAGGTTTTTTTGTATTAAGGTAGTTCGTGCAAAAGCTTAAAAGTAGTTACACAGATACCTGTAAATGTTGATGTTGTCAACAGTTAGCTTTTGTGCTGGTAATTCAGGGACTGTTGCCAAACACTTATAGGCATTTTCTGAATCATTATGTACAGTGACTTCCACCTCTGTAAGAGTGCCTAAATTCATAATGACAGGTTTCACCATTTGCGCCACCCTTTTATATGAGAAGGACTCAAGCCTTGTTCAGACATTATAAAAACATGCAGAGCAAATATGCAAGGAGAAGAGAACGCTACTCCACACTCCTCTGCACTTGGGTTCCTCACTTGCTGCAAGCAGATGCAGTCTGAAAGGGGGAGACTCCTAAGTCCCTTGAGTTTATTCATAGGAATTAGAACAGCATTGCCTTATGGATTTATCCTAGAAAACACATTTTATTGAGTTCAGCATGGCTTTACTCATAGGTAAGTGGCTACAGGATTGCAGATTAAGACTTTCTCCCTTAGAAAATCTTTGAGTTCAGGGGACTTAATTATAGGCAAGTGGTTACGGATTGCAGATTTAAGATTTACAGCATTACTGTTGTTTCTTTTATACAGGACAGTTGCAAGTTCTTGTATTCATACCTAGGTGGAATAGTATTAGCCCCTCTTGGTCTTGGCAAGCATGTCACATCTCTGAACTAGTGACATCCTGATTCCATTCAGGAAAGCCAGGACACCTGAGTGTCTGTTTTGTTAGGAAACTCATTATCCACCACCACTAGCATGAATAAATATTTAAACAACTTCTTGTTACACCTCCACCCACCTCTGTACTTGCCCTTGACATTAGAAGATGCCTACAGGGAGGCAGATAACTGGGACTTGACCTTCTAATTCTGAAAAACATACCCTAGCAGTACAGCAGATTTGAAAATTTTAAAATACTTCCCCATCTCCGTTGGCTCCCCAGTCTCCAGAAGCTGCTCTAAAAAGGTATGTTTTCAACTGACGACAGATGAAAGGGGCCAACCACACCTCCTGAAGGAGGGAGTTCCATAATCTAGAAAGATACCTTTCCGTTGGGATATCTGCTAATTCTGTATTGGTGTCATAATGTTACTATTCACATTATCTAACCTGCTCTGTCCCCCATATTAATGAACTTGTAGGTATCTCAAGAAGAAAATGTGTAAAGTGCAAATAGTGTTATGTGGTAATGCACATATACATAGTTAAAAAAAAAACAATTTTCCCTGTACAGAAATGCTGAACAACAGTGTAGAAAGTGAACAGCAATGTTTGATGTACCGTCGTAACCTCTTTCACGAACATAGCTGTTCATTTAGACATTAGGAGACATCTGCTAATTGTTTCAGTGTGTTTTAATGTAATGTTCTTTTCCCCCCCTCTCTTCGTGTCAGTTTTTTCCCCTACTTCCAGAAAATGGAAAAGAAAAATCTGTTTAAATAACTTAAAAGTGAATTCCTTTATGGTGTAAACTTGTTCCATTTTATATGGATCCTGTTTTAATCATGATTAATGCATTTAAAAATAATCTTAATTTGGTGTTGCAACTAATATTGAAGCCTTGCTTTGAAGTCTTCTGTGAATAATTAGACTGGTCAATAAGATTCAGGGCAGAATAGATCTTTTCCTGCTCTGTTAACTTGGCTGCTTCCCAGGGCTGTGGCGCTTCTCTCAAGTGGCCTCATCCATTAAATCTGCTTGCTGTTTGCTTCAGCACAACCAGAGGTCCCTTGATGAGAAACCTGCTAGGATTACTCCCAATTTCTTTTCCCTAGCAGTAGGATCTGGAGGAATCTAGTAAGAGCCTTTCTAAAACTTTGAAGTAATCATGTCAAATGGCTGTTGTCTGGAGGATGGAGAAACCAAAATCAAATTCCCTTTATCAGTATATCGGTTGTATAGAAGGTTCATAGGTTAGATAGACGTGCCCAGTTGCTGAATCCAGCCTTATTATTGAGCCAGTGCCCCTGGAGTGCCTAACATGCTGCCACTCTGTGAATAAACAACTATATCTCTATTTACCCAATCCCTTCTGGATGGTTTGTTGTTCTTTAGTTTTTAATACCTTGCAGGGATTTTAATGATTTGCAGGTATCAGAGTGAGCCTTATTTTTAAATAGATCAAAACATTAGTTCAGTGTGTGCAGGGGTTCCTTGTAGTGTTTCTTGTTCGCTTTTTGGGTTTTGTTGACTCCAGTTTCTTGTGTTCAGTCAGAGGCACTTTGGAGACCTTCACAAACAACCAGCAGCTTTGAAGACTAAAATGTTGCACCTCTCGGGAGCTAGTATTGGAAAGAAAGGAGGAAGGGTCAACAGCCTTACTATTTGGCATCAAGGGTAATGTGGGGTGCTAGCCCATGGCACTTTAGAGCTAAGTACCATTTTCTCACTGTGAGAGGTTGAGGTTCTCCTTCGAACACATGTTTGTTCTAGTTTGATCATTCCGTTATCTATTAGTTTTATTCTAATTTGTTATGTCACTGCTATTTCTACTTCACATGGGGAAAATTAGAAACGGATTAACTTTTTATATGGTTAGTAGGGGTCAGATGTTAAGCATTCATTTAGGACATCTTGAACATTTCACTTGTACGGTTTTCAGAATTTCAAATGGATAATCTCTGTGCAAATGAAACTTTTGATTTGCAGTTTCATACATCTGCACTTTTGATTTTTCCCCATTTGTAATTGATAAATTTTAACTTTTCATCAGTGATGGTGTTTTCTGAAAAACTGTAAATTGGAATTTTCCCCACTGCCCTAGGTTGATGGGGATATGTGTGTGTTCCTTTTATTTATATTTAAATCACCTTACTCTAGTAAATAAATGTCATGAAAATTGTACATGCTGCACAAATAATGTATTTCCCATTAGCCCAAAGTAATTAAAATATGTTGGGTAGGGAAAAGACAATATTAAAAAACATTCTGAATGTTTGTGTGTGTTTTGTACTGTCAAGTCAGAACTGACTTATAGCAACCCTAATAGGGTTTTCAAGGTAAGTGAGATATTTAAGGAGTGGTTTGACCAGTTCTGCTTTCCCAATGAGTTTCTGTGGCTGAGTGGAGATTCAAGCCCTGTTCTTCAGAATCCTAGTCCATCACTCTACCCACTACAACACACTGGGAATCCACATTTGAGTATTTCTTGAAACAAAATTTATGAGCTAGGCAGAGCAATCTGAACTCAGTGATAGCTGTAGTGTGCTTGGAATGGGCAGAAGTTTTTTGTGCCAGCACAACTGCCCTTTTGCTGGTTGATCTCGGATATGCTGGCACAGTTGATTTGCTGGCTGAGATCAGCTAGCACGAGAGCCCAAAACAGGGGTGAAAATGAGAGGAGTGGGGCAGGAGCTGAGTTGCATCAGATCAGATCCAAGCTCCTTTCAGCCCAGGCTCATCTCTATTATGCCAGCACCAATTTAAGCCAAAGTCAGGCTCATCCTAATTAATTTCCCACATTCCTACGCTGGGAGAGTTTTGGATTCAGCAGAGCCTCAGCTGGCTTAGTGCCGACTCAAGCTGTTCTCAACTGTCTTGGCAAATTAGAATTACACCATACCCTACCTGAACCTTATTTTATGATTTTGGAATAATTGGAAAATAGGATAACCCACTAGCAAACAGTCCCCTTGAATTATTTAAGAGGTTGGATGTTAACATCATCGTGGCTAAAGAACTGTGTTTCATATACAGATAATCACTGGGCAGGGGGGGGAGACATTACAGTGTTGGCACTATATTTGGCTAAGATTATGCTTGTTCCGGTTGCCTAGTTTGGTTTACACGGTGTTCATTCATTATATTACGATGAATTAGATGGAATAATGTATTTCTAAAAATGGAAAATGCACTGTGGAGTGATATAATAGAACATTTGGACGAGAAAAATCTGCCCTGTAGCATTGATCTAGGTTGTTGTTGTGGAGGGAAATTGACTTAGTTAAGAGATGGGGGTTGAATCAAACACAGTTTTAATAATCCAGAAATGGGCAAAATCTTCATTTGGATCAACTTTCACAAAATATGCAAGTTCTCAACTTATCCAAGACTCTTCTTCAGGCTAGAGAACAGATGAAGGTATTGTTCATCCGTGGGTTTTGGATAAATCTATTGCACAGAAATATACAGGCACCAATTGCTATGTTCTAATGAAAGCTATTTGTTCTTCTAGTTGAACACTAGTATGAAATACAAGAAATAACCTTGAAAAATCTAAGATGTCATGGCGCGGGGGGGGGGGGGGAGGCTTTTGAACTAACTAATACAAAAATACAAGGATTGAGTATTTTAAAAACAGGAGAATATTTAGCTGGATTTTGACTTCTTAGACACCTAAGAAGCATCAGAGACCATAGGATAATTAAGGACCACTTCCCCCATGGATGGAGAGCAAGATCAGCTGCAGATGAACTTCTGTTGCCTGATAGCAGGCACTGCTGTCATCATGGCTGTATGTGTGCTAAAGGGAAAGACGATCTGCTCCCCCCACCCCTTTTTGTTTTGGCTTGCACAATATCTAGCAGAACGTAGAAACTGATAATTCGTCCTCTTCAGTCTCTGAGTCTACCTTTGCTTTGCAACCAGAGTTGCTCTGCCCAAACTTTGAAGATTCAAGAAATGAAAAGCTTTGTTTTTTGGTTGTATCACTCAAAATAGCACAGTAGGTACATGTATAAATTCAATTTCCAAAAGCTGTTGATCTTTCTTCCTAGAAAAAAATTGAATAATAAGCTTTTCTTTTATGGATTCTTCTTTCAGCTCTTCGAAGCTCGTGTAGACTTTGGGCACAGTCAGTGAGTGAGGCAGAAGTCCTTTTTAAATTCACCGGATTTCTTTTAACTGATTTTGTATTCACTCTAATATTTTGGTAGCTTTGTTGTCACACAATGGCCAGAATGAAAGGAACATGATGGTGCATATATCCCAGTTTTTAAACAAGAACAAATAAGAACGATGAACTTTTTTTCAGTTAATAATAAAGCGTCGATGTGCATGAGTAACCTTTTTAAAGTGACGTGCCCTATTTGTGGGGAAACAGAAGGGAAGAGGAAAATTCTCCAGTAGTTTCTCACATGTGGGACTCACCGTTAGCAGTAGTTGTAGCATACCTTGTGCCCTCCTCCCCAGCAGATCTAGAGGTCTGATTTGGTGTGTGGTTAGATTTCTTGCATTCATACAAAGCTTGATTTTTGCTATCCAGGCAGCAAATTGTGTGTTTGTAGGGGGACAGTGAGACTGAATATTAGTTTTCTCTTTACAATTGGCCTCTGCTTAAGTTCACCCGTGTAGTTGGTGGTGTTTTCAGATGTAGGATGCCCATTACAGTTGCTTTGTTATGTCTCTCAGAAGCATGCTAACTGAGTGAATATCGGGTACACCCCATCAATCGCATAGAGACTAGTTTCAAACCAAGTCTAAAAAAGATTGGTCAGATATAGAGCACAGCTGCAAAATTGCCCCTAAGGTAGTTTACTGATTGGAAGATTCTGGGATTTTTGTTCAAAAATAAAGTGTGGGGTTTTTTTTAACATTCCAAAATGGTAGTGCTCTTAAAACCTTTGAGGGTATTTTCCAAGGATCGTTTTTAAAAAGAGAGATGTTTCTGGAGTGATTTAATTTGCCAAGCACCTTCCTTATTTTTCTTCCATTGGACAATGATTTTAGGAATAAACAGAAAAATTTGCAGCCTGACCTCAGTACAGGTCTGATGTTTCACTTAAGCATGACTTTCTAGCACGGGGCAGGGGGGCATAAGCAGCCATTTACTGACTTGGTTGTTTTAGAATGAAAGGGTTTTTTTTTTTTTTTTTTTTTTGTAATGGATGTTATTTTTTTAACAATATGTCTCCTTGTTTCTTTTCATGCAGAGAGATAAATGTTGTACAGAAAATTCCTTTGTCAATTCCCACCACCTCATATTCTGTCAATTTACCTTTCTTTTTCCCATTTATATCTGCATCTCTTCCCCCTCCCCAAGATTAGTACTAACTCTTCATTGTAAAGATTTTAAAGTGTTTTTTTTCCCCTTGCTTTGCTATCACAAAATGGAAGAAGATATTCTTAAATGAACACAAGTGATTTCTGGAATAGTCATTGACTGATTTTTATTGCCAAGCCTTAAACCTGTGTTGCTTCTTTGGCAGCTACATTATAATCAAAACCTTGATTACAAGGACAATATTGTGTCCACTATTAGAAGCAGTCTGGATGGATGTAAATACTTCACTAGTTGAAAACAAGCTGTATCAAAAGGGAAAATCTTTGTGGAAGAACAGAATAGCCAGACCCATTGCCCACTCCCAGTCTGTCATGATTAGGCAATATCAGCACAGTACTGAAGTAAAGACATGTTCAGTAAGTTTTGTAGATCCACCACCCACCCAAAAGCAAGAAAGAAGTGCCTAGCATAGTAAGTTAAAAAAAAAACAGTTGTATAACTCATTAGAAAACCTTCCCACTGCCCATCCATAACATTATCCTTAATGTGACAAAATTACTTTTGCAACTTATTGGCTGAAATCCTGCTACTTAGCATAGTAAGTTGCAAATACAATAGGCCAATTGAATTTGTGGGGATGTGGTGAGACAAATCTTCTTTAAGTTCTATTGATTCAAATGGGCTTATTCTAGTTGAGATTTGCTATGCTAAGCGGGGTGGATTTGATTTAAATCAAGTTGGTTTAAATCACAATATAAACCAGTTTGAATTACTACTCAATAAGAGTAAATTTTTTGTTTTTGACCAAACTCCGGGAGGCAGTGGAAGACAGGAGGGCCTGGCGTGCTCTGGTCCATGGGGTCACAAGGAGTCGGACACGACTTAACGACTAAACAACAACAAAGAGTCAATTTAAATCATTATTTTTAAATATAAAGACTCATTCTTGCTTGAAGTTATAATCTTTAATATTTGCAACCAGATGAAGATTTCATATTTAGAATAATAACCTGTCAGATTAGTAAAACAGCTATATCAGAACAGATTTTTGTTTAATACGTTGATCACTCATATTTTGAGAACTACTCAAATTGTTTTATTTAACTAAAACAATAACATATAGCATACATATTCTTGTATTTGCTTAAACATCAATGTGTTCATTGTACATAGATTTTCAGAACAACAATAGGATTAAGGTCTTTTCCTGAACTTTGTTTATTTTATACCATTTTTACTATGAAAAAGTGCATGTTATTTCAGATTGGATTAAATGAATTAGTTTACCAAAAATGCAAATATTGCATAAATATACAGCTTCATGGTGCATAACTAAGTTCTATTTCATGCAGAATAACCTTTGAACTATAATGTATCCTAAATAGAACACTAACTTCAGATAGATTTTTCCTCCAAAAACATTTCATTAAAATAAATTTGATTTAAATTTCAAAAAATCCAATTTAAATTTTAAAAATCTGATTTTTAAAAAAAAAATAAAAAAAATTAAATCATCAATTTTAATCCGCCCTGATGCTAAGCGCTTCTTTCTTGCTTTTGTGTGGGTGGTGGGGTTTTTTTTAAAAAAAAAAAAATTTACTGGCTGAACTTTGAGAAATAAAAATCCTTCATGATGCCCTAAGAAAGCACTGTTGGGTGCAGAAAAAGTGAACTCCTAGGCTGAATTTCCAGCACTTGACATAAGCAAAGTTGAAAGTTTCAGTTCATTTCTGTCCGGTAAATACAGAACCACTGTCATGGTTTTCAGAAGTATGTGCACATGCTGTCTTGGGGCATGTGTGCCCCCTTGCCCAAGAATCATGGCAGGAGTTGTTATTTTACCAGCAAGGAATGGCCCAAAAGTTACAACTTTGCTTAACATACACAACAGGAGTTAAGCCATAGTATTGTACAGCTGGAATGGACCCTAATGGTCTTTAAATCCAAATTCCTCATGAGGAAGGAGATGCACAGCTAAAGCATCCGTAGTAGAGGGCCATGCAACCTCTGCTTAAGAACCTTTTGTGAAGGAGAGTCCACCACTTTCTAAGGTCATTCACTCCATGGTTGAAACTACTGTATCTTACTTTCATGAAATTCTCCCTCATGTTCAGTTGAAATCCCCTTTGTTGTGATTTGAATCCATTAGTTTTGATTCCTGCCCTCTGAAACATCAGAAATCAGGTCGGGTTTTTTTCTGCCTAAATCTCATGAAAAATGAACTAAATAAATAAATTCCCTGTTGAAACTTACTTTGTTTATTTTTGGACCCATTCTTCAAAGTTATTAACATCATGATGCATCCTGATTCTGCCTTCTGAAATGAGTCACTGAGTTGGTAGGGGAAGAAGCTAGCATCTATAGATGCACAGCTGCTAGAGAGAGAGAGTTTAAAGCTGAAAGTGAGTGGTGGGACTCGCTTGGGTTTGTATTTCCAAAGGGGAGTGCTGTATTTAAATTACCATTGTACAATACCATACAAGTTCCAACCATCCTTGGGGAAATAAGATTTAGATACATTGTAACTCCTTCAAAGCATTACCTCTCAGCTCTTCTGCTCAGCTGCAGCCCCTATTGCTAGCACCATGTGCTTGATCAGAGCACATGGCTGCAGCCGAACAAAGAGCCAGAAACACACAAAGCTACAGCCAACTCAGTCAGCCAGCCTCAAGCAAGTATATGCAAGCTCATCCGTTATCTCATGTTACATACAAACTCTAGACTTTCCCCCCTTTTTTGTCAAATACAAAAATGGACCTATGCTTTTTTCTTCTATAAAAATTAGATTGTTGCTTCACAATTGCAGTGCAGAAAGTAATTTCCCCCCTTTAATTGTGTGCTTGTACTGTTCATCTTGCTGTGCCTGTTCATTACCAGAATTGCAAGTAGGTCATACTCACGCTGTTAGTATCTTCCTTGTTTTTACTGGATTTTGTATTTGTTTGTACTCTGCATGTGGAAACCGTACAGTAAAATTTTGCATTGGGGGCCACTGGACCAGATTTAGTAATAAAAAAAAGAAACTCCTTTATTTTTGTGCACACATGTCAATTTTTGTGTACATACCTCAGTATTTTATGTATGGAATGAAGTTGGCTATGGCACATGAAAGTAAATGTCCTCATAATCAGTATTGATCATATTCTTCACTGTATAGTAAGTTTACATGGCTTAAAGTCTAACCTTGTAACAAATACATGTGTGCATTTGTTAAATTCTCTGCTCTAGTATCCACCTTGTGAAGAAAGAACTTGATAGTGATATTGCTGAATAAATAGATGCCCTGATGATACAGTGGTAAATGTTTTGAAGAATGCCAAAAGTCAGCCTGTTGTGGTAAATGTTTTATATAACCCCAGAAGTCAGACATTTGGGGTTTATCTGCCCCAGTTCTCTCTTTTAATATCCCTATTCATTTTACTTTATTCCACTACAAGTCTTTTTCTTCCATAAAGTGCTATATCTCCTCAAAATTGGAGGCGCGTTTGTCTGTGAAGTTGAAGATGTGGATTGTGACTTTTCACCAGCAAAGTAGCTTTGATGGAAAAGGAAGTTTTGTATGTAGCAGTATTAACTTGCTAAGGGTTATATAGGTTTTGAAGGCGGAGATCATCATCAGACTCTTTGCCAACAGGAAAAATGTGTTCAGTGAAGAATGGCTGTGCACAAATTCTGCATCCATCCATGTTTCTTTAATAACAGCTGGGGGAATATGACAATACTAAGGTAAAGAACACTATGAAGCAAATAACTTAAATATGAATATGATTTTTTTTAAGTGAGGAATTTATTTAATTATTTTAGGTACTTTAACAGTATGTATACTATTCAGCAGCATAGCTATTAAGTACTCAGAAGTGGTTTACCAGTCCTTTTCTTCTGGGGTGCCCTGGGACTGTGAAGCTTCTAAAAGGCTACACAGGCTGGTTCTTTTCCTGGGATGAACAGTGAGGAATTGAACTCTAATCTTGTGGTTCCTCAGCCAGAAACCTAACTCACTGAGCTATACAAATAAATACACTATAATTACGCAGATTAACAGACTGCCATAAAAGCAACAGAAGAAATGCATTCCTTACTGGTCTACTCTAGGACAAAGGTGATGAAACAGAAGCAAGAACAGGTTATACTAATTATAATTACATGTTATACTCATCACTTTAAACATCCCAGTATTTATACATGCTTTCCATAAATATTAAAGAACAGACACATCTGGAGGTGGAATGGGGAGAAAAGAGGGGAACTCCCCCCTCCTGTTGCAACTGTGATTATCAAATTCTACAGCTTAATCCTGATACCAGATTCTTGAACAATAATCCATTGTTACATGGATTTTCTGCATTCACTCTGCTGGGACCATGTCTCCCAGACGCTATCTTTTAGGAGCTTGCCAAAACATATAGGCAGTAAAACAAGGATACAAAGTAAAATGCTTGTTTGCACCATTTTTTTTTTTGTTTCTGACAGTACACTAAAATATATGTATTCATGACGGTTATTGAGTCATAGAGTCCCAGTCTTCTCATCGCAGCTTACTCATATACTTCCAACTGTGGTAAGCCAGTAAAGGCATATGAGGCCCAGTGTCAGCCACTCTGTTCCACACAGAAACACAACACAGAAGAATGCATGGATGAGGTTCTCCAGAAATACAAGGGAGTATAAAGCATGTTACATTGGTTTGTAGGATCCTTGTAGTCAGTCTTCAGCTCGTCAAAAGCTATAATATACCAAATGGCAAAGAAGATGAGGGTAGCAATGAGGAGCAGCCTTATCTTCTTTGCCATTTGGTATATTATAGCTTTTGGTAAGCATGAATGCTATGATGATTGGTTGTGGTGGGGGCGAGTGGTGATGAGGTGACCCTAGCCTGCAGCCATGCGCCAGGAATGCTTGGGTGGATCATTCTAGGATGCCACAGTGGGTCCTTAGGAGAAGAGAGATAGACAGGGGCTACTGCACAGGCAGGCCATGTGATAGAACAGTAGAAGGAGGCCAACATCTCCCTCCTGTGATCTGCAGCTGTCTCTGGCAGCAGGCAGGGACCCTGATTATAACCACGTGCCATCAAGTCAGTTCTGATGTCTAGTGACCTCTTCCAGGGGTTTCTAGGTATAGAATACTCAGAAGTGGTTTACCTTCCCCCCCCCCCCCCCACCTGGGGGCATGCTTTGAGTCTGTGAAACTTGCCCAAGGCAACCCTGGCTATTTTCCCAGGAAGCAGAGCAGGGCATTGAATTCCCAGTCCAGCCAGGGCAGTTTATACTACCTTCTGCTTTTTCTCAGAATTTAGCTGGTACAGAAGTATGCTAAGGTACAAGACATATCCACATGAAAGCATTCGTTCTGAAAGAAAAAGGGGTTGTAAGAAATTCAGGAGTTCTTTTCTACAAACAGTGAGAACTATTGAAGTATTATTGAGTGGTAGTTTAGATGCTGTGTCACACCTTTGGAAATCCAAACCGATTGTTATAAGTATCTTTTGAGAGAGAGTCTCACCATTAGGCTGGCAAGATTATGTGAATGTGAAAATATTCTGGATAGGTGGTTAGGAGTTAACATACCATTGAACTGCAATTGGTATGGTTCTTAACCTGGAATCCTTAGAGTTTCCTTGAGCAAATATGCTTTCCCCGGAAGAATTTTGCACATCATTTTTGTGGTACTTCTAGATCGTGTCACCCCATATGAGACTTCTTGGCTTTAAAGATCTTCTGGAGGGGCCCTAATCTCAGTTCCACTACCTTTCCAAGCTCATTTGGTGAGGACATGAGAGAGGAGGGCCTTCTCAGTGGCTGCTCCCGAGCTTTGGAATGCAGTGCCCCAAGAAGCCAGGTTGGCCCCCTCCCTTTTGACCTTCCATCATCAGGCAAAGACCTTCCTCTTCAGGCAGGTTTTTAAGCAGTAAGTTGTCTCGGGAATGCTAGTTTTTAACCTACAAGTTTTTAAATGTTTTTGAATTGTTTTTAAACTTGATTTTAATCTTAATACATGTTTAATTGTTTTTTAAATATGATATTTATGTAGTGTTTTTACATCTGTTGTTTTATCTGTTGTAAGCCACCTATAGGGAGAAAGGTGGCATATAAACAATTTAAATAAATATTTGTGTAGCAGGTAGAATTGAGAAAAAATACTTATTTTTTTGTCTAAATTGGCTTTAAGCTATGAAAAGATAGCCCCTTTAGAAGGAGGTATTCCTTGGAAGTTGGATTTTTGATAATTTCAGTGCTTATACTTAAGTATCATCTATTGAGAAGAATTCCTTCAAACCTAAAGCCAATTTGGGCAAAAATACACATTCTTTCCAGGAGGCCTATGTTACGGTTTGCAGATCAGCTTTCCTACGGACAGTTCACGTGACTTGAGACTTATGATTTATGACTGAACACATGTTCAACATGTGTCTTTAGTACTGCTTTTATCTCCCAAGTTTTCAGTATGTTTGTTTAATTCCTTTTTAATATTCTAATAATTTATTATTTTGGCTTTTAATATTGTCTCTTTTAATACTGGGAGCCTCCTTGGATCCTCTTTTTGGGAGAAAGGTGACTTATAAATATTTAAATGATAGTGCTAGGACTTCGTAAGTGGTGGAAGAGCTTCTGCCCCACCTCTCTACTTCAGCTGCTGTCATGAGCTCCATCTCTTCAAGGGAGACTCTGTGGCACCACTCAATGCTCTTGATCTGCCTTCCTATTGTACTTGCTTTTTGTTTCTTCATTTCCATAATAATAAGAACAGGTGGTTTGAGTTCAGTAAATCCAGCATTTTTCTTAGCTATTGTTAATCTCTCTGCTTGGCTTGGTGACCCAGCCAAGACATTCTTAAATTGCTACCGATATTCTACAGAATCCTCTGACTCTGTCTCCTGTCTGTCTTTCATAGAGTAGATGTTGTTGAGCAAGATAATCCTAAATCAATGTCCCAGTAATAGATTCAACACTAAGGTATAGGTTCATCATGTGTACCAGTTTGTTGCATTTTAAAGCCTTGAATTTATCCTTTTTAAAATGCTCTGATCTTTTTTTTCTAAAGGAAAAATTTGGCTCAAAAAAATAATTTGGAGGGAGAGAATAAGATGTTATTACTGCTTGAAAAGGCATTGTGACTTTCACAGTTCCAACTGCCTCAGCATAATTCTCAGTTCTTTCAGGTCTTACTTTTACATTTTAAAAAAAAATTAAAGAAACATTTAAAAAACATTTTAAAAGTATATTTTGTAAATGGTCCCCACTTACTGCTTAAAAGTCTGCCTGAAAAGGTAGGTCTTTGCCTGATGACGGAAGGACAAGAGAGAGGGGGTCCAACCTGGTTTCTCAGGGCAGAGCCTACTCTAGTTGCAGTTTACTGTGCTACTAGCCAACAGGATTTTGGCAAATATTTTAAGGAAGTATGAAAATAATACAAAGTGAGAGTTTAAAATATCAGCTGCAAAAATCCACTAATTGTAGCATTTCCCAATATGTAACCTAAAGCACTCCATAGAATACAGTTCCTTGATGAAATAATAGTGTTTGCCTGAACTTGTTTTTTAAAAAACAACCCTCTGCATGTCGTAATAAATTTGCAATTAAATCTGAATTTGAAAAATAATTTGTCATTAGAATGAGAAGAGGAGTGTATGTGTTGTCCAGATAATTATAATTGTGTCGTTGGAATTCTGTTAAGCTCTAGTCCTTTAAATACAGAATTTATTGTTGGGGATAGTTTGTTGTCAGACATATGGGGTTCCACCCACAAAAGCCCTTGCAGTTACACTTGCAATAACAATAAACCTAGGAAACGTACTCTAGCTGTGTGAGACTGACACCTCTCCCCAAACTGTAAAGCCTATAGATTCCGCTGGTGATTGACCATTCCAGTCCACCTACAAATCAAGTAGCATTGGGAGGGCAGGCAGTTGTATAAATATGTGCAGGTTGCTCAAATAAGCCGTGAGATGCAGTCTGCAGTCTTTTAAAGAGATTGCAGCCTAGGTAACATTGTTGAAATAGCTAAAGCAGAAGGAAGCTGAGAACATCACCACCTTTGAGCCACCTGGATCCTTTCATCTCCTTCTTCTTTCCAGGCCTGATTAGTCCCCTTGACAGCTGTGCACTAAGAAGGCATCACAGGCCTTGACAATATCCTGCTGTGGTCGCTATATTCTCTGGAAAAAGAGATCATAGTAAATTTAATGAGTTGGAAGCAGTCTTCATTTATATAGGATGGTTTCCTTGTGCAACAGATTGCACATTCAGAAACAGAGATTCTACTGTGCTTCCAGTTGGACTTTGAAGTACAGGGAGTATCTGATCCTCTACAAACAGGAAATAAACATTTCCTGTTCTCTAAAGAGCTCTTCCCTACCCTTTTGTTAATATCACCTCATTTTCCGTAAGAGAATTATTTTGGAACTTCTGTAACAAACTTCTACAGCAAGCTATTTAACGTTTTGTGAGCTCAATCTAGTGATGCACCAGTGTAAGAAATACAGGCCATGGTGGTGGTCTCTGAACACTTATGGAGACAAGTGGACTATGCCAAGCAATAGATTGTGCAATACCTTTGTCTGTCGGGCCCCTTTGAGGTGTTGTGCAATTAGGTACACAGCATCTCTTGCTAGTACCATCTTGGGACTTTGTGCATGTGATTATGCAACACCATGAGGACATAGAGATGCACCTTTGGATTTCAGTCGTTTCCCATTTCTCTCTCTCTCTCTCTCTCTCTCTCTCTCTCTCTTTCTCCTCTCTCTCTCTCTCTCTGACTCTCTCTGACTCTCTCTCACAAAAAAATTGCATAAACAGTCACAAAATCCTCTTCTACACACAAAAGCCTTCTGCTTGCAAAAGGGCTCTTGTGCATATGGGAGGCATCTTCCACTGATGGAGTTCCTGTCTTACGCCTTACACTGCAATGAGAAAAGTGAATATCTAAAGTTCTTCCCTTTTTGCAGCCTTTTTTATAAGACAAGCATGAGTACTGCTATAGAATCTACTTACAATAGCATTGTACAAAATAATAGGTAAGGGTTTGTACAGGCAGACGAGTGCCTATCTTTCTTTGGTTCTGTCCATGCTCAAATATTTTATCCTATTGAGTCTGGCAAAATAACATCCTAAAGCTTAGTTGGTCCCTGTGTATGATAGACATAAAAATGTACTTCACCGTGTATACCATACAAAACGTAATGCTACACTTAAATGAAATGTGAAACTATTCAGCAGATAGCTGGGCATTCATCTTGTGGAAATTAGTTTCTTTAAATGCCCTCTTCCACTGAAGGTAGGCATTTGATATGTCTTAAAACGTACTACAGAATGGAACTGTATGGAGCTTTTCCCCTAATGTCCCTGGCTGTCAAGTAATACGGACATTCCTACTCATGGAGTGTATCTCTCATTCTCTCCTCCCTGCCCCCACATCTTTCTTGTTCCAGCTCTCTGTGCCTCAATTTCAGTGTTTGCCACTTCTCTCCCGCATAGGAGAGCCCCTTCCATCCTTCAGGTCTTGTACAGAAACAGTGTCTCACACATGGTTTTTCTTTGACAAAGTATGGGCAAGTGGTAGGAGTGAACACAAACCTATTTCCTCCTTCAGCATCTCAAGTCTTTGCTTTTTTCATTTCTTCTTTAAGTCTATCACTCCACACTGTGTGACGTCCTTTGTTCCACTGCGTTTTGAAGAGATGCTAGGGCATAGCGTGTCAAATAGGTGATAATGCCTGGAAGCTGTTTCCTCCAAATTTCAGTTGTGTGCTAGCTCTGATTTTAAGTACATTGCTTCATGTATACTCAGAAAAGAGTAATATGTGCCCATAGTATCTGTTAGCGTTTTGATATTCCCCAGGATTTAGCCTGTCTTCTTTCTATCAGTTAGGACAGTGGTCAGGGAACAGGGGTAATTTACCCCAAATGGGGTAAAAATGAAAATCCTGGGGGTAATGAGCAGAGTGCTACACCCACCCCACCCCACCCCACCCCTGCAGCCGAACCTCAAACTGGAAGCCACCTCTCCTTCCTTCCTTGGTTGCGGCACTTGTAAATCCTCCCTTCTTTTAGAGATCGGAGATAAGCTGGCTTTATTGTTTAGGGCTGTAGCCCCGGGCTTGTGAATGACTACTTCCGCCGGAGTTGAATAAGGCGGGAAGGAAGGTGCGAGAGAGGGAAGGGTGGATTCATCAAACTTGTTTAAAGGTAAGATTGTAGAAAATTTAGGGAGGGAGGGTTGGTTTATGTCAGAGAGAGACTGACTTTCATAAAGCCATGAAAAAAGGAGGTGTCTGCAAGGAGAGAAGGCTCAAATTAAGGCAGGAAGGTGCGAAAGAGGGACCGGGTGGCAAGCTTGTTTAAATATAATGAGAGGAAACGGACATACTGAACTGAAGCAACTGATTGTTGAAAATTTAGGGTGTGTGTGTGTGAGTGAGAGAGAGAGAGAGGGAGACTTGACTCTTTCATAAAACCATGGAAAAAGCAACCTTCAAAATTTAATCTCCGCTGCATTTAGCTCTGCAGTTTCTGCTGAGAAGAGCAAGTACTTCAAGATTCTGTTTAGACGCTGAATTTGTACTGGGCAGAACCGGAATATTTAGAAGAGTCTCGCTAACAGCAAACACCTAGTAAAATACAACCAACACACCTGGGACTAGATGTCTGAAGTGTGTAGCAATTGCATTTCTGTATTTCTCATCCCCAAAGCAGGCAAGAGTATCATAGTTTATTCCCCAAATCTGAATCCCTGTCACTCTGCTCCTGGTCCTGCTTTGACTGCAACACCAAACAAAAGGTCTTACAAACAAAGACTGTGGCTTTCTTTATAGAGTCAATCCATCTCATGTGCATTCTTCCTCTTTTCCTACTGTATTGCACTTTTTCCTGCATTGCTGCCTTTTCCAGTGAGATTGTCTTCTCATGACGCCACTGTAGTACAATACCCTTTGTTTGGTTGTTTTAGCTTTTAGTGAGAGTCCACACTTAATTTGCTTTACTTATCTCTTCTATTTGCCAGGAGGTGATGGGACCAGTGGCCATGATCTTAGTTTTTTTGATGTTGAGCTTCAGACCATTTTTGGTGCTCTCCTCTTTCACCCTCATTAAGAGGTTCTTTAATTCCTCCTCACTTTCTGCCATCAGAGTGGTATCATCTGCATATCTGAGGTTGTTGATATTTCTTCCGGCAATCTAAGTTCTGGCTTGGGATTCATCCAGTCCAGCCTTTCGCATGATGTATTCTGCATATAAGTTAAAGAAGCAGGGAGACAACATGCAGCCTTGTCGTACTCTTTTCCCAATTTTGAACCAATCAGTTGTTGCATACCCAGTTCTAACTGTTGCTTCCTGTCCCACATATAGATTTCTCAGGAGATAGACAAGGTGGTCAGGCACTCCCATTTCTTTAAGAACTTGCCATAGTTTGTTGTGGTCCACACAGTCAAAGGCTTTTGCGTAGTCAATGAAGTAGAAGTAGATGTTCTTCTGGAACTCTCTGGCTTTCTCCATAATCCAGCGCATGTTAGCAATTTGGTCTCTAGTTCCTCTGCCCCTTCGAAATCCAGCTTGTACTTCTGGGAGTTCTCGGTCCACATACTGCTGAAGCCTACCTTGTAGGATTTTGAGCATAACCTTGCTAGCGTGTGAAATGAGTGCAATTGTACGGTAGTTGGAGCATTCTTTGGCACTGCCCTTCTTTGGGATTGGGATGTAGACTGATCTTTTCCAATCCTCTGGCCACTGCTGAGTTTTCCATTGATGGTGATTAAAAAAAATAGCGCACTGGTCCTTTGATGTTGGGCTGTGGCACCAGGGTGGGTGACATGACCTTTAGCCTGGTTTGTTCCTTTTTGCACACCACACACAGAATGATTAAAGTGGTAGGAAAAGCTTCCCCCAACTCTGCCTTGGCTGTCTAGCAAGCACGTCATTGCTAGCACCACTCTGGCAGCCATTGATGATGATTAAATCCTCTGCGAGCTAGCAAAAATTTAATGCAACTTGCTAGGCACGTTGGACACCTCACTACTCACTATACCACCCCATGGATGGTGTGCAATGTGTTCCAGCAAAAATAATGCACATCTTTATTAAATTTGGTGCATCCTGCTAGTTCGGTACACAGCCTGTGTAGATTCAATAAGATTTTGAATTCAAATAATGTATGATTTCCTTCCTTTCAAATCAAGGGGGTAATGTCGGCTTATATAAATTTTTTGGGGGGTAAAAGGTAAAAAAGTTCCCTGACCCCTGTGTTAGGAGGAATTTTAAAGCCCTGCAAAATATCTCGCTTCTATGGGACAGCAAGACAAAGAGGTTGAGGTCTCTGTAACTTTGTAAAGATCTCTATTGCATTTTCAGTTTGGGAAGCAAAGTACACATATGCACACAACGAACACAGAGCACTGGGTAGTTATCAAGAAAGATGCAAACAACACATTGTGTGCCTCAGACTTCTTAAAGAACTGTTGGATAGCTCAGTGGTTTAGGCATATGGCTGCGCAGCCAGAGGTTGGGAGTTCAATTCCCCACTGTGCCTCCTTGACAGGGTCTGGACTCAGTGATCCATAGGGTTCCTTCCAGCTCCGCAGTTCTAAGATTATTATTATTACTACTACTACTGTTGTTAAATACAGCAGCAACCAGTCTAGTTTGTGACTGTTTATGCAATTTTTTTTCATAAAATGGGCGGTTCTGCTCAACACTGGTAATTCTTTTCTTTTCTTTTCTTTTCTTGGAAAAAAAATATCATTTTCACTGCTATGAGAACTCTTATTAAGAGAGACAAAAACTTGTCATTTTGGTTAGTGAGAAAAATAATGTAATTTCTCATCTTTGCCTGTGAAGCTGAGACAAGCAAGAATGTCCATCTCTAGAGTGCAACTGGTCTCCTTGCAAATGAGTGAAACAGTTGTCTTGAATCAGTTTGCCTGGGCATTAGAGTCCCTTGTGTAAGGGATGGTATACATTTTCATTGTAGACATGGAATATTCATATTTGTATCCCTGGAGATACAAATGCGAATAGCGGCACCACAAATGCTTGGGAAAACTGGACCCTCCTCCCCCCAAAAAACCAGCAGGTCCACTTGTGTACTTATTTTAACTTCAGATATTGTCTTTTAATGATGAATGCTGCCTTGGGTCCTTTTTAAAGAGAATTGTGGGGTACAAATATTTTTAATAATATTAATTAATTAATATGTTCCAGCAGTTCCATAGGACTGTACCTTCTTGAAGGTGATGCAGAAAGACTCTTGCAAAAGAGACCTTTGGGTAGAGTGGGCAGCATATAAGTTAAATAAATAAAATAAAATAAATAAATAAATAAAAAGAGAATGAAGCTCCAAAATTAAATTGAAACGTGTTTAATTGGAGTGTTTCTATTTCCTCATTTCAAATGCCAAAAGACTGTCAACTATTTTAGTACATTCTGGTGATAGCAAAGAAGTGATGAAAGTGAAGGGACTCACTGGTAATTATCTGAATGAATGTCTTGTGTAGTCCCTGCAGTACATTGTGTGAGAGTCTCAACAGTTGGCACAGTCCAGCGGTTAGACGTTGTGGTTTTGAAGCTCAGTTTCAAACTCTCACTTGAGCTATCAAGCACACTGGGTGATCTTCATTATATTGTTATATTGCTTTGGCTCAGCCTAATCTCCCTCTCAGGATTGTTGAGGAGATCCAAAGGACTGGGCCTCAAGTACATCATCCTGAATTTTGTAGAGAAAGGATTGAGTGGGAATAAGACAAGCCAATGTAATCTAGCCACCTCCAACTGGACTAAACATGTATGCTGTATATTTTTGGCAGAAAATGTAGAAGTCTGTATCATTATTCTTGTCTTATTCTCTGCACCATCACTGTGCAAAGGGAGGAACGATGACTTGCTCAGAAACTCCCATTTACAATTTCTTATAAATCAAGAGAAACTGGTTTGACTTGTATTTCTTGGATGTGATAAATGCTCTCAGAGACACTGTGCTTATTAAAGGATCTAAAATGGTCTGCCTGATGTTAGCTAAAAGTGATATTGACTAGAAAACCGCAAAGGTACATTTGTAAGAAGTTTTGCATGCACCATTATTGCTTAGCATATGGCAGAAAAATGAGCTTATTTGTAGAACCTTCCCTTTTTTGGTGAAGGGAATTTAGAACTTGAAATATTCATAAGAATAACAAGTATCCTGTGCATAAAATTGAGCTGTTGCCTAATAAATAATTAATAAGATTTGAAATGTAGGAAAAGCAATGAAAAGAGTCAATACGAGACCTATAGGGGGATAGTATTTGCTGTGCAGTTTTTAAATGTCTTTCCTCAAAAGTTAGTTTATTTCACATAAACAAAGTGTGCTGCTTATATACTACTCCATAGTGCTTAAAGCACTCTCTGGGTGGTTTTTAATTTAATTGTGTGCGTGCGCGCACACAGAGAGGGAGCCATCTGGGTACTCAGTTTACCTACCTCAGAAGGAGGGAAGGTTGAGTCAACCTCAAGCCAGCTACCTGAGCCCAGGATCAGACTCAGGTCATGAGCAGAGCCTTGACTGCAGTACTGCAATTAAACCACTGTGTCACATAGCATTCATGATTTAAAATGCCTTTGGATTAATTCTGTAGCTTTCATTCCCAAATGAAACAAAGCCTGAGGTTGCAATCCTATACGTATCTATGTACTTGGAAGTAGGCCTCATTGATCACAGAGAGCTTTACTTCTGAACAGCCCTTTGTAGGTTCATCTTCTAACCTGAGGGAATGCTTTTGTGCACCAGATTTTGTTACCTTTCTCTCTCCCTTTCTTCCTTTGGTTAATTCCCCACTGTTCTGTAGATAGCATACTATTGACCAGTTGCTCTTTGCTGATACTGTAAAATGGCATGTAAATAGAGGTTATAAATATTGGCAATAGTCATGCAGAGTGACTTGTGTATCTTTTTAATAATATTGCTTCAACGCTATATTTCCCATGTGTGCCGTGTTTCACAAAAGTTATCAGTATTAGAGATACAACTTGCAGAATAACTAGTTTTTATATGGATTTGTCTTTTTGTATCCATGCCAAATTTAAACAGAAATGTTTATAAAGCTGGTAAAGATGGAATTATTCAAAGCTGCCTTTAATAGCTGGATAGCTTTAATAGCTTTAATCTCCTGAATGCTGTCAATTTTTCTTTAACTAATTATAGAGTTGTTTATATTTACAGTTCATTTACTGTCTGTTATATTGCCTATTATTTTTGAATGTATTTTTGTTATTGGGGTTTGAGGGTTGTAAGTATTAATCTTGTAAACTGCCCACTGGCTGCTGATCCATTTCCGGGCACAATTCAGAGTGCTGGTTCTAACCTATAAAGCCCTAAACAATTTGCACCCAAGCTATCTCAAGGACTGTGTCTTCTTTTATGAGCCTGCCCGGGTGTTAAGATAATCAGGAGAGGCCTTTCTCTCAGTCCCACCACCCTCACAGGTGTGTTTGGTGGGGGCACGGGAGAGGGCCTTCTCTGTGGCTGCTCCCAGACTTTGGAACTTTCCCTTCCACGGGAGGCCCGGCTGGCCCCATCTTTGCTGTCCTTCCACAACCAGACAAAGACCTTTCTCTTCAGGCAGTCTTTCTCTTAGCAGCCGGCAGCCTGAGTGGGGTTTTAAATGGATTGTTGTACCTTACTGCTTTGAATGTGTTTTGGTGCTGCTAATGTTTTTTTTTTAATGGTATTTGTTTGATCCTTTTGTATTTGTAGCATCACCATTGTTAGCATTAAAATACTGTCTTTGAATGAAGTAAGCTGCCTTGGGTCCTTTTAAAAGCGAAAGGCAGGGCAAAAGTATAATTAATTAATTGTGCTTGTGCTAATTGGGTGGTATACAAATGAAGTAAATAAGAAACATGGAATGTAATCATATGTAGTCATGGCAGCAAGAAATGTATACATGAAGTACTAGAATATATAAGAAGGTGGTGGAGGTGGAGTGAGTATACTGCATGAGCAGAAATCGGAATTTGGTAGTACTTTTATGGGACAACTAGATATATAATAGGAGTCTGGGTGGATTTGATTTAAATCAAATTTATTCAAACCACAATTAAAATTTTAAAATTTTGATTTTTTTTTTTGGCAATTTAAATTGTTTAAATCAATTTGATTTTTTAAAAAAACATTTTTCTTCTTTGTGGTCTCTGTGAATGCACACTATAGGGTTTAATCTGCGCTTGCGCAGAGGTTTCCGGAATATTCTAGAGCTTTATGACGCGTTCGCCAGGACCGCCCCCCTAGTACATGTGGTCTGCCCGTCCTGGCGATTGCCTCAGTTCTTTTTTGCTGCCACTGAGGTTTCATCTCTCGTCGAGCTCTCCGTTCGCCACTGCTTTCGATTTCTTCCTATAATAAAAATAACAGGGAAAATTGTAAGAGACTTTTCGAGCTATTTCTCCCTCTTTGGATCGCCCCCTTTCCCCTTCCCGCCCCCTGCCATTTATGGCCCCTGTACCACTGTTTAAACATTGCACCTCGTGCTCCAACAAGATCCCCCTCTCAGACGGACATGATCTTTGCCTATTTTGCCTCGGGGAGTCTCACCAGCCATCTTCGTGCCAGTTTTGCAAAAACTTTACTAAACAAGCTCTTAAGCTCAGACAACAACATCTTAGATCCTTTCTTTGGGAGCATTATCTACGCCCAACACAAACTATGGAGGCTTCCCAAACTTCTCAGCCCCACAAAGGATCCCCTGAGATGTCCACCGCGTCTCCGACAACGAAGCTACCAACTTCTAAATCCAAGTCTAAGTCCACTTCTAAATCTAAGTCTTCAATGTCGACTACCAAGTCGATACCGGTACCGAACCTTCCTTCGGTACCGGAACACTCAAAACCTAAGAAGACCAAGAAATCCTCTTCGGATTCCCAGTCCGCAAAAAGATCTACGGCACCCGACAAAACTACTCCGACAATTCCTTTACAGGACCAACCAACTGTCTGCCTTGACTCTCTGGATGATGATTTCATGTCACTACCTTCCGGTCAACCACCGTCTCCACTCCTTTCCCGGTCTCCATCTTGGGCTAACACCTCGGCTGAGGTGACAGTTATCTCCCAATCGGCACATTTGAGCCCCAAATTCATGGGTTGCTCAATCTCTGTTTGTGACTCAGAGTCGGTTTCTGTTTTACCCAACCCATCACCTCCACGTAAGCGATCCAGGAAGACTCACCACACACCAGAGACTTGCCGATCCGATGCCGATCTTGCACAACCGCAGACTTCTACGGGGTTGTTGGCATCCCATGATTCTTTGACTCGATATCGTCACCCGAAACGAGTCACGCTCTATGAACCACCAACTTATTATGAACCTCCCCCCAAGCACTATCGACATCGAGCGTATCGATATTGGCAACCCAATACTGAACTTTACATTGAACCTAAACGCTCACGATATAGATATTACTATCCATCTGACGTATCGGATTCACCACCTCCTCTTCGGTACTGGCCGCGGTCCCGTGACTACTACCAAACCTCATCCGAGGATGACACCGCGCCTTTACCGACAGTACCGAAACTGCATAGATCCTCTCGCAAGAGGAATCATTTTCCTGAGCCTTTCATAGCACAACAACCGATGGTACCAAAGAGATCTTGCTCATAGGTTAAGGCTCCAATTTCGTCTACTGAACCCACTACACTTTCACAGGTTCGTGCTTCTTCCTTACAAGTAACAACTACATATACCAGACCTCCATCTGCGCCTCTTGATACTGCTCAGCCTTGTCAAAAGGCTGTTCTAATTCTGACTCCTGATAATGAAAACAAGTTATGACCTCAGCTATAGAGAGATTTGATGTTAGCAGAGCATGAGCACCACTGGTGATACATCAGGTGCATCTGTGCCAGTACTACTGTAAGAAAACCCAAATAAAAAATAATGATATCACATTACCATAGGTACTTTGTGGTCATGTTTGGAGGGCAGGTAGGTCAGCATCACTGAGATTTACAGCCTTTCTTTGACAGTAGTGTCCCATGTGGGCCTGAACTCGTCATCCTACCAGTACAATCCTGTTGGACAATCAGCAAATTTGCACCTACACAAGGTGACTTCATGCTTCCAGTATCACCACTCACTGCTAAGGTGTGGAGATCTTCCCCTCAGGTGCCTTTTGGCAATGTGGCCGTTTTCCCATCAGCTACTAAGTAGAATTTAGGAACTTTTGTTTTGAGAGAGCAGTTGACTTAGAAGTGTAGATCCTTTTCTATTAATTCCACAAGGTAAAAATATTTTTAAAAGGTTTATTAGTTCTCGTCCAAAGAATCTAAGGAAGCACATTGTATTTTGAATAATGTAAGCAAGGATGGGAATTCATTACTATGGGATTCTTTAGGTTTCAGATATTAAACTCTGTCTGTAGTCTCAGCACTAACATGTACTTAGTGGGAAATGTGCTTTCCACAGGTGCACGAAACACAGGTTGCTTTCTAGAGTACCTGCTGAGCACAAATTATCTGTGTTTAGGGGCAGTTCAGCTACCTGATCACAAAACATTAAGGACTTTGGGTAAAAAAAATACAGGCATCAGGCAATGCTAGTGAAAAAAGGAGATGTGCACATGGTGCCAAAGACTTCTTTAAGAGGACTTGATGCTCTCGAGCCAGACATGTTTAAAGTCTGGTCAGTGCCTATTTGGAGCACACAAAAACTGCCATTGATCGATCTCTCTAAAAATGCTAAAGCTGAGTGCCAAAGCTTCTAATGATTTATACTACCAGACTGCTGCTCTACAGAGTTCCAGACTTGAGTCTTTTCCACCCCTACCCAAAACATGTTGTAACATTCCAAACCATAAGAATCACGATACTGTTTTTTACATATGTAAGTTATGTGTAATAAAACTAGAATATTCTGCAGGTTGGAAACTCCTCTGTAAAAAGCGTTTTTATATATCAAGTCTGAGAACAGAGAGCAGCAAGGGGATTAACAGCCTCTGAAATGCCTCAGAGTTCCGCAGATAAAATCTAAGCGCATGGCCATGGTAGACATGATGTGCCAAACATGCATCACTTCTGAGGTTGGGATCCATTTCTCCCTACTGTGTGGAGACTGAAAGCTTGTCTTCTTGTGCTGCTGGAGCAGATACTGGGTAGTAGTTTTGGCTGTTACTACTGCTCTGGTATAACTTTTGTTTATATATATGTAATGGAAAGAAAGTGATAGTGGTGTGTCTGATGGCAGCTTGCATTTTGTTCAAAGCTCTGCTTGAGTGGTAGGTCAGAATACCTGGCCCTGGTACCAGGATTGTGTAATTTCAAGGGTTCCCAACTTCGGTTTGATAGAAACTGCCGTGTTTCCCCGAAAATAAGACAGGGTCTTATATTAATTTTTGCTCCAAAAATGCAGTAGGGCTTATTTTCAGGGGATGTTTTATTTTTATTTTTTTTTCATGTACAACAATCTACATTTATTCAAATACAGTCATGTCATATTCTGGTTGCTGCACAATGCTGCACAATGGTGGAGGGCGGGGTTTCACTTCACTGGGGCTTATTTTTGGGGTAGGGCTTATATTACAAGCATCCTAAAATATCATACTAGGGCTTATTTTCAGGTTAGGTCTTATTTTCGGGGAAACAGGGTAGGTGAGCTGAACAGCTCTGCTTATTTCATACAGGATGTGCCATTGTAGCTTTCCTAGTGCAAAGCTCTGTTTGTGCAGTTACTGGAGACAGGATAGCTGTTCAAATCAGGGTATTCTTCTTATTGCTGCTGCTGTTGTTTCTCTCGCTTTTAAGGATAACAGTTAAGTAAATGTATTTTCAGAAGTGCACCTTTACATGTTGTCGTTTTTTAGTTCAGGATGTTTAAAAGTAATTTCTACTTTCTTCCTTTTTAAAAAAAACATTTTAGATATGGGAAAATTGTGTCTACGAAAGCTATTCTGGATAAAACAACAAACAAATGCAAAGGTACGTGCCTTGTTAATTCCTTTTTTAAATGTTGGCTTTATATTCACTTTTTAACTTTTTTTTTTAAAGGTACATAGGTTTTGCATTACATTAGAACATTCATCTCTAGTAGAGTTGGAATATACCCAGTGCTTAAGCTGAGTGCCAAAGCTTCTAATGACCTCTAGTCAAATATAACATGCATGGCACAGTTTGGCATTTAGCCTCTGCTTCGAAGGAGAAAAGGGCGTTTGCAAACGGTTTTTCCTTGCTGCCGAGATGAGAACTCTTTACAAAAGACCATTTGACTGCATGAAGTGTCTGAAAAGATTACATATTGTGTAAATTGGCTTTATTAATTAGGATGTTAAGCAGTTCCTAATTGCATGTTCCAATCCCTTAATTGTGTTTGTGTTCTGTTCCCTTTTTTTGAGTGTAACAGAAAGAGGGGAAAGGGTTTCATTTTCACTGACTTAATTATAGCTAGAAAAAAAATAATAAATTTCTTTCTGAAGCACTGGGTGCATTAATTTAGTTCGTTGACCTTCACCATTCAGTGTAATTATGATTAGATCATTTCCTAACAAAATGAGTAGTGGGCAGAACATAATAGCAAACACTGACATATCAGGTTTCAGCCCTTTTTCCTCAAACAGAGAGGAAGCTTTCTAAGCAAAGAAGAAACATCAGCCAATTTAACAATGTTGACATTTACTTTCGCTGTGAAAGGGGGGAAAAGTAGACCAACAAGTATAAAGAACGTTAAAATGCATCATCAGTTGAATCTGGACAATTTGTTCAGAGATTGGTATTGTCGAATCAGTTTTTACAGGTCATATAAAGAGTATTTTAATTGCAGAAGAGACTTTCATACCCTAAAACCTGGATTTCTCCACATTATTTTTATTCCTGAGTGTATCCATTGAGGGATGGGGGGTTCTGAAAATAAAAGGGAGGTGTTTAAACGAATTAAGCTGCAATCCTGGATCATCCAGGATCAGTTCAGAGTTCCACTCCACTGCACTCTGGATCCAGCCACCATGATTGGATATGATCACAGTTGACTATCCATAGGAAGTATGGATAAATAATAACTTCTCAGTAAATCTTTAAATTTGTTTGAAGATCCAAGTGTGTCAAATTTGTTTTATTGACTCCTCCCCAAACAGTCAAATATTCTCTTCAACTATTGTAACTTATATGATTCTTAAAAATATTGGATTCAGGTTTCTCCAGAAAATATGTATCTCTGGTAGTCAGCAATAAATACTCAGCCTTTCTTCTGCGGTCAGTAAAACGAGTACCAGCTCACTGAGGGGCAAAGTGTTCCTTGCATAATTATGTCCTAGTACTAGGCCAGCCAAAGAGGAAAAAATTAAAGAACAAGGAATCAAAAAGAGAGGAGGAAGTTTTAAAATAGCTTTGCTCTAGCCATCCAGATTTGCAGGAGGCATGGTTAGAGAGAGCTACTTTAAAGCTTCCTCCTGTCTGTCAGCCAACTCCTTGCTCTTTTTGCCCCCTTTGGTTAGCCACCTACGTTAGCACCAGGACAGCAAGACTTTAAAAGGAAGGGAGGGAGGGTGGAAGGGAAGCGGAAGTGGAAATGAAAGCAGAGCCAGGCACCAGCTGTGGAGAGAAGAGGGTTCAAATAGTTAACAAGCTGCAAACAAGACTGATTTCCTCTTCTTTTGTCTGTTGACTCCTGTGTGGCTGGCTGAAGTGAATTAACGCAGAGAAACTTGACTTCCTGGGTTTGACTTAACAGTGAATCCATTAACATTTTTCCCACTGTATAGTCACACCCTCAGTAACATGGTAGCTGAAATTCTTTTGCTTTGTTATGCAAAGGGATTAACCTTTGGAAGCAAATTGCCGTAAATTAAGAAATCTCTGTAAATACTACTTATTGAATACTGAGTTCCGTGACTCAGTATGCAACAGATAAGGACTGTGGGATTTCTTAGCTTACATCAATTTTCCTCTAAAAGTTACACCAGTTTGTGCATAATTGTGAAACAGCCAATACAGGAAAACTTATTTTCGAGTTAAGATATGTATTTTCTATTTTCTGGGGGGTTGTATCATAGATTTCACTAAATCAAAATGTGTCTGGAAGCTGAAGAGGAATGTGCCAGGTGTTTTCATATACATGATTGAATTAACCTTCCACAAATGCAAAAGTGGTCTTGGACCTAGTATGAGATTAGGTGCTCCACTATGAGCCAGTCAGACATTAACTACAATTTTTGTTAATACTGAGATTCTGGCACACATGAATGAGCCCACAGCATGGGGACATATGTTCCTTCTCAAGAGTTAGTTTGAAGGTAACATTCCTGGCTTAATAAATTCATGATTGATTAAGCATGAAAAAAGTGTCAGGCTCACACGTTCCTGTATACTTCTTCCCCTTATATCCTCATTTTGGCATTTAAATCTGGTAGCTATGATCCAGTGGTATACTTCCTGATGTTTAGAATCTGTGATTCCCCTCCTACCTTCTGCAGCTCCCCCTCCCCTTCAGAAATACACCACTGGAATTTGGCCATAGTCTTTAGCTATTGGTTCATGCCACATTCAGAAGAAGGAATTGTGGTTTAATATAGGTTTCATAATGGAGATCTGAAATAACCTTTTCAGATCTTGGTTAGTAAACCACAGTTCCCTTCCTATATCTACCGTATTTGCCGGCGTATAAGATGACTTTTTTGCCCTGAAAAACATGCCTCCAAGTGGGGGGGGGGTCGTCTTATACGCCGGGTGCAGTATACGTCCAGTATCGCGCGGTATCCAGCGCGGCCGTGGCAAGCATCAGCAGCGAGACAGGGGTGCCAGCCTTTTCGGCGTGACCGGCCCGTTCTGCTCGGCGGGAAGCAGCGGCGCTCCGGCCTGCCCCTTGTCTACGCAGAGCTCACACATGCGCACTAGTGCCGGTCACAGGGAGATGCAGGGGCGGGCCGGAGGCCGCTGCTTCCCGCCAAGCAGAACGGGCCGGTCACATAAGAGGGGGTAGTCTTATACAGCAAGTATATAATAAACTCTATATTTTGAGTGGAAATGTTGGGGGGTCGTCTTATACGCCCAGTCGTCTTATACGCCGGCAAATACGGTATATATCATAAAACAGTGATTTGAACACGCCAGACCTAAAGGCGGGAAGGCAGAAAAGCGGGGAGAACAAACATCCAAGATTCCTTCCAGCTCATTAATCCAGGAATATTGCATCTGAAATTGCCCTAAAATAGAGCTAGTGTCTTATTTATCTGCCCTTACCCCTCCATATAAAGAAAAGTTAAGATAGGATTCATTTAAGACTCAAAAATAAAATACATTATTACATTTACGAGTATACATTTAAAGTCTGCAAAACAAATTTAAGCACCATAAACTTGCTTAAGAAAAAAAGCTAAGACGTGGAGGAGCCTGCTTCAAGTGATCCCAGTCCACAAAATTTGCTGAATGTAAGTCATGGTTTTTGTCTTCTGAAATTTCCCATGGTGTAGTTGTGAGGGTAAAATAGAAGCATGCATATATTTATAATGTGCTACAACCTCAAGCCTTCCGATAGACTGGAAAGTGATCAAGTGAGAGGTGAAAATTTTTACCTTTCTCACACAACAACTAAACCATGTTTTAAATTTCAGGTTACGGTTTCGTAGACTTTGACAGTCCAGCAGCAGCTCAGAAAGCAGTATCCGCCCTGAAGGCCACTGGAGTCCAAGCACAGATGGCAAAGGTGAGATTGGTGCACTTTGACCATTGAAAGAGGAACACCAGATAGCGTGTAAGCATTAACTGTGGAGAACATGAGAACGAGAATGTTCTCTATTAAGTCAAGCAACCATCTGTCCAGCAACCTTTTTTCAGCAAGCAGTTAGCACTCAGGTGTCCGCATGAGTTGGGTAAAATTGTATATGGTGAGGACAGAGTAGCAGCAAGGAGATTGTCTCTTGTAATGCATGAGCACATATTCATCCAATGAAGTCGAACGGTGGAATATAGAAAGAAAATACTTCTTCATGGTTAAACTATTGCATTCAGGGCAAGGTGTGGGGATGGACAACTTTAAAATGGGATTAGAAAGTCGTTGCCTCCTGTCGTAGGACTAAATCTTACCCCAGGGTCACAAGCAGGAGCTTATATCCCACTGGGTTGGAGCCCTTGCTGCAGAGTCAGGGTCCAGGAGTTTGAATCCTTACTGTGCCTCCTAGCACTCTGAGAACAAATTGATGGGCAGAATGCAAAGTCCCAGAGTGCCACCAGAAGGAGAGACTAGTAAAGCACTTCTGATTATTTCACACCTAGAAAACTCTGGGAGTGTTGCCATAATTCCAGATTGGCCTGACAACACAGAAACAGTTATCAGAGGCAATATGCTGTTGTTTGAGAAGATGAGCAAGGGAACATGGTTTGTGTTCTTTTGTGCTCAAACCTCACTCGGGCTTCCCACAGACACCTTTGTTGACCAAGGCATAAAAAGAGTGCTGGATTGGGTGGGCTTTCGGTCTGGTTCAGCAGAGCTCCCCTTAGATTCATTTGAAGCCCAGAAGCAGGATATGACGGCAACAGTCATCTCTTGTTCATACCTTAGCCATCTCTATATCTAAACACAGAGGTTCTGTTTATGTGGCTTGGCAAATAAAGTTTAACAGGTGTGTCCACACATGAGAGTGTTTATCCCCACTGAAGGGCATCTAAGTCAGAGCAAACATCACAGCACCTTGCAACTCTAGATTTCTTTAGTCACAAACACAGAGTTATATTTATTGCCTAGTCTCTCTCAGCTGGTGAAGACCTCTAAATCAGTGGAATTCTGGTAAGCAACACTTAAGTAAATCCTATGGATTCAGTGGATTTACTTCACTTGACACTAACAGTTTTAGCCTATCACTTTTAGTTTGGGAAGTCCTTTTTAGTCAACTTTATCTTAAACTCAGCAAATAGATGAGTGGCAAATTCTCCTAAATGAAACCTGCACTGATTTATATTTTTGGAGTATAGCACCCAGTTTTCTGGGAGTTGTGTTCCAAAAGCCTAATTCTGGGCACCTGAAATAATTGGGCCTTCAATCATCATAGACTGTGGCCTAGCATGTGGTACAATGAGAAGAAATTGGCTTGCTTTGGACCTGAGTGTGAGATGCCAGTGTCCTGTCTTATTCACAAAAAGTGGATTAGGAGGGTGTGGCAGAGGGAAGATTGTATGATCTAGAATTGGCTTCTTCAGTCACTACAGGAAATAAAATCTGTGTCAGCCGAGGAAGTGTTGCCAGCTGAATGCATGTAAATTAGGAAAAGAATTAAAGAGTCGATAATAGGAACTTTGTTCCACAGAAATTGCATGTCAGTTTTTAGAAAATGCAGAAAAATTTCTGGGTTTTTCTTCTTTCTTTCTTTCTTTCTTTCTTTTTTGGTTTTGGTTTTGTGTTTTTTTTGTAAAGGAAAGCAGACAAAGGGAAGGCATGGCATGCAGTACAGAAAAAACAAGGGTGAAGATGGGAGAAATAAATACGCAAAAGGTACCAGTTCTGAGGAGCTCTAATAAAAGTCGGCATTTGCTAATAATACCTAATCTGGAGTCTCTTGTATATGGAGGCAGGGAGTATTTAATCCTTTGCTCTGTTGTGCTCCAGCCCAAATGCAAGTCCTGCACCTGCAGTTTACAGGGTTTTTTAAATGCTTCAATTGGAAGGTTTTTTTCCTCTTTGGTAATTAAGCGGGGCTAAACAGGATTGGGAACAGACAGGGGGAATAGCTAAAGCCCCTCTTTCCCCATACTAGGTACCAAGTCAATATCAAATTATCCATGCTTGCTTTTGAGTAGAAAGATGCTACACATTTGAGGCATGCAACTATCAGATTCCTTCAGTGTTGTCCTTTACTTGCGTCTGACACTTGTCTGGTCAGCAAGTGATAGTAAGAAAAGAATATTTGGAGAAAGCGAAGAATGAGGGCTTTTGCAAACCTGGAATAACACATTACCTGAACTGTACGTCTTCTTGGAGCAATTTATGTTGAATCCCCGTTGACATGTCGGCCCTATCTTTTGTATGTATTCTTCTGACATTCATTAAAACGTCTCCTTCCAGGTTTCAAAAAACATAATGGTGCTTTAAATGTTTAAGTGATTAAAGATGAAAGCGCTTCAGAATGACTGAACATTAGACCTAGTCTTCCTTTACTGTCAGCTGTGTGTCTCTTCAGTGTTGTGTAAGCAGGGAGGCATTTTCAGCTGATACTTTTCCCCAGATTCTCAACTAGCAACCTGAAATGTCTTTGGATAAGTTCCAGGAAAACAAAATGAAAACCATACGTTTATTGCTTAACCACACTTTTTATCACATGCGTATGCATTTGCTTTTGCTAGAGTCAAGCCAGCTCTCTTTGCATGTGACACTATGCCAAAAGGAAGGAATATTACACATTTGTTTTCAATTATGATAAACTTCTACTACTTCTGGATCTGAATTTGATTGCAAATATATTAAGAGAAACAGGATTGTTTTGTACGTTTTCTAAAATCCACAGGTGTGCTGTCAGATTAAGAAATAAGGCTCATTCTGGACTAAGGTTGAGAATACATGATGGTGTAAATCTGAAAAGTATTCATTGCTCTGAATGGCCAAGCCATGATGGCCACCCTCTCAAATAATCATGCATGCTCCTTAGTTAGGCTAAAACGATGACAAAAATTCAAGTGTGTTGATCATATATGTGCAGTGTCAAAGTATAAAGGAGTCTTTCAGTGTGAGCTCAAAGTAAAGTTTTGAAAATGTGCTTCAATGAGATGAAGTATGAATAATGTTTTTAAACAGTAGCTGTATAATTTAAGTCATCTAATGAACTTAGTATGTTGTCTGATCAGAATTCCTGTATTAGTGAAGGTTAACTGGATAGCTCAGTAAATTAGGTATCTGGCTGCAGAGCCAGTGGTTGGGAGTCTGATTCCCCACTTTGCCTCCTGTGAGTAGAGCCAGCCTGTGTGGCCTTGGGCAAGCTGCACAGTCCCAGGGTGCCCCCAGAAGAAGGGAATGTAAATCACTTCTGAGTGCTCTCAACCAAAAAAAAAAAAAAAAACCTGAAAAGGGGTCACCATGTCAGAATTGACTTGATGATGATGTCAGAATTGACTTGATGATGGTGATAGAATGGAAAATACATGTATTGATGTGAAGAGAGCTAGCTGATTAAGATTGTTACTCTGGTTCACGCATGCAGCGAAAGAGTTTCTGGGTAATTTAATGTAATAGTATGGCCTAAATTGCTAAACTCTTTCTAAATCCCTATGTGAATATGACAGTGTTTTTGAGTTCTTATGATGCTTAGCAAGCTTTGTATCAGTAGCTTTGTCCCTTTCTGACCAACCATGCAGGAGGACTCCCCTCTGCAGCGAGTTCCCATATCAGTACTATCCAAATTTTCAATAGCAATGAACCTGTTGTGATGAGAGGATGCATTTTGAAGTTTCATCCCAGTTAGACTGGGGTCTTTCATGTTGTGAAAACTCCGTAAGAAATGAAATTAATGTAAGAATCCAATCCGAGAAAATAGAATCTAGTTTTAGTAGTATTTTTTGTAGATCACTACTGGTGAAGCTCAAGTATCTTGCCTTTGGAGACAAGATGCTCACTTTCTGAACATGATGGCTAGGTTGAGGAAAGTAAACTGTTACATAAGTTATAATGACAGATGAAATTATAGACTTTGGTTTCAATTATTTCCAAAATAACCTTTGGAAATAGAATTTACTAGTAATGAACATAAAAGAACACTGTCTTCAGCTTCCTTGTTTGCAACTGTAATGCACAACTGATTCCTAATTTGTTCCCACAAATTATGCTAACATCTAAAATGGCATATTCTAAATATGCTGCTTGCATATTACATGACATTACTCAGGGCTGTTACTCGCATTACACACTAACAAGCTGATGGTAGTCACAAGGAATCTTTGTGTGCATAAATGATCTGTGCATTTCCAGGCACTGCTTTGGTAAATGCTTTTTGAAAATCTCATATGTGAACCCTTGAAAGGGCTAATATGAAAAGAGGCATTCAGTTTTAACATTCTGCTTGTTGGTTGGTTGGTTTACCTTTCTCCTGATAAAGGGACCCAAGGTGACTACTTATCTGCATCAAAAAAACACCTGTTGTTTTTAGCTCATATATTTGATTAAACCATATTTTTTGTATTGGCAAAGAGTACAGCCTTTTTTGTTTTGTTTTGGTTGGTTGGTGAAAGATACTTGGTCTGTTTAGGCAAGCAGTTAGGAAACATTTTGATGCTTTCAAGTTATGACTATTTAAGGTGCTTGCTGTGATGCAGGGAAGATGCTGTTTTAAGACAATAGGAAATGCATGTCTTTGGCCAGTGATACCTGGATGCAGTGTGTTATCCTGGATAGCTCAAGTGATTTAGGTATCTGGTAGTGGAGCCAGAGGTTGGGAGTCTGATTCCCCCACTGGGCCTCCCTGACAGGGGCAGAACTCAATGATCCATAGGGTCCTTCCGGCTCTGCAGTTCTAAGATTTTATTATTATTATATCCTGTTCTTAGAAATGCCTATGCATACTTTTTAAAATCATTTTGTGCAGAATACAGATATGATGCTGTTTGACATGTAGAACCTTGAGATCTTTACCTGCTTTTTTTCACATATTCCATTCCTCTCTTTTTGTTGCTTTCTGATTGTCTAAGTTTTGGGGGAAAACTTACATGATATAATATGTATTGGTGTGCAGATTTGTAGTTTTGTACTCTTTAACTCCAAAATTCCCTAGGCAACTATACTGCTTTGGGAATTCTGCGATTTGTAGTCCAGAAACACAAATCTGCACACCACTAATCACATGTCAACATTTGTGGTGTTAATCTCTAGCCTCATTTCTAGTTTCTATAGTCTTGACTTTGCCTCCATATTTGTTTGCATCTAATATTTGCTACATTTACATCCGAGCCTTTCTACAAGAAGCTCAGGACAGCATGCATGGCCCTTTGCCCTGTCTTCATCTTCACAGCAACCGTGTGAGGATGGATTAGGCAGAAAGGAAGTGAGTGCCATGGTGGATTCAGGTTTTGAATCCACATTTCCCAAGTCATGGTCCAGTCCTCTCACCACTACACAACAGAGGCTCAGCATCGTACTACATAAATTCACATGCCCTGCCGCTCTAGAGAGTAGATGTGGCTCCTCCACTGTTGGGCTTATTTCATCCTCTGAAGGTAGTGGACTAAATAGATCTATACAGTTAATTGTACATGCCTATAAAACAATCAACCAAAATAAATAGTTTTTATTTACAATGCTTTCACAAACCAGTGTATTTTTGTTTCACACAGAAGCCTGTTGCCACCCCCTCAATAATCTGGAACCAGATTTGTTGCTTCTAACAAGTCTCACAACGTCATTTTCTTAAACAGTGTCTTTATACAAAAGGTTGTCTTCCTGACCGCATGGCACTGAGGAATGTCTCCATTCTCATGAATTGAAAAGCAACTCTTGTTTCACATTTTATCAACTGTGTTCTTGTACCGTGGCCTGGCATGAAATAAAAGGCGTCTTTCAGCCACGCTTCTTGTCTTGTTTGAATGTCACTATAATATAACCAGGAAGCAAAGATAGTCTTTTCTGTACATATATAGATCTAAGAGTCGTATGAATGATTCATCAGTTTCGTTTTTAAATGAAGCTTTCTAGTGGCAGCACTGAAAATTCCATGGCGGAATTGAATTGGGGGATTTTGTGCTAAGCACCATGAGGTTAAAATTTCTCTGTAGTCTTATAGTCAATGCGGCAGGAAGAGCTGGATCATAATTGCACCAGAATATCCAAACCCCCAGTATTAGTGAGTGGTTGTTTTTGTGCAACACCACACACACACACACGAATGCTCATATCACTGTGGCAGGGGTAGTTGGGGTCACATCATAAACTCAAAAGGAAATAACTATATTTTTCTAGAAGCAATAATTTAAAGAAGCTTGTGGCACTTCAACACTCATATAGTAGGGTTTTTTTTGGGGGGGTGTTGTTTGAAAGAACATGAATTGTGAATTGTGGTGTGTGAGTGTTTTGGTCCCCAGTGAGAATTTCACTGTTTTAAAGAATATAAAAAGACTAGGTCCAGACAGAATTTGTGAATGCAAAATCAAGCCTCTTCCACACAAGGAGCCCCTCTGCCAGAAAGTACAAAGTGGAATAAAAGTAAAATAAAGTCAGATTAAGTAAAGTAAAAATGTACACATTTTGTGTTTGGATATTCCCCCTCTCCAGTTAGTGTACCCTTCAAGCCTGTGTCACCTGAAAGCAGTCACTGTCACTTAGTTCTATTTGGTTTGTTTATTTCATTTGCTTTCTGAGTTTGGGGTGTATTGTCTATTTATTGTGTTGGGGAATGGTGGGTGGGAGTTAGGGTATATATTATAATGACTGCCCAGAATAGTGGTAACACTAAGTCGGGCAGTGTGTAAGTGTCAGAAATTAATGAGTGAGTGAGTGAGTGAATGAATGTTTCCAGATCCTGATTAACTCCATGATATCTGCAAAGAAAGACATTTCAGAATGTTGCCAACCTACCAATAACCAGACTGCATCACCTTTGCTTTGCTGTGTCATATCATAAGAACAACTGTATGTCATCAAATCAGTTCTGACTTTTCAGGGGTTTTTAGTGTCATGGTGCTTAAAAGTAGTGCTTAAAAGTAGTTCACCATTCTCTTCTTCTGGGGGCTGCCCTAGGATTCTGCAGCTTGCCCAAGGCCACACAGGCTGGCCAGAGATGCATAGTGGGCAACTGAACTCCCAACCTCTGGCTCCACAGCCAGACATCTAACTTACTGAGCTATCCAGCCAGCATGCCGGATCATAATTCTTGCGAAAATGGTGTGGGACATTTTTGTCCATTGTCTAGGACAGAAAAGTGCCCCAGAGGCAAACATTATAGATTAACATAGGTTTCTCTCTCTCTCTCTCTCTCTCTCTCTCTCTCTCTCTCTCTCTCTCTCTCTCTCTCTCTCTGTGTGTGGTCTCAGATCTTTTCCGTTTATATGAAAAACTGTACGCATCAGGTGGCTGATATTGTATACTGTTGTGCAAGTGACAGTCTTGTACATCGTGTAACATTGTTACTCTATTTCTGTTTATATTCTGTAAAAGAAAAGTCCATATGGGGAATTAAGATGTCTCACAGCACGGCATGAGGTTTAAAGGCATGAGCTTATTCAGACTGTAATTCTTCATCAGATGTGCAGAGTGTTTCAGTACAGAATCAGTTTTTGTTCTGCTGGCCTTTTCCTTTTTAACCAGACAGATTGCAAAGAAGTCTCGCATTGTGTGGACGATTTGAATTTCATAATACTGTCACACTTGACCTCTATTTCAGTACAGACATGTTGAAGTTACCCATTAAATAAATCTTAGATTAAGCCTCATTGAATTCAGTAGGGCTTACTTCTGAGTAGCAATGCTTGTGCTATAGAAATGAAATCTAAGGACAGTTGTAAAAATAAAAAGGCAATAAAACACTATCAGCAGAGACTGTTATCTTATGGAATTAGGTGTAACAGCCAAACTCTCTGTGCAGAGCAGGAGAAGGATTCAAAAACCTCTGTCTAGGACAAATAATGTAGGAATGGAATCAAAAATTATCTGAGTCTTGCCTCTCTGCAGCTTGCATCCTAAAGTTGAGGAAGGAAACAGAGGTTAAGGAACTATATGGAACCTGTCCTCAGAGTGTAATTTTCACACACCAGAGTATCTTTTGAGAGGTCTTTGCCCTTTGCCCAGGCAACGAGGTGTCATTTTATAAGAGGTGGGCTTCCTTGAAGCCCCCTCCCCATTTATCATGGTCATATCTCTCTCCTTTTTCTCTCTCTGATCTTCACTTAAGAAGAATCAAAAGTTTACATTTCTAGAGGAGAAAGGAAATAGGTCACCACCTTAACAAGTAGGCAGGGTCTTCTTCCGTTGTTACAGTAGCAATAATTACAGAAGTAAAGTGCATGGGTTGATTTCAGGTTTCCTTACCAAATATTGTGGGGTTAAAATTATGCTATCAGAGTGCAGCCAAGTTCATCCGTCTATAGGCCATGTGCAAAAATGTTGTTTCAGGCCCTTGGCATGCACTGTTCTGCAGACAGGTCAAGAGAGACGGTGTTTTAATCTTCCTGGGGTGGAGGACGGAACACACCATCCTGTTTTCTGAAATCAGCATTTATTTCTCTGGCTTTGTTTTTTAACTTGCCGTGGTAGCTCCCACTGTCACAGCAAGTCAATTCATTTAGATAAACGAGGATGTCATGAATTTCCTGCAGCTACTTTCTTCTTCTTCCCACTTTCTTAAAGAAGGAGGAAGAAATGCATATACTGGCTCCCTTAGGTAAGGATATCCTTTCAGTAGTGACAGCACAGATGCATACTGAGGGTGTAGCCAGTTAAGCAAATCTGTACTAATCCTTGTTAATCTTTTTTTAATTATCTAGGGGTCATGGCTGTCTGGCTGTCTTTATTTATACATGCATTTGTTGCTTTTTCTTAGTAACAAAAAAAGTATTTAAAGCAATTTGAATAAGGTGTAAAAACAGCAAAACCAATTAAAATCAACAGTTTTAAAATTCTATGGCAGGGTGTAGCATAACAGCAACCCCATTAATCCAAACTGTATTTCATAAATCATATGTAGACAAGGAAGGCCTTAAAAACTGGTCTTTATTTACCAGGAGTATTGTCATATTCCTGCCCCCAGAAGGTAGGAGTCGTCATTGCAAATAATTTAGCTGCTACAAATATGAGAACATAAACTTGTACTGTGTTCACAGACTTAAACAACAGAAATATATTTGTGGTGATTTATTCACCTGAATATGATATATGAATTCTGTTAAACATATGGAGTTTCCAGCCCCAGTGCCCTTTGGCTTTTCATAGACATTGTACAAGTAATATAGGACACTAGTTTGTTTATTTTATATATTTATTTATTAAATTTATACTCTACCTTTCCACTAAAAATAAGGTGGCTTACAAACTTTTTAGAAGACATAAAAATAGATAAAACCAACATTTAGCTAAAACTTTAATATAATCATATATACCTGCTCCTCCATGAAACAGTAAAAATCCAGCAAAGTACCTTAAAACCCATTAAGTTTACAAAGGATGCAGATTAAAAACAACACAACAGGACAACTTAAATATCAGAAGTCAGTCTGAAATTATTATTTTTTTACTCACTTTTTTTTTGCTCACTCAGTCATAATGGAAACCAATCTAAATGTAGAGGGCCTACATTCAGTAGCCACACAGAAAAAGAGGTGTGTGTGTTTGTCAGACTTCTGAAACCATTGGTATTTCTAAGATCTTGAAGTCTGGACAGGCTCATAACAAAACAGGCGATCCATCAGATAGGCAGGTCCCAAGCTATTCAGGGCTTTAAAGGTGAAAATCAACACATTGAACCGAGCCTGGTAAGCAATTGGCAACAAGCTCTTTCAGTATCAAGGTAATATGGTCACAATGTCAGGTCTAATGCCTGAACATCTCCCTAAGAGCCCAACAGAATTTTATAGACCTCTAGGGAAAAATCAGAAACCTGTGTTTGTCAAAACTGGCATTTATCCCAGTTAAGGGTTCCTTCCAGAGTGAAATCAGACAACCATTTCCAATCATATCAAAATTCATCTGGGTATCAAGGTAGACGTCTCTTCATTGTTGCAATGATTTTAGGCAACATCAACTTATCTAGTTCTACAAGCTTTATCTACTTTGCTTCTATGTTCCATAAAAACAAAAATACTTCATTGTTGTAAAAATACAACAGTCTTACAACTGTGTAAAAACTGTAGGCACAAGTGCTTTAAAAATATGTGAAAATTAAACTTAATTTGCAGGCAAGTGCTTAAGTCAGAATTCAGTCCAAAATAAAGGAGCATAAAAAGTACAATAAAATGCAAAAAATAAAGTTTTACTTACATTCAAAAAATACAAGAACTTATAACCTGAAATGGCACAATCAAAAGCATAGAATACATCTCTGAAGTTCTTAAAAGTAAGAATAAGTAAAATAAAATTAATTTCTTATCCATTAAGCATATTATAACAGATAAAAAATATTCTAATTGCTTACTGAATCAGGACAGTTTGAATCTATGGAGGAAAATCCATGTTGTCCTTGTCTGCCAACACTGTTTCTGCTACAGTTACATGACTGTTCTTGATATCTAGTGTGTGTGGCTTGCATTGTGTTGTGTTGGTATGTGTATTTCCTGGTTTCCTATATTTGTATCTTTTCCAGATGTAAACCTTTCCCTTCAAACTGTAAACATTCTCTTTTCCAGGACCTGCAAATAATAAGGGTCAGATGCACCAGCAGAAATTTTATAATAGGAATTTCTGTTGCTTTTGCACCTCCTGTTACATAAAATGACCAGAATCTGGCAAGCTGCCATTATAATGATAAGTGCAGGTATTTTGACTAAGAAGGTTAAAACCCAGCACTCTGTACTGCATGTAATTTCAATGATAGCAACTCACAGAAAAGAGCAAAGCGCTGGGATTAACATAATAAGGATAGCAGGTTAAGGGTTCTGCAAATGCCATCTCTGATCGTACTACACATGCAACGTTTTACCAGTTATTTCCATACATTTTCAATTCTTTTCCATGGCTCAGCTGTCAGCCATGAAATAAATCCCTTTGCAAGGCAGTATTATCATACTGCGCCTTGGCCCCAGGCCTGGCTGGAAAGCCAGCTAATAGTTTTGCAGTAACTTTAAGTAAACTATTGCTCAAACCTAATTTTTAAAATACAATGTACATTTCCAGGACTGCGTTTTTACCGATACAAAGTACTGAAATTCACTTACAGAAAAGACAAGGGTGCTTCTAATTATAGAAATTGTGATTTCAGGGCTCAGCTATGGTATTCCAAACCATTTTGAAATAAAATCGTTTCAGATTCGTGCCTTGTGCCGTTTTTTAAGAACAGGCAGGCTGTGCATAAAGCTGAGAACCATATCATTAAACAATTAACCTGACTCTTAGTATTACCAACAGTGGTTCATTGTAACCAAAATTATGTTTAAATATTATCTTTGTGATCGGTGAATTAAAAATAATAGATGTGCTGAGGAGAGAAAAACATATAATTAGTTAGCTAGTTAATCTAGGGTTTGGGGGTCTCTCTCTCTCCCTCTCAGAATAAAAAGCATTACGTTTTGACTATAAACTAGTGCCTCATTCCATCTGTTTAATTGTGCTGAATTGGTCAAAGCAAAAAAACATGGTTAAATCTGCGGAGTTATGTTTCTAAAGTAGGTGCATCTCCCTTGGTGGTGTCTACAACTGTTTCTATAGGAAGCCATGCGCATATCCTTTTGCCAAAGGATCCTCCATACTGATAGCAACCCCCAGTCAGTCACATGTTTCTCAATGGCTGGCTTTTAGCTGTGACCCTGTACAGAGCAAGAGAAAACAGATGTCTTATCCTGCTGCCAAATTGTTGGTTCCCCCTCCTGGCTTGCGTGTTAGGAACAGAGAGTTTCTGTTAATTAGTTTCAGATGATGAGTAGAGATTTTACACATGTAGGACCTCCAGTTGCTTTTTTCCCCCCTGTTCAAGTGGATGCTCATAGCTGCCGGTTCCCATTCTTAATAAACACTGAACAGAGCTTTATGCATGCATATTAGGTACTGGATTCCTCAGTTGCCGAAGGAAAAATGGCATCTGTACATACAGAAGAGAACTAGATTGTTTTGTTACACTTGAGGAAAAACAAATTGAATTCAGCAGATAATGAAGGCTCTTTGTTACCTTTTCATTTTTTAACAGTGAAAAGCCCACAACAGTAGCAAATGTCTTGTGTTACTAAACGCTTAAAAGTGCAACAGCAGCTGCAGCTTTTTTTTCCTAAACAGGACCTGCTACAGATAGCTGAAGTGAAACCTGTAAAATCTGAATAATTTTGCAGCATGCATTTAGCTTGATTATCATTCTTTCAGGAGAAACACACATATCTCATTCTGGGTTCAGTTATACCTTTATTGGATTGCTAAGAAGTTACAAAGGAAGCAGGCTTTTGAGTTGTTGAGAACTGTGCACCAGGTATAAATGGTGGAAGGTTTAGGGGTATACAGGAAGAGGCAGAGGACTTTAAAACTTGGGCCAGATGAGGTGCCCCTTGCAATTCATGTATCTTTCCTAACTAGTTCAGAGCTCAGTCTTAGGAGAGCTTTGTGTCAGACCCTCAGTTACAGGTATACCGTTCTGATGTCATACGCAGAATTATGAAGCTCATCATTGTATAGGGTTGGATGCACAGCATTTGGTGGGGCTGTGGGAGCCAAATTCCCTTCCCCTCTTCCTTCACCTATTCCCCTTTCTCCCAGATAATTCACTGGGAGTTGCAGGACCTAGGAGTGGGATGGTCTGTGGTATCTCAAGGAGCAATTTATTAGATCTTTGAGCTCCTGAAGATAAGAGGGAGGTGGTTGGTTGAGGAAAAAGAACGAGGAGCCTTGAGATCTATGAAAATACTTGAATAAAAATATCCTATTGCAAATTGCCAGATTCTCCTTCTGTCCATGGCTGCCCCACTTGTTTCGGAGACTGCCAGGGATGGCTTTTTATGGGAAACTGACAGTGATAAAAGCATAAAAGAAATGCTTTCTGTTTGTATACTGGAATCTTTGACTCAGATATAAGATTTAACCAGTTCTGAGGTGCTGGGTGCTTGCTCAAAGCCACTACTAGGTAAAAATTATGAGCAAGACCACTCGCCTGACAACATCCTGCCTTAGACTTTCATGTGAATCAGCTTAACGGACTGACTGGTTATGATTGGGAGAGTTTGCTTTTTGCACAGAAGGGAGGACTTGGCCACATAAATCAAAATAAGCAGCACGCCCTTCCATCTTTGATTTCTGCTGGCACTGTGCAGCAAATGCTTTCCCTTTTATTAAGTTGTTTCCCTTTGAATTTAACTGTAGAGATAATAGTGTCAGAAATGACAACTCCTTCTAAGTCATCAGAAGAAGAAAGAGCTTCATGTTGTGATGCTATTAGCACTGAATAGATATAATCATACACTTTGACCACAGCCATTTCTCTAAGGGAGTTGCATTGATCTCCCAGTGAAGTTTGAGAGACTGCTGTTCGATTACTTCAGAATTAAAGTTTTATTGGTTGCAGCCTAGACTGTAGCTGGAACCACTTGATTCTGAAGGGTTTGGTACTAAAATCCCATGGATGCTGTTTTATTTTCATAATGACTGCCCTTCTTTCTGAAAACTAATGGAAAAAATTGATTCCTTTCCAGCAACAAGAACAGGATCCAACTAACTTATATATTTCCAATTTGCCACTTTCAATGGATGAGCAAGAGCTTGAGAATATGCTGAAACCCTTTGGACAAGTCATCTCGACAAGAATACTTCGTGATTCTAATGGCACAAGTCGTGGAGTTGGTTTTGCAAGGTATGAAAACATAACAATTGCAGTTAAATTGAAGAAAAGATGTTTCACGATGGAAAGTATGCTCAATCTTGGTATGCAAAGGGAACAGAAAACAAAGATAATATACTTGGTCATTTTGACCAGAATATGCTTGGTTTAGTTCATGTCAACATTTAGTGTTATTTTATTAAACAGATAAACTTGTATCACCTGTAGAAGACATTGTCCCATCAGCATAAATTTTAATAGAGAAATTCTTCAACTTAAGAACACAACATAAGGATCTGCTGTCACACAGCAGTCACGTGCCTCACTCTGCAGTATCCAATGCCTATGTTGACTTCTTAACATGTGGCAGTTCTCCAGTGAAATTTACACCAGTGAAAATACACTGTTGTAGATATGCAATTATAGAGGATGAGATGTTTCCATTAAATGATTAGAGAGGGGCTCTCTTGCCAGCCTTTAGTATATTAGAGTGCAGTTCACATTTTATTGCTGCTTTCAGTTGAAAGATAGGGCATTGCTTAGACATGGTCTATTATTTGGCAGTAATCAACTGCCATCAAACCATGTCATCAGTCTACTGACATCCACACCCTAATCTTGTGACTTTATTTTGTGTGCACTGTTCAAAGTCAAGTATTATAGTTGTTGAAGAGTTGTACAAATTGAAACTCAGGAATAATTCTGAAGTTTTGCTAGACGTGTATAAATATAGTACCATATTAATTCAGTAATATTGAGCTGAATTAGTAATCTTCTACACTGTAATCCAGATAATAAGAATAGGGAATGATAGTTGTGTGTTATTAACAATGAATTTCCTTTCTATTGGGTTGTAGGTCATGATGAGACTGTTTTGCGTTTGGATGTTCACTTAAATTATTTAATTTTTCATAGCATTTGCATCTTGACCATTTAGTGGAAGCCACTTGTTAAACGAAATAAAAATGTAGATGTTAAGTGAAAAGAATGTGGGATCTGATCCTAAAGTATCTTTTGCCAAAGCAGTGGTGAAGACAACTTGTTTCCTCTCATGCACATGCAAGTTGTGTACAAGCTTGTCGAAGGGCCAAGTTTTGATCCCCTGCATTGTAGAACGGGGACGGGGTGAGAAGTAGACAAATAAGAGCATGATGCTTTCTCACACAGAGGTACTAAAAAGAGAGGATGAATTTAAGAATAGAAGCTGCTTTACACAGAGTGAAACTGTTGGTCAGCCTAGCTCAGGATTATTACACCAGGATGGGCAGCCTCCAGAGGCCTGGGTATTGTCTTGGAACTTGAGAGACCTACATTCATTCCTGTGATCCCAACCCCCCCAGATTTTCTTCTTGGGGTGAAAGGGGGGGGGATACTGACAAAGTCTCCTGGTGCCCTCTAGTGGCCAAAATGTTTTTTAAAATTTTTGGGTGGATGGTGTGCCAAGGAGCCTCAGAATGTGCCAGAATTGCCAAAAACATCCTGCTGCAGGCCCTGGGGATTGGGGAAACATAGTGGTCTACACTAACAGACAAAAATCTTAGTTTGACACCATGTGAACAACAAAGCTTGAAAGTTAGTTTTTTGGACTAGCGCTCCCAAAATTTTCTAACTGGCATGGCCCATGACCATATCGGCTGGGGAATTCTCATGGTTATAGCACAGAAGAGTAATGTTTCCAGGCTCTGGTGAAGGAGCTTCGGGTTTTTCTTTACTCCAGACACTCTGTATTGATCAGAACATTGTGATCTGCTCAGTTTGCCTGCAAACTGGAATGGAGAGAATTTCAGTGTGTAAAGTGAGAAGGAACCACCTATGCCTTGGTCTCTTTTACCTGATGCCAACCTCTCCAAATTGAATCAGGGGCTTCATCGTGAGTCTTAATTGCCAAAAAAAAAAAAAAGTACATATTAACGTATAAGTATCTCTCTTCACTTTTTTGTGCAGGATGGAATCAACAGAAAAATGTGAAGCAGTAATTGCTCATTTTAACGGAAAGTTCATTAAAACACCTCCAGGAGTTTCTGGTATGTTTCTTGTGTTGCCTGTTTAAAAAAATGTGATTCTTGCAACTCAGTGGTACAAGTGGGATCTGCAACTCAGTTTAGGTTCTATATTCCAACCCTGATAGAAGGTTGAAATCTCTAGGCAATCTGGGAATAGTGCCTCCTGTAGTTCAGGTTGTGGAGAATAGGATTTCAGGAGTGGGAAGGAGTAGTAAACCTTCCCCACAACCTTTCCCTGGCGTGCCAAGAAAGCAGGACAGGGCTGCTAGACTTGAGTCAGAGCTCACACATTATTCCTTGAAAATGTGAACAGTCCCAGACGTTTCATCCTCATAATTGATGTGAGCAAATATAACTTGTGGATTGGACAGTTGCGGATGTGGCTAGCAGGAGTTTGTGTCTCTGCCATGCATAGGTATGTGCTCTTGGGGGATCTTAGCCTTTTCAGTACTTCACTGATAGCAGTTGATGCTGCTCCCATTCACTGTGTAAACATTGTGGATTTTTCCCTGTCATAGGAGAAGACTGCACATCTGGGTGGTGCCCTTTGAATTTTTGTTCTGCAGCTCAAACACACCCACTTGTGCATGAAAAATTACGAGAGAGATTAAGTGTGCTGTTACCTCCTGCAGCCAACTGTCCAGCTAGATGGACAGCTGTTATCCCATTCACGATAAACCAAGTGGGCCCAGATTAAGTCCCTGAGTAACTGTTGTTCTGAACTTTATTAATCTCCCAGTGCTTTCAAAGGAATGGGCTGCACAAGATGACCATTATAACAGCAGTAACTCATTCTGGAATAAGGTTGTGCAGAGAGAGGTGGGATGGGGAACAAATAATGTTTCTTCATTTAATTAGATCCCTTTCCATGTGGGTTAATTTATCCAGTAACACTGAAGCTGAATCTTCAATTGGAAATACGATGCCCAAATACAGAACCCAGATGGGGCTGACAGTTTTAAGAGGGTTTTTTTTTCCCCTGCCCAAATCTATTCATGTGCCACCAGCACCAAACCAACAAGCAAAACCCATGGAATGGAATATATTTATGTGTTTCTCTAAGATGGATAGCTGTCAGGTCATTGATCTTATTGCCTACTGTGGTCCTCTTAGAAACCAGCCTTTCACTATCAGCTTCTGCCAGGTAGAAGCAGCTTATTTCTGCACAGGATTAAATTAATACAAGCAGTGAGCCATAAGTGAAGTGCAGCGCAAGAAAGGCATTTACTATACAGGAAAGAAAGATGTTGCTTCCATTTTCTGGGAGCGGTATAATTGTATACCACAGAGAGGAGGAAACTAAAGAGCTTGTATGGCAGGGTTTAAGTGAAGACAGAATTAAAGCAGAAGTGTTTTTAATACTTTCAATACTTTCTCTTTTTTGTGATCTTCAGGATGTGGCTATAAGCTGCACACTCTTTGAGAGGTGGGGCACCATTGTAGAATTCCTCATAATTCTCTGAGTGCAAAAGAGAAGTATTTCTGTTCTGTTCATTCCTGCCAGCCCCTGCTGTTCTGCTAACTGAACCTCTCTTTGGTCGTCATCCATTTCTAGTGTGTCTGGCTTTGATCAGCATGATGGGCACGCTTTGTTGGGGAAAGGAGAACAAATCTTTCCTGTGCCATACATGCTGATGCTGTTGTAAAGAAATGGCTAGTTCTTGAAAGACAGGGGCTTAACTTTTATGATCATCCCCTTACCTACTGTCTTTAGAAAACTAGTGGGGAGCATGATTTGACTCAAATTGGGAGGTATTAAGGGTCAGGATTGTTAAGGGCTCCCTCCTAATTCAAGCAAATAGTACCACCCGGAGGGGGGCTGAAATTGATGGAGATTGAAGTTACATATAGGTAGCAGGCTTTGTTCTCAGTGGCTGTTAACAGCATTCAACAGGACCAACTAAACTAAGAGCTAAGATAGGACTGATACGTTGGGGAAGGACTGACCCCTGGAAAGAGGAATGCAATGATTTCAGATTTAAATGATGTTTCAGGGTTGTACCCTTCCCTTGCCATTAGTTCCTATGGGGGCGGGAATCAAGTGTCACTGTGCAGGCAGCCAAGCCCACGGTGCTGGTGCATGCTGCTCAGGCGCTCTTGCTTGCAGCCCAAGGCTTGTTCTTGGCATCTTGCTCTGGTTTCTTGGGAAGGAACAAAGCAGAGAATGGAAGCTGCTGGCTGCCAGATGTGAGCGAAGTAAGCAAACTGCAGAGCAAAGTGAGAGCAGGAAAATGGGAGTAATCAGCCAGCATGTATCAACATGCTGCTTGTTTGTGGTAAGCCAAAGTTTCTGTTGATCTCTAGCTTATGATCTCATAAGAACTAGGACAGCGAGGTTAACATTTGCAGTTGCAGATACTGGAGGGAGAGAGAACTCCACAGGCTCAGTTTGAATGCTCAGCTACAGAAAGCAGTTTTTGGCATTCAGAGACATAGGTCTGTATTCAGGATGTCAGTGACAAAAGGTTGCTCATTAAGTTGTGGTAAGTGGCACAGTAACTGTAGAACTTAGGGAAAATGAGGGCATGGCCTAGAGATCATTCTTTACATTCCTTCTCCTCTCCTGTATCAGAACATCTCATGTTTAACTTCCAGCGCTTCCTGTGTTCTTTCAGCAGAACACATTTTTCACTTTTTCCCCCATGTTCCATGTCTTCTTGCTCACCCAAAGCTCTTTGTTTCAAGTTCTCACAGAGGATATCACATTCCTTGCTTGCATCTCCATGCACGCTTGTTATGTCGCTGAAGCCTCTGGCTACAGAGGCCCATTTCTTTCCCTCTTAACTTGTTTCTTGGCTTTGTGAGAAAGGCAGGCTTTGCTTCACACCACGTTTAGGAGACTCGAGTGCTTGGCCAACTGCACTTTCCATTAGCAAAGCTTTCCTGGCTGAAGGGCAGTAAATGTATGTGACACACACGCACAGAGAGATCTTCAGTAGTCAACCTGGTATGTCCCACCAGGGGCAACAGAAATTTGAGGAAGTCAGCAGGTTTGATTTGGATGGGGAAGAGACTTTTCAGGGCCCAGAAGCCAGAAGAAGGCAATGAAAAGGTAGGGAGAGGAAGAACATCTGTTTAAGCAAAGCATGCCGTCATTCTGCAGCTTTGCTGGAATAACAGCTTTTTGGAATCAGATACCGAGTGGCTAAATAGCTTTACAGGAAAAGGAGCTGGGCCTTCTGGATAGTTTGGAGCAGATCAGGAATGGGGTCTGCAAATAGTGCTAGGAAAACTAGACCAGCTGGGATTTTAAAAAAACGAAAAACACATACCTATATATTTAGCACGAGTATTTCTAAGGAACGTCTGTGGGGAACCATTGCCTTTGCATTAATCAGGTGAGGAGTCCTGCTCATGTAGATGCTACGTCACAAAGGAAGGGGAAACCTAATCCGAGTAGATAGTCCTCCCTCTTCAGACCCACCCAGGGACATAAGAGACTTCCCCTTCCTTCCTAGTAGCCTGTCCTCATACAGTTTCGTAAGCATAAAGTAAGAACCAGAATTACAATGAACCATTTCAAAATACCCAGCAAGTTCTGTGCTAAGGACATAAGGCCCATAACATATGTTGACTACTTTTTAGTATGTTAATCATAGATAAATCTATTGAATTTAGTATTTTAAACCTTGTTTTACTACTCTCTTTCTTTTAACAAAATAAAAACCCAAAAGTAATTTCCTTCAAGCATAGATAGATTCTTTTTACTTTTGGCCCATCATAACTGTCATGAGGTTTCCGTTGTCCTGCTTCATCCTTAATGCAGATTCCTATCTTGTCTGTTTTAGAAGTTATGTGTGCTTTTATTCCAAAATGGGACTAGGAAATGGGATGAATACCCAACCCAAGTTTAATTGGGCAATGTGTCCCTATTAAACTGGCTAGGAAAATGGTCTGTTTCCAGATTTGTGCACCTCTCCAAGCAGAGACTGCCAACTGCTAGAATGCATTTGGAATTGTGAAAAGATTAGAATTCTTAAATTAGTTTTTCCTGAGTCCTGTATTGATCTTGTTACTGGGCATCTGGACCTAATAAAAGATTTAGTTGTGGGCCCCTCTCCCACATTCTCACTAGAGAGAGAAAGCAATTTCAGATTTAGGCTGTGACAAATTTCTCTGTGCATGATGTCTGAGGATGCTATGACCAAAAGTTTTATTGCTGATGTTGTCATAGAACATGCTGGGGGAGAAGATGGGGTCAAATAATTATATCAAATAATTATATCACAAACTGACTCAGGTAACGCTTTCTTCTTGCATTAATGGAGTTTACCTGGGGACATATAGTCAAGCACTGGATAGGCTGAGATTTGCTGCCAATAAGTTTTATCCAGTGAGGCAGCTGGAGTATAACTCTTTTCAGTCTGTCTTCCTTTTGTTTCCAAAAGTGAACAGACAGTACTGTGACTTCATAAAGTAAATCATAGCTGGAATTGGCCAATATGAAGAAAGCTGTAGACTTGAAGACACCAGGGAAACTTTGCTATTGTTCATTGTAGAAATGTTGTAATAAAGGCATTTTCAAAGAAGTAGCTGTGTTAATCTGTTTCAGCAGGAAGGCAAAGTTAAAGGGCAGAAGTGGAGGGGGAAGCAAAATATTGTACACCATATGTTGAAGACTTCATGGGTTTTTTTTCAGTGTGCACTTATGTGGATCTTATGTCTGAAGAAGTAGATTTTGGTCTGCAAAAGCGCACACAGAAATAAGCATGTTAAATTTTAAAGTGCCACAGTATTTTTCTTTTTTTTTTCTCTTGTAATTTTGCAGCATTGTAATAAAAGAACTGTTGTCCAAACCATGTCTTGTCTGCTAAAAAAAATTACATTCAGTCCAAAATGGAATGTGAATTACTGTTGCAAATGCATCCCACATGGATGTCAAAATGGTGACACAGAACCTTAGAACTGTCAAGCTCATTATGTGGTTCTCTGCCACCACAGACAAGCTCTGAAGACTGGGATTTTCTTTTCTTAGCCCATGCCTGTTGAGAAAGATAACTGTTGAAAAATACTCCATATGGTGTACTAAACAGAATCTCCAATAATGTAAAACTCAGTACAATGAATGTGTCTAACATAAAGACTGTAATTATTTATAACTGCACAAGCAATTGTGTATAACTCCACCATAAAGTAATATATAACAAATAATATAACAAACCGTAAAGTATTGCATACAGATCACTACGTGTATACTCCTTCATACTCCACATTAAGAATCCAAGGTGCACATAGTGTATTCTTTTGTCAGATGCCCAGGTTTAGTTCCTGATAATGCTTGGAATAGCAGTCTCTAGTTTCCGATAATGCTTGATAGAGGCAATCTCAAATAGGCAATCTCAGTGAGCTCCAAGCTCTTTAGTTCTGAGGTACCACTTTGCTCATTTCATGATCCTTTATCAAGAGTCTTCAGAAATAATCTCTGGAACCCCTGGAAAGGAAACGGAGACATCCACATTTAGAAATCCTCCTCCTACTAAATTGGTGCTGATCCAGGTTCTCAGTAACAAACACTCCCTTGCAGCTAGTTTATATATCAACAGCTCTTATCAGCTGTGGATCTTTCTTAAAGAGATACACATGTATATAACAGTGTCCATGTTACTTAAATACAGTTTTCTGAAGCCTGAAATTATTAGCAGGAAATTAAGCTAACAACGTTTTAAATCAATGATGGAGGACACTAACAAAAATAACAGAGAAGAGCTGTATTTCAAGTAACTGAAGAAATTTAATGCATTTAGATCAGCCTTTCCCCCAAGTGGGTGTCTTTCAGAGATATTCAGCTACAACTTGCATCATGCCTAGCCAGCTAGCTATGCTGACTGAAGGATGAGAGTTATAGTCTCACACATCTGGAGGACATCTGGTTGGAGACAGGCTAATTTAGATAATGAGTTAAGATTTAGACAAACATGGCTACTTGGGAATTCCCAAGGGAGTGTGTTAAGCTATGAAAGTGTAATAAAAACAGTTAACTTGGACATTGGAAATGTTGTCCTTAAAGTTGTACCAGTTTGCTTTGAGCATGATGCAATCCTCCATACAGAATTCTGTTTCTGTAATACAGGTATAATGTTTACAACAGGTCATGGGGTTATTTAAATATATATATATAGAATGCATGTATAAACTGTCTTTCAGAACAGAATCTTTTTCAACAATATGCAGATTTACTTTAATGATATAGCAATATTGAAATAATAAAGAGTAATGAGCAAGAGGGACAGTAAAAGCAGTTCTGTAATTACCAGTTTTACTTGGAAAGTCTAATAGAGACACAGCTATTAAGAACAAGCACAAACCTAGCCTTCCTGCTTAAATTAAAGCAAAAACTTCTAGGATACAACTAGAGAAGAAACAGGGAGACCTAATCATGTCTCCAAAGGAGAGAAGTTCCATAGGTGTGGAGCTAGTGCCCAAGTGCCTCTGCTTCTCATATTTGCCACATTTTGTACAGGGGCTCTCTGACTGAGTGAATTTCTCAGGCACGTTCATTTGAGCATAGGCGACCAATTTATGTTAACAGTTTAAATATTTACACGTACTACAAGCTCATCAAGCTGTACAACATCTACATGGAGACAAACAAAAACCCACTCTGAAATTAAGAAATGATCATCAAAGTTTCTTTGTTACATCTGCATCCCACTTTTTCTCCTATGAGCACAAACTGGGATTAACGGCTCTCCGCCTCATGCGTGATCCTTACAACAACCACCCTGTGAGGTGGGTGAGGGTGAAATCATGTGACTTTTACAGCTTAGTTTTGAGATTTGAACCAATATCTCCTGAATTTTAGACTTAACACTTTAATCACTACAATCTCTTCTGGTGATTTTTAAATTTACAGCCCGCTGTCCTCTGGGTGTGTTGTTGTTTAAGTTGAAAAGAAGCTTCCCCACCAGCTATGCTGGCCAAGGCTGATAGGAACTGACATTCATCAAGATCTGGAAGACTACAAGTTGCCCACCCCTGCTATAAAAGGCTAAAAAAGTCTGTGTAACCCCCCCCCCCCCCCCCAGTCTTTAGCAGCATCTTAATCTTAACCTTAGGCAATATCTTGGTATTCACCCTCTAACCATCTGCTGTGTAGTTACCTGATTTATTCTAAGACCACCTTTGTCTGTAGGAATCTGGGTTATCAAAATGGAGTGTGTAGGTGGGAGGTAGCTGAATGCAACTGAATTCTGTAAAAGATGTTTTTATCTAAGGAACAGACCAGATTTGGAAAGCACAGAAATGAAGTCAGGAGGCTTTTGCCTCATAGCATGCTGTTTTTCTTTGGTATGCAAAACTCAAAAGGTTAGGCTTCCCTGAGTGTTTTAGCTAATGAAAATGTTAGAAAGATGCCAAAATATACATTGTGCATACAAGCAATTTGTAGTGGTTTCATTTAAAATTAAGATATAATCTAACCAGAGCACGTATATAAATTATATACAATGTATACCTGAACTCAAATGACTTCTTCTTGTGTGTGGCATGAAATGAAGCTTTGTTGAACATCATCTTGAGCTAGTTGTTGGTTGTAGGACACTTGGCTACAGTCCTACATCTTTTCCACACAGGTTTCATGATTAGCTTCTCAGTTCTAACTCTAGTGCTTTGGAAGTAGCTGCTCTTGATTTCAAAATATGTTGGTGGTTAGAGTGGCTTGTGCATAAAATATCTCAGTCATTTGAATGACAGCTAGTATGTGTGGATGTGCCACTGAAGATTAAGCACCAAAGGAAAAGCAGAAATATAGGATGCAGTTGATTGGTATAGCCCAGTATTGTCTACTGTGATGACCAGTGACTCTCCAGGGTTTCAGACAGGAATCTCTCCTAGCCCTGTTTGAATCGTTGGCATTATCTGATAGTCTCCCACCCAAGTACTAACCAGACCCAACCCTGCTTAGCTTTTGAAATCAAATGTGCTCAGATGTATTCATACTGTTATGGTGAGTAAGAAATTCTCCTTTGGATAGAGTGGAACAGTACCAGCTGCTAAACATATGGGAGTGACGTCATGTACAAGTTATATAGAACTAGAAGCATGTATGAAGGAAGATTGCCTGACAGTTCTTTCCATGAAAACTATGGCTGAAATCCTCTTGCTTAGTAAGTTCAACTAGAGTAGACACATTCAATCAGTGGAGATTTGGTGAGTTAATTCCTCCATAAGTTCTGTTGATTCAGGCTTACTCTAGTTGCAGCTGATTATGCCATGCAACAGAATTTCAGCCTGTTATCTCCAGCCTCCTTCTGGATGCTGGCATCACAACTGATTCACTACTACAGACTATGCTTCCCTTCCAGAGCTCTTTGTGTGTTCTGCTGTATCTGTAGTGCTCTGAGGAAAAGAGGCTTCCCAGATCACTTAAGTAATGTAGTTGTCTGTGTGTATAATTCTTTTGCGACTGTGATGGTGAGTCTTTCATGAAAGACTTTGTGGCTATGAATGTGCTAGATCCTGGGCATAACAAATCTGTTGCATCAAAAAGTTTTTATGCTTAATTGAATCCATGCTGAATGTTATTAAAGAAATAAGTTACATTTATCTTCATACCATAAAAAAAGGAAAGAAAGGGGAAAAAAACAGAATGCAATTTAAAACACATCTGAGTATTACGCTGTGACGCATATTTGGAAATCAGATGGGATAAGATCAAACAATGGTCTAATGTACACTTTCCTGCCTTAAAACCCGCTTGTTCAGGTCCCAAAATATCTTGGTCTAAAAGCCAGTCTTGTAATTTTTGGAGTAAGTAGCTGGCGTACAACTTCCCAGTGATAGCAAGAAGGCTTATTGGTCTGTAGTTTGCGGGGGATTTCTTGTCACCCTTCTTATAGATGGGAATCACTATGGCCTGTGTCCATGCTCTGGGCATGATACCAGATCGATTGACGGAAGTAAATAAAGCAGCAAGAACAGGCGCCCACCAATCGGGGTAAGCCTTAAACAGTTCCGGAGGAAGGGCATCAGGACCTGGTGCCTTTCCAGTTCTAAGAAGTCCTATAAGTTTTTTTATTTCACTAGTTGTAACTGGGGCCCATTCCGGAAGATCTCTAGGTGGAAACACGTCGGTTGGCACGGTGGGCTTGCAGCTATCATAAAAAGTGCCCAAAAAGTGCTGTTCCCATGACCCAGCTGGTATATAGGGAAAGTCCTGTGAGTTCTTATTGAAGATGAAAGAACCTGAAACCACCTCCCAAAATTTTTTGTTGTTACCTGAGTTAATAGCCTGAGCTAAATGAGACCAACGGTCCATTATAAAACGATGGTGGAGCTTCTTGATGGCTATTCTGAGGTGGTTTTCGAGCTCAAAATACTGTGAAGGGAGCTTGAAAGCCCTTGAGGTTCTATAGTTATTATAGATCCTCCTCATATCCTTCTTCAAGGCAAGACAATCCTTGTCTAACCTAGGACATGTAGCTGGGGCCTGTCTATTATGAGATTGTTGAGGGAACTGGCCAAGGCTAACTATTATGGTGTCTATTAAGTTCTCAAAGCCTTTGATGTGATCTTCAGGCTTTGATAAAGATAACCAATTGAGGAAGCCTTGGGGTATCGTGTCTTGATTAGTTACTTTTTCAAAGAGATGTTTTGCTCTATGGTTCCATTTAATTTTGGGCAGGATCAATGGACAGATTTTTAATGCCAAATCAGCAGCACAGCTTCTTTATGGTGTCCCCATCTGGATGTCTGCATTACACAGTTCTGTGGAAAGGGTCCAATCAACATTTCTCTATAAAATCTTTGGCCTGCCACATTGTGTGCCTTATGCTACCCTATGCCTTGAAGGCGGTCAATACAGGATTGAGACTCAGGCTTGGCTCAGATTTTTTAAGTATTGGATTAGGATCTGTTTCTTTTCAGCCCAGGACACTTTATTTCAAGCGTTGCTTGCCGACAGTCTGTTCCCAAAAGGTTTGGCCCTATTTCTTAAGAAAATCAAGATCCTGGGGTTGTCACCAGATTTGCTGGGCTCAATACCCCCCTCTAGGGTGTTTCATACAATTAAAATAAGAGTTCTGGATATAGAGGGGCAAACTCTCCGTAGCGCTGCCCAAAGAGTCTGTTCCCCACTCTATTTTCACCTGCCCCTCTCTCATGGCAGTAGACCGAACTATCTCTATCATTTAGAACAGCCACAAGATCGATGGGCATTTACCCTTGCCAGGTGCAATATAGTACCATCGAGCTTAGCGCAGGGCAGGTATATGGGTTTACCTATAGAACTGAGAGTCTGTCCGTGTGGCCAGGGAAAGGTTGAATCCCTGCAGCATATGTTATTCTACTGTATTTTGTATAAGGACATTCGCCTGTCTTATTTGAGCTCTTTCCTCTCCTCCCACTCTGGATGGGATGATCTGAGAAAAATTCAACATCTTCTAAGTGGCACCATTAAGGAACTTACCCTGACAACTGCTAGGTACGTCTATTTCATCATACAGAGACGTCGTAGCGCGCTTTCGCAGAATGCCAAGCCCTAAATATGCATTTGGCTGTTCCCCGCCACCTGTTAGCCGTTGAACATTTTAGCTGTATTTTAGTGTGTTTTAATTTGAACAGTATGCCAATAAAGGTTTCTGTCTGTCTGTCTGTCAAAACACATCAGGTTGGACTGAGAATTATGTCATACAAGTGATTTATTGTGTAATATATAGTGCAAACAGAAGGGATTTTTAAAAAAAAACTTACAGTGCATCTGCACTGCACTGTTTTATGCCACTTTAACTGCCATGGCTGTATCCTGTGGAATAGGTAGTACCTCAGTTTACGAATTTAATGTGTTCTCTGGGACGTTTTGTATTGCGAAAAATTCGTAAACCAAGGCATTATTTTCAATGGATTTTCATTCATAAACTGAAAATTACGTTAACCGAGGCGTTCGTAAACTGTACCTGGATGATCAGCTTGGTGAAGGACTTCGAATTTTCTGTGAGAGCTGCATAAGCCATTCCTGAACTGTAGCATTAGAGCTTGCTAACAGGGAGTTCTCAGTATCTTAAAATGTATGCTTGCACAAACTCTGCTCTTTCAGAACCGCACCACTGTCAGGATCTCTTCCGTTGACATATTCGTGGATCCAGCCCTAAGGCTTTTTGGCTGAATCCAAAGCATGGATGTGATTTGTAATCCAGCACCTCAGACATTTTCATAGTACTCTAGCTGAATATTCTGCTTGGTGGGTGGATTTGTGAAATGCAGAAAAATGTTGTGAATTAGCAATACTTGGATATATTGTGGTTTCCAAGCAAAACAACTTGGGGAAATCTACTAAGGGTGTGGCTTGAAAGGAAGCTATCCCAACTTGGCTGGGTTGTTTCAAAGTTTCCTATGGTGGTTAAATCACTGTAGTCATTCATACAGAATATTTAATTATCCTGGACAATTTTCAGGGCAAGAGTTAGCACCTCAAATCACTACAGTTTTCACTGGGATCACAGATTGCCGACTCTCCTCTGCCATCTTCCTTGCCTCTTTTTTTAAAAAGGCAAATGACATAGAACTGTATTGATATAGCACCTCCTTGAACTTCAGTGGTTATATGACATTGCCGTATTGGAAAAGCAAAATAAAAAGTTGTTTGGACAAAAAACAAAAAGTGCTCACTTGAGGGGGATATTCCTGCTGTAACAACATACCTTTCAGCCAGGCATGGTAAGCCAGTACATCAAGAACATTCCCCTCAAGTGAGCACCTCTTGTCTTTCTTCTGGGAGAGGGGGGCCCTGTTATTCTTCTTTTCCAGTATAGTGTTATGCCATATAAGTACTGCAGTTGCACAAGTTAGACTAACAAATTATAATATCAAGTAAGTGCTATGTCACTTGCAAAAAAAAAAGCCACACCATCAACATCACCCTAGGACACACCCGCCCCTTCCCTTTGGGACTGATGTAGCTGATTATGCCTGCCAGAAACTGAAAGAAAGTGGTGTCACTACAGATAAACACTAGCCCCTGCTGGTGGAGTCAATTGCAGTCTAGTTGCATGTTCAGTAATTTTTGCATCGTAGGCAGCAGCTTTTAAAATATACATTACTTTGCACATCAGAAGCAGTTGTGTTGACTAATTCTAAGGGATTTTTCCCCTAGTTCCTGCAGAACCTTTGTTGTGCAAGTTTGCAGATGGAGGACAAAAAAAGAGACAAAATCAGAACAAATATATACAAAATGGAAGAGCATGGCACAGAGAAGGCGAGGTGAGACTTGTAAGTCCTCATTTCAACCTTTTGTTTCTTGTGAGTGTGTGCATGCAAATTAAGATAATCTTCAAAGATACACTAACATGGCATTATCCTATATTATACAATACCTTTTATAACTCTTGTTTGATAATGATACTTAAATGCATATTAACAGTATCACACACCTATGTACTTTCTAGGAATGTATTTGGTTTATTTTTTGTTTTCATTGTTTATTTGAAGGTCATCCTGCTAGTGACTTTAAAAGTTAATAAAACTATACAATAAAATCAAAATTGCACTTCAGACAAGCCTGAGGGAGCGGAAACACCAGTTAAATACAATCAAGAAAAAGCACAGTGAAGTGAGAAATCATCCATGTCATTACATCAAAGTCAGGTTCACAGATCCCGAAAGATTCTCTCAAAGAATCAGATAGCTAATTCTATAAAATTAGGGGCGCTGCTAAATTTAGGAACCAAGAAGGAAAAAACCTTAGAATGCCAGTGGTTATATAAATTCTCCCCTTTTTTATTATTTTGAGGAACCCGACATATTTCAGCCCTTTACTATTTCTGGGCCTACCTCAGAGCATAAATGAAATATTAAAATGTAGCTCAAATATGTAACTAGAATATCAAACCATGTTAAAATACATTGGGGTGTTGTTTTTTTTAAAAAAAGGTTTTTACTTTTTTTGTAAATAAATGCACAATAATTCAAAAACAGTACTTACAAACCCATAGGAATACAAATGCTCAGCAGTGAGAGGACATTGGGCTCCTAAACCCAATTCCTTATAGAAACCCCTCTGGTCCTCCACTAAGAATAATCTAATCGTTGTGCAGCAAGGGTTAGGAGCAGATGCCCTTCCAGATGTTGTTGGATGTACAGCTCTGGCCAGCGTAGGCAGTGGTGAATGGGGTTCCCCATCACTCAGTTGCAGAACGGTCAATGTAAGGCAAAGCTGAGACAAAAACATCCCTGATACACAGAGTGGGGAAGCATCTCCCCCCCCTTCCCCCCCCCCCCCCGGTTTAGAAAGACAGCTCCCTGGGCCCAGAAGGAACCTCTAGACAGGACCTGCACCCAGCGAAACAGATTACTTGCTGCATATCACTTATGCCAACAGAATTTGACAGGAAAAAACAAAAAACAAGGCTAGGCTGGCATTGCGGTAGCTTTGACTGTTTCCAACAGATGGGCTAGTGCTGTGTTTTGGTTGGGAGTGATAGGCCGTCTCTTTATTGACTGTTTATTTTCTTCCTTTCCCTGAAGGCTGGGATGACACTTACTTATGATCCAACTACAGCTGCTTTACAAAATGGGTACGTTGAGCTGGATGTTTGATAGATGTAAGAGATTCTGTGGTGCCTTTTTAAAAAGTTATTAATAAGAATGCCTGTATTTTTATTTTTATTATCTTTAGATTCTACCCTTCACCATACAGTATTGCGACAAACAGAATGATCACTCAGACGTCTATCACGCCCTATATTGCTTCTCCAGTTTCTACATACCAGGTCTGTATATCAAGTTTAGCGGGATAAAATGGTTAATGCTTTGTTTATTTCAGGCTTGGGTGGTTATGTGGAATGACAAAAATGACAAGATACCACATTTGATGTGGCCCTGAAGTATGTCTCACCCAAAAAAAAAATCATTACAGTAATAAGAATTGGAAGTGTTTGTCCTTTTTGAAGTCGTCTTTGTTTCCTGTACCACAGAGATTGATGTGTGGATTGTGATGAAATAACAGCTTCTGCTGTTTCACTTTACTGCTGAGCCAGGGATAATAGATTGTTTTTCAGGAAGCCCTGGGTATCTTCAGATACCCATCAAGCCTTCTTCAGTGAGGAGATGAGCAATAGCAGATTAGCCTTCCTGAATGACAGCTTGCTTGCCAACCTCAGACCTCCCTTGCACATGCATTAGGAAACCCCAGAACTTCTGCAGCTTATAGGTGTAGGCTGCCAAGAAAGATCCCTAGAGAAGTATCTTTGTGGAAAGTGGTACACAATACCTCAGCCAGTTCAGACTGGGAGGTGGAGAGCTGCAAACATCTACAACTGATGTGGCATTCACTTCTCTTCCACACAGCAAAGGACTTCAAAGAGAATTTGGGGCTGAAGGGAAAAGGCTGATGTTCATCCCCAGAACCCAAGACAGGCCACCATAGAAGTTCAGGGCCAGAGAAGAAAGCGCTTACACACTCTTCAAATCTATCATAAGGCTGGGGTGAGCAAAGAGACGTAAAGGCCTGGCATAAGCTTACCAAGAATTCTCGCAGTGTTATGTCAGCCTTTCAGGGAGGCTCTGGATGAGTGGGACAAAAAAACACACACAAAAAAAATCCCCATTAACAAAACACTTCATGAATCTTGTGCCTTTTTCAATGGCTTAGGCCTCTGGCTGTGGAGCCAGTGGTTGGGAGTTTAATTCCCTACTGTGCCTCCTTAGCAGGGGCTCCACTCAATAAACCATAGGGTCCCTTCCAGCACCACGCCTTCCACATGGAGGCTCTGAATTATGGGGAAAGGGAAGATTGGAAAGTGAGACTGAAATGCCGTGGGTGGAGGTTCCACGTGCTCACTTTCCATGTGTGGCAGCAGAAAGTTGCACTCAGAGCAGATGTTACAGTGCATGGTGGAAGCTCTAGAACTATCAGAGGAGAGAGTGGGGAAGGATAAAGGGAAGGGAAGGATGCTGGGCTGAGCCAACACAACAGCTTGTAGCTTTGCTGAGAGCTGGGAGAGAGAGAGAGAAAGCCTCTATCAGAACTAATTCTCCCAGTCACCCTCACAAGTCTCAGAGATTCTTGCGATTCCCAGAGCTCAGCAGGGTGCTCTTCTCCCAACTTACCGGAGGGACGGCTGAGAATTGAATAGAGGTAGACAAGCTATTCTACCTCCTGCTGCTTTGGGGTTTGCATCCCCATAATTTGGCTTGGTGGGTTCCCGCCAACTTATAGGAGTGGAAGTCTTTTAAATACAAAGGTACCATCCATAGTTAACTCACCGTGCTTTGTCCAGCATGTGAGTGGAGGTATGTCTACTCCCTTTCCTCATATGGAGAGCAGTGCAATCTAGAGAGGAGTGGTTCTAGTTCCCATGTAGGCTCTCCATGTGAGCAGGAACCCTGATTTCTTGCTCCCTTGGATGGTATCCACACAAATAGATGTGTCATTTTCCAAATGAGGAAAGGGATGGCAGGCCAAGCATTCACTTACATACATGCTGAATCTGGCCAGGTAAGTAATACCTAACTAGAGAAAGATCTGGCTCAGGCTTCACCTTGGGCACACCATGCTGACTGTGTGTATATGTTTTTAATGGCTACTGTGAATTCACCTATTTCTCTAGTCAAGAACTGAACCTACAGAACCTCCTAACGCTACCCAGTTCTGGATTCTGTTCTACTACTAGCCATTTTTAAAAAGGAAATTGGCATTTAATATTTAATATTTCTTGAAATATAATGCAGCATCAAAGGCACCAGTTTCATTTTGTGGAAGGGCTGCTTCTCAATTCCCAGCTGTTGCTAATTGGACTGGAGAGGAAAAAAATCCTTCAGTTCTTCCCATTTCAGGTTTTTGCCAACGACTGTTACTTCATGGCAAAGTTTTTTGCCGCCACCCCTCTCCGAAAAAATAGCTGCTTAGCTCACCTACATTAAAGTTCTAGTGTCCAGCTGCCATCAGACTGGGCATTCTATCAGGATTTAAGCAGTTTCTGATAATGTAAATCTCAGTCAGTCTGAGAAAGAGGAAACAGATGTTACCGCTTAGCAGAACCACTCTCTTCTTGCTGTCTGAGAGAAGCATACAGAGGAGCAGATCACATCCTGTACTCTTGCTGTCTTTCTGATCTCAGATTAGAATTGTCGGCATTTGTCTCACTGTGTGCTGTCCAAAAGAAAAGAATACCAAACCGATCAGGCATTTTCTTTCAGTTCTTTCTAAAAGTGAACTTGAGGAATCAGCGGCAAATCCTGCGTGGGTTTTTCCTTCTGCACTTTACCACCAACCCAGAATCTCAGAGCTACTGAGGAATTTATTGTCTGTTTCGGTAGTCTCCTGACAGTGATCTGAATGAACTGCAGTGTTGAGACAGTTTTAAAGGAGTGGGGAAAGTTGGTGATCCCGCAGGTATTCTGCTATGAATTTGCTGCTGCTTTCCCATTGTCATGGTACAGAAAGGGTGGGGACTGAGGATTGTCTCCATGGATGAAGGCCATCTTTCCTAATCTTGGGTCGCAGGTGTGGCTGTACTACAATTTCCATCATCCATGATGATTGGTTATGTTGGAAATAATACACAAGTAACATCTCTGGGAACACAAGGTTAGGGAATAATAACTTGGGATCAGATACTTTGAATTTTAATGTAAAATGTAAGCAGCAGCAGCATCCTCATCATCCTCATTATTGTTGTTGCTGTTGTTGCAATTGTTTTTTAAAGGAAAGCACTTTTATCATTTAGGTGCAAAGTCCTTCTTGGATGCAGCCACAACCGTATATAATGCAGCATCCTGTAAGTATGATGTACACATGCTTGAAACTGTCATGTCATACTGTAGGAGTGTTCTCTCTCCTTCCATTTTTTTCACTAGTTCATCCTTCCTGTGTGGGTACTAGATCTTCCTACCCACTCAAGATGGATTTGAGCAGTCTGGTAGTAGTTGCACAAGGTGGACCTAGCCTCATCTTGTGTGATTCTGGTCTGACTTTGGCTTTGTTAGAGAAGCAGAAAGCTGTTTAATGCAGATCATATTTTTATAAAAAGGACAGGTAAGCAGGGTTGAGATGAAAGGCATTTAGAATTCTTTGTAGCAGCATATGGGTCCCATTATATAGATCAGTGGTTCTCAACCTTTTCTGAATCACGATCCCCCTTTATAATAGCCAAGTAACTTGCAGCCCTCCCGCTATGTTTGCATAAAAATGCATTTTTAATGGAGTAAAGTCATTCCTGCTCAGAAAGTAGAGGCCTCTTTCTCCTTCAAAGGGCCTGTTTCCCATGCATACACATACAGCCTAACTTTAATATCCAGCTCTCAATGTTCAAGGAAGAAATTATTTAACAAGGGCTACAATACATATAAGTGACCCATGACACACACACCCCAGAAAACACTTTGTGACCCCCCCTTAAGGGTCATGACCCCCAAGTTGGGAAACGCTGGTATAGATGAAATAAAGAACAAACCTTTTAGCTGACACACCAGCGTTCCATAAGTAGGCACAAGAAAATTCTTGGAACCTAAGGAAGCTGTTCAGTAGTCACATGCTGTCTGTTCCAAGATCTTAAGGAGCTCAGGCAGAGGTCTTCCCACATCGCCCTGCTGCCCAAGATTTATTTTAACTGGAGATGACAATCCAACCAATGCATGAAAATCTCCCTTTATTTATTATTTATTTATTAAAAATATTTGCACCCCTCCTTTCTCCTTAAAAGGACCCAAGGCAGCTTTTTAGCAGACACAAGAACATGTGGATTTGATTCAAGCAATCTACGTACTAGAGCAGGATTGCTAGTTCATTAGAGATGGGGATGAACCACCAAAATGGCAGTTCATCTTGGTTTGTGGTTCATCAAGATTGACAAACCACAGATTTACTAATGTTTTACTGATGAATCCCAGATTGTTTCTTTGGCGCTTGTTTTGGTTTTTAAAAAAATCTGTGACACACACACCCCCGACCCCACGACCTACCCCTGCCCCCTTCCTAATGCCCCTATCACCTCCCTACGTTGTCCTGCTGCCCCTGCCACCTCCGCTGCCATCATGCAGATGGCGATGGCAGCTTCCATTCTGGCAGTCTAGCCTTGTGCACTCTGCCTGTGCACCCGCCACACAGCTCATCGGTGGGCGCATAGGCAGAGAGGGAAGGCTAGGCTGCCGGAATGGAAGCAGCCATTCCGGCAGCCTAACCTTAGGATGAATTTAAAAAAAACAGGTAAATATTTATCCCGTTGTATTCGGTGGAGTCTTTGGAACTGACAAATACGAAGCGAAAAATATTTGACAAATAAGTGGTTTTCTATGAATATCACAATTTGGTTTTTTATTCATCCCCATGTCTATAGTTAATACATCTGGGTCTTCACCACACGTGAGGGATACATATTGGCTCCCACTTAGATAATAACTTCTGTATTTTTGTGGAGTATTTCTGTTTACTATGGCTTCATCCTACCCACTTGTTTATGAGAATGTGGGAAAGCTGCCGTACTGGACTTCAGCTCCTAGAATTCCCTAGCTAGGGTTTTTTAGAAAGAAGCCAAGGGAGTCAATAATTTGAAAACAATTGTAACACTGTGGGTTGTTGGCTTCGGGGTACATCCATGAATCTCTTCTGACTGGAATTGGATATTGCTAGCACTGTATTTGCACACTGTTATGTTCTGTTATCAAAGAAGATTTTCAGTTGCATGTACTTTTGCAAATAACACACACAGATACCCCAAAGAACCCATAGTAGGAGGTTTAAACCAACAGAAATCATGTGAGTTGTCACTACAGTATTTTAATCTGAGTCATTTTTCTTTGATAGGGTGCTGTATTAACTCCTTCCATGGAGCACACCATGTCGTTGCAGCCTGCATCAATGATAAGTCCACTGGCACAGCAGATGAGTCACCTTTCATTGGGCAGTACTGGAACAGTACGTGTCAATCTGAGTGAAACAGCACAAAGCTCTTACTGTGTGTTTTTGTGTCATTAACGCGTTCTATCTGACATGTGCCTTTACTGCACTGTAATTGTATGTTCATTGGAAACCATGTTTTTGGTTTTTCTAAAGTGGAATCATGTCCATTCACCATTCAGTTGCTAGGGTTGCAGCTTTAACTGTTTGGAAGGAGGTGGGAGATATAGTTATTTCTGTGTTTGAGGGTAGGAGATGGAGTCTAGCCACATTTCCTTTTATCCACATAGAAGAAGGGGGGTTTAGTGGGTTATCTTTCTGAAATATAAGCTCTGCTGCATCAAAGCTGTCATCTGTCCTCTGATGTGTTTGCCTCTAGGCTGTGGCCAACAACCAGCATTTCTAGATCTTAAAAGTGATAAATTGCTAATATATGGGAAAGCCACCAGCAAGACATGAGCACCCTTCCTCTCATGTTCCCCAGCATTTATTTCTTTATTTGCATTTCTATACTGCCCATCTAGTGAGAGTCCACTACTTTGGGGAGTTCGCATCTAAATTAATAGTTTCCCAGCCCCCCAGAGGCATAATGCATCTAATACAGGAGGGGATATATAGCCTTCATGCTGCCATGTTTCCCCGAAAATAAGACAGGGTCTTGTATTAATTTTTGCTCCAAAAAACGCATTAGGGCTTATTTTCAGGGGATGTTTTGGGTTTTTTTCATGTACAACAATCTACATTTATTCAAATACAGTCATGTCATCTTCTGGTTGCTGCACAATGATGGAGGGTGGGGTTTCACTTAACGGGCTTATTTTTGGGGTAGGGCTTATATTAAGAGCATCCTGAAAAATCATACTAGGGCTTATTTTCAGGTTAGGTCTTATTTTCGGGGAAACAGGGTAGCTATTGATAGCCTTAGGGTGCAATTAGGTGATTATTTGAATTGCATTTTGGAGCATTGTCTGGTTCACTTTGTTTGCCAGCAATCAGACAACATATCACAGATTGGAACCAGCCCAGCCCTGTTTCATCCCTTTTCTGGACCTTCTAGGTCCAGCAGCTGAGCTAAAGCACTGCTTACTTCACAATTCACAGAATACCTTAGAGTGGTGCGCTGTCCCATCCTCTGTCCTCACATGGCTGGGAGGAGGAACCTGGAATCTTATTCTTCCACCTTTGTTTTACTATCATTTTGTCAACTTGAACTGTACAAGTGTGGCTAATAGGAACTGAATTTGATTTGAAGCCATGGTTAAAGTTAACTAATTTGCCAATTTGGACAAACAGCAAGCTGCAGTTAAGCAACCATGGAAAGAGGGGAGGATTCAGGCCCAACATTGGCTGAGATTCTTTCACATGGGCTGGCCTGTGAAGAATGGTTAAGACAATTCATGCTAAAGCCTTGCCCACTGAGAGTGGATTCATGTTGAATCCAAACATGATGGTTCCTTGTCTTAAGGGTGTGCAAACTGGCTTCTTCCCAAAGCCTGAGCAGGTTGGATATCCATAGTGGTGGGAAGGTAAGGAAGGGTGCTTGCTCCCCACCCGTAATCCAGAACTTGACATTGCTTTAAATGTACATAGATAAAAACTACAATCAGCTCCATAATTTATAAATATAATTGTTTCTGCTGGCTTACTTGTTGAGAAATTCTATGAATATCACTGTGTGAATTCTTGTGCATGGAACAGTACTGTTAGCCATCTATCTTGCATTTCCCTATTTTAATCCAACCCTGCATTGATTGTACTCTCTGAATCCATCATTTTCTTCCTTTCGTAGTACATGCCTGCCACAACAGCTATGCAAGGAGCCTATATACCCCAGTATACACACGTTCAGACCGCAGCTGTTCCTGTCGAGGTACATAAATCTTTGTTGAACAGAGTGTATTTTAGAAAATTATTTTGTTGCTGTGAAGAAGGTGTAATGGATGCTTTTCATGTTAAATTATCCTCCAGTGTAAATGAGAATCCTGCTTATGCTAACTGAGTCTTTTCATATGAAGGGTGTGATAACAATTAGGACAAGATGTATGTACAGTCCTTCTGAGAAGCAATGATAGAACACAGATTAATTAGCCAATTTGCTTGATAATTAGTCACCCTATGTGAAAAAATGTATTAAACCGTGCGTTCTTGTATCTCATTATTAAACATGCTCTGATACTACAGTAGTGATTGTTAGTAAAATTAAAGTGGAAAAAATGAAGGGCAAAATATTGTAGCATCATAAAGACCAACAGATTTGATTCTGTGTGAACTTCTGTCAATCAGAATCTGCTTCCTCGGGTGGATTCTGAGAAGGAAGCATACCTAAGGAGGAAGATTTTGATCCATGACCACTTACTGTGAAACAAGTCTGTTGCCTTTTTTCTCTCTCTCCTTTACCCCTCCCCCCTTGTTTCCCTCGAATTTTGCCAATCTGCTGAAACAGATCAACTGAGTTGCCTCTTTGGAAACTGCTGCAAGAATGATTGTCATTAAACCTGATCATTATATGCATTTTAGACTGGCCTGGAAACGGTGACCCTGTCTTCCTAAGTTTGAAGAACTACCTGGAATTCCTTCTACTTTGTATTGCCTTCTTTCTTCCTTTTTTTTTACAGGAGGCCAGTGGTCAACAGCAAGTTACAGTAGAGACGTCCAGTGATCATTCTCCCTATACTTATCAGCAGAACAAGTAATTGTGAGGTAAAAGTTGGTGCCCTGTTTCTTTGAATATTTATTTTTTGGGGGGAAACTCCTCATGTACAAATGCAGAGGCTACAGATTATTTTCTGGATCCAGAATGTTAGTTAGTTAGTTAGTTAGTTAGTTAGTTAGTTGGGTCTTCAATAGTGGTGTAAAAAATAGAGAATCTGCACATATAATCCGCTAATGCATCGATTGGGACTTTGAATGCCTTCTCAGTGTTTGTAACTTTACTGAGATGCCTCTTGCAACATATCAGGTTACTGGATAACAGAGGACAGATATGTCTACTCCCGTTGATCACCGTAATATGTGGCGGTGACAAGCAAATTTTCTTTGGCTTGCTTAGGGCACTTCATTAAGAGATTTACAATGTTCATGTTTTCATTGACACTTGTGACAGATGTGTTGAAGTGTCACATTTGGATTTAAATACTGACCTGCAGTTTTTAAGTTCGCTTTCAAATACATTTTAATTACAAGCATCACCACTCTAATTCCATTAGTTGCCCTACTCTTGCTTGAAAATGACCATCGTATTTTCATACAGTGGTGAGAAATGGACTAAGAACTAATTCCACCTGAGGAATAGGAACTCCAGTTTCCCCATTGAGAAATAAATACGTGACGATTGGCATCAAATGTTATGTGGCTTCTCGCATGTTCTAAGACAGCCAGATTTAGGCTGTACATATGCATGCATGCCTTATAATGGATCATCATATGCATTTACTCAGGTTGAGTTCTGAATTTACATCTCAGTAATCAGAATCCTATGACTTATGCCTATCCATGTAATGCTGTGGCATATCTTTCCGTGGTGAATTGCCTCAAGAGAAGAAGTCGACATAGGCATTCCCTGTCGCACACCAATCATGTGAATCAGTGTGATAGGAAATGCCTATTCTGACTTTTTCTTCTTGTTGTTATGTGCCATGAAGTCATCTCTGACTTATGGTGAGCCTATCAATAAATGACATTTAAAATTTCCTATCATTAACAGTTCTGCTCAACGTCTGCAAACTTTATTGGGTCAATCCATCTTACGTTGGGCCGTCTTCTTTTCCTGCTGCTTTCCACTTTTCTCACCATTATTGCCTTTTCTTGTGAATCTTCTCGCAGTGTACCCAAAGTACAACAACGTCTTAGCTTGTGGCAGTTTGCTGCTGGAAGTTACGCTGCTGGTCTTGGGCCCCCTGTGTAGGGTTCCAGCCAATGAAGGGCTACACAGGCCGGGTGTTAAGAATGAGATAAAGACTGAGACATGTTTTCTTTTCTTCTCCTTTTCAGATATGTTGTGTTGACCTTGCCTAGAGAAGGATGCAAAGGCTGAAACAATCATGGATTTTACTGATCAATTGTGCTTTAGAAATTATTGACAGTTTTGCACAGGTTCTTGAAAACGTTATTTATAATGAAATCAACTGAAACTATTTTTGCTATAAGTTCTATAAGGTGCATAAAAAAGAAAAAGAAAAAAATCCTTAAATTCATCCTAGTAGCTGTTCCCCCCCCCCCCCCCCGCCCCAGACAGGTTTATTTTAGTAAGAAATTTTTTATCAAGTGTTAATGACAAAAAAAAAGGAAAAGAAAAAAAAAGAAAAATTCTAGCCATGCACAGATTGCAATGGAGACATGTTCATGTGCATGACAGAATCCGTCTCTTGGGTTTTTTATTTTATTTTCTTCTAATTTTTTAAAAATTGCATAAGATTATTTTTTTTTGAAGTTACTAGTTTAAATCATCCATGCCGATGCTCTGTGCTTGCTGTGTGAGTGTCGCTCTAGTGCCGTGTTGCAGTTGTAGTGTCGGTTTCCATAGCTTTCTGTTTGTTTCTTTTAAGGTAGTGTGAAGTGTCTTATCCTTTTTCTATCAATTCCAATTTGCCTTAACTCTTTTAATGCTGTAGCTGTTTCAGTACGTAGTCCAAACTAATGGTGTAGAATGCTTTTGACCAAATGAGCTGGTCTATTATGCCTTTGTAAAACAGCAGGATAGGGCTTTTAAGAGGTAGTCAATTAAAATTGCTGAAAAATCTGGCTTTTTAAAAATGTGTAGTAGGTGTTTTTAATGATTTTTTTTCCTCACATAATAATGTAAGGTTGTGAAATGCAAGATTGGGGGGGTAGGGAAATGTTTTGTGTGAAACACATTTTTCTGACTGGGGAAATTTTAATAGGATAAATTGTTTGTAAGGCCTTACGCCAATTAGTTTTCCTCTGCTAGTTAGGAACTCTGCTGTATGATGCAATGTAAACAAATCTTTTTGCCTTTTTCCAGAAGCTAATTGATGTTCTAGTTTTAGGGTGGGGAGGTTTGTGCGGGTGGGGTGGGGGGGAAACTGCAGAATGTTTCTGTCCTTCCTTTCTAGTAATGATAGTGCTTTAGAATGATACTGTACTGAGACCTAGCCGATTAGAAGCATTTGCTTTTACAGCAAAAGCTAAAAGACTTCTTTTTTTTCCAAAACATAAGCTGAGATGTAAGTAGAAAACATACTAGATTGGGTACTAGCTCTCTATATTAGGTAAATAAAGACTTGGCACTTTTTAAAGGTAACTTTACCAAAGAACAAAGAGCCAGTAACCAATAATCCTGATTTGTCTCAGCAGTTACGTCTTCTGTACTCTTTATTATTATTATTATTATTATTATTTTTGCCGGACCAGTTTGCGGTTAGAAGAATGTGCCTTTTTTTGTACATTTGCATTTAGGTTTTATAATTTTTAATTGATGTATGGACACAAACAAACAAAAAAAGCATGAAGGAAGACTTGGATCCAAGCAGTGCCACACTTTACATCATCACTACAAGTGTTAAGTGTAAAGAAAAAAAAACATTTTGAAACTATGAAATTCCTGATTTCACAAATACACTGTTATTTGTACTTTTTACGTATTAGATAAACTCACCGCTATTAAAGCTCGTTTTTATTATGATCGCATGTGTATTAAATCAAATGATAAATTAAGTTGTCTTCCAAAACTGTGTACGTGTCTGGTCAGCTGTGTATGATCAGTTATCTACCTCAAGGTTTATTTCCTTTTGTAATGGGACAGGTTGCTGGCCCTCCCTGTTACCACAGACCAAATCATCCTAGCTCAGGAGCTAGGCCTAAGCAATTCTTTCTTTTCACTTTTTTTTCTTTTTTCTTCTTTTTTTCATTTTTTTTAAGTTTTTAAATTTTATGTGAGTATTCCAAGTACAGATGTCAGTGACATTTCATAGTTTCAAAAGTCAATGCTGCTCTGAGAAGTGTAGATTCTAGTAAATTACATAGTCATAAGAAATGTGTTTGTTTCTTTTTGTTTATTTTTTTAAATTTTTTTAAAAGGAAAAAAGTTGTGGTATTATTGGTTCTATGCTCCCTGGAATTGACTGCTTTGTCAAAGAGTTCAGACTTCTTGCAACTCATTCCCTGTAGCTGGCGTATTTCCAGATCTGGGGCAAAGGGGGTTGTTTGCTACTTGTTTTCTTTCAATTAGCTAAACATTGTTAGGTCAGAGGGAGGGAATAGAAGCTGCTAAAAAAAAGTCTGGACTAAGTGCCATACTCATTATCTGGGTAAGATTTGCAAAATGTAACCTCTGTACATAAAGAAATAATCAGTTACTTAAACATCACATAGTAGACAGCCATTAAATTATAAAAAAAATAATTTATGAAGAAAGACCTTTTGTACAGATTGAAAAAAAAAAAGATTTTCATAGAGATATCTATATGATCAAGAGAGTTAATTTTTTATTTTGTTTTACTAGTGCCACAAACTTGCCAGTGGTAACTTATTTGTCCGGTTCAAGATAACTCTGTCATTTTGTTTCCTAGGACTTATTGTTAAATGCCAAAAGACATTTTTGAACTGTAAATTTGATTAGATTGTTAGCTTTTTTTCTGTTTTATTTCTTTTGAAAACTTTTGAATAAAAAAGATCAAAAACGAAACCTGACTTTTTCCCCTGATTTCCACCCCACCCACAAGGCTGCTTATAGCTGAACATCAGATTCTAAACAGTTAAGAAAAGATACTGCTCTGATTTAAGTTGTCAGGATTTTTTTTTATAGGAAACTTCTTAATATTGTGGCCGTATCCTTTCCAAGGAAGAAAAATGCTAAACTGTGTAACTATGAAGTGATGATGAGCAAGGCATAATTGGAACAAGCAGTGTTTGATTTCTCGAGGTCCAATCATTTGAGGCTACCCACTTCCTTGAAGATCAGGGCCCCTGAATCTCAGTGACATCAGTCTGCCTGAACAGAAAGCGTTTCCTCCATCTGAATGCTGTGAAAGGATTTTCTTCACCTAGGAGAGATGCGCTTTGGCTCCTTTGACATCCACTGCTTCCAGCTTGCTTGAGGAGCTGGCCAAGCTGCCACTTCCTCCACTTGCTTCTTGAGTGACCTACTTTTGTAGGAAGACTGGGGGGGCATCTGCTACTGTGCATACTTGGCTTTCTCAGGCAGATGGCAGGAGAAGTCTCACGGATTCCCTGAGCAAACTGAGAATGTGCTTCACACAGCAAATTCTGGCACATATTCTGCTTTGTTTCATTTCCTACCAACCTCTTAGGCAGCAAACTGGAAAGGAAGTGTCACTTTTCAGAAAGGAAAGGGATATGTCTTTCTTAATTCCTGTTCCCTAATCTCTGGAAGGACAAAGGGCAGGTATCATTGGAATAAGCGCTCTCCTCCCGTTTATCAAGCCAGCCTTGGAAGTTGGGTATAGGAGAATAAGGGCAGATGATCTGGTACCATTTGGCTGTCCTAAGGTTCCATAAGGTTTATTTTGGAAAGAGGTGATGGGAAGGCTTTGGAGGTCAGAACCCACACTGCCTAGAGGAACTGGTTTCACTGGGTTGATTCTCCTTCATAGAGAAGGATAGGAATAACATAAATGGTGATTTTTCCTTAAGTACGCCATGGACACGACATAGGGACCATTAAGTAATCGCGTCTCCTTGGCACTAGTTTAACAGCTGCTAGTACTTGCTGTTTAAATATACAAATTTTCATTGTGATAGGGGGTTCACTGGACGGCATGCCACAGGCCACTAGCAAACACATCTACCTGAACAGAACTGTGGGTTTCCCACCCTACACTATAGTGAAAACAACATGTTACATATACACACAGAGGCTCTCTCCCATTTTTAGTCAAGATGGGGGGGGGGGCTAAATATGAAAAGTCTGACTCAAACACACATTATTCATTTTGATGGTGGGATGTTGCTTTGGCTCGAAAGGGAGGGAAGGAGCTTCTCATCAGTTTCAGTCAATTCCCTTCCTGAAAATATTTTGCTGATGAAATAATACGCCAGTTATCTCTGGGAAAAGAACACAGCACCATCTGTATCTCAGCCTGTGAATGGGAATCTCATTGAATCCAGATGGTGGTCACATGACCAGCACAAGTATGCACAAAGCAAGAAATCCTCTGTGAAAGCTGCCTGCGAATTCCACAATATAAACGCAAGGTTGCAAGGGGCAGAGGGAATGTTTTTTTTAAAAAAAGTGTTATCCAAAGATCTTTGCCCTGTAATTTGCTCACCTCAGAAAATGTTTTCCTTTTAGTAACTGCAGAATTTTTCTTTCTTCAGAACAGCAGAAGAATCCATTTCCTTCTTTCCCTTAGGGGGAGAAAGGATTTAAAAAGCTTTACTCTCTTCAGCCACTAGAGGGCAACTTCATTGTATAATGAGGCAAGAACTAATTATAGAGTGTTGGGTTTACCTCTCCAATATTGAAAGGCTCATTATTAAGCAGGCTGGCTGGAGAGCTCAGTGGTTTAGGTGTTGACTTGATGGCATACAATATATATAATTACACAACAAATACTCTCCATGGTCCCCAAAATCTTGGGCTAGCCATCTCAACTGAGGAAAGAAGGGTTGTCTTAGTGATACGCATTTAAAGGAGACAAGAACTAAATTGCTTAACTAATGTGGGTATTTATATTTGTTCTGTTTTTCACTGATTTTTGATCTTGAAACACAGCCAAGAACCCAGGTGCCTGATTGCTTCTTAGTACTTAAAAGTAAATGTCTTCAGTACAAGGAACTTAATACAAAGGTTTACCAAAACAGCAAAAATTTAAATTTGTAAAAAATGCAAGTGTCTCATTCCACACCACTTTCCGAATCCAGACTAGCAAACCCCCTTCCCCTCAAAACCTGGTAAACAACCTCCACAAATTTTCTCAAAGTTTTCGTTCCCGGGCTTTGTATATCATCTCCTTGAAATTGTTTGTACATCTGCTCATACAGGCTCTCATTCCAAGTAAGTAAACTGAAGACAGTTATGCTGCTTATTAGATTAGATTCACAAGGCTGGCAAGAAAAATACTTGGAAGTATCAACATAATTACTATGCTTTTTTATAAAATGAATTTATTTTAAAAATTCCCATGCTACTTAGACATAGCACTTCAAAAGAAAAATCAGCATCTCAAGCAAAGATAATGTAACAAATAGAAGTTTGTTTATCCTGGAGGGGGGAGCTTCTGTTATTCCGTTACTTCTCACATACATGATTCATCCATTCAAAGTATTTATTTTGTCATCCTTCTGCCAGTGCTGCCCATGGAATTGACAGACAATTAAAGTTATTTAAAATAGCTTTCAAATATTATTTTAAAAGAAACAGATTAAAAGCATTAGTCAAAATCAGGTCTAAAACTATCTCTAAAAGCCAGTTTTTTAAAAAAAATATCATTGAGACCAAAAGCATTTGGGAAGGATAACTGTTTCAGCTGCAGTGGAAGTTCAACAGAGAAAGAGTCAACCTAACTTTCCTGTGAGGCGGTTCCACAATTGAAGTGCCACTTCAGAGAAAGCCCTGTCTTTTGTACCCACCAACTGAGCCTTTCGGGGTGAGGGGATATGCAACAGAGTTTCTGATGAGGATCTCAGACTCTGGGCAAGTACATATAGAAGGAGGCAGTCTCTCAAATATCCTGGTCCCAACCCATTTAGGGCTTTATGTAACAAAAATCAGATGTTGAATTGAGCTTGGAGGCAAACTGGAAGCCAGAGCAATTGTTTTAAGACTGGTGTTACATGGTATTGAAAGCATACATCACATAGCAGCCTGGTGGCTATATTTTGGACTTCTAAATTTCTTTTTTTTTTCTTTATTATTTTTATTAAAAAATTTAAACTAAACACTGCAAAATAATACAGAAGTAGAAAGAAAGAAAAATGCAAAACAAATTTAAAGCACAACACAACACAAAACATCTTACATCCAGTGCAACCCTCCGCACTTGGGCTATAACATTTTTTTTTAAATCTTTCTAATTTATGTACCCCATTTCTCTCCAAAAATATAACGAATCTTGTCATGGGGTAGGGACCTTTACCTTTCCCAAACTCATATTCTATATACATTCCATATATCCTTAAAACAGTTTACTTGCAATATTCCTTTTCTAATTTTCAATTCACACATTAATTTATCATTAATAGCAATATTCCACATTTCTTTATACCATTCCTCCACATTAAAATAATCGTTACTCTTCCAATTTCTTGCAAATATCAATCTTCCTACAATTACCATAATAATTAATTCCTCTTTTCCCCATTTTATTGGAGTATTACTAAAAATGTTTAACAAAGCTATCACTGGACGCTTTTGTATATTTATACCCATCATTTTTATCTCATTAAATACCATTGTCCAATCTTTCTGCATCATTTCACATGTCCATCCCATATGAAAATATGTACCAAATCCTTTCTTACAGCTCCAAGAAATAGGTGGCACTTCATTGTTCATTTAATTCAATTCCACCAAAGTTAAATACCATCTCCATATTACTTTGTAATAGTTTTCCTTAAATCGTGTGGAATGCCAGCCAAGGCCATCATAGGCTTGGAAAGGGGGAGCGTAGTGTAATCCTTATTCAGTCCAGAACTCTGAACTCACATAGACAATGTTTGTGGCCCAAGAGGGAAAGAAAAGAGTTGAAGAAATGATGCTATATGCATCAACAATGTAGAGAAACAAAACTGCATCTTTGGAACATCCACCTTACATGCCGTTTTGCAAGACAAAGACTCTGAAGCCCCCTATTGTGTATCAATCACATGGAAGAGTCTTCTCGTGTATGCAAGACTATGGGGCCTTGCAGTTCACTCACCTCTTCTGGACCTGGACCTGGACCGGACACCCAGCCCTCAACCCTCACACCTGGAGCTTGGATGCCTGCAACTAAGTGACTCGATACTTTACAAATAAAAACAAATCTAGAGTGTGGACTTTTGAGGGGTTGTTTGTTTAAAAAATAGCTGGCCTCTTACCCTATTATGAAAAGAAATGCTGTACTGTGAGAATCAATGCCTTAAGCCAGCCTTTAATATTTTATACCAAATATTTGTCATAAAAATAGCTGATGACACCACAAAGAATAAAGGCATACGAGTGCATCATCTCTGATTCTCCAATAATAAGCAACAAGGAGGAGCACCAAAGTGTTCAAGGGAGCAAATTCTGTTAACTTTTCAGGGATCCTCACTTCCATTCTCACCTTTTCCCTCAAATCCTAGTTTTGGAAAGTCTTTTTCCATGCATCGCCATTATCTGCTAGAACTTGGCAACATTCATGTTAAAATTTATATATTAATGCTAAGTCGTGCTAATTCAAGGATTAATTTGTTAATCTTAATTTTTTTTCTTTTAATGAATGTTATAAACATAATTCATTAAGCTGATAATTAGTAATGTCGTATGTTATCTTTAAAGTTCAAAAAAAATTCAAAGTAACCAAAAATAGCCAAAATATTCACAATGGCTGGAACATTAGAGCATGGTGAGCAAACTCTTCCCCGCCAGCTCCTATTTTTCCAGGGGGGGAAACGGTGAACTATAATTGATGGAAGTTTCCAGTGGTGGCAATTTACCTTTTAAATAGGTCACAGAACACCCTGTGATTCAATGAGCCCAAATACTAACTTTTCAAAACTGGAAGAGAACTCCTTTTTGGTTCTAGTTTCAGTTTTTCCAAATTTTGGCTTTTGGGGTGGTCTGTTACAGCCCCAGCACATCTTTAGAGGCAACCCCCCCCCCCAAGTTACTCACCTCCTCCACATTACAGCTTCACATCAATAATTATTAATTAACACTGTTAACTCTAAAAAGATAAGAAATACTGCTTGCTAAAAATGTACCAAATGATGAATTCATCTTTAGCAAATAAATTTCAAGCTGTATAATCCAGCACTTTTTGCCATCAGTTAAATGTCTCCACACCAACCTCACCTGGTAAAATAACCAGTGTCTGACCTTTTTTTTTTTATTTATACATATTGCTTGATGTCTCTTTACCTGATCATTTTTGAAGCCAAAGGCAAGAACTGATATGATGGAAGAGAATTGTATTTGATGATGTGCCACAATGGTGGTTAAAGATGGACAAAGAAGTCCATTTCAGTCCATTTCATTAAGTCAGTCCTGTTCAATTCTCACATCAGTCTGTAATATGTTTTTTTTAAGTTGCATGGACATTTAGATTTATCACACAATTTTCACTGACATACAGTACATGTTTTGTATGTAGTTTTTACCCAGCTCACCCTTTTTATTTACCCAGTTTGATCTAAAAACTCCATCACAAAATTCAAAATAGCTCACAGTCCAAAGGATCACTGTTTCGATCCATGTGTTAGTCTAGAAGTGTGAATTACATCCCTTCACTTAAATGTGGAGACCAGATTAAATTCCCTCCCAACCCTTATTAGTGATGATATGAAAGGTTGGGGCTAGTTGTTGTTAGGATAATAAAAATCTTGTACACAGTTGGCACTAAGTATTAGTGGGAAGAAGTTTTCATAATCTAAAGTGACTACCTCTTGTTGCCACTAACCAATTAGCAAAGTTCTTTTTCCACCACCTTTGGCATTTGAGGCAAGGCTCACGCTTGTGCCTCTCCTCATCCTGTTTGTCCTGCTTGCTTTTGTTTGCCCTCTCTTTCCCTGAACCTTCCCACCATGCAGTCACGGAGGTAGTTTCTCCCATATGTGGAAACAGCAACCTTCCTTTTATTCTTCTGTTTGTAACTATTGATTGTAATTGTAAGTAAAGATGCATTTTCTTTTTCAACTTAAAATGCTTCCAGAGTTATGTTTAACATATACAGTGCTAGTTACTGTGAAGGGGGCAGCTCTGAGACTTGAGCTATTATCTTACAATTTCTCTGTACAGTTCTTGTTAGTACTTTAAACTGAGCTAACGAAAGGGAATTACCAACCTCCACAACAGTTCTGTCACCAAGCCATTCACCTGAATATGTGACTGGTCTTTTAGTTTAAGGGCCGCCAGCACAACGGTTATACCGTTTCCAATTTGGACCTGATTCAGGCTGCGACTACACAGGTAAATAGTACAGGATTTGCTGAAGAAGTAAAATGGACCCATTCAAAAAATTTTAAATGATCACATGGTGAAAAGGCCAATGCAAATTAGCCTGGCCCGTTTTGCTTCTAAAGTGGAGTTTTTTTCCCTCTACTTTTTTCCAGCTGGAGAAATTAGAACTTCAGAGAAAATTTATTATATTTAATTCTGCTTGCATATTCAATATGAAGAGGAAAAAGAATTTTTCTGAACCCTTTGTGTACTCCTTGGGCAGATTATTCCAAAGATATCCAGAGGGTGAAAGCTATTAGGAAATAATAAATCTTCTGGTTCACACTACATACGAAACCCCAACACAGGAATTGTTGGCTGTGACGTATTTCATAGGCTGAATAAGGAGTGTTACAATAATTTATAGCGCTCTGGGGGCTTAGTTCTTGTGTCTTCTAATGACACTAACAGCCTGCAACACTTTAAACAGCCATCCATCTTTACAATGAACCATAGAAGGAAGGCTGGGGGTAAGCAGAGGGTGGGATCAAAGGAGGCGGGGCTGTGGTGCAGATCAAACCACATTGGATGTGGACACTAGTGCTGGAAATAATCTGTGGTCTCCATGTGATCACCTAATCCAAACAGAAGTGTAACATAGGTTGCGGACCAAGCCACAGCAAAAACCAAATTGCTCTGATTTGGCTTGCCAGTGTAGTCACAGCCTCAGTCTGGATTAGATCTGAATCTGAATCAAAATTTGGTAATCCACATCTTCATACCTCCCATTGAGTTGCCAAGGGAAAGTAAAATGGCTTTAACTTTTTTTATTTGTCTGTAAGCCTTCTGGTTTAGGAACATGAGAAATATCCAGTTCTTTACCATTTTTCCAGTTTTGTCATGCAGAAAAATTCTGTGAAGCCTTCCCTGGCAGAAAGGATTTCTCAACATTGCTGCAAGAAGGCTTTTGATAGTTTATCTTTTTCACTCCCCACAGTTCTCCAATTCTGTGGCCCACCAATTCCTTTGTAGGAATCACTAATTCCTAAACAGGATTGGTATTATCGATTTTTGTGAACTTTCAAAAACACTCTCTGAGAGTTTCTGGAGGTCAGTGGTATTTCCCACTCTCCCCTGCGTGATCTGGCTGCAGGAAAGTCTCAGGAGAGAAGGAAATTAGTTCAAACCAACCTGGCTCTATGACATGCCTGTTTCAGAACTGATCCGAATCAGCCTCAAGCAACCCAATCAGTTCAGAACTCAAGCGAATTGGTTGCACCACCCTAATTTCTAGTACGAAATATTTGCAGTAGTAGCATAGTCTAGATCATGAAAAATGAAGATCAAAGTACAAACAGTACCCAAAATCTGTTTAGCCGAATAGATTATCATATGATATTCGAAAAGAATGTGCTGAACCTGCAGGACAAAATAAGCAACACTCATAACTTCTTTGCACTGTACGTCTTTATCGGCAGTTCTCTAAGGGCAGGAAAGGACCATTAGTCATTAGAGTTTGGTGGAACAGGTTTATCTGCAGGCTGCTGGAAACTCATCCAAAGAGAATTTTACCATCAATAGCATAACAAAGCCATCCTTCTAGACCTGTCCACAAAATATGAGTAATCCCTCTGCCCAGTTCAACACTGTCAGTTTTGTATTGCTGTAGATATGCACACGCATCTCTGACAGGCATCTCGTCACCCAAGCATTCTTTGTTTACCAAAAGTTTGAGTGCATTGGACTAACACAGAGTGACTATCCTCCTGCTTGCTTCCAATATATTTCCCGCATAAGAAATACGTTGGCATAGCTTTGCCATTTGTCAGCCAGCAGTCTGCGAACACATTTGCTCGTCAATCTAAATTTAACCTTTTCCCACACAAGCACTTGTAAATCAACCGGCATTCTGTCGTTCGGTACTCTTTGGTCTTCATGTTGTCTTCCTTGTTTTTATTTTTAATTTTTTGAAATTTTAACTCGAGGCACTTTATAAAAAACACACCCCTTAACAGCTGGAAGAAAGAACATTGCACTGCCTCTCTCCTGTTCCTTGACTGCTAATACAACAATGCTGGGGATCTGTTCAATTCTACACCAAGGATAAATAAAAGATCTAGCAAAAAGGCCAAAACCAAGCACCCTGGTGATGGATGCAGCTAACATGTTCCGGCACTTTCCAGAATGAAAGCCCTGCCCGTCCTGAAAGGTAAGCACGCTTTTTAATAAACACACTGCTAACAAATTCTCAGCACAGATGTCTAAACTGATACATGTTCTGCTTGTCATTGGAATTCTTCCCCACCCACCCCCACTCCCTGGGGTCTTGGGGGATGAATCCATCAGTGTATTTATAAATAATCCCATTTTGGTTTATTTTCGTCCAGAGAACATTCTTGGCATAACTGAAGTGAAAAGAAACTTGGCCTGTTTGCCTCAATGGAGCCCAAGTCACCACTGCTAAGTTTTTCTTCATGGGAGCTATTATTTTCCCAAGCATATTATAGTCCTGGATGTGTAGAAATGGCTTTGGTTTTCTGTGAATAGTTTCCTTCGCTTGCTTTTGCTACTAAACAGCAGCACGGGGTTGAATCCAAGGAATTCCATGTGGTGTTCAGGAGGGTGAGGTGGGTGGGGAAGACTCTCTTTGACAGGGTAGTCTTTCATTCACCTTAACCAAGTCTGATTTGTTTCTTAAGTTATGCATAACCTGAGAACATTGTTTTCATTAATGAGGTGGCAAAGGACATTTGAGCACAATCAAGAGAACACATGGTACCCACTGAAATCACTGGAAACTAAACTCGTTTGAACATTTTGCGTCTTAAGAGTTTCTGAGCACTTACCTGTCTTTAGATTGCACTATTATTAAAACATGTTTCAAACATTTCTGTAGTCTCTTCAGCACCTGCCACACTTACTGTTCGAAAATTGCCTCACAATTGTACTTCAGTAATCAGCACTGTTCCATTCAGTACTTTAATTCTTCCTTTAATCTACAGCTTTGGAGCAATCCACAATAATTCATAATGTGTACAGACAGAAAGCTTGCAATCACCAAGTCGCATCTAATACAACCGATATTTTATAGCTTTACATTCAGCCTTTGTCTGACAAAAGGTTACTAAACATTTCAGCCCAGTTTATAAAAATAATTCAAGCTGTGCTCTTATAGAATATGTTCTATTTTTACTCACGGAAGAATTCCAAAGTTTCTCCCCGTCAACCTAGCTCCTGCTTTCTTGATACTCTCTATGCCTAAATATAAATGCTCCAAACATGAAGCTTACACGTGCTTACAGCTTACAGGTCATCCAAAGACATTTGTGACCATTTTCTCCACAGAAAGACTATCGGGGGGGGGGGGATGCATCAAAAGGACATGTAAATCATCCCATATTATAACTATATATGTATCTCTCTCTTTTTTTAAAGCACTCGTCATAGGTATGCATATCAAATGAGGTTTTTACACATTTATGTACATGGAAAGGCTTTGGATGTAAAGAAACATGTAGGGGTTTTTTTCTGCGAGAAATCCACATATACAACCACAGAAATGGCGAATTCAATAAATTTCTTTCATACATATGTTTTCCAAATAATAAACCCTAAATAACCAAATATGAACTATCAATTTGCTATGAGAATGACAAGCTGGCTGTATAGCCCAGTGGTTTGTGTGCCTGACTATGGAGCCAGAGGTTGGGAGTTTGATTCCCCATTGTGCCTCCTGCGAGTAGAGCCAGCAGGAGGGTGACCTTGGGCAAGCTGCACAGTCCCAGCAGAAGGGAATGGTAAACCACTTCTGAATACTCTCTTCCTAGAAAACCCTGAAAAGAATCGCCATAAGTCAGACTTGACAATGGCACACAATTTTATCTTCTTCTTCTTCTTCTTCTTCAACACACACACACACACACACACACACACACACACACACACACACATTTGAGACCTATAGGATTTATGACATTGGGCAGAGAGAAACTACTATCAGTTTGACTATGGTATAAGAAGCATATATTCACATTATCTCTTTAAAAATATACCCACTTTTTGAAAAAAAATCAACTAATTTTATTATCATGCTGAGCCTGGGGTACCCAATGTGTGTATGCATAGCCAGTGGTGAGGAATCATGGGAGCAAACATCCAGCCATATCTGAATAGTTGAATGTCCCACCCCTATGCTATGCAATATGGATTGAGGTTTGTGCCTCTGAACCCATTTGGGAAATATTTTCATTATAACTTTCTCTCTTTCAAAGAGTTGTGTCTTATGAATGTCTAAGCAGAGAAGGAGAGATCAATCGAAATAATTTAGATTTTTCCCATTTTAACAGGAATTGTTACTAGAGCAAATCTGGAGCTAATTTATTCTTGGACTTCTTTTTTGTTACATATGTCCCAATCCTAATCTTATTCACTGTACGTGGAAGTCTGCACAGAGCTGTAGCAGAACCAAAGTTCTGCCTAGAACAGCAGGATTCAGTTGCATATTCGGGATGCAAAACTATTATGGCTTTTCCTGAATATGGGAGCCCATTCAGACATGTGAACTACCTGACCAGAACTGAAAGCAAGGGATGATCTTACATGAATGCTCAGTTAGAAGCAAAACAGGAATTACCCCCTTGCTTCTCTACTGCTGACAATTATGCCCTCAGACTTTTCCCACAGCAGAGCGCTTGGACTCAGTCAGGACACTTGTCATTGCCTCTAAATCAATGGTTCTCAGCCTTGGGTCCCCAAATGTTCTTAGACTAAAACTCCCAGAAGCCTTCACCACTAGCTGTGCTGGCCAGGATTTCTGGGAGTTGTAGTCCAAGAACATCTCAGGCCCCAAGGTTGGGAAGCACTGCTCTAAATGCATGCGTGTCCACCTCTTCTTTTGATATTTGATGCAAGAGAAATCTCAGAATGTTTCCTTTTAGTATATGTGAGGCTAGGAGTACCTCCAGAGGCACATCTAGGCGTGTACCATCCATCTGTTTGGAGAAGGATTCACTAGAGGGCGCTATTTCGGCAGGAAAGGAGGAAGATATAAAAGGAGAGGTGAAAGGGGAAGAGGGCCGTTGGGAATAGAAGAGGGAGACGCTTGTTGGGTGCTGGAGGAGAGAAGGATGACAGAAAGAAAGACTGGGTGGAAATAATACAGGAGGACCCCTGGACAGGGGAGTGGACTGAGTTTAAGGTTCCCAGGGAGTACACAGAAAAAGAATGGAACAGACAGGTCTATAGAAAGCCACCCTGTTGGGGTGAGACTGAGGAGAGAGAAAGAAGAAAAAAGTTCAGAGCGTGGCAGCGGAGGGAGATCCAGAGACAAGAGCACAGACCATGTACAGAGAGTCCTGGGAAACCCCACAGGGCAAGCCCATTCCGTCCGAGGTTGAGGCAAAACCCGGGCAAGAAGATATGGGAGCCACAGGTGGGCTGGGTTTTCCACCCTCCCCAATGACATTAAGCACAGCTGTACCCAATGAATCGGGCGTTCCACAGAAGTGGTATTGTAGAGATTTGAGTTCATCGCCCTTGCTGTTGAAAGGGGATTTCTTATGGTTCGAGGAGAAGAGAAGTGATGGCTCGTCCCTGAAGCAAGAGACGGGATCGGTTGTTAACAGTGAATTTGACAAGTTGTTAAAAAAATTAAGACGTTTTGTTAGAAGTTCCTGATGTCCCTAAGTCATCCTTATACTGAGACACATCAGATGGAGAAAAGGGACCTGCATTGAATCACAGTATACTATTTAAATTTTATTTTATTTTATTTATATACCGCAACATTGGTGCAAAGCTCTATTCTGGGCGATTTACAACATTAGGTAAAATAAAACACAATGAAAAAGAAATAAATCATCAATATAATGATCAAGCAACTAGATATGTACATATTTCTGTTCCATTCATTTCTCAAATGCATACCAATATGATAAATTATCATGGAGTTTCGTGATGCAATGGTTAAACTGCTGTACTGCAACCAAACTCTGCTCACGACCTGGGGTTCAATCCCAGTTAGCTGCCTCAAGGTCCACTCAGCCTTCCATCCTTCTGAGGTCGGTAAAATGAGTGCCCAGCTCGCTTGGGGGGGGGGGAGGGCGCAATGTGTAGCCTGCATAATTTACTTGTAAACCTCCCAGAGAGTGCTCTAAGTGCAATGGTGTGGTATGTAAGCAGTATGCTTTGCTTTTTTTTTTAATTAGGCGAACCAAAATGTCATGAATTGTATGCAAAAATTTAAACCAGTTTGTAAGCTTTTGAAAGAATGTTCTCTTCTTCAGGCAGATGTCAAAACACAAGAAACAGCTACTGGTCCATCTCCTTTAGGATTATTTACTCAAAGACAGCCAGCTTCACGGCCTTCCAATATTGTGGGAAACTCCTCTAAGGCCCAGCCACGATAAATACTTGAATTGCTGCTGACACTGAGATTGCAAACACAAATGTCAACACAAACTTTCTTCCTGAGCCACTTCTACTGCTGCTTCTGTTTCCATTTATACATTTGCCTGTGAATAATATTTTGCTGGAGTTCATCCAAAACGGTGTGAAGCAGAAATGTGTCTCAGGACCCTGACTGGGGAAAGTTCCTTTCAGGGGCTGTAATTCGACTGCCAAGCAGCTAAGGGATACCAAACAAGTAACTTTCTGTTCTAGACCCCTAGGAAGGAATCCTGCACTTGGCAATTGCCTTCATTCTTAAGGTGGTGAGCAGCCTGTGTGGCATGCAAAAAGGGTGTGGGGTTCCTTGCAGAGATAAAGGGAAAGGAGCCTCTTTTCAAACTATTTGGCCTGGAAGTAGCCATGTGCCAAACCCTAATGTTGTTGTAGTTACAGCTTTTCCTGCTTCAGTTTTCCAATTATATAATCTCAGGATTATAAAAGAAAATTAGGAACAAAGTTATTTGGGAAGGACAGAGAAACTGATCATAGATAAATGCCTTTGTCCTGTAATCATTCCACCAGACAAATAGAAAAAAACACTGGTTTCATCTTGTTGCATTTTTGCTCTGAATGCTTTCTACATACAATGCAGTTTTATGCATTGCAAGTCCATTGATTTCAATGAGAATTACAGAGCCCCTTAGTCTTTCTCTGTGTCTTTAAAAGTATTTTTTAAATACACAAGACCTTGTTAGAAAATAATGCTGGGTGATGTTTGAAGGACACCATATGCAATGTTTTAAATCCCTGGTGCACATGACAAAAATGGTACAATGCACTGAAAATTAAACCCAATTTATTTTCACAGGAGAGATTTAAGCACTTCCTTAATGCCCCCATTAAAATTAGCTGGCTCATATCTATAGGGTGTACTCAAGCCAAGACTGTCAATTTCACTGAAAGCATTTGTAAGCAACTGCTTACCTCTGCCAAAAATCAGTGGAAATTAGTATTGGAAAAAAATGCAGTCTTGCATGCTTCTCCATTCACACTGGGTGGCTGTGGGGAACATGCCCGTTATCTTCCACTAAGCACAGAGATCGTTTTTTCTCCCATACCTCAGAGCCTTTGAGAGCACCCTTCCTTCCTGTTCCTTTCTTTGTTAGCCACCTTTCCTGTCTCCTCCATTTTTCCGCTTTCCAGAGATAGATACATAAACAACATATCTAAAAATCAAGATGGTAGCAACAGACAAGATACCAATTACAGAATATAATGATCAAAATAAGACTAATTGACCAACAATTATGAAGGAAGGATATCTTCAAATGCCTCCTGAAAAACAGAGTGTTTATATGCTTCTTAAACATTAGGAGGGAGGAAACCTGGCGCACCTCCACAGGCAGAGTATCCCATAAAGAAGTGGCCACCACAGAGCAGGCCCAGCTCCTAGCCTCTCTGATAGTGCTAGCTGTAGTCATTACAGTCACAACCATCACAGGCAGAGGCTTTGGCAGATGCCAGATGAGGTGTCTGGGGATGCAGGAATGTCCATGTGCTAACTTATTTGATCCCCCTTAGATTTTTGCACCTCCCTTTGAGGTGCTCATGCTTTTCTCACCTCAAGGCTGCTGTCCTAAACTCACTTTGAATAATTAAGCCTCAGTGGTGCCCAAGGGGGGATAACAACTAAGTTTCTGTTTAGGACTGCATTACATGCACTCAGACTGGCTTCTTCTGCATGTAAATGTTTTTTTAATTGTTTAAAATAATTTTGAAAAGTCCTCTCAAAGCAGCTTATATCATAACATTTCATATATTGACTGTTAATCATGACGCTCCTTGGTTTTTATTGCCTTCTATTTCTTATGTAGCCCCTTTTGTCCATCCCGTTCAGCGGCTTGCTTTCGTGTGTCATGATTCTTTTGTTCCACTGCTTTCCTTCTATGCCACTGGTCTTCATTCCTTTTCTTCTGCTGTGTCCTGCTTTTGGAACTCATTGCCACTTTGTAGTTATTTGCCCAATTATCTTCCTTTATTTAAGAAAGAACAATGTGGCTACAATCCTAGTCCCACTTAATCCTGAAGTAAGGCCCATTAAAATCAAATAATACATCTAATTTTAGCCTCAATTTTAAATGAATGGGATTTGTTTATCACAACTAACACAAGTTCCATTCATTTCAATGGGTTTGCTCTATTTAAATCTAAATTGGATTTAGCCCAAAGGGTAGTGCTTTTTAATAGATTTAGCAGACAAACGGGATTGTGCAGCCAGACTTACTAATAAGGGTCACATTTCCCTGTCTTCTCAGCTTTTGATCTCTCTTGTTCCAGATAAGATTTAATATTCTATTTAGTCTTAATTTAGGTTTTGAGACAGGGAATATATTCTGTGTTTTGCATACTACTTAACATTGAACATCATTAATAAATAACACATTATCTCTAATTCTTACTATAACAGGGCCTGATTCTAAATACTATTTATGCATTTCAATGGCACACAAGTTTTTTTTTTTTTTTTAAGAAAATGGTTGGCATGTTTTGGCTTGCACTGATAGCTCTCCTATAATTATTAGAAGATTTTACAAAATAACGCCCTATTTAAGCAGTCTGTTAAAATATGACTCTCCTCTTTCCTAACTTAACCTTGAATGATTCCATACGTGAGTTCTTTGGTTTTGTTGAATTACAACTCCCCCTCCTTCAAATACGTTTTTGCCCTCCCAGATGCCAGGAGGGATTCAGGGTGAGTGACTTCTTTTTCTTGCCTCATTTGATCCCAAGCTAGGAGGTAGAAAAGCCCCCCAGGACACTTTTGAATTGCACAATGCATGGAGCTGTACTATACATACATGAGGACTAAGCCTCACTGAACACAGTGGGACTTATTTAACTCAGTGGGCCTTACATTTGCACATACATTATAAGAATGGGCTGTTAAATGGTCTCTTTCTGACGTGATGTTTGCTTAATGTTTGATTTTGTGAAGCAGAGCAAATCAACCTTCTATAAGGCAATTCTAAAATTATAAATTTTAAACTGGACCTCAGATCATTAATGATGAAGCATTAATGATGAATTTGCTCTGTGCCAAAGTTAGGGCTATTTGGACAAAGGGTTTTTGAATAATGATTTTTAAAAGTAAACCAATTCCCCCCTCCCTAATTCAGAAATAGGCAACCCTCAAGCTACCTCAGGTTTAAATAGCTCATAAGAATTGAGAAGACCAATCCTGAAAGATAACTGCTAGCCCCACCCTCTTTTCTTTATTTGGAAAGAATCCAGGCTGCAGGGGCTGAAATATTTATCCTCAAAAAAGGCCTTTCAAATGGGAGAAACAGCATTTTTAAAATAACACTGAGCATATGTGATAGAGACTTGCCAGGAAGAAGAGCTTTCTAGATACCTAGAGAACCTGTTGAAAAACTGCCGTGAAAATTGCTTTGTGTTTAAGTGAGAAGTGTTCAACTAACAAAAATAAGAGTCAAGTTCTGGGATTTTCCTCTGCTTGATGTCTCTTTGTGAATGGTAATGAGCAAAGAGGGTATCCTATAGACCATCTTGACTGATGACATTGGCATTCAGTCTCCCCTTTGCTATATAAGAGATGGCATCCTTTTTCCTCGTCACAGCAATATTGATTCATTTCCTGGCACTTTGAATCATAGATGGAGAAGCACACTATCCCACATTCATAAACAGAGGGTTCTTGAAGATTAAATATAGCCTTGCAAATGGTGTAAGGATAGGTCCAAGAGGCCCCAGAGCCTTGAGTGTAAATATTAATAGGCTACAGAAATGGCTAGTTGTTGCATGTGAGAACATCTATGAAAAGAGAGAAGTGGACTGACCCAAAACATCACAATACATCCAGAGAAACTGATAGAATAGCCTGGGGATATCCAACAAAGAAACATCTGGATAAATTGTCCATGTGTAACATCCAGTATTCAGACTCATCACTTTTGAAAACATACCAGATGCTCAGCCAATTTTTACCCCTTAGATTTTTGTTTTCTATGCCCTAACTTTCTCCAGCTGTGCCCTATGTCAGGATGAGTGAAGTGCAGAAGAGGGCAGTTGCCTTTAATAACGAAAAAAGAGCTTTGATTGCATTCACCTCATATTTCTAACACAGCTAAATGTGCTCCCCCCCCTGCATTCTAAAAATCCCTAGAACTTTGGAGTACAGAATTTAAAACTCATTAAAAAAATCAAGAGACAGAAAATGCAAAGTTGAAATCACTGTCCTACCATTCACTCTTCTTCTTTTAAAAAAACCTTTTATTTATTTTATTTTATTTAGGAGTATTCTCATCTGTCTAGGATTTACACATCATTCAGGGCACCTAGCAAGCTAAAGCCAATGATCAAATGTTAGAATGTTCTAAAAACATAATCAAACAGGTAGTGTAATTAAATACACTACAGCTTAAGAAGCAAATGCCTCTGTGCATAAGTAGTTCTGTGCGATATGATGAAATGCAGTTAACACAGGTGCCAGCTTAGCCTCAGTGGGGGGCAAGGAATCCCAGCATTTAAATGCAGAAAATGGGGAGATCCTTTCTCTTGTCCTCACCCTCACTTGTGGAGGTTACAAAGGAGTCCAGTCTTCATCAGTACTTTCCACCCAGAAGGGCTAGTATGGAAGAAGCAGCTGGAATCTTTGAGGCTTTAGAGGTCATCACCTTGACTTGATTGGAAACAATGCATTTCATGTTAGGCTTGTTTTTTTTAAAAGTAAAAAATATGTGGTCACATGCAGACCCTGCAGGATGGGTCATTCCCATATAAAGACTCATCAGCATTCTGGGAAGGCACTTCCACATTTTTGACCAGCTACAATTTCTTCTTCGTGGTCTCTGTGAATGCACACTAATGGGTTAATCTGTGCCTGCGCAGAGGTTTCCGGAATCTTCTAGAGCTTAACACTCGTTCGCCAGGACCGCCCCCCTAGTACACGTGGTCCGCCCGTCCTGGCTAGTGCCTCAGTTCCTTTTTGCCGCCGCTGAGGTTCCTTCTCTTAGATGAGCTGTGTTCGCCTCCTGCTTTCAAAAAGGAATTTTTCTCCTTAGAGATCTTCGGATAGTGAGATTCTTTGTTTTTTCCTTCCTTCTGCCGCCCCCCTCCCCCCCCGCCTTGAATCCCCTTCTTTATTTTAAATTTTTTATGGCCTCCTTTGGACCGTTTAAATGGTGCACTTTGTGCCCCAATAAAATCCCATTCACCGACGGCCACGATTCCTGCCTTCTCTGTTTGGGCGAAGCTCACCAACCGGCTTCTTGCCCTTTTTGTAAAAAGTTTACGAAACAGGTACTTAAACTAAGGCAGCAACGCCTATGATCTTATTTGTGGGAACGTTCCCTTCGTCCCATACCAACTATGGAACCTGCACAACCTTCTCAGGTTCAATCGGCTTCCCCTGGAGCCTCAATTGCATCTTCGACAAAATCGAAATCTAAGTCTAAGACCATCACTAAGTCTACCACGGGTGCTTCGGCACCAAAGTCTACACCGGTACCGAAGTCTCCTCCAGTACCGGACAAACAATCCAAACCAAAGAAGCCTAAGAAATCGTCCTCTGAGTCTCGATCCTCCAAACACCAGAAGGACAAGACGACCTCTTCCATCCCACTACAAGAGCAGCAAACTATTTGCCTCGATTCCATATCTGTAGAAGATGACGATTATCTGCCTCCACCTTCAGGCCAGCCACCTTTGCCTCTCTTGGCTCAGTCCCCCTCGTGGGCTAATACCTCGGCTGAGGTTACGGTACTGCCTCGTCATGACCACTCGAGCCCTTCGGGTTGCTCTGTCTCTGAGTGTCAGTCGGATTCAGCTTCCATCGCTGATCCGCAACCTCCGCGCAAGCGGACCCGAAAAGAACATCATACACCAGAGACTGGTCCTACTGATGTTGATGCTCCACTTCCACAGACGTCGACGGGATTACTCACATCCCATGGTTCACTTTCACGGCACCGTCATGCCAAGAGGGTTACCCTCTATGAGCCACCGGCATATTATGAGCTCCCACCACAGCGATACCATCACTGTCGATACCGGTACTGGCGCCCTGATACAGAGGTCTATATAGAGCCTAAGCGCCCTCGATACTCCTACTACTATTCCAATTCTGGTTCTGAATCTCCTCTTCCATACCAACCACGATACCAGAACCAGTCCTCCTCGGCAGATGACTCCTCGATACCGGTACCGATACCAAGAGCTCAGAAGTCTTTTTTTCTTTCTTGCTATTCATTTTTATTTATAGTTTTTGCACTATTTTGTTATTGATTATGTTATAATGTTTTTATGTCATTTTAATGTATATATGTTTGTTGGAAGCCGCCCAGAGTGGTAGAATATACCAGATGGGCGGGATATAAATCAAATAAATAAATAAAAAATAATAATAATAATAAAGTCCTCCAGATAGAGGAAGCATACCTTGCCCCCTTCTTCTACTACACCAGTACCGAAACATGTTAAGTCATCCTCCAAGCACTCGGTACCGCGCACCGAACCCGCCGCCCGTCCGCAGGTTCACCCATCATCAGTTAAAGTCACTACCACCTATACTGGTCCTTCACCAGTATCTCATCAGATCACTCATGCTCATCAATCTAATCGAGCTAAGCCACATAAATCTACCATTCGGGATCAAGCTCTTAAACAGGCATCAACCAAACAGACCACCGCACCGGTCGATACAGTTGATGACCCGTCTTCTCCAGGTCATTCCGTGTCCTCACCATCAATGGATTTGGACACCTCTGACTCCATGGTACTCCCGGAGTCTCCTCCTAATCTGCCTACCCCTGACTCTGATGTCGCCGACGTCAACCCTCCCTCTCCATCAGAGGATTTTTCGTCGTATTCTCAACTAGTCCTACGTATCACTAAAGCGATGGATCTCGATGTACAGCAACCAGTACAGTCTGAGTCCAATAAGGTTAACGAGGACATTGATGATGACCAAAAACCCCCACTCCGCATGGGGTTTATTCCATCTTTACTCAAACTGATTAAACAGTCTTGGGCTAAACCATCGTCTGTGCCACAAATCTCCAGACGAGTCGAAAATTTATACAAGACGCATGGAGACAATACGGCTTTTCTATCCAAGCATCCGCCCCCAAACTCGGTCATAGTCGATGCAACTCAAAACAGAGCAAAGAATCGGTCTAACACCACACCGAATAATAAGGAAGGGAGGAAACTCGACATCATTGGTCGTCCCTAGCATCCTTCACATTACGTGCTGCTAACTATCTTGCAGCCATGGGTGCATACCACCGTTTCTTATGGAACAAAGCACTTCCTTCTCTTCAATCGGCTCAGGGCGAATATCGAGAGGCCTCGCCTTCCATCAGGAGGCCATAGCTGTCGCACGCCAGGAGCGCATCACAGCAAGGCACGTAATAGAAGCTGCTTCGAAGCACATGGCCACAGCCATTGCCCTTCGAAGACATGCTTGGCTCCGCTCAGCCCATATCTCTGATGACTCTCGCATGCGGATTGAGGATCTACCATTTGATGGAGTTGGCCTTTTCGACACCAGGACCGATGAGATCCTTGATAATCTCCAAAAAATGAGGAAAACTGCAAGATCTTACAATACTCAACCTTATTACAGGCCCCAGCATTACCAATGGCGTCGCCCATATCCTTACCAGTAATACAGATCATTTCCTGATAAACAGAGATACTTACCACAGGCTTCATCCAATTTCCAGACTCGCCATGCCGCTCAGCGTCAACGTCTCTGTCAGTCCTTTCGGCCGTCGCCCTGACAAAAAACCAAAGCAGAGCCTTTGTCTTTCAAGTCACCCGGTCTGCCCCGCTCCACTTACCACATCCTCATCAAACTTGCCTCGCCGCCCACTTTTCATCCTGGGCTGCCATAACCACCAACAAGTGGGTCCTCACTATCATTGCCGCTGGTTACGCCATAGAATTCGCTGTCGTCCCACCTCCGAGGAGAGTCCTCACTCCACCATCCCATGCTCTCAGCCTAGAAGTTCAATCCCTTCTCTCAAAAGATGCTATTTCACCCGTCACCTCACCAGACACCGACCTCGGGTTTCATTGGTTGTCCCTCTCATTGTCCTGTACCCCAAAAGATAATAAAGATTTACCATTTCTCCAGATACTTCACGGTACCCAAGAGAGATGGTGGTCTCCGCCCTATCCTCGACCTACGGGACCTGAATTATTACATCTTTCAGCAACGCTTCCACATGGTTACTCTAGAACGCATCTTACCTCTTCTCCAGGGTGACATTTGGTTTGCTGTCATCAACCTAACCGACGCATATTTTCACATCAATATACGCCACGGTCACAGAAAGTTTCTCAGATTCTGTCTCCAAAATACTGTCTACAAATTCAAGGCCCTTTCTTTCGGCCTTTCTACTGCTCCCTGCGTCTTCACAAAGTGCATGGCCCCAGTAGCAGCCTATCTCCGCACTCAGGGAATTTCCATCTTCCCATACATCGACGACTGGCTACTGGTGGCCCCCTCCCATCGTCAAGCACTACGCAACGTGAATTTCACCCTTTCCCTCCTCGACAACCTGGGACTACAGGTCAACACGGCCAAATCTACTCTCGCACCTTCACAGCGGGTGAACTATATAGGCGCAATTCTAGATTCCCGCAAGGCAAGAGCCTATCTTCCCCAAGACCGTGCTGCCAAGATCCATGCTGCCCTTCAGTACTTCAAGCCACGGGCCTTAGTCACCGTGCTTCAGACCCAGCGCTTCTTCAGGCTCATAGCATCCACAACATCGGTCATCCAACACGCCCGCCTGAAAATGCGCTCCCTTCAGGCTTGGTACTTGTCCCTCTTCGATCCCATATCGGACCCACCCTCCATGTTATTGAGGGTTACCCCAAAACTTGCAGCACAGCTCCAATGGTGGAACACGCCAGCCAATCTTTTCATCGGCAGACCCTTTGCACCTCTCCAACTTACCATACAGATAACAACCGACGCAAGCCTGACCGGATGGGGTGCTCACTGCAAGGGACTATGCTTTCACGCTCTATGGTCTCCCTCCGAGAAACTGCTTCACATAAACAACTTAGAACTTCTAGCCATATTCAAGGCTCTCCACGCATTCGAACCGTTAGTCACCGGCACCACTGTTCAGATTACGACAGACAACACCACGGCCCTCTTTTATCTCTACAAACAGGGTGGGACACACTCCCTTCCCTTGCTTTACCTTACCGTCCAGCTCTGGGAGTGGTGTCTCGAGCGCCACATATTCCCAATAGCAGTTCATATCTCCACTCACCACAATCGTATCGCGGACTCTCTCAGCAGACTCAGTTCGCAGACGCACAAATGGTCCCTCGACGACTCCATCTTTCGTCATCTAACCACTCTATGGGGACAACCACACATGGACATTTTTGCATCAACAGAAAATACAAAATGTCCCCTCTACTGCTCCAGAGCAGGGATAGGCCCCGGCTCCATCGGAGGCGCTCTGATGACACCATGGACGTCAGGTCTAGTTTACCTCTTCCCTCCGATCCCTCTACTCCTAAGGACTATTGTAAAGCTGCGCCAGGAGCGATCCAATGCAATCCTCATTGCCCCATGGTGGCCGAGACAACCATGGTTCACCATGCTCCGCTCCATCTCCATAGATTTCATCTGTCTTCCCCCAATACCTCACCTTCTCACCCAGAATCGGAGTGAAATCTTCCACCCAGATCTTCTCGCACTCCACCTAACAGCGTGGAGAATTCATCCTCGATAGCTGCCGTCCTAGCTCGGGCTAGGAAACCTGCTACTACGCAGCTGTACTCATATAAATGGGCTGCTTTTCTTGAATTTGTAGCTCAATGTCATCTCCCTGCTGCACCTACAACTCTTCACACCGTGCTGCAATTCCTTACTCACCTCTTCAGCAAGCATTTGTCCTTTTCTACTATCAAGGTCTATCTCTCCGCTATAGTAGCTCATCAGCCGCCTGATTCCGAAGCCTCTTCACTCTTTCGTCACCCTACGATAAAACAGTTTCTTAAGGGGGTCTCCAATCTATGACCCACCAGACCACACCTCCCTCCGCAGTGGTCACTACATACTGTTCTACTGAGCCTAATGACACCCTTTTGAACCTCTCGCCACAACGTCCGATCGCCTTCTTGCCTACAAGACCCTCTTCCTTGTGGCCATTACTTCTGCTCGTAGAGCTTCAGACCTTGCTGCACTCAGAGTCAACCCACCTTTTCTTCAATTTTACCCGGACAAGGTCACTCTTTATTCCAATGTTTCCTTTCTTCCAAAGGTTGTTTCTGAGTTTCACCTTAAGCAACCCATCATTTTACCTACCTTTTTTCCATCACCTGTTACTGACTTGGAGCGTTCTCTCCACCTCTTAGACGTTAGGCGAGCGTTGGCCTTCTATGTTTCAAGGACTGCCTCTTTCCGCAAATCCAAGAGACTTTTTGTTTCTCCGCACTTACCACACAGAGGATGCTTTATCTCCTCCCAAACCATCTCTAAGTGGCTTGTGTCAACTATTCGCTTGGCATATCAGCTGGCTAAAAAGCCTCTTCCAGTTGGAGTTAAAGCTCATTCTACGAGGGCAGTGGCTATTTCTGCAGCATTCTTCAGAGGCGTTCCTGTCCCTGATATCTGCAGGGCTGCTACGTGGTCCATGCCGTCCACCTTTGCCTCTCATTACCGCTTGGACCTCCGGGCTAAGTCGGATGCTGCATTTGGACGAGCGGTCCTATCGTCTGTTCTTCCGTGACGTCCCTCCTCCGGTCAGGTAAGCTTGTTAATCACCCATTAGTGTGCGTTCACAGAGACCACGAAGAAGAAAGAGAGGTTACTTACCTGTAACTCTGGTTCTTTGAGTGGTCATCTGTGAATTCACACTTCCCGCCTGTCCTCCCCTCTGTCCGTCACGTCTGTTTCATTTTATTCAGCGGCGGGCAGTTTGGGAACTGAGGCACTAGCCAGGACGGGTGGACCACATGTACTGGGGGGGGGGGGGGGTCCTTGCGAACAAGTGTTAAACTCTAGAAGATTCCAGAAACCTCTGCGCAGGCGCAGATTAACCCATTAGTGTGAATTCACAGATGACCACTCGAAGAACCAGAGTTACAGGTAAGTAACCTCTCTTTCTTAATGGAGACTACAGTCAAGAAATCAGAAGAAGGTTGAGACTGAACAATGAAGGAATTAGAAAAGATCATCAAGTGTAAGGATGTGTCCCCACAGACCATGGCCAAGATCATTTACATTCTTGTATTCCTGATAACTATGTACAGGTGTAAAAGCTGGACAATGAAGAGAGCTGACAGAAAAAAGTTAGATTTGTTTGAAATATGGTGCTGGAGAAGAGCTTTGCAGATACCCTGGACCTCAAGAAAGATGAACAAGTGGTCCTAGAGCAAATCAAACCTAAACTCTCCAGATGAAACTAAGGCTGGCATGCTTTGGACACAACATGAGAAGGCAGGATTCTCTTTAAAAAAAAAATACCATAACACCAGGAAAAATTGAAGGCAGCAAAAAAAGAGGAAGACCAAATGTGAGATGGATTGATTCCATAAAGGAAGCCACAAAAGCCTTGAGTTCACAAAAGCTGAGCAGGGCTGTGGAGAACTCTCATTCATAGGGGCTGCCACAAGTCAGAGGTGGCCTGACAGCACAGAACAACAGCAGCAGCTTCTTTCAAAGGTAGCCTAGCAAAAAATGCATTGCTGCATATATTTATTATTTTGCCACATAGAACCCCTTGATGTTACACTACCTCGGGCCATTGGTATGGTAACAGTACTGGCAGAGATCTATCTGTTTAACTGGGCAGCTATTATGTACATGGGATGGGATTTCCCCCCCCCCCCAATTTAAATAACTATGTAAGACAGTGGTAACGCTGGGCATTGGTAACATAATAAGCAACTGCCTATTGTATAGTAGCCTAATCAGCATTGCAGCCAAATCTTGGAAAATGATGAAAGACAGTACCAAAAAAACCTCTGACGTTCATTGAAACCGGAGCACTCTGTGCAACATGATACCGGGTTTAACATCACTCCACAGTTCACAGCTTAAATCTGATCTATTTTTTAGGATGATTATGATGGCCAAGGAAGGCAAGCTTCCTCAAAATTGCTCGTCTGTTTGATTGCCAGCACCCAAGTGGAAACGATTAAGAGGCAAACTACATGATTAGCAGCCCTGTGTGATGCATCTTCTTCTGGTCAGTCCCACTTTGCAACGCTGGTGGGAAATCGTTTGTATTGGAATGTGCGTGCTGTGTAAACCGATTTTCCTTCTCCAACACAGCAGCTAATGTATTCTACAGTCAGAAAGAGGAAAGAGGCCTACCAATTTCATTTGGAGAAATACAAGATTTAGAAAGTTGTACAGCATAGGCGATACCCTCTGCCCCTCCCCACCTCCATCTCTATTTTGTATCAACCCTACAGAGCAGAGTGAGCTGCTTCCACATTGGGGGGCAGGGGTTACACATGTTGATCCCCTAGAACTTGGAGAGCTGTACCCACTCCAGTGACACCCCCTCAAAAAAGTTTCTTATAAAATGTAGGATTTTTTTTCTGGAAAAAAAAAAAGATGTTTTAAAATGCTTTTGGGAGTTGTGGTGGCCTTAGGGGTGGTGGTGCCCTCAAAACAGGGCAAAATTCACCCATATCTTTTAGAAGGCATAAAGAGACTTTGTGAGCCCAGATGTTTTAGAGTGGGCTGCTGCTGCTGCTGCGGACCTCCTTTGTACTGCTGGGGTGTTGCATATTTCTCGTGCCTGCCATAGAAACCTGATATAGTACTTTGAGTGACTTGGATAAAGGGATACAGGAAATGCTAATCACATTTGCAGATGACACAAAAATTGAGTGGAATAGCCAATACCCTGGAAGACAGAAACAAAATTCAAAAAGATTTTGATACTCTCAAGCACTGAGTTGAAAACAACAGAATGAAATTTATTTATTCGTTCATTCATTCATTTGATTTTTATACCGCCCATCTGGCAGCCAAGGCCACTCTGGATGGTTTAGGTAAAGGTAAATGTTCTCCTTGACATTTAGTCCAGTCGTGTCCGACTCTAGGGGGCGGTGCTCATCCCCATTTCCAAGTCGTAGAGCCAGTGTTTGTCCGTAGACAGTTTCCGTGGTCACGTGGCCAGCGCGACTAGACACGGAACGCTGTTACCTTCCCACAGTGGTGGTACCTATTTATCTACTTGCATTTGCATGCTTTCGAACTGCTAGGTTGGCAGGATGGTTTACAACAATATAAATAACAATAATGACAGAATAACAAGATATAGAACAGTTACCAAATAAAATTTAAGAAATACACAATGAATAGCAATAAGGAACACCAAAAATATCATAAAATAAAAAAGGAAGATAAAATAGAATAAAAATAAAAGTAAAAATAAAAAAATTAACAGAGCTAAGGGCAAAGTTCTATGCTTAAGGAAATTAAACCAAATGCACAGTTACAAGATGGTGGATACTTGGCTCAGCAATACGGCATGTGAATCCTGGAATTGTTGTAGATCACAAACAGAATATGAGACAACAGTGTGATGCGACTGAAAAAAAGGCCAATGCTATTTTAGGCTGCATAAACAAAAGTATAGTGTCCAAATCTCATGAAGTACTAGTTCCCCTCTATTCAGCACTCATTAGGCCTCATCTTGATTTTAAGAAGGGTGTTGACAAACTGGAGCAAGTTCAGAGGAGGGCAACAAGGATGATCAGGGAACTGGAAGCCAAGCCCTACGAGGAAAGACTGAAAGAACTCGGTATGCTTAGTCTTGAGAAAAGAAGACTGAGGGAAGATATGATAGCACTTTTCAAATACTTTGAAGGTAGTCATACAGAGGAGGGTCAAGATATGTTCTCAATCATTCCAGAGTACAGGAAACATAATAATGGGCTCAAGTTACAGGAAGCCACATTTTACTTGAATATCATGAAAAACTTACTAACTGTTAGAGCAGTACAGCAATGAAATCAATTACCTCAGGAGTTAGTGAGCACTACAATGCTGGAGGCATTAAAGAGAAAATTGGACAAACCATCTGTCAGATCAACTTTGATTTGGATTCCTGTGTTGAGCAGCGCACTGGGCTCAATGGCCTTACAGGCCCCTTGCAACTCAATTATTCCATGATTTTATGATTCCACCCTGTGGGGGTAGTCACACAAAGGAAGAAATGTAACTCAGTTGCACTTTGCAAGGTTGGGCAAGCAAGGTCTTAGCATTCTTATTGTTGTTTAATTTTAGCTACAATCCACTAAAGTCAGCAATCCACTTAAACCTTTTTATTTCAATTTGAATTTTACTGGTCATTGTGATTGTGGTCATTATGTTAACATACCTAACAATCATAGGCAAATGAATTTGTACTTGACAAATGCATATGCAAACCTAAAGACCAATGACTTCAGTGCAAAGTTTGCTACCTTAGCTACTTACCTTCAAGATACTAAGAAATGGTTCTCTTTGGACCACAAAGGCTGATCGTAAATCATTCACCTATGCAGGATCTGGAAAACAGATATTGCTGAGGGCACTGGGAACATTTTGAAAGTCATTGACGTTTTTATGTAATGATCTCATGTCTGAACCTTTTCTATACAAACAAAGGTACAAAAATCACATTTGTCCTCCATAGAAATTGACTCAGATGTCTAATAGTCCTGCGTGCACATAAATAAAAGGAGCACTCCTATTTTATCTGTGTTACCTATTCAGACACTTATTTCCTATTAATCAGGCTTAAGCATTAACTCTACATGACTGGCTCTTTTTATAGCAGACAGAATGTAGCTAAGTGTGAGTGATTCAACAGCTATGTTGACATCCAAGAAGCAAGACCGCATAACCTGAGCCGCCTTCTAGTGTTGATGGCATTTGAAATGCCTGCGAACCGTCAGTCCATGAATCTGGCAAATTATGCCAAATCACTGAAGTGTACAAGTGATGACATTTTGCTGATGTTCAGCAAAAAACTATGGCGAGGGGAATTTCCAATTCTTAATGTATTTATTTTTTACATGGGTGCCTTGGTGTCATCACTGTCTCATTTTTAAAGTTTGGAAGCAGGATATATGAAGGTTTCTTTCAGGTTTCCTAACACTACAGGCATTCAACACAATTACAAAGTTGTGGTTTATATAATGAATTTGGAAGCATAGAGTGTGTCCTTTTAGAAAAAAACAGCTCATATTTGGACCATTTTGTGTCTCCGCTGTTTCACACATCTTGAAATCAGCTGTTCTGGTTTAAGCACATTGCAAAGCAAATGTGAGACCGAGTGAGTGAGGAACAGAACTGAAGCACTTGCTTATTCTGAGGTATTTTCTGTATTTTGAGGAAACTTAAAACAGTTGATACCATTAAAAATAGTACCTCCTTTGCCTTTAACTGTCTGCCAGATTTATGGTATATTGGAGCTCAATAACTAAAGAAAAATACTTCTAAACAGTAGGCAACTAATCATATTTGACAAGGACAGTGTTAAATACACCTTCAAAGGAAGAGCCGTGGTTGAAAAAGACTTCTTCAGCATATAGTGTCAGTGCATTAGTAAATGAAAAGTATTTTTAAACATGAGTTGCTGTTAAAAAATACTTATTTGTAAAAAAAAACCTAAGACAAAAAAGAAGGGGTTAAAAGTGTCTGATGTGATGATTTTTGCGGTAAGAGGGTGAAAAACGTAGAGAAAAGCAGTGCAAAACTAGGCACGGGTAGTCAGAAGCAAGCCCTATTGAGTTCAACAAACTTCCTCCATAGGAGACATGGTGAAAAATCATTGAAATTACATGGAGAAATAAAACTAGGGGAGATGTCTTTCTCCTGAACCTTTTTACCCATGAACTACCGGGTTAATTTCATAAAGTTTTCATTGAATCACTGTTTTTCCCCAGACCTAGTCTGCACTGGCTGGAACTGACAGCCGCTGTAGGCAAGCAGCCTACCTGGAGCTTTTATCTGAAGGAACTCCTAGTTCCAGCCTTATTCCCTGGCACGCCTGCATTCTTACAAAGCAAAGACATTAAGGAGTGCGGCTGGTGCCTGCTTCTGCACCTGGCCTATGACAACGAACAGGCAGCGCAACCGTGTATTTCACTGGCATTACTATGAAATTGCAGTTGCAGTTATTTGTTGATCATTATATATTTTGCAAGTAGGTGATGTTTTTGAAAGTATAAAAGTCATTATTTGTTAGCGTGCAACAGAGATGCATATAATTTGATAAAGGGGGTGGCCCACTCAGAGCAAAAGAAAGAAAGAAAGAAAGAAAGAAAGAAAATCAAAAAGGCTAGAAATAGCACTGTTTTGTGTGGATTTATTTAGAAAAACATAGACCATTGGCCAGGCAAGGGTGATAGATATCTTCCAAATTTTTATGTACATCCTGGATATTAATATTAAGTGGGCTTGTAAATGAGCTGCTGCGAGAAGGGCACATAGAAAAAGCAGCATGTCAGTCTTGCAGATTCTACTTGCATCACTTCTAGAAAGGCAAGGTAGGTGCTTGCAAGACATGAAGTCCACCTGCAACAGCAGCATCTCACTGAGTATCCTCAATAGAGATCCATTGCCAAAGGCACACAAAATGCAGACCCCCCCCCCCCACTTAAAGACCTGTGGTTTCATAAGTATGGTAGTTTCTTCACCAATACAGACGCAATTACTTCACACCATCAATGTTTGTTGTTGCTGTTGAAACTCTGTCCTCTGGTGATTAGCTTCTCCATACATTCACGCTTGGACCTCAGACAGCTTAGTAGAATGTCCCAGGGCTTGTGTTTTCCAGGCAAAACCTTTGTATACATTGGGTCACCGACACTCTGGTGAAGTAGAAAAGTAGGATTTTGGAGGAGAGAATAAATAATCACTCTCTCCAGCCTATTGGCTTGCATAGCTAAGCAGTAAGGAAAGTTGTCTGCTACAACTTTCTTTACTACTTAATAAAATCCCTCAGGGTCCCCATGTGAGCCTGAGGGACTTTATTATGCAATGTAGAAAGTATTTATAGGAAATAATTAGGCTAAGTCAGTTGTAAAGGAAATTAACTTAACCCATGTATTTCTTATAAATACTACTCTCTTAACCCTTTTCACTGAAATGGGCCACCATGATTATCACACATTCTCTCTATATGGACATTAGTGTGGAGCACCTAGAATTTTGACTTTAGATACTTCTAATGTTTTGTAATTCTCACATGAATACCATGCACAGAGAATACCTCTAAAATTAGCTTCAGATGGTTAAATTTACAGATGATGAATTTTATGTCAGCAACAGCATCCTTCCCAGAAGTCTTAAACTTTGCAATATTCTTGATGTACCCTTCATAAAACCATGCACAAGATGAGCCAGTAAAAGAAGAATAGAGACAGAAAAGAGGTCTTCTTGAGCAAAAGGCAGAATGGAAAAATAATCTGTATCATAACAGGAGAGAAAGCAGAGATTCCTTACCAACAACTGACCAACTCATTATGAACTGGAGAACTGGGAAATTTCATCTAAATTAGTTCATTCCTAAACCAGACGGCCAACAGATTCTGATGCTTTATGGTTACCAATAATCTCCTTCCCCAAGACACCCAAACACATCCTAAGCAATAAGCACAAAATGCTGCTAAATAAGCCAAGCAACTGGAGAGCAATATCTGCGCTGTGCTGATCAGCAAAAGCAATTTGATGACAGCTGTGTTTCAAGCTAATGCTTTCATAAGGAATTATTTGCAGGGAATGGTTTGCAAGTGTCTCGTTGTACTCGATTCTTGGTTTCTAATGATTCTGCTCACATATAAATGTATTTTTAAGGGGGGAAATTGCCAATATCTCACAAACTCCTGTGACAATCTGAGCCCAGTGATTCTCAGCATATAAAACAAGATGTGTGTCAGCTCAGCCACAACATAGAGCTTAGAGTCTTTGTCAGAGGGAACAACCACACATCTTCTTACCCCCTTGCCTTCCCTGTTTCGGAGTCAAGATTGCTATCATCAGGCAGGATTTTTGCATTTTTCAAGTTACTGCACCTGACAATCATTGGGTTCTAGTCCAGGTATTCTCCCACAATAAGTCCACAAAGTGTCCTCCATTGCTATAGCAGTTTTGATGGATGATTATGGTGACTTGCTGGATGTAGCCTTTTTTATTTTAGAGAAGTGCTTCCCAATCTTGGGACCCCCAAATGTTCTTGGAGTACAACTCCCAGAAATCCTGGCTAGTACAGCTAGTAGTGAAGGCTTCCTGGAGTTTTAGTCCAAGAACTTCTGGGGACCCAAATTTGGGAACCACTGTTTTAGAGGTCTGGCTCTATTCGTCACCTTGTTTTTATCCCCCCCCCCCCCCCCCCGTAGGCTGTAACCGTAGTTTATCTGAGAATAAGCCCCATTATTGATTTATTGTATTTCACAGTAGAAATGTATATTTTCTCCCAGACCCAGAATGAGCACGAATGCCATCAGCTGAACTGGCTGCCCTTAGTAATTGCAATTGTAATCAACTCCAAAAAAGTGATGGCTTTGCTTGCTTGCTTGCTTGCTTGCTTGCTTGTTTTGACTCAATTTCACTGGGGAGAAGGCACTGTGACAACCACATTTTCCAGAGTTATTATTTCCAAAAGGCCAAACAAATCATTCTGACATTAGAGTTTATGTCATTGCTCATCTGTGTGAACAGAGCCTGGAAAAGTTACTTTTTCCCTCTACTATAGGTCCTTGAAATCCCAGCTTAGCAGCCATGATAGCTGTGGGATTCTGGGCACTATACTCCATAAAAAAAAAATGTAACTTAGAAGCGTTGTGTATAGCATGCAAGTTATCATTATATCACAGGGATAAATCTGGAGTGAGGTCTGTTTGCATAGTCATCACACTATAGGCTCGCTTTGGGCACTACACAGTTTGATGGGGGCAGGGTGGGTGGGAACGAACCATCTTCTTTTACTCTCAGGCAGCAAATTCTCTTGGGATTCTGGCCACTAGCATCTTTCCAGCACTGGTCTCCATGCATTTGGTAGGAAGAGACACAATTAAAAACCCTGCCATTATCACAGGGCTGAATTTAGCTTAAGGGGAGGTGAAGCGGCCACCTCAGAAGGCAAACCTTGGCTGAAATCCAGCAGTAAGTCACAACTAGAGTAGGCCCATTGAATTAATGGAAACTTACAGAGGAGTTGACTCACCAACTTCGCATTGATTCCAATGAGCCCATTCTGGTAACAATTGATTACTGGTTCTAGTCCTTGAGTGTAGCACAGAAAATTGTTAGCCATTTTTGCTGTTGTTACTATATTTTTACTGCTAAGAATGGGGGAAATGTACTTGAGGCATTTCCTGGCTCCTATGCTAAAACAAAATGATTCACTTTGGGCACTACACACTTTGATGAGGGCTGGGGGGTGGAAAGGAACCATCTTTTTTTACTCTCAGGCAGCAAACTCTTTTGTGCCAGCCTTGGTTTTCCCTTCAGCTTGTACAGACGCTTTGACGCCTTTCACAAATGGTGCACATATCAAGTGTAGAGACAGCAGGTGCACCCCTATGGCAGGTAAAAGAATTATACTTTCTATACATTCATGATTGCCAAGTATTCAGTCTGGAAACCAATCAGTTGAAGTGTGGCTCCTTATACTTTTCATTGTGCCCTGGCTTTTCCTTGACTCATGGCCCTATAGATTGCAATAAGGAACTGGATTCTACAAAAGGAACTCTTGGATGTATAAAGGAGATAAGAAATATTAATGGCTAAGGTGGTGAAAAAGAAGGAGCTTCAGTGAGCATGATGTGATATAGGAAAAACAACCCAGACAGAAGGAAAGTTTCTTGGGCTACAGAAGTAGTATGAATGTTTGTGTGGCTATATTTTTAAGAGTCTAGATCAGTGGTTCCTAACCTTGGGTCCCCAGATGTTCTTGGACTAAAACTCCCAGAAGCCTTCATTAGCTGTGTTGGCCAGGATTTCTGGGCGTTGCAGTCCAAGAACATCTGGGGATTCACGGTTAGGAACCACTGGTCCAAATGACTAATTAGACCAGTGATTCCTATGGCTTACATCCAATTGCTAGTCCCAACCATAGATGATATAGCAAATCAGTTGCTGACTTGTAAGTAATCCCTTTGGTAAATCTCATTAATTAAATGCACCTATTCTAGCTGAAATTAGGAATTAGGCCTATGTTTGTAATAGGTGTGACAATGGTTTTAGACAATTAGAATATAAATACAAACAAATATGAATTTTATGCAGCTGGCTTGTGTGGAACAATACTCTTACCACCATGACAGATTGCCTGTAACATACTTAACCATAGACTATGAGTCAACTGTCTGCCTTTACTTCCTGTGTTACAAAACAGTGCATGGAGGTATCCTGCCTTTGCATCAATTTTTCACACAGTGTCAAGCAATGATTAACCATGAAGTTGATAAAACTATTTGGGGGGGGGGGGGGAGTGGAGCAATTAACAATAATGAGCAAACCAAACTGTTTTTAAAATTAAGTATGTTTGTAACCAACACTTTTCAGTAATTGTTCTTTTCCTGCTATTTACGATGATGAGATTTATTATGTGCATATTTTAAACTGCAATATCGCTATTACTCTAATAACACAGATTAGATGTGTGTACATGATTTCACATTTGGGATTTCAAAGACAAATAGTTTTGGACAGATGACTCGTCATGAAAATCCAACTATGTGCAATGCCTGTGTCAGTACTGTAACTGAATCAGGAGGCCACGATCCTCGTCTGGATTTTAAAAGAAAAAGAAAATTATTCAACCAGCTGAAGCTTGTAAGCCACACTTAAAAACTTTTGTGTAAAATATTGTTGTCTTGTAAAGGCAATTGGCTTTGCCTAATTCCAGATCTTTTTCTCATACGAAATATGTGGGAAACACGTTTTAGCCCTTATGCCCTGTTGAGTCAGAGACTTGGGGGAGAACTAAAGCAGTTGAGTTCCCTATTTTTATTTCTGGTGGGCAATACATAAACTGCAGCTGTTGAAGGGACCAACTGTTCGCCTATGTAGTGGTTTTGGCTAAATTGCTATCCACTGAATGCAGCTGGAGTGTGCGGGTTCAGGATTTAGGTGCCAAGTCCAAGGAACCTCACTAGAACACTTCCTCACTGTAACATCCTTTGGCTTCCAACATCCTTTGAGCTCAACCAATCAACCAACCACCTACCTTCTCATCAGCACCAGGTCATGCCCTGTCTCTGCCCTGAAACTGAGTAGCTCAGGCAGGTCCCTTAAAACCATCCTGCTCACCCAGGAACCCAGACAGAACTCTGCAGTCAAAGACACTTGACTTGAATGAGTGCATCTTTTTTATGTACACACATCCCTTGTGAAAGCACTTTGTTGAGAGAGAGAGAGAGAGAGAGAGAGAGAGAGAGAGAGAGAGAGAGATGCTGAAGCAGTATGTAATACTCTCTTATCCATAAAGAATTAAGATGACTTTCTTTGTGTTAATACTAATAGGCGGTTTTAAAGGGGGGGGGGCTGTCAGCCAAATACCAATACTTTTAGGACCAAACAATGCCCAACGCCTTTCTGTTAGAGCCCAGGATAACCAAAGCTCTTTGTGGCAAGTGTCTTTGTACTCTAGAAGTGCAGGTGGGTAAGCAGAGGAAGGCAGCTCTCAAGGCAGAAAGGGAAGAGTCATTTCAGCCATGGGAAAATTCCTTTTCCACCCTAACAACAATAAATAAGACCTAGGAAATCCCCTGGCTAGACCTACCAACCTTAGGAATGCTCATCGTCATGCTGCCTGGGGCACATAAAGAAACCCCAACGTGCCAGACAGGGATAATGTTGTCTGTGCTTTCTCTGGCCAAAAGTGCTGTGCCAGAATAACGCAGTGAGATCCATCCAGCCCAGTGTTCAAAAATATTTGTCAAACTGATCACTCTGAATGAAACAAAAGCATTGCAAAATGGGAAACACCTAAATGTTTAAGGAAAAATAAGCATTAAAAAATCATAGAGAAGGGACTGAAAATGAGATAGGAATTGAAAAATGAAGGGGGGGTTCATTTTGCTTGTCACAGACAACTACTGTACACTACATAATATTTCACTGTATAATGCATTTTGGCATGGCTGCAGCTGTGTCCTTTGTTACTTGTTTGAGTGTGTGCTAAATTATCACATGCCTAAGGTATTTTCAGCGGATTATATCCATAGTGTATATTATGCGGGTGCTTTCACATGCTAAAGGCAAGGCACCCAGGTGTTTGTTTGCTGTTTCCCTCCTACGTAAGCCCCTCAGGACGGTAACTGGGACAGGCTGCTCATGGGGGTTTTTGCCTCAGGATGCAATGCAAACCGTCCCTCCTCCTTGCATGCATCAACACCCATTGTGGCAGGACCTGGAGCCTATCCCTATCTCCTGAACCCACTGGAGGCCACACACCCCCACCACCCACCAGCAAATGCAGTGCCACACTGCAAAGAGAAGCACCGATGGGTAATCTTCCAAAAAAGGTATCCTATTTAAACATCAAGCCTGCTGCTTCTGCTGCTGCTGGTTAGCATCAAAAAGTAGCATTCAGTTATGTTTTATTGGCAAATAATTATTCATCGAGAAAATGTGATAATTTCCAGAAATATCAAACAGATGAATTGTGCATGTTCCAATGACAACTTCTCCAACCCCCAGGCTCCTGAACCTGCTATGGGATAAGCCTTTGCTTTGTCTTGATCAAATGCCACCCACCAACCACTTTACATCTTAAGTACCAACAGTGAGGCATTTACTCCTCTTTTCAGGCCAGTTCACTCACCAAGAGCAAAACATGGACAGGATATGTCTTAAACAGATGTTTGCAGTGTTGTACAATGCAGCAGTGGTTGTGTGAATGCTCCCACATTTCACCGAACAAGAGATGTGCACCTCTGTTGAACACACAGGCCAGTTGCCTGTTGCCCTAAATGTAGACCCAAAAGACAACAGCACAGGGATCAGTTGCATGACTGGTCTTGCAACCAAGGGGAGAATGGGCATGTGAGGAGGGGCTGAGACAGGAACGTGTGTATATAATTGCCTTTCCTCCACTCTGTTTTTAGGGAATAGAATACTAGCCATAGTATTCACTGACTATCTTCTTGTCCCATTGTTTGGATTCTCATTGGCTTCCAAGCTACTCACCTTAGTATAAAATTAAAAATGAAATAAAATAAAATTTAAAAAACTGTAAAAGACCATTTGAAACAAAGAGCTACTATGCCCCTTGACCCTTCACTTTGGTCATTGTACAGACTAAAGATGGGCGCAAACTGGATGGTTCATGGTTCGTGGCTACCCCACAAACTATCACGAACCCTGCAAAAAAGGAACCAATTCATGGCAGGGTTCATGCCGGGGGGGGGACTGCTCGCCCATCTGCCCCCTAACCCATTGCCCTGTCGCCTCCCTACCTGTCCTGCCACCCTCCTCTGCCGCCGCCTCTTCTGCTGCCGCTGCCACCACTGTTGCCACCAGCTGAGTGGTGGGCACTTGTGCAGAGACAGCAGCCAGCTATAGGATGGGAAGCCAGCTCTCTGTCTCTGACAATGGTGGCAGAGAAGGAGGAGAAGGAGGCAACAGCGGCAGGACCAAGAAGGGAGGCAACGGGGGCAGTGAGAATGGGGTGTGTGTGGACGCATCCATTTTGCCAAAGCGTAACAAAACGCCAAGGGGGGAACAGTTTAGTGCTTCATTTTGCTTCAGCAAAACAGGATGCCCAAATCGGGTTGCGAAGTGAACCAATAGCTGAGCAAAAAAATGAAGATGAGAAATATAACAACACAAAAGGAGAAGTAGAGCATAACTAAAACAAAACTTAAAGAATGTGTTCTCGAAGGCTTTCATGGCCGGGATCCGAACACGGCCAAATAGCCCGAAAAACCCACAACAACCAAAACTTAAAGACTTGCAAAAGAGGAGCACAGCAATCAACCTTTGACAGCGTTACAGGGCAAATAATTTAGGATTCTGATTCAAAAGTTTGGAAAACAAAACTTTCATTGAGACACAAACAATTAGGAAATATATAATTATAAATTCCCAATGGGTTGTACTAATTAGTCTTTATCTACTCTGGTACTGTCTAACCTGATTGTCAGGTTATTCAGTCACTGTTCTGAAATAAAGGGTCCTGTTCTCATGCTGGCTTTGAGCAATAAAAAAAAATCAGCTAGATATCTTAAGGGGAGATGTTCCTCTCAGTCCTGCTACCTCCACAAGCACATGTAGTGGGGGCACAAGATGGCTGCTCCTAGTCTTTAGAATTTACTACCGTCCTTCAATTGAAAGACAAAGACCTTTCATTTTAGGCAGCCTTTTTGTAAGTAACTAGCTGCTAAGCAATGAGTTTCAATACAGGAGTTGCATTTTTAAAATCTTTTTTAATGTGTTTTTAAATTGTTTTAAATGGTTTTTATTCATTAGTTTTAAAAGGTAATATGTTTAGTGTTATAGTATTATAGTTTACTATAATGTGGTGCCTTGACTTACGAACTTAATCCGTCCCAGAAGATGTTCATAAGCCAAAACGTTCGTAAGTCAAATCAGCATTTCCCATAGGAATGCATTGAAAACCGATTAATCCGTTCCGGCTGTTTTTTGTTCTTATGTCGAGGCGCCGTTTGTAAGTCAAAGTATTAGTTCCCATAGGAACTAATGCAAAACCGGTTAATCCGTCCTCTACCACTAGGGGGAGAATTTTTTTTTTAACCTAAAATGACTTAGCTTAAAAAAAAGGGCAGGAAAGGAGGGAGGGAGGGAGGGAACGAACACCTTTTAAACAGAACACCTTTAAAACCAAGCAGCTTTAAACCAAACCAAGCAGCTTTTAAACCAATTTTTACATTTTAAAATTACAGTACCAGGCAGTACCAGGCAGTCCAAAGTCCATTTCCCACTTTCCCTGCGGGTTTTTTTTTTTTTGTAAGTCAAAGCTCCGTTCGCAAGTCAAAGCAAAATTTTGCGAACGGAGCTGTTCATAAGTCGAAATGTTTGTACGTCGGGGCGTTCGTAAGTCAAGGCACCACTGTATATTTTTAGGTGTTTCAGTATTTGTTTTATTAAAGGTAAGTTTCCTTTAATAAACTGGGAGAAGATCTTCTGTTTGGAGAAAAGAGAGCATTAAGTGAGTGAGTAAGTAAATAAATTTCTGTAAAACGCCAAAGTTTCCTGGAGGGAAAACTTTTCCTCCCAGGGAAACCAAAGAGCCTGATCCTGTAGCAGACCTCCCCTACCATCTGGCCAAATGCCTACAGCTGAGCTTGGGGAAGTGGGAGATGCTCCAGCAACACAGCTACATAAGCTTTATCTTGGGACTGTGAAGTTGATTTGGACAATGCTTGTTCTGGTCCTTAATTGTGTTTTCTATGTAACCTAGCTGTTGCTGACGCCCTGCCTGTGTCTGACTTTTTAGACTGTCTTGACCACAATTGCTGGGCTCTCCTTGTTTGTTTGTGTTGACTAGAGGCCTGGCTTGACTTTTGGATTGTCCTTGGATTTTGGCTCTGGATCTGCTACACCTAGTTTACTTGACTATCTGATAGTACCCTTGTTTATTAGACACATGGCCCAGACTGCAAAGACCTAGCTTCTGGGACCAGCTTACTTGGAAGCAGAACGCCATGTCTACAGCAAAGGAGACAGTGAAGCAGCAGATAGGGCTGGAGTTTTTAAGTAGATGCATGACAAAGCATTTCTATTACCAGCGCTCAATTGATTACATTAATCTAAGTAATATTCTCAATATGATGGTGAGTGAATTATTAGACAAGGAAACTATTTTCTTTAATGAAAATTGTTAGTTTCTATAGACTGAGTTGTACAAAGAAGTGGATTTTGATATTATTAATTATCCATATTTGTTCAAGTGCAGTCAATATACATTCTACCTTAATGATTATTAAATATGTTTTGCTATATGTGACAAAAGGGATCACCATTTTTGTTAATAGCTATTAATAACTATTACAATTGTTTACCACAAGGTTCCTTATTCATTCTCTCAAGAATCCACCAAAGCTGGCTGGATAGCTCAGTGGTTTAGATATCTATCAGTGGAGCCAGAGGTTGGGAGTTCAACTCCCCATGGTGCCTCCTGTGGGTAGAGCCAGCCTGTGTGGCCTTGGGCAAGCTGCACAGTCCCAGGAAACCCCTAGAAGAAGGGAATGCTAAAGGGTCTCCATAAGTCCGAACTGACTTGATGTATTTGTTGTTGTTGTTGTTATTGTTGACGACCATCTACTTATCTGTGACAGAAAAGCTATCTCATGGTCATGAAACCTTAGTCAATTATATGAAAAACATGAAAGTCCCCAGCAGATGGCAGCACTATGTGTAAACATGAGCCTGTATCTCAAGCTGTTCTTTGAAGTATTAGACTGTCAGCTGTTGGTCATTCGACTGTCCTTCAGACAATTCCACATCTGTAAAAATCCTATGTATATAATATAGTTGCTCCCAGATACCTTCTCTTACTGTTCACATTTTCCCCAATTTTCCTTTTTTGGGAGAGAGTTTCAACGTTCCTTTTTGGGAGAAATTTTTCCTCTGAAGCTGCAGCTGGCTGCTGGATGGAATTGCGTCCTTAACTCCTTATCAGCTTAGTTTCCAGATTCTATGTGCTACTAAGTGTTCCTGTGGCTTGTGGGATATACTCAACATTTTAAAGACAATACTGTAGGTTACATCCAATTGTTTATCCCAGCTAGGGTAGACGTTTACACATGTTGACTTAACAAGTCCCATTCATGCCTCCAACTGGAAATGAAAGTAGTATTTAGTCCAGTATTAAAATTCTATCAGAGGAACATCAAAGCCATTTAAATTGGTCAACCAAAACCAACCAAACAACCTAAAGTCAATTTAAGTTGAATTAAAATGTACAATTTAATTTACAAATGGCCAAAAATCCTTAAACAATGTTTTAATTTGGTACTGAAAAGAAACCAGAGTGATTGTGAACCTAGAGGGCCTTTCAAAGCTGAGCCCTCTCCTTGCAGACATACAATTTAACTTCTCCCAGCAGAGACGGAGACCAAACAGCTGCTCCTGAAGACCTGAACGCACAGACAGGGCTGTGCAGGAGGAAGTATTTCTTCCAATTTCAAGAAAGTGAAAGTGTCATGAATATGAGGCTTGGTGAGCATTTTCAGGACAGGACATCTTCATCCTGATGATACATGATTACTCATCCTTCTCCAGTACCTACGAGGTTGCATCTTATCTGCTTGCTTATTTGCTGTCATTGTGAGGCCATTAGGAAGGGCTATGTAGGGGTCATGACATGTTCCTTTCACCCAGTTCTTTTCCAGGAAGAGGTGAGAGAGAAACCATCCCCTTGTTGGCATTCCTCTCCATAATAATGTGCTGTTTATGGTTCCTTCTTGGAGGACATAGTTTTCACACTAGAGTGCCTCAGCCGGCTATATAAATTCCCCAGGCGACTAGAGGATTATCCATGAGCAGATTTACTAGCAAAGACTTTCAACCTCTGAAATTAGCTCCTCTTTTCTTACAGATCTGCCCCCACTTTGCAGTTCATCTACTTATAGCAAAGCACTAGTTTTAATAACTGGCCTGGAACTTTCCCTGCCAGCAAAGTTACTCAATAAGGAGCATAAGTATTCCAGTCTCTGCCTTAAATATCATCATCAACAACAAAAGTAGTAAAGAATTGGCTGGAGAGCTCAGTAGTTTAGATACCTGGCTGCAGAGCCAAAGATTGGGAGTTCAATTCCCCACTGTGCCTCCTATGAGTACAGCCAGCCTGTGTGGCCTTGGGCAAGCTGCATGGTCCCAGGGCAACCCCAGAAGAAGGGAATGGTAGACCACTTCTGTGCATTCTCTACCTAGAAAATCCTGGAAAAGGGTAAGTCAGAATCAACTTAGCAGCACACAATAAAGAATGGCTATCACTATTTATTATACATAATAATAACTGCATAACAGCAACTGCCACAATGTTATCTTTAACAGCAGACAAATTGCTAACTCAAAAGCAGACCTGCTCTCACAGTCCCTGAAATCTTGTTATGCAGCTCCACGTGTGCAATGGGATGACAGCTTCAGCAGTGGCAAAGTGCTGTTGCTTAAAGGCTTCCTTCGGTGGTTGGAGGGTGCGCATGACTTTGTCACATTGCATATGACTCTCCTGCACCCTCAAAATCCCCTTTAACAAGCTGCTTTCTGCTAGTGCTGGTGATATCACCCCTGTTGCCGCACATGGAGCCACACAACAGGACTTCAGCCACAGTCTATCTGATCGTTTGAGAGATCATTGTGTGAGATGGTGTGGAAGTTCTGTTAGAGAGCAACCAAAGCCACAAGCAGAGTCTGAACCAGTTATTATCTTGGAAGCATCCTTTGCATTTTAAAGGCAAATTAGGTCGCTGTCTCATATAGACTGCAATGCATTAGCCTGACCAGTGCTCATCCTCAGCCATATATGGTTGTATGACCAATGAGGCACAAGAAACGTCCTGTTTTGCAGCCTGCCTGGGGCTACAGAAAGAGGGCAACAAACAGGCCATAATTCATGAACAGCTGCCCTGTGAATTGCAAATTCTATGCGATGTATACAAAGTATAGACTAGCCTGATATACTGACAAATATTGGTACATCTTGGGCCTTCTTTCCTCTTTAACTACTGTATCTCTTGTCCTGTGATTTCTGTCTGTGAGCAATACCTACCACAGCTAAAAAATAAATAAATGTGGTACTTGGTTAAATTTGCATCTGGGCAAGACTGGACTGATGGAAGTTTATTCCCTAGGCACTTAAATTTACTTTTAGGAATAGCTAGTAATCAATGCTAGCACATGTGAATTACTACAGTTATTACTGGTGTGATACCACTTTAACTGTCACAAGTCTGCCCTAAAGAATGCTGGGATTTGTGATTTGGTGAAGTAGCTAAAATCCTTTGCTGGAGAATTCTAGTGCAGTCCCCTCTGAACTGCACACTCCTCAAGTGCCCTTAGAACATAGACGGAGGATTAAATTTCTTCAATTCTGTCGTGTAGACAGGAACTTGCTACAAAATTAGACTGGCCTCACCCTCAGTCACTGAAGAACAAACTACAGATCCTCAAGTACTAATACTTAGTATGTGCCATCATGTCATTTCAGATTTATGGTGATGTTTACCAGGGTTTCCGCAGTTTAAAGTATTCAAACATGATTTACCAGTCCCTTCTTCTGGTGGTACTGTAGGACGGTGCAGCTTGCCCAAGGTACAGAGGCTGGCGCTTCCTCCAAACAGATAACAAATCACAGTATTATGACACAGCCACAACAGTTAAAGTGGTGTCAAACAGCTAACCATGATGTGCTGAGATATCTTTACTTCACTGTTCTATTCATGCTCCCTTGGCAACACCAAGACGCATTGAACACAAGAAAATCCTTTTTTGCATAAATGTGTAGAGCATGATGCCCAACCTGCTACAGTCTGAGCCAGGAGGGGTACATGGGCTGCCACAAGCTTGACATGTGGCTCCAGTGATGATACTGCATGCACATGTATGTGTCAACATGTGCACAACCAATGCAGGATCCAGCTCTTGAGACCTGAAAGACTATGTACCCTTGAAGTCCAGAATTACACTGCATTATCATATACTCTTTGGCAGTCCCTCTCTCCAGTAAATCAGGGTCACCTTTTTTCAGTGTGAATCTCCATGCTTGACATCCTCCAGGGTTTGGCTCCCCTTTGCCAGATCTCTAGAAGTTAAACCTCTGACAGAGCAGAATGGGTCCAGTAGAGCCCTGCTCTATAATGTGCTCTCATTCTGGTTTTTAAAATTTACAATAATGTGTGTGTTGGTTTTTTTTGTTTTTTTAAGTGATCACCTTAACCATACATTTACAAACCCCAGTTGGGTTACAAGCTTTGATAGCTCTTCCTGCACATCCTGACTTAAGCCCTGAATTCATTAATACTAAAAGCCCTGCTCTAAGAGCTTTTGCTTCCTGAAATGTGGTGAGTAGCTGTATGAAAGTACCTTATTTTCCTCTGTTGGGCTACCTATCGTATCTATATCTGCTCTTATAAAGCTTGGTAGCTTCCAGGTGAGGCCTTTCATGTGCAATCACACTGCCTTATTCCTGCAAGTCCATATAACCACATCCCCAGTTGGCAGCCCTCCTGTGTTTTCCCATAGTTTCTTTGTCTTCTTTTTTTCAGGCTATTTTGAGTAACAGGAATCTGTACATACTCCCCATTTCTGTATTCATCCTCACAGTGATGACACTAGGAAAGCAGGGCAGAGGATTCAGAAAAGGGGGAAAAAGTGCATTTCAGGCAACACTTTTGTCCCATGTGATTGATTCCTGAAAGACAGCAGTACAGTCCGTCCTTCATTTTTGAAGACGACTACCTCAAGGCTTCCCCTGGTAGGCCCGGTCTACCCCCTGGGAAAGCCTGAAGGCGCCAATCGCGGTGGCGGGGGACCCCCAGGAGGTCTCCGATGGCAGCAGGGACCCCGGGGAGACCTCCTGGGGGTCCGATCGCAGTGGCGGAAAAGGGCGGGAAATTTAAAATCACTCCCCCGCCGCCGCGATCGGACCCCCAGGAGGCCTCCGGAGACCTCCGAAGGCGCCAATCACGGTGGCGGGAGACCCCCAGGAGGTCTCCGATGGCGGCGGGGGACCCCGGGGAGGTCTCCCGGGGGTCCCCCGCCGCCATCGGAGACCTCCTGGGGGTCCCCCGCCGCCACGATCGGACCCCCCAGGAGGCCTCTGGAGACCTCCGAAGGCGCTGATCGCGGTGGCGGGGGACCCCCAGGACATCTCCGATGGCGGCGGGGGACCCCAGGGAGGTCTCCTGGGGGTCCCCCGCCACCATCGGAGACCTTCTGGGGGTCCCTTTTCCTAACCGTTGGGGCAAAAGAGCAGCCTCTTCGCCACCAACGGTTTGAATGGAACGAAAAAAAGGCAGGGGAAATTTGAATTTCCCGCCCTTTTCCCCTGCCTTTTTTTTGTTCGTAGGTCGAGGCTCCGTTCGCAAGTCGATGCAGATTTTTGCGAACGGAGCCGTTCGTAAGTCGAAATGTTCGTAGGTAGGGACGTTCGTAAGTTAAGGTACCACTTAACAAATTAAGCACTTCCTGGACTCTGTGGAGGGACTGAGGAAGTCAATTTCTTTCACTGTAATAGGGCAGTGCATATGTGTCGCATCATTTTAAAAAGAGAGAGAGAGAGAAGCAAAGAGAGATTTTTTAAAAAAAATTATTCCATGAAGCCGAGGAAGCTGAGGAAGTGTTTGATTTACCACATTGACAGTGGGCATGGGCGGACCAAATAGGGTCACTTGAGATCTGTATGGCATTTGGATGTGAGGATTGCACCAAGTGGCATACTGGATCTCCTAGCGACCCTATTTAGCCCGCACCAGACTGCTCCAACGATGTACTATGTACCTAAACCCTAACTAGCTCAATATGAGCCCAACAGATACAGGAATTGGTCCTGGACTCATTGGGCTATTGAGAACTTATATCCTTGCTTTCTCGATTCTCTCTTCCTTTGTGTATCCTTGATTCTTTTCATTACAACTTTTTCCACTTCTTGTTTGACACCATATCACCAGACATTTCAGTCTTGAGTGAAAGCTTACCAATTGACATGATCAATATTACATTTCTTCAAATTTGTCCTCAGTATGTCTTTGGATTATTATTTTTTGTCCACCACACAAACGAGTGAAAAGACCACAGTAGATTTAACATGAATGCACCATTCCTAAACTTTTTTTAAAAAAGAGAGAACCATTGATTTTGATGGAGTGATTTTCTGTGCCTGTGGATTTATCCTTCTCACCAAAACCAGTCCACCTTGTTACATATAGGAGTAAGGGAAGAGGCTTCCACTCCACCCTCACAGAGAACCTAGAGATCTGGTGCTTTCTTGCAGAAGAAGGTGTGCTCAAGGAAGTACAGTGTGTCCCTTCCAGTTAAAAAACACTTGAGACGTTTAACTAGAAAAGCTGATAAACTACAGGTTCATACATACCTGAATTTGAAGTCATTGTATGAACTAAAATATATGACTCTTAAACTTGCTTGATTCCTTTCTTCAAAATTCTTTTTTCATTTGCTTTCCCTGTTGCTTGGCTCATGTTTACCTAGGGTGAGAGCCAGACTCGTTCGTCTTGCTTGACTATGGCGAAGAGCATGTCAGTGCACTGCCCTGGAACCAGACTAAGAGATAACTGGAAAGGGCTTGTGACTCACAGTTCCTCCAACAAAAAGGGAAAAAATATCCCTGTGTTGCCCTTGTAAACAATCCAAAGGCAAGAGTGGGTGATACTTTTATTAGACCACTAAAATCTCATGAACAGAAGCTAGTCTTCAACTCCTGCGGGAGTCTTCATCAGGCTGGGCATTACAGAGCTTGGGCAGATACGCAGGCCAAGTTCTCTTGGGAATTGTGTGGTGAACTGGCCTTACAAACAAGTGGAGCTTCAAAGACTGGCTTTTTGGACTAAACTCCTCAAACTCCTCAGCCAGGGGAATAACCTTTCCATTTCTGTCCAGTAATCTACCAATTCTTGAAATGAAAACTTAACATTGTTACATTGGCCAGGAATGGACCCTAATGGTTTATGATGAGTTTATGGGCACAGCCTGTCACCAAAGCTGACAAGTCATAACAACTATGCAAGTTGAAGAAGAGGGGGGGAGGAAACTAGCCAGAAGAGGAAAAAACGGCCTAGTTGCTCCCCCCCCCCCCCCCCCCCCGGTACCTGGCCATCAAGTCAAAGAGCTTGGAAGCACTTCAGAAGAAATAAGGAAAACAATTAATTTCACCCCATACTAACTATAAAACAAAGCAAAGTCTGTTGCTTACATACTGCCTGATAGTTCTTAAAACTTTCTCTGGACAGTCTACAATTTAATTATGTAGACTACACAATGCCCCCCTGAGGTTTACTGACCTCAGAAGGAGGGAAGGTTGAGTCAACCTCAAGCCAGCTACCTGAGCCCCGGATCAAACTCAGGCTGTGAGCAGAGTCTTCACTGTAGTACTACAGTTTAAACTCTGTACCACAAGGCTCCTATATCATATAGTACATCAACTGTATCATATTATGAGGTAACCGAATGAGGGATAACAGCAATCCCAAACACAAGGGCTTGGTAGATATGTGGGTGAAAACACATACCTTGGAGTGGAAGGAACTTCCCGACTCCAAATGACCCACTGAGTGTCATGACTCCTAGGATGACTCATTTCTGCTCACTCTATAAACTCAGATAACTCCAGACTCTTAATAATAAGGAGAGCAAGATAATCTGGAGGGCCAAGCTCTGCCCATTCAGACTTCTGTGGGTGAGTCAAAACCTCTGGTGTGGGAGAGCCAGTTAAATATGAAAAAGATAATAAATATGAAAGAGTAGTGCATGCCACTAAGCCAGGCAGTATACAAATGCATTCAATAAATAAATAAATAAATAAATAAATAAATAAATAAATACAAGAAGTACGATGATCAAACAACTGGTGATAAAAATGATGATGTTATTGTAGCAAATTAATGTGAATTTTTAAAAATATATAAAATTGAAAAATGGTATAATATGGTCTTAAATTAATAATCTTGGGGTACTAACTGAAATAGTAGTGACCCTGTTTCAACGCAGATGGATAGAAACAGTGAAAAAGGCTTTTTTGGGAGGGTGTGATTTTGCAGACCCTACAGTCCTAAAGGCCTCTTCTTGGATTCATTCATGGATCTGTTTAAAGAGTTATATGTTTATATGAGCACTTATTGTATCATATTTTGATCTTTTCTTCACAGTAGCTATAACTTTGTTTTCTTTGTTGCTGTTGTTGTTTGGAGGCAAAGGGATATTTGCCTTTGATATATTGGTTGTGTACACAGGCCAAGAAGCTCCAAACTGTATTGTGAGGGAAATCCTAGATTGCCCACGCACGCGCACAAATACACTAACGAAACAGTTAAAGGCTTCTGGGACTCAGTGGTACACCTTCAACAGGAACCTGTATATTGTTCCCCACTGGTGTGCATCTCCATGTAGAACTGCTCTGACTTTATTGCAGTGGGGGTGGGGGTGGGGTGGGGTCCCGTGGGGTCCCATTTTTGGAATGGGCATCCAGCCAGATCACTGTCTCATAGAGGGACAAAGGGAAGGGGCTAGGATTATTCTTACATCTATGCACTCTTAAAGGACATGTTTTCTCATATGAAAATAAATGGTACTGCCCACGTTTTGGTCTCTGTTTTTAGAAAACATTTCCCCTCAGCTGTTGGAACTGGAGCTGTCTCTGTGCAATTATTCAGGACTAGAGTCACTTCTCTGTGTAGGAACAGTGACCTGGCTAGTGAGTGAAAGGAGCATCTGAGGAACCAATTAACAATGATATACAGGCAGCCTTCTTCTACGCTCCCCTCTTAAAGCTTTTAAACATGTTGTAATACTAACAACATTAGCTCACGACATAACTTGTGAAATCTTCCAGTGGCAGGGGTAAGGGAGGAGCTACCAAATGACTGAGGAGGGAACAGGCTAGCCTCACCCTGTGCCCCTGGCATCAGCTTGGCCAGTAGGTAGGGGCAGGAGATGTTTTAAAAGTCAAGAAGAGCAGCTTTATCACCACCTAATGCTTACTGGCAAAGCTGCTGTTAAAGCCAGAAGGGCCAGTCAATGAGGAAAGGTTCTACAGCTAACGAGTAAAGTGAGAAGAAGAGAAATGGTTTGTGAATCGTGACCATAGTTGCTGAATGACTGAAAGGTCTCTCAATAGCCATGGTCATCTTATCCTTAGGAAGAGTGAGGGTACCACTTCAGACAGCAGATTTCAGGTGACACAAAAGAGCAGTAAAATGGTTAGTTATTTAATTCATCACTGTTATTGTGGGTTTTCCCCTAGGTTTGAGTACCACACATCTCAACCTGAATGGGTTTAGGGCATCATTTGCTACAAAAAAAAAACCACACGTTGACATAGCCTCAACAAGCAGTAAATATGGGGATGCCTCTATTAGCAGAAAATGGCCTCATCCAGCACTGAAAAGCATCCATGCTCCTTAGCGCAATCAAACAACAGACACGTGGGTGGCAGGGAGAAAGGGAAAGAGACGGCATATGCTGCGGCATTTAGGGAAAGCTTTTTTTGAAGTGTGAAAAACTGAAGAGGGTCATCTCCTCAGAACTGCCCCTCCTCGGTGCGGGTTCAGATTACAAGATGGGTTGGATCCATTTCCCAAACAGTATGCCTCATATTTCCAGCAAACTATGCAAATGTTGCCCCTGAGTGATACTTATAATTAGTAATTCCACTGAAATGTCAGGAGGAGTGAAGTTTTATGAGCTGCAGAAAATTAATTGGAGATGTCCCGGCAAATGAGAGTTTCATTACCTGGGTCTGGATCTTGACAAGGCTTGCTGTTCATAAGCTGCTCTAGCCAAATCGGTGGGGCAGGAGGGCGCTACCCAAGGGGAGGCAGGGCTAAGGAACATTGCTAAGTAACTGGCCCCCTTTTTGCATAAACAAGAAAGTCTGAGCTCAAGAGACAATTCCTACTCAGCAAAAAAGCAGTGTGCTTTTAAAATCTCCTATCAAAACAGAAAGTGGGCATCCCTGATTTATGTGCTGCCATGATGATATATGCCTCAGCACAGTGCTTCCTCTAAAACCTCTTTGGGACCATTCAGAAAAATGTTAAAAAGATCTGATCCGTCCTATGTGGGCCACCCCCATTTCACCATTCCCCTCCCTCAGTTCCCATGCAAGAATCTTCCGCCTTGTTTTACACGAGGGGTGGGTGATCTTAGCAGAGCTGCTGGGCATTTTCTAGGTTTGCTGGCAGCCCGAGGGCCATACTCGCATGGGGAATGGGCCAAAGGGAAGAGCGTGGCGAAAAAGCACAGTTTTCATGTCTATCTCTTTATTTTGTAAAAGTTGTTGCAATAGGTTTTTGTTAACTGGAAAACAGGTGTAACAATAAAAAGGGAGGGCTAATTGAAAAAGACTCCTCCCACTTTCTGCATTAAAAACAATGAAGTATTTGAGGAGTATGGAAGCTTAGAATTTCTGGGGGACCCTCAAACCATGACAAAATTGTCCACCAAACTCCTAGCTACCACAGAAACATTTTTAGCAAAAAAAACCCCAATCTTTCCAATTCAAAATAAAATCAAGGTTGGGAGGCTGGGAGTTCACAAGATGCCTGTGGACCACAGGTTATCAATGATCTTACAACTGCAGAGCTGGAAGGGACCCTATAGATAATCCAGTCCAGCCCCTGTCAGGGAGGCACAGCGAGGGGAATTGAACTCCTAACCTCTGTCTCTGCACCCGGATACCTAAACCACTGAGCTATCCAGCAGTTACCTATCCTGTTTAAAACATGAACTTTAGCACAAACTTAGCATTTCAGATTATCTGACTCAGCACAACATTCAGTCACATTAAAGCAAGTATGAGGAACCTCAGTGTTTGGGACTGAAGCCAACCCATCTTGGGTTCCATGTCACCTTGGCCCCCTTCCCATGAAACTGTTACAGAGTTTGGAATTTCTGGTGACATTCCCTTTTGCTATACAATATAAGTATGTACAGAGGAGAATAGCTACGAGTTCCCCAGAGTCCACCTTTTTCTCATTAACTGGCACTTAAAGTCTCACTCTGAGGCATTTGTAGGAGAAAGAATAAAAAACATTTCTTTACTTGCAGTTGTTTGAAATTACAGACTTGTGTATGCTGCTTTCTTTTTTACGGCACACATTCTTAGCAACCAATCAAACGGATCAACAGCAAACAAACAGACTTTCAACAGACCAAAGAGAGGGAAATGAAACACACAGGAGAGCGCCGTGGTTCTCTTTGGATTCAAAGGCCGGAAGGAACTATTGGTTAGTACTGGATAAATATACAATCCCTTCAGTCCAGAAAAGTCCCTTCCAGTCACACAAACTACAGACAGCATGTGAGGTTAACCAAACTCCAACATAAACTGTCATTTGGTAGTTTCCCAGCTTTTGCATAAGCCCTCGCCTGCCATTCTAAAAGGTTGAAACAGCTTATCAAGGCTTATATACTGGCAGTTCCAGTCTTCAGCTGTGTTGTTATTTTTGGTCCCACTGTTTTGCCATTGACTCCACCCAAAACAATGGAATGCAGCGCCCCCCCCCCCCCCGCCCTCCCAAGAGCTTCTGTAGAACTGAATTTGGCCTCAGGCTGAAACAGGTTTCCTGCCTTTGCTAAACATTCTGTCTTCCCCCACCACCACCACCTCCTAATCACAGCACTTGCTCATTATGAATAAAGAATGAGTGCATGAAAAATACTGACTAATAGTTAGATAAGTAGTCCAAAGTTACCAAATGCAAAACTGGCTTTCATGACTCGTTAGCAAAAGAAATGGCTAGTAGAACACTAGTAATGGTGATGCCAGAGGTTCGCCTGTGAAGGTATGAACTGTCTTTGATCCTGGACACTCTGAGCTGTAATCACAACACAAGGCAGTCGTCCAGCCATGGGATCATGTGCTCCTCTGCTCTACCCACATTCAGTCTTCCTTGAGAAATATGCATATAGCAAAATGGGGAGCCTTCCATTGCGGACGTTTTCAGCTCTGTTAATCTGCCACAGCAAATGCAACAAAGATTATGAGGTTTTATTTGGCATAAGGGTTCGTGGACTGTGGCTTACATCTTCATACACCTACAGAGGCTGTGCATCAGATGCATGCATTTGAGGAAGTGGCTTACACTCCAGAAACAGTTATGCCAAATAACATCTGTTCAACTTTAATTTTATTGGCTGACTGATTTAAAACATCGATAGCCCTCCCTATATCTCAGGGTGGGCTACACAGCAAGACAATTTAAAAACATAAGGATTTTAAAAAACAGTTTAAAACTAAAGCTGTTTACAACACATAATATTAAAACATTAAAACTGTTGCATTAAAAGAAAACCTGTGCAGGCCAAGATCCTCAGCCCCCAAAGACTCTAACAGAACTGCTGGATAGCTCAGGGGTTTAGGTGCAGAGCCAGAAGGTAGGAGTTCGATTCCCCACTGGGCCTCCCTGAGAGGGGCTGCACTCAATGACCCAAAGGGTCTCTTCCTGCTCCGCACTTCTATAATGATGGTGATGAAACAAGCATGTTTCTTCTTGGTGCCAGTTCAGCACCAGATGAGCCTTCAAGGAGAGGACATTCCACAGTCGGCTTGCTACAGCTGAGAAAGCCCTCCATCACATTTCCTCATAATGTTCTCAGATGTGGGAAGTGGAGGAGAGCTTTCCCAGCAGTTCCTGGTGGTCGAGCAGGTTTATATAGGCTTTAAGGTGCTACAAGACTGTTTGGCTGATTGGTTGGTTTTAACTGCAAAAGTGTGACAGAGTTCTTTCCTTGGAAATATGTAGCCTGCTAATGGAATAAGAATTCCTATGGGTAATTTCCCATGTTGGTGGTGTTTTGGTTTCCCCATAACCATATTAGGGAAGGAGGTCTTTCAAATCAAGAGGAAAGGCAGCAATTAGGTAGGAAAAATCTTTGCAATTGGTTCCACCCACATTGTAAGTAGTCATAAAGAATTATGTGCATGTATACACATGCGCAGGCATAAAACACACAAGTCAGCCACAGTGGGCTGCAGAAAGGTACAGTGACTCTATTGCTGCTGTAGGTATGTATACAAAGGGGTTCAATCGGGCATCATTTTAACAAGGTTCCAGGGTGATCCTTGACTGCAAATTCTTACAATGGAGTCCACATCTATGATTACTGAAGTTCCTTCCAAGTCTACAGTTCTATGATTATGTGAAATAATATCCATGGTTATATTTTAAAACATGTTAGAACAAACTGACATTTCTGTAATTCATAATCGTTTTACTTTTTAGCTGCTTTACATTTTAGGCCCTGTAATTTTTGTTAATGCAGAATTGTACAATCTCTCCACGTAGCTGAGCAGGATTATACAACAGTAATGGGTATATTTTCCCTCTTTTCAGGATCCTTTTTACAAGATTCAACAAGGAGAGGAAAATGGGATTTATACATCGTTCCAGGTATTTCCCCCCCCCCCCAAATGATTACAACATTCTAACTAAGGTTCCAGAGAAGACTACAGACCATACAGATTTCAAAGGCATTAGGTTCCAGAGTTTATGCCTACCTGATGGGAGCCTCTCAGAGCTCTACAGAAATGACTCTGCGGACTAAAAAAAAAAAAGTTAGAGCACCGTACCTGTATGAATTTCCCCACCTACTTCAGACTGTTATACCTGTCTTCCTTATAAGGGAACAAGGAAGTAAAATGAAGCCCTGTATTACATTCCATAACCACGCTGCTTCCTTTGAGCACAAGTTACTGTTTATGTATAACTCATGGTATATATTTTTGGCTTTATTTGTGTGAGATTAAGGTAGTAGGTCTGCCACCTAAAGTGGTTTCTTCTAACCTTTGTTAGGCCTGGAGGTCTTAAAAGAGACACAAGAAGAAATTTTGCCTTCAGAAAGTTTCCATAACGGATATTATTACCCTGGACTTAATTTTTGATATGTTTTGTGTGTGCAGCCAAAACTGAAAGCGAATGGGGATTGAACGGTTCTACCTCTTTTTCCTGTTTCTGCAAAGAAGTGAGAATGTACAAGGTAAGGTGCACAGGTGGTTGGAAAGCATGTTTAAAAGTGGTCCGTTCTTAATTTTCTTTGCTTTAATGAGCACACCTCTGAGTCTCTCTCCTTGATGGCTGTGTGCTTGTGCCTGTTTGTAACTCATGTCTAGCTTGTTTTACTCCTGTGGCTGCATTTGGTATGTGTATGGAACACGGACTTACCTTTGTAAGTAGGCTGTGTGAGCATTTATGTCACGTATATGATTCCGATACATTTTTGTAGCTCTTGTTAACTTTTGACTTTCCAAACAAATACCCTGAAAAAATAGAAGGATTTTTAAAAAAATGATAACAGCACAAAGTTGCTTACCAGGTTGCACTGGAATGGATTAGAGAGAACATCTATGAAATCAGGTTTGTGTTGAATGCAAAGATTGCAGTAAATTCTTGATCTGTACCAGTTAACATCTGGAGAAAAGCTGGCGATCCATTCCGGTTAAAAGTATGCTTTGACAGGATTTTTATAAAATCAGGATTGCTATTTTCATTGCACTTTTTGTTCAGTGTTTGGGCTATCCAGAGACATTTGTACAGATGAGTGGAAATGGCTACGCTAAAAGGTTTGTCTTCTGGGAAGTCAGAAATTTACCCAGGACATCTCGTACCTGAACTCATTAAGTCATGCACACTAACCTATTGTACTTTCTTGATTTGCAATGCAGGAAATTGTGTCTCAGGGAGTGCAGTGAACTGTGAGGACTGTTTGCTTTCTGGACCACGTTGTGGCTGGTGTATTCAGGAGGTAAAGTGAATTACATTTTAATGTCATGCAAACGCTTGGGCTCTCCGTTCCAATCCAGATCCTGCCCTGAGGAAACTAATCTGGAGACCAGATTTCAGAGCTCAACACATTTTGCACACCCAGTGCATTTCTTTTTGACTTCTTTTTTTTTTTTAGTTTGAATAGTATGTTCCCAGCCTTTATCCCTAAGCCATATCTCAAACAAGTTGTTTAAATGTTGCTCTGTTTCAAAAAGTATTTGATATATGGCTTTGTCTTGGAAACTCTACTGCAATACCCATTCTGGTGTGCTTTCGATAACCCATAGCATCCTCACCATGATGAAGTGGGCAGCAGTCCTCAAAAGTATGTGCCAGAGAAAACACTTCAGCCTGCAAACTGCTGGTTTTTAGCATCAAGCATCATTATTGCTATAATTTTAAAATTAATGTTATTTATAAATAAATTAATTAATACATCCATCAACAAGCCAATAAATCTTACCCACGTAGCACCCAGGCTGGCTAATGACAATGACAACCATAGCCCTCCCCCCAAATAATAAACACATAATAAGCTATAACTAAACCACTGTCTCAATCAACAGCGCGGCACCTGCCTATATTGCAAACTAAATGCAGCACTTGCCTGTGCTCCAGAAGTCATAAGCCTAAATGTTATTATGACATAAAATTTATTGCACAGATAAACATGTTTTTGACTTGCACCTAAATGACAACAGTGTAGTGGAATAAATTAAGCACATTAATAGCATTTTTAAATATCTTCCAAAAAAACTTTTTGGAAACATTTTAAGAATCTGATGAAATGTAAAGGGTTTTGACAAAAAGAAATTTGTGATAACAGAAATGCAGAAGTGGATAGAAATCACACATCAGAGACATACGGACTGAAATCAGACTGGTGCTTAGCATAGTAAGTTACAACTAAAGTAAGCCCATTGAAACAGTAGGGATTTGGTGCATCCTCCATAAATTCCATTGATTCAAATGGGCCTACTCTAGTTGCAACTTATTATGCTAAACAATAGAATTTCAGCCATTGTATAGATCGGGTGAGATGATCAGTTAAAGAGACATAGTCGTTGTTTAAGGCAGCCATGTGATAGAAAAATGACAATCTGGTCCAGAAAAGCATTTTTTTACCCTAGTCCAGTTTATGGGGAGAAATTGATTCTGAATCAGATATTTCATGAATTAAAGAGTGCTAACAGGTGTGGGGAGAAATAAAGCCAACACCTGCACGAAAACCCTTACACTCTACAGCCATCCCAAATCTGGCATCCCTCTGTACTTGGAATCCTCCATAGGCTGGGGATAATGAGAGTTGTAGTCCAACACACTTGGTGGGTGCTGGCTTGCTGGAAGCTGGATCATGGACGCATCTTTCAGTTGGAGTCTGGATGTTCCCAAATATGTGTCTTGCATGTTTCATGTGTGGCTCCATCCTTAAAAAGGCTAGGAAATCCTTGCTTAACCCCAAGCGAAACATATCCAATTCCCATCTACTTTAATGAGAGATTGAAAGGCTTAACACCAACTGAGCATTGCTTCTTCTTTTCTTTTGAAGTGGAAGCTTGTGAGGAATATGAATACTGTACAAGATTCTGGGTTCTGTGTGGAATGGTGTGTGCTCAGAACGATAGAAAATTGGTATCATTGATGCTGAGTGACAGTTTCTAAGTAACTGCGCCAGGCACTGTTTTCACAACATATCTAGTAGTCAGAGAAAACAGTCTGTGAAACTGTTTCCTATATTCCAGAGTTTCCAGTCAAGAAATTACTGTCTACAGCGCTGTGTGTTACATTGCTTGGATTTAGTGGACCGGTTTTTCTGCCCTGTTAATGGAATTACCATATTGTCATTCAGAACATTCTTTTTGTTCTGGATGGACTGCTCAGAAGAAATCATAAATCATTGCTGGTAAAGCAGAGTAAAATCTCCATTGGTTTCTTAATCTGTGCATTACAGCCTTTCAAATGAAGTACCTCAATTTTATTTTTTTAAAAAACTGGGCAGGAGTTTTGAGCTTAAACATAGTTATACTATTGTTCAGCACAGTGTCAGTATTACTTCATGGCAGTTTGGTACATAAATACATGGCATACATTATCTCTGGATCTTTGTCTCTCTATGCATGGTGTTCCAAATTTCATGGTGCAGATAGACTTCTGCTTATTTGCCAGTAACATTTTCTTGCATCACTAGCACGGTCATTCTTGTGCAAGGCCCATTTCGGCAATGATGGCATTACTTTTTTTCCACCCACACTGATGACGGGAATGATGGTGGCTGTATTCCTCCCCCAGCAATACAACTGCCTGGATCTGCAGGCAGCCTGAGGGCCCACTGCAGGCAATAAAAGGCCCCTCTGCACCTTCTACCTACCAAGCTCCCTGTTTCTCTTATGATGCTTATCAGTCTCCCACAGTAAATCTTGACAGATTCCCACTAATGGACTATTTTATTTGCATTCACCTATGCAATACGATGGAGATTAGCTGTGTTAAACAGCCTGCTCAATCACATACAGAACAATTAAGCACACTGCCAAGACCTGAGAAGAGGATTTTACTTTCTATAATGAGAAATCCCAGTATCCTCAGCCAGCAAGGCCCTTGAATAGTCTAGCTGTGGCATCCTGGGAGTTGCAGATCAAAAAAGAACTTCTCTAAACTTCTCTGCCTGGCCCTTTGTAGATGTGTTGACCAGTACCCATACTTTCTAACTAGTGTGAAACTGGTGGCTGGGTTGAGATGATGGAAATTGAGATATCAGGGACAAGATGAGAAGAGTTATAATCTAACACCTTGAGGACACTGGTTTGAAGAAGGCTGGTGTGCTTTAGCCTATCCCAAGCCTGTATCTGTTCACTCAGCTGTAAATCCAGGGCCCTCCATTGGCTTTAGTGGAAGTTACTTCTAGGTAAGTCTGCACAGGATTGTGACCTTAATTATTTTGCAAAGAGCTTCCCAGAATGTCACCTTTTGAAAGGTAATATATTGCAGTTGGACGTCCTTGCCCTGAACTAGGAACATCCTATCCCTCCCTACCTTGCTTTTGTCTTGTGTTTCGTATCTAGCTTAAGTAGCAGTTTTGTGAAAAATCTTGACTTAATCTCAAGGAAGACATTATGCCACTGTGACTGATTTCATTTTAAATTAATATGCTGCTTATATGTTTTGTTCAATTTTTTTCTCTTTACAAGCACTAAGTCTGGGCATCCCCAAAATATAGGTTTACACAGCAATGCATCTTTTTCTTGTTGTTCTTGTTTAAGTCAGCAAATGCAGAGTGTTTTGCTAGAGATGATCACAGGTTTCTATCTCCAACCCTTTTACAGTAATAGGTGATTTTAATACATACTGGGTGTGGATTCTCTTTGGGCAGCTTGACTGACAAATAAGAAAAATCATTTAGATGATGATACATCATTTGATGTCAAAAAGATACCCAATACCTAAATATTTTTAGTTTGTGTGTGTGTTCCAAATTATATTCTGTTCAATTCTGATGTAGGAGGAACACAAGCATTTTTCTCTTTACCCAAATTCTCACCGGTAATAGCATATTACTATAGTAACCAGTAATGTATCAGATGTCTCACTAAATTCCCTTATATCATCTAATCCATCTGCTCTTCAGACTGAAGTTAACTCAGTGATTTTTGTTTGCTTGTTTCTTTTTTGTAACAAATTATAATTTTCCAAAATGTTTTTAAATTTGATCAAGTCCACCATACAATGGGCAGCATTTCAAGGTTGTTCTATTATTAAATCAGAAGAGACTTAGAGAAATGTTCCTTGTAATCTGATATTATCAGATTGCTTCTCTTCACAGCTTGTTTCTTTGTGGAAATAAGAATGCCGATGACATGAAGGCGTAGCACGATTTGATGAAAAAGAAAGAAATTATTTTTGTAAAACCAGACTATCCCTTAGGTAAACTTAAGCTATCTCAAACCAGCACATGGATATAGAAGAGATGTTTGAAATGGCTTATTCCAATCAGAAGTGTGCATGTCTGGAGAATGAGGTGTACATGATGTACTGTGGGAAGAGAATAATCATTCCCAGATTCCATATGTAAACCATATTAAATTCAATAAGAGGTAAAAAATATTGGAGATTGATCTAATGGAATCAGAAAAACGGACATTTGACTGCCTGGGATTATAAATCATGGACATACTGTATCAATTTATCTGTCTCATAAGCACAAGCCCTCAATGTTAAAAGGGAAAAGTGTAGGAGAAAAGATTAATATATGTAATAGGTTTATTATAAAGCACACTATTTTACACATTTACATCATTTCAAAGTGGTTCGTAATTACACTGTTCTCCTAAGTGTTCCCATTTTCTCACAAATGTCACATGCTGTGAGAGAAAATATGCAAAATCACTGTTATATTATACCTACTGTCAATGCAGCCTTCTCAATTTCTGTATTCTGTACTGTGTGGCAACTACATCCAGTTCTTCCACTTTTTCTTCTTTGTAGAATTTCACTGACCCATCTGAAACTTACAAACGGTGTGACACTCCTGAAAAGCTTATTTCAAAAGGATGCCGATTGAATTTAATTGAATTTCCCGTTTCTAAAGTAGTGATCCACAAAAACAAGGCCCTGAGTCAAGGGCCACAAAAAAACAACTCCGATGTTACACAGATTTCGCCTCAGAAACTAACTGTTTATCTGAGGCCAGGTAAGTTATATAGTACATAAATATAAAACTTTTATCCCGCAGTTTTGTTCATAGGATTTGTTTGTTTTATTTAAATATAGTGGTACCCAGCATAGTGTAGTGGATAGAGTGAGGGACTATAGGACTCAGAAGACCTGAGTTTGAATCCCTGCTTGGCCATATGAAAGGGCATTGCACGGTGCAAATGTGGCACTGGCCAAACTGTTCTTTCAATGCCCCAATTATTTTTAAAACCCCACTATAGTCGCTTTAAGTTGGATGCAACATGACAGCACATAACAACAATAATTTAAACATTAGGGATATGAAATGTTTGATATGCTAAGGCTACAGTTCTACCGTCACGTACTAGAGTGAGGATACCTTACTGAACTTTTAAAAAAATGCCTCTGATTAACCCCAACTTTGCATCAAGCTGTTCCCAGTTTCTAGTATGTTGTTTGTTACACACAGTCCCAGCGTGCCCTCAGAAGAAAGGAATGGTAAACCACTTCTGAGTACTGTATACCTAGAAAACCTGAAAAGGGTCAATATACGTCTGAATTGAATGGAAGGCGCACAGTTATTATTATTTTATTTCTTATGCTAGTCTCACAGTTATCTCAACATAAATTCTTTTGCAGTTGTTTTCAAAGTTTGCACATAAAACTTCCAGTGGCTTTATTGGCCTATTAGTCTGACATATTGCAATGGCTAGTAAAGTGCCAAGGGCTGCCTTTGTACAGAGAACCCAGTACTGTGCATCGTTGAGACTAAACAGACTCAGTCAATACTGCATTTTCCTTTTCACTCTCTGACCACAGCTGTGCTAATTTGTTTTCTATTTCCCCCATGGCTTCACAAGGAAATGAAGAAACAATACAGATCAATGTTCGTCAGACGGAAGGTTATCCTGTGGATCTCTATTACCTCATGGACCTTTCGGCTTCCATGAATGATGATCTGAATACCATAAAGGAACTGGGTTCTACTCTGTCAAAAGAAATGTCTAAACTCACTACTAACTTTCAACTGGGTTTTGGATCATTTGTTGAAAAGCCAGTTTCACCTTTTATCAATACTTTGACTGAAGAAATACAGAACCCTTGCCGGTTAGTAAGAGAGGCATCCAGCTTGGTTTCAGAATTTTTTGTTTGTCTCTTTCATCTCAACTCTTATTTCCACCACATCTGGGTGAAAGAGTCTGCATTCATGTAAATGGGTAGATTTGTTACATTGCTTAAGTCAAGGCAGGGGAAATATTTTTGGCTCAAGGACCGCCATGGCCCCATGAACCCCTTGTCAGGGACTACATGGCAACAGAAAACAGGGCTTCCCCACCACCACAATTTTTCTCCCCCCTCTTCACCTTCCCCACTAGTCTTTCCTTCTCATACACATATGAGCAGAGCAGATCTGTCTTTGCCACAGCTGTGACAGCATTTGTCATCCTTCTCTGAGGGCAAAAGACTGAGGGAAGGGATTTCACCACAGCAGGTAAGCATGACTGGTGAGCCAGATTTGCCCACAAGCTGTTGCAGTTTACATTCCTTGACCCTGCTTTGCTTATTTTGACCCCTTTCAGTGTGCTCTTCAGAATCCTTCTCTGATTTGAAAGAATCTGGTTTGAACATTGATTCTTGTTTGTTTCTTTGTTTCAGTGGTGATAGCATTATCCATATTAGCCAAGGCATTAAATCATCCTGGGAGGATGACTTGGGCCATACAGAATGTTACAGTCATCCATCTCTCTGGCCAAAAATATCTATTCCTATTGCTTCTCCAAGGGGGAGGGGATTGGAGCAGTTCCACCGACGGGCATATCCCCTTACCTGTCCAACATGCCAAAAGTGACAGTCAGAAATTTCGCCGGTCCCAGAGCTAGCCTAATTAATTTCTGTCCCACTGGTGTCTGTGCGAAGGGAAGAAGGAAAGGTAAACTTGTCCTCCTACTTTCTCCTCTGGTAACTGTGAGTCCACATGCCTTAGGAAACTTAGAATCTTCCACCAAGGATTCCAATTGTCACTTGTTTGAGGATTTTGACGGCTCATTGATTCCTTGGTTTTGGAGGGGATGGAGTCAAAACGTCTCTTGAATATTGAATATTGAATGGTCTTGAAAATGGTCTGTAACATTTTTTAAAAAATAGAGAACTTTTAATTCCCATGGCTAGGCTAAGGTATAGCAGGAAACATTTCTGTAAAGCTTCTTAGGCCCATTTGTGGGCCTCTGCCGGAATTTAAGATTCACAGATAGAGATGGGACAGAATTTAATTGGTTCCAAAATTCTTACCTGGGTTTCCCAGTTTGTATCTCCTGAAACCCTATTGTAAGACCAAAAAAAAAGTACAGATGAAAACAACACAGCAGGGCAGGTTAAACATCACATGCCAGTCTAAAAAGACACATTTTACCCCCTTAAAATCAGGTGCACCTTTATTAGATCAGTAAAACCCATGCATATAACTTTAGGTTCTGGGTCTTCACAGAGCTGGAGGTGGTAAAGGTAAAGGTTCCCCTTGACATTTAGTCCAGTCGTGTCTGACTCTAGGGCGCGGTGCTCATCCCCGTCTCCAAGCCGTAGAGCCAGCGTTTGTCCATAGACAGTTTCCGTGGTCACGTGGCCAGCGTGACTAGACACGGAACGCCGTTACCTTCCCACCGTGGTGGTACCTATTTATCTACTTGCATTTACATGCTTTTGAACTGCTAGGTTGGCAGGAGCTGGGACAAGCGATGGGAGCTCACTCCGTCGCGTGGATTCGATCTTACGACTGCTGGTCTTCTGACCTTGCAGCACAGAGACGTCTGCGGTTTAACCCGCAGCACCACCACGTCCCTAGTCTGACATATTGCAATGGCTAGTAATACTGCCAAGGGCTGCCTTTGTACAGAGAACCCAGTACTGTGCATCGTTGAGGTGGTACAGAAGTAATATAAACATTGCAAAAATCAGGGTGAGATGTATAGGCCAGGCATCTTTGATAAGGCAAGTTTAAAAACGGGAACTGCAGCCTTGAGTCAGCAGTTTAGGTTTCAGATTTGCCTCTGGTGATGTGGCTTGAAATACCTTTCCCAGTCTGTGAAATGCAACTAAACACCTCTGTCTCTTTATCTTAGAGTCTTGCATGAATGCTTTACCATTTAGTTCCTGTATTTTCACTCTTATGTCAGCAGAAGTGGGCTTGTTCAACAAAAGCTTAAATTAAACTATAGCAGTTGGTCTTTAAGGTGCCACAACGTCTTGTTTTGCTTTTGTTTTGTTTTGTGCTTCATGTTGATATTCTCCCAGTCTTGCTAGACAAAGGGTTTCCAGCCATTCAGAATCTCCCTCCATGGCCCTATACTGAAATACAAGGTTCTTTCTTGCCTAGGAAAAGAAGCACACAGAAATGTAGCAAACTTGGTACAGTATCAGAGAAACATAAGCTTTAGGGATTTTCCATAATGTACAGTTTTTTTTACATAATTTTCCAAAGGTATGCAAAATGTGTACGTTTTGCCTACTGAATAAAGTGTTTGCATGTATTTTTCAAATTGTACACATTTGTAGACCTTATTTCACTGCATACATTCACATATATTACTATCATGGGGATGAAATTGATCACGAGCCTTGCAAATTTCCAAGACAAGCTACCCTTTGTCTCAGAATCTGAAAGTAAGGGTGGGGAAGGAAAAACAGTCTTGCAGCTCATACTGTGGGTCAGCAATGCAGGTGGAATTTGGAAAAATGAAATCAAAACTGAGTTTTTTTCCTTCTCACTTGCACTGGAAGTAGTAAAAGACCACTGTGTCATATATCTTTTAATCCCGAAGCTCAGTGAAATTTGCAAAAAGATGCAGATATGGACACATAGGCTTTATTTTATTATTATTTCTGTAAATTATTTTAATTTATTCATCTGTATTACTGTATGTATCTATATACACACACATTTATTTTACAGAAGCGTCCCATATAACTGCGCACCAACATTTGGATACAAGCATGTTCTGTCACTTACAAATGATGCTGAAAGATTCGATGACATCGTGAAAAAACAGAAAATTAGCGCAAACATAGACACACCAGAAGGAGGATTTGATGCAATTATGCAGGCAGCTGTTTGTAAGGTAAGTAAATATACATACTTATTTTTGATTAATCTAAACGGTGGAATAGTGTTGACATTTCCATCGCAATCACCAACTCTTCACAATTCCAAGTTCATTTAAGTTGGATTTTAACTCTTGCTTCCCTAAATGTGCTTTGCTGAGCCCAAGTTGTAATAATTAGTAACATCAGGAAAAAGACATTTTGAATATTAGAATCACTATCCTAGATTCTTTGGAATAGTTAATCAATCTGAGGCAACCTGTGAGTCAAGAGAACTGCAGTAGTACATCCAGCCCATCCATAATTTTGTTTCTATTTATTTTAAATATTTTTCTTCTCCTCCCAAATTTTTAATTTAAAACTTAGTTACCAGTAAACATCTACAGACATTTGTCTAACAGGCATTTGTAGGATTATGTTCAGACTCCTTTAGGTGGCATATTTACTTTCTGGTCTCAATAGGACTGCATAAGGCACCTAGGCTTTCAGTGTTAGAGTACCTGTACCAGAGGTTTCCAGCTTTGAGGACAACACTGTTCATAATTGAACATTGGCTATGCTGTGCTCACTAGGAATTCTTGAGCTCGTAGCCAGGAACATCTGGGGACCCTCATTTGGGAATCACTGATCAAGATGATTACAAAGAGAGGATCGAAAGCCCACATCTGAAATGAAAACTACCCTCACATCACTAAATATACAGTCAAAACATTTTCAAAACATTGCATTTTTTGTTGCTATGTATTTAGGAAAACATCTTACTTGATGTAATTGTCTTTAGACTTTTTTGCACCATCTTTACTATTATGCATTATGCATTTAGACATATAATATTTTTAGCGACAATAGTTTCTGTGTGTGTGTGTGTTTAAGTGTTAGATACACTGTTAGATTGTTTTAGTAGTATTTTCAAATCACAGCAAACCTACTTTTGAAAAAAGATATCCATTATTCTGTGTCATGGCATCAAGTTCTAACAATGCACAGAAACGCAAACATTTCATTTATTACTATTAAGTTACTGAATTTATCTATATCCTATATATAATACACAAAACAGAAACATAAGCTCTAAAATGTTTTTAAAACCTTTAGAAACACAATTGGAAAACATACCAATAAGAGAATAAAATACAACATCCCTCAAGTTAAAAGCCCCTTGAATAGCAAGCAAGCCCAAGACTGGTCTGAATATGAAAAAGTCTTTGTTGGTAAGGAGACAGAAATGGAGCCAGTGTGGCTTTTCTTGGTAGGGAACACCAGAGAATGGGGTAATGAATAAGGAAGCCTTCTGTAATGTCTCCACTAGTTGTGCCTCTGAGAGTGGTGAGATCAAAATGGCAGCCTCGTCCAAAGACCTCAAAACTTAATGAAAGACATAGCCATGACCCAAATTGTCTTAATTCCAAGGAAGCACCACCCTGTGCATGTTTACTTTTTAAAAAGGCAGTCATAGTATTGAGCTTTACCTCTGATTTTACAGTCAGCTTACACAAGCTTGTATTACATTACCTGTTGAATTTATTAGATATATCAGAAAGATGAGAAAACAACAGTGAAGAGTACTTCCAGCTCAGTCAAGGTTCTATGTCATAAACAATCACTGCAGTTTTAAGTAATTTATATCTATTTAAGTATGCTTCGATCTAAATTATAATTATAGTTCATAGTAGAATAGTTCAAGGATGGATTCGAGAAATATCGAAACATAATAAAAATCATTCAACATTGTGGAATACCAAGGTGCATAAAATCATGTTTAAGAATAAAGGGGGGAAATTGTCCTGCTTTGCAAACTATTTTAGCAGTAATATTATTTTGGCACAGACTCTTCCTAGCACACACAGCTAGGTTTCCAAACATAATCAGACCAATTTAGGACAGAAAGCCAGACTCCTCTTCTGTTCCAGGGAAACAGACTGTTTGTCAGATATTCTGATCTCTTTTGATACAAACTCAATCCCATCTCAGCGGAAGCCTGTAGGTCCTGCACACATCTCTTTATAGAACTGTCTAGTAATCAGAGATGTCTGATATCATGCATCCTGTTTCCTCTTAGCCAGCATTCATGTGCATGAACATGGACGGTGCTTCTTTTCGCTGAAGGATTCCTTCTCTCACAAAGGACTTCATCTACAAATAGAAGTACCAAGTTTGATAGACAGGCAGATATAGACAATACTGGCAATATCAGCTATTTCTTAGGAACATAGGGACTGAAGGTAATTAAGCATGTGAAACCCTTTACCCTAAAGAAACTAGATGTTTTTCCATTTGGAAACCCTAGCAGGGATAGCTGTCTCAAGAGAGGCAATTATTGATGGCACCTACCTGGTCTAGGGAAATCTGTGGCATACACCGTGATCTAAAGGGAAAGAAAATGTTATTAAAGACCTGACAAAAGAATAGCAGTGTTTGGAAATGTATCTAAAGAAATGGATTGCAATTCAGGAAAGCTCATAGTGAAAAAAGTGTGTCAGAGTCTTAGAGGTGCTATAAGAATTCTGCTTTTTACTTTGTTTTTGCTAACAAAAGAATTTATTTACACAAAATGACATAATTATTGGTTACTTTTCATACAGCAGGTACCTGTGCTTGTTATTTCTAAATATGTTTTTCTGAGGTTATTTGCAGGGCATTTTAAAAAACTCAATTAAAAAATAATAATCTAAAAAGCCAGGACAAGTAACGTGTTACTAGTAAAGCAACAAAAACAGAGTTAATGTATTTATGTAAAAATAAAAATGAGCAAAAAAATTCATTGCATTAAAGAAATTGTATGTCACGTTCTGACCACTAATCACTGTTAAGTGTTACTTTGAACTTTGACAGCTCTAGCATGGTGTAGTCTTCCTCACTGAAGCAAAATATATCATATTTATAATTACGATATAGAAGTAGTATACAAATAAGTTTATGCCACACCCTTTCTCATTGTTTACATTTTAATTCCAGGAAAAAATTGGTTGGAGGAATGATTCATTACATCTGTTGGTGTTTGTGAGTGATGCTGATTCCCATTTTGGCATGGATAGTAAACTAGCAGGAATTGTTATTCCAAACGATGGGGAATGCCACTTAGATGACAATAATGAATACTCCATGTCAACCATTTTGGTAATATGCTTCATATTTTACACAGCCCTGTCCTATAATAGTAACAGAAAATGTACTAGAAATTAATTAAAATGGAGTATCTATCGAGTGGTTCTCAAAAGAATTAGAAAAACACTTGTTTATTTATTGACAATATTTATGTCATACAGTGCCACTGAGAAGTTCCATCAAACAGCTTTCAGGAGAGTACAGTATTTCATTCACAGGGATACTCCTGTCTTAAATGTGTGGAAATCCAGATTCCTTTGTCATTTCCTTGTTCTCAATAGGCACGTCTTGGGACAAGTTTGTTTGTTTGTTTGTTTGTTGCCTATGACTCCCAGAAACATCCCCCCCCCAGCCAGCATAGTAATAGTTCTAACAGGAGGATTCTGAAAACTGTACTTTAAAAAAAAAAAAGGTAAGCTGGTTGGATAGATCAGTAATTTAGGCATCTGGCTGTGGAGTCTGAGGTTGGGAGTTCGATTCTCCACTGTGCCTCCTGGGAGAAGAGCCAGCCTGTGTGGCCTTGGGCAAGTGCAAACTGATTCCTGCTTAGTTCCAGCTGCAGTGCTGTCTTCCTCTTCATTCTTCCACACTGAAAGGGTGAAAGAGGAGGAACTGCACTTTGCAACCTTAATATATTGGTCTGGTTTTTGTAGCCAGCCCTGGGGTCCGATGCAAAATTGTACCACCACGTCCCCTAACAAACAGGAAGGAATGAAAATTTCCAGTATTAGGAGTTTAACAATTAGCAGAGACTTCTGTTAATATAGGTATGTGGTTGTTATGTGCTGTCAAATCATGTCTGACTTATAGCAACCCTATGAGCTGATGTTCTCCAAAAGACCCTGTCATTGACAGCCCTGGATAGGTCTTGCAAACACAAGGTTATGGCTCCTTTTACTGAGTCAATCCATCTTGTGAGAAGTCTCCCTCTTCTCTTACTGCCCTCTACTTTCCCCAGTTTTATTGTCTTTTCCAATAATTCTTGTGCTATTATGGGATGTCTAAAGTATGATAGCCACAGCTTAGTCATTTTAGCTTTTAGTGAGAGTTCAGACTTGATTTGAGACACCTATATTTGGAGATAAACGGTGGTGAAAATATGTCCTGGTAAATTAATGTGTGCTGAGCTGATATGAAAGGCCAGAAACAGGGCCAGTAAAAGAGGATGCAGCTTTTAGTAGGACCCCCGTATCCGTGAGAGCCTGAAACCATGGATACAAAGGAATCCTATATACAACATACAAAGAGACAGGACAAAGGTCACAAGGGGGCACCCTTTTATGTTGTATATAGAGCTGCAGCAAACTGCAAATAACTGAAACCATAGATACCGATCCTGCAGATAAGGGGGATCCTACTGTATACGATAAGCCAGAGAGTTCCAGAAAAACATCTACTTCTGCTTCATTGACTACGCAAAAGCCTTTGACTGTGTGGACCACAGCAAACTATGGCAAGTCCTTAAAGAAATGGGAGTGCCTGACCACCTTATCTATCTCCTGAGAAATCTATATGTGAGACAGGAAGCAACAGTTAGAACTGGATATGGAACAACCGATTGGTTCAAAATTGGGAAAGGAGTACGACAAGGCTGTATATTGTCTCCCTGCTTATTTAATTTATATGCAGAATACATCATGCGAAAGGCAGGACTGGATGAATCCCAAGCCGGAATTAAGATTGCCAGAAGAAATATCAACAACCTCAGATATGCAGATGATACCACTCTGATGGCAGAAAGTGAGGAGGAATTAAAGAACCTCTTAATGAGAGTGAAAGAGGAGAGCGCCAAAAATGGTCTGAAGCTCAACATCAAAAAAACTAAGATCATGGCCACTGGTCCCATCACCTCCTGGCAAATAGAAGGGGAAGATATGGAGGCAGTGACAGATTTTACTTTCTTGGGCTCCATGATCACTGCAGATGGTGACAGCAGCCACGAAATTCAAAGACACCTGCTTCTTGGGAGGAAAGCGATGACAAACCTAGACAGCATCTTAAAAAGCAGAGACATCACCTTGCCGACAAAGGTCCGCATAGTCAAAGCTATGATTTTTCCAGTAGCGATGTGTGGAATTGGGAGCTGGACCATAAAGAAGGCTGACCGCCGAAGAATTGATGCTTTTGAATTGTGGTGCTGGAGGAGACTCTTGAGAGTCCCCTGGACTGCAAGGAGAACAAACCTATCCATTCTGAAGGAAATCAACCCTGAGTGCTCACTGGAAGGACAGATCCTGAAGCTGAGGCTCCAATACTTTGGCCATCTCATGAGAAGAGAAGACTCCCTGGAAAAGACCCTGATGTTGGGAAAGTGTGAAGGCAAGAGGAGAAGGGGACGACAGAGGACGAGATGGTTGGACAGTGTCATCGAAGCTACCAACATGAATTTGACCCAACTCCGGGAGGCAGTGGAAGACAGGAGGGCCTGGCGTGCTCTGGTCACGAAGAGTCGGACACAACTTAACGACTAAACAACAACAACAACTGTATACGATATTCCTGGTATCAACTGATACATTGGCAAACGTGATGACTTTGTTTCCAGGGTTTTCAGTGTTGTAAGATTATCTTGAAAACTCAGGAGACAATCCACAGGGTTTTTGATCTAATGTTTTACTGTTCCAATGTAGATTTATTAATGTTCTTTCTGTTTGTATACAGGAATACCCAAGTTTGGGACAACTAATAGAGAAGATAATGGAAAACAATGTTTTCTTAATTTTTGCTGTAACAAAGGAACAGGTTCCTTTGTATCAGGTGAGAGTCATAAATCTTACTTCCCTTAATGTTTGTCCTTTGAATGCTTATTAAGAATGCTTATTACATCCCGTAAGTATGAAAAAGACTGTAAAAAAAAAAAGGACCAAAATCCTCTAATTAAGAATTCTAATTTCATTGCAATAGGAAATAATCTATGCACATAGGCATTCAGATCTAGTTTGGCACGGAAAATATGAAACTACTAGTTACTTTGCAGGACAACTGCATGCTTTGTGAGGCACAAAAAGTAGTGGTAGTGTTTCCAACGAGAAGGGAACAAAAATGCCATAGAAGGCATAGTGATAGAACAGGGTTTTTGTACATTATATATATTTTAAAAACATGGTATAATGTTCCTCGAGAACAAAGGAAGTCACCTGAGAACTGACAATGAGGATAAAATTGACAGGGAGATACTGAAACTTGATGTTTTCTGTAACAGTGGTAGCCCATTCAGACAATGAGAGATGCAGGCTTTTAAAAGAAAATGTGGCTTTTGAAGTCATTGAGAGGTGAGTGTTTCAGGCTGAAATAACACTGCAGATGAACAGAAGTGAAAAACGTTATCTAAGAACTTATCTGCCCAATATTTTTTCTTTCAAGTTCTGAACTGGATATAACATTCAATCCATGCCAGTTACGCTTTCCAGCAAAATTATCCAGAGCACATTTTCCCTGTAATAATGTTGTGCATGTGTGACACATAGTACATTCCCCAAGTCTCACATCATTGAACACAAAGCCAGTGCCCCTCCGGTACCACGCTGTCATTACATCAGGTGGAGGAAGCAAAATGGTGACTAGCTTGCTGCAGTGGCAGTGTAAACAAACCAGAAGATCTTGATGGCAGGAAACCAAAGTTGTACTACAACCACTGAGAGTGGTGAACCAACCCTTTGAGAATTTGTTGGAGATTATTTCCTCCATAAAATTCTGGTTAAATTGTCCCTCCCCTTTAATTTTCTTTTCACACAAATAGTGTAGATAATTTTCAATGTCATTTGCGCACAGCTATAAACCCTATTCAGTTGCTATTAAACTGAGTATATTTATCACAGATAGAGAGGAATGCTCCAGCCATGGGCCCTTCTATTTCCCACTGGTTTGCTCTCCAACATCTGGAGAGTGATGAGTCTGAAGAGAAATCTTGGCTATCTGTGGGTGCTATCCATGTCAATCAGGACCCTGGAAAATCTGCATCCTGATGCACACGGAGGGCTGACATCCATAGTGGACATGCTTCTCTTCAACTTGTTGCTGTTCACATAGAAGACAGCACTGAAACTGGAAAAAGAGGGGTGTTTGGGGTGGAATCAGAAATGAATAAGGCTACCATAAATGCCGTGATCCCTCACCTTCAGTCCAAAGTGGTACTGTCATTCTCCCACATTTGTCTGCTACATATATACAGTATCAGGCCTCGGTCTCAATCGCCTTGTTCAAACATGGTACTAAACCCATTTATTATGTAAAAGGAATAAATTTTCTCAGGCCTTGGGTTTAGCCATTTTGGGGCTTTGCATCAGGAGAAAGACAGAATATAAAATAAACACATTCCTTTTAATGCTCCTGTGGCAATATGGAGAAGACTGGAAATATCTGGTTCCTGATTTAAGCTAATCTGCAGTTCATCACTGTGCCCTAACCAGGAACTACGGCAGGTTAGAGCGTCACCCTGAAAGGCCCTCGGCCTTCCCCCTGTTTCACAGGGTCCGCCTGTGCTGGCTTATCAGTTGGCCTGCGTATGCATGGGGGTGTGTGGGGGGAGGCAGCAGCAACAGGAAGGCCGGCAAGGGTGGGGTGGAGGCAATAGGGACTTCACAAAACACGACTCGGACAAATGGGTCCGAGTTGCAAGTTGAGTCACAGGTCGCCCCAGAAACTCCCAAGTCGAGTCCAAGTCAAGTCACGGGTGCGACTTAAGTGTGACTCGACAGTGAGTCGTGAGTCCCCATCCCTGGCAACTGCACAGTGGAACTGTTCTACGATTGCCTCAGAAACCTTTGGTTTGCAATTGCACATCCTGGATTTGCTCCATTGAGAACAATGGGGCTTGCACATGTGCAAGGGGGTAGTTAAGACCTCACTGTGCAATTGGAAAAAGAAGACGAGACATACATCCATGCATGCAACGAATCATTGTGCATGCAGAAAAAGAAAACAGGATTTTGGCCACTGTTGATTGATCTTCAAAAAAAAAAAATCTTAGATCTTATCTTTTTTATATATACATACCCCTTTCTTGAAAATGTCACTTATCCATTTAATACATACAACAAATGGCCTTTTGTCAACAACCCTTGCCCCTCATTCCTTTGTATCCCTCCCAAATATGGCCATTAGGGGATGTGAGGGAGCTTTTTAAAAAAAGTCTTTTTGACTTCGACTTGGGACTTGGTTTTGCAAGACTTGCCAACATCCCTGACAGTTGCCGTTAGGATCCTGCCCATTGTGACATTAAGAAAAGGAACTCTTCAGTTCTTGTACCATTAAGAAATACGAGCTATTGCTGCAGAAAGAACTCATTATTTAATTAGAAATTATTTGATTATGCAGACGGGAGAACCATAGAAGTTACCCCACATGTGGGAAAAATGCCACTGAAGTCCTCATTGTACTTTTGTGAACAGATCTGGGCCATTGTGTATAAAGACAGACAGCAACGTTTGCCTATGTATGCTCAATTTCCTGCAAGTGTCAGTCAATTATTAAGGTTCAGGGTCAGTTTTTCCATTTCCAAAGAAGGCCAGCTTTAAAAGGGCAGTTAGTACAAGCCACAAACCTTTCTCCTTACTAATGTTCAATATAAAGAGACTGAAGCACAGCTCTCCAATGTTATCTCTAAGAGCTTGAAACAGTACATTTTTAAAAAAGTTTGTTTCTTAATGAAGTGAGGAGGAGCCGAGCCATGTACCCTACCTTGGGCTTATCTGGAAGAAAGGTGGAATAGGACATAAATATAATACAGATGCATCAATCCAAATGAGTTAAGAATCAGTGAGCGAACAAACTCCCACTGTCAACATGTTTCAAGATTCTAAAAGTAAAATTTTCCATCTCTGCATCTAGAAGACCACACATTCCCCACTTGGTCTTTTAGAAGTTATGTTATATGTCAGTTGACATTTTGATTTTAGTCAGCTCGTTCTCTATTTTAAAAAAGGGAATACCATCAACATATGCTGTGGATGGTGCTTATTAGGATCCATGCCTGTGTTTATTAACCACAATACAGAGAGCTATTTTACAGCCTAATTCAGTGCATACTTGCTCTGAAGAAAATAATACAGAATTCAGATGGATATGGACCCGTGGAGCTTACTCCCACATAAATATGAATAGCATTGCATACTAATGGCTGCCTAAATGAATCTGAATCATCCCCCATCCATAGGAAGGGCTTCCAATTGAGGAGCTGAATACTCCCACCCATCTTGCTTCCTGTGTTTTGCCATTTAAAGATCTGTGGACCTGATGCAGTGCCTACACACATGTCAATGTATGCACACCTAGAGTAGGTCATAGAGGAGAGGAAAATTCCCATTGCCTTGTGATGATATTCCCATACTTCATAAGAGTGCTGTGTCTCCAGAGGACTGGATCCAGAACGTGAAATTTTTTTTTTAAAGTGGCACGTCAGCCATTAACTCATTGTTATTATTATCGTCATATCCTAGGTTCAAGTCAAAGAGACTTTGCTGATTACTTGAAGAGTATCAGGCACTTTTTAGTTGCACTGTCATTTAGTATTATTATTATTGTACTGAACTACATTAGAAAAATTGCACAGACAAAAAATGCACATGAAAATTGTTATGTATTATGAAGAAACAAAACAAAAGCAAAAAAAAAAAAAGACAAAAATGTTGTGGCACCGTAAACACTGCTATATTTATAATGGGAGCTTTCACAGAGCACGTCCACTTCTTCAGACATAAGAGGGAGAATACAGAGGCTACATGGCAAGCATTTATACATGGATCTAAGATAAAGAGAGTGGTTAGTTAGTGGAGACAAGCTGCAAATTCTTTGAGTCATTGTGGCATTTGTAGTTATGTGTTGCTATTCCACTTCCAACATATGAAGGTTTTTATAAGGTTTTCAAAATATGTTCAAGGAATGTTTAACTCCCTGTGCCATACCAGTTATGTTTCCATTTCTGAGCAGAAATTTGATCCCAGGTCTCCTGCTTCCTAGTCTGGCATTCTATCTACTATACCATATTGGCTTGTACATAAGTGAACCCAGACATACGAACAGTTTTTTAAAGGGAATGAATAAACATTAAGCGCTACACTAAAAAAAGGGGGGGTATTTCCAGTTGTTTCTTTGTTTTGCAAAATTAACATTGAAAGGCACTTGTTAACCCTGAAAGTGAAGTGTTACAGTGAATGTTTCCATCTCCGCATGACATTATGTTTTAGAAGCAGAGTGTTGCTTCCATGCCCTAACCAGATCAGACATCATATCATTGTTCTGTTTTAACAGATGTTAATACTGTGTAGTTGTAGTATAAAAGGCATAATTCAAGCCCATACTATCCCTCCAGTGAGGAACAGAAAAATATCACTATGCCACTTGTTCACACAGTGCTGAACATTGCAGTGCACATTTACTCATATCAGTGATAAAATAAGGGCCCATCCTCCCATTAATACTTTTCTTGTTCTACTGCCCCTCTAGTCCTTCCATGCAATCAGAAAGATGACTTGGCTGAAATTTAGTTACACTTTTTGCAAAACATATTATGATAGTTCATTATGTATTAGCCGGATACTGAAGTCTGAGACAAAGTCAGGAGAGTTATTAAAGAAGGCAGCTTTGAATCGTGGTTTATTAGCCTGGCCTGTGTAATTAACCAGAGTTCATTTTAAACCATGAGTTCTATCATCTAACTAATGGATGTAATATCATAAGTGCTGTGTTGCAGGAACAGTGGAACAATCAGAAAAAAGTGACTGCTTAAAAACTCAGCAACAACATAACTATCTCTACTGGAATTAAAGGGATGTGTTACATATTTCCTGATTATAATTATTTTTGTTATTTGCAGAGCTATGCTGATCTTATTCCTGGGGCTACTGTCGGACGACTCCAGCAGGATTCCGGAAATGTCCTTCAGTTGATTATTGATGCATATAAGGTATAACAACAACAGCCACAACAAGAACAGTGCTTAAACAATACTGCTGACTACTTCTAATTAAAGAGTCCCTGTTTCAGTTCCGAGTCACATGCAAAGCCATTCAACTTGAGAGCAATAAGAATATGTTGAAGCAATGAGGAATTGAAGAGAACTCTTTAGTCAGTGGCAGTCTGTTGCTACAGGTGATCTCCTCTCTCTTTCAGTGGCATTTAACTTAGACAAAAGGGCTTTGGTCTCTAAGTTTTACAGTTGTAAGCTTTTCCGAATAGTACCTAATAGTGACAACATGGGATTTAAATGTAGTAAACAGAATAATGACAAATAATAAAATAAGTTCCTTTCAGTTCAGTTCCCTAAACCCAGTTGTCTTGCTCATACTTACCTGAGAGTAGGCCTCAATTAATACAGTGGCCCAAATCCAAGGGTGTAAAACCACATACGTAAGAGCGATTATTTTTCTTCTCTGGTGGGCTGGCCTTCATGCTGTCGGTCACAAAATTGATCATGGGCCCAAATTCACAACCAGTGTAAGATCAGTTATGTAAAAGAAAGGTTGCTCGAGATGGGGGGGGGGGGGCACAATGCTTATGTGACTGTGTCACTGAATACATAGGACTGCTCTGAATTTCTGTTTAATAGGCAGGCTGATTACAGGTCCCAAGGGAGGATTTTACAATGTTTGGACAACTCCTAGGGGAAAAAGTCAAAAGGCACACAGAAACATAAAACAGTGCTATCTTTCAATGCTCTTTTCTCACACAACGCACAGGGTGGCCATGTTTCCTATTTCACACAGAAACAACAAAGAGTCCCATGGCAACTTAAAAGGTTTTAGAAAATGGTGCTATTCATGCATGAATGAGCAAGACTAAGTCTAGGTCCAACCACATCAAGGCATCTGTAATAATGGAAGCATCTGCTAAGTTAGTCTTTCAGCCCCATGGCAGCAGACTAACATGGCTATACCTTTGTAAATGCTAACTTAATCGTGGGCAGTCTTCGGTTTCAGGGGCTCCTAAAGAGCAGTCCTCTATTTGAAGATGCCCTATATTTGAATAGCTGGGCAATCGGTGATACTAAAAGCCCTCTGTCTAAAAGTACCCTAAAATGCTAGATTAAAAGGAAGGACGGGGAGCAACATGTGAACCCACTGAATGCTCTTGTTAGCTAACTAATGGTAGCAGATGAGACAGTGGTCTAGTGACAGTGGGCTGTATATTCCTGTAACTGACTTGTTACATTTCTATACACGTCCCTATGGTCAAACTTAAATTTTACTACAAACATATAGTAAGCTTCCCCCCCCCGCCGCCTCATCCCACCACCCCATAAATACCGACATATCCTGGGTAAATAATTCAGTAAAGTAACTCAACAAAAGGAGGGCAATGAGGCCACTCTTCTACCTCATTGCCCTCCTTGTGAAAAAAACGCCATCATAGTTGCCTTTCGATAAATCATGCTGAAATTTCATGTCCTCTGGGCTTTCCACCTTAAAATTGTGGCACATATCCAAGTTGTTGTTCTGCACAGATGAGGTGGTGTTTAAATTCTTTAGAGGAAGTAAACATATGAGGAAACTCTGAGCTGTCAAAATATTTGTTGTAAGATCTTCTCATATTCCCCTTCAAACGTGAGTCACTCACAGGCTTCAGTAAGCATGTCAGGACATGTCTTCAGAGGTTAAAAACTGCAATGACTTTAAACCTATGTTTTGCATCTTCAAAACATTAATTTTAGTCAAAGTCTATCTGAAATCAAGACTAGGAGCGTGCAAGTTAATAAATAAGGGTGGAAGGAAAGGTCCCTGAATCAGCACTTAATGTCCATTCAGCAGTTAAAATGTAAAAGGGAATAGGTTAAACTTCAAACATAGGTTTTGCATAGTGTTTCCTTCAAGGAACATTCAAGCTGCAAACATGCTCACAGAAATGGAATGCAGAAGACAAATGTTTCCAACTGACTGCCTACTTACTTATCTATACAGGAAAGCCCATGAATTCCAGCACTTTCTCTCTAGGGTCACTGAGGTCATTTCAACAACGCCTTTAAATTCAACCCAATGTTTGTTTTCTCTCTCTCCTTTTTCTCCCATGAAGTCAAAGAATTTACCTTCAGCATCTAATGTTGCCCACCCCCAAGGGTTATCAAAACTACAAGAGCTAGAGTTGAATTCTAAATCTAAAGGCAAAGCAAACCACTCTTAATGGGTCTGCATGGAATTAGAATTACTAGAATTTCAGATATTCACACACACCCCTACCCGAAAATTATATTACTGTGGTTATTTCTTCAGTGAATGATGCCAGCAATCATTTAAAACCTCCCCCAAATCCTCATCCTTTTTTTTTTTAATCCTTATTCTTAATCTATAGTATCCATGTATGGGAGGGACAATACCTCTCTGCATTAACTGTACAGTGGACCCTCGACTTACAGACGGCTCGACCTGCAGACTTTTCGAGTTACAGACTTCTCTGGCCGCAAAATTTAGGTTCGACTTGCGGCTGGAGAATCGACCTACAGACCGGAAAATCAAACAAAATGGACCAAAAACGGCCGGTTACGGATTAATCGGTTTTCAATGCATTGTAGGTCAATGGAGCCTCGACCTACAGACTTTTCGACCTGCAGCCACCGTTCCAATACAGATTAATTCCGTAAGTCGAGGGTCCACTGTACAGTGTGTAAGGACCCCAGCTGTACACAGCTGAACATGTGGAGGCATGCTGCAAATGTTTGAATGAAGATGCCCAAGCTGGGGCTGCAGCCTTTGAGCCACCATGATACCACACATACGCATATACATATGCATACCATGTGCATTCATTGCTTAGGAAGAAACATCTGAAAAGAGTACTTCTAAGATATATTTTTAGGATACTTGACCATCTTCCACATTGATTTCTCTTCATGGTTATTTATTTATTAGTTGCTGTTATATCTCCAGCCTTTCCAATAATGAGCTCAAGGCTCTTCTCTTCCCATTTAGTCCTCACAGCAGGGCTGTTGGTAGGCCAGGGTAGGACTGAGTGACAGGCCCAGGAGTGCACACTGAGTTTCTTGGCTGGATTTCTCAAGTCCCAGTCCTGCATTCTAACCCTTATGTCACACAGATTTCTACTGTTTTTCCTCTCTTGTTGTTTCACCTGTTCTACAATAAAGTCTTAACACTGAAGGGGTGGGAAAGATCCTATTGTTAAGAGGAGGTTAAAAGAATTTAGTTCTAAAGACTCCAAACTATAGAAAAATCTTAGTAATACTCTTCTCAACTGCTCTTGTTCCATTCCAGAATAAACAGCTAAAAAAATAATTCATTTTATTAATTTTATTTGTGTAACAAGAGTTCTCAGTGCGGTGAATAACAAGAAATAAAATGGTGTAAAATTGAATAAAAGCATGATAGACCATAAAGGCACCAGCTGCATAGTAGAAAAACAGCTTAAATCTAAAAGATTTAAAAGGTCTAAGAAAAGGTTTTGTGCCTCACACTGACATGGTACCAAATTAGGCTTCACTCAGTAGGGCCTCACAGGGTCAGAGCATTAAGGCAAATGTGGATATCTTCCTCTTATAATGTTATTTCTCCAGTCACACAAATCTTTCAATGCTACTTGCCTGAGACTCCAGACATGCAAATTAAACTGTAGTATCATCCAACTGATCAATTAGAAAATTTAAAAGTAGGCTAATTTGTGAAACACCGATTGCAGTAAGCTTGCGTTATGCTGAGCATACAATCTTTTCCTTTCAAGTGCACTGTGCTTCTAATGATGTGTTAACTGTAGAGTTTGTCTAGTTTGGCCTTCAGAAAACGGTTTCCAAAGAGGATCTCATGGTTCTCCAGGTAAGCACGCACTGTGTCAGCCATTCATTTCTCAATAACCTTGTCTCATTGATTGTGTGTTTAAGGCGCTCCGATCTGAAACTGAGCTGGAGGTGTTAGGAGACACAGATGGACTGAACCTGGCTTTCACTGCCATCTGTAACAATGGCACTGTCTTTCCAAATGAGAAAAAATGCTCGCACATTAAAGTAGGAGAAGTGGTAAGTAGATTTTCATGTCATAAAATTCACAGGTAGACAATTCCTCAATTAATATTGTAAATGCATGAAATAGGGCACTTTCATGCTCTATAGAACTCGATAATTTCATGAATCAATTAGAACCTGATTCTATATACATATATTAAACAAATTAGGGTCTGATCTATATATCCTATAAATATGCATACTTATGTAGTGACCTGAGACATTACTAATTAGAATCCAAAACACAGTGACTTCAGCAGGTTCAAGATGTTGCAGCTAAACTTCTGACCTGAAGTTTCACTCATTGTTGGCCTGTTTCTGAGTATAGTTCAAAGTACTGCTTTTGGTTCTCTCTAAAATCCGAAGATCCAGGTTACTGAACGATCACGTCTCCCCATATGTGCTTCCCAGGGTTTTAAGATCTTGAGGGGAAACTATTGATTCAGTCTCGCTGCCCTCAGGGGCCTGCTTGATGAAGACAGGGCCTTTTCAGTGGCTGCTTCCCTGGGCACTACAGCTAATAAATACTGGTCACAAGACTTTTGTAAGATTTTGTTAGATTCTATTTTTAAAATCCATGTTCTCCTTTTGCCTTCTGTATGCTAATGTGATAGATAGTTAAATCCAGATGGGCTTTTCTTCCTTACCTAGGTTACTTTTAATGTGACCTTAAGCTTGTCTGCGTGTGTGAAAAGTGGAAGACACATCATAATAAAACCCGTGGGTCTGAATGAAGTTCTGGAAATTGATATTCAGCCTGAGTGCAGCTGCAATTGTCAGAAGGAAGCTGAGGTGAACAGCTCCAAATGCAATTATGGGAACGGTTCATTCGAGTGTGGGGTGTGTGCTTGCAACCCTGGCTACATGGGCCCTCATTGTGAGTGTGACGATGAAGAAAAGTCATTGGATACAGCTTCCTGTAAAAGTTCGCCAGAACAGATTTCGTGTAGTGGAAGAGGCGACTGCTACTGCGGACAGTGTATTTGCCAGCTTTCGCCGTATGGAAGTATTTATGGGCCAAATTGTGAATGTGACAATTTCTCTTGTGTAAGATTTAGAGGCCTGCTGTGTGGAGGTAAGTTCATCTCAAACTGTAATTTTCAAAAACAACAAAACAAGACAAACCACATAATAAAATCATGGGAAAGTAATTTGGATATTATAGAAAAGAAGTGGTCTGTTCTCAAGAACAGTAGGTGAGGGGCACCATCTAAAAATTAAGGAAGCCTGCGTCAGAATTGCACTGTGACATAAATACATATCCACATTTCCTCATCTTACATGAAGTGTAAAAAACTGACTCAACACTTTTTTAATATAAAGGTTTGCATTTGAGTTTCTAGGAAAGAAATTTACAGGGTAGTGATTGTCCCTAAACATCATGAGGCCTAATTTGGATTTTCAACTGATATAAATTGATGATACAGTACTCCATTTACAGTCTTGCCATGGTGATTCAGAAACCTTTGCAATCAGCTTGGACATTGATGTGGAAAGAATCCCATAAAATGATTAAGCCAGTAAATTTAAGAGAAAATATCCTCAAAATGTTCTATAGATTGCACTATACCCCTGTAAGGTTGGCAAAAATGTCAGAGGGTAATAGCAATGTTTGTTGGAAGTGTAAAAAAAAAAGCAGGAACCTATTATCATATGTGGTGGACATGTGAAAAAGTCAAGAGATATTGGATGCAGGTGTGGGAAATAATAAAAGAAATCATTCAACAGAAATTAAATTTTAAGCCTGAAATAGCACTGTTAAATATTGTGTCGGAAATTACTGATAAGAAAATCAAATATTGTGTAATGTATATACTTGTAGCTGCTAGGTTACTCTGAGCCCAAAAATGGAAAAGTGAAGAAACACCCACGATGGAGGAGCTCCTAAAGAAACTGTTGGATATCGCAGAATTAGATGCACTTTCAGAAGCACTACGTGAACAACCAAGAGACTATGTGAAACAAAGTTGGAATTTAATATACGTTTGGGCTCAGGAAAAGACAAAAATTTAGGGGAAAATGTTTTATGTTCATTATCTTTTTCAAGGCTCACTGGAAACCTGGGGAATCTGGGATTCAAAGGAGGTTGGAATTTTTGTCCTCTGAAGGGGGGAGGGGAGGGCTTATTTTGGGCTATTTTTTTATTTCTTTTCGTTTTTTGGTATTTTGTATTTTGTATTCTGTAGTTCTGTTTAATAAAATAAATATCTTTTAAAAAAAGAAAGAAACCTTTGCAATCAGCCAGTAAGCTCTATTGAACCCAATGGGATTTACATCTGAGTAGACATGTTTACCATTACACTCTACGGGAAGAATAACTAGCTTCCGTGGTTTTTTACAGGCAATGGTGACTGTGACTGCAATCAATGTATTTGCTACAGTGGCTGGACAGGGGAATACTGTAACTGCACTACTGATACAGATGGCTGTATTTCTGAAGATGGCACAATCTGCAGTGGGAGAGGTGAATGCGTTTGTGGGAAATGTGTGTGCACCCATCCTGGGGTTTCAGGGAATACCTGTGAAAAATATTCTACCTATAATGATCCTTGCAGTTCCAAACAGTAAGTTAATACTCTTGTGTTTGGTAAGAAGTTATGTGTTTATGTTAGAATCTCTGATCTATGGAAAAGTACACAAAGTTTTTTCAGAGATATTTAAAAAAATATATTCACAAGTGTTGATAATTAAAAACTTCTTATTTCTGTCCTGCAGCTTTTCCAGCTCCCATGTAATCTTTTTCATTGTGTGGAAGCAATGGGAGCTGTGGAATGGAAGGAGGAGGTCTTTCATTACCAAAAATAATTATTAGTGTGGAAATGTTTGCCTTAGAAATTTGGCAAGAGGCATATTAATATGCAAGGTATCAGGAACGTGTTTATTAATACCAGCAGGGAAATCAATATATACACACCCTAAGGTGTCAGTATAGAAATCCAAAGTTCCAGAATACATAGGATAGCTTTTATAGGTGGTTAGACAAATTACTATAAATAACTTTATTAAAACTGGTGTTCCTTTCAAGTTTTCTTTCTCACATAATTTCCGTGAAGTACCTTTACTTACAAGATGTTTCTCAAACTGTAACCATTTCCTTCTGCACCTGGCCCATCCAAAATTATGAACAGAGTTTATCTGTGTCCTTAACCTGTTGATTCAGAGGATAGGATGCCTGTGTTAATTGTTTTATGAGGCTTCTTTGCTGTTAGAATTACTAAATTCTAACACATACAGTTATGTGTCAAAAGTTACAACGAGGAGGAATCTTCTCACAGGAGAGAAGAAATTTTTAGTACTTAAAGACTTCCTCCTCCCATCCCACAGCTGTTGTAGCTTCCACACAATGAAATGAATTTACACAGGAGAGATAAAAACTGCATAAAAACTGAAAATTGACTCCTGTCAATGACATCATCACTCTTCCATAGACATAAGTTATTCAACAGTATTTCAGCCAATAGTTTCTGCAAAACTAAAGCCTAAAACCATCCAGTAAATGCACAGCAGCAAATCATTCATCAACTCTCAGAAGAATTCCTATTTGCCAATAAATAATGATAACTGTGTGCCATCAAATCAATTCTGAGTTACGGTGACCCTTTCCAGGGTTTTCTGAATAGAGAAAACACAGAAGTGGTTTACCGTTTTCTTCGGGAGGCATCTTGGGGCCATGCAGCTTACTCATGGCTACTCAGGGTGGCTCTTCTCCCAGAAGGCTCAGTGGGGAATAGAACTCTTAATATCTGGTTCCACAGCCAGAGACTGAAACCACTGAGCTATCCAGCAGCTTATTTATCAGTACCAACATCAAAATAATAAAAGAAATGGCCAATGCAATATCTTAAAAGCATTTCAGTTTCAAATTTGGGGTTTTTTTAAAAAAGAGAAATGTAAATATCTTATTGATAAATCTGAAACAAAGATCTGAAAAATTGCCAGATACATTTGCATATATGTGTTTCAGCTCTAAGTATGGGGAAGGAACTGATAATGTTTTATTAAGAAAAATGCATGTAAATTACTAGTTTTGTCTGTTCACCGAGTTGCTTAAAAGTCACTCTGTGCTGCCGTAATGCCATGTTTCGTCTTGCAGTATCATCAAGGCAGTACCACTCATTGTGACAGGGAGTAGAACAAGTAGCCATGCCCTATATGAAACACATTTTTGCTGGCAATGCTAAGCATCATTACATTTTGTAGAAAAAGTTGTCATGCTGTACATGAAACATATCTGCTAGTGATTGTTCATAGGATCAAGGTGCATTCCTTGACAACCTGTTTAAGGTTTGTTAGATTAGTCTTTTTTATTTATTTTGTGGTAGGCCGTGTAAAAGCAACTTTTTCACATTAATATCATAAATTATTTTCTTCAGCCAGGAAGCTCAGACCTGGCTGAGATCCCAGAAGAATCATTAATAGCCTTTCTACTAGCTTCTGTGAATCTTAGTTAAATTAAGGGTTTAGGGGGGAGGCGGCAGTTTCTGTCTTTGTGGTTAAATGTTTTAGCCATTTTGCAATGCATTAAATTATGATACATCTAAACCACTTCATCAACAAACCTATTTAGCACACATAATATATGCATTTACAACTTTTAAGAATAAAATCTATGAGACTAGCAGACCTTCTGACTGCCTGTGCAGATACCATGCTCATCAAGTAGAGCTGATCTGAGACATTTTTGCTGTCTGAAGAAAAAGACAAGATGGTGCCTTATGCATCCTGTATACAGCAGCCATCTGGAGTGGCAGTTAAAATTCTGCTTCAGTGCTGCCAGTGAGACGGCATCCTGTACCGCAGGGGTCCCCAACCCCCGGACTGCGGCCCAGTGCCGGTCCGTGGCCATGGCAGGACCGGGCCGTGGAGACAGATCTCCTGCCCCCCCCACATGCACTCCCCCCACGTACCCCACCTGCATGCACGGTCCACCCACCCGCATGCATGGGTACTCCGCCCACCCGCAAGCGTCCAACCGTGCATGCACGTGAGCGCCCCCTGCCCACCCGCAAGCACGCCCCACCCAACCGCGCATGCACACAAGCGCACACCGCCCACCCGCGAGCGCGCACCGCCTACCTGCACTGACCCCGCCCCCCAACCGGTCCGCAGTTTAGAAAAGGTTGGGGACCACTGCTCTACCTCATACATCTAGTTTATTTATTTTATTTATTTATTTTATTAGATTTATACCCCGCCCATCTAGACAGATAGTCTACTCTGGGCGGCAGTTTAGAGGGTGCAGGTCAGCTTATGTGGTATCCCCTTTGCCCTCCAGGAAAGAGAACTGACTGAGAAGTTTAGGAAGGACAACTGTGAAGCTGCCACTGCTGCCCCCTCCCTCTAGCATCTGCTGCTTAAGGTGCCAGGCCTGAGGTAGTTAGCCAGCAGGGCCACCCTTGTAGAAGACACTTTGTCATTAATGTTTAAGATATCAGAAGCCCATTCCATTGCAGTTCAGAGGTCTCAGTGTTACAGCATCAAGACTCTGGAATGCCCTCCCAACTCAGATTAGAGAAGCAGGACTCTTCAGGTTTTGCCATATTTATTGAAAACCTATTTAAAGATGCTTTCCAGAAACTTAATTTTGCCCTTGGTTTGTTGTTTTGTCATCATCGGTTTAAAGTTTTTTGGTATAATATTTTATTATGTATTGTAGGCTTAGAATTTTTTAATGTTATCAATTCATAGATTTTATTAAATAAATATTCTAGCAACTTTTGCTGGAGAACAAAAGAAATTTTCTCTCTCTCTTTTTCTAATCAAGGTGTTGCCATTGGGAAATAATCTCTTAGGTACACAGTAAGATGGAAGGTATAAAAGAGGAGAGGTGTTTTGCCCCTTTAACTGTTGTGTAGAACAGCGGTAGGCAGAATGTGAATCATGTTCCACTGATACAACTCCGGGTGGTTTGCAAGATACAACTCCAGGTGGATCAGCAGGAGTTCTGAATCCCAGTGATCTAGTAATAGCATAAATAGTTTTACTGCCCCTCCTAAAATGTTGGTTGCTGAAAAGAAATGGTCAGGTAAAAACCAGGAGTGGAATCATATGTGAAAAGAATTGTAAGCCAATACTAGTCACATATTCTTGAACTAAACATGAACTTCAGAAGTACCTTGTCATTTTATGTTTACTTTAATTCTCCATGCATTGATTCTTCTTGAACTCCTAGTATTGTGCCTGCTCCAGCTGGTAAATCTCACATTTCAAGCAGAAAAAAATTAAAAGACAAAGCTGAGCCTGCTAGCCAGAAATCTGCCCACCCTGGTGTAGAAGATGGAATTTCAGGAGATGGAACTTGTCATGCAAGTTCTGCCTGCAGAAATTCTTTCTTTTACACAACTATTAAAGGCGTAGGAGGCCTCCCTTCTTCTGCATTTGGCCTCCCGAATACCCAGTACTAGTCTGAACAGAGACTAAAATTATAGGCTATAACCCAACATGAAAATTCTATTCAAGTAAAGTACAGGTACTCCACACTTGATGAGGGGAGTTACAGAATGCATGGGTGCACAAAAGCAACATGTCGGAAGAGGCAATCCTGTTGTATGCATGGAGACTCTCCGTGCAAACCAGAACCTCCAGAACCTCTGACTCACATGTAGAACCCCCATGGATACAATAGGGTTTACTGTTCAGAAAGGCTGCTTCACATGAGGACAGCAAAGACAGAGGGAGTGGGGATAGCATGATCCCCTTCTAACACGTGGAGTACTTTTATCAATCCTGAATAGGGCTGAAGTTGTGACCCAGTGTCCTTTGGGGCATAATTGTGCACTGGATTATGATCACATTCTTTTTCTATATGTAAAGTAGATTGGAAAAGGCTAAATACTCCCACCCACACTCTTTTACAATATTCTGTTCGGGAGCAGTCTGTGTATATATGATAATAAGAACAGAATACAAGAGAGACTAAGGTGTTTTAACTGATGCCAGGTATGCAGAACCGCAGAACCCCATACGTATATAACATTGCTCTGTTCCATTCTATTATCTATTGAGAGCTTGAGAAGAAAGAAAGATCAGAGGATACTTTAAGCATGGTCTGTTTATTCTGGCCAAGATCCAACGGCATACCCTCCATGGTCCTAAAAAACACACTCCAGCCAATTCCCCAGATCTCTGGAGCAGGTTTTTAGAGTCCATGTAGCACTCTAGGAGCAAGTGGGATGCTGGATCTGCCAGAAAGTAGTGGAACACAGCAGAAGAACACCATTGGAGTGTGGCCTCTTGTTCTTAATTGAAGTAAAAACAAATGTATATTGATGCCAGAGGGATTTGAAAGATATTTTTTTTAAGATGAAGCCTACTGTTCCTTTAGTTCCTGCTGCCTTGTAAATGATAAAGATTTTGTGACCTGTTGACTCGTTTTTCTCAGGAGCTGCGTGAAATGTTATCTATCATCTAATGATCAGTCAGAGGAAGACTGCACTGAAATATGTAAACTGGCTGATGTGACTGTCAGTAGCGAAGAAGGTCTGTGCATTTTATTTAATGTATTGCTTTGACCTTATTTATATTGGATAATAGTTTTATTAGATATCACTGCTTGCACTTTATGGTTTTGTTGCTGCCCCCCAGATGTCTTGAACTACAGTTCCCATCATCCTCAGCCAGCAGATCTAATAAGTCCTCCCAGAAACAGCCTTTCCTTGAGTCTTGGGCATTAGCCCGCAGCAACTTGGAACACATTTTTATTCTCTGTGGACTGAATTCTATGTCCCAGAAGATTCTGTGTAAGAATCTCTGAAGTCAACAGGCATTCCCATCAGAAGAACTGACCTTAAAAAACTGAACATGAAATACAGCAACTCTGTGTGGTGGGGGAAGAGGATATTTTTATATGGAGAGTTACTATATGTTGTCTGTTAACTCTAGTGGCAACAGATATAAACTCCAGACATAATTAGTTCTTGAGAATCAAACAAAACCATAAAGGCTGCTGTCAACTCCTCACAGACATGACCTCATATTTAGAGCAGACAGATATAATAATTTAGGCGAACACCCACATTAGAAGCTGTTGGTATGGCTAAATGCAATTACTAGCCCTAACTAGAGTAGACCCATTGAAATGTATTTGATTGAGTAAATTAATGCTAATGTAAAAGTCATCAGTTCAATGAATCTGCTGTGATTGTGGTTCTTATTACAGTTGGATTTAGCCATATATTTGCATTTTGAAGTTGATTAACCCAAATTGTGTCATCTGCCCAGGTCAGGGGAATGTGTGGGCCAGGGCAACATCTGTTGCTGAGTCCCTCCACTCCCTCTGTAGAACTGGCCTGTAAGACCTTGGCTTCTCTGCAGGACCAAGCCGTCCCTACTTGCTGGATTGTGAACCAACTGCTTTGTTTTCTTCTCCCTTTCTTCTCCTTCCTTTTATCTCTTGTTTGGGAGTGGAGTGCATAGGAAGTGTTTGTGTGTGTTTTGAGAGGGACAAGGAAGAGGAGACTTATTTGAATGTGCCCTGTGGCTGTCTGACTTGCTTGATGTTGTGAGGTCTTTTGTTTGTTGAGGAGGGATGTGTTTTCAAAAGAGCAGGGATATTGCAAGCGAGCAGAGAGCAGCCCTTACAATTACAGAGGACAGGGGGAGTTATGCAGTTGTGAGACAACGACAACATCATGGGAGGAAGGTAGAAAATAGAGTGCTGGTTGCCCCTCCTTCCCCTTTGCCCCAAACTGTCTTCCACATCAAATAGTCTGGATAGCCTTGATGGCAGACTCCCAGGATTGAAAGTACTGTTGCTAAATGACAGGTCAGTGAAAGGTTAGACAACTAACATCCATATTTGATCCAGGATGAACATGCTGACCTGGCTTGCATGAGAGATAGCTAGTTGGGGGAATTAGTCTTTCTCAGCTTTGCTCACCTGGGTTCTCTGTACAGCAGCACACCAGACCTGGGGAGTGAAGAGGAGGTCACAATCGTCTGTCGAAATTCAGTCACCCTTATAATCACCCTTATATCACAGACTGCGCATGGACCTGAAAGTGGGTGCCTGGGACAGAATAGGGATTCTGTTGGTGTACCACTCACCCTGCTGCACAACGGTCTCCCTGCCTGAGTTGGTCTGAGGTGTGATGTTGCAGTTACCTCAGCCTGTTCTGCTGAGCAACGTCAACATTCTTGCACATACCAGTTTATCAGGAATAGTGATGGGCACAAACTGCCGGTTTGGTGGTTTGTAATGGTTTGTACTTCAGATGCACAGGTGTTCTGGGGGCACTCCGGCTTTCCTCCCACACCTCCTCCAGTGGGTGCCCACTCAGAGGCAGCTTCCCAGGCTTTCCCTTACTGCCTTCTCTGGAGGCAGAGGAAAGAAGCAGGGGTGCCCATGGAACACCTGTGAATCTGAAGAATGAACCATTACAAACTGGTTTGTGCCCATCTCTAATCAGGAACCGCTCAGGACTCCATATCTACCATGATAACCATGGGGCTGTCCCAAGTGGCTCCACTCATGTTGCAGAGCATACTTCTGACCTGGTTTTCTGTAGTGAACAGGATGGTGATGAACTGAGCATCGAGGAAGTCTTGGTAGTTCCATTGTCATGGACAGATCACTACCTGGAAGGGTTTACATTTATTGGAACTCTGAGCTTCTGCAGGGGTGGGGCCCCAATTAAAATGGCCCATCCTAGCAGACAGATGGATCTAAATTGTTTCCTGAGGACTGTTGGGGAGTTTCCTGCTGTCTTGGCATGTGATCCTGTCAATCTTTGGAGTGGGGAAATGGCCAGGGCTACTGAGACAATTGTTCCTAAACATCTCCTCCCACAAAGCGCAGCTCAACTATCTCCTTGGTTTACTAAGGAGCTGGGGATAGTGAAAGAGTGAAATGGCAACTAAAGTGATGATGATGGAAAACCCAGTGCTGATACCATCGACCATGGGCTACAGATTATTAGAAAGCCTACTCCGTGGCAGTGGTGGCAGTGAAGAAGCTATTCTTCTGTGCCACCACTGCATCTACACAGAGCTGCCCAGCACAGCTCTTTTGGGTGGCCTGCCTCACAGATGGCCACAAGAGAAGGACACTGAGAAGATTTGGCACAGCATTTTGCAGAGAGAGTCACTTGGATCCTCTGTGATTTAGATGCTGTAGATGATGCAGGTCCTGTTGATGTAACTTTAACCCCTGCTTGTCCTATTATAATGGAACTGGTTCAGTTCGTACAATCTGAGTTTGTGGACAGGATCTTTGGATAGGTGAAAGCCACGACATGTGCCCTGGACCCTTACCCTTCTTGGCTTACAAAAGCAGCCAGAGGGGGACTGGCTGAGTGAGCTACGGGAGTGGTGACTGCCTCCTTGCAGCACAGCAGGATACCAGCATGCCTAAAGGAGGCAGTTGTAAGACTTTTGTTTAAAAAGCCCTCCTTGGATCCCATTGTATTGCAGACGATTTTGGAGCATGTGGTAGTGTCCCAACTCTAGAGGTTCCTGGATGAAGTAGATTCTCTAGATCCATTTCAGTCTGGCTTCAGGCCTGGTTACAGAACAGAGATTTATTTATTTATTTATTTATTTATTATCTTAGACTATTTCCAATTTTTCCTGGATGGCCAAACGCAGAAGGTGGTGTTGGAGGAATCCTGTTCAATACTCTGGCCATTAGTCTGTGGTGTTCCTCAGGGCTCAGTCCTGTTCCCTGTGTTTCTAAACAATACAGAACGGTGTATTGCACTAATGGCATAGTCAAGCAAGCAGGCAGTAAATCCACTGGGAGAAGTTTTGGGGTTCAATGCCATCAGTATGCTGATAACAATTTCTACTACTAACATCCAACTCTTATCTCTCCTTCCCATCTGATTCCAAGGAGTCTGTTCTGTGCTTAGACCAGTGTCTGTTGTCAGTAATGGATTGGATGGGTGCTAACAAACAGTAATTTAATCCAGCCAAGACAGAGGTGTTCCTGGCCAGTCAAAAGGCAAATCAGGAGATACAAATTCAACCTGTACTGGAGGTGACACTACCCCTGAAAAGTCAGGTTTGCAGCTTGAGTGTGCTCTTGAACTCAATCCTGGACCCACAGGTTACAGTGGGTTCAGGAGTGCATTTGCACAGTTAAAGCAGGTGCATCAACTACATCTTTTCTTTGAGATGCGTTATCTGGCTTCGGTGACACATGCCTTAGTTACATCTCATTTGGATTACTGCAACATGGGGCTACCTTTAAAAAGTGTTCAGAAACTTCAGCTGATTCAAAATGATGCAGCCAGACTGCTGACTGGTGCTGGTTACAGGGAGCATGTAACTCCCATATTACAACAGCTTTACTGGCTACCAGTCTGTTTTGGGGCCCTGTTCAAAGTGATGGTTATTACCTATAACCATCTATTACCTACTACTTATACAGCTTTGGTCCTGGCTATTTGAAGGATTGTGTCACCCCGTATGAGTCTTCTCAGCTCTTAAGATCTTCTGAGGAGGCAGTTCTTTCAGTACTACCACCTTCCCAAGCTCATTTGGCAAGGACATGAGAGAGGGCCTTCTCAGTGGTTGCTCCCAGGCTTTAGAATGCACTGCCCCAAGAGGCCAGGTTGGTCCCTTCCCTCTTGTCCTTCTGTCATCAGGCAAAGATGACAGAAGGACATCTTTTCAGGTAGGCTTTTAAGCAATAAGTGTCTCAGGAGTGCTTTGTTTATTAACTTACAGATTTTTAAATGTTTTTAAATTGTTTCAAATTTTGTTTTTAATCTTGATACATGTTTAAATGTTTTTTAATATGATACTTATTTGGTATTTTAAAACTAATGATTGTTTTATAGTTTTAGTTGTGAGCCTCCTTTGGGTCCCTTGTGGGGAGAAAGGTGACATGCAAATAATGTAAATAAATAAGTTCCCGAGAACTTTCACAAATGGAAACAATCCAGGGTTCTTTGCATTCTTCTCCAACAAATAATATTATATATGAAATGCGCAACCATATATTTCTTAGCAGCCTGAGACCATCTGGAAGGAGGAAAAGAAAGCAACTACATCAAATTCAAAATGATCTGTCCATAGAAAGACACATATACACTTTTCTAGAAATTAATTTATTAACAGATTTCTGCTTGTTTGTTGTTTTAAAATCCATTCTTTCACTAGAGATCATTTTAATTGGTTTGCCCAAACTTACAAGTACATAGAACAGGTAGGAATCTGCAGGCAGAAGGGTAAAAGAGTATGTCGGCAAAGTTTGGAATCCTTTCTCACAGGGATTGTTACAAAAAAGAAGGGAAGGTTCAGTAGCTAAGAGTGTCAATTGGAGTGTGTCGAGCCCTATCATTACAGATCATTACAAGAACTCTAAACATGCACTTAGAATTTAATTTAACGGCTGGGTATAAATAGAAAGAGAGAGAGAAAGAAAGAAAAAGAAAGAAAGAAAAAGAAAGAAAGAAAGAAAGCATTTGATTTCTATGGTTTTTGTTAATACAAGTTAAGATAGATTTGGGCATTTCTCATTTAAATATTGTTTGGAATTTTGTATTTGTTTATTGTTGGTCATCATACCTTGTATTTATGTTTCTCTCCTCACATAACTTGCAGATCAGCTTGCTTTGTTTTATGCTATTTGCTATTATCTCAGTAGTCTCCTGAGCTGGGATAGGTGAGCTCTGAGTCTTCAGGATGTAAGCATGGGATTGTTTTGAAGTCTGATTTTTCAGATACAAAAGTCTCTTTGAATCAATTATCTGCAATATTTATTCACTTTCAACTTCAATCAATAGGCTATCTAAAAGGTATGTTTTTGCTCTATCTTAAGCACACTGCATTATCATCATACCCTGTTACCCAATCCCCTTTATTCCTTCTTTCTGTTTCTTTGCCCCACTATAAAAAATACCCCAAGTCACACCCATTTTTACTTAGTGGTAAACCACTTCAAGAAAATCTCTTAAACTCCCTTAGAAATGAAATTTTTAGAAGTATGCATATTCAATGAGAACAACCCAATATTGGCAAATTTCTGAAATTAAAGACTTCCTCCTCCTGTCCTGTGGCTTCCATGACTCCCATGTGATGAAAGGAATTACACAGCAACCATGGGAGCTGCAGGACAGAAGACTGAAATGTGTAATTTCTGAAAATCACCCCTGCTAATGACATCATCATTAACCTTTCACAAGCATAGTTATGTTAACAGGATTTCATCCTGTGTAAAGCCACAAGAAAGGAAAAGCCAACAGAAGTAGAAGTGCCTTGAATGGATGTGTAATATGATTGCAACCTGATAAATTTTATTATAACACATAATAAACTGGAGCCTACTTCATAACATTAAGATTAAAAATGTAAAACTTGTAAATTTACAGTTTAATAAGCTTGCTGTTCTGGTAGTTTTTAAAGGTGTAAAAGGTTTCTGTTCTCTCAACAGTTGAACTGCTGGATAGCTCAGTGGTTTAGGTAGAGGTTGGGAGTTCAATTCCCCAGTGTGCCTCTGTGACAGGGGTTGGACTTGATGACCCTTAGGGTCCATTCCAGCTCTGCAGTTTGATGATGATGATGATGATGATGATGATGATGATTAAACAGTCCGTTCCTTGTTTGGAAGGCTACAGAGACACTAGCGGAGGGACTGTGCAAATAATCCCAGCTTCATCTTGCACAGAATTGCAAGATGGCTTGCGGTTTTGCTCCATTAATTTTTTCAAACACTATCTATGGAAGGCTGAAGCCAGTATTTTTTTTCCAGTTATGGGATAGTCGTGCCAAACTGGGTGCAATAGGAATTGGTTGCTATTTCCTAAGGTCTCAGTAGTCTCCTGAGTTGGGAAAGGTAAGCTCTGAGGCAGGTTCTATAACTCCCAGAAGCCTGAGAAAGGCAGTAGACTGTTAGCAATGTTAACTAAGGCTTCTGGGTGTTGAAGTCCAAATGCATTTATGCAGATAAGACTGAGCTATATAGTAAAACATTAGTCTTTAAATGGGGTTTTAGCTGCCTTTACCTTCACCTATGAAGGCATATGTGTCTTCCACAGAAAGTACATGTCTCAAGTTTTAATAATGTTAATGTAACAAGTTAAGACTTCTATAATATTAATAATCTATGCCATTTCTCTTGAAGGGATTTCAGCTAATATAGCATTGACTTGCTTCCCATATTAACAACTGTAATTAAATATTGTCCTATTTAAGTGTTTAACACAAAAAGTGATAGCACTAATATATTTGATACACAACATTTTCTCAGGATATGATATTTGTTTAAGATTGCAGTTTAAAAATCAGTTTACCTGCAATTATCCTGATATGTTACTTTTCATACAGTACCTAAAGAAGAATTTCAGAAGAATGTCAATAAAGCTAACTTACTACTATTTTTAAAAAGCAGATGATGGATTGTAGACAAGACATTGTGCCTCTGGCAGTATTGCCATTAGAGACAGCAGTCTGAGTCTGTTTCTCTTCTTCTTCTTTTTTCAGCCTGTCATAGGAACCTAAACCCCTCAACACACAATTTTTCTAGGGACTACTGAATGTCAGGGGTTCTGTATTATGGAAAATAAAAGTGGAAATCTTTCTATGGAACTGGGAAAAACCTGGTTTCATCTTAGGTTCTTTTTTATTCACTTTTCACTGAACAATGTTAGAATTATCTAATGGCTTAGTTGTTTGTCATGAGTTCTCTTTAATTACTACACCAATTCATGTCACCCTAATCTTTATAAAAGCATCCTGAAAGCAATAAATGGCAGTCTTTTTAAAAAAGGATCTATATCCTTTTGAAATGGGAATATCCTACATATTGAAACATAGTCTAGACATACTACCAGCATAGAGAACATATTGTTTACTTTGTACTATAATCAGGGCTATTATATTCCCTGGATAGCTATGGCAACTCTCTTGGAAGTATTTCCGATTCACTGACTTTCAAATTACAGTAGACGTGATGGGTATTCTTGATGGTCAATGCAGATTGATAACACCTGGACCTTCTCATTTGAAACCTAAGTATAGAATGTAACAAAAATTGACAAAGAAAAACCTTTTAGTGGTAGCGGTATTGTGTGGAATTCTTTCAGATATTTTAGCTTGCTTCCCTAGTGTTTGCTGAAAATAGTCTGATGTTATAAATCCTTCTATCTGCATAGTGAATGCTTGATGAATGGGTCTTGACCTGAAAATGGGTTTTTTTCCCCTCACAGAGATTGTGGAAGATAAATTTGTTCCTTGTTTGCTCCGAGAGGAAAACAAGTGTGTTATCACATTTCTAATGGCAGCTGATGAACAGGGGAAAACTACTATACACAGCATAAAGCAAAAAGGTGAGACCACTGGGTTTGTTAATCATTTCTTACATATACTATTAAGCAGGGGTGGGGAAGTTTGTGAGTGTCACTTTTATCCACAGTTAGTTTTTTTTTTAAAGGCTATGATGGGGGGAGTGGAATTCTGTCTTAAATACAGAGAACATTGCAGATTTTGGTAAATTTTTCAGACATGAACTGGAACAAAATTATCCCCATCTGCATGCTGCAAATTAAATATGAACTACCAGGAAGGTGCTGTTGGTTCCCTCTTGTCATATGGTGGTTTACAATGAGGAGCATCTCAAAGAAAAGACATGGCAAACCTCATTCAGTACTAACATAACTGAATACACACAAGTTAAAAGCAGATTTTAAAGTTTTCTTTGTCCTGGGCCTGGATGGTCAAATATGTCAGCTCCTGTTTCTTCTACACTGAACTTCTTAAAATCTCATGTTCTTTTTGGCTCAAATGTAAAGTAATTTACAAATGTTGGCAGGCTCTTTTAAAACACACACATACACACCTGAAATAAAATTCTAGTCCCTCCTTCCTGCTAGACCATATGCATTTAAAAGATGGTTGCCTGGAAACCTTGGCTTATATTTGAAAACCATGAATGAAAGCACACTGTATCCTCTGAAAACTATCTCCAAAGAGTTCAGGAGACTCTTCTGCGCACTGTGGAATGGGTTCAGAGGACTCCATTAAAATGAAGGAATTGAGCAAACCAGGCAGATCCATCTTGTACAAATGTAGCTATACCCATTTTTCTCCAATTCCCCCTTTCCACTCAGCCTGCCAACTTTCCCTTCCTCCTGCTCTGATGAAACACGACCTACAGGAGGGAGAGGACATGGCAATGTCCCCTTTTACCTGCCGTTCTAAGGCACAAGCCTTAGGGCAGAACTGTTTCAGGGACAAATCTGCATGGAGCTAGGAGAGTGCTGCTAAAGTTATTGGCCACCCATGCAAAGCACTCTAGAGAAGAGATGCTGAGGGTTCTGAACCCATGAATAGCGCTGACTTCCCTTTCAGTCATTGTAATTTGGTTCTAATGATTTCGTGTAGGTGCCCACAGATCTGACCTACTTTGTTCAATGGAGGGTGTAGCATTCACATGTACATTCCTTTGTACAGGCAGAATTTCCTCCTCCACTTAAGTGAATGATGCAGCCAGCACACATGGGAGCTGTCAATGTGCACTAAATGCACTAGTATATAGGTGTATATATAGAGAGAGGAGGATATTCTTTTTTAATAGTGAGAACCACACACAACTAAGTATTCTATAGCTCCTTTTAGGCCTGTTGCTGCACAGGTTCACAGGTTTTCTCTTCTGTCCACAGACTGTCCACAACCTCCCAATACGATGATGATTGCGTTGGGTGTTTCAAGCGCAGTTGTCGTCACTGGGGTTGTCGTGCTTTGTATATGGAAATGGTTTATTTCAGCTCGTGACCGCAAAGAAGTTGCAAAATTTGAAGCAGAGAAATCAAAGGCCAAATGGCAAACGGTATGTCAAATTTTATAGTGCTTCTTCCCCCCCCCCCCCACTTTATTCACTTGCACAATGGCAACTGCGGATGTGTATTTACTATAAATTAATATTTATTTATTTATTTATTATACTTATATCCCGCCCATCTAGTCGTTGACTACTCTGGGTGGCTTACAACAAGTAGAATAAAACAGTTAAAAATTAACAGCAGTTTACAGCAATAATAATCATTCAAGATGGAAGGAAAAAAGAAAAGATAGATCAAGTGGTGCTTGGAGGGAAGGCCTGCCTAAATAGCCAGGTTTTCAGTTGGCTTTTAAAAATACCCAGTGAAGGGTAAGCAAAGTGCAGCTTGTAGGCCACATGCAGCCTCCAGTCCCTCTAATCCCTCAACTCCTCATATTATAAACATTTGTTCCCCAAAATATGGTAAATCATACTGCTAGATGTCTCAGAGGCACAATTTGCCATTTGTAGGCTGTTTTGAGAGGGAGGGAGCATTGACCCTAGACATTGTCCACCCCAGTACAGGTTTTGTATTTCAGAAAACACCTAAATGTTTTTCACAGTATTAAACCCAATATAAGATGGATAGCATTATGGCTGTAATGTATAAAAAGCAACAGACATTTCTGGATTTCCAATATTAAAGGTAAAAAATTAATGAAAACATTAAGAATAGGCTCTTAAACTCTTGGCATTTTTTCTTGAAAATCTATCAGGTTTGGGTCAGAGAAAATGTAAATTTCTGAAGATTCTCTGCCAGACAGCTGATTCCTTGAAAACTATGTGGAATTACTTTAAACATCCACAACTTGATCATAACAAATTAATTGCTTCTTATCTAAGGCAAGTACTTAACTGAAGTTGGGGCAAAAATGCCTTGGCATTTTTGTCTTTGAAGATGACTGTGGTTGAGACATACTAGCATCAGTCAATGGCTGATTCCTTGAAGTTCTTTGACATCCTTATTTCTGAAAGAATCTGCGAACATTCAGGTCACGTGGAAACACACATCATATTAATATGAAAAATAAGTTTTTCAATTTCAGTTAATAATTGCAGACCCTTTCTTTCCTCCATAAAATCTTCTCTCTGTTCATCCTTTGCTCCTCACTAAGGTGTAGTACAAGAATAGAATGTAAAATCTGCAGCAAATGGCCCAAATTTGGCCAGCGGGTTTCATCACGCCACGGGCAACAACTTTGGCCTGTATCAGAGTGACCACTCAAAGTGGCTTTGGCCCTGCCCACTTTTACCTTTCAGGTTCTAAGATCAGTGCCCCTACTGAGGAGACTGTTGTCTTATCCAGTAGTGCAAGATGCTCCATTTCTGTTGCTTTGGTTCTAGTAGCAAATAAAAATGTTGCTTAATGATTGCATCACACAGTTGAATGTGAAGGAGCAGGCTGGCTTTAGTGAGCCAAACCATTTGGCAAAAGAGTTTAAATTAGAATGGGGAGGATACTGGAAAATTGGGGTGGGGGAGGAGCATTGACTGGTTTCAAACTACTTGCCAAGGTGCCAAAGGTAACAGATGTCAGTGGGCACTGTTGAGCTTCTTGAAAATGCTGGGGTGTTGTCACACTCTGAGACAGTTTCTCAACATTTATGCAGCATACTACGAATGGATTTCATTCAAAGCAATAAGTATTTACAAGATAGTTGTTAAATGTGAAAAAAGAAGTATAAAAAACTACTTTGTTAAATGTATCTGGTAGCGCCACAAAATGAAATGTGACACAATCTGTTGAATACAATTTTGCTTTCTCTTCTAGGGAACAAACCCATTGTACAGAGGCTCAACAACAACATTTAAGAATATAACATACAAGCAAAAAGAAAGGCAACCAGGATCTGCTGCAGATAGATATTAGCAGTCTGGACAGCAGCAGAGAAACACTAGTTTTTGAAAAATTAAAAATAAGCAATTACTACAGTTGTCATACATTTCTTTAAATGGAAACTTGTTGACATACTCTAGTGGTACAGGAGCTTGGTTTGAAAGAAAACATGATTGCAAGATCGTTGGAGTCATGACTTTGTAATCTAAACTAAGAATCTACTATTTGTGCTAGGCCCCCCAATATTAGAAGATCTCAGGTAATACTTTAGTGGAAAGCAGCATCTGAACATACTGGGCCAATAGCAACACCTGGAAAAGTCAGCAGTCAAGAGGTGGTTGAGCTGGTCGGCTCATCCCATCTCATGCTCACATTTAGTAAATGACTGGGTGGATCAGCAAGAAACATCAAAAATTGTGGGTGGCTCAGAGCTGTTGCTGCAGTCTCAAGTTATAAATCTGTTACGCAGGTCCAGCGCAGCAGGAATATTACTGACACTGTGAAGTCAATAGGATTAGGGAACATGTTGGATAAGGAATGTTGTCACAATGTTTTTTCCGGACTCTCAAGTAACCAGGGTCCAGCACGTTGCACACATGTAGATTTAGGTGGCAAAATTTCATGGCCAGAAAATGTATCCCTGCTATCTTTTTTTTTTAAATTAACCTCCATTTGGTTAATTGTATTACTTGGGATATTAAAAAGAAATACCCAGGCAAGTCAGAGGTCATGGGAAACTGCCTCAGGCTTGCATACTCCTCTCTTCCCCTGCTCTTTTATGCACCAGAGGAAATCAAAAGAGGAAATCAAAAGCTTCTGTTTTGATTTTGAAGCTAGCCACATTTCCCTAAGTTGTCCACATTTAAGTAACCGTCTCTTGTTTAAATTGTAGTTAGTGAAAACAAGCCAACTTTGGAACCCATTTTGATCTTCACAGCTCATTCTCACAGTGGGTCTCTTGTTATATGTTGGCTGGGTCACTAAGTTCTGGTTTGGAAATAAGTCATTAACAAAATTTTAAACTTAAATATTTTTATTTCAAAAGTTATTTTAGTGCATAGTGACATGAGGTTATAAGTGATGTTCTCCCTCCGCTGAGAAGCAAAAAAGCTTATGTTCACCATTGACGAGGCAGACTTCTGTAGACAACCTCACAGCATAGAGAACATTAGATGTGAGAAGCTCCAATGGGAAGAGTTAAGTCACACATGCAGACAAGTAGCTCATTCCCTAGCAGTCCTCCTGTCCCCCCTGTGCTGGGCTCCTCTGGTTATTTAAAGGAAAAGCACGTTTTCCATCAAAAAAAATGTAACTGAATTGTAGACTGAAGATTAAACCAAGGCTTCAGTCATGAATATTTTACTTGAATTCCATGAAACCTGATAGGTATGTTTTCAGAGAGAATAAAGTCTGTCCCTGCAAGAAAAAAAGTATTCAATGTAAAGGGGTGGGGTGGGGTGAATGCAAAAGTGTGTGTGTGGGGGGAAAGGATTTTAAACTAGTTTCCCAGGTATCAGAAGGAGGAGATATTTTAGTGGTGGTGATGGTAGTATGGTGGAGGTAGTGATGAGGGTGGTGTTTCTTCAAAGCAAGCATTCACAATGTAATTCACACTATGAATGTATTTTGTATTTGACAGAGGCACTGGAAATGTCTTAGTTATTTTTGTTGAAATAGTTTTGACCCAAGGCTGGACCTTACATATGGCCAAAACATAATTAGTAAATGTACTGTTACTCACTGGAGTCCTTTGGGCATTTTATTGGTGCTTTTATTCATTGTGTAAATCTCTGTGTGACTGACTAGCATTAATTTTTGCAAATGAAATTTAAAATAATTTTTTCTTTGATTTTAAAAATGCTGATATATAGGCAGAATTGCTGTAAGGAACTAGATATTCAAAGATTATTAACTCTTGGGCTCAAATCTGCCTTACTGCTTTCAATGTGTGTTTGGTGTTGCTTTTGTTTACCATTTTTAGTGTGGCATTTGTTTGCTTTTTTTTTTAGTATGTGTGTAATTGCTGTTTTTAGTTTTAAATATTGTCTTTTAATGATGTAAGCTGCCTTGGGTCCTTTTAAAGGAGAAAGGAGGAGTAAAAATATTTTAAATAAATAAATAATAATAATTCATCATACTATTCATTCTAGTTCGCTTTCTGACAATATATTGCTTTTCTTATCACACACTCCACAAATTACTTCACCCCAATGATTACTTTGGGCAATATCAAAATTGATACCCAAATTCTAGACTCTGATTCTGGAGCTGTGAGCAGAGCTTTGAGCATTTTTTTTTTCTAAGAGAACTTGTTGTGTTATGCATTACTTTGCTTCATCTATGTTGCTATTATTGTTACCATTGCTCGTGCTTGTGAAAGTAATTCATTGTGTTTATATGTTACAGCATACCAAACAAAACACCCGCAAAACAGGAAAATACTTGCCAGTTCCTAAGAGTGGTCATTTTTTTACACTGTACCTTGAGAATGCTTACGAAAATGATAAAAAAGGAACAATATTTCCTTTGCCACTTAAGACTGATAAAAGCATGTCATGAAACTTTTAAATTCTGTCAGAATACTTCTAAAAATGCCTTTTTAAAGTAATTTATGAATGTAACTATAAAATATTGGTCATTATACAAAAAAGTTGTAATTGCCTGTTAATTGTCTTTGTATCTTAGTGATCTATGTATTATCCTCAAAGTTCTTAGCTGTAAGAATCTCTGTTACTTATAACTAGTTATTTTTCAAGCTGTGGTGTTAAGTCCCTGAATTATCTGGAAGTGGTGAAGGAAGACCTATGCCAAAGGAAAACACCTTAGATGGACAATTTCAAAAAGCGTGGAAAGTGCCAAAATAAGATAAGATAATGAGGAACGGAATGCTAACTAATTTGTGGTTCAGACAGGCCCAAACAGTCATTCTTACGGGTTGCTTTTCGTACTTAATAGCTCCAACATTTCTGCTCGTTCTTTCTGCCTAATGGAGGAATTTCTAATAAACATAGACTTTTTAATCAACTTCCATTTCCAGGTTATTACACTATGTGTACTTGTTAGTTTGAGAAGACAATGAATTATAATTACTTTGTCTTCACTCTTATAAAATATTCAAGAAATTTGGCATGATTTTCCTCTCCTATGTCAGTTCTCTTTTTTCTTCTCTAATATAAATTCATATAGATTGTCCTCTTTCTTGCTAATATCCTGCTGTAATGACGAGCACATTCCTTTTCTGCCTTTGACAAGGGGTATATTGCCACTCTATCATACTTCTCAAGCACACCATGAGAATGTCTGCTTATATTTCACAGTGGGATGTGAAAGCTGAAATTGATTTGGCTCTATAGTGAGTATCTGTGGTATGTAATTTATTGCAGATCCTGCCTATATCCAGCCCCTCTGTAAATCTTCATTTTCTATATTTTCAGGACAAATGGTCCATATTTTGGAATCTTCCTTGCTATCTTTCCATTTTGCCACCAGCTGGCAAATCTGGATTGATATCTACAAAAGAACCATGATCATCTATATCAGACATGATGAAAAGGCCTAAGCTTGCCAACAACTTTTGCACATTTGGAGGTTCTAAGCCAGAAAAAGTACTCATAGAATTTTTATGTATAAGGATGAAATTTAATACAGAGAAAATGAGGATGCTTCCCCTTCTGCACAACTGAGTCGGCATTAAAAGAAAGCTATTATCTTTTGTCTTTCTCCCTCTCTTGTAATTATCTCACTAATAACAAATTCATGTATTACTACTGAAAGCAGTAGATTTGTTACATGACCACACAAATCAGTCAGCCACACTACCCTGATTTTTTCTGGTGTGGGTAATCTCCAGGGGGTCAATGTGCAGATGGCTGGGGAAAATCCCTGCCTGGTGCCCTCCCAACACTTCCGAGTCACCTTCATTCTTCAGTGCTCCAAGAAATTACCAACATTCACAAGGTTGCACACTTTAACGTTTACACCAACCCTGCCAGGTAGGAATACCAAAATACCAAAATGAAGGGTCTAGTAAAGATAAGACCAAGGCAAGACCTGGATTTAGTACCAGCCAACCCTCCCTAACCAAACTACTGTGAAAAATATACTATTTTATTAAAGATGTTGCAAAAGTCAAAAAGAAAATGAAGTTCAAAGCTGTTTCAAGACTTAGATCAGAAACTTCAAAAGCAATCAAAAAATGGGAAGCCAAAAAGCATTCAAAAAGGTTTGAGTCCAGGGCAACTCCAGAACCGTTCCTAGAGAGAGAAAAAGAAAAAGAAAACTAGCTACCCAATCCTAATACAATCCAGCAAAACTGAAACATTGTTTCCAAGCATGTGCAGAGCGGAGACTAAGAAGCACGACAGCAAATGATCATAACCTTCTCCTCAAAAAAGCCAAGCTAAACTAGCTATATTCTCTGTGCTATCTTTATACCCACTATCCACCTTTCCAGATCTTTCGAGGGAATTCCACTAATCAGATTCCCAGTTACCCCAAATCTCACTTAATTAGCTTGGAACCAGGAAAGAAGTGTTTTATGACTTTGAAGACGTTCCACCTCATCAAGGTAACCCCTGGTTGTGCTCACCTCCCAATTAATGGGCACTCTCCCTCCTCCTTTCCAGCTGCTCATTCCAAGCACAAGCCAGCAAGCATAAGGCAACTAAAAACCCCTCATTTGCCGATTTCTTACAAATATGTAACCTTCTAATAGAAATCTATAAGCATCTGACTAAAATTATCCAACATTTCCCCACAGGGAATTAAGGATGCTTGGTTTTTATGAACATTTTCACTAATTAAATGCTAGGTGCCGATAAAGCCTGGAATACTGGCTCCTGAGACACCTCCTTTTACACAGGAGAATAATTGTGGGTATTTTGAAAGGCTGTCTATTTCTGGAGCAAAATTCAGTGTCACTAAAACACTGGGCCAGGATGACCTCTGCTCTTTGGGCCGAGGTAGACAAGCAGTTCTTAACCTTTTCTTTACCACGCCCCCCCCCCCCCCCCCCCGTAAATATCTTTTGCTGCCTCGGACCACCAAGACTTAGCTCAAGATTTAAAACCCTTTTGTTGTTTAGTCGTTAAGTCGTGTCCGATTCTTCGTGTCCCCATGGACCAGAGCACGCCAGGCCCTCCTGTCTTCCACTGCCTCCCGGCGTTTAAAAACCCTAAAGTGCATAAAATATTTATTTAAAGTTTCTCATGAAGGGTCTCATCAACAGATATTCCTTGCAATAACGACAGCAATTTTTAAGATGACTGGAAGAAGCTTCATTTTGCTTTGAACAGGATGCATCCTCACCAACAGCATCAGTTCTTTTACATTCCAAATTAAGCCTTAACCAGTTTTATTCACAGAAATCGAAGAAGAAACACGATCACAAAGTCAATCTGAACACTCATTCACACTGATACTGGCTGACTCCAACTCTCTTTTCTTATGACTTCTGACTGTGCAGTAGCAAGAAATGTCACATGCTGTCTCTCAGCCACTCTGCATCATTCACTTGCATGTCCTCACCATGTGCAGAAATATCAAACAGTTATTTTCATAACCGATTTTTACTTTTGTTTGTTTTTAATGGAGATGGTAGGTACAAAAAGCCAAGTTTTACACAAGCAAGCAAGGGAAATAAGATTTTCTTTTATGTTTCCTTTTCTTCCTTCCTTCCTTCCTTTCATTCATTCTTTCTTTCCATTTTAACTGCAAAAGATCATAACATTTCTTCAAGCCTTCACAGACCCTCTGTGAGGACACTGCACCCCCCTCCAGGGTCCATGGACCACAGGTTAAGAATTTGTGACCTAGACAATACCATTAGTACTTAATTAGAAGCAGAATTTCACTGTGTGGCAAATAATGCTGGTTTAATTCAACAAAACCCTTGCCCCTTCCATGTTGCAGAGTAGCTTGTATTTCTTTTGTGCTTGGTCTCTGAGAGGCTAACATGGACTTCATTTATAAGTCTGATTGCTTAAGCAAGTTTTGAAAGAACTGGAGAGGAAATATTCTAACAGATTCTAATTGTAAAGCTGGCAATCTCATTTACTGTGCTCATTAGTTTAATTGAATGAATCCCTGGTCCTCACTATAAGAGAGAGTGGGGGATGTATTCAAAAAATCAAGGATGGTGTGAGGAAGATGACAGTGGCACACAGGTGCCCCTGCTGGCGGGCCATCTACCCTCTGCCCAGGACCTGAGGATTTTTAGACTGAGTTTCCCTCTAGACCTGGCAGATACCCAGTTGGAACTGTCACTGGGAGAACCCAGACAAAAAGAACCTGGGGCTCATGAACAAAGAACCCAGATAGAGGTCCTGGAGAGGAAAACCTGAGCCAACAGCTCAGTGAATGAAGAGTGACCCTTAGAGGAGGAACAAGACAGCCCCTAAGAGCTGGGAGATCTAAAGGAAGCCTTGGAGGGAAGACACATGGGGGCGGGGGGAGAAGGTAGAACAGGTATTCTAGATGGGACACTTTACACTCAAAACTCTGGTAGAGGGGGAAGAAGAGGCAGAGTGTTGGAGGAACTGGCAGAGGGCTTCCAGGGTGAGGAACATGAGCTGATGGGGAGTGGGATTACATCTACAAAGAGGACCTTTGGACAGAGGTCTGGGTGCAGATGAGAGTATCCAAAGGGGAAAGGGAAAAAAATCTCAACCCCCCACTATCTTCCTCAGCCCCATTTTTGGAGAAAGCAGAAGTCAAAGGTAGAGAAAAGTCCCCTGACTGAACTCCCTTTTGGGAGAACCAACCGTGATCCAACTTTGACACTTTGACATGTTGCCCTCAGTGTGGGCATATCAACCATCCTCACTTATGGATCTTGCTGTCTGATGTGGAGCATTCCAAGAGGAAAATGTGGGCTGCCACCCTCCCCGGTGGCATTAACTGGAGGGTTAAGAAACTTGGACCTTGCCTTGAGCGGAGTGAAGGGAACTAACCCTGAGGAACAGAACCGTATCATGTAGGGAATCAAACACTCAACCTCTGGGTCTGCACCAAAGACCTAAACCATTGTGCAATCCAACATGCTGTCATAAGAAACAGCAAGCAGACAGACAAGAGTCTAGTTCTAATTCAGTGCTTTTTCTTCATTAAATACTTTTCATTGCATCATGAAGGTGTGGTGTTTTTTTTAATGATGAATGTGTACTGGTATGTAGTAGTTCTTCATAACATTCACACTAACTTCTTATCAGCAAATTCTACTAGCAAGAATATATCCAGTTTCCTTTCAAGCAAAGTGGCTCCGTGAGCTCAAAAGCACCCTTCTCTTAGCTGTAATGATCAATGGAAGCACATGGGCTGTGGTATATGAATCAAATGAAATCTACACCCGTAGAACCTGTCAAGTAATGAATGCTATTTTAACTAATGTTGTACAAAATACCATTTGAACTGTGCTTGGCTGGCTCTGAACCTAAGCACATCTAAAAGGAAAACTAATACACTAATTTTCATTTTACACTACTTCAGTTTGGACTCATCTCAAGTATCATACTCGTCAGAAGAAGCTGTTCTGTAATTAACCAGTCTTTCTCGAATGCCTTGCTAATTCAGATCATGCTGCCTGGTTCTAGGTACGTTTACGCAGAAGCCCTGGTCAATGAGAAGAGCAAACAGCCTTCCTGCCAGAAGGTGGTCCACATAGGTAGATATAAGGTGCGACTACATTGGAGAGCTGAACTGGAACGATTCAGCTTTGCTGTGATTTGATTCGTAGCCTGTATTACGTCTGAAATCGCAATCAGTGCTCACACAGGGGCTGCCGACTGATTCAGTTCACCATTCATGCTGATTGTAATGTGAGTTGCATTCCAGCCCACGGCCCCCCTTCCTTTGTTCCTAGTCTCACCTCTGCCAGTTCTTTAATGATTTGCAGCCCAGATGAGTCACCTATCCCAGAGCAGGAGAAAAAGGAGGGGGAAGAGGCACACCCAAAAATCAAAGGAAAATGTTGCCTCTGCAAGGACATCTGCAAAGTGAAACTTTGTCCAAAGATCAGGGTGAAGCAGCTGAAACCCCAAACTGAATTGTCTTGAGAAATCCCTCAGATGGGGTAGGATTTGTATATGTGCAGCCAGAAAAGAGCCACAGGAGGGGTTGGTGGATGTGTTGGTTGGATGCCAGGATGTCGTGGGAGGAGAGAAGAGTTGCAAGTGTCCCCTGGTATGGTTCAGGAAGACCCAGAGAGGGGGGGATGTGCCAGCACAAATATACCAGTTGTTTGGATACAAGACGGGGGGGGGGGATTACTTTGGGTCATACACTGACCTATAAGAACACAGTCCAAATATAAAGCAAAAGGGTCTCTGTAATAAACAATATTGTTCCAAAGCTGCTAGGAACAAGTTGAGCCACAAAACCACATACACCAAGAAATGCAGCAGCTGCAGTGTGTAAGTCACTAGGATCCCCTGCAACTTTTGAACACTATTACCTAGGAATATTACCCAAAGTAATTCCTAGGGGGAAAAAAATTCCTGCCACTCAGGAGCATCTAGCTACTTTTTCAAGCTGAAAGGATTGGAAAAGACTTTCCCCTGTGTGGTTAATTGCGATATATTCTTGTAAAGACTATATGGTGTTTCTGTAGGTGGATTTCATAGTACCGACAGTTTGGGTGTGATGTTCAGGACCAGGGTCGGGGGGGAACATGCCAAAGCAAAAAGCACTGTGAGTATGCTTTGCTGCGAAGCTCCTTTCTCGTGTAAAGCGTCTGACAAACTTTTCTGTAGAAAAATCACATGGAAAGGGGACTTCACTTCTCCCATTTCCCCACAACCTCCTCTCTCCAGCGCCGCCCGCAGGACTCCCCTCGCCTTGCGCCGCCGCCTGCCTGCCTTCATCGCCGCGGCAGCTCCGTCGCCCGCGGAGCGGGATTGCTCAATTCCTCTCCCTCAGGCTGGGGGGGCGGGGGGGGGGTCAAAGGCAACGCCTCTCCGCCTTTCCTCAGGCAGCGAGGGGGGGGGGGCTGGAGGCCTCTCCGGCTGGTTCCCTGCCCTTCCCTTCCCTCCAGTCCCCCAGAAAGAGCAGCTGCGGTGGCCGGCCGGCCGCCTTGCGCACCCCGCCCCGAACCATCCGTTTCTCTCCTGGAAGGGAATTGTCCTTTCTTCTGCCAACTCAACGGGGTAGGGTGGCTTGGCTTGGTTCTTGTTGTTGCTTTTTTTTCCCCCTTCCTTTCTTTCTTTTGGTCTTTTCGTTCTTCCCCGCCGAGGGCGGGGAGGAGGAGAAGCTGGTCAGGAACTTTGAAGGGGCTGCGGAAATGTCTCCTGTGAAGTGGCTCCAGCTCCTCGCTTGCTCCCTGCTGAGCCTTCCCTCGAGCCCGGCTGAAGAGGAGCTCGCCGCTTTGACGCCGGACCAAGCGCCCGCCTTCTGGAGTAAGTCCGCTGGACTGGACGGAGGAGAGGCTTTCGTGCCGAAGGGGCGGCTGGCTGGGACGGCGCGCCTCGGAACGTAGCGACGCGCTCGCGCTCCCGGGTCTTCTCCCCGCCCCCTCCCTTTCTAATGGCGTTCCTTCTCCTTCTGTTATTATTATTATTTAGTCGGTCAGTCGTATGATCCACCGCTAGGGGTGGATGTTGCACGCTGGCGTGGCTTCTCTCCTGGAACGATTTGGGCCCAAATCCTAGACGTACTGAATTAGGGAATAATAACACTGTGGAATTCATTGAGCTGGCTGCTCAGTGGGTGAGGTATCCTGCTGGGCAGCCAGAGGTTGGGAGTTCGATTCCCCGCCGTGGCACCCTGTGTAACCTTGGGCCAGCTGCACAGTCCCAGGGCACCCCCAGAAAAAGGGAATGGGAAACCACTTTACCTAGAAAAACTTGAAAAGGGTAGCCACAAGTCAGAATTGACTTGACAGCACTGATTGTAATTTGAATTCATTAGGTTCATGCTTAGGATTGGACTGGGAGTCATTCAGTAGTTCTGCGAACTGGGTTCCGGTCAGATTACAGAGACCAAATTATTGCTCATGCTTCTATGAGCATTGGTTTGCAGATTCTCTATGCAGCATTATGTTGGGCATGGAGTATGCCCCATGCAAGAGTCACTTCAAGCAGGCTGCAAATGGTGCCATTAACATAGATGTTGTTGTTTAGTCGTTTAGTCGTGTCCGACTCTTCGTGACACCATGGACCAGAGCACACCAGGCCCTCCTGTCTTCCACTGCCTCCCGGAGTTGGGTGAAATTCATGTTGGTCGCTTCGATGACACTGTCCAACCATCTCATCCTCTATCGTCCCCTTCTCCTCCTGCCTTCACACTTTCCCAACATCAGGGTCTTTTCCAGGGAGTCTTCTCTTCTCATGAGATGGCCAAAGTATTGGAGCCTCAGCTTCAGGATCTGTCCTTCCAGTGAGCACTCAGGGTTGATTTCCTTTAGAATGGATAGGTTTGTTCTCCTTGCAGTCCAGTGGACTCTCAAGAGTCTCCTCCAGCACCACAATTCAAAAGCATCAATTCTTCAGTGGTCAGCCTTCTTTATGGTCCAGCTCTCACTTCCATACATCACTACTGGAAAAATCATAGCTTTGACTATGTGGACCTTTGTCGGCAAGGTGATGTCTCTGCTTTTTTAAGATGCTGTCTAGGTTTGTCATCGCTTTCCTCCCAAGAAGCAGGCATCTTTTAATTTTGTGGCTGCTGTCACCATCTGCAGAGATCATGGAGCCCAAGAAGGTAAACTCTGTCACTGCCTCCATATCTTCCCCTTCTATTTGCCAGGAGGTGATGGGGCCAATGGCCATGATCTTAGTTTTTTTGATGTTGAGCTTCAGACCATTTTTTGCGCTCTCCTCTTTCACCCTCATTAAGAGGTTCTTTAATTCCTCCTCACTTTCTGCCATCAGAGTGGTATCATCTGCATATCTGAGGTTGTTGATATTTCTTCCGGCAATCTTAATTCCGGCTTGGGGTTCCTCCAGTCCAGCCTTTCGCATGATGTATTCTGCATATAAGTTAAAGAAGCAGGGAGACAATATACAGCCTTGTCGTACTCCTTTCCCAATTTTGAACCAATCAGTTGTTCCATATCCAGTTCTAACTGTTGCTTCCTGTCCCACATATAGATTTCTCAGGAGATGGATAAGGTGGTCAGGCACTCCCATTTCTTTAAGAACTTGCCATAGTTTGTTGTAGTCGATACAGTCAAAGGCTTTTGCGTAGTCAATGAAGCAGAAGTAGATGTTTTTCTGGAACTCTGGCTTTCTCCATAATCCAGTGCATGTTAGCAATTTGGTCTCTAGTTCCTCTGCCCCTTCGAAATCCAGCTTGTACTTCTGGGAGTTCTCGGTCCACATACTGCTGAAGACTACCTTGGAGGATTTTGAGCATAACCTTGCTAGCGTGTGAAATGAGTGCAATTGTACGGTAGTTGGAGCATTCTTTGGCACTGCCCTTCTTTGGGATTGGGATGTAGACTGATCTTTTCCAATCCTCTGGCCACTGCTGAGTTTTCCAAACTTGCTGGCATATTGAGTGTAGCACCTTAACAGCGTCATCTTTTAAGATTTTAAATAGTTCAACTGGAATGCCATCACCTCCACTGGCATTGTTGTTAGCCATGCTTTCTAAGGCCCACTTGACTTCGCTCTCCAGGATGTCTGGCTCAAGGTCAGCAACCCCACTATCTGGGTTGTCCGGGACGTCCAGATCTTTCTGGTATAATTCCTCTGTATTCTTGCCACCTCTTCTTGATGTCTTCTGCTTCAGTAAGGTCCCTACCATTTTTTTCCTTTATCATGTCCATCTTTGCACAAAATGTTCCTTTAATATCTCCAATTTTCCTGAACAGATCTCTGGTTTTTCCCTTTCTATTATTTTCCTCTATTTCTTTGCACTGTTCATTTAAGATGGCCCTCTTGTCTCTCCTTGCTATTCTTTGGAAGTCAGCATTCAATTTTCTGTAACTTTCCCTATCTCCCTTGCATTTTGTTTCCCTTCTCTTCTCTGCTATTTGTAAGGCCTCGTTGGACAGCCACTTTGCTTTCTTGCATTTCCTTTTCTTTGGGATGGTTTTTGTTGCTGCCTCCTGTACAATGTTACGAGCCTCCATCCATAGTTCTTCAGGCACTCTGTCCACCAAATCTAGTTCCTTAAATCTGTTCTTCACTTCCACTGTGTGGGATTTGGTTTAGATTATTCCTGACTAGCCCAGTGGTTTTTCCTACTTTCTTCAGTTTAAGCTTGAGTTTTGCTATAAGAAGCTGATGATCAGAGCCACAATCAGCTCCAGGTCTTGTTTTTGCTGACTGTATAGAGCTTCTCCATCTTTGGCTGCAGAGAATATAATCAATCTGATTTCGGTATTGCCCATCTGGTGATGTCCATGTGTAGAGTCGCCTCTTGTGTTGTTGGAAAAGAGTGTTTGTGATGACCAGCTTGTTCTCTTGACAAAACTCTATTAGCCTTTGCCCTGCTTCGTTTTGAACTCCAAGGCCAAACATAGATGAGAACATATTAATTAACCCTTAATATTTTTCTCTGCTGGCTGGATAGCTCAGTGAGAGAGAGCATTTGGGGAACTTGGTTGCCCTCCGTGCTTCTTGGGAGAAGAGTCAGCCTAAGCAGCCTTGGGCCAAGTACACAGCCCCAGAATGCTCTCTGAAGAAGGGTATGGTAAACTACTTTTCACACTCTATACCAGAAAAACCCTGGAAAGAGTCGCCATAAATTAGAATTAGTTATTATTATTATTCTCTAGGGTTTCTTGGTTTAAAAACAGAAAACAATAATTTTAAGGTCTAACTGCAAATAATCTCTGATATGCAAAAATACTTGCTTGTTTTTAACTGGAAATCCTAGTATGTTTCCCTAATATGATGTGTCTGTTACAGAAAATTAATATTTTTCTTGCATAAAACTACAGTGAACAGAGATAAAGAAGGACAACCCAAGCCACTCATGTTCCTGGAGCGAACCCGATCCCAAAATTTTCCAGTGGTCTCTTGCTGCTCCTATCACCTATACATGTGCATCACTAAAGTTGTAAGTGATGTGCAAGAGTCATAGGTATCTGTTGGCTCACACTTGTGACAGTACAGGTGATAAATGACATAGTTCCCCAACATGTTATTACCAGTTTTTTTTTTCAAGTTTTGGAATTTAAAAGGAATCAATTTAGTGTCTTCAGAGACTGGAGCACATAGTGTTTTGTACTCAAAATACCTGTATCTAAAAAGGCAAAATTCAATTTATCTGACTCTTATGTTGCAAACCTCTTTATTTTCTGAAACTATTAGCTGATATTGAACTGTGGCTTAGGTTACAGGTACTTTTGAGTCTTTGAGGATGATGACATGGGCTGTTTAGGGTGCTGCTAGTATCCTAGCTGGTGTGCTCTTGAAGATGGCAATCAGACAACATCTTTACAAGAGTGCACCAGCCTCCCCCACCCCAAGAGCATTCCTACCTGCACCTTTTTAGTCAAGGGGCTTCTACTTTGCTGATACAGTAGGATCGCTCTGGTTTGGATTAGTTCCAGCACATAAGTAGTAGGGTACCTAGCTACTCACATATAGTCACTGAAACCAACCTAAAACGAGCCTTCCTCTTTCAGTTTGCCAATATCGTGAATTTCACAGTAGTGGCTTTGACTGCAGGCAGTTTCTTGACCAGCCCTTCAAGAGAAGGCAAAGAAAATATTTTTAATTTTTTTAAAATAACTGGTGTAGCGCCTCAGTGATAGTCTACTCACAGTCTGAAAAATGTCACCTCCCCTGCCCTCTGCTGAGCAGGGGAAGTGATTAATCTGTCAATATCCTGAAGTGGCTCACTTATTAAGCCACTTCACAGTATTGGCATGAGCTATTTCCGTGTGAATGGTCAGGCTTGATTAGGTTTTTCTAATCAAGCCTGGTCATTCCACATGAGCTTGCTTCGTGCTGCTAATGTAGCTGTACCCTTTTACTCCTTTCTGTGGAGTCAACATTATCATTTAATGTGGGTGGGTGGGTGCTTTAGTTAGCCAACTGACAGCTTGTCCCACCAAAACAAGCATTCTCCACCCCTGTTCCTATCTATCTTCATATTCACTGTATATATAACTGTTTACAGTCCCTCCCATTACCACTACCATGTGTTTATATTCTGGTATTTCTCCCTGTACTGGTGGGCCAGATCCCTATAATAAATTTGTTAGTATTTGAGGTATGCCAGACTATTCATGGAGTTATTTTTGTTGTTTACAGCAAGAGATGAATATGCTTGCCCCCCTGAAAATCCTTTCAGTGCCTTTTCCTAATTTCCCATGGACAAATTTGGGAGGGTGGGAAACAGAAGCTGGTCACCTTGGAAACACCACTGAAAACTCCATAAGTGAGGAAAGATGATTGCACGATAAAAGCCCCATCTAGAAGCATCAAAATGAGTAACTATTTCAGTAACAATAGAACCGTCTACTTGTGGCCATAGATGCTGTGATCTGGCATTTTGAAAGGGAAGGAAAGGAGCAGGAGGACCAATGATGAGAACAAGCAATGCCTAGAGGTGATCTGCCCCACCCACTAAAGACTTCTCCTCTGCTGATATATTTCCTAGGAGATAGGAATTTGGCCATTGGAGCTGTTCATTCCGGAATTTATTTTACCTTGTTTTCTGATGGCCTTCAGGACTTAAGCGTGAGGTTCTTTCGAAGCCTCTAACATGACACCCTGCAGGAATCCACTTCAAACACTAACAGGTCCTCAGTTCTAATGATGAGTTATTGGTGATGTTTCTTTCTGCCTTCAGCATCTCTTGGAAGGCCTGTTGGCCTTTAATGGGTGATGAAGGGAAGAAAAATGCTTGACTGCTGCTTTGACCCACTGGATCGAGACTTTCACGAATGTATCTAACCAGGCCTTTAGAAACCAGAAAAGATCTGTTGGTTTACCACTTCCGATCTGGGAGGGAGGAGGGTCCGTTTTCTCCCAGTGGCTCAAACAAACACAAGTCATGGATCTGTGACTCAGTTATTAGTATATTATTTTCTCTCTTGTTCCCATTGACTGTAATGCAAGAAAAGTCCCAATTTCAGCTTACCAAAGAGGACTCATAGCTCCAGAGCTTTATTATGCTTCCATATATTTGTATTAATAGTTTGTTTTGTGTTTTGCAAAGGAAATACTACATTTTAGAATATATTAACTCAGATTCAAATTAAAGATCAGCTGAAAACTCATTAAGGGTCATCTTAGGAAAGCCATTGCTTGGCAAAATAGTTTTCCTCTATGTTTGAATAAGAAGCTTTTACAATCATGTTAAATATATAAAAATACTGTGGTTGGTAATGATCCAGTCATTGTGATGAATTGAAACTGAACTTTCTTTGTCTTAGAAAAAGGGATCTTTATTATACAAAGTGATGACTTCAACACATGTGTTAAAGCCGGCACATCGAATCTCGTCCTTGAAGATTGCAGTTTGTTGTCCAAATACATGTTGTGGAAATGGGGTTCTAAACAGCACCTTTTCAACATTGGGAGAAGCATGTGCCTAGGACTCAACATCAGCAATCAAGAGCAGCCATTGATCATGTCCGAATGTGATTCTGTTCAACATTCGCTGTGGTGGAACTGCCATGGGAAAGGTTTGGTTGGTGCATCAGAGTACAAATTAGCAGTTGAAAGTGGCAAGTTTATTGTGGCGAAAAGAATTTCCAATTATGGATGGAAGCAGTTCATGTCACATGATGGAGATGTTTGTGAACTGGCATTCGAAGGTAAAACAAACATCTGGTTTCTGTCTGTGCTCCCATTAATATTATTGGCATGAGTGAGCATCCGTTCTGCATAATATGATGGACCTCTTGAACAGAGTTTTTTTGGTAGTGTAGCTGACCACACTCAGCTTAAATAAGGATAAATCTTTGCGTGTTGCAGGTTTGGAAGTATATTGGTGACAGAGTACCTTTGAACAGATTCAGAGGGTCCGTAATGAAAATAAGGTCCTTTTTACCCGGGTGGGTGGGAGAGCACCAGCAAAAATGTAGCCATTAATTGTAGCTGTAAGCAGCCTAGTTTTGTTTTTGGTTATGCTGTCCTACCCACTGGGGCAAAAAGGACCTTTTTTCATGAGTTTCCCCCTCCTCCCAGAACCCACCAAGAGAGGCCATACCAACCTCCCCCAAACAGGCAAAAATAATGAAAAATGAATCTTGCAAAACGTGTGTGTTCAGTTTCATTTGGGTGGCTTTAGGAGTGTGGGAACATCCATTTTTTTTTCAAAACCACTGCTCCTAGAGGGTTTCAGGAACAGATTTTTTTCAGGGGAGGGGAATGCTGAGCATGGTAGGAGGGGGGTCAAGGTCCGACAAAAATGCAGCTCCTGGTTGGGCACTGCATGGGTTGGGGGAAACTTTGCCCACCTTTGCTTTAGAGGGAGTTCCAGTTTTCACATTTTCCCATGTTTATAGTCGTTGTGGGTTGAAGGGGGAGAAGAGTCACTACCCCCAAATTGTATTTATAGCCTGAACTCTTCAAATTTGTCTGTTTTTAGAGCTATCAATATAGGAGCCAGTCTAGTGTCTGAATGGCTTAGCACTTTTAGCAGGTAAGGACAAATTGGCAGATCTTCAGCATCTTGCGGGCATGATTCTGCTGTCTGCCCACGCAGGGCCTAAGAAATATAGTGCAAACCCTTAGGGCCTGATACTACAGCGGCAAGACTATTGCAAGAGATTTCCTACATTTGTTAAAAGCACTAAAACATGCTTCAGGGCTACATGCAAAAGGAGAAAGAAGCCCGTGCAAAGCCTCAGACTGACATGACTCTCCTGCTTCTCCCTTCCAACATGATTTTGGCAGATTCCTGGTCAGTAAATGCAAATCATGAATTGTTATTTAAAATAAACACTAGTCAGTTGCTTAAATGAGTGAGCAACAAACCCTAAGTTGTTTTTCAGGTTTTATTTCATAAATTAGAGCTTGTTTTAAACTAATCTTCTTTGTGTGTAACAAACCAAAAATCTCCTAAAGAGAAGGTCATTTTTGTGTACGTACATCATGTGGAAGAAGCATGTAAGCCTTATGCTTACCACACACTCTTTACTCCTTCTGCACATAGCATTGGGTCATGGTTTAGCATTACATGTGAATGCTGCCATTATTTGTGTTCAGAGCTATTTCATAATTTCCTGACTGGTCACATGAAAAGACCCTGCAGTTTTTCAGAGATTGCAGCAGGAGGAGCATCTGCCTGCCCAGCTTTTCTGGAGTTGTATGCTATGGCATTTGGGGAGGAGGAGAGAGTAATGCTAATGGGTTGCTGTTCTTTTATGGATCCATCTCCATATTCTTTCATTTTGTCCTTCCTTTCAGGATGCAGCCTGTAATTGATCTAAGTACACCTTTACCTTGGTTAACCTGTCAGACAACCCAATGAGTTGTGAAGTAGATAGTTTTTTAGATCCACTTCCCATATTCTAATTTTCACATACTAGAGGCTTCCGCAGGTCGATTCATGACCCAAATCCTAGCACGTGTGTCTGCTTGCAAGCCAAAATAGCAGGAATGGTTCAACATAATGGTGCCTTGCATGGAAGGGAATTTGTGTGCCTCGTTCCCATATATTGTTCTCAAGACTTACTTGAAGGACTCTCATATATGAAAATTATGAACACAGGAATGATTTGTTTCTGGCTGCAAGCAGAGTAGAGAAATTTTTGACCTCCTGATGTTTTGGCTACTGCTCCCATGAGGCCTTCCCATTGACCATGCCTTTGGAACTTCTTGGGTTTTTAATCCAAAACAATTTGGAAGCCAAAGGTTCTCCACTCCTGGTTCAGTTACATAAGTAATTTGCACAAGTATGCCAGTGACAGTCCTCCATTTTGGGAATTCTGTGAAGCCAGGGTGTATCATGCGCTAACAAAGGACTTTGATCACTCTGTTTCTCTGCTATCAGTGTGACATCTTTTACAAATATTATTAAAGCTCAGAAAGAAGTCAAGGTGTAAGCAGTCGGTATAAGATCACAGCTGTTATCTGAAGTTATGACATTTTATGGGACACAGTACAAAATTATTACAGTTCAGTCTTTTTATGATAGAGTTGTACATATGGCACTATGGTATGGTTCTAAAAACTGAAAAACAAAACTGAGTTATAATAACTGTCAGTCAGGATATCTGGAAGTTGAGTCATGGCAACCAGTCTTCTTTCTTGTTAGGTTGAAATGTTAGGTTGAAATAGTTTTGCTACTCATCCAAGTAGTTTCTTCAATCTGAGGAGAGTTGGTAGGAGATCCCTGGTATATCCTCCACATTGGTTTCACTCCCCCCCCCCCTGGTCTGAATAGTCTCGTTAGAAGGACAAAGGACTGGGATTGAGGGATAATCCCACTTCTGCAGTGCTTCTCCGCTCATTGTCATGGGTCATTACAGTCATTAAAAATCATTTTTCTGGTGTGTGTGGTCCTAATCTTTCTGGGGACCGATGAAAGGGCAGCATGATAAATAGGAGACAGATTGTATCTAAGGCCTCCACCCCTGTTGAGTGAGGGATTTTCTATATGCACATGTATGGCCTCCCTGACCCCTCTCTCAAACCACCTATCTTCTCGGTCCAAAATGAGCACATCTTGGTCATCAAATGAGTGTCCTTTAAATGAAGGAACACTGTTGATTGTGGTCCTGAGCCATTGCCCCTCCTGTGCTGGGCCATTCTCCTGTTTAGTGGCTATTTGGTTTCTCCAATGTAGAGTTCTGAACACTCCTCTTTGCATTGGACCACATCTACTATATTGCTCCTGTTGTGTTTTGGTATCCGGTCTTTTGGGTGGATGAGTCTCTGCCTTAGTGGTTTTGTGGGTTTGAAGTGCACGGGTATGTGGTGTTTACCAAAAATCCTTTTGAGGTTTTCAGACACACCCGCCATGTAAGGAATGACCTGGTTCTTCCATTGGCTCTGGGTCTCAGACTGTTCCATTGTCTTCCTGGGTCGGGACATTGCCTTGTTAAGGGGATGTTGTTAGGCTGTGGAACTCCTTGCCACAGGATATGGTGATGGCATCTGGCTTAGATGCCTTTAAAAGGGGATTGGACAGATTTCTGGAGGAAAAGTCCATCACAGGTTACAAGCCATGATGGGGATGTATAATCTCCAGGCTTAAAAGGAAGGTACTTCAAAATGCCAGATGCAGGGGAGTGGTATCAGGAGACAGGTATCTAGTTGTCTCATGTGCTCCCAGAGGTATCTGGTGGGGCCACTGTGAGATACAGGAAGCTGGACTAGATGGGCCCTTGGCCTGATCCAGCAGGGCTCTTATGTTCTTATGGTTGTCCCCCTTAAGGCCTGTGGATATCGTATTTAATTTATAGCATAGCAAGGCAAACCTTTAATTATCAATGGGTGGAGAAGGACTGCAGAAGTGGGATTATCCCTCACTCCCAGTCCTTTGTCCTAATGGGCCTATTCAGACCAGGGGGAAGTGAGACCAATGTGGAGGATATATCAGGGATCTCCTACCAACTGTCCTCAGACTGAAGAAGCTACTTGGATGAGTAGCGAAACATTTCAACCTAACAAGAAAGAAGTCCGGTTGCCATGACTCAACTTCCAGATAACCACACCTGGATGACTGAGAATCTTCACAGATATACCAGCCAGGATATTGATAATCTTGTATAGCTGCTATTATGCCACAGTCATAAAAACGTTTACTTTGAAGTTAGTACCACTGATTCTAAAGGAAGCTCCTTCTGTGCAATTGTGTGTGCTGTTAAAAAACAATGGGATTCACAATAACAAATGTGGGAAGAATGAAATGGCAGGATTTTATATTCCCATGTAATTTATTCTCAGTATTTATTTCATTCAGAAATGTATACCCTGTCGGGAAATTCCTTTGGTTCACCTTGTGTTTTTCCATTTAAATACAACAACACATGGCACCATGAATGTGTCAGAGACTCCAGAGAAGATGGGTATCCCTGGTGTGCCACAACAAGTCAGTATGAGCGAGATGAAAAATGGGGGCTGTGCCCAAACTCTGGTATGTGGTGGCGTTCTTTGATAAAAGTAACAAATCATAAGCTGTCATTCAGATAGTTAAGTCCTATATCCTATCTTTAGCATGTGCCTCATTGAAAATTAAATAATAGGATCAGGTTGGGAGAAGAGTCAGCAGTTTTTATTAGAGGAGGGTGGGCTATTCATTTATTTTGGAATGAGATAAATTTGTGTTATAAAAGTGTCCATCACTTTTTCTTGTTACAATAATTAAAATTTAAATAATCAGTAGAATCAGTTGCTGAGGGGTGGAATAAGTATAGGAATATAAGATTGCCATTGTTTTAAATTTACCAGGCTTCACTATCTGAAAAAAAAACTTAGATTGGTTTTCAGATACCCTCTCGGTCTGCGAGGCGAACCTTTTTTTTACACAAACTGCCCAGAGAAGCACAAGGAGAGGAAGGAGAGAACAAACTTTTTTTTCCCCATTTTAGGACCACCCTTTCACATAAATGGTTGTATCTAGAAGTATGAAAAACTGCAGTTTCGTTATTTAAGGTCACCTCTGCTGCCGGTCTTTTTCAGAACAATATCCAAAAACACCTTGGCAGGGGGTTGGGATAAACCATAGGATTAGAAAGTGGATCTGTCAATCCTGCTCCCTCCACTTTTCCCCAACCCCTGGGTGTCTTATCACAGAAACAAAAATCAGCACTTTTTCCCCAGTCTCCCTGCTGCCGCTGCTGCCTCTCAAAATCCTGCATCCGGCACAAAGATTTGCTTGGGCTTGTCTTTTGATCTGTTAGTGTTGGAGGGAAACCCACTTTGCTTGGGAAGCACTAAAACATGTCTGAATCATCCCAGTTTGCCTCTGGCTTTGGTTTTTGTTCAAAGCTGTTGTACACCCCTAGCTGCTCGTATAAGAAGAATGTATTCTGGCCTTGAAATTTTCCCAGTAGGTTACTGTGGGAAGGGAGAGGAAGACTGACACTGCTTTTTTTTCCCCATCAGTAAAAAAATTAAATAAACATTCATCACATTTAAAATATTTAACACAATACTTGGCCTTCGGGATAGCCATCTGTTCCAACCCTCATTTTAAACATTTTATGTAGTTTAAAGATTATTTCTATTCCTGCTGACTTTAATGTCATGCTTTTCTTATCGTTTTGCTGTTTTGATAATCTGGAAATTTATTATATTATTTATTACTGGTCACTTTGGGAGCTGCCTTTTGGAAGGGGTTAAATATATTAATTAGCAAGTCCCTGCTGGGATTCTCAGAGGCACATGTGCCCATTGGCTTCAGAATTCAAGTAAGGACTAGAAGCAACTGAATGTTGCACCCATTTGCCCTCCACTTGTGTGACAAAGCAACAGGATTTCAGCCAAAAGATAACAGAAGAAGAAAGATGTAGGATTTGATTTCTAGTTCTCCTTAAAGTTGAACAACATAAGCTATGTTTGTTTACAAATGTCTAAAATAGTAAAAATCCCACCATTTTCAGGGCCAGATCTAGAAGACAGGCCAGAATTCTGTTGGCATAGCTCTGTGCATGAAAGCCTGATGACATCATCAGCCTTATGCATGCAGAACTGCACCAACAGGATTCTGGCCGGAAAGCTGAAGATGTTGAGAAAGCCTTCTAATGCACTTTACATGTAGATGCTTTAGGATAAGAATGCAAACATGTGGCTCTCCATGTCTCATCATCCCTATATAACATAGCCAGTGCTGCAGGATGATGGGAGTTGGAACTCAGTAACATCTGGACAGCCATGCTTTCTTCACCTTATTATACTTAAACCACCCTGGCTGCCAGATGGGCGGTATATAAATCAAATAAATAAAATAAATAAATACTTAAACCACCCTTCTTTTTCAGTAACCGTTCCAGCTGTTTCCAATTTCATCAACTTCCTCAATATATTAGAGTTAGTCACTAAGAGGAGTGCTTAAATTGTTTATTGCTGCACTTGCTACAGCATGTAGCAATCTACTTTTTAAAAAAAACTTATTTAATGTGTGCCTCCATCAATTTATTTAGTCTGTTAATGTGTTGACGTAAAAGTAATAACTGGACAATGAGAAGGAAGAGGTGGAGAGATAAATGTTTTCCTGGAACCTGCTCACTCACAGCTTGCTTCATTGTTAAACTTGTGTACTCATTGATATGATCAAGATATGAGGAATCTAGGCTCGTTTCTGAAGTTGGTTTTTCTTCTTGTTTTAAGTTTCAGAGTGCATTTTATTTCCTGATACAGTTTTTATACCAGAATATTAAAAAAAGGGAAGTCATAACAATATCCTCATAACATTTCCATTTGTTCATGTTGGTGTTCATTAAGATAGATGGTTGTGCTGGAGTGTTATCTTCCTTAATTGCTTTGTAATATTATGCTGTTCTGAACTGGGTTTTTTCCCCCTACTCCACGCAGAGACTGGGCTGTGACAGTTTTTGGAAGATGGATGTAGACACTCAGATTTGTTACCAATTCAATCTTCTTTCTGTTCTCTCCTGGAATGAGGCACGGGTTGCATGTCAGGGACGAGGAGCAGATTTGCTAAGCATCACAGATATGGCAGAGCAAAAACATATTGGTGATCTGAGTGGTAAGCATCATGTCCCATTCTTAGGCTAAACCTTCCATTTGGTTCTGTTGTGGTCTAGAACAGGGGCACTATCAATCACAACCAAACTCTATTAGTTCTCCACTGTTGCAAAACTTATTGCAAAAAGCCAGTGCCCCAGAATGTCATCAGTGGTGGGGCAAATGCTTTCCTCTGCTTCAATGGGATCACTTGTCTCATACAAAAGTGTATGCATGTGTTGGGGAGGAGGAGTCATTCCCCACCCCCCACTAGGAAGCATTCAAATATCATGCGTAATAGGAAACATGTTTTATATGAAAAAAAACCAACAACAATGAGAGAGCCTTGGGCTTTCATGTTCTTCTGCAGGTGGCCAACTTGTGAATGGAGACAATCTGAATTAATACCACAATGTTAAGCTGTGTATCTTTTTATCTTGCAGAACATCTGGATGCAAAAGGAATACTGATGTGGACAGGCTTAAATCAACTGGATGAATCTGCTGGTTGGCTGTGGTCAGATGGGGCTCCCTTGGCACTGGTGAACTGGGGATCAGGTACCAAAGCCTCCACTTGGTTTTGTTATAGCAAATTATGATCTTTACAACTGAAGTTAAAATATGAGTAGAACGAGCAACAGAGTTGACCATTATTGACTGCAGAACTATTTTTCGCTAAGTTATCTTCTGTCTCATCTGAGTTAGATGTGGGAAGTTCGTCAGTACTAGACCAAACAGCCTCCTCCACTTTTGTGGGGACACTTGTCCCATCCAGAAGGGAGGGGGATTTGGCCGGTTTTCTTGAGGGCCTAACATTTTTCAGTATTTGGGCAAGTGGGGTGCTGGATTGGCTTCCTTTTTCTATACGATGGAGTCTGAACTTTTGTTTCTCTCTTTCTCATTCTAAAAATGCTTTCTAAAAAGTATTGCCATAACTGCGCTGAGGATCTCCACAGTCTCCTGGTCACATTTCCTTGGGCAAGAATATCATGGAAGTCATCCCACTCGTGTTGTTATGATTTAGGACTAATCAGGAGTGAGACTGGGAATGGAAATTTCTAGGGCACGTGAAATGGCATATTATTATATTTGGCTCTCTTAACTTATGCTAAAAAGGAGCCATATTGTTGAACCATGACAAGCATCCAGGCCAGACATTGCTGTATGTATTTTGCACAGTGTCGTACTGTGAATTATTCAGTGTTACTGAGTAATCAAGGCCATATGCAATATTTGTGTTGAATTCCAAGAAACAAAGAGGCAATGTGGGAGGGATGAAAATGCAGAGCTTAGGTGTTCCTAGATTTCCTTGGATTGTATAGTACCAGCTTTATGATGAACCTTTTGTCATTTTACACACGCTAACAGCAACCTTGCCAGTTTGTGATTTAAAGGTATGTATGAGGTAGTCAAACTGCCAGCCCTTGATGGCCACATCTGACCCTCCGGGTATCCTAGTCTGGCCTTCTGGACGTTCCCAAATGGCCATGCCCCTTTCCCCATGACACCATTGGGTTGGTGGCATTCCAGCTTTTGTAAAGGTTTTGCCCCATTCAAAAAGCTGAAATGCCTCTCTTAAGGCCTAATAAGAACTTCAAGGTAAAATGTGCTGATATTTTTAGTTGCATTCTTTTGCAGCTCCTGGTTCTTGGCTTAAGCAAAGCAACAGAGTCAGCACACATGCATACCTGCCTGGTGTGCTTATTTAATTAATAATGCCCAGTATAAGAAGAGTTACCTACACTGAAAAAACAAACTCTATGCTGTCCAAAATCTTGTTATTTAATGTCTAAATTGCACTAGAGTAGGCCCACTAAACCTGTGAGGGGTGAGTCAACTCCTCCATAAGTTCCATTGATTCAAATGGGCCTACTCTAACTATGATTTACTTTAGCATAGTAAGACTCAGTTAGAATTGGGCCATTTGAATCAATGGAACTTACGGAGCTGACTCACCAATCCCCATTGATTCAATGGACCTAAATGTAGTGCAATTTACTACATTAAGCAACAGGATTTTGGCCACTGTGTTGATTCTGAACGCATACCGTACAGCTGGGTCTCACTTTCTTCCTTTATCTTTCTACAAGTGCATAGAGCTAATATTAGCCCTATGTTCTTGTAAAAAGGGAGAGGGTTATGGACCACCTCAACATTAGAGATCAGTCTTCATGCTGTGATGGCATTGGCCCCAAGTATATTTTTCCATAGGGGTGATTGGACATAATTTGTTATTAAAGGGATGCCCTTAGGGCATGTTTAATGCAGATCCCACTGTTTAATGCAGATCCCACTCAAAACGAAGTCTGCTGCTATGCATATAACCTCACTCTCGTCCTGTTTCTTGGTCATGCTGGACTTCAGGAATGTTGGTGGAATGGGGCAGAATGTCATGAACTGGCTTTGTGAAACAATGCTTAGAAAATAAGTGTTAGAATGCTTTTGGTGCACATGTGTTATTCTAGTCAAATTATGTTTCCAGATCCCATTGGTCTTGGGCAGCATCGTTGCAAAGCACTTAACTCAAAAGGACAGCATGACTGGCAGAGTCATTCATGTGAATCTGGACTACCATACATATGCAAAAAATATTTAAATACTACTAAACATGAAGCATTTGGTGAGTCCCTTCCCAGCAATGTAATTTGATCTATGTGGCTTATGCTGTTTGCTTCAATTTTTAACAAGGGCCTATATCTGTTCTGCATCTTGATGCATCTTGGATTTGAGGTTTGCAGGGGTTTGTAAGATATACAGGGGAATACAGGGGAAGGGTAGCTATATGTAGAAATCATAGCTCGGACTCCATTTGTTTTTAAATTAGCAGGTTGAGAGAGAGAGAGAGAGAGAGAGAGGAATATACAAAATAAATTTTGGTCTGTAGACAGAATCCTAAACAATCTTAAAAGAATTGTCAGGCTCTTATGAATTCTGCAGGGCTTAAATACGGAAGGAAAATGTTCCCACACTCTGCAGTGCTTAAGAATGATCAACATCCTCTGCCATGATCTTAGTTTTTCGTAGATGTCTGTGACTGAGCATGGTGCTCAGGGTACACGTTAGAGCTTTGAAAATGGTATAACGTGTTTGGATATAACTAATAGGATGAAAAAGTAATCTTCAGTTAATTGTTAATGTTAAAAAAAATTGTGTTGTAGTGGAATATAAATGCACAGGTTTTTTGTTTTAACGTCCATGCAGCTAGGCCACTATAGAGAGCCATTATAAGCACAGGGATTTCCTACTACTGTTTTTAAGAATTGTTCCACATAGTCTTCAGTCTCAAACCCATGAATACATTCCTCCTTTCTTCTTTTATGTCTCTAAAATGTTAGGAAGAAAGGAATACTGTAGTGTATGTTCCATTATGGGTATTGCTGCCATTCTTGCTGTTGTTGTTTTTTAATTTGTGCTACTGTTTAGTGCCTGTGGCAATTATATAATTTACATTTTATATTTTTGTTGTGTACTGCCCAGAGTAGTGATTGGCTAGATGGACATATAAATCGAATAAATAAAATAAAATAATTAGAGCTTAGCCTCAAAGCAGTGGAATTTAGCCCATATTTGAAATCATGAGTAAATGTAAAAGTGCAACCAGCTTTTTCCCTCTTACCACCCTGGGAAAATTTGTGAGCCTTTATAATAATTTAAATTTAAGCTACCTGAAAATCAGTAGAAAGATTTCACTGGGCATAGGCTGAGCAGTCTAACAGTGGTGAACAGGGGGATGGTGGCCTAGGAATGGTCACTAGTCCCAAAGGTTGTGGAGGCAGCTTTTTTTTTAACCTTCTGCCCCATATGTGTTTGAAAATTGTTTCTACCCCATTGATTCCCATGGGAATAAAAATATGCCAGTTTCACATCTGTCGTAGTCACCTCACAATACACAAGATGTAAGGGCATGTCAAAGGGGTGGAACACTGCCCTTGACACACCATCCTGTCTTGAAGCACCCCTGCTCTGCCTTTGCGTTCCTTGGGACATGAGCGACAGACACATTGAGCATGAAGTGTGAGAGCTAATAGACAACTACATTAGTCTGGGAGGTGAAGATCATGTTTGTTTCTCTTAGAATTTACAAAGATTAAATTTCCTGAGTTAAGGACGTTTTACTTTTTGTTTGTGTGAATGTACACAAATATACACTTGTTATCTGACACATTTTGGAATGCATAGCTAGCTTTCTGTGGATGAACGTATTTTTAACTTTTTTGGGGGGGGAACCAAAATAAAGTGGAGAGAGCTAATCTGCATATAAATAAATCAACAGAAAGCAAATATGAAGGAAAAGTAAACTATTCAGTTTATTAACATGGCCTTATTATATATTTTAATTGAAAAGATTCATGGAAATTTTATCCTACTAACTGCGACTATAATTGGTATCCATATAATCGTTACTGCTATAAGCTTTATAAAGAAGAAAAGAACTGGAATGAAGCTTCACTCTCCTGCCAGGATGACAATAGCACGCTCATTAGCTTAACCTCTTTGGCTGATACAGAAATGCTCATTAACCTTCTTGAATACGGTGAGTGCCTAGAATGAGTTCATATTGAATTTTACCTTGAGGCACAGGTGGTTTTCATTTTAAAGTAAGCGTATGGAATTACTTTATGTCAAGTTCAAGAACCTACCTCAAGGTCTAAATTATGGAGAAGTCAGTGTCAGGAGGGTTGTCATTGATGGGCCAGTTACCACCGTTGTATTATCCTGGGAGACACCCACCCACCCAGCAGTGTCTGTGCCATCACCTGCCTCCTGACTCAAGATAAGAAGGTACCCTCCAGCAACACTATACAGAGATGGGAGGAAGCCAGTCAGTGTTGACTTTGTGGGAAATAGCGGTACAGTTTTCCCTCTTTACATGATTCTGGCCTCCAAATATTAGCATACAGGTTTGAGAATAGAGAAAATGGGCTTCTGCACTGCTGTGATAATATACGAAGCCTCTTCCATTTCCCCCATCCAAATCCCATGTTCTACAGTGTTTGGCAAGACACCCACAGCCGAGAATTGAACACACTGTGATCGATCAAGATGATTAAGTAATATAATTTCACATATTCCAAGATTAAGAAAAGTAGAGCAGCAGAATCACCACTGCTTCCAAGTCATTAGAGTCTTTAGTGCAGCGGATTTGCCTCTGCAGCTGGATGGTTGATGGAAGACACCTCTGTGCCATCCATCCAACATTCTCCAGAGCTCTGGCAGTCAAAAAGAGATGTGGAAATAGTTGAGCAGGTCAGGAAAAGAATAACGGGTGGAGATCAGGATTGCAGAATAGGACCAAAGGCCTATCTAGTTCATCAGTGGACTATCTGTGGCCAATGGGAAGTCTGCCGGAATGATGTGGGCTCTCAGCAACATCTCCCTTCTAGCAAGCAGGGAAACCTGCTTGTCCTGAATGTCCATTTGTGGGTGTTCGGACAGGGTACCAACTTAGGTGTTTGACTAAGATGCAAAAAGAATGGCTAAGACTGACCAAATTGGGGGAAGGGGGCCTTCCCCCCCCTTTTTTTTTTAAAAAAATTGGGCTCTTAATTAAGAATTATCTAACTTGTCTAAATCATCTTAAAATGAATTTAATTATCTACTGCAGAAAATGTGACAGAAACTTGGATTGGATTGAGTGGTAGTAAGACTCCAGTTGAGTTCGAATGGTCTGATGGATCTTCAGTAACCTTCACTTACTGGGACAAACAAGAGCCAAATATCCAGCCCAGAAAAAGCCAATTTTGTGTCTCAGCTCAGCAACATGTATGTTTTCTTTCTGTTTTCTTTTTGTTGTTGTTTTAAATGTTTTTTGGTCAATTTGTTTGTTTGGTTTAGATTTGGTGTGTTAGTTTTATTGTGATGTGTGTGCGTTTTCCTGTATCACACTGTGTTAAAAGTGAAAATTTTAAAAAAGTTAAGTCGTTCTATATAATTGATGCTATTCAAGTGGTACAAACTATGTATACAACCATTTTTAAGGAAACAGTGTTTCTCCTTAGCTGCTTTGCCTATTCGGTGTCAGATAAAATTTATGAGGCTATATTCATATCCTGACATTTAGTTGTATTATTGGAAACCTTTCTTTTAGTAAATATACAAATGCAGCTTAAGGTCACATAGAGCAAGCATTAATGAGGCAGAGACCACTTACAATAAGTACTGGAAGGTATGAGACTCAGGGGGAAGGTTGAAAGTGGCAGCAGCTACTATAATACCCTAAACCTTTATTCCGTGTTCATATGAATGATAATAGCCTTTCCTGAAATAATGAAATGTTTGGACTAATTCATGTTTGTTTTTAACTAGGAAGGACGCTGGAAGGTTAAAAGTTGTAAAAACACATATTTTTATATTTGTAGAAGATCAGGAATTGTTGGAAACCTCATTTCTGAAGTAGAATCAGGCTGCCCAGAGGTACATCTTGTATAAACAATTGTGCTTCAGTTAGAAACAATTATGCTTTTGTCACTACTTTTCAACTTGAACTCTAGGAACATCTGCTAATTCAAATGGAATTGCTGTTGTCAATGGAAAGGTTATCGGCAATATCTGGTTTGTAGTCTGTGTTCCCTTCCTGGAGAGGTCTGATCTGGCCATGGTGACACATGCCTTAATTACATCCTGGCTCGATTACTGTGGGGCTGCCTATAGAAATTGTCGGCAGAAATGTCAGCAGGTCCAAAATGCAGCAGCTAGATTGCTGACTGGGGCTGGTTACAGGGATCACATAACCCCCCTGTTACAGAAGCTCTACTGGCTGCTGAACCATTTCTGGGCTGAATTCCAGGTGTTGGTTCTAACTTATAAAGCCCTAAATGGCTTGGGCCTGAGCTATCCAAAAGACCACATCTCCCTCTATGAGCCTGCCTGGGCATTAAGATCATCAGGGGAGGCCATTCTCATGTCCCGCCACCCTCACAGGTGTGTTTGGTGGGGACACGGGATAGGGCCTCCTTTGTCGCCGCACCCAGACTCTGGAACTCCCTCACATAGGAGGCTAGATTGGCCCCATCTTGGCTGTCCTTCTGCAAGCAGGCAAAAATCTTTTCAGACAAGCTTTCTCTCAGCGACTGTTTACCTGAGCGGGGTTTTTTAAATGGATTATTGTACCTTACTGTCTTGAATGTGTTTTGGTGTTTGACTCTTATTAGTATCTGTATACTCACTCTTGTTAGTTTTATATTGTCTTTTAATGGTGCAAGCTGTCTTGTGTCCTTTTAAGGAGAAAGATGGAGTAAAATTATTTTAAATAAATAGACTGGTCAGTATTACTAGCTGATAGCTTAGGTAGTCTGCAAAGTTCAGTAAAGTCAGTGAACTGTGTAATGAACATAGACTAAAAATAAATGTTAAGAAAATCAAATTCATGGTAGTTAGTAAAAAGTAGGGAGTTCAAGAAATGCTGTTAAAGATTCCAAGTAGATGCACAGGTTGTGTTGTCAAATACAGTGGTGCCTCGCTAGACGATGTTAATCCGTTCCGCGGAAATCGCTGTCTTGCGAAAACATCGTCTAGTGAAGCACGTTTCCCCATTGGAATGCATTGAAATCTCTTCAATGCGTTCCAAGGGAAAAGTTGTCGTCTTGCGAAGATCGTCCATAGGGAAACCTCATCTAGCGAGCGCGGGTCCCCGTTGGAATGCACTGACAGCTATTGACCGCTAGTCAATGCATTCCAATGGGGAAACCTCGTCGTCTAGCGAAAATCGCCCATACGGAAACATCGTTTTGCGATCGCATTAGCGATCGCAAAAAGCCATCGTCTAGCGATTTCCTCGTCCTGCGAGGCAATCGTCTAGCGAGGCACCACTGTAAAGGTACCTGGAAATTGGCTGAATGAGTAGTGGGATCTTAGCCTTGCCATAAAAGTCAGAACAGAGATGTCCTAGTGCAGCTTCTTTAAGATTAAGAATGTAATATGCAGCAGAACAATGTAAAATTGGCTTTGAGAATGAGCATTGTTCATTGCTAAGTACTCTTGGTTTTCTTGCATGGCATGGGATCATAGACCTCAGCACAGATTACCGTGAAAAAAAGGATAGACCCCTTGAAATGTGGATTTTTTGCAGAAAGCTAAGAAAGATGGAGAAGAGACTATGTGTGCCTGTTGCAACCTATGAGAAGCCGTTGGTTGAGATCATAAAACTTTCTGTGGAACTCCTATCATGGGTCACTTGCTTTTTCAGCAGGTTTGATTGAAGTTCCTGTATCGTTCTACATCAAAAGACAGAGCTCTTTTGCAGACCATCTGTACAAACAACAACTGTTCCGCAATGCTTCTTCTCACCCACAGCTTTGGTAGTTTTCTAGAGAGAAAAAAATATTGAGGTAGAAAATATCTTTTTCTTTGAGAAGCTTAATTTTATCACCCTCTCACTAACATTCCAGTTGCAAATTAAAAAATAAATGCTAGGAATAATTAGCCGTTTTTTCTTTGTAATGTTATTACTTTTGTTGACTGACACAACCTCGCTGTTTGAAAAAGAAAATAACAGCAGAGTTATTAAAGGCCAAGCCCAGACATCTGTGGGTTTTAATAGCGCACATCCTGTTGAAATGTCTGAAAAGTGATGGCCTTAAAATGCTCCATGAGAGACAGCAGGCCCAAAAAGCATTGATGAATAAATTACCGTACAGTAGACTGGGACCTGCTGGGTTGGTTGGTTGACTAAACCAAATGTTTTTCAATTTTAAAAATATTTTTATAGATGTTGGCAGAGGCTGCTTGGGGATGTGGGGGCACCTCACCCCAAAATTTAGGGGAAGGCACTTCCCTGCCATGGTCATGAGCCATTTGCAAATACTGCTCTTTTCCCTTGCCAGGTGCCTATTCTAGATTCAAATCTAATGCAAACAGTTACATATATGGTTTTTCTAAGGGAAGGTGCTGGGTATGATTACCCATCATGCTAAACCATTATTTTTGTTAGTCATGGTTTGTTGCTTAAGCCAAGAATAGCACAACAAATGACCAAACAAACAACAACTCTCTTCTTTTCTGGCTTGTGTCTCTTGTGCCCCTTTTGTCAGCCTTTGTTTTAGGGTAGATAGCTAGAGAGATGAGCTGGGGCAAGCCCTGGTTGTGTATTTCACATGTTACAACAATCCATGGATTTAAACAAATCAGAAGTCTTAGGCCAAGAATAAACCGTTGATTGAGTTTGTGATTTGTGTCTGGTTAACAAATTATTGCTTGTTAGCAGAGATGGGTTTGCACATCCCAACGAGCTGTTGACTCTAGCTTGTTGTGATGTCCAAATGGAGTAATTGTTTAACCTTATGGAAGCTCAGTACCCAGTTTAACTACTTGTATAATTTCTGTTTGGACTCTTTGTCTTCTTGGTGCTTGCTGACAATCTACCGTGTACACATAGCTGCCGACATAATGGACTTTGATAGACTTCCTGGCTTGCTTTAGTAATGTAACAATCTCATGTATACAAAGGACCTCAATATCTTTTCCTGCCATTGCACTGGATTGGGACGCCGTTCATTCCAAATGCATTTCAGAACTCCCACATTGACAAGGGACCAAGTGTTTGTCATATTGAAAATAGTTTTCCACTTGCAGTTCATACTGTGGCATGGATATTGCCACTCCAATGGAATGTCAATGTGTAGCCATCTAGGAGTTTAATTTTTGCCTTCAGAAATCTGTGATTCAGATTTAGATTCTCCCTCCCCTTTTTTTCCCCCTAATGCTCTTAAGCACATCACTACCCTTTCAGTTAGTTGTAGCAGATGGATGCTTTTATTTGTCCTTGGCTTCAGGCATATATGTCTAGAAATTTTTCCTGCATCCTTTGTCTTGTATTCTTTCTTGATAGTTCCAGTAATTCTAACAGATCAATGATTCTGTGTCTTCCATAGACATTGCAGCAAAGTGCTCATTGCTGAGTTGGCTGTATGCCATTTGATTTTATTACTAATTCAACAACTGCAGTTTTTTTTTCCTTTGCCCTCCTAATCTATAAACTGCTAACAGAGGGCAAATGTTTTGTTACTGAGGTCAGATTCCTTAAGCTAGCTGTCTAAACACTGAAGCAGTGATTATCTGAGCACTTCGCCTAAGCCAGCTTTTGGAATGGCGTTATGGAGCTGTCAGATGCTTGACGGGGAAGAAAGGAAGAAATGTTGTTTATAAAGCTGACAACATAGTAGTTATACCAAGGTCACAACACTTACATTGCATCATTTGAAATGTCGCCATTTTATACCAGAAGCCAAGCATGTAGCCCATTAAGATGGGTTTAGTCCACAGACAGCTGGGCAAAGAAATTGGTTAATTGAATTGTTGATAAAACATATAGTTTGGTGATGATTCATATCATCTCATATCCAGAATCATGTTAAACAGCATGGAAATTGATAGTAGAGCATAGTTTCTTATAAAAAACACACTGGGGTGAAACCAATAGTCTATCTAGCCCATAGCTTTTCATCTATTTTGATCAGGTTTTTATCCTTTAGGTTTTCCAGAGCTTTGTTAATGTCCGTTTTAATCAGTAGCAGCCCCAGATTTTGGGCAGAACTTGGGCTCTTCTTGTCACAAAGCTGGGCCCAGTTCTTACTACCTTAGTACCCCTCTTTTCTTTCATTGCAACTCACGCCCCTAAATCTCCTCATTTAAGCTACAGAGAACAGGTGGCTGAAGAGTATCCATGTAAATCTTCTTGTGAGAACAAAAAAATAATAATCACAAAACACTTTTTCCTCCCCTGCAAGAGGTCAAAGCATTTTACGATGGCCTCAGTTAGAATTTTCTCGTTTATGAAAAAGTCATTTTGTGCAGATTTCTTAAACCTGGAGGACAGAAAGTGCTCCTTATGATGGACCACCATATCTAAAACAATGAGGAAAAGTAAAAAGTAAAAAATAAACATTAAGCTTTTCCTTCATGACTGGTAGTCTGAGAGGGATCGTTTTGTGTTCCCTTGTTTTAAATGTGTTTTGATATTGATTTTATTTACCATTGTTAATATAATACTTGTTTTATTCTTTTTACTATTTTAAAATATTGTTTAATATTTGTATATTTACTGTTTTAGCTTTTGAATATTGTCCTTTTAATGATGTGAGCTGCCTTGGGTCCCTTTTGGGGAGAAAGGTGGGTTAGAAATATTAATGAAATAAATAAAATAAACACGTGAACCATCCGTAGAAACAAAGTTCAGTGGCAGCTTTTCAGGGTCTCAGGCAAAGAAAGGTCTTTTCCTTTACTTGCTGCCCTAGTCCTTTGGCTGGAGATGAGAGAAACTGAAAATGCGCCATTCTGAATACGAAGCATGTGCCCTATTACTGGGCTATCTTCCCTTCCCCAAAATCTTGTTTGACATGTATCCGGTTGACTTTCATACATTAAGTATGCATATATATTACACAAAATCTTAACACGTTTTTATTTTTCAGGGATGGGAAAGACATGGTGGATTTTGTTACACCGTCGACATGACCCCTAGAAGCTTTGATCATTCATCCAGTGGTTATTACTGTCCCTCACTTGCAACAATAACAAACAGGTAGGTATCTCTTACTACAATGTTTAAAGCTTTAATTTATATAAACAGAGGTAATAAAACACTGTCTCTTTCTCCATCTGCTCTCTTGTGGCACCAGAGAAGAAGATACTACAATCGGCTAACTGACTAAGGGCTTGTTCAGACAGAGAATTTGTTCAATAATTCATGGATTGTGTACTGATAGTATCAGTATTTTCCCCAGCATCCAGATGACAAAAGGCTTCAGTCGGTACCAACAGTGACAAAGAGTGGCAGAAACCCTGTCATTCCATGCATTTATAAAATCACAGATGTGTTTGCTTGTCTGTTTTGCTTTGTACCAAGGGTGAAGTTCTGCCGGCCAGAACTTTCTGAGTCAGAAGGTTTCACTTATACCACCAATCTATTAAAACAAAACAAAACGAAAAAAGAAGAATTTAAAGAATTTTTCCTCAGCATTTTTGAAAGCATTGTTTTGAAAGACAGCTGATTTGTTAAGTGGATTAGCAGTGGATCTCTGCTCTGATCAGAATGGAAGAGTCCTGCAGAACTCAAGCGCTCATCTGTTAACATTTTAGTCATCCCAGAAATATTATTATTATTATTATTTATTGTATTTATATCCCGCCCAATTGGTCCGCTGACCACCGCTTAAATATAATTAAGAGCCATGGTTATTTTTGCTTACAAAATTGATGTATAGGACTAACTGATCAAATATGCAGTTTGTCATTACTTGAGTGAAGAAGCTACACATAAAATTATCAGTTACTGCTAGCTTGCTTGATATGTTCTTTGATGTGCAGTTATTCACGCAAGCAGGAATGCAGAAGTTTTAATTCATTGACTGTTGATTTGTAGCATTTTAATTACAGCAAGTGGAGTGCTTGCTAACAGTTCTGACAAAAATATTCTCATAAATTCCACATCCAGCTAGTTAAATGGCTAGTGTGGTGTTTTGTTTTTTTAAGCCATCCCTATTTTGCCTATGGAGGAAGTAAGAAAAAAAAAATGTACAGTTCCAATGGCCGAAATCCTGAAGCCAAATTGTAACCTTTGATCTGTTCCTCTTTGATAAACAAAACATCCCCACTGCAATTCTCGGGGGGGGGGGCACACATGCCTCCACACACACAGCCAGTGAGTGTGCATGACCCTGAATATTGTGGCAGTTTGTTTACCGGAGAGGAACAGACTAAAAATTATGATTTGGCTCATGCTAAGCAACAGGATTTCAGCCAGTGTGTTTGACTTGCATTTCCATTAAGAGGACATTTTCTACTACTACATCGCCTCTTACTTTATTTTTAGTTTAGAGTTGCTCCCTAAAGGTGCCATATGCTCCTCTAGGAGTTTGCCTCATTGAGCTTAGTGGGGTTTTCGTTTGAGTACATCTGTTAACATTGTAAATTGTCCTATTTATCTAAGTCTTGTCTATACTTATGGCTAATGATTTTGGAAATAGGCAACTTTTATGGAGCGAGTGGTCTAGCTATGCTTATTAGCTGTGAAAGCTAACTGAAACTGAGGGAGTGTTGGGGAAGGGCTATAGACTTATGCTCTGCCTATAGGTTTCCTAGAAGATTTTGGCCAGCTATTTTTTAGAAAGGATACTGTCATTGATGGATCCTTTAGTCTTGCCCATTGTTCTTGATACGCTTATTATATTCTTATTGTTATTGATATTATTTTCCATATGCTTTGGTTTCTATGCCAGAGAAATGACTTGTGTGAATCAATACTGTGTTGTATTGGGTATCAAAAGTGAGTGGTGTATGGAATAGGCATGTATGGACAAGCAATTGTCACAAAACAACTGTCTGAGCTTGGGGAAGTGATTGCTTGGACCACAAATCAAGAATCTCATGGCATTTACTGTAGCAATGGTCCTTGTACCAGGCAAGCAAAAATGAAAAAAAAAATGACTAAAAAATATTTCATTTCTTGGAGGCAACAAGAATATATATAACATCTTCATTCAGAAAATCTACGTATCATGGGCAAAATCTTATTAGTTACCCCACCAGTGTAACAAAATTGGTGTAAATGAGCACCTGCCGGAAGAGGCAGAGCTGGGAAGTGTCAAACAGCCGTTTGGCCGAAAAACAAATCAGCACGAACCGTTGAACCGGCAATTTGTGCCCATCTCTAGACAGGACAGTTTCCTCCAGGACTTGCTTTCTGTTTATATTGCTGGAGGTGGTCGATAAGAATTGCCACTAAGATTATGATATAATTAATCTAATGACATTTTTGTATTTTGATATGTTTTAAAGGTTTGAACAAGCATTTCTCAGCAGTATGATTCGCAACATGGTGAAAATGGATATCCCTTATTTTTGGATAGCACTACAAGATATGAACAACACAGGAGAGTACACCTGGCTAAGTCAAGATGGAAAGACTCATCGGAACACCTTTGCAAACTGGAAAAAATATCAGCCTCGTGAGTTCCTATTGCCTATTGGTAGCTCTTGTTCATTTATTATTTTGGGGGGCAAATTAAGTACTGTTCTGTACTTTTGTCTCTCACTTGTTATGCATTTCTTTTAATGTGATTTTATTTATTTTTTAATTCAGTTTCTAGACCGCCCATCTAGCAATTTGCTACTCTGGGTGATGTACAACAGGAATCAGCACAATTTATATAAAACAAATTTATAATATACTAAGTCTACTCTCCAAGTGATTTTAGTGATCATATCCTGCGGTGAGATCTGTTGATACAGGATAGGTTTTAAATAAATAAAAAATACTTCCATTTTTGATGGGCTGTTGGATATGGCAGTAGATTCTGCACAATTTCAGCACACTACACACTTACTGTGCAATCCTATGTTATGTTTACACAGAAAAAGTCAAACTCATTGTGTTCTGTGAGGCTTACTTCCTAATAAGTATGTTTGCAGAAGTAATCTAATTCCATAGCTGTTAACAAGTCAGAAACTTACCTGAATAGCAGCTTCTTTTGAACAAAGAACATGCTGGCACTATAATTATAATTGAATTGTTGGCACTGACCTGCATATTGCAAAATGCTTTTTCTGTTGGCAAGTTTTGCATATATCTGGGAACCTGCTGTTTACCTACTTGGGACAACACTCTGACCATCTTTGCATTAGGTATCACACACTCATTTTAAATCTGCATCATTTTGTACTTTTATTAGTTACACATTTTATCTACGCTTGAGAGATGAATGTGTCTGGTTTATGAAAGGAATTATTCCTCTTCTCCTTCAACAGTGACCTCTACTGGCTGAGCACTGAAAAAAAATAATCAGAATGTTAGCAGATTTCAAAGACAGTTTTTGGTGTTTTCTATTATTTTTCTAGATAATTAGAACTACCTATAATTATGATCATTTGTCAGTATGAGAGTGCTTCAGTAAGGTTTTATATGGCAGCATACTCAGATTCCAGCATACTTCTATGTAGTATGTCCAGACGGTTATATACGTAACATATTTCGGATGTGGTTGAATTTAGAAGAAATCATAATCTGTAGCAGAAAGAATGGCACAGGAAAGGGGAGAGTAAGAGGCATCAACTTTGTAAATGCAGGAACAAAGGAGTTTATATATCTGAGTCTACGGTTTACTGAAGCATAATAATTTAAAACATACTAAACAAGTTCTTGTGTCACCTATAATCAGTTCCTATATGTTTTCGGTGTAAGCACTAGCTTTAATTTCAGACTACAGTCAGTGCAACCCTATAATTACTCAGAAGTAAGTCCTATTGTATTCAGTGGGATTCACTTGCTGATAAGCATGCACAGGATTCAGCGATAACATATAAATGTAGTACAGACATATCTTAACATCCCAGCTGGACTGAGTGTCTCAACCAAATGAAAGAATAAGGATATTTATTCTCTAGCAACAAAAGTAATGTAGTGCTTTATTTTGCTATGAAGTGAAGCTGCTTGATAAACTAATCTGGGAAGTGTGGTAATAATTACAACTAACGCAATTGGTAGCAATTTTTTCTTGCCCAGCTGAAAATGTTACCTTTAGTTAATAGAAAGCAAGGTTCATAATGGTAGAAAGTGAGATGATAACAATTTTTGAAATACCATTTAAGTTCCTTGTTCAGTTTTAAACATTGTTTTTGTTTTAGTAAAAGATATTTATTCTTTAGATAGCATTGAATGGTGCAAAATCATTATGCATTACTTAGGCTTAGCCTTACTAAGCTGTAGTTGGAATCTTATTAATACTTGTGTAACATTTCTGCAACTTACTGCAGCTAATTGATGAGGGGCTGGGCTGCACCCCAGTTGCATAATTGTCACATGACTGGCATGCAACCAAAAGGCACCCTGGTGCCTTCTCAATTAGCTGCAAATAGCTGCAGCAAGTTACACAAACCTTGTACAAACACCAAGAGGATTCTGGCCTGTAACATTTTTAAAAGTATATTTTGTGATTAACAAAACTTATAAGAAAAATCTATGCTTGATATTAAATGCCCCCCCCCCCCCCACCCTTTCATAGGATATTCTGGAGGATGTGCTGTTATTCGTCAGGAAAAGCCCATTGGTGTTTGGGAAGTAAAAAACTGTACAAGCTTCAAAGCTATGTCACTCTGTAAGCAAGAGGCTAAATTCCACAGAGAAAATTACCCTGATGAAGAACCACGTGTTGGAAAGCCTTTTGACTCTTGCATGTTTGGATGGGAATCTAACCATAATCTGCTGAACTGCTACAAGGTAAATGGACTCAAAAAAATCTTATTGACAACTCAAAATAAAATGGACTTAGGACTTTATTACTATTAAGACTGAGAAATAACACAATAATAGATATTAGTATAGGCAAAAGAGTGGTGTGGTACATACTTAAACTGATTCTGTTTCACCATTTTTTGATGGATTTTTCCTGATGCCTCTATTTCCTTCCTAGTTTGACTGCTGGAAATGCTTTACACTTTTAGTATGACCGGCTCAAGTTATTATTCTACAGGGTTAATCTGTCTGTCCCACATGCTTGGAATTTTGGAGTGCCCAATAAATGTGCATGCTCCCTTGTGTGCATGTACATAAATGCATCTGCATGAATAACTTAGGCACCGTGCAGTGAGCAGCCTGCCATTTCCAAACATTACAGATGCTAAAATATATTTTGAGTTTATGGTGGAATATTGTGGGGCCTTTTGTTGTTGTTGTTTTTACATCTGATATATATTTAAGTAAGCAAAGAAACAGGATCTGTGAAACTAGTGCAGAGGGAAAACATGAAAACAACGTGCAGTGAGCCGAGTAGAACCATTACTAGGGTGTAATAGCTTGGGGAGAGGCTTGGGCAGTGACCTGTGACCTGTGTTAAGTGGTTTATACACTTATTTTTGTTTTCAACAATGACATTTTGGAAGAACTGGAACGGTGTCATATGTGTGTATGTGTATGTTACATTCATGTGCTGGTGAAGAATTCAAGGCAGTATGCAGTTTCCCCTGTTTTTACCATCTCAACAAGGCTGGGTGGTAGATTAGGTTGAATAAAAAGCCCTGTTCAGCCCCACCCATGAGCCTCCTTTCTTGCTGCAGAAGTTGACCGAACTCCACACAGACAGAAGTCCTGCCTTGTGAAGGTTTCCAGTCAGATGAGCTGTGTCCTTGCATCCAGTCCAGTGGGGTTACACGTGCTTTTCCCTAGCAGGGAAAGGAAGTCAGGACCAGCAGAGGTGGGGCTGGAGTGTGTCATCTTGGGAGTCTCATGGCTACGTGGCATTTGAATATGAGGCTTTGCAAGTCCTTGTCCAGCAGCACAGACTCTGACTCTGGCAAAACTACAGAAAACGAAAATAGCAAAATCCATGTTTTATTAAACCAAATCTCTGTCATTTGATACAGTGTTTTAAGTGGTGCTTGGTTTCTTACACAGGTGTTTCACAGTGAAAAAGTACTCATGAAAAGGTCTTGGGCAGACGCAGAGACATTGTGTCAAGATTTTGGAGCACATCTTGCTAGTTTTACTCATGCTTTTGAAGAGGATTTCTTAAACAAACTTTTGAACACAATGTTTCATATGTAAGTGTGTGATTAATCTCTCTCTCTCTCTCTCCCTCTCCCTCTGTCCCCTGTTTTGGAAGAAAAACCAGTGAGAGTTCTTGCCCTGAACAGCAAACTTTCTTTTAGATTCTCATCAGAAAGGGTAGAAAAAGCCAACATATTTTCTTTTCACTTGAATTTGAAATTTAAGCCTATGAGGAGTAGAGTATTCCTTACAATAACAAATAATGCAAATAACACGTGCATAGAAATATCAAAAGTGGTGCCTCTTGTATTTCGTGATCACTGTTCACAATTTCCTTTGTTTTTCCCATGTAAGAAAAGAGGCTCTAGTCCATCAAAAAAAACCATATCACCGTAACTTTCTGGCCTTTGAATTCCTCAGGCTTTCATGTTTACTTGCTTACTTATCTGATATCTTGATTTTCTCCCTTCAAGCTGGCATGTAATGTTGACCAAGTTATGCAAGTTTGCTGTAAAAAAAGACCTCTGGAACTTTGTGGATGGAGAGGTTAAGCTTTATTCTCTTTTCAAAACTGCAGCGATTTTAGCCTGTTTTCTCCTTAGAACTAATGGAGGCCTTATTACACAGATGTTTGTGTCAGGGCAGTTTGCTTCTAATTTTTGCTCAGTTTCTAAAACGTCAAAAATAGGTCTGCCTTTCAGAGAAGCTCAGGAGTAAATCCAACATGACAATAGTCGTTTAAGTGCAGCTCCAAACACAGATCTCATGTTCATGTTTGCAACTGCAGTTGATTTTTTCTCCCTGCGTACAGATATGTATCTGTCTTTTAATCACAGTGATGAAGAAAGACAATTTTGGATTGGACTTAACAAAAGGAACCCATTATCTGGCGGATCCTGGGAATGGTCTGATGGAACTCCTGTAAATATTTTTTTCTTAATACTTTAGAATACTTAGCAAAATAGGAAACATTGGGTTGCATCCAGTGCTCAGTTTCCATCCACCTGTGGAAACCAGGACACTCAATATTTGGTGATCCCTCCTTACTTAAGCTCATCCACACCTACCACCAAGCTGCCCCTAAGCGTTGTGGATTTTGCATGAGTGGAAATGCTTTCTGCTAAGACAAAGCTAGCATGAGATACAACGTGTTGTTCCTACACACCTGCCTGCTTTGTGGGTGATGCATTTCCTGCCCATTCAATAAAAGCTTCCATCTATGGTTATTTTTGCACATGATAAACCAGAGTTCCGGAGAATTCTAGCTTATCAGTAATAAGCAGCATATCAGTACATCCTGCCTGATTGCTCTGGCTTAGCCCCTGTTCCTTTCAAATCATGGTGGTTACAATAGCTTACGTTTTTGGCTTGTTCCGGATTGCCAGGTTTGGATGTTGCATTGAATAAGTCACAGACAGAGATCTATGGTGTGTTTAGCCATTCCCACTAGCCAAACAGAAGTATTTGGGCATGACACATAGTTATCAATGAGCAAAGATTCTTTGCAACAATGCATGCTCATTGCATGTGGGTCCAGTCTACATCTTTATGACTGTTGACAAGCTCTTGCCTTGACATGTTAAGAAATTTGTTTTTGAAACATAGTGTTCAAAGGAAATTTAAAATGTGCGAGTCTGAACATCGAGCATGATGTGAGTGAGGAAGAAGTACAGTTAAACTAAACAATGCACTAATTGTTATCATGCACAAAGATAACACATTTTGACTGTAATTGTCAAACCATTTATTTAGAATTATTTCATTGCTTACCAGTAACACATTTTTCCAGGACTGCTTGAACACTTGAGATGGCAATCTGTACACACCAACAGGGGATTAAAAGCCATCCCATTTTTATTGGACTGGATTGTTTTATTTGGTCTTTCAGTTTTAAATAGTACCTGTATACGTATATAGAACCAGGGGACTATTTTTTTCCCATGTAGTGTTTTTGATAAAAGGCAGAAATGGTGATTTACAGATGTGTGCCCATGAGACCCAGTGTATGGGCACTTATTCAAATCTTAATAACTGCAGCATAGGAAGTGCTTTTCAGATGTCCGTCAATAATCAGATGGAGGAACATGCATTATCTATTTCAGAAGTCTCTTCCTTTGTGATGTATTTGAATGTTGTCTCTGAATCACACTTCAGTTTAATTAACCTGTTTTGTGACAGGTTGCCTCTGCCTTCTTGGAGAACACTTACATTGAAGATAACGTGAGGAGCTGTGCTGCGTACGAAATAAATGGAACGGTCCTGCCCTTACCCTGCAGTTCAGAGCGGGAATGGATATGCAAAATACCCAAAGGTAAAAAAGATGTATGATTGAGGGAGCCTCGTGGCGCAGTGGTTAAACTGCTGTACTGCAGCCAAAACTGTGCCCACGACCCGGGGTTCAATCCCAGGTAGCTGGCTCAAGGTTGACTCAGCCTTCTAACCTTCCAAGGTCGGTAAAATTAGTACCCAGCTCGCTGGGGGGGGGGGGGGGGCAATGTGTAGCCTGCATAATTAACTTGTAAACCGCCCAAAGAGTGCTTGAAGCACTATGGGGCAGTATATAAGCAGCACGCTTTGATCAATAGGAAGAGCACATCTCTGGTGGGCAGGAAGTCCCTAGTTCGGTCCCCAATATCTTCAGCTTACAAAGGATCATGTAGCAGGAGATCATAAAGGCTGGAGTTCCAGACCCACTGAAGGGGGGCTGCCTATCAGAGTAGCTGGTACACAGCTGGATTGATCTGTTTTTGGATCTAGTGCAAGAGAACTTTGCATCTTCATACACAGCACAGGTTACTGAGCATTTCAGAATGGTCTTGTTCTCATGTCAGCAGAACATGCTTACAGCTACCACCATCTGCATATTAAGAAGCAGAAGATTGCTATTCTATTTAGCATTTGTATAGCCTGTTCATTAGTTTATAGTTCTCTGTATCATTGAACATTTGATAAGCGAGCAAATAATAATACACATGCAGAGCTAAGTCCAATGTTAAGTCTGTCTAGAGCAGTCCCATTGATTAGGGCTTCTTGGTCACAACTAAATTTTTTAAAAAACTTTATTTTAGTGGTTTTCCTCTACTCATAGCTACATAAATTGTATTAAAGTTACTGTATGGTTGGTACAACACCTGCACAATATTCTTCAAATTTTATTTTATTTTTATTTTAGGTGTAAAACCCAAGATTCCACAGTGGTATATTAATGGTATGGGAAAAATTAAATTACCTACCGAATGGTATGATTAAATGAACATATAAGTGTGAAAGTAGTTGAACATTTGCTAATTTTTTCCTTAAATGTGTAAGTACAACAAGTTGCTCAAAGGTAACTGGCAGTTTGTCTTGGCTTATTTATTAGCTTCAGTTAAAAAACAACTTCTATCACAGAAGAAATTCTGTAAAATTAATTGTAGCAGCTTCTCTCAAACAGACGTTTTAGATGCTTTAGCAACATATTACCACTAAGGGTGCATCTTTATCCTCAAATACTGCTTCATACCCAAAGTAAAGTACTTCTTGAAGGTTGCGGTATTTAAACAGATATGCACAAATTGATATAACTCTTTTTGCTTTTGATCATGACTTTCAAGGGAAATGCATCATAGCAAGGGGCTTGAGAAATCTAGGCTTGACATTGGTTCACATCACTATTTTTAAAATGCAGCAAAGTCAACCAAACAAACAGATTTTCCTGACATAGACAAAGCTATAGGTATGATGCTTTACCAAGCAACGTAAGCTAGGTCCTTGCCTAAAAAAAAATAATGTTCTAAGTTTCAGCTATGGGGAAAAACTCCAAATGGAAGGGATAAAGGATGAGGTATGGTAATGTCTAAGGCAAATAGGAGGCATTGTGCTAACTCATATTCGGTCAGAATCCTATTAGGTATGCCTGCTAGCATAATTCAGCAGCAAACTGCTGCAAGTTAAGAAGTCAGCTTTAGGCATTTGCCATTGTGCACCAAGTTGTGTGACACAAGGCACAACAGCAAATGTCTATGTCGATTTCTTAACTTGCAGGATGTCACTGCTGATTTCATTGTAGAAAATTAAATATATAAATAATTTTCATTTGAAATGGATGTGACCTGTCTGGAAGGATCTTGCCTTTATTCTGTCTCACCTTGATTTTTATAGTGCAAAATTAACACATTGAACTCAGCACAGTAGTAGTTGTATGGAAATAATGGGGGACCTATACTCTCCAGATGTTGCTGGGCCCCAACTTCCATCAGCTCCACCTAGCAGATTGAGCTATCACGGGAATAGTAGCTCAGTATCTTTGAATACCTACCTCGACAACTAGGAAGCATGTTATTTTTGAGTCATTAGTGAAGCATTGCATTTGCCATCAGTATGCCCAGTTCTGTAAATACAGCGATTTCAAGAAGCACCAGAATGCAATTTAGGGTTTACTTGGATATTTGTTGAAGAGTTGTGGAATGTAATTGTGTGAAATGTCAATTCTGTGATACACAGTACAATAAGAATGAAACTGTATTAAGCATCCAGATTTTCCCATGTTTATATTCAAACAGTTTATATTTACCTTGATTTTTTTTAAAAGAGCCAGCCTGGTTTTATTATCAAGGAGCAGAATACCTTTTTTATGACAGCGCCTCAGACTGGGCTACTTTTCAGTTTGTTTGCGGTTGGCTCCGTGGTGATATAGTCACAATACACTCCTCCAAAGAACAAGAGTTTATTCAAACCAGAATTAAAAAGGTAATGTCTGTCTAAATATTTTCTCTATGTTTTCAGGGAATAGTGATTGGTCTTTTCCCCATTACATAAACTTTGTGAATTATGTAAAACATATCCTCAAGGGGAAAAAAAGTTGGGTCTTCTGGTAACTTCTCTTTCTAACAGTGACGTCAAGGCAGTTTCTTTGCTCTACATTTTTTGAGGCCAGGTGAGGGGCTTAGGGGCAGTCTTGATAAGACAGATGTGATGCTGTGGAGACATCAGTGGAAGATGCTGCGCATGTAAGTTTTGCTTCCACCAATCTGTCTTTCTTTTGCTATGATAGCATATGAAGCTTCTAAGTCAAAAACTGTTCGTGAAAGTTAGATGACCACTGAAGGATAAAAATGAACGATTCATAGAAATGCTGCAATTCTTCCTCTTAACAGCAAAATCCCGTACGCTCCTCGTCAGAAGTAAACCCCACTGAGGCTTCGTTCAGGTCAAACGGCAACCTTATGTGCTTATCAAACCTTCAAAACCATCAGATTTGAGTTCTTCCACATACTCTTTCGGGTATTACCATTTAAATGCATTTTGCAAACTTCAGTTAATGCAAATGCCTAATAGAAGAGAGTGCCTGTTTCTGTGTGAATCCCCCTTTTGTGCTGTAGGCCCATTTGAGAAGTCTTCCATCATTATCCAAGAAGAGGGACTCTTCCAGATGGAACCACCACCATTCCTTTCTGTTGCTTTGTGCCAAAGGAGTACAGGGCCAAGCCAGGATTTGCATCAAAACATCTCTTTTATAACCCATCTTCTCTTTAAGGAAAAGTTAAGAACTCCACTTCCTTACTGGAGCGTCTACACTAGAATTTAGTTTAGCTTAGCTTAGTGTCTTAGCTTACCTTACCTTTGCTTTGCTTAGTTTAGCTTACCTTATCATAGCTTAGCTTTTGAGTGCTAATTGACAGTTTATAATGTTATCTTAGAACTGCAGAGCTGGAGGGGACCCTATGGATCATCAAGTCCAGCCCCTGTCAAGGAGGCACAATGGGGAATCAAACTCCCAACCTTTGGCTCCGCAGCCAGATACCTAAACCACTGAGCTATCCAGCAGTTCATTGTTCCAACTGGAGGCTTTCACCACAAATTTCAGTTGCAAATGGGAGTTATAAGCTCCCACACACACACTATAAAGCAATGCTAAAGCCATGCTTTCTAGGGGAACAAAAAGGAGGAGAAAGTCACAGAAGAAAGCACGGGATTCAGTGAGATGAAGGGAATGTCATAGGGATGGTGGAGAAAATACCAATATCAGTGCAGAACCCACTATTTTAAGGAGAAGAAATGCCATATCTCGAAGAGCCCTGGCATAGTGTCAACAAAGGTAACCAACCATTAAGGATAACTATCCCTTTTATGTCATGCCTGGGCTCTTCCAATTAGATGGGAAGATGAATGCTAAACACACACATTGCATGGGGAGGAAAAGCTGGAGGCTGACAGTTCTGTTGCTGCTGCTGCCACTGCCATCAGCCATCCATCATTCACACGTATGGTCCTGGGCATATACTCATCCACAAACCCTACCCTGCTGCAGCATACTGAGCAGGAAGCAATAGCACTGATGGTGCTTCCATTCGAACCCCACTGGAAAGAAGGGAAAGAGGAGGAGAAGGAGGTAGCATGAGAAGAGGGACAGGAGGGGGATTCCACACACAGACCTCCAGAGCACTCTGCCCGCAGGAAAACTTTGCTCCAAGGGGTCCTCGAAGACAGGGAATCATTGGAGGGCGGCTCAGGAAAATTGTGAAGGAAGTCCATGGCTCTGGAGTGTTGCAGGTCTTCAGAACAGCAGCACCCTTACAGGGAAGGGAGTGGCAAGTGTGCTGCATGCTGCACTCCAGTGCCTTGGGAACCTGGTTCACGGGGCCTCCGGTTAGAGCTGGCCTTGGGCAAAGTCTCTAAACAACCGGGGATTTCCCTCTTCAGGGAAGCTGAGCAGGCCAGCTCTGTTTTGCTAGTATGGAAAATTGCAAAAGACAAGAGCCTGCACCCTTGATAGTTGTGTAAGCAAGAGAATTTCAGCAGTTGCAGCTTATGTGAGGGTGATAAAAACAATCCTTGCTGATATTCCCTCTTTTACACAACCAGTAAAAAGTACAGGAGCCCTGTTTTATTGCGTGTCTGGGCACCCTAGTCTTTAGCTTCAGGAAGTTAAATTCGACTCTTAATTGGGGGAGACTCTTTAATTGGTGAAGCAGTCTGGGATCCTGCGCTTAATGTTCCTGTGTTGCTGGTTTTAGACTGCATGTTTTTAATTTGACATCAGGGTTTCTTGTTGCTTTTATCATGCCGTAAGCCATCTTGAGAGCTTGGCAGAGCACGTCTTCCAGGATATAAACTGTGAAAGAAATGCACTAGTTTTAAAGCCCTATGCTGCTTCCCTGGTGGCAATTCTTCTGCATCTGTATTGTCCAAATTATGTTTTATATATCATTTCAAAGCAGTCTGAACTCCTTCTCTTGTTTTTTTGTCACCTAGATTCCCTACCCCCACCCCTCAATATCCTGGCCCAAATCCTCTTGCCTAGTTGTGCTGGCATTGACACAGTGTACCTTTTGGAGCCAAATTGCCTTAAGTTAAGAAATCACTGTAGACGTTATATGTTGGCTACTGAGTTGCATGACTCAGCATGCAACTGATAATGTCTACAGTGACTTCTTGTGTTGTTGTTTAGTCATTAAGTCGTGTCCGACTCTTCGTGACCCCATGGACCAGAGCACGCCAGGCCCTCCTGTCTTCCACTGCCTCCCGGAGTTGGGTCAAATTCATGTTGGTCGCTTCGATGACACTGTCCAGTCATCTCGTCCTCTGTCATCCCCTTCTCCTCTGGCCTTCACACTTTCCCAACATCAGGGTCTTTTCCAGGGAGTCTTCTCTTCTCATGAGATGGCCAAAGTATTGGAGCCTCAGCTTCAGGATCTGTCCTTCCAGTGAGCACTCAGGCTTGATTTCCTTCAGAACGGATAGGTTTGATCTCCTTGCAGTCCAGGGGACTCTCAAGAGTCTCCTCCAGCACCACAATTCAAATGTTATTAGGTAGAAAGTGACTTCATAATACAGTGACTTCTTAACTTGCGGCAATTTGCCTCCAAAATGTATGCAGCCTTTGTAACCATGCAAGAGGATTTTGGCCAGTACACTTTTAGGTTTTTTTGTCCCCACTACTCTGTCTGGCCTCTTGGGTGAGGGCATAAGAAAGGCCCCTCTTGGTGACTGCTCCCAGCTTAGGGAACTCTTTCCTAAGGGAGGCTAGGTTGGGCTCCTCTCTGTGGTCCGTCTGCTAAGAGGCCAGTCCCTTTTCGTTCAAAGAGCGTTTGTGCAACTTAATGGGTGCTGAGAAGGTACTATCCTCTTGCAATATAGTAAATGTAATGTGCTGTCAAGTTGATTCTGACTTTTGGTGATCCCTCCCAGGGTTCAGAAGCACTCCCAGAGTGTGCAGCTTGCCCAAGGCCACACAGGGTAGATCTTCTCTCAGGAGGCACAGTTGTCCCCAACTCTGACCAAATGAGATGTCCAGCTAGTATACATAATTCTTAAACAGTCATGATTTTAAATTGCTTTTAATGTAGTTGTTGCTTTGATATAATAACCTGTTCAGTTTTGTTTTAATATTATAACTTGCTGTGTTGTGAACTGCCTTATGTCCCATTCTTGGAAGAAAGGCAAAATATAAATTAAACAAATATGATCTAGGCATTTTGAAGGTGACAGTCCTCTGCAGACTTCATATGTATTATGGCATAAACATTCACATACAGGCTGCAGTTGTATTTATAATTACTCAGCACAAATATGTTGTGCATTGTGTTGCATCATTAATAATACATGATTTCTTCTATTCTTTTCACTGTTTTGATTCTTCTTGCCTTCATGCAGAGACAGAAAATACTTGGTTCTACAGATGTTATTGTGATTTATTTGATTTGTGTTCTATCCTACCTTGTCAGATACTATGGGATTGCATTTACTATTAGCTGTAGCCAACATAACCGATAATGAAGGGTCATGAGGGTTGCAGTCCAACATCATCTGCCCTTGCTTCTCATCACAGCCTTAAGAAAGAAGCACAGATTAACAATGAAGGGGTCAATTTAAAAATAGTCATATTCACTTTATTATTATTTCAAATATTTTACAGGCATCAAAAGCTAATCGCAATTGGTGGATTGCATTGCATTCGAAAGTACCCAGTAAAGGATTTCGGTAAGATTGTATTATGGTACACACTTGATATTTTTCTGGCCAGCCTTACAAGTTGCTTTCTGTTTGACAGAGGGAGTGGGAGGTGGAAGTAATTTTAAGGCATTTTCCACATAGTTCTATTTTTAATCCAAAATATGTCCCTGCAATGTCTTTTTCCGGTAAGTAGGGAAATTAACAAAAGAAGCCTAAACATTTTTGTCTTAAAATAGCCTTTGATGAAAAGATTTTTCTGCCCTCTGCATCATTTGAAATATTTAAATATCTAATGTTTTATTATGTGATTATTTAATTGTCATTATATTTTATAATGTTTTATATGTTGAATTTATTTTATATTTGTAATTATGTTTTTTGTTTGATTGTGTTGTGAACCCCCCAAAATAGCCTGGCTAGATGGGTAACATACTAAATAAACAAACAAACAAACAAACGAAGGAAGGAAGGAAGGAAGGAAGGAAGGAAGGAAGGAAGGAAGGAAGGAAGGAAGGAAGGAAAGTAACTTTTAACTTGACAGCAATAGGTCAAGGTTTGAAAAATTATAGTACTATAGAAATATATCGGTAGCTCATTAGAGTTTCACCAGATGTTATGGGATGGAGCTCTGCAATCCTGCGATGTAACACTTCTAAAATGCAATGCTATCCATGTTTATACAAGCGTAAGTCCCTTGTAGTCAATGGTGCTTATTCCCAGAGTGTTTAAAGGAAGACAGGCTTGATAAATGATTATTCATTAATCTTTCTGGATTTTTAAAGGACGAAGTAATGGTATTAGTACTCAATCCATTCATTGGTTAAGTATAACATTCAGAATGCCTCCACCTATCTTTAATTGAATTCAGTTATGCCATTTGTCAGGTTCCTTAGGTGATCATCAATAAGATACTGTTTAGATCCTGATCATCTGAGGCTTCAGCAAAGTCCCCAGACTCTGTTTTTGATTCCCAGGGTCCCCAAACTGGGAACATTTAGAAACGCTGCCATGATAGATGTGACCAGTCACGGGATACTCTGCAAAACAAACTGGGGAAGTGAACACAAAAGTAGCTTTTCTAAGATTACGTAATTTGTTGGTGCCATTGGCTTTTATGCTTTTGATCTGTCACTGCTGTTTCTGTTATATTTTAGTGTCCATAGTTTGTTTGTCTTGGTTTTTAATTGTCTGTAAGGTACCCAGAATAGTGACTTGGCACTAGAGGAGTGGTATATAAATTAGATATAAATAAATAAAAATGCAAAACTACTTTTTTTTTTTTAAACCATGGCTCTTTGTTTGGTCCATTCCTAGGAACAAATTGAAGGGGTTTAGGAAGTCGTAACCTGGTTAAGGCCAGTAATTTAAAAGGCCATTAAATGATTACATTCCTTTGCAGATGGGCAGATGGTTCACCACTGTTGTATCAGAACTGGGAAGAAGGTGGAAAGAGAGCTGAGAGCACTCAGGGAGAAAAATGTGGTTTTATTTCTTCCCAGACAGGTGCATTTATATTTTTTGTTTTTTTGTTTTTACGTTCTGGAACTTTGGCTTAATTAACAGTTTGGATTCTAGACCAAGCATCTCTGGTTGCAGTTAATCAGTGAGGTTAATGCTGACAGCAGTGCAGTTTTTACCCCCAAATGTCATCAGCCTGTTAGCATGCCTCATTCTCAGTGTTGGTGTTCATGTTGCTTACACATATAATGTAGGCTTGGGCCTCTGGTTGTCTGTGGACTATTGGAATCTTATGTAATTGCAAAGTCCAGATGAGATCAGTTCATGGAAGCCTTTTGGATAGCTGTCTGTTTTAAGAAATGCCTATATATTATAGGACATTTAATGCTAAATAAAATATAAAATAATGCCTTCCAAAGTTAGATCTGCACTTTACAAGATAACTTGGGTTTTATTAGCAGACATGCAATTGTATTTCTTAGGACACTGGGGCTTTGAAAATTGTACTATATCTCTACCTTGTATCTGCAAACGTAAAAAGATATGGTCTGTTGAGAGAGAAATACCAAAAGAACAGAATCATCAAGGGACGTGTCCCAAAGGATGGCTGTATTTTGCATTCAAGGTACTTTCCTGTTTGTTTGCTTTTGAAATCCTTTCTAGAGTGCATAAAAACATGCCTTTAAAAGACAATTCAATGTTGCTAGTATTTATCCCCCAGAAAAGAGTTTTTCATAACCATTCTGTTCCTGTAAATTTATATAAAACATTTGGCTAGGTCAGAATGGAGACAAATGTTGGGAATATATGAATACATTTGGAGGTACAGGCTACATTTGCATATAATTAGCCAAGATCCTGTAAACAAAGATACTGTGAATGGACTTCATGTTGGGACACACCGTCTGTTGGCTATCCCTCTCAATTTCCTGCTCGTACAAGCAGATATACAGGCTAGAAATTGGTTAATTGGCATTATATCCAAAACCAGGTTCTACATTGTTTTTCTAGAGCTAGCAACAGTTCTTGGAGTTGTAATCGTACAGTTCTGGATTCTGAAAGTGTATTCCAGAAAAATGACTTTCTCAGAATTTGCTTCCTGCTTTCTTTGAGAATGGCTGCTGAGAAGCTGGAGCCAAGGAAGTTCAAATAATCCCAGCTGAATCCATGTTTCACAAACGAGTAGGGCTGGAAAATGTTTTCTGGACTCTTACTCACCAATCCTATTAAGAAACATTTTGTTGTCTAGACATAATAATCTTATGCTATACTGTGATGAATTATTATTGTAATTATATTCCATCCATTAGCTCAAATTATTACCTCAAATTAGGTATGTTCAAAAGAGCTTACAGGCTTTAGAGGTACTTCTAAAGCTTTTGTCCTTTGCATTTTGTAATACCTACAAATATATGTTGCACAGCATAACTGATGCTTTGGAAGAGGAGTTTTAATGCATTTGGGTCTCTCTCTCTCTCCCTCCCTCCCTCTCAATGGTTAGAAATTGAATACTAATTAATTTTAATGCACGTTGCCCTGTGCAATTTTGATTTAAGAGTGGTATAAAATTAATTAATTAAATCTGTAACCCCATTCTTCTTTGCATAACCTCCAGCAGCCGATGCTAAATCATTAGTGAGACCAGCACTGCATGGCAATGAGTGGGAGAGACAAACTCCCACTCCACCTGAAGGCAGGGATCGGTCACCTCAGTTAGCAGGCACCACAGCTAAGAATTCTTCTCTCCCCCCACCTTTAATTCTCCTCCCCCTTTCAGAGACGTTCACACAACTGCTGAACATCACTCATTGCTTCCATTTCTCCCTCTCTTTAGAAATGTAGAAATACTGTTCCTAATTTTTTTTTAATGCTCTCCTAATCAGCTTTCTCTTTTTCTTCCATATTAACTTGCTTAATGTATGGCATATACTTGTTTCCATCTCTTCCTTTAACTTCCTTCTTTATTCTTTCTAACCCAGCTCTTGTCCAATTGTGCAACTAAAATTCTACACGGATGATTCAGGACCAAAATATAAGTGAGCTTTACGTTTGTTTTTCAGTGCCAATTTCAACAGCTGGTATAGTACATGGAATAATAGTTACTGCAGTTGCAACAAATGTGGAGGATTTAACACTTTCCTCCTCCTGTTGTCATCTTGAGAAAAATCCCTATATTAAAACTGAATTTTGGTGGGAAATCTTGCACTAGAACCGGCGCCTACGCCAAAGTACTGTATAGGCATTAGAATGCACATATAAATGATCTGGGGGAAAGTGGGTTGTTATTAGTTTGAGATTTCAGGGACATGAACAAACATGGAATTATTCCCAATTAAATAAATGTTTCTTTCTGTGATCAGTGCTTTCTGGTACAGATTCCAAAGGATCCAAGCCATCAGAAAAGTTGGCATTCTGCCGAAACATTCTGTAATCACTATGGTGCATCACTTGCTTCCATTGAAAGTGAAGTTGAGCAAGGTATAGTAAGTCCTTTATATGACTATACAAATTTGAATATCTTATGAATATGAGCACAGGTATTTGTTGTTGGTGTTATGTGCTGCTGAGTCACCTCTCACTTAGAGCAATATTATGAATGAGTGACCTCCAAAACACAACTGTAACCAGCTGATATCCAGGACATAGTGAAGAAAACTAAGGGTGAGCTTTTAATAGTTTTGAAGGCCTTTATAGGTAATTCATGAGCATTGGTGGGAAATAAAAGTAAAAAGAGGTGATTCCATAAATTCCTATAATAATTTGGATCCGTTTTCCATTATGCATCTTTGCACTGTAAAAAAGGACACATGAGCCTTCTATCTCGTTATATTGGGCTGGATATAACTCTCTCTCGGGGGGGAAAAGTATGGTAGATTCAAATATTAGCTGCTTCCTGCTGTGGCGGTAATATACTGCTGGTCAACCTTTAGCTCGAACCATGAACAGGAGCTTCCAACTGTCCCAGGTGTACAGAAGAGAAATGTATATAAAGTAAGGAGAGGGAAGCAGCAGTGTTGCTGCCAGCTTGGTGGGAAAAAAAAAAAGAAATAAAAGCTTCCGCATTGCTCCTGGCTGTTCTGAGCTTGGGCATTGATCTTGCCTGGTTTGGTGGCAGAATGAAACAAAGACTGAGAAAGATGGATTCCCCATGCTGGAAAACTGGTTGTACGTCTGAGTGGTTGTAAAACAAGTAGGTCGTTAAGTGAGGAGTGCCTGTAGTCATGCCAAGGTATCTCAGCAGCTCTGGCTTGATTGAAATGGGGGCAGATATAATATGTCCAAATCTCTATAGCTGCATAACTTCCCTTGAAGGGTTTAGGGTATCACAGTAAGAGCTATTCCATCCTGAGTTATACTTGGAAAGCCACAGTGGATGGCTACCATGTAAAGCTGCATCAGGGAAAGACAGGAGAATCCATCCTTTCCCCCATCAGGTCCTCACCAATTGCAGATAACCGTCACAGAGAAACCATTTGTCATGTTGAATGGTGCCAGAACTGAAACCTGTTTGCAAAAACAGTTGAACATCTGAGGCCTAGACTAAAATGAAGAGAGCTGTGGCGTTAGCACCTCGAGGCCCCTGCCTGACTCCCCAAACACAGAGCACACGAAAGCAAACCAATACTCCTTTTCACCCGCTGCCACCAGCTGATCACTAAATCAACATACTTTACTTATGGAAGGATGAAGATGAAGGTCCAAACCTCACTGCCTTTTAAATAAAACAAGTTTATTGATTACAGATGTTTGATAATTAATCATAAGTAACTTCTACAGGTTTATTTATCATCAATCTCAACCTTCTATTTGTTATTACAGTATTTATTCACTCTTCTCACTAATCACCCCTCAGATCTCCCAAATACCACACTCTCCACTCTCATCTCCCTCCTTACTCTCTCACTCTGACTGACTGCCCCCTTTTTACTCTCTGACTCCGCCTCTTTATTACCTATATCTTGGCTCCGCCTCTCAGCAACATTAGCCTGCAACATGAATATGCATGACTACTTAACATAATAAGGGTGAACGCTACAAGAGCAGCCGCAGTCTCTTCTTTTCTCTCCCAAAGGGGGGGGGGGGGAAGTCACAGTTATTTAGAATAGTATATAGGAGGAACTTCCAAGGAAGCCAATGGAGCATACCTCTGGCTAAACTGGTCAGGCACATAGGTCAGGGCATATGCCTTCATTGCAGCATGAACAAGAGGCAGAGGATCGGAAAGGGTATGTGGGAAGAGAGGAAGACAGAATTCCCAGTTAAAATATTAACATAGTATTTTGGTATTTGATGCTGTTTCCTTAAGCCAATTTGATTTCTCATTTCATTGTGACTTCAGCAACTGCTAATTTATTAAAAACCATTGAACAGAAATTACATTTTTGTTTCACTGTTATTGAGTTAAACCCTGTATCCTTGAATTGATTTATGTTTATACATACACATACAAATGCACAGAGATACACATCAAATAAACACACACACCTGACTTTGTTTGGGATTTATTTCTCAGTGGTGTTTTGCTTTACTAGCTTTCATCACAATGAACCTATTTGGGCATAAATCTAATGTCTGGATCGGCCTGAAGGGCAAGGATAATGAAAGGTGGATTAATGGTCAAGATGTGGAATATACCAACTGGGATCCAGTAGAGGAAATTCAGGCAAGTGTTTAATTGGTTCCGTGAGAAATTATCTTTGATGTTCACCTTTTAAAGATTCTTCTCCTTAGTTCTATCTAATAAATGTGGTCATTGCATGAACAGAAATTGTAAACCGTTTGCTAATAGATCAGGAGGGATCACAGTGCATTTGCATTTCTTTGAAACTAGGCACACCGGTTGCAGACTGGCAACTAAAATTAAGCAGTCCCCTAATATAACACTGGCAGATTCCTACTGAGAGCATCCAACGTTGCTCCTCTTTCCTCTAAAGGAAATAGGGGGGCCGGGGAGGACCAATTGGGGGGGGGGGCAAACAAAAAAGAATCCAGCCCTCTAAGGCAAGGGCTGGTAACCAGGACAGGGCTTATAACCATTTTCCAGATTCGGTTGCATTCCCAAGGAGCAGGGATATGTCAAGAGAAACGAATTTTTTTTTGGGGGGGGGGGTTATGTTTATAATAAATAATCTAAATAAATAGTAATGAAACTGATTATTTTACTACCCCTTTTAAATACATTTCAAATATTTTCCGCTAAATAAAATCATTACTGAGAGGAGTAATGATTTTATTTAGAGGAAAATGTTTGAAATTTATTTAAAAGGGGTAGTAAAATAATCAGTTTCATTATTATTTATTTAGATTATTTATTATAAACATAAAAAACCCCACACAAATTTGTTTCTCTTGACGTTTCTCTTTACTGTCATTCAGCCCCCCCCATATACTTTAAAAACAGAGAAAAGAAGTCACTTTTAAAAATTAATTTCCATTTCCTCCTTGCCTGACATTTCATAAACTATTGCTCATTTCCTTGACAATCCAAACTATTCCTATTTCATCAGATAAAGTATGTTCACAAATTGTTTAATTTTACATGTACTTTGCTAATGCTCTGAGAAACATTACCCACAGCACACAGGAGCATCAGAGAATCTCAGCTCTGTGAGCCTCTGATACTCAGACAAACCTAAGCAGTGAAACCTGAAGAAAGGAAGTGAGCAGACTGTATCTGACTAGGGAAGGAGGAAGTAAAGAAAGTACAGCAAGAGATGGGCGGCTTTCTTGAGCCATTAAGATAAATTATCTGCCTTTTAGTGAGTTTTTAAAAAGGAAATAAAAATCCTAAACCCAACTTTTTCACTTTTAACAACACTTTTCTTAAAACTGATCTGGAAATATCCCAGGGCTGCAGTAGTCATAGGAAAGCAGTATTCCTGATTTTGGACAGCTGTTTAAAAAATTCTGGCAGTCTTGGGGCTGCTCTATGGATCACATGCAGCCTGTGGGCTTCACGTTGCCCACCCCTGCGCTAACAGAAGGAAGAAACTCAAAACAGCACAATGGGGTATGTGTATGCAGTGACCACAGATTTCGGACTGACGGGGTGAAAAAACGGAAAACTTGTGGGGAGTGGAGTGGAATATATTAGGGAACTGAAGACATTGTGTTGCAGTTCCCACTCCCCTTTTAAGTATTTTCTTTTATTATCATTTGCATAGATAAAGGAGTTCTAAAGGTCTTGCATTATTGATTTCCACTATAATATATTCATTTCAGAATCAACATGATTACAGCATTGATACTCAAGAAAAAGTTTCACTGTGCACATTGATATTAAACAATCCTAGTTTTAATTCAGTGGGGAAATGGTACCTGGAAAATTGTGAAGAACGCTACGGTTTTATCTGCCAGAAAGCACAAGGTAGAGAACTGTGTTTGCTTTCATACTGCAAAAGAAAGAAAGAAATATGACTTTAAGCTTTAGTATCTCTCTCTGATGTATTAGCCCATGTATGTCATTGGCCCATGTAGTCAATATTCCTATCTGTAAAGCTTTGTTGGGTTTCAGTGAATGAAAGGAGCTCTGCTTGAACACTATGTTTTCAGTATACCCTAGCAGCACAAAGTTGCCCAACCTTTTTCCTTGCTAAGTGCCATATTCTGTCTTGCCTGGGGGATTAGGGCCATTGACATGATGTTTGCCTTGTCTTGTTCAGTACAGTGACAGTGGAAAAAAATAAAGACTTTCCATCCTTTTTGTGTCCCTCCTACAAAGCATTGTTTTTTCTTACTTTGTTTTCTTCCTGGAGGTTTAGCATCATTATGCTCCCAGTGTTCATTTCTATGGTCAGAGTTTCTCAACTGGAAGTGATCAGTTAGATTTTTCAATAAGGTGCTTACCACCACCACCACAAAAAACCAACCCACCATCCAGTGAGAAAGTTGCATCAGGGAATCAGGTTTTGAAATACATTTTTTTTCTAAAAGGAGAAATAGTGTTTCTCAGAGAAGTGGGTGGATGTCTGTTTCTACAGTGAAAGAGTCCCCAGTCGGAAGCTTTTAATTAGGTTTCAATTAATACAAAAAACACTGACACACATTTTTAAAAACTCTAGAAAAGAAGCACCAGCAGAGAATTGGTTTTTTAAAAATAATTTCTAAAGTATTTTCTTAAGGGAGAAGACGTTTCCAGAAAAGTGATTTTTAAAAGTGCAGTTTGGACACAAATCTTACTAAACCACAATCCTCTTCGGGGACAAGATGGAAAATGAGAGAAGAATTTTTGCCTCCTGTTGAAGAGCCCTTAGGGAAGACATTTTTAGTCTAAAGTTCTTATCTTTACTGCTGATGCAACATATGAATTAGGAATGAAAATGTTAACAAATGTTCAAATTTTGAAAATTATATAATGTCCTATGTATTACAGAGTTAGGAGGATGGAATAGACGAGCTCATTTTACAGGAGATTTGCTAAATATGCAGAAAAAAGTTGGAACAAATTTTCTAGAAAGTGTGTAGCATTATTTTTTTGTTTGTTTGTTTAAAACATTTATGTTCCATTCCTTTTTTTCACAAGGAAGGTCTTTCCAAGTCATGTGGTATAGAACTTACGTTACTATTTAGTGTCAGTGCTATACCTAGCACAGAACAGAACACAGAATTAACATGTTCCCTGCCCATAGTACTTAGAGCCTTGGTTAACAATTGCATTGCAGCTGGGCCAGACTGAGGAAAGACAGGTAAACTACTATAGCAGGTAGGATTGCCATAACCACTCAACAGCAATATCCTTATGTTGCATCCTTCTCTAGTTTCTGTATGTTATATTGGAGTGGAGTTACTTTTGAGGGAAACAGATTTAGCCATGGGGCCTTCAACTGCTAAGCGCTAGCTTACTCTCAATGTTGCAGGTGTACAAGGCTTGATTTAAACCAATTGGGGAGTAAGAGGTCTAGCAAAAAAAAATAGGTTGTCTTACTTTTGCTCATATGCCTTCTTTTTTTGCACTTTATTTGTTCCCAGTGAGTTATTTTAAAGGAAAGAAAGGCACATGCTATTTTAGGATACCATCTGAGTCACATGTTCCTCTGTTAATTTTAGTAAAGCAATTTGGGTCATTTAAGAAATGCCAATCGCTGCCAGAGCCACCGTGGAACAAACATGTATCTCCACCATCCTTTTGCAGTTTGATGTATCTCTCTGATCTCTTTCTTGAAATGAATTAGGAAATATGCCACCCTTGGTGGAACCTTGGGAACAAGGCATTTGTGCTTGCTGTAATGGGCTTCAAGCTTCATTGTGTGAGCTTTTCTGTTTCTCCTCCTTTTTTGTACAGCATCTGGCAACTTAGAGCAGAGGAAACTCTTCTCCTTATTTGGGCACTACTAGTAGTAGCCGTAGCAGAGAGATAATCAAAGTTTTGCTGCCTGGAGAGTGTTGGTACTGGAATTGGCTCCTATTGGAAATGTACATTCTAAGGCTGTGTTTGCACAAATTCAACATAAGATTATGTTTTGGATTTAGATTCTCAATGGAATTTAGCAGCCAAGTTCTGTGATGGCCTGTTGCAGGCTGAAGTGTGTAGGGAACAACAAGAGTTAGTGCAAGTGCAAAAGTATAAAAGTTTCCCTTTGTCCTACAGTTTAGTTCCAATTCTAAATCTCTATGGCAATTTTCTCTATAGTAATTTTCTCAGAAAATTACCATGGTCTTCATGTAAATCAGCAATGTTATATAAAGGAATGGGGAGCCTCTTGTCGTTCCACTACCGTCATCTATTTATTCATTTATTTTATTACATTCATTGTATTTATAGGCTGACTTTCTGCCAAAAATGGCACTCAAGGCAGCTCATAATAGTAAAATGTGAATAAAAATGGATACCGATAAAATATAAAAACCGTTTAAGGGCTAAACTGAAAGTACATCAGTAAAAGAAAACCAGCATTTGTTTTTCCACTGTAACCCATCTTGAATGCCAAGGAACTGTTTGGGCTAAAGGGATTTTCCTGCTGGTACAAAGAAAACAGAGGGTATCAATCAAGCTTGTCTTTACAGAAGGGTCCAGAGCCTAAACCAGCCACTAAGAAAGCTTTCCCTTGCATCTCCATCAGAAGTGCCCGTCAGGGGTGATAGGACTAAGAGAAGGGTGTCCGCTAAATCTCTTCTTAACCCCTCAATAGGGTTATAAGGGAGAATTCCATCATGCAAATAATCTTGGACCAAGTCATACGGAGCTTCATAAATCATAACTGACACTTTGATTTGGTATTACTCTTAGAGAAGACTGTACAGTACTCTGTTTGAAAAGTTCTAATTTATTAAAAATAGATGGCAAACAGGAAAATATTTTAAGGACTTTTCCAGTGACTTCTGATGCGTTGGGGTTTTTTCTTGCCACAGATACATCTACACGTGTCATAGACCCTTCACTGATGTACCCCATACCAGATACCTTGGAATATGCAAACAGGACATACACTTTGATCAGTGGCAATATGACTTGGTATATGGCTTCAGACTTATGCAAGGAAAAGGGGGCTGAATTGGTCAGCATTACGAACCACTTTCACCAGGCCTTTCTCACTGTAATTGTAAATCGGCTGGGCTATGCTCACTGGATTGGATTGTTCACTTCAAATGTAGGTATTTGAAATTGCCTCTTTGATATTGCTTGGCAGGTGCATTGAAACCTAACTTGTCAAGATCTGAAGTGAAGGTGTATGTTTTTATATCAAAGCAGCTATTGATTTCAACATTTTTTTTTCAGTTTAGACAACTGAAATGAATGTGGAATTGGGAACCAGCAGGAGTACAAAATTACAGGTTTTTTTTATTCCAGCCAATAGAAATGTCCTCAAGCAAGTTCTGATCAAAACATTCCCAGGGGTAGAAAAGTGGGAAGACAGTCTTCACTAACCCACTCCTCTCTCTGCCCTAGTGTTCTTATATAGATCATTGGAATAAGAAGAAAAAATTAGACTGCACTTGACAGGTCCACATTGTCAACTTGTACCAAATATTCTTAAATTGACCTGATCTAGAGTTCTATAATGTAATGCTAGAATCACTGTTAAATGCAGAAAACGTACAGTAGAAAAAGCCTCCTCACAAAGGGACATGGCCAGAAACAAAGAGTTGTAATGAACTTTGTTATTATGGAGCCCACAGTTCAGAGGGGCAATTACAAGGAGCTGATTATTTGGACTAAAAAGATCCTGTTGACATTTCTGCTACTCTTGTATCATGACTAGAGATGGGGAAGACTCACCATTTTGGCGAGTCGTCCTGCTTTGTGAGTCGTCAAAAGTTGACAACTCATGAAGCACGAAGCTGCCCCCATGAACCGACGAAGCACAAATGTATTTGTCGATTTGTGGGGGGTTACTTTAAAAAAACCTGACCACCCCATCCCACCATCCCGCCAGTGCCCCCCTGCCACCCCACCGACGCCCCCCACCTTAATCACTGCCTCCGCCATCGCCGCCATCTCCAGCTGGCCTCCGCAGCCATGGCCTGTAGAAAGAGACACTGGCTGCCCTTTGCAAAGATGGTGGCTGCGGCTTCATTTAGGGTAGGGAGGCTGCAGCTGCCATCTTTGCAAAGGGCAGCCAGTGTCCCTTTCTACAGGCCATGGCTGTGGAGGCCTGCTGGAGATGGCGGTGGGGGCGTGACACGGCGGGGGAGGCGGGGGCGGCGGCTAAGGTAGGGAGAGGAAGGGGGAAGGGGTAGGCTGTGGGGGTGGGTGGCTGCCTATTGGCCCGTCGATCAGCTAATCGGCAGGCCAGTAGGCAGAATAGGAAAGCCATAGGAAGAGAGGGAAGGCTAGCCTTCCCTCTCTTTGTATGGAGGACGAATAAAAATAGGGCAATATTCGTCCCTTCATATTCATCGGGGTCTCTGGAACCCATGAATATGAAGGGACAAATATTTAACAAATCAGCAATTTCTGATGAATATCGCGATCCATTTTTTTAATTCATCCCCATGTCTAGTCATGACATCTCTTCAACCCTTGGTTCCGCATCTGCATTCTTGGCTCAGGGATTTAGAAGCAGTGCTGCATTCAATAGTAAAGCTTTTTGTCCTAGCATAAGCTTTCTCTCACCTCTGTATCTTGAAAGCTATCTTGTGTGTGATTGGTCATTGGAATATTAACAGAGGCTTAATTTTGCACGTTTGATTGCTCAAATTCTATCCAGCAGGTTAAATGCTTGGACTTTCTTGCGTTTTTGTGGAATGGAAGGATAGAAGGGACCAAGTGGACTTCTGAGGATAGGCAGTTTCATAATCTTGGTGTGGTTGCTGGAAAAACTAATCAAAAACGTATTTTGGCAGAATGGTCTTAACTTTGAATGGTCTGATGGTACCAAGCCTTTCCTTACGTTCTGGGGAGATGAGGAATCCGAAACTTCAGGAGGCTGTGTTTATATCGATACTAAGGGAAATTGGAGAAGTACTGGCTGTGAGAGACTTCTGAATGGGGCAGTTTGCCACATTTCACCTAGTAAGTTTGTTGTATTTCACTATAACCTCTGTATCCCTATGCAGGCACTAGAAAATCCAGTTTTGTCAGTGCACTTAGAGGGGAGTGCCTAGCCCCAGCCCCTCTGTCATCAGTTCTTCATGCAATGACCAACAGGTCTGAAAAGGAGAGATTCCTGTTCACAGATAGGCTCTGCTTGCAGGCCTACACTGTACATTTTAAGTGCTCGTAAACTCATTGGACTCATTGGTTATCACACTGAAGAAAGCCACAGGGGAGGGGCACAAAGCTAGCTGCTTCCCTATACTGTAAATGCATTAAAGAAACCAGTTTTTCTAAATCCTGACTGGGGCTTGTGACTCACATATATTTGTTTCCTGTGCCTGTTCAGAGCCCAATTTGGAACCTTATGGGCAGGATAGAACATTTTGGCAGGACCTCCAGTGTGTGTGTTTCCAGTATGACTCCCATTGACAGCAACTGAAATCCTGTTGCTTAGCATAGTAAGTCTCAGCCACAGTGGGCCCATTGAATCAGTGGGGATTTGGTGAATCAGCTCCTCCATAAGTTGCCTTGGTTTAATGGGCCTCTTGTTATTGCAACTAACAAGGCTAAGCAACAGGATTTCGACCAGTGAGAGACTTTTGAACAAAACAATTTGTCACATTTCACCCAGTCAGCTGCTACATTAAATGACACACCCAGCAAATAGACCATCCCAACCTTTCATTGTCTTTCTCAAAGCAGAAGTTGTAATGATGTAATTGTCTTGTTTGAATGCTGTATGTTATGATGCATTTCAGCTATATTGTACATACTCAAAATCTGCAATAGCATTTCTGCCTAAAGAAAGAAGTGGGCTGTCTGCCTGTACAGATGAGACGTTTTGAAACTGTTATCCCAAAATACAAATGATATAGTGTTGGAAGCCATTAGGGATAGCTTTAGGAGGGAGATTAGAAAAATTCATGGAGGATAAGCCTATAAATGGCTATTAGTCATGATGGCTCTATATTACCTCCAGTATCAGAACCACTAAGTTTCTAAAAAGCAGTTGCTGGGGATCATGAACAGAGAATGCTATTGTGTTTTTGTGGTGCTTGTGAGTTACCCATAGGCATCTGTTTGGTCTCTGTGGGAACAGATGGCTGGAACAGATAAGCCTTTGGTCTGATCTAATACAACTCTTATTATATTTTTATGTTCGGTGCAGTCAATTTGCTTTGTAGCAAATTAGTAGCATGAAGACCGCCAAGCAAAAATAATGTGATGGAAGTAGAGTGAAGGCTGTGATATGGGCCTGCAGTATCTTAAGGTTGTTGAGGAAGGTTCCATAAGCAAGCAAAATAAAAACTAAAAGCAGAGTTGCCCCATTTCTTCTTAAATTTTGTTAATTTGGCCAAGGCATAATGTTCTTTTTGAACCTCCTGGGTGTGACAGTGATATCATATCATATCATAGTCTCAGCAAGCTAATATAAAATTTGTGGAACCTTTAGAAAATGAATTCTGGATTCTTTGTCTTAATGGGTGAATTATTCCTTCCCTCACAGAATGGAAAACCACAGAAAATAAGGGATTATGTGGTGAAAAGACTGTCCCCTGGATAAAATTTGAAAGTAGCTGCTACAGCTTTTCCACAGTTCTTGAGAACTTGAATTTTAACGAAGCATTTGAATTTTGCCAAAAGCAAGGTAATCGCCTGCTAATTGTACAGATTGGCAAAACTTTTTATGTGCTTTCATTTCTAAAATTATTTTCAGAGTTGAAGGCTGGTTATTACCAAAAAAGAAAAGGGTCTCTTTTTGATGGTCTGGGACATAATGGATGCAATCGAAAGAAAGCTAGATACAGGTCCATCTTGCCAAAAGTTTGGGACTGTGGCCATTTTGTACATTAATATGGATGAATAATTTAAAGTACTCTGGTGGTGTTGTTTTTTTTTAAAGCAAAGTGCAGTTTACATGTAACAGCAAATTCTAATATTTGGATATGAGGCTGAGGCTTTGTTCGCCTTCTTTAAAAAAACCTTTCTAGTCTTGCTGAACAAAAATGTGTATTTTGTCACTTCAGTACAGCATGCATAGGTTGGTTGTTTTGATTCAAGTATATTGGTTGGAAAGTTAGTGCATTCTCTTCTCCAGGGAGATAAATTGATAATCTCCTCTGCTTGTTATTTTAGGAGTAACATAAATTGTCTCTGGTTTGATTTACCATGAGCACTTTCTTTGCAGCCAACAGAATTGATGATCAAAGTCCTGGGATTTCCAAATGGAGTGGGCAACCTGATCTCATTCACATGTTTTGGATTACAATTTCCATCAGGCCCATTCATCATGGCCCATGGCAAGAGGTTATAAGAGTTATATTTAGCTTATGGAGTGGGAATGCCCTGTTCTTCAGACGAATTATCAATATGGTTTACATGGTGCAGGAAGAAAGGAAGGCCAGAATCCTGATAACAAACACCACAGGAGTAAGAGAAATTGCTCCACATGTTCTCCTTCTGTGAGCTGTCTTTTGTGAACTGGTCACAGTTGCACAATCAATACATTAGACTGGCAGAAAGGCTGCTGGGGGCTGAGATATTGTGTAATTGCCATTTTTTCAGTTGTGTAAAGTTAACAGGATTCTACCTATAGGCAGTTAAAATATAACGAACAGAAACATTCACTCATTCATTTCTTTATTACAAGTGGGTTTAATACCAATGTTCAGTCATGTTCCCAAAGTAAGTGACAACAAGAATTTTTAAAAACCTTAAAAAATACAAAAAACAAAGCAAGCTAAAAGCTACAATATTATAAATAGAATAATGTGATCAGCAAGATTAAAAAGCTTTTCACCTAGTGCCAGGAGAACATTAATAAATTAGGTACCTGAAGTAACCTTTGAGGAGAGCATTCCACCACTAGTTTGGCACAACTGAGAAGCTCTGCTGGCCACTCATCTCACCTCAGACGATGGGGAGATCTGGAAGATGCTCCACACTGAGAATCTTGTAATGTATAGGTAGGTACATATGAAGACAGGTGGTCATTCAAAGACCCTGAGGGGCTTTGAAGACCAAAACCAACTCCTTGAACTAGAAACAATCTGCAAGCCGATGCAGTTAGCAAAGCACGGACATAATACAGTCATAACACCTACTCCCAGTTAGAGGAAACTCTTTCAGAGTTGAACAACAATGAGTCAAAGTTCTGCCATTGGAAGGTCCTTTCCTAGTGACTACTCACTGCATTTGGCTGGGAAATGTAGAAAATAGTCTTAGGGTCTAAGTAAGCACATCTAAAAACAACTTATCTTTTACGTACCTTGGTTCTCAGCTATTAAGTATTTTAATGTGGAAAACAGGGACCTTGAATTAGGCCTGAGATGAACAGGAAGTTGCTACAAATGATGAATCACTGGCTTAATATATTCATTAGTAATTGAGAGAGGGCTTTTTCAAAGGTGGTGCCTACCTGAGCAAGAATTTATGTGGTGCCTGTGTTGTGAAAACTTATTTCTAGCCTTTTTAGCCTTTCAGTTTTAAAGATGTGTTTTTAAATCTTTGCATGGCTATTGCCCTCTGCTGCTGGTTTCACCAGATTTCACATTATGTTTTATTACATGTTTATATTTGGTAGTTTTAGCTTCAGTTTCTGAACCACCATCTGCCACGGGACAGTATAGAAATCCAATAACTAAATAAATAAGCAATGTATGATAGAGATGTAATTGAGACAGATTGTTATCTTTTTCCTTATAAAATAAATCAAAACATGATCAAAACTCTAATAAGTACATCTGGGTCTAAAAGTTTGAGTTATTTGCACCTTCTGTTCCACACATGAATACTCAATAAACAGATCTGGTGCATGTTCATTTTCAGGTTCCAATCTTCTAACTATTAAAGATGAAGGTGAAAATACATTTATTTTGGAAGAACTATATACTTTAACATCCTTGGTTGAAATGATTTGGTTGAATGTCAGGTTTCTCACTGGCAGTAAGTATTATAAGAAATAGTGATGGTCAACAAATTGAACAGCTTTTCAAGTTCATGGAGGAAAAGTCTATCACTGGGTATTTCTGATGGTGGCGGAGTACTGTTTTGAGTAACCTTTGCAAAATATGTCAATATTGCTGGAGAACATGGAGGCTGCAATTGTCCTTGTGTCCTTCTTACAGACTTTCTGTTGGCAAGGCATCTGGTAGCTACTGGGAGGTACAGACTGGACTAAATAGGCCTGTTGCTAATCCAGCATGGCTCTCATTGTGTTCTTCAGGAGAGGGGAGAAAGCATCAACCAAATCTATCCATCTGTGGTTGGTCCAAAGGAAATGCATGTCTTTTCTTTTCAGGGGGTAACTTGGTTATCTACTAGTTGATGTATAAATCACAACCAATAAGCTGTCTTACACTCTGTTGCATTGCGGCTGCTCGACCTTTTTGTTCTTTCTCCATTTCCTCTTATGTAATGGGCTAATTCCTCATTCTGTGTATCAGCAGTTAGTATGCCTGGGTGTTCTTGACTTAACAGTCATGCTGTAATCGATGGAGGAGTTACTTTGCCTCCTCCTTAGTCCGTGACCCTTACTTCTTGATCACTTTTCTTGATTCTCATTATCAGTCACTTTTGCTACCTTGTCTGGGAGTGGTTGGGAAGCACATCCTGCTGTAAGCTAGCAAATTTCAGGTTAAATACACAATTCTTCCTATTCCTATAAAATAGGGAAGAAAATATAAGAACTGTTAAGCTGACAGTTCCTTATCTCTGTGCCTCATGTTTAAAAATGCATATTAAATATATTTTAATTATTCCTCTTCAGAAAAGAGTTGCATTAATTGATATTCCTGTAGATACTCCATCAGAGAGAGTGGGTTGTGCATCTACAGATCCATTTAGATATATTATCCTGCACCCTGCTTATAGCCTTATGGAATGATTCCAAAATAATTTTGAAGAGATACAAAGAGATAACATTGCACCCAAACTGAAAATCCATTGGCACTTGCACGAAAGACTATGTTTGTTTTTCAGTTTATATCCTACATCCTGAATGCTCTTCATGGCTTTTATTAATTGTACAGTTAAAAATAAAATAGAGGAGAAAGTCCAAAAGAAGCTGATTTTTCATAAATACTAGATGAACATCTTTGATGTAGAGAACATCTTGTGACACAGCTTCCAGTTATTACCTACCATAATTTTTCCAAGATTATTACAGCTAGATGGACTTTCTCCTTACCTCTGTAGCTCCAGGACCACTAGGTTTTGGAACAAGAACCAACAGAAATCCAGCGTTTTTCTCCTTGAAACTTCCTGGGAAACTCATATGAATTTTCACTTCTGATATAAGTGGTGTCTGAGAAGAAAAGGGACCTCTAGAACTGTATGGTTGTATTGATGACATCTGGGCAGCACAGGCTATATACTGATTTCATTATTTCTACCCATAGACAGTACGTTAGTATCATTCGATGGCTCTCCAGTTCATTACACAAACTGGGGCATTAAAGAACCTGTACTGGATCAGATTAAAGGAGACGTTTGCATTGCTTTGAGGACCACAGATGGAGCCTGGCAATTATCATCCTGCCAAGAAAAAAAAGGATTTGTATGTAGAACTAATACAGGTATGAATCTGTTACAACTTCCGTTTCATTCCTCTCTCTATTATAGTCCTCCTTCAGATCTTCTGTGATCATATGCAGTTAACTGCTTTTAAAATTCAGGTAGTCACCAATCATAGTGATGGTCATCACTGCTTTAAATATTTAAGTAACTCCATGCTAGTTCCCACAGGACATCCGCCATATAGCAAATTTTGCAGTCCACAATCAGCAGCTTTCCCCTGTATGTAACTCACTTTTTCTTTTTTGTTTTGGGACAGCTAAAGAAATGTTTTCAATTTCACTTTTTCTTCTCTGTTTGTATAGCACATGGTCCTTAAAAGGAATAAACATTAATATATCGTTTCTATCAGATTGTTATTTCATGTGTTCTTCAAGATTGTACAGGAACATCCACACACCAGTCTCTTTTCTCTTGAGAATTAAGTGCTTCATAATAATTAATTATTCTCAAGTCAATTCAGACTTATGGCAACCCTTTTCCAGGCTTTTCTAGGTAAAGAGTGCTCAGGAGTGGTTCACCATTCCCTTCTTCTGGGGACAACTGTATAGCTTGGCCAAGGCTACACAGGCTGGCTGTTCTCCTGGGAGGCATAGTAGGAAATTGAACTCCTGACCTTTCCTAACTAACTTAGCTGTACAGCCTGATGAAAAACACCACCTTTTTTTTTTAATGGTACAGTATTTGGCTGGTGCACCAGGCTTTGAAAGTCTATTACTACTTTGAGATGATTCACATCCTTTTTAATAAAACCTGTCAGACCTCACATTTGAAGAAAAGAACATTGTGCTCAAAGGTATATTGTGAGAAATAGCCATAATTAGAAATAGTTGGATTCAGGGAATTCTGCGAGTTGTGGTAAAGAAAAGGGGGGGGGGGGGGAGAGAGAATGTTTCTAAACGGTGGAAATATCCAGAGCTTAGAAAAACTTTCTTTTTCCTGCCCCTCACAAAATCTCCTTAGCCGGCATGATTTCTGGAAACTGTAGTCCAAATCCTAATAGCTTTTCCAAGTTCTGCAAATAGTTCATTATGCTGTGCTAAACACAATCATCTTGATTTCCATAGTGATCCCCCCCAAAATTTGGGATCACTAATCGAGTTTTCCCCAAAAAAACATGCTGAAATGAAATGTTCTATGTCATTTGTTTTACATTCACCAAAAATCAGTGCTAATCTCATTCCAGTTTGAATGATCTTATATGTTTATATATGTTTTATAGATGAGCTATGGAAAATATGTATGCAACTATAAAGATATTCTAGAGCTCAGGAAATGAATGAATTCCAGGCTCATTTTGTCTTCCCATCTGCTTGCCCCCTCCCCCACTTTCTCCTCCTTTCCCTTCTTTCAGTCAAACTAGATTTTAAGGGCCAGAATCCTCTGCATATAACTTATTCTATGGAAGCCAGATGATATCACCTGGTGACAGGAATATTTAATGTAAATTCACTGAAAGCTTCCTGTTCCCCATCCTCCAAGTTCATGAGCTCCCTGGGGCTCCTTTTTGCCCTGAGGAAATCTTGGGGTGGGTGGGGGGCTTGGGATGTTGGGGGAGCCTTTAATAGCCAAAAATTGCTGCCACTGGGATTGGGACTGCCACTGGCAACCCAATGATGATATTTAGCTATCAAAAGCTCCCGAGCCATCCTTCATCCCAGGGCTTCCAAAAGCTTCCCCGGGGCAAAAGGAAGCCCCAGGGAGCCTCGGAACCTGAAAGGGGTGTGTGTGCAGAAAGTTTCTGATTAATTTAAATTAAATTTTCCTTTTGCTGCGTGATGTAAAGTTGCATAAGAGGATTTTTGCCATTGTCATCCTAACCATCCCAGTGGAACAGTTCAGAACTAATACAATTTACAAACTTGCATGTGATTGTACAAGATGTGTGGTTAGGCACAGTAATTGAATTGTTCCGTCATGCTTCCTTGATCACTAGCTGAACGTGTTAGAAGGGGAGGGTATTCCCTCACTTCCCCTTTTTCAATACAGAGTATATACAGAAATGCAATTTTATGTGGCTGAGCAAGGAAAACTCTACTTAATTACTTGCTAGTGGGATCTCTCCCCCACCCCCAGAATACTTCCAGGTACTCCCACTGATATCAACAACAGTTTTTTTTATTCTCAGTAATAGGTTTAGAACTGGAGTGGCAGTAATTTTATATACGAGAATTCTACACAGTAGCATGATAAAAATCAGTAGTATTTTTGTTGAAGAATGGAGGCCTTCATCATCATCATCATTATTATCATATGCCATCAAGTCGATTCTGACGTATGGTGGCCCTTTCCAGAGTTTTCCAGGTCGTGTGTACACAGAAGTGGGTTATCATTCCCTTCTTCTGGGGTAGGGTTGCCAGATACATGGGTACCAAAAGGAGGACATAGAAAGACAAAAAAGAGGACAGAGGAAGACCGTAGACCAGTGGTCCCCAACCTTTTTGGGACCACGGACCGGTTGGGGGGGCGGGCTCCGTGCGCGGGGGGTGGGGGGCATGTCGTGCTCACGGAGGCGGGTGATGGAGCTGATCTGTATAAAGAAGGCGGCGGGCTCAGTTGTATCATCCGATCTCCAGCTAAAAAGAATCCCACATAATGGGGTTGGAAAAGCCCCGGACTTGAGTTTCTGCGGGAGAGAATCGCCCTTCCCCCCTGCCCCCCCCCCAAATCCTGTGCTTTTCAGATGTGCTGGGTTGGAACTCGCATCATTCCCAGTCTCTCAGATCATGTGCCCGCCGCCCCCGCTGCTGCCGCCGCCTGAGGGGGAAGGTAAGCCTCGGACTACCCCAAAATCAAGTTAGCACCAAGAGAAGAAGGAAAAGGAGCGCGAGGAAGGGCACGCACCCTACGGCCGTGGCTGGGAGAACTCGGTTTCCTGCCGCTGCCTTGTCACACGGGGATCCTGTTTGGATCGGGCTTCACCACCGTGCGAGCAGCGCCAACCCGTGTTTGTGGGGTAGGGCAGAAAGCACAACGGGTGGCTGGCATAACCAAAGGGGGCGGTGGGGAAGAATGGGTATGCACGCACATGTGAAGGCAGGCAAGCATTCAGACATCGAGGCAGCAGGAAGGCAACAGAGGTAGAGTGCTGATCCCCCATCTCAGATACACGTGTGACATGGAATGCAGGCAGGCAAGGGCTAGTGGCGAGGTCGGTCTGAGCGGTGCCACACATTTGCCCTCAGGGGCCAGCTTCCAGTGCCTGGACGTGAAAAAGGAGAGAGAGAGCCTAGCATGTCATGTAGCTCTCAGGCTCGCCGCTTACCTTGAATACCCGTTGTGCGTGGGGGGGGGGGGCAGAGATGCAAAAGCTGGACATTTTAAAGGTTTTTAGCTTTGCCTGCCGGACGGAGGACATTAGGCTAAAAAGGAGGACATGTCCTCCTTTTGCATGACGTCTGGCAACCCTATTCTGGGGATACCCTGGAACTGTGCAGCTTGCTCAAGGCCACACAGGCTGGCTCTTCTCCCTGGAGGCACGGTGGAGAATCAAACTCTCAATCTCTGGCTTCACAGCCAGATATCTAAACCCCTGAGAATTAATGACAAAAATTTCTTAAACTGGTCTGTTGTTGTTGTTAAGGTACTAGTGATCCTGCCTAACTATAACCATCAAAAGTGGAATTTGTCTTGTTGGTTGCACAAGAGTGTCTTCTCTGCACAACCCTTCAAGCAACTCCTTGTTCAATAATTTGAGTCATTAATTCCGGATTATTATTTTTTCAGATTTTCCTGAGATTACAATACAGTCAGTAAAAGGTACACTTGATTAAAACTATGCAATATTTTAGTCAAATAAATTGATGCCAGATTTGCTGTTAAGTCCCCTCCCCTTCTTCTCCCATTGCAGTATCGACCCGCAGAATTGTAATCCTGATAACATTATCAGTTCTGGTGACAGCAGTCAGTGCGGTGTCTGCATATATCGGGTGCTTGCGCAGACCCAGTCATCTTTTTAGAAGAATACAGCAGCTCAGAAATGCCTGTCCGGTGGAGGCAAGCTCCGAAGTTCCTGCCATTGAAGAAAGCATCCTCATTTCTAATCTGGAGAGGAATGATGACCTTTAGTGACGCAGTAATAAGTGATCTAAGTGAGCAAGAGCAAATTAATTTAATAAACATAATGCTGTATGCGTATGTACATTCGTTTTTTCCTTAAATAAAGCTCTTCAACTTCTACAAATCTAATTTTGTGAACTGTTTACAATTTAGAATCAGATCATCCAGTGCTTCATTCATCTAATCTTAAAATAAAAAAGAATTATTTATTTTGTTGCTTTAGAGTGGAACAATCTTTTGGCATCCTTCACTATGGACTGGACGTTTGGGAAGCAACTTGCTGTTTAGAAACAGATCGGATGCTGTCATATTCACTGACATTACGTACATAAACATACAGTTTATACACAACACACAACAGGAAACCAAGCTTGCTCCATCTTTCCTGTCCTTCCACAAGAAGGCAAATACCTTTCTCTTCAGGCAAGCTTTTCCTTAGTGATTGGCTGCCTGATAGGGGTTTTTTAATGGACTGTTATGCTCTGTTGCTCTAAAGTGTTCTGAGTATTGACTTTAATTAATTGGGTTTAATATAATACTTGTTTAATTCTTTTTAAATACGCTTACTGATTTAAACTTTTAAATATTGTCTTTTCAATGGTGAAAGGTGGGGTAAAAACATTTTAATAATATTTTAATATTAATATCATATTTATTGATATTTTAATATTGATATTATTAATGTATAATAATATAATTAGTAATATTATATTATAAAATTATTAATAATTATTATATTATATTATTATATATTAATAATATTAAAATACCAATAAATATGATAATATGATACGTAATATTATTACATAATATTATATATTATTTAACAAACAATAACTAAAGGTCTACATTTTTGCACACCCTTCCTTCTAGTGTTTTCACACCCAAAGTAGCTAATAGCAGTTAAAACTAGAGACGGGCATGAACCTTGGTTTGGAGGTTTATGCTGGTTCCTACGTGTTGCACCACAGGTGCTGCACGTTCCCTTCCTCCTGTCTCCCTGGCCAATGACCCACTCACCAGCTGGCACGCGCTCCTCTCCTCCTCCTCTTCGGCTGTTTGACCACTCCCCAGCAGGAGCACAGGTTTGCCTGTCCTGCCTCCTTGTCTGAGTGGGTGATCAGCTAAGGAGGTGGGACAGGGAAGCCTGGGCTCTTGCTGGTGACTGGTTGAACAGCCGAAGAGGAGGAAGAGAGGAGCTTGTACCAGCTGGTAAGTGGAGGATCCAGCCAGGGAGGGAGGATGGGAACATGCAGCACCTATGGTGCCACTCATATGAACCTCTGAACCGAGGTTCGTGCCCATCTCTAATTAAAACCAATCATAAAACAACACATTTTCAAAACACATTAAAAGAAAAGAGTTAATACAAATGAAGCATTATGAAAAATTCAAGAAATAAATGCTTGCCTGAACAAGGTTTTTTGTCATATGACAAAATGCAGGCAGAGAAGGGATCTGTGTTGCCTCTCCAGGCAGGGAATTCCAATGTCCAGGTGTGGCCAACAAGAGGGCATTTTCTTTTGTCCCCATCAGTCATGGCTGCACCAAAGCTGGCAGGTAGAAGGAAGCAGACAAACTTCTATAAAGAAGCAGTCCCAAAGGAATCCTGGACCCAGGGCTTTTAAGGTCATTGTCAGCACTTCGTATGGTGCCCAGAAACAAACAGATAATGAGTGCCGACCAGGCAGGAAAGGTGTAATGTCGTACAGGAAGCAAGGATTTAGCAGCCTTCTGGTAGCCACATTCGAGACCTTCAAAATTGCTAATTAGTAATGATCCTTCAAAGTATAGTGTGTCTTATAAAGGGTAGAGAACATTACAGTGATCCAGTCTAAGAACATGGGACTGGTGGCCAGGTTGCACTGTTGTGAACCACTCCAAAAGACTTCAAGAGTGGAAAGATAAGCATCCATCGCCCATCATTCTGAGATCAGACAATCTCACTTTTTCTATGCATAAATGTCTATCCTACTAGGGCCAGCTCAAAATAGTATTTTTTTTCACCATCATGGTTTGTATGTTTGTTTCAAATATTTTATCCTGCCTTTCTCCTTAAAAAAGGACCCAAGACAGCTCACATCGTTAAAAATGTGTGTGCCTGGTCTGTGATTTCATTTTGCATATTCCCCATGCTTTTCACTTTTTTCTTCTGTCAGAATAATATTTTCTTTTTCTCAAAGGGCACCACCCTGAGCTTGGCAAAAGCACTCCTGGCCACAATCACGATCTATGCACAATCTATTAAAAGCCACATGCCCGTTGAGAATAGTTTCCAGAGCCTAGATAACAGAGCCGTGTTCCTAGAGGGGCAGAGCCCTGCATTTTATTCTTTAGACCAGAGCAGTGGTTCTCAACCTTGGGTAACCAATCCAGCTGTTCTGGATTGCAATTCCCAGAAACCCCAACCAGCAGAGCTGGTGGTGAAACCTTCTGGGAGTTGCAGTCCAAGAACACCTGGGTTACTGAAGTTTGGGAGCCACTGGGCAAGGGAGTTCTTGTTCCTCTTAGTGAAGACGCCCTATCAAGCAAAGGTAGAACAAACCTCTACCCTTGTGTATAAGCAAGGTTGCACTGGGTTGAGTTGATTCCTCATTGGGTCACTCTGACTTTGGTTTTTGCATTTAGTTACCATGTGCACACTTAACATGCATGGAAATGATGAACAGATGATAAACAGTAACCTCTGTGTTTGTAAATTTCTGGCAACGAAATTCCTTCTGAGCTAAAAAGCCATGTACCAAAATTTAGCAGCACTTTTTTTTCTTCTTTTTTTTAAATCAAGGTAACTTTCTGCCAATGAAATAGAGCAAAGTTCATTGGCGGAGAAACTCCTCTCAATGTTCTTACATTGTACTTACGATGCGATAGAAAAAAACTGATTAATGCAAATGTACAGGCATTATTTTAAAAAAGACTGATCTGGGGCTCTAAAGATTGCTGTGGTATAATAAAGTTCCTCACCACCATCTTGAAAAATAATTTCACGGGGGGTTAAAGAATTATTTTTTCTTTTGCTTCTGGCAAAGGACTGGACTTTCCCATATCAAAGAAGGTACCTGGCACACAAATCTTTGCAGGTCAGAATAATTGGTCTAGCCAGATGGTAAATGAAAACACTTCAGCAGATTGTCACATGGAATTAAAGTGCTGTGCTTTCAGTTTCATTGCAAGTGGTAAAGTACTAATGAAGTAGTCCTCCAGGCAGGAAGCCTTGCATCAGGGGATGAGTGGGGTGGACAGAGGAAGCCACTGCAGCCAAAGCTATTCTTCTTATTGAGTTAAGTGCAACTGTTCCATCAGAAAAGTGATTCAGAGGTTAATTTGCTTCTACAGCTGCAATCCAGTGCCTGTGCACCACTGAACTTACAGCTGTTTACTTCTAAGAAGATATGGATGGCTATTAGCCATCAGGCATGTTATTTTTACCTTTGTTATAACTGACAGATATATTCAGCAGAAGGAAAGAAATGTCAGAGTTATATCCAGTTACATCTGCAGTCAATTTGGCCAATATTAAAACAACAATAACAACAAAAGCATCAAGCAAAATCCACTTAAAATGTATTTTATTTTTCATGGAAGTATATGGTTGTACAAAGTAAGTGTAAGACTGTGTGAGGAAGGTTGTGCATACTTTTCGTGTCTATAGTCAAAATAATTTAGCTTCCAGAATCACATTTAGAAGTCAGAGTATAGCATGAAAAAAAAGATCTTTAGTATCATTATCATGTGCTTGTTCTCTGCATGCACAATTTACAGCATTTTTAACATATATATAAAGCACATTAAAATTAATATTGCCTTTACCCTGCTCTTCTCCCAGCTACACAGCAACACATTTTTCTCTGCAGCCCAAATTCTATTGGCTCTCACATAATTTGCTGCAGCTAATTGGAGTTAACAGATGGGGTGTCGGGCATATTTCAATTGTGTAATTGATATGTTACTAGGAACATGACCAAAACATGCTCTGACACATTGTCAATTAGCTGCAATTAGCCACAGCAAGTTATACAAACTATGAAAACACCAGTAGGATTCCGGCTTTTTATTTTTGCTAGAATTACTTGCTGCACAAATAGTAGATAGATAGATAGACAGACAGACAGACTGACTGACTGACTGACTGACTGACTGACTTGTACTACTTATAATATTTTATGCAAGCTGTATCACTTTGGGGGTAGAAATATTCACAGTGTGGACATAAAATTTTTTGTCCTATTTGTAACTTTTATTCAATTCTAGTTTCCAGTCTTGTTTGCCTATTTTATATTTATATTTCATTGAGGGGAAAGGCTTCACTAGTTATTGGCACTTTACATGGCAAGTGGCACGCGCATGCGCGTGCACACTCTCTCTCACACACACAGTATAAACTGTTGCAGAGTTTTGAATTGTTTGTCCTAGCTGAACATATAGCTGTCTATATATATCTCTTACTTTTTTTAAGCCTATAAGAATCTACCCTGCTTTTAAATCCTGTACTTATTTGCTCCCAGCAACCACTAAATATATAGGTGCAGGGGGAAAAAAACTATTAGTGTTAATTTCCAAAAATAAACACAATGGCTGAAATCCTGTTATTTAGTGTAAGTTGCACTAGAGTAGGCCCACTGAATCAGTAGGGATTCAACTCTTCCATGAGTTCCATTGATTCAAGTGGGCCTCCTCTGACTTACTGTGCCAAGCAACAGGATTTCAGCCAACATTTTTAGACCAACTGATGATTAAAATGATGGAAGAGACTAGTTGCTATAAATACATTTAGTGAAATAAATTCTAAGTAGAAATAGTTCATTTTTTCCCATCAAATTTTTTTTAAAACTTTCTTCACCTTATGCATAGCATAGACTGTGCCGTTTTGTGACCATTTGGTCCCACAGTTTCGATTCAATGTATGTGTGCATTTTTTTCAAAAATAGTGCAGCTAATTATATCAGTATCTGATGAGCTGCAGTCCAGTCCATAAAGATATACACCACAATAAATCTGTAATTGTTTTGGCACCTTAACCTGGGATAATCTTGGTGGATTTCAAACAGCATTTGTTACATGGAAGGATTTTTCAAGAGTCCACATCTTGGTGAGTGGATGGCAGTCATGCAAGAACAGACCTTAAGGCTCAATTGACCAGATGTGTAGTGAGGATTATTTCAGGAGCGTAAAATAATTGGAAGGGAATGTGACACTCTGGGGAGGAAATTATCTTGTAGCAGAATGAGTCAGAGACTCTGTGAGGTAGGTCACATTGAGGGAGGGAGAACAACTGGCTAAAGGTCATCCAGTGAGTTTTGTGGGCGAGTTGAAACATAGGTCTCTCAAACACTAGCTCTCTTAGGAAACAAAGAGAACTCTTTTAGAAGATCTGGCTCAGAAAGCATATCAAACATTGAGGAGTCACCATGCATTATTTGTTTCGGTCTGCTAGCTGGGAATCATCTTCACAGAATATAGTTGGTTGATTCTAACAGAATTTGACAGAAAGCTGGAATGTTATTGAGCTTCAGAAGAGGTAAGAATCCATGACAAAGAAAATAAAGGATGATGCTGGCTTTGTAAAGCAAAGCAAAGATGTTTTCTCTATAGACTCCATCTCTCAGAATATAGGTTTCACTGACATTTATTTAGCTACTCATTTCAAAAAGCCTGATGCTGGCATGCTTCACTGAGCATCAAATCCTACCAAGCTGAAACTTTCACAACTGAGACTGACATCTGAATTGAGCATGAACTTACAAAACGAACATGAGGTGATAACAGGAACGCTTTTGTGTACATGAGGCATATCCAGCAATTTAGCTGGTAATAATAATTTCCTAAGCAGTTTTAATAACACAGTCTTCACTCCCTTAACAACGTTTCAGGGAGGGCTCCTGGTGAAAATGTCTTTGGACCTTCAAGTCACAACAAAGTTAAACCTGGTTAAGCAGCCTTCAACAACAAGTAACGATCATGAGGTAGAAGGAAAGGCACTACAAAAAAGCCACTGGGGAGAGTGATGGGCTGTAATAGAGCTATGGGAGCCTAAGTCAAAAGGAGCGGAGGGGAGAAGTGTTTAGAATCCAAATAAAACATTGTTATAGAGGGTATATCAGAAACTTAGTGGGACAACAAGAATCCTCTGGATAGCGAACACACACGAGAGGATTGCTGTGTGTGCTGAAGCAGAGCCATTGTCCAATAACTTAGACAACTTGTGACAAGCAAAGTACTCAAGAGAATCACTGGAATGGAAATTCCGCATCCAAAAAGTAGCACTAGACACAGATAGTTCCTCTCCTTTCCAACCGACACTTTGAAGATGAGTAGAAGATGAAAAAAGAAATCAGGCAAACAACCAAGAATGACAAATAGGACTTAGTAATGGGTGATTTCAGCTTACACTCACTGGATACATGTGTGTTCAGGTCTCTACAAAGACATGGTATTTCTATATATGATCAATGACCACGCTTTGCAACAGTTCGTCATAGAGCCACTGGAAAGGAAGTTACTCTTGACTTCAAGTGCCTATTTAAGACCTAGTGTACGATGTGATGCTCCCCATCAAATTCAGCATATGTTGGTATTAAAAAGCTGCATCAATATACCCAAATTCTGATTGATGATGCAGGGGGTTAATCTACCGTCTGAATTTCCTTGCTTGTGGTGCGCACAGCATCAACCATAACTTGTTTCTGTAAAACATTTTTCTCTCTCTCTCTTTGGGAAATGATTAGCATTGAGCCTGCCCACTCTGTGAAATTTGGTATGATCCAGCCAGTGCTTAATGGGTCCTTATCTTCAGTGCAATCTATTTTAACTCTTGGTACCTGTCCACAAAGACAGAACAAAGAACTATTTTGCATCTCAATGAATTGTCCCCAAAAGATTGTATGCCCTAACCCTGTGCCAGAAAGATATGGGCCAGCTCATAAAGGGGAAGGATGGATTATTTTAAGTAGAAACACAAGGGCACAAGGTGTTTGTTTGTTTTTAATGCCAAACAGTGCTATCAGAGACCCATATATCATAAGTATATGCCAGTGTGGACAGGCTCTAAGTTAGCTGAATTGATCCTCCATATTCAGATTCAGTAAATCTATGAATACTTGTTACTTTACTGTCACCCTTCTTAGCTTGTCCATTAATTGTCTTGTCCATTAATCAGGATTCTCACACTCATCTAGAATTTTAAAGTCAGTTAAGCATACTTACTCCGCAGAGCCAAGAAAACAGGGTGCATATCGAGGAGGAGTCCCAAATCATAGAGAACAGTGAATGCCAGAAGTCACAAATGGGTCCTGTACTAGTGCAAGCTTAATCAATTAACACTGGTTTCCCGAAGAGAAGAGAACAGAAACTGGTATTTTACAACAGGAATAGCAAATGTCATGTCACAATCACTGTGTTAATAAAGAGCAGAAGTAATTCAGCAGTTTCTTCCATGTATAGGAAACATATTTCACCCAAAAAAAAAAAAAAAATGCAATGCCATCAGTGAAAATACACAACACCCTGAAAGATCCAAGGCCATAAAATGTTCTCACTAAGGCGGTCCCCTCCTTACAATCAATTGGCTGTTGAGGTTTAAGGTGTTAGCATCGCACTGGTAGGTGTAATTGATAGGATTCTGGCTAGCAATCCCATTAAGTGTTGTTGAAACAACTTTATCACAATTTTACTTGAATTTTAGTTAAGAACTAAAAACTGATGAAAATAAATATTGCCTTGACAAAAATGTCCTTTGCCCATTCTTCCTCCACTGTCTTTGTTCTCTGATTCCCTCTGAGTTGTGTCTATCTCCTTTCTCCCTCCACTCTCCACTTCCTTTGTCACTCACATACCTCAATACCCCCAACAAACCATTAAATGCAGCATGACAAGGATTACAGCACAAGCCAGCACTTGAACTTTGTGATATTCTTTCTCTTTTACCATTGATCGAGGCCACGCCCTCTCCCGGAATGAGTAACAATGCAAAGCTCTTTACTATTCCAATGCAAAAGGGATTTGAGTTTCAATTTTTTAAAAAAATTCATTGCAGCAACAAGAAAATACACTGTAATGGAAAATAACAAAGCTTGGTTATGTCTTATGTCATGCAAGAACTCATTACATGGTTTGTTTGCTGCCTTTGTTTCTGGTGGATCTTGATGAAATGTTGACTAATTTCTATACATGTGAGATGTTTTGTTTAACTCTATGGGAGAGACTGATTCTGAAACAGATAAAGGAAGCAACAAGGACTCTACAAACGTGTCAGAGTTTTTCAGAAATGTGCAGTCACAAGAGAATTGTATTTCTCTGTGCATTTCCCTTCATTGTGACACAAGTTACCATAGCCGCTGCAATGGCCAGAATGTACAATGTTTCAGAAATATGTACATCCTTTTTATACTAAAGGAAATGAAGGGGGAAATAATCATAACTGGCTCCTTCATTTGATCATTTTTCTGTACTTTGGGGGGGGGGGACAAACCTTTGATTTGCCCAATCAAAACTTCACATATCACGTGCATTTTACATCTATTTGTTTGTTTGTTTGTTTTTAACCCGCCTTTCTCCTTAAAAAGGACCCAAGGTGGCTTACAACAATCAAGAGACAGTATTTAAGTTAGTAACAATGACTATACAATACTGAAAGGATCAATGTATACAAAACCAAAAAACATTAGCAGCACCAAAAGCACATTCAAAGCAGTAAGGCACAACAATCCATATTAAAAACCCTGCTCAGGCAGCCAGTCACTTAGGGAAAGCTTGCCTGCACAGAAGGGTCTTCACTTGCTTGCAGAAGGACACTAAAGATGGGGCCAGTGTGGCCTCCTGTGGGAGGGAGTTCATGAGCTAGGAGGAAGGGAGGGAGTAAGATGGGACGGTGGCATCACATGCAGGGAGGTGGCAAGAAGCAATCAGGTGGGCTTGGTTAGGGGAGCCATGATACGCTAATTACATATAATATGTACCCCATTACATATTATATGTTAATTACATATAATATGTAATTACATATAATTACATATAATGTGGAAAGCTTAATTCCATGCTCTATTTTCCTGGCATTAAATTAGCTCAAACTCCAAAGATCTTTAAAAAACATATTCTGTATCAGATTATTTGCAATGTTGATTCAACTCTTAAAAAAAAGTCTGCCAGTTGAATCATCAGCTGCAAAACAGAGACATCTGTTGTTAGGAACAACATATCAGCAACAATTTAAATAAGTGAATTAATTCAGAATTGATCTATACTCTGTAATTTCGTGGGCTGGAGAAAATTGTGTCCTTTATTTTTGGCATAGTATTTGAATTTGAGCTGATTACTTGTAAAACAAATAATGATATTTTGCCGTTTGTTGTTCTGAATTTAGGAGATCCAGCTTTAATCACCGTCATTTGTTTATTGGGTGATGACCGATAGCTGAAACACAAACAATGAACTTGGTTGTACTAAGTGTTGTAATAAAAAGGAATCTTAGGTAACAATTTACCTGCATTTGTTTTCTGAATTTGAAAAAGAAAAAAAGAAATGCTGTGATTATTGTTGTTGTTGTTTAACTGCTTCTGACTGCGGATAGTGGATGTAATTGGATAAAAATTATGTTACTGAATTCTGCCTAGAGGTAGCTGGATCTTGACAAGATGGGGGCTCTGTGGCTCAATGGATCTCACATCCAGGAGTTAGGTAGATTACCTGTTCTAGATGGTGTTGCATTCCTCTGAAGGAGGAGGCACATAGCTTGGGAGGCATCCTTGAGTGATTTTTACCCTCTGAGACTCAAGTGAGCACAGTGGCTTGGAGTGTCCACCAATTGTGACCATTCCTGGGCAGAGACAACCCGACTACAGTAGTTCATGCACTGGTGACCTCCCAGTTAGACTACTGTAATGCACGTTATGTAGAACGGCCCTTGAAGACAACACAGATGCTGCAGTCAGTGTAATCTGCAGCAGCTAAACTGCTAGCAGGAACACCTTTCAGATACCATGTGAAACCAGTTCCGAAAGAGTTGCATTGGCTGCCAAAATGCTGCCACGTCCAAGTTCAAGGCTTTGATGATAAACTATAAAGCTCCCCAAACAGCTTGGGATCTAGGTACTTGAGGCAATGCCTCTCCTGCCTGATCACTGAGATCTGCTGGGGGGGGGGGGGGGGGAGAAGACTCCTTTGTGTCCTGCTATGGAGAACAATCCACTATGTAGAGACCGGGGGGGGGGGGGGGAGCTTTCTCGGATGTAACAACTGCATTTATGGAATGCCCTTAGAGGCTTGGCTGGTCTGCCAAGTTAACATATGGTGATTAAGGTAGCGGACTGCAAAAGCTTCCTTATTGCTACCGGTTTTAATGTACATAGTGTATATAGTTTTAAATGTTTTTAAAACATTGGATTGTTTTTACATTGTTTTTATTGCTGTAGTCCACCCCGAGATCATAACATACAGGGCAGAATATACATGTTCTAAATAAATAAAAATATTTTGTCTAGCATGGGCTTTTTTCACAGTATATCTCACAGGTAACACAGTTTTTGGAGGGAGGGCCATTGGTGCAGGGAGAAGTCACCACTTTGGTATAGAGGGAAGCCATCACATCCCGAATTGTCTATGGTTTTCATTTACTTACCAAAGCAGCACCTGGTGTGTTAGTAAAACCACTAGACTAGAACTCTCTTTTGATTTGCTACTGGCACAAAGAATTAGTGTACAACTCGGTGGGTTTTTATGGGAACATCCAGACATTGTCTCCAGTTTGCCAGATGCTCCTCTTTTTGTTTCTTCTTCCTGCTGTTCCTTCCAGATTTTTTTCTTACAAAAAGTTAAGAGAAAGACAGAATACAGTAGCTACACAACACCTTTTGTGTTCACAGCAGAAGCCCTCCATGTGGAAGCACTTTAAATTTTAGAAATCCTACAATTAAACCAGAATTCAGGAAGGGTGGAATGCAAGATAGACTGAACCTAAGGACAATAAATAAAAAAAAATGTGTTGGGAAACTTGTTCTCCCTCATCTTTTTACCCAGCCATTCTAACCATTGCCATTAAGTTATCCATTAGCAAGCATCAGGCAGCATCACTAGCAGTAAATACACTAGGCTTGCCAAAAAATAATAAGCATCCCAATTACCCCTGCAGTCTTCTAATTCAACTGCATGTCACATTTACTAGTGCAACTGCTGTGCTTAAGTGGATTATGTATAGTGGCCTTGTGAACTCACTCTGAGAAAATACAGAATACACACTACCAGCAGGGATGCTGTGTAGAGTGGAATGAGAGCAGAGTGCGGTCTAGTGAATAGAGTGATGGGGACTCGGTCTCTGAAGATCAGGGGTTCGAATCCCCACTGTGCCATGGAAACTCATTGGGGGAGTGGAACTGGTAAAACCACTCCTTAAATATCTCACTTACCTTGAAAGCCCTGGCAGGGTCAGTACCAGTCAGTTCTGACTTGATGGCACAGAACACCCACCCACACCCACCAGCAGGGATGCGGTTTAGAAGGCACTGCAATGCAACGCAACAAGGCTCCTCCTCAAGCTTCCGGCCAGCCTTGCCTTCTTCCAGGATACTCCGTTCTGTCCCCGCGCTTCCAGGTTCTTCTGCTCTCAGTCTCGGTGTGCCGCGGCCACCAAACAGGTTCCGCCTGCATGGGCTGCGAGGGCGGGGTGGGGACTGTTCATAGTTGTTTGTCTCCCCTCCCTTTTAGGTAACTGAAGTTACTAAACACTTCTGCGAACCTTGGAGTTCCCCCCGAGCCCTGTGTACCTCACCCTTGTGTGCCTGAATAGTGTGGCCTCGTTTTAAGGAGCGGCACTTGGGAGTCTGCAGCACAAGGGGGTGCGCTTGGGGAGGGGAAGCGAGGTCGCCGGCCTAGGCGTGACTCGCTCGCTCTTCTCTGCACCGGCAGAGAACCGTCGAGGGAGGGAGAGGGTTGGCCGCGTCCCAAGCGAGGGCGCAGAGAAGTGCGAAGAGCAGAAAGGGAGCGAGTGACTCCAAAACGCCGCCCGAAGCTCCCGCCCCTCGCTTCTCGGTGGCAACGCGGGCCCGCGCCCCTCCCGCGTTTCCTCCCCCCCCCCCCCCGAAGGTCAGGGGCCGCCTTTCGCTTTCGCTCTTCTTGGCGCTTCCCAGCAGCCGTGCCTATTCTCGCTTCTCTCTCCCTCCTAAGGCCAAGGAGTGGCAGGGCAGGGCGTTCGTGCGCCAGCCTGGTCCCGAAGAGAGGCTTTTTATTCAGAGCCACGGAAGAAAGAGAAAGCCCTAACCGTCCTGCTGTGTCCGTCCGTCGTCCGTCCCCCCCCCCCCCCCAATAAGACACACACGACACACAACACACACGCAACACAAGCGTCTTGTTATTCTACTGATTGAAGTGATTAATGGCATCGTTCCGGGATGCAGAATGTGTCTGGAGTGGTGCTTGATACTTGAAGAAGTCATCTCTCTCTCTCTCCCCCCCCCCCCATTTCCGTGCCTGTCATTTGTTTAATTGAATTGAATGTCTTTATTTATTTATTTCTGAATGGCGGGGCTGGCCGGCAACCTCCTGGGACAGCCTTCTCCTGGCAACAACGTGCGCTCCCAGCCCGGAGGGAGGCGGAAAAACCTGCGATTGGTCGCCCGCCTCCGCCAATAGGCTGCGCTCAACTTGTCCTCGGCACTAGAGATCCGGACAGCGCGGCTTGTACCGAAGAGCCTGGGAAAGCGCCCGAGGCGGACAACGGCGCGGGGCGGGGGGGGGGGCGGGAGGCGGATTGATTGCTGGCGCGAAGGCTGGCGTGGCCCTCCTGTCTCCTTGCTGGCCGCTGCCTCTCCTCCGTCTGCTGCAGGAGGATGAGGAGGGCGCTCCGGCGTCGCCGCCCCACCTGCCCGGTGGCTCGGCTCCCGGTCGTCGTCGCCGCCGTCGTCGCCACCCTGAGTTGCTGCTGGGCAGGTAAACCGAGACCTTGGGCGCTTCGCCCCCCCCTTGCCTTGGCACCGAAGTCTGGCGACCTGGGGGCGGGGCCGAGCGGCGTTCCCGAGGCGGGGGGGGGGGACCCCCTGGCGGGGAAGGAGGCCCTCCCGCTGAGGAAGCGGAAAGTGGAGCTTGGGGCTTCTGAGCGCCCGAAACCGAGCGATTAAACGCTGCGGGACGGCGCCGGAACGGAAGGGAGCCCGGCGTGCTTCGGGAGGACGGGGAGGGAAACCCTGCTTGGAGTTCCACCCGGGAGGAAAGGAAGGCGCTGGAGGCATCGGGGAGTGCCTTCCTGAGCGGGCGGGTGGCGAGGTGCCGGTTCCAGGCGGCGGGGCTTTTTTTTGGCGTCAGCGCTTCAGGAACCGAGAGAGGGTCCGGGAATTCTTCAGAGGAGCGGAGAAACCCCGGGTGGGCGTCTCCGCGGTGGGCGGAATTTCCCTGAAAGGATCCCTGGCGCGCAGAAAGTTGCCCATTCGGGGCTCGGCGGGGGGGGGGCGCGAGAACGGAGCTCCCTGGTGGGGGTGGGGGGGTGGATTTCGTCTGCCCCCAGAAGCCGGCCCAGGCTCCGGGCGACTTTTCCTTTTGCGCTTCGGACGATGGGAAGAAAGTCCGGAGCCGTGACTTGAAAAAAGACTTTTGAAAACTCCGGGACACGTGTGTTGCGAGCCAGGCAGGCCGGCTGGTAAACCGCGGGAAGTACTGACTAACGCCTTGGTGCATGTGCAGAGTACCATTTCCCATGGGAAGCGGGCAGGCGGCGTTCGCCAGGCGCTGGGGCAATGCAGCCCCCCTTTCCTCCCGGGCGCTGAAGGTCAACCTGTCTCGCGAGGGGCCTCGCTTCGCAGCGCTAGGAGTGGTTTCCGTTTCGCTTCTGCGGGCGGTTGCCAAACGCGTTCCCTCGCCTCTTCCTCGTCGCCCCTTTGCCCTTTCGCCAGGGGTCGCTTCTACGAGATGCAGTCCGGAGAAGCCTCCCTAACAGCCCGTGGCGCGGCCTGACTCCGGGGCCCAAAGGCTTGCCAGCCTCCCGTTTACACTTGGCACAGGGAGCCGGGCATTCCCTGGGCGGGCGGAGGGGAATTCCACAAGCAGACTGGAGCGACACCACAAGTTGGGGGTGAAAAAGTGGGAAGGAGGCGGTTCGGCTCACTTAGTTTCCCTTCAGGGCACAGCAGATTTCACTGAGGTGTGCTTGAACCCTTCTTCCCCCTCAAGAAAACACAGCGCTCCCTAAAACATTTGCCTGACAGGCAGGAGAAGTTCAGCAGACACAGCCTCCTTCTCATCATTGCATTTCCTAGTTACCAATAGTTGCTGTGTTTCATTTCCACTCACTGGGAAGTGGGTGAAGACACTGAGGCTGTGTCAGGCAAAAGGTGGGCGGCCAGGATGGCTCCTTTCCCCCGCACCTCAGCCGCACTAACCTGGCAATGGGTGCCACACTCTCCAGTACATGGTGGCAGTCTTGTCCAGTGAATAAAAAAAAAAGAAAAGGTCAAGCTCAGTGATTTCAGCCTGGTCAGGAATGGGCCAGGAGTCCATGACTAACTGAGACAGAACAACAAATGCCACACTGTCAGTAAAGTCAAAGTGTTTAGTTCCTAAAGCTAGCCCAGTTGTTTTTACACCTGACGCCCAATATCTCACAGCTGCTTCTTCCCATCCTTGGCATAGAAATACAATGACCAGGGTCTTTTTGTGTGAATAACAATGGTGTGTCAGTGAATCTCAGAGAAGGTGATTTTCTGCTTCCCTCAGGAACACCATTATTGGCCCACATCAGGGTGCTTGCCTACCTCTAGGCGTTGCATGGGGTGGGGAGATCCACCACTCCATGATTTTCTGACAGGCTTTTCCTTGTCATTGAAAGGATCAAACAGGATAAAATAATAACAAATTAAATAACAAAAAATGGGGTGCGCTTTTATAGCATCCACATGCTATCTCAGATAGCTGCCTCACTCTGCTTAATGGTAAGACCAGCCCTGGTTTCCGGTCAACAAACAACTTTAGACAATTCAGGTCCTATTCATATCTCCACTACTCTGAACATCAGACTGGAGGTTGATGGGATTAAAATCAATGCCAATAATATGGATTTTCTGGCTGTTTTTGAACTGAAATGTTCCATTAACCTGAATTGATTTGGATCTGGAAGTGAAAGGTGTGGTATGTTAATTTTACATGTTAATTTTACATACAATATGTGTTAGGTGGTAGGAATCCATAAAACTTCCTTCACCTGCAATTCTGAAATCACAGAATAGGTCTTACAGAAACTAGTGAAGCTTAGTTCTGAATAGTTTCATACTGTTAATGTGGTTTGATTGTTATATGCAGACATATTCAAACTTTTTATTGTTGGAATATTTCAAAATACTTTAAAGTGTGGCAGCTGAATAGCATGTTTTTTTCTTACATTAGTTAAATTTCAAAAGTTAAAAATAAAGGCACTGAAAACTGTTAGCAGACTCATTTTAATATGCCCACAGAGGTATGGATTAGATATACCACTGATTGGTACAGAGAGCACAATCCATAAGAATTGATATCAGACAAATTTCCTACTTTTTTGCAGGATCCCCCGCATTATTGAATAATAAAAAGGGAACAAATGTGTTAAAAACAGATTACAGTCAACTCTGGGGATATTGAGCCATGTTTACAGGAAGTATGAACTGCTTGAGAGAGTGGTTTAGGTATCTGGCTGTGGAGCTAATGGTTGGGAGTTCAATTCCCACTGTGCCTCCTTGATGGGACCTGGACTTGATGATCCATAGGGTCCCTTCCAGCTCTGCAGTTGTAAGATTAATATTATTATTTGCTACATCCATGGTAGGTTAATTGATCAGATCTCTATAAGCTAAAAGGTAGTTCTGCAAACTGGTATCTGGTAGTTCAGATGACAGATCAAGGTTAGCAGAATGCACACTGAGAAAAAGAGTATGCAAAACTCGGTACAGCATGGTATCAGGCGTCTCTTTTCTCCTTTTGGACTAGTAGTGAAGTACTAAATCTGCTGTCTCTGAATCTACTACATCTCTTTCATAGATATTTCCCAAGCGTTTATCTGACTTTTTGCAAGAGTTACAGTTTTTCATTGTAATATGTCACCTTTAATTGTTGCAGAACTAGAATGTCCAAACTTAATTTTGTCCCAGTGCAGTTTAATGATATGATTAGTTTCATAGTGCTAAATAAAGGATCTTCTAAATTCAGGTGCAGAAGTACTTAGTGGAACCTGACAGGCCAGTCATTAAACTGATTCACATTCGCCGTCCCAGGGCCTGTGGTGTATGGGAGAGTCACTTGATGTTATCGCAGGTTGTCCTGCATTGAAACTTAGGGACTCTTGACAATATCAAACAACTCTTAAGGTGAGAGGATGAGAAATGCTTTGCTTGCAGGGTTGTAGCTAGGCTATTTTTTCAGGCCACCTATCAACACTTGGCACCCATTGCCCTAATTTGTTCAAATTTACTTTGCTTTTGTACCTGTAGCCGCCAGATACTTCCACATTGCAGAAGAGGCTTCCAGCTGCATTCTCTTTAGAAAAAGGACATTTACTTTCGTTTCTTTCTAGCAGGAAAAACTAGTGCAGCTTTGTAGAAAAGCAAGATTAAGGGAAGGTGGTGAAAAAAAACACCAGCTTTAGCTCAAGATATACCACAATAAGTCCTACAAAGAGATGGGTGGTTTCGTTTTTGCTGTGCCTCTGTATACCCAGCAACAACCTGAGGCTTGAAGTTGCAACATATAGATGTTACCCACATAGGCCAATCTGTCTTTGCAGAAAACTTGTTTTTCCTTTCCCTACCTATATACATACCTAACAGTTCGAAGTTTCTTCCGTTAATGGGCATTTTCTAGTTAACTTAAGTGAGCTTATTTGCAAGTTGCAAATAAGAAAGATCACCCAACTGATACCGTGTTTGCTTTGATCTACTTGTTTTCCTCTTTGCACTAATGCTGCTAACTCTAGCACCAGCTTTGCTCCCCCAGCCGTTAGAGATATGTCCCAGGTGTCTTTCCTTCCTCAAGGCTGGCACCGTGGGAGAGGCACAGGTGCCATACAACTTAACTGTTGCTCAGCACAGTGTTGAGCAGTTGTGCATGAGACTCTTCCACCTTCTCGTCTAGCTTTAAAAGCAACAGGCTTTTAAAAGGTAAGAAGCAAGAATTAAAAACTGGTGCATAGAACACAACATAAATAGCCCTTCACAGCTCAGTTCCTATTGTAGGCAAAGATTTACGTACTATGTTTCCAGAGAGATAGTTAGTCCATAACCTGCCCATGGTAAGCAGCTCACAACAAGCATTGTTTGTGAAACAATTAAAACATGGAGCTAAAAAAGCAAACTACCAGTCAAAAGGCATTGTGCAGCTGTTTCATCATTGTCCCTTAAGGGCTTTTTGAAAATAGCACAAAGTCACTAAAGAAACAGTAGGGAGACCAAAGGAAAGTTACAAATGGAAACCAGTGACATCTAATAAAATTGTGTCAGGCTGACTGTAGAATAGAAGCCTCATCTGGAAACACTGTTCATCTCTCAGTTGCTGTCCACAATAGCTGCCAGCCCCATGCTGAAGATACTTTTTTTTTTCCTGACTATGCATGTCAGATATATTATCTCATCATTCCTTGCATCAAGGCTGTGAGATCAATATATGTATAGTATCCATCTTTCAAAAGAGTTATTGAGGATGAGCTGGAGACTTCTTGGCTTACAGGTTGTTTTTGTTACCTCAGATGTCTAGGAAACATACTCAGGCTACAAACAGGAAATAACAGAGGGAGCCAAAACCTGATTCCCACTTGCCCACCCACCCCAATACCTAATTATCAAAAGCATAAGCAGATCCCGTAGAGCGATGCCTGACCCCCTCCCTGTTAAAGTTGAGAAGGCAGCTTAAAACACAGCTTTTCAGGGAGGCCTTCCACACTGACCCTGCCTCATTTTATGCCTCTTGTCCTGCTATTATACAGAGAAATTGCCTATGGTGCCACTTGTTTTTTTCCCCATCAAATGTTTTAATTTGTCATTGTTTCATAGAATACTAGAATAGTGAAGTTGGAAGGGGCCTCTAAGGCCATCAAGTCTAACCCTCTGCTCGATGCAGGTATACAAATCAAAGGATATCTACCAAGTGGTTGCCCAAGTTTATTCATAGTTTTATTAATATTTGTTTTATTTACTGTTGCAAACCACGCAGGATAGTGCATTACACTAATGGGAAATAAATAAATAAATAAATAAATAAATAAATATTCAGCAATGAGTGCTCAGCAAGCACTCCTTGTTGAATAACTTTCCACTAAAGAAAAACAGCATGTTCCATAATACATGTTTATTGGTGGACTACCGTCTCGTTTATCATATGACTTCAGGATTTTATTTTAGTGTGTTTATAGGCATCCCTTTTCCTTCCTTACTGCAGATCTCCTCTTAGTTGCTCAGCCATCTAGTTTGGAGAAATCCTTCAGCATTTTTTCTGGTTACTAAGAATTTCCTTATTCTGAATAATTTGGTATCATTTCTAAATAAATTCTTAATCATTTTAATGGCAAATATTATAACATTATATTCTTGAAAGTTCCGCTGTTTGGATTGTTCCAAATATGGGGAAAATAATTGGCTATGTTCTTCTCCTTTGTTTCTGGTAACTAGTTACCAAAACCATAAAAACCAAACAAACAAATAAGTTCCTTTATACTGTGACTGACTGCCGTCTTTGATGAATGGCTTTTCAAAAGCATTATAAAAAAATGCTTAGTGACTTTCTAATCAGCTCTGTGGAGAATCTCTCAGCTTTTACTAGAATAAGTAATTGTGTATGGCAACCAGGTAGTGCAGGATGTTCCTGCATTTAATTTACTATTGAAAAATCCAGTGTGTTCCTGGTATTTCCTAGGATTTTTGCTCACTGCTTTTTAGTTGTAAAGCAGGCTCTCTGCTCTAACATGCTCAAAGAATAATGAAGAAATGGGCTGTCCCTGTTCGTCCTGAGCTGTTCTCTCTTCTTGGTACCAGAAAACCATGACGTGCAATCCATCTGCAGGCAAAGGCAGTGTCCAGGTACCTTAACTGACCTGTAGTAATAAAAGGAAGCCCACTGTGACTGAAAGTGGACGAGGCGCTTGCTGTTTGCTGGGAGTAGTCCACTTGCAGTGGAAAAATTGTTCATGCCAAGTTGTGTTAACTCAGCCCTTCTTGATACTCTGTTCTCTTGATTGAACACACTTGTTTAACTTTTTACATTTGGGAGCACTGAGTGACTTCAGTGGTGCTGAACTGCAGGATCTTAGACAACTGATCCTGTGGAGACAGGAGAAGAATAAATATTTCTGTCATAAGATTAAACCTCACAAAAAGGGCCCCAAAAGTCTCTGGAATAACGTATTGCCACTCTTAAATACAAGGCTAGTTATACCTACAGATGGATTTCTCTTGGGCTTCATTTTCAGAGAGCAGCAAGAGTAAAGAGATTTTTGTGTGTCAGAGGAAACAGTGAACAATAAAATAAATAGTTCAGAGCTGCCCTTTGCATTCATGAATTTATTTTTCAGAATGTGTTGTTGGCCACAAAAATCCTGCTCAGTTCATTACATCTCTTAGAACCTTGTAGTTTTGTTTTGTCTTGTTTGCATTATCCTTTATGTAATATTAATGGAGCAAGCCATTATACTATTCAATGTCAAAGATAAGGTTTTAATCAATTTCTGGCTGATTCAAAAAGACATTCATCCATAAGAAGTTTAAAAAACACACAGAGAGAGATGTCATAACCTTCTGTTAACAGCAAAACCACACAGGAAAAGGCAGGCTATGTTGTATTACGAAGGAAAGCATAAATATTTGAAAAGCCACTCAGTAAAAATCTAACATAAAGTTAACAGGCTGTTGTGTTACTAATGAAAGGGAAGAACATGAAGACAGTACATTTCCAGAGCCATGCCTTTCTGTTAAGTTAACAGCCTGGATGTGAACTATTCTGGCATGTCCCCTGCCCTCATAATTATTTGTGTAGGATTGTTGTGAAGTTTATTTTATTTATTTATTTATTTGAGCATTCCACAACCTGATCCTGCCATGGGTGGCATTTTAGAAATGAAATAGTACGTGCGTAGTGCATTTCAGCTAGATGCATTAAACATAGTACAATTGTTTTCTTTCAGCAAATTGCTAGAGGCATGACTCAAGGGAATGTGCCCTGAGTGGGCTGTGAGTGCACAAATACACCTTTCTCTAGCTAGAAAAAGCTTTGTTTACAAAATACAGACATTCAGGCCAATACATTCTGAGTGAATATCTCAAGCCCCAGTTATTTTGCTGTTTTACATGGTGTCAAATGAAGTCCTGTGAATGTTCCATAGCTTTCTACAGTTTTCAAAAAATAAGTTTCACTATCAGTCACATTTATTTCTTTATTTGTATTTTATTTCTGTCCCTCCTTTCTCCCAAAATGTTCTCCCTGAGCCTCAAGTTCCCTGAGTTCTCCCTGAGACTCCCTGTAACTTACAACAAGATTTTCTAAGAGAGATACGGATAAAAACAAAACTGATTTAAAAGTAATTTAAATGGAAAAGTAATTTAAATGGAACTCCACAAAGTACAGCGCCTACTGGGTGTCCAATTCCATTCCTCAGCAACCAGCTAGGTGCCAAAACCCAAACTGAATGAAGGGTCTTTGCCTGCCAGCAGAAAGGCAACATGGAGGGGGCCAGCCTAGCCTCTCTCATGAGAGACTTCTCAGAGACTGGGAGAAGTCATTGAGAAAAACCCCTTTCTTTTCCCAGCAAATGTCCTTCAGAAGATGACAGGATCAAGAAAAAGATTTGAAGATCTAAAAGTCCAGGCAGGTTTCAGCTAGGATGGACCCAAATTGTATGTTAGTTCTGTTAACCTCCTATTTGGGTTATTGCAATGCACGTTTTTTGAAACTATATTTGAAAATGGCCTGGAAGCTTCACCTAGCCCAGAGTAGATCTGCAAGATTTTTAATGGAGATAGTATAGTTCAAAGACACACTTAGACTTTGTCTTAGAACTGCAGAGCTGGAAGGAATCATAGGGATCATCAAGTCCAGCCCTTGTCAAGGAGGCACAGTAGGGAATTGAATTCCCTACGTTTGGCCCTGCAGCCAGATACCTGAACCAATGAGTTATCCTGCAGTTCAGCTGTTTTTCCATCTTTCTCTCCTCCCAGTCTATTTCTGGATCTAGCTGAAAGTTTTGTTCATTAGTCATCCTTGACATCTCCAGATTGGGAAAAAATAGGGCCTAAAACACTAGAAAGCCATGGCCAGTAAGTATAACCAGTGTTGAGGTGGATAGACCAATTGCTTAACTTAATGTAAGAGCACTTTTGAGGTTTCAGTGTTTCAGTAAATCTTCTGTACAATGTTTTCACTATATTATATCTCACTGACTGCAAGTAATGGAGGGAAATCACCAAAGCATCTACCTTTGTTTCTATGCAGATGACAATATCTTTACCATTCGCCATGAAAAAACCGAGAAGTGCATCCAGGTTAAAAACCAGCAGATAACAGCAGATGACTGCAAAGAGACGAAAGAGACTTTATGGACATGGGTCTCTGAACATCGCCTTTTTAACTTGGGATCCCAAAAGTGCCTTGGACTAGATACTACTAAATCCCAGAATCCCTTGAAAATGGTAGATTGTGATTCAGACATTACACTGTGGTGGAGATGTTCTGATGCCACCATATATTCTGCATCTCGGAACAAGCTAACCTTGAAGGACAGAATTATAACTGTAAGCATGGATTCTTCTGATACCTGGAGAAGAAGCAATTCCAGTGATGTTATTTGTAAAATTCCATACAGTAGTAAGTATTTTCTTTGTTTGTTTTATCTGGGCAAAAAGAGAGATTGAGACATGAATTTCCCTATAGTCCTTTAGTAAATTACTGAAGACGGAACTGTTTAGGGAGGCCTTTGGCAATATCTAATATGACTTCCGTCACCTGTTGTTCTATTTCATTTTTCAGACTGAAGTTTTATCATTTTCATTTGTTGTATTGGATTATATTTATTTACTCTTGATCTATTCTAAAATAGCGTTTGTTGCTGGTGTCAGCTGATGGTTGTTTTTCTGTTAATTATACAGTTGGATTGGGACGTGGGTTTTTGTTTTGTTTTGTTTGTTTTTGGTTTGATTATAGGGTATATCGATATTTTGTAAACTGCCGCAAGTTGTGATTTCAACTTTGATCAGTATATAAGTGTAAATAAATAAGTAAACGGGTAAAAAGCTGATTCGAGATGCATTCAGAGCAAAGACTGCTTCACAAAGTACACAAATTCAAGGTTTGCCTTCTAATGAAAGTTAAACTGCAAATTGTGGCGGATCTCCACTGACCAGTGAGTGCATCTATGATATATGCACATTTGGAAACATGTTTTCTTGTGTTCATGCTTTACATTTTAAAGTGTAAAAATATTTTTAAAAAGCTACATTACACTTAATGGCTGGAATCCTGTTGCTTAATGTAGTAAGTCTCAACTAGAGTAGGCCCATTGAATCAGAAGACTAGATGGAGGAGTTGACTTACCAAATCCCCACTGACTCAGTGAGCCTACTGTAGTTACTTACAATGCTAAGCAATGAGATTTCATTTAAAGCATCCTAAATGTCCATGTAACTTGTATAGGAAGTGTTACTAAATCTAATGAACAGAGTCATGTTCCAGGCTTAGATCCATAGAGTGCTTTTGCCTACATTTTTCATGGAATATTGCTTTAGGAGGGGCTTTAGGGAAGGCAGCATTAGAAGTGAGAAGCCTGTATGCCTGTGGGAGGCTATCCATTTGTCCAAACAGCTCCAGCTAAATTTACGCATTACAGAGATTAATTTCCTATATTGAGATTAAAGGATAGAGTAGACTGCTCGCAAAGAGTGTTTCTGTTGATAGATGAGAAAAGTGTTACATCTGATTATGGCTTGTGTGAGGCTTTTCTGGCACTGTTTCTGTTGATATTTAAAGGAGCTCAGAATCTTTGCTTGCACTTAAAGCAACAGAGATTTTGGTATTAGCTGAAAAAAAATTAGGATTTAATTCTTCCATGGCCACATTCAGACATTATACTGAGGCTTGGGTTAGCATAACATAAACAGCCTTAGCTAGCTTCTCCTCTGTCCATAAAAGAGGATGATGATGTCAGGGGAGAGGACTTCAGGGAAAGGGGTCCACTTCCAGCATCATCTTCCCCTCACCTCTGGGATTTGAGCTCTCAGGGCCAGAAAGATTTGCCCAACTCCAACTTGGAAAATGCTAGCCCATGGGTTTCACAGCTGATACCAACAGCAATTGTTTAGTTCTAAAAATATGTTCTCTAGAGGATGCAAAACAGGTAAATCCTGTCCTGTAAAATAAGAAATGCCAGATATGAGAGACCAGGAAGTTCTAATGTATATGCATTGCTTGGGTAATACAGCAGTGTACAAAAATATGAATGAGAAGAAATGATGTAATTTCCCTGTGCATTATCTGAGGAGAGCCAATTGTCTCTCCATCTGCTAAGTAATAATTTTATCTAGACACTTTTAGCCCTCCTAAGTTCAAGCTGTTGTAAATATTTTGTCCATAGTTTTATCATAAAGAATGTTTGAAAAAAATCCATTTGTAAGAAATAATATGTATTATTTGGCTTTTAGTTCAGATTTAGGGTTTTGTTTTTGGTCCTGCCTTTCTGTTATAAAATATTCTCAGGAGACATTTAGGAAACATCAAAAGATGTATAGGCCATTTTTTATTTTACCCTTTAATAACCCTCCCACATAGCTCCGCAATGGGTACTTGGCCGCAGAGCCAGAGCTTGGGAGTTCAGTTCCTCACTGCACCTCCTGCAAATAGAGCTAGCCTGCATAGTCTTGGGCAAGCTGCGTAGTCCCACTGTGCCCCCAGAAATGGTAGGGTAAACCACTTCTGGAGCTGGCTGGATAGTTCTGTGCATTAGGCATCTGGCTGAAAGAGCCAGAGGTTAGGAGTTCGATTCCCCACCGTGCATCCCAGAAGAGCCAGCCTGTGTGGCTTTGAGCACACTGCACAGTCCCATGGTGACCCCAGAAGAAGGGATTGGTAACCCACTTCTGAGTACTCTCTATCTAGAAAACCCAGAAAAAGGTTGTCATAAGTCAGAAGTGACTTGGTAGCACACAATTATTATTATTATTAAACCACTTCTAAGTACGGGAATGGTTGTCATAAATTAGAAAGAATTTGGTGGCATGCAAAACAAAACAAACAAAGACATTAATTGAGTTGGGTAGCTATTATACAGTATAGAGGATCTTTACTTTAATTGAACCCTGACAATGGAAGAGAGCACCCAAAGAAGCTTGCTTCAGTATGGCATCATGTGGAGACATTTTATTCACCCAAACTTCTAAATTAGTGTATGACTTTAACATCTGACCTCATTATTTTTATGTTGTTCTACCCTTGTGTGCAAATGTTGTTGTTTTCCCCTTCAGTGTGGAAAAAAGATATTTCTCTGCTGTTTTCAACTCACTGGGTTGTTGTTGTTTTTTCATATTTATTGTGTTATTTCTCAGGACCATCACATGTTATTGGGCAGCATATAAGTCCTGAATAAACAAGTGAACTAACTACCTAAGTAATACTATGACTAATAATACTTTGATGGCTCAATTCTATAATGAAAACTCCAACAACACAGAATAAAACTGTTATAAAAGGATTGGACCTTAGGTAAAAAGTTGAGAAAATGGACCACACTTGGTCTGGTACCCACTGAAAGGATGATAATTAGGATCCCTAGGGAGGAAATTCTTTCCTGTTTGTCTCCTCACGTCTTTATAATTTATTAAAGAGGGCTTAACTCTAAATGCCATTCACTGGCCGGACTTATTCTTAGAAAATAGCATCAGCATCTTTTATTAGGAATGAACCAAAAGTACTAAAATGGTATGCAAGATACTGAATTTTCATTGTCCTGCTCAGATCCTCAACACCCCGATTCATAATTTTAATACACATAAAATATTTTTCAAGGGGTCAGTGTTTAAGGATTCTCATCAATTTCTTTTTTCACTTTTGCTTTCTGAATGTCTGACTACACTGAAAGCATCTATCTGTAGTTACCACATCTTACAAAACAAACTCTTTGTGAATTCATGGTGCTCACTGAGGAAAACATTGGTCGTGTTTCAACAAACAAATAAAAATTACCTCAAGGCAGCTTTTGTCTTTCTCTGTTACGTCTGTGGAGAAACTTGTTTGGTGAGGTCCATGTCACACAACTATTTCTAGGCATAAATATTATTTCTGTCTTTATGTAACTATGAAGAATTAATGCACTAAATTGTTTTATTGCCTCCAATTTCTCTTTCCCTCTGTTATGTCCACTTGATTATAAACCCATGGGCAGATTTTGTACAGCACCTCAGTGCTAGATATAGTACAGTACCTAAGTGTTCTATAAAACCACAATATTCACTATGATTATCCTTATTGAATGTAAGATGCTAAGAGATTGATAAAGCCGGGCTAGCTGACGTAGATCGTGATCCCCAGACTGCTTCTGGGTAGTACCATCTATAATAGCTTGAGCTTCATTGATTTTAAAGAAACTGATGAGATTGTAGGGCTGAGTCTATAGATCCCCTTTAATGGCAATACCATAGTGACCAAAGAGTCCCCAGAGTTAAAGTCCCCTTAAACTTGCATTGTGCTCTGTTGCCATATAATTCTATTCATATTATTAAAAGAAAAAAGAGGACAACTTTGCCTTGTAGAAAGCAAGCATGAGTAGCTAAATGGCCTGGAACAGGTGAAACTAGTACCTTGGCCAGTTTTGCATTAGTTTTGAGCTGGATTGGAACCACCGGAGAACTTTAGAAGCTTAAGAAACTTCTTTTTGTCAGCATGATATCTCCCTTATTAATCACAGTGTCTTCTGCCAGATTGTGTATTCAGTTTCAGATATTCAAAAGATACTTTGGCCAAAATCCTGTTACTTAACATAGTAAACCACAGTAGAGTAGACCTACTGAATAAATGGGGATTTAGTGAGTTACCTCCTCTGTAGGTACATTTGATTCAAATTGTTGTTGTTGTTGTTTAGTCGTTAAGTCGTGTCCGACTCTTCATGACCCCAGGCCCTCTTGTCTTCCACTGCCTCCCGGAGTTTGGTCAATTGATTCAAATAGGCCTGCTTAAACTGCAATTTACTTTAGCATGGTGAGTCACAATTAGACTAGTCCCCTTTGAATCAGTGGAACTCACAGGAGAGTTAACTCACTAAACCCCTATTGATTCAATGAGCCTACTCTAGTGCAATCTAGCACAGTAAGCAATAGGATTCTGGCTGTCGTCTGATTACATGTTTTCACAGTGCATTGCTTTGAGTATTATTGTTTTGACAACTGGTTCCCAACCTTGAGTCCCCAGATGTTCTTGGACTAAAACTCCCAGAAGCCTTCACCACTGGCTGTGCTGGCCAGGATTTCTGGGACGTGTAGTCCAGGAACATCTGGAGATCCAAGGTTGGGAACCACTGGTTTAGACAGAGGAAATAGAGGTAAGGTAAATCAGCATTGGAAGATTATTTCTGTGAGTGGAATACAAACCAGATTTTTAGTGCTAGAACTCTGTTGCCAATAACTTCTTAGTAGTTTCACTACAAAATTCCACACAGCAGTAAACAACAGTAGAACAGGACTTCCAGTAGTTGCACAAGTATACATTATTTAGCGCTACAACCGTGTTGAAAGCTTGATATGCCGCTAAGTCATGAAACTGCTACAAGGAGGAGGATCATATGAACCCTGGAAACAGTAGTGTACTCTGCTTTAGAAGATGCTAAGTTGGTAATCCTTGAGTGGCTAATGCTATCAAGCTAAATTAGGTTTGTTTCTTCTTAGAAGCAGAGCAGAATCTCTTTGCCACAAATCCCCTGCTTCAGCATTTGCTGTTAGAAAAGCTGTTTTCTAAGAGTGTAACATCTTAATCTTAACAGGTGGATAATATGAAGCTCACACAATGCATGTGTCCCCCACCCCAGGGCTGTTTTTTGTTTGAAAAATACAATCTTGCATGCTTCTCTTTTAACACAGGATGTCTGTGGGGAACATGCTCTTCTCTGTCATTAAGAGAGTTTTCCCCACACCTCAGGGTCTTTGAGACCACCCCTTGCTTCCTATGGCTGCCTTTATTAAATTTCTTCCCCGCTCTCTCTTTCTGTTTTCTGAAGATAGATGTGTGGAGATGCAGGTTTAAACTATAAAAGTATATAAGTATACAGTACGAAACTGAGAAATAGCCTGTGTGGTTCCCTCCAAAAAACTACAATGCAATAAATGCAGAAGCAAGTGATACCTTTATTGGAGCACTAAAAAATCAAGTAGATTGCAAGCTTTTGATGGTAATATATCTATCTTCATCAGGCCATTTGCAAAGTTTCTTGGCACTCTCTAAGTGCTTTTTGAACACTTTGTAAAATAACAAAGCATGAACCGTAAGTAAAAGCTTTTTTGTTTTCTTTAACCAAGAACATCCATACTGCTCATTTTTTCCTTTTTCAAAGGAAGGGCTGAGACTGGGCAGTTTCCAGTTCTTTCCTATGCTCTTTTTTTAAAAAAAGGAATGATCAAATTCCAAATCTTTTTGCTGCCCCCTTTTGTTGCTGCTGACAAAAGAAACAGCACCACTGGTATTGCTGCAGCTGCCAACAAAACCGCTTTGCCAAAAATTTGCAGTAAGGCCATTGCGAAACGGGGGGGGGGGGGAAGTATTAGGGCTTTCCATGGGGGAAAGGAGGGAGCCAGCTCTGCTGTTTCCTGCTGTTGGGACCTCTGGCACCTTCCCGCAGATCAGCCACAGTTGCAGCCACGATTTGGCAGTCCCAGTCAGCGATGTAAACTTCAGTGGCGGTCGTCCAACAGTAGTAGCAGAAACCTTTCTGGCAGTGTAGTTCCCTGTAAGTTCCAGGGAGTGCATTGCCGTCGACTAGCTCTGGGAAGTTCCCTGCTGATACCTTAATTCTAACAAATGCCAAGTTCACCAAGACATGGCATAATGGAGAGCTCACACTGCAGCACCGCATCTCAAGGAACTACCCTTAGCTGCTACTAGATTGGTAATGGGTACTGCTGTTCTAGTCTGGGACTACATATATTGGCATGTCAATACCAGTTTTGCCTGGGCAGAAGCACTGAGCTCAGTACTGGATAATAGGCACACAAAAACAGAGACAAACACAAACACACACCATCCTGCCTCTCTCCCCTCCCCCAAGTTAATAATTATGTGATTTGGCTTGAACCACCGTGCATTATTTATTTATTTAAAGTATTTATAAATCACCTTGGAAGGTGGCTTCCAGAATAAAACACGACTAGCAATAAAATGGTGTGTATTAATATGAACTAGTGAGGAAAGTTTTTTTAAAAAAAACTTTAAAAATACTACCCTGCAGTAAATAATTTCAGCTACATTCATCAACGCTGAAATAAAACCCGTCTCATGAAAACATTACTGAAAATTTTGTTGTTAAACACTTTTCAAAAAAAATCTGCAAAATGATGGATGTTTCCCCAGCTGGTTTCTGGGTTAATGCAGGAAAAGCCCCTCCTAAATTTGATTATATGTATGCGCATTTTGCTCCATTACCTTGCTTAAACCTGGAGGATCATAGGGAGAGCCTCCATGGATAAAAGGTGCTTTCCCCTGAAGAAAGTCATGTTCCATATGTAGAAAGTGACAGAAATGTTGGCAGAGAAGGTAAGCCTGTCACATTTATCCGCTGTCCCCTTTTCTGCACATTCACTTTCCTTTACCCTTGTTTGCAATGCCTAAACAAGGTTTTAGAATACAAAGGAAATGACACACAAATCATTCTGTCCCAAAGCGTAATTAAAGACAAGTGGACAATTGAGTCTGCACTGTTAAACTTTTCTGTGGTCCTTATTGACCATTATGTGTGCCCATAGAGTATGGCTTCAAACAGTGGAAATTTCTCACTCTAAATGTCTTAAAAAGGATGTTTTTAGTATGGGTTCATTTTGCCATGCATATATACGGTGATTTCCCACTCACCCACCCAACCAACATTATAACATGGGGTGGGTTGTTTTTGTTTTTGTCTTCAGAGGTTTATACCAGGGATGGGAACTCCTATGGAGCGCCTTGTGAATTCCCCTTTCTGGTGAATAAGACGTGGCATCATGACTGCATACACAGTGACACTGTCATGGGTGAAGAGTGGTGTTCTACAACCTCCAATTTTGATCAAGATGGAAGATGGGGTGTCTGCTTAAAACCAGGCAAGTAGCATTCCAAAAATGGCCTTTCTGAACAAGTATTACCTTAGTCTGTGTTTTTTTTCTTTAATTGTGTTTCGTAGGCAGAAACTGGAAGGACAGAATTTCATATTTACTAATAATTTTGTAATGAAATAATAAGTAGAAGTGAATTGTTTGTTTGTTTTTACCATGCCTTTCTCCTTAAAAAGGACCCAAGGTAGCTAACATCATTAAAAACACAATATTAAATGCGAAAAACAGAAAATTATTCAAATATAAGAATTAATCATATTATATTTAAAATGTTAGGTAAAAACATTGCTAAAAACAGATTTAGAAGCAACAAAATATTAAGGTTAAGAAGGACAGCTGTCGTAGTTCCAGTTTATGGTGTAAAACATTCTGAGGAAGAATTCTGTAACCATAACATGGTTAATATGGACCTGATCCATTTGGGCTGCTTGTGTGCCCATCTGTGTGACCACATGGGGAGCTGTTGTAAAGAGGATTGAAAGCTGCGCTGAGTTGCATGCATATTTCCCTTCCATTCTGCAAACATTCTGGCATATTTGTAGACAATATAAAGGGGGTCAGGAAGGAGTGAAAGAACTCTCTATGCTACTTACAATCTTCTCATGATTTGATGGCACTGAAAGAAGAAGCATAGAAGTGGCACCTAGCCTTGCTGTTCACTTGAAGCTCCTTGTGCTCGCATGCCCATGCTGTCATGTTGGGGAAAACAGCAGTGACAGGGAGTGGGATTTCTCAGTGTATGCGTACTGCACCTAGGTAATCCGTTGCTTAAATTATACATTTGCTTTTACCAGAGGATGGTTGTCAGAATACATGGGAGCATGATGCACAGTCTGGAAATTGCTACCAGTTAAATACGCTGGCTCTTGTATCCTGGGAAGAAGCCTATGTCTCCTGTCGGAGGCAAGGTGGAGATTTGCTGAGCATCAGCAGTGTATCTGAACTAAATGACATACAAGGTACGTACAGTTCTTGCCTCTTTTGCATATTACATATATTCTCTGTAGTTCAGCTCTGAGTCCCTAGGGAAAGCTAGCAAGCTAGCAAATGAGAAATGGGGAATCTTGACAATAGGAGATGCAAGCAATCAAGATATGTTCTTAGTGTTCTCTCCTTCCTTAGATGGTCTCTATATTTTTACTGTATGGTTCTGTGCTGGTTCTATATTGCATTTTGTGTTGTACCTCATCAACCATTACTTCTTCAGCAGCAGGGCAATAAAGGCCCAAGGCTTTGAACCATGGCTCAAATTAGTTACTTTTACATAGGGGTGAAAATGCAAGGATCTCTGGAATGACAGTGGAAAAATAATGTTCTAGAACTAAGAAGTAAAACTTGCTTGTCATGTTGTGAAAACTTCATGATGTCATTATGGTTTTTAAAAATAACCACATCGGTAACATTGCAACACCATAAGCATAACACTGTTTACTTATAATGTAAGCTCTATGCAGATTCCATCATTAGCTCTCAGGGCTAAACTAAACCTGGAGATCCATGAACACGGACTCCTTTGAAATGATTTTAAAATAAATAAATAAATGCTGGCATCTGAGGGAAAGGGAAAGTTCAGCTGGAAAAGGGATGCTTTCCCCTCCCATTAGTACTTTTCTGATATTTCTTCCTCTACTTCCTTTACCATTTCAATCCTTCGCCCTCTCTTCCCTAACCGTATTCCTAATTTAACATACACACACACACACAGTGTTCCTGTTGTCCCACAGGAGAAAACATAACTGGACTATGATTTATACAGGGAAGGTAGCACAGGGAAAAATTATAATGCCTCTTTATGATGGCTTAATGTTTCCTTTTCAAAAGCTGTTATCTGATATAAAATATCACTACTAATTCAGGCTTCTTCAGTAGCTGACATATCCCGTCTGTAAAGTTCTATGCCTGGAATTCCATGCAGTTCTATGTTTTGCTTTATTTCAGGACTCATTGTTGCTCGGAAAATAGAGTGCTTGACTGGCTTGGATGATTTTATTTCTCATGGTCTTCTTCATCCATACTAACTGGGTGATTGTGGCTCATCTCAGTTCCCTATTTGCAAAATAAAGAATATAAAGGTGCCTTGATCTGTCTAATTCTGCAGCTCTCCAAGATATCACAACAGATCCATCCTCTCTGACTGGAAGCTGCTTTCCAAGCTCATAAACACTTAGGACTGTGTTTCCCAACCTTGAATAACTCAGGTGTTCTTGGACTGCAATTCCCAGATGCCTTCACCACCAGCTGTGCTGGCCAGGGTTTCTGGGAGTTGCAGTCCAAGAACATCTGGGTTACCCAGGGTTGGGAACCATTGATTTAGAGGTATTTCTCTGCCCTGCTGTCTAAGAATCATTTAGCTAAGACTCTTTTAGGGGCTGATTTGAGATATTGTGCATCTAAAGCATATATGTTCTTCCATTGAGCAATGAGCAATTTCCTTTCATAATATTTATAGACATTATGGTATAGCCCAGTGATGGCGAACCTCTTTGATCCTGAGTGCCCAAAATGAAAACAACAACCATCCAGCGGGTGGCGGCGGTGGCGGAAGTGGTGGCGGAAGGGGGAATCCTGGGCACGGAGGTGCCTCCAGACCCCACTCCGGATCCGCTTCCAGTCGTGCCCAACCCCGCCACTGCCTATAGCTCGGCCGTCCCTTTGCCGCCAGCTGCTCCGGATCCTGGCCCGCCACCTGTCGGGGCGCTAGCACCATGGCTGCAGCTGCCTCATCAGGTTTGGCTGCCAGGGGTAGTGATCCAGCGACTTATGGCTTGCGTGCCCACAGAGAGGGCTCTGCGTGCCAGCTGTGGCACGTGTGCCATAGGTCCGCCATCGCTGGTATAGCCAATTGGAAAAACTGGTCTGAAAAGAGGGTTGGGAGGAGGGAAAACAAGAAAGTAAAGTGAGCAAAATCATGTATAAGATATCACTAATTAGAAGTCTCTGATTTTTACTGCTTTTCTGGATTGATGGCCTAGATCCTCTTCCCTATCAACACTTACATAGCACAAAGTGTAACTTTCTGAGGAAAATTGCTCCAATTTAAGAAATCACTGTAAACATTATCTGTTATCTATCAAGTTGTTTTATTCAACATGCAGCTGATAATATCTGCAGTGATTTCTTAACTTGGGGCAATTTTCTTCTAAAAGTTGTGCCATTTGTGTACCTATGCAAGAGGATTTGGGCCACTGAACGTAGATTCATTCCTAGGTGAAGAGTCCTGCAAATTTCTCCATTTTCCCCACTCTCTACAGTTCATCTAGTCAACACAGTCAGTCAGCTTTCTGCAGAGCTCTGCTGAAGTTTGATCTAAAGGGAATGCATAGATCCAAGCAGTCTGTGCGTAACCCACATTGAGGTTGGATTAAGGGAGAGATTTGGATTTGCAGGTTGGCTTTATTTTCACTTGGGTGGTGCTTCTCCTGGATGCGTGTCCAAGCAAGTGAAATATGCTTCTTTTCAGACCATAAACCACATCAGCTGCTTTTCAGAAACCACTTTACAGGTTTCTGCACAAACCTAAAATTATACAAAGATTTACACTTGGTGTATTTGCCCCTGCCCTGCTCCCATTGCCAGTTCCCTGTTTTATTGTTGTGACACTGTGCAATTTCTCTTTTGTAAGTAGAAATCTGAAACATGCAGGCTTCTGTTTTCTTCAGCTCTTGTCTTTATTTATTTAATCTTCAAGGAAAACTACAGTGTTTTTTCACACAACCCAAATTATAATAATGATAATAAGGGGAGTTATTAAGTTAAGGCGATTTGAAGATTTACATCTCTTTTGAAATTAGAAGTGATCTTTTTCAGCCATGGGGCTAAATTACAATTTGAGAAGAGTCTTGGAGGCCCACATGTCAACAGTGGACAAAGCAAGATGAAAACCTTACCAGTTTGATGTAATTCTTACATTTTCCTCACCAGTCAGGCAAAGCACAACTCAATTCTGTGCATGCTTTTTCAAAAAGAAGTCCCCAAATAACATCTTCCTAGGCTGCAATGCATAGTTCGGTTTAATGCAACACCTTCTTGGGATGCAAGCCAAATCCTCATTTCCAGCTTTAAGTAGCCTCTTATCCACAATTGGGCGCAACAGAAGAATGCTTGTGGGCTTATGTAAGAAGCAGGCTAGGGCTGAAGGCTTCCTATCTCTGATTTAAAGGAAGGTAATGTCACTTATTAAAATCACCCAGAAAAAAATAAAGCTGTTTTTAAAAATTATTTATTTAAATCAAGCTTACTGCTGATAGTTCTTTACATATTTCCTAACCGGTGGTGGAATCTGATCACTAGAACATCTTACATTCACAAGTCAATATATTTGCCTGCAGCAAGTAGGGTATATATTGTAAAAAATAATAATTCTTAAGATAACTTAAGATACTGATTAATTTAGAAAACAGTTCATAAAACCAGAGTTTAGAAAATTTACCATTTTCACTGCAGCTCCCAGAATTGGTCATCCAGCCCTGTTCTGCATAAAACCTAGTAGCCATGTGAAGCTGCAGGGCACTAGCCTAATAAGAACTGACGGTACATGTGCCTTTGGACATGTGATGTCAGGTAGAGAAACAGAAAGGATGGCTCAGAACTTAAAAAGAACCAAGAGCTAGTTGTTGGATTGGGCAGAGCTACTTCCCTGGGACATGAATCCCCAAATTTGATTGGTAGGTAACTCAACATCTAGGAATTGAGAGAGCCGTTAACCAGAGAGTCCTAAGGTGCTGATGTCAGCAGGCCAGGAGCTTTTATCCGACTACAGAAAGTAGCAGGAGCTTAAGCAAGCCTTCTATAAAAATTATAGAATTTTTCTAGGAGCAACAAGATTTAAAAATGGCAAGACTCTGCAAAACCTTGAACAAAATGGGATGGGGTTCCAGCCAAAACCAGAAATAAATGGGCATGAACACTGGCTGCTACTAACAGACCTCTGTTTGTTTGTTTGTGTGTGTGTGTGCGTGCACACAGCTTAGAGTGAACGTTGATGACCGCACAGGCGTAATTGTGTAAATCATGGCGGCAATTTGCTGCTAAACTAATTAGTTGCACCACGTGGCACAAGTGGCATATGCAGTCAGTGGTAGCTCCAGAACTAATAATTAGCAGCAGTTCCATTGTTGTAAACCTCAGAGAGTGGTCTTTGGCCAGATGGGTATTATAGAAATAAATTAATTAATTAAATACCAAGTATTGTTTCTCTGTATTTACAAATAACACATTTTAAACTCTACTTTTGAGGAGGGTTTTTTAAAAAAATATATGATATATCTTTCAGAACAACTTACATTAGCCTCAGATCCTTACAAAAAGCATGATAAGGGGCAGTAGTTCTCATACCACTATCTACAACTTTTTAAAAATTGAATTGAGTTGGCGCTCCATTGTGCCTTTAGCGTATTGAGACAAAGAGGCACTGGTAGCATTTTCAAAGTACCTTACGTTCACAAAACAATACCAGGTAGAAGGGGTTAAATCATGACACTTGTAGAATGACACTCAGCAAAGGACTCCTAAAAGCCCACTAAAAATACTCAGGGCATTTTCACAAAATGTTGCCATTTGGATCCTAAAGAAGGGTATTCCAATGATAGAAGGACACTTAAAAATATATATTTGGGTTTAGTGCAACTGATAATTTACAGCTATGAATTTATTCCCTGGAAATCTATCATATTGACATCAACTATTTCTGACACTCTAGCTAAAGATGGCATTCCAGGGACATTCTGGATTGGATTAAATCAACTGGATATATCAGGAGGCTGGCAGTGGTCAGATCATACTCCTTTGAGCTTCATTAACTGGAGTCCAGGTAACTGAATTTTCCAGCTATGTAGTGTAATCCTAGAGGAGTGTTCTCAGAAGTCAACCTCTTTGTTTGGTGATGCTTTTTCAGTTAAGAAAGTGTGGATAGGACTACATCATTGCTAAATAAATGTTCATAAAACTCAAGCTAGATCCCTTTGATAAGAGTTCACAGTTTTGGAGCCTTTTTACAAAAGTGGGCAAAACCAAGAACAATGATACATGTTCCATATTTTCCTTTCTAGTGCTTTAATTTTGTGGTCCCATGATTGTATAATGTTATGACTTTCTGCCTTAATAATCTAAGTACTTGCCTTTATTCTTCAATAGAGATGCAAGATTCATCTCTCCTGGATATAACTGGATGTGCAGCCATGCATGCTGACACAGGTGATTGGAAGAGTTATCATTGTACGACTGGACTTCCTTATGTCTGCAAGAAACAGATCAATAATACCAAACTAGACTTTCCAGGTAAATCAGAATTGCATGGTAGATTTCATTTCCAAGAATCGAATTGTGCACCTAAATGGTGTAATATTTGCAGCTGCAGTTGCAGCAATATCTGTGGCTATTAAGAAGTTACCTTTTTCTTTAAGGAAAGTTAAAAACAGAATCCTATTTGAAAGGTAAACAGCATTAAAAATGCTCATATAGGCACTGAAACACATTTACATATATTTTCAGAGTAAATTATAATGAGATGGGAGGAAGTATTAACCAGATGGGAAAAACTATTTGGTCAAAACAGGCATTTTTCTCCAGTCACAGAATCAATGTTTTGGGAGTTTTTCACAATTACTGACAATGGGACCCCAATTACCCCTTATTAGGAAGCAGGTCCCACTATGTTCAGTGAAGCATGTTTCCTAATACGTTTGTATACTAGGTGTATATTTATTTACTTACAGGGAATGCCTGCTACTGAGTTAAGTAAGTCTGTCTTTTGATTAAATGTGTTTAGGATTAGGCTACATGAATCCCTTCTGAGCCGGGATTAATTGTGTTAATGCAAAATAGAAAGCTGACACAAAGCATTTTAAAAATGGAGCATATATTCTTGTCAACATTGGTTTAAAACAGAGCATAGTGAAAATGGAAATGCAAAAAAAAAAATCGCAAATGTGAAGGAGAAAAGAACATAATAGACCCATATCTTAGTTTGTGAAAAGTACGTTTGTGTCAGATGGGATGCAGGGGTAGGGATTTCCCATTCCGCTATTCAGTGCAAATAAACAATTCAGTCCACATTTTTCAAGCTGCGTTGCTCGCTTGCCAAGCTGCCTTGTGACACGAACAAATGCAGAGAGGCAGGTGGGAACATAATGCTGATAAATTCCAGAAACCTATATCCAGTGTCATGCTGGAATCCTGGCACTATCGTGGAGCTTGCTTGCCTTCCCCTTGCCCCTAGAGACCTCTGCCCCACCCAAAAACCCATTCCTGGAGGTCCCTGAGCACTCTGAACCACGTGGGACCTGCAATAGAGAGCAGGATCCTGGTGACAGTTCAGTCGGCCTAAATACCACATTGGAACCTGACTAGGACCTGAGGCTGTAATGTGTCTTGTACCGGTTGGTATCTTAATTTTGAAATGAATTCTCCAACTGTTTCATTTTTGGGTGCAAAAGCAGTGAGTAGGAAAATCTTTGGGGAGTGGAGTCGTTTTTCTCTTCTGTCCGTTTACACCAGAACTATCTACTCTTAACTAGTGGAACCACTCCTGGGTCACGGGCTTAGGTCTCTCCTGATTTTAACTGGAGATGCTCGAGTTTGAATAGGGGCCCTTCAGCATGCAGAGCACATTCTCTGCCCCTAAGGTCTGGTTAGTTCTTTTCCTGTTTTATGGTTGTTGTGTGTCAAAACTCCAGCTTTGTAGAAGTTGTGTTTCTTGTTTCACCACCACTCTGTGCGAATTGCCCAGAAGATTATCCACCTGTTTTCTTTATTCTCAGGAGTCCAAAGCTACCTAGAGACTGAGTGTGAACCTGAGTGGAATCCTCACAATGGATTCTGCTATTTGCTAATGAGTGGCACTGCTTCATGGAAAGATGCATATCAGTCATGCAATGCAAGTAATAGTAGCCTTATCAGCATACATTCCTTAGCAGATATTGAATTGGCTGTTACAAAACTTCACAATGGTAAGTTTGGCTAATCATGACCATGAATTTCTTCCGTCCTTTTCAATATGAGCACCTTTCCCAATTTGAGGCTGAATAATGTAGTAGAACTTGGCTTTAGATTAGGAATTGTTAATCTTTGGTCCATTGCAGGATATTTTTTTCCTAGTTGGAATCACAGCCTGAACAACTAAGATAAATTCATAATTCAATCTGGATAGAGGACATTGTGTTGGTCTCATCCTATAAATCTCATTATAATCATGAGTTATCTTAGAATATTTCAATGCATTTTGAAAAGATGTTTGTGTTTAATTACACTGCTGGCATTTTGCTTGATTGGCTGCATTGCTTTTTAAATTGCTTGAATTTCTTCTTTTGAAATGTAGAAACAAGAGACAAAGTGTGGATGGGATTAATGAATGAAGACACTCCAGCCTTGTTTAAGTGGTCAGATGGTTCAAAAGTAGTGTTTACTTACTGGGAGAAGAATGAGCCCCAAATCCCTTCCAATAGCACTCCCAACTGTGTGGCTTATTCAGGAAAGGTAAGGAGCATCCCTATCCTCTGACCTAATGTTATCATTGACTCCCCAAATGCTTCTTGTGAGCTTCAGGGAAAGGCACAAAGCAAGGGCATGGGACCCAGCCCTCCAAACAGCAGTTCCCATTTGCCCAAGGCTACAAAAATCAGTGATGAGGGACTGCTGAAGCTGCAGTCAAAAGTTTAAAGGGCCACAGTGGCCCTGCCCTGGAATAAAGCGTATGAATGGCTTCATCATGCACAGACAGTTCATTCATCTCATCAGTTTTGCTTACAGAGAGAGAGATGAGAGGATATACTTCCCATGTATGTATTTAATTCATTTATTTAAAACATTTTTACCCTGCCTTTCTCCTCGAAAAGGACCCAAGACGGCTTATATCATTAAAAGACAACATTTAAATCTAAAAACAATATGTCTACCAATCCTAAAAAGGATCAAACAAATGCTCCACTAAGGAATGGTAAACGAAAGCAATACTAAAAACACATTCAAAGCAGTAAGGCACAATAATCTATTTAAAAGCCCCACTCGACAGCCATTCACTCAAGAAAAGCTTGCCTAAAGAGAAAGGTCTTTGCCTGCTTGTGGAAGGACAGCAAAGATGGGGCCAGCCTGGCTTCCTGTGGGAGGGAGTTCCAGAGTCTCATAAGGCTCTCTCCAATGTTCCCATCAGATGCACCTGTGAAGGTGGTGAGACTGGGAAAGGCCTCTCTTGATGATCTTAACACCCAAGCAGGTTTATAATGGGAAACACGGTCCTTGAGATTACAGCTTAAAATTTTTAGCAGTCTTCCAGTTCTGAAGCATAAGTAGAAGTTTTGAGAATTGTCATTCATTGTGGCAAAGCCATAAACCTCACAGTAAACAGAGATGTGCTGTTACGTGTTCTCTCTACCTCTATCAAAACGTGTTCTGAAAGGAATCTGACTCAGCTGATGTCATTTATCATTCCTGAATGATAAAACTTAGTATTAACAAAGTACTGAGCTTTGAAATAAAACTTCTAATTCAGAAACATAGCTTTCAGGATTTCTAAAAATATCGTGCTTTTTTCCTCTTTCTGATAGATGGGTCGATGGAGTGTCCTACCTTGTGAAGAACAGCTGAAATATGTGTGCATGAAAAAAGGAAAGGTCTTGGATAAACCAAAACCTAATAAAAACTGTTCCTCAGATGAGGTAAAGGCATAGTGAACATTCTGTTTTAAATCAGTCTTAGAAGTCTTAGTCTCTGCATCCCACATTGTTGCCATTTGAAACTGGAGGACCAATAGATTTATGACAGAACCTGGCCTGCAGTTGTGTGGAATTCTGACATTGAGACTGAAATCTTCTTGGCATAACTTTACACTATATAAGTAGGAAGGTATCACCATCCCGCAACAGTGATATTTAATTTAATTGAAAGCTTCCTAACCACCATCAACCCTTCAGATTCCAAGGCTCCCTAGGGCTCCCTTTTGACCTGGGGAAGACTTTGGGAGCCTTAAGGGCAGCAGGGAAGCCATTACAATCCAAAAATCACTTCTGGATTGCCACCGGGAACCCCAATCTTGGGAGCCATGATCTTTGTGTATTAAAGGCTTCCTCCCTCTTTCTTGAAGGGGAGAGGGAATAGGAGGCTTTCATTCAAATTAAATTATATAGACCCATGTATTCTTGCCTGAGTTGGATACTAAACAGGGTAGAGTCTGTTGAGTGGTTGGATGAAAGGCCAACAGGAAAAAGCCAAGAGTTAAAATAGGCCTGGAATTGTGGTTATGATGTATTAACCATTCCATTTACCCTTGAATAAAAGTGTATTATTGTCTACACTAGGGGTGGATCAAGCACGGAGATTTTTGTTACAAGGTTGACAAGAACGAAGTGTCATTTGGAAAACTATGCAATCTCACTATAGCAAACAGGTATTGTGTAGTGTTATATTTTATGTGGCTGAAATAGTTTATTGGTATACAGCAGGTGAGATAGATTGGCATAGTATACAATATTTCTTAAATGTATGGGTTTAAAAAAATATATCTATATCCTAGGGCAGTGTTTGCCAGCCTGGGGTTCATGACCCCAAAGGGTTCACAGGTCACCCTATAGGTGTTGCAGCCCTTGTCAAATCATTTCTTCATTGACCTTTTGGAGCAAGATATTAGAGTTGATCTGGATGTATGAGAAACAGGCCCTCTGGAGGAGAAAGAAGGCTGTAGTTTCTGAGAAGGGATGACAGGGACTATTTTTTACATTTTGAAAAAATGCCAGGAGAAAGATAGAATTGCTGCCACTTCCACAAGAAAGGGACTTTAACTATGATAGGTTACTTCCGGAGAGACTAAAGAAGGGGGGGAGGGAAAGGAAAAGGAAGAACCCCACGCACACATACAACAAACCCCCAGGAGGGGGACACAGAAACAAACGGCCTGCGTCTTATGCAGCTGGTGCAAGGAAAGCTCCCTACCAGTTTCTGAGGGGGATCCTCTCTGCTCAAAGTTTTTGCCCCCTCCCTGGGTACCGCAAGGCTCTTCCACTCCCTGGCCCATCTCTGACGTCCTTTGCCTTCTTTTCTCCATACCTTTAACCTCTCCCAGGTTGTTCCCTCCCCAGTTCTGAAGTGGGGACAGTGGAGTTGGCGCCAAGAGCAGTAGGAGGGCGAGCAGCAGCAATCTCCTGGGAATCTCCTCCGTTCCATGTTTCAGAAAGATCGTTGCCCTTTAATTTCATGTATGCATTTCCTAAGTATAGTTAACATTTAATGATGAATTTCTGATTCTTTCAGATTTGAACAAGAATTCATAAACTCTTTGATTAAAAAGTATAGTGGAATTGACATAATCTATTTCTGGACTGGCTTGCAAGATATTAACTCTTCAGGAGAATATACCTGGGGAAGTGCAGATGGAAATCATGAAATGCTAACGTACACAAACTGGGGTTATTTTCAACCAGGTAAATTTCTGAAATGAAGGAAGTGCTACTGTGTCTTCTATGATACAACCCTGAACAATCTGTTTCTCAGAATATCATATAAATAGTTAATGTGCACATTTTAAAAAATCCACATTCTAGAAATCCGTGGAGGATGTGCTGTTATGTCACATGGTGGACAGCTTGGAAAATGGGAGGTGAAGGATTGCAAAACATTTAAAGCTTACTCAATTTGCAAGAAGTACGTTGGACCCAAAAGAGAACAAGACAAGCCTCCTAAAGTAACTGACCCTTGTCCTCAAGGATGGCAGAGTGGATCAGGTCTTTCCTGTTACAAGGTAGTGTATCGTTCCTTTTAATTCTCCTAACTACTCACGAGAATATACATGAACACATACTGTTCGTGTTCTTATACTACTTTGGTTTATACCTTAAAATCTATAGAATATCTTGATAGTAGTACCTCTTGTGCTTTATGTATAATATGGATCTGGAATTTCTCTTCTGTGAACAGAAGGACTTGTTCTGTTTACAGAAGTATTTGATCTGATGAAGCTCCTGCTTGCCCGCAGCAGAAATGGCAGTTTTCACTAGCTGCTCTTTCTCTGCAGCCCACCGCACCACCTTGCATGCTCTTACAGATGGATGCAAAGGGAAAAGGAGATCAGCAAAAATAATCTGTCCTCTTCCTCCAATAGAAGTGTCTGTCTTAATACAGTAACACCTATGGGATCTTGGAATCCAAGGCAACAAGATTTAATAGGCTTTCCGGACCCTGCTTCTTATTGTGAAGAAGACAGAGAGGACAAACGGAAATGTGCTTCTGCATGACAAAGAACAGTATCCTATTGCATGTGGTGGTGGTAGTTGCGGAAGTGGATTTGGCTATCTAGTGACTCTCTTGTGCTAGTCACATGACCAGGCACAGAACAGGCACCATGTCCATTAGCCCAGTCTGCTGCCATGATTGCTGTTGCACATATTCAAGCATGATCCTGGCCCAAATCTGGTGAGCCAAATAATGCGTTTTTGTTTTCTTCTGAAGTTCTTCCATAAAGAAAGAGTGCTGAGAACCAGAACCTGGGAAGAAGCAGAGAGATTCTGCGAAGAACTTGGAGGACACCTTCCTAGTTTCAGCCACTTGAAGGAAATAAGGGAGTTCCATACGATACTGAGAGAGATCATCAGGTACTATTTCTTAGGATGCTGGTATTCTGTCGCACATCAGTGGAGGGCCAGAAGTGCTTTCCTTCTTTTCTATGAATAATACAGTATTTGTGATAGGGTAGGTAAAATAGTGATGAAAAATATTAAAATATGTGATAGTCATAAAAGTGATCTCAAATCATATTCTGTGAGAAAGAAGGGAAAAAACAATGTATGCTTTACCAAGGGAGAGGAGGGAGGGAGGATCCCGTTGTTCCGTGTGCAGAGACCCCCTTGTGTGCGAAAAGCTAAATAGCGATTTTAATTGTCTAATATTTGAGGTTAATTTGGCATTAAACTGTGTTACAGAAGAACTAAATACTGGCCCTAATCACAATCATAATAATCTTGGAAGGACCCTAAGGATCATCAAGTCTAGCCCCTGTCAAGGAGGCGCAGTGGGATATTGAATTGCCAGCCTCTGGCTGCGCAGCCAGATGCCTAACCCACTGAGCTATCCAGCAGTTCATTAACAACAGTTGTACAGGATAAGAAAAAAAATTAACATGCACTGAAAAAATTTAAATTTATGCGACATAGATTTATGTTTTCTTAGTAAGTAGCAGCTGGGGTCGGGAGGGAAGACAAGTTGGAAGAGGGCCTTGGTAGGGGCACAGAATTAACACAGATTAGACATACAATGGACAGACTAATGTCCAAATGAGTTGAAACCAGTAGTGATTGTTACACCACAAGTTTTCCGAATTGCGATTTTTTAAAAACCTGTGTCTTAACCACAAATGCCTACACTAATGTCTTCACTTGTGGCAATTCACCAACAAGATTTATGCTAATTGTATTATTCTGGTATCAAAACTCAATAAGATTTTGGTTTCCCCCAAACTGATTTGTTTTGCGTTTTTTAATTGCATATGTTTTATTTTATCATTGCTACTTGTCTTAAGTGCCCTTATTTGGGACTGCCCTATTCTTTGAGGCATTTCCAACAAACAAAATAAATGCACCTTGACTCATTTTTCAGCTTGGCCATTTCACTTTTGTAGAGAGACCTATGCCTCATCCATATCATTTGTATGGCTCTCTTTTGTATATGCGTAAGCTGCTGTGGTAATTGTACTGAAAAATGCCCTTCTCTTTATGTGCTCTTTGATTTGCAGCAATGACAGATGGGTCTGGGTTGGGCTGAATAAGAGGAATCCAGAATCTCAAGGATCATGGCAGTGGAGTGACAATAAACCTGTAAGTTACATTGCCGGTTATAGAAATAATTAAATACGATTTTCCCAAGAAGTGCTTGAAATTCCCATCTGCAGGCACTGCCCCCCTGATCTTCTAACTGGATGAAATCAGTCTATGGACACATATTTAATTTTTTTAGAGTGACATAAAAGCAAAGTCTGTGGAGATGGGTGGATTCTTTCATGCTTATTGCAGTATATGTGGGCCTCTCTTTTTTTTGAGAGTGTGACTGTGGTTTCATGTCTTCTGTAAAGGACTGTGTCCATATTGAAACATTGGAAGGGAAAGTTTTGACACAATACACCAAAGCACACATTTACTAACAGTATTTAGTAGAGGTGCTCTTTCTTCCCCTTCACAGTTTTTACAGAAGTAAAAATTCTTATGAGTGGCCTCCCTGTAAGAGAGGGCAGGGACCACAACTCGCTCGCCAGCCCTCGCCAGAGAAAGCGTGATAAGGTTTGCCGTCCATCAGCCTCTAGGGACTGCAACCCCGTATTGCCACATCTTGCTAAATTAAGATTAATAAATGAAGTTACGTAGTAATTTGCAGTTGTTCTCTTCTCTTCGTGTAGGTGTCTACTGTTCTTATGCCGGCTGAGTTTAGAGAAGATGAATACGATACCAGAAACTGTGCGGCTCTCAAGGTGCCCTGAAATTTTTTTTCTTTACCAAGAATGCAATCCTATGCATCCCTAGTTGTGAGACTTCGCTGAAGGCAGTATTTTATTTATTTATTTATTTAAAATGTTTTAAAGCCACCTTTCTCCTTAAGAAAGAAACCAAGGCAGCTTACATCATGAAAAGATAATATTTAAAAGCGGAAAACAGTAAATAGAAAAACATTAAAAGAAAATCAAACAAATACCACACTAAAAAATGGTAAACAATGTCAACACCACGAAAGCAACAAGGCACAACAATCCATTTAAAAGCCCCTCTCAGACAGCTGGTCACTAAGAGAAAGCCTGAACAGGAAGGTCTCCCCCTGGTTGAGGAAGGACAGCAAAGATGGGGCTAGCCTGGCCTCCCGTGGGAGGGAAAGTTCCAGAGTCTGGGAGCAGCCACAGAGAAAGGCCCCCTCCCATGCCACTGCTCCCCCCCCCCCAATGCATCAGTGAAACTGGTGGGATCAAGAGAAAAGAGTAAATGTGGAACTGACAGTCTGATCAGAAGTAAGCCTCAGTGGGTTTAGTGGAACTAACACACAAGTGTGTATGAGACTGTGAATGGTATTAGATGAGTAGAGGTTTGTATTCTGTGTATTATATTTTGGTGCAGTGGTTAAAGTTCAGTAATGCAGTCAAAAACTCTGCTCATGACCTGTATTTGATCTCAATGGATTCAGGTAGCCAGCTCATGGTTGACTCAGCCTTCCATCCTTCTGAGGTCAGTAAATTGAGTACCTCGTTTACAGGGTGGAGGGGAGGGAAATGTGTAGCCTGCACAAATAAATTGTAAACTGCCCAGCGAGCGCTTTATGTGGTATGGGGTGGTATATAAGCAGCACTCTTTGCTTTATATTGGTAGAGGCTTCTGCTGTATCTTCTGGAGAACACATTTGTCAGGGGAGAAGCACGGGGGATAAAGCGTGCTGCATAACCCTACTGTTTGTCAGTTTTGCACTTCAACATCTTCCATCCACTTGCTAGCTTTTCATGTGACAACACTGAAGAAATGACACTTGGCTACAATGTAAAGCAGTGAGTATACAGCTTGTATAACAGTGTAAATGTGCTGTCCCCTCAAAATAACGCAACACACAGCCATTAATGTCTAAACCGCTAGCAACAAAAGTGAGTACACCCCTAAGTGACAATGTCCAAATTGGGCTCAAAGTGTCAATATTTTGTGTGGCCACCATTATTTTCCAGCACTGCCTTAACCCTCTTGGGCATAGAGTTCACCAGAGCTTTTTGCAGAGATTCCAAACAGAGGGGATCATGCTCTGCTTCAGTATGTCACAGTACATGTTGGCATTCATGGTTCCCTCAATGAACTGTAGCTCCCCAGTGCCGGCATCATTCATGCAGCCCCAGACCATGACACTCCCACCATCATGCTAGACTGTAGGCACGACACACTTGTCTTTGTACTCCTCACCTGGTTGCTGCCACACATGCTTGACACCATCTGAACCAAATAAGTTTATCTTGGTCTCATCGGACCACAGGACATGGTTCCAGAAATCCATGTCCTTAGTCTGCTTCTCTGCAGCAAACTTTATGCAGGCTTTCTTGTGCATCATCTTTAGAAGAGGCTTCCTTCTGGGATGACAGCCCTGGAGACCAATTTGATGCAGTGTGCGGCGTATGGTCTGAGCACTGACAGGCTGACCCCCACCCCTTCAGCAATGCTGGCAGCACTCATACGTCTATTTCCCAAAGCCAACCTCTGGATATGACGCTGAGCACGGGCACTCAACTTCTTTGGTTGACCATGGTGAGGCCTGTTCTGAGTGGAACCTGTCCCGTTAAACCGATGTAGGTCTTGGCCACCGTGCTGCAGCTCAGTTTCAGGATTTTGGCCATCTTCTTATAGCCTAGGCCATCTTTCTGTAGAGCAACAATTGGTTTTTTCAGATCCTCAGATAGTTCATGACTATGAGGTGCCATGTGGAACTTCCAGTGACCAGTCTGAGAGAGTGAGAGCGATAATACCTGCTCCCCCTTCACACCTGAGACTTGTGACACTAACAGGTCTCATGACACCAGGGAGGGAAAACGGTTACTTGGGCCCAATTTGGACATTGTCACTTAGGGGTGTACTCACTTTTGTTGCTAGCGGTTTAGACATTAATGGCTGTGTGTTGCGTTATTTTGAGGGGACAGCACATTTACACTGTTATACAAGCTGTATACTCACTGCTTTACATTGTAGCCAAGTGTCATTTCTTCAGTGTTGTCAAATGAAAAGATATACTAAAATATTCATGAAATGTGAGGGGGTGTACTCACTTCTGTGGTATACTGTAGCAATTCTAACAGGGCTTTCAAAGTATTTAATTTTTAAAAAAATATATATATTTTATTCATTTTCAAACAAAACAACAATAAGGATATAAAACAGTACCAATAAATCAACTTTAAATAAACAAATCCACAATTATCAACCCTTTTCAAGGTATTTAAGGAGGGTTTTTATCAGCTCCACACCCCCAGTGAGTTACTATGGCTGAGCATGGATTCGAAGCCAGGCCTCCTGAATCCTAGTCTGTCACATAATCCACTACGCTGCTGGTAGTTTTTTTTTTAAATCCACTGGAAAACCTGGCAAAAAGAAAGTAAGGAAGAATGCATGTGATTCTGTGCACACACACCTGCAACTAAGCTTTTTGAAAAATGTGGAATTTATTTGCCTGTGAACATAGCATTACACTGGTTGTGCAGGATGTGAGACAGATTCTTACATGTTTCACTGTTTCTTTCTTACTGTTGTGCAGACGCTTAGAGCAATACGACGGTCATATTATATGTACTATCTTGATGACAGAGAGGAGGATTTCTATCTAAAACCTTTCCACTGTGGTTCAAAACTTGAATGGGTATGCCAGATCCCTAAAGGTAAGTTTGCATCACAAACCATGACCTCAGACGTCTGCATATTTAATTGTATTGAGTATAGTTTATCCCCAAATGAGCATGCTGCCCAGGATTTGATTTCATTTAGTATGGCAGTGTGAATTGCCATGGTCTTCTCTCCTGAAGCACATGACTCTGAAAATGTAGGGTTTTTTATTTTCACCAGAGACAGAGAGCTTTTTAAAACGTTTTTCTTAAATCAGTTTTTGAATCTGCTCCATCTACATTACATTGGCCAAAATCCTGTTGTCAGTTTATACTTATATAAGAGAAATCATTGCAGCAAATCGCCACTCGTTAACAAGGTGCTGGTTGTATTCCTGGACAGATGCAGGACCACACAGTTAGATTCATAATTGGCACCTTATTAATGAGCAGCAATTTGCCACCAAGACTAGTACACATTCCCTTGCAGAAGTGTATGCAGGTGTAAACTGGCAACAGGATTATGGCCATGGGCTAGAGAATGTACATATCATATACAAATTAATCTCATACATTTCTAGCCCATGTAAGCAGCATTCACTAGGAGAGCTCATTGTATCATTAGACAAAGTAAGGCAGCCACATCTGGCAGTAAAATTTGAGTATTTTTCACGCTAGCTGTTTAATCAACCATTATATTTTTATTAGAGTTTTCTAGATATGGTGTGCTCAGATGTGGTTCATCACTCCCTTCTTCTGGGGGTGCTCTGAGACTCTGCAGCTTGTCCAGGATCCAACAGGCATGCTGTTCTCCTGGGAGACATGGTTGGGAATTGAACTCACCACCTTTGGAACTCCTATGGACTGAACTTTCTAGTCAGCTTACTGAAACTACAACTGCTGTAGTAAAAGAACTCCTTGCCTGTTGGAACAAAACTTTATTAGAGATACACAACAGCTGTTCGAAAAAGCAACATTTTCTTCTCTGAACAGCAATACGGTGTGAATGCATTGCATAGAATCCTTGTGCTCCAATCAGCTTGGTCTGCTCCAGTCCATTGGCTGCTTAGAACATGATGCCATAATATCATATGCTGTATCCAACTCTTTGGGAGAGCTTTGTTTTGACTTCCACGATCAAATCAGTAGTGGATTTTGCTTAGTAACCCTGGTCTGATCTGGAAGCAGAACTTAGAATGTTGCTAGTTGCCTATTGTTTGTAAAATGTGATTGTTTAACATTACCCCCTTATTTGAAGACCACAGTCCTAATGCATTATTTTTAGTTACTTTAATTTTTTTCTGAAGAAAAAATATATTTAAAAATATAACTATGTCCCCAGATTATCTTAAATGAGCCAACTGAGCAGTGCTTAAGGAGTGAGAAGTAAACACCCTTACGTTAATTTTAAAAAGCCATTTTTGTTGCCCCCTCATGACCCTGCCTGGAAGTATAATATTTGCAGCAGCCTCTTCTAAGTAGAAGGAAGAGAAAGCTATCCTGACACCATTGATGCTTGTTAGATTACAGATGTTACTGTACGTTAAAATAAAGAGAGAGAGAGATGTGGCTTTCTTTGAAATTGTGGTTGCATTCAAGTTTATAAACTGATAATGGGTGCCTATATGTTAGGTACAATCTCACATCTGTTTAATGGTGGTCTTGAAACCCTGTCTCCCTTTTAACCAAGAGAAAATCGGTATGCTTGTGGTGATTTCTCCTTCTTGTATCAACAGGCAGTATTGTAAATACTCCAGAATGGTACAAACCAGGTAAGCTGACATCTTATTTTTTCAAACTCATCACTGACTAAAATGGGTTTCACACTTGGAACTGTAAAGTCCCCATGGTATTGAAACAAATACTTTAGTAAATTCAAGTGCCCTACTTCCTTCACCCTCATAGAAACTCAGAAGCAGATAAAACTATTATTGTAGTCTCTGCTGCCAAGGATGTGAAAAACCTGTCTTATTTTTTGTTAAAATTCTTAGAACCCCACTAAGATTGTTCTCCTCTTTCTAATTTAGTATCAAGTTGTGAAACACTTTCCCCCCTTCCTGTACTGAAGTTCATGCAGGTTCCCCCTAACGTATGCATTTTAACAGATTGTCTTATTGACTGAAGCCTGCTTAGGTGCATGTGCACCCCACCAGCAGAGCCAGGATTCTCTGTTATTAACTCCGTGGGCTCCAGCTCAGCTTCTTGACTCATACTAGTTTTTATGAGAGTAACAGCAGAAGCCCCATAGGGTTGAACTGCAGTCTCTAAACTACTTGTTAAGTTGGGGGCCCAGTAAGCTTCACTGGAATTCCTCCAGAGCCCAGGTTCTGGAAGACAGGAAGGAGGAGAGCTCCTAGGTCCAGAATATCTCTCTTTGAGATGTAAATGAGCACAAGCACTCAGTCTCTGCACCTTGTCTCTCTCAATCCTTTCCCCTCACTTGCTTTTCCAGAGCCGCCGCCACATCCAGGCTAACATAGCCTTGTCCAAGCGCGTGGCTGGATCCCCCAGTGCCTGGCTCCTGGTGCTAGTCAATAAACCTGGCAAGGGTAGACAGCTTCTAGCATCCTCCCACACATCCCTTTCTTCCCAGATAGGCAGGAAGCCCTTGCCTTTCCAGTTCTGCTGTCTTACTCCCTTTGCCCCTGCCTCCTCCAGCTGCATCTCCTCAGGGCACTGTCCACTTCTGCAACTGCAGGGCCTCCCTCCAGCCGGCCTGATCCTGCAGAGACTCCCCGTCCTCCCGGCTGCCTGCTACCTGTGTACCGAGGCAGACCGCTTGCTAGGGGTGCATGCCTGCACCCTCTCAGAGCGTCCTTTTCAAATAGGCACATTTATCAGACTTACACATAATTTTGTGGATATTTTTTTGTTTCTGAGGCAATATAAGATTTATTGCATTGCCAGTTTCAGGGGGTACCTACAAATGTATTTTCCCTCCCTGAGTGCCTTAGATGGTCAAAGGGTGCTTCAGGGTAGCTTAGGTGGTGATGGGAGGAGCTCATAAGATTCCACCAAGCCTTATACACTTCACTGGTTTTCCCCTAGCTATGCAGTCTAAACAACCTCTGATTTGTTAGCTGAGCTGTTCATAGACTGATGTCCTGCTTCCTCTCAAACCGTCTCCTTAATTCCAAGCCAGCAATTTGGACAAGGTCTATGCTAAAGGAAATTGACAGTCAGATGTAACATAATATGTAGTGCAATATACTGTTTTAACAGTGACTTCAGAGCACTGGTAGGAATCTGGACAGGAAAACAATGTGTATTCCCAGTGACCAATAACCAATAAGGACTGGAAACATGCAATAATTGTATGCCTTAGTGAAAAAACTTAGATTTGGGCTTACCACATCTTCAGGAAATAGATAAACAAGAATAGTCAGAGAGAAGAACTAACGTAAAAGTATCAGGCAAAATCCAAAGAACCAAAAACATACAAAAACGTGGCACCTTAAAGACTATTATATTTTAATGTGAGCATAAAAGTGTCTCCAGTCCCAATAGCAAACAGGCATGCAGCAAAGAATCTGAAAAAATTGGTTTGTAACCCAGAAAAGCATTTAGTGAGTAAAATAGTTAGCCTTTAAGGTGCCAAACAACCCCTTATTGTTTTTGCTACAATAGACTAACATGGCTGAATGAATATTAAGGATTTAGCATATTAGTGATGTCTCATGAATGTTTTATAAGTAACAAGAATCATGTTAATTATTGCAAAACAATTCCCCCAGATATAATTCTCACACAGTTACCTTGTTGGGCTTATTTCACTTGATTTTTCATGCAAAAGGATGGGGGGAAAACTTGCATTGGATGAATTGTGGGATATATTCTGACCCCATCAGAGTTCCAGTGAAGAATCAGGGTTAGATGTTTAAAAGGTAAAGGTAAAGGTTCCCCTTGACAATTTGTCCAGTCGTGTCCGACTCTAGGGGGCGGTGCTCATCCCCGTTTCCAAGCCGTAGAGCCAGCGTTTGTCCGAAGACAATCTTCCGTAGTCACGTGGCCAGTGCGACTTAGACACGGAACGCTGTTACCTTCCCACCGAGGTGGTCCCTATTTATCTACTTGCATTTGCATGCTTTCGAACCGCTAGGTTGGCGGGAGCTGGGACAAGCGACGGGGGCTCACTCCGTCGCGTGGATTCGATCTTACAGCTGCAGATCTATAGATCTTACAGCACAGAGGCTTCTGCGGTTTAACCCGCAGCGCCACCACGTCCCTCATCGCCACCACGTCCCTCCGCGCCACCACGTCCCTTAGATGTTTAGTTAGTATTAAATTATAATCAACACTTCTTATTTCCTGAACTTAGTGAGAATTCCAGTGCCCCCCATTGGTGAAATTTTGATTTCCTCTCAATGTGGCCAGCTTACTGGCAACCAGAGCACATTGCTTCTGCTTCTTTGCTTTGTAGTTCAACAAAAATGGCATGGGAGATGACTCTCCGCTGGGGTAATGCATTACACTGTAGTATGTTGGTGAGACAAAAAAGTACCCAAGATTTGTTGCAGAATTTTTTTGTCCCTGTTTATTAAAACACACACACACACACACACACACACACACACACACAAATCTATACATAGCAATTGGCTGAAATTGTTTTCAACTGTGCAAGGGACAATGTTGCAGAATGCCTATAACACAGAGATCTAATTCTGAATAGATTCTGCAACAAAACATGACACTTGGAGACGTAAATGTCCCATCCTGACGACGCATGATGGTTGAAGTTATTTGTGTCTTTTGGAGGCGGGGGGGCTGAATACAGTTCTCCTTCAGCTCTTTCTTCCCATGCAGTTCTCGTGTGTCTTGACTGTACCTCGATCATTATAAATACTCCTAAGAGAAAATGGTTCTTGGTGCCAGCACAGGTTATGCTGTCCTTGCATCATGCCTACATTTTGCCACAGTGTGTTTCAGAGCACCAAACCATGCCCCTGAGCAAAGAAATGCCTGTTTACTGTGCCATGTTTTGATTTGAGCCAGCAGTGGTTTTGCTCTGCAGCTGAAGCAAGCAAGCGCCTTTGACTGCTGCTCTTGGGGAAGTGTATAGACATTCTTCTTCTGTCAACATGAAATGTTTACTGCATTCATGCCCAGTAATTTTAGATAATTCATTCAGCTTCATTGTTACATGGATGCTAACATGTTCTTGATCTGTGAAGTTTTGAGGAGCAGAGGATGGAGGTTATGCATGTATGTAGTGTTTTATTTAGTACAAACTTCTAACTGTGGCTTCTTCTTTTCCTTACAGATGAAGATAGAGTTGATACGCTAAATATCGATGGGTCTGAATTCTGGTTTGTGCCAGATAAGCGCTTGAGCTATCAAGAAGCTGCTCTTTACTGTTCTGAAAACGGAAGTGATTTGGCTTACGTGACCTCTTTCACAGCACTAACTACAGTTCTAAGCAGAATAGAACATGTAATGTACCAATTTTTATCTTTGATAACTTTGCTTGTGAGAGTGTATCTGTGCTAAAATAGTTGATACCTCTTTCTTTATTATTATCCAAAGTTGCTTAGGCAGACCTGTGAGACCCACAATAAATATGGCTGGGAGGGAAGATATAGCAAAGGCATTCTCATGCATTCAGTGAGAGGGAAAGCTGTTCCTTCTGTGTATTCCCCAGCTTTTCTTCAGTAGAAAGAGAGAACAGAGCAGGAATAGAGGGTAACCAGTGCATGTCTAATTCTCTCTGACTGGAATTATGTGTGCTTGAAGCATGGTTAAGCTCAGCTTAAGAGAAAAAACAATGCGAGAAGAGTGTAAGGAAAGGGTGTGAAGTGCTGTTTCTCATGTAATGCAGACAAAACAAGGCTGATCACGAAAACCTTAACTGCTTAAGTTGTCTTAGTAGATGAGTTGAACGTTTCTCAGCTTTCGGACGTTCTATGGGAAGGATGTGCACAGGCAGATCTATGCATGTGTCCATTTATTCAAAAATACCTGAGCTGCCTGTAAGAACCAGCAAGAGAAAGAAATTACGGCTGCTTTTGGTACTACTGCTTATTCTTATTTTTTTAATATTGTGCTTATTATTAGTTAAAGACCATTAACAAGAATTATCTTTTTTTTAGTTGTCAGTAGGGATGCTTAATTATGTAGCAAACTGTTGTTGGTTTTTGTAAAATAAGTATTTCCGTTCATTTGAAAAGAGTGTTAACATTCCTTATATCACCAAGGTGCCTGGTTTGTTAATGGGATGTGCTCTTGATGATCGAATTGTACAGGAGGCATCTGGCTGCATCATTTTGCACCACACCATTTTCTAGTAGTATTGAGTGATGTTTGGTGGTAGGCCCTTGAGATTATACCGGCAAGAATAATGATTTTTTAGAAAGACTTGAGAATTCTTGCCAAGTGGAGTCGGTGGAACTTAGCAGTGATGTTGTACAGGCGTACCAAGCGTGACCAAACCACATTAATAACTGTCTTCTTACCTCAACAATGGTAGCTTCTGTTTGCATTTCCTGATTTAGATCTGAAAGGGGGGGGGGGGGAGAATATATCAGTATAATCTGCAAAAAATTGTTCCATTTCTTGTTACAAATATTTTTCAGCATTTAGTCTGTAAGATAAAATGTCACAGTTGTGGCTAAGACGTCTACTTTTTGCTTTTTTCAGTTAACAGATGCAAGACAGAGTTGGTGGGTGAAATATACGCCTCCTACAAACCGGTACCGTTCCTTGTACGTAGAACCATCAAAGTTTGTATCGTTCTATAGAGTCTTTCATAGTGTGAACGTGTTGAAGCCATAGGTCAAATACCTGAACAATGAGTGTCATTCATCTTGCTTATCTTTAAACATTCTGTACCCAGCAAAGATGTTTCCACAGTAGTTCACAGAGAACTAAAAATATAACAGGTTGAATGTAGAAATGTTCTAGTGGAAGAAATTCAGGCAGTGGCATTGTTCTGTGAATTGTTGTACAGATAGGAAACATGCCAGTTTCAGAATGAAACCTTGCATAACACCTTGTGCGACCTCTGCATTTCATTTATCTTATCTCATGCAAGAATCTTGCATTAAGCCAGGGAGAAATCCACCTGTCTGTACACCCATGAAAAAGTTCCTCTGGCTCCAACACAAGATCATTAAAGAGCCCAATATGTGGCTGTGTACAAACATCACGTGCCACTGTTACATAGAGTCAAATGGTGAGGATTGTCATATTTATGTTGTTTTTAGTCTCCCAAGTTGTTCAGGGCAAGTATGCAGAAACCTTTGAGATAATGTGAAAATAACTTGCCCATACGACCCGAAACCAGAGATACACCGTCCAGCATTAACCCTGTTCAGGAAGTATCTGTTCACTGTCTGTCTGACCATAATTCAAAGTCATAGCCCCAAATAGCTTGGCCCTGGGGATCTAAAGGATCACTTCCTCCCCAGTGGACCTGCCTTGTGTTTGAGGTTGGCTACTGTAAACACTTCTGCATCCAAATTCAATTGGCTAGTTGCTGTAGAAAGCTCTGTTGTGCATTCTTAGTGGCAGGTTTACTATCATAGCACTATTTTGCTGAACTTTTGTCTCTGTTTTGATAGATTATTCTGCTTTATTTTGCAGAGCACAAAATTTCTTTAAATAAATAGATTGCTGCAGTTAAATGACTTATTACATGGAGCAGCCTCTGTGTCATATGAGGCTACTGTTTGCATCAGGAAGGAAGCCTCCATTTCGTATGTTTTCTTTTTGAACCCCTGCTGCAGGAAAAGAAGGAGTAGCAGTTGCAACATCACTAGCACTAGTGAGCCTGATGAAAAAGGAAATATTGTTCTTCCTCTGTGTTTCATTTCCATTACATCCAAGGCCACTGTTTCTGCAGTTACTCCTGTGTACATAAAACAAAAGTAAACATGTGGATCCATGCAAACAAAACAACATGCAAAGTTCATAGGCAGGCAGTAGTTTTATAAGGACTAGCTGAAATTCTACAGGCTTTCAGATTCTCCAGAAATCTTAACCTAACCAGCTTGTTCCAAAACAGAACAAAAGAAAATATGAAGCAGGGAAAAAGTAGAAATAAAAGAGATGACCAGATGTAGCCATGAGGTCTGCAATTAAACTCCCCAAGGCTGAGATTGCAGAGTCACTGACAGGTGTGCCAGGTAGTCTCTGGAAACACAAAACTGGCTCCAACACAGAGGTCTGCCTCTTGCGTTAGGTAAAAATGTGACAGGTGCCTGAATTAGCTCAGAGCAGAATATGGCGAATGATAATTTTGGTTTGGGGAGACTTGAGTAATCTTTCTTAGGGGGAATGCACAGTGATTCTCCCCAGTCCGGATAAAAAACAAACAAAGCTTTAAAAATGTAAAGAAGAATCATGGGCTAAATCTAATTTTAGTTCAAACTAGAGTAGACCTCTTGTAATGAGTGGGTCTGCTCCAGTTGTGTTTAGCATTGGATCTAGTTTCCTATGTATACATAGAAGTAAACAGAAATTCTGTGCCATTGAATAACTAAGCTGGGCTGAATCCTGATGGCCTTTGGTGGAGACAAATGTTCTCCTGGGAATAGATCCACCTGATCGCTAACCTTTCCCTATTGGACAGGCACTTAACTGTTGCCAGCAATGTGGTTTCGTGTGCAGGAAGTTACTAGATATTTCTTTGTACAGGCTCCATAATTATCTTCCCACTCACAGGGTGGCTTATTGTGTGAGTAGAATGACCAAAGATGAGCCTTCTTTGCGTTGTTACGTATGCCACCTTGAGTACCCTTGAGGGTAGAAAAATGGGGTATAAATGTAAAACTAAGTGGAAGCTGTGGATGCAGATTTATTCATGCTTAGGGGAAGCCCACTGAAATTAGCAGGAGTTAAATTACATGGTAAAAACAGTAGTGTGGCAAATTAAAGATGAACAAGTATTTTCCTGCGTGAAGTTTTGTGGGTTACAACCTACTTCAGACATGTGGCTCATAATAGGCCATGAGTTTTTAATGACACAGAGTACGTGGTAGGAGGATAGAAACCAAATGAGATGGGGTGGGGGAGACAGAAACAGTTGGTAATGACATTTCCTGGCATTATTAGCATCATTATTGAACATACAGTTTTTAACTGTAGATAGAGCTGGTTTGAGAAAAATTAAGTTGCATGCATGAATTTTTTTTTAAATTATTTCTTCATTTTGCCTAGTTTTTCAGTATTTTCATATTATCATGAACGACACTTCAGAGATTGTTGGCATATTTCCTATCAAAGCTGGTATAGAGGTAAGGTAAAACTGTTTTATTTTACCAATGCAAAAATTAATGCTTCCCTTTGTTTATAACTCTTACAGGTTTTCTGTCTGAAAGCAGTTTCTTTGTTTCCTTTCAGACTTTTCTATTAAAAAAACTACATTCCATTTCCTGCTATATTTTTAATTTTAAGAAGATAAGCCACTTTAGATGTTACACTTTAAAGGGCTGGTCAAGAAATCACCTGCAGTTGAATCCATGGTAGTGGCTTCAGCTGCAGACAGCTTCTCAACCAGCCCTTTAAGGTGAGGCAAATAATTTTTTTTTTCAAAATGATGCAGCACATCAGCAATAGTCTATATGCAGTAAAAAAAATTCACTTCCCCTGCCCTCTACCAAGCAGAGGGATTGATTAATTTGTCAGTATCCTGAAATGGCTTGCTTATTAAGCCTCTTCACGATGTTGGCAGGAGCCATTTACGTGTGAATGGTCAGACTTGATTAGATTGTTTTAATCAAGCCAGCCCACTCCCAAGTGGCCCACACTAGCTCACTTCCTAATGCTAGTATAGCTGTACCTTATGTTTTATTACTGGAAAGATAATTGCCACCTGTAGCATTCCACCAGCACATTGGGAGACTTTCTGCAGTAAAATGCCGTCCCCAACAGAGCAAATGTCTTCATTTTTTGACCCTACACTTCTCCAACAAGCTAGATGGCATTGTTACTATGTAATGGCTTAAACCTAATTGGTGGTCCAAACTAGTACATATCCATTGACTTAATTGCTGGATGATGAATCAGCCCATGCATAAATCTCACTAATGCACTGTGTCTGCTCTAGCTGAGTCTACCAGCTGGATTCAGATCACTGCCTTGACCGTATAGGAACAAATTTAATATGCCTTATCACAAATCAAACTGGTCTGTCTAGCTCAATATTCTGGACTGTAACTGTGGCAACTCTCTAAGGGTTTTAGTGAGGAAGAGATGTTTGCCACTCCAGCTTGTGCATCTGGGGATATGGTGTGTTGAACTCAGAGGTTGAAAAGGATATACTTCTTGGGTTATAGCTTCCAAACTTCAATTGAACCTGGCCGTTCAGTGTGTGTTGCATGGAGGTCTGGTACATGTTAAGCACAAGATAAATGTGAAATGAAATGATAATATAAATAATGCTTTCATTTTTGTACCCGTGGTTCCTACAGACAGCACAATAAACTGCAATACGAAACTTCCCTTCATTTGTGAGAAATACAATGCATCACTGTTGGAGACACATGATCCAGGTTATAAACCACCTCAGAGAAAATGTCCTGAAAATTGGGTTCTTTTTCTAGATAAGGTAATGAAAGAGATGAATGGGGCCAAATTCCAACCTTCCTGTTTCAGACCATAATGGTCTATTGCATTGGTTCCCAACCTTGGATTCCAATATGTTCTTATACTAAAACTCCCAGAAACCTTCAGCACTGACTGTGCTGGCCAGGATTTCTGGGAGTTGTAGTCCAAGAACACCTGGGTTACCCAAGGCTGGGAACCACTTATCTATTGGAAAGTAGTTTATAAGAGACTCCAAATCAGTTTGATTAGTTTAATTGTGTTGAATTGCAAGAAACAAACCCTTGTGAATTATTTTTCTTTGATTTTCTGTTCCTATGTAAACTATACTGCTAAGTATCAAAGTTAATATGAAATGTATTTACCTTTGCCTCTGTGCTTCTTTTTTTAATAAAAATAAATAAAGGTTTCCTCTTTCAGTGTTTTCTAACAGTGCCCCCTCGGGAACTAAAGTTTAAAGAAGCAAAGGACTATTGTAATTCACATGGCGGCTTGCTTCCTTCTATCAAAAGCCAAGTTGAACAAGGTAATAAATGCTGTGCTTTTTGCAAAGTGTGGTCATGTTCTAGAACTTTAGGTATGTACTGATACTTCAGTGCTTCTAGAGATCAAAGGATTGGTGAGAAATTTGATGGGTTTGTATTTGAATGCACGATTACCCAGTTTATACATTCAAGAACTAAATGTAGTCTCAAATGTAATTTATTATTGTAAATTCATACATTTCCAGGCTCACAATGTGAATGCCACTGGAGGAGGAAGAGAAATTAGTATGAACCAAAGAAATAAACATATTTGCAAAATGAAAACGTGGTTTGAACAATTGTGCACATTTGAAAAATGTATATATTGTACACAAACATTTTTTTTACATTAGTGGAGGAATGTACAGTATGCAAAAATACATCTAGGTCACAAAAGTCTGTGAGGTCAGTGTTTTCTGTTTTTAGAAGGGGCTGAGAATTACCACAAACTGTATTTGTATTTTTTTCATTTCATTGCCATGTGTCCTGTTCACAGTTTCTGTCTTTTGCTAAGCCCATATGGATGGTAGTTTATTGAACTATGTAAATATATATTTATTAACCTTTAAGGTCCCAACAAGGCGCTTAACTGTGTTTGCTGCAAGACAGTGATCTGTCTTGTGATTCCTTAACCTGGTTCAGATTTAATATAAGCTGTAGCACTAGTCAAGCACTGTATATTAGACTGAACTTACCAAGCATAGAGAGGAACACTCTAGTCCCACCTGACATCAATTTCATCACTCTCCTACATGTAGAAGGCAACAAGTCTGAAGAGAGAGTGCCCCACTATCCAACTGGGGCACATGATGTCAGGCCCTAACTTTCCAGTGTCCTGACTCATAAAGACAGTCCTTGCAGGTAGCAGAAGCTATCTATCTTCAGAATCACTCCTTTGCATATATACAAGGACACCTATACAAGGTGCTAAGGTAGTGGGACTGAAGTGCTCCCCTCTACATATGAGTGTATCTTAATATATAATACTCAAGAAAGTGGTTTGTAAAGGACTCCAAATCAGTTTGATTAGTTCTCTGTGAATTAATTATTTCAGCCTTGTGGTTTAGATGGTCCCCAGTCCCTTCTCCTACTTTGGTGCATGATAGTGGAGGAAACTAACCAGATCTTATTATTACCTCTGAAGCAGAAACTGTCTCGAGAAACTATCAGTGATATCACATCAGTGACAATCATATCAAAATTCATCTGAGCATCAAAGTAGAAGTTTTTTCATTAATTCCAGGCAACATCAGCTTGTCTGTTTCTACCAGCTTCATTTATCTATATTGCTTCTGTGTTCTGTATGCACAAAAATACTTCAAAGTTTGAAAACGTATTCTCGAAGGCTTTGAAAACATTCTTACAGTTATGATAAAAAATGTAGGCACAAATACTTAAACAGAAATCCATCCAAAATTCAGGAGCATCTCTTTTAGGAGTTAAGAAAGAACAACGAGAATGTTCCAGTTACATTCCCAAAATGCAAGAGCTTATAGCCTAATAAGGCACAGTGAAAAAGCAAGACAGAATGCAACTCTTAAAATACCAAAGTTATTAAGAATAAAAATATATGAAAGAAAATGACTTTCTTAGCTTCTAATCGTATTAGGAATACACAGGAAAATTGTGTTAAGTACTCATCCAGCCAGCCAGCCTTGTGCCAGTTTGCATCTGTGGATGGAAATCCATGATGATTGCTGTAATGTCTGGTGCCCAAAATGGTGTGGAGTTGTGATCATGTGCTAAATAAATTCCTGAATCCCTGCATTTCTTATCTCACTATATTCATAATTCATTCAGTTGTTTACCTTTCCTTCTAAGTATAAACAATATTTTGCACAGGGCCCAGAGATGCAAAAGCTTGGATATCTGAGACATTTTTTTCCATTGGGAAATTGTATTATTTGTGCGCTTTCTGTAGTTTTAATGGTTTGTGACTCAGTATCTGGCAAGCTGCCACTACATCATAAAAAGTTTGCAAGGCCTGAAGGAACAAAGGCTGGTAGCATAAAAGATTTAGACCCCCTGGAAAACCAGAATATTATAATTTTAGAGTGAAAATTATAAAACCTGCATCCTTTGTTTATGTTTGATTATCATTCTCAAAACACACATTCAGCTGGCAAGATTGTTATGATACAGTGAACTTGCTTGGCTAGAGCTGACTCATTGTTTTAAAATGATTATAGTAAACTATTGTTCAAACCTCACTTTTAAAAGCACTTTTATTTTCAGGGTTACTTTTTACATACTTGCCCTTAATTATTTAAACACTATATGCATACACAATTCCCGTGCAGGTAAGGCTGCAGGTGTGCTATCTTCCTAAGCTAGAAAAAAGCAGACCTGGTCATAACCAAGATCTGTTTCTCCATATTAAGGGCCAGGGCCAGCAGCACACCTAAGTTGTGAACCTGGTCTTTCAGGCGGAATGTAAACCCCATCCAGGTAAGGACGTGCTCCATGGTCTGTATAGTTTGCATAGCTAAAGATGTAAAGGAGAGATAGAGCTGCATGTCATCAGCATACAGATGACAGTGGACTCCAAATCCCTGGGTGACCTTCTCGAGAGGCCTCATACAGACATTGAACAGCATTGGGGAGATACTTTGGCTGCCTAATCCTAATCTGAAAATATTTATCTTCTACCCAACAGATTTTATAACGTCTTTGCTTCCGGGTTTGCCCAAAAGTATTTGGATTGGTTTGTACTTTCGGGTCCACGTGCGTGAAAACAAGTGGGTAGATGGCAGTGATTTAGAATATAGCAACTTCCACCCCTTGCTTCAAGGAAAGCTAAGGAAGGTTCAGCTTGATGTAAGTTTTTGAAACTGTTTTTCCATTGGCTTTTTTATGTAATTCGGTTGCAGGAGAAAAGACTGTACTTCTTATCAACTTAGATCAAAGAAGGAAAACAAAACATAAAAGAAGTAAAATCTGTTCATTTCTAAACGATCAGTTTGTAGCAGGTTCCAACAGTGCTTCCCAACCTTGGGTCCCCAGATGTTCTTGAACTACAACTCCCAGAAATCCTGGCCAACACAGCTAGTGGTGAAAAGGCTTCTGGGAGTTGTAGTCTAAGAACATCTGGGGACCCAGGGTTGAGAATCACTATGAGAAACAAATACATCAAACTGGGTGGTATTTCCTTGATTCAAATTTTGTTTGTAGTATAATTGTGACTGCAATATAAGAAATATGATGAATGTCATTTTTTTAAAAAAAATGTGTAATAAGAGATATTTAGGGACAAATCCTTTACCTGGTTCAGAAAGAAAATAACTGTAATTTCTTTAGTTTTGTTTTGCACCACAATGGTCAGGAGGTAGTGCCTCAGGCTTGTGCCTTCTCCTCTTCTCCTTTACCACAAGGCGATGAGAAGCTTTTCTCTTTTCAGTTAACTGTACTTTAGCTTTACAGCTAAATTCTATGAACTAAATTCTATTAATCTTAACTGTGACATAAGGAAACAAGCCAACTTCATAAATCATAGTTTAAAATCAATTGTTTTGGTAAGGCAAGACCATTCCCAGCTTACTGTGGACCCGTGACTGGGAACAGGATAGAAAAGGGACCAGCATCATCTTGGAAGCACTCTAGGAGCCTCTGTAGCTCCCAGCAGATGCTGGCTTCCAGTGTTGCTGGCTGGCCAGTCAAAAGGGGGATTGGCTGGGAGGTTGGAAGCAAGGCAGACCAATGGCTAGCAGCTTTCACCCTGATCTGCTTAGGGAAAGTATAACTGCTCCCCCACTGCTTCCCAGCATCAGTCGTTGTACGAACTTCACATATCCACTCGTCCTTCTCATTCCAAGGACTTCTGTTTTTGTCAGGGGGATTGCCTCATGCGCTGTACTTGCTAACCTGTCACAACGTGAATTGGTCCTATAGCATTGGTAGGCATTGGGCTGGATCCAGATGGTGGGGAATAGGTTCTGTGTGTCTAGGTACTTCTTCTTGGGGTTGCTTTTAAGGAATCCGGAATGATGACCTCCGAAAGGTTGCCCAGCTTAGGGTCAGTCAGATAGGCTTAGCAGCTGGTCCCAAAGTGTCCACTGAATGACATAGTGCTTAGGTGGGTGCCTCTCTGTCTGTATCCCAGCATGCAGGCTGGAGCAGTTTATTGGTCAGAAAGTATTCGATACTGCACCAAACTATGTAGCTGTAACCAATAAAGTTGTAATCATAGCTTTATTTGTACCATCAAAAACTATGTTGTATACTGGCTTCCTACCCAGGCCAGAGAATTAGATTACTACCTGGGTCCATACCATAATTAAGGCAGATCCATTTCTTTGCTTAAAAAGCAAAAGTGTAAGATTTTCTGCGTCCGTGCTAGAAGGGAAAGGAAAGCTGACAAGCATGTGGGTCATTCACATGATGGTTTGATTTAGTATTATATCTGAATTCAGCCAGTATCTTACTGTATTTGGATAAGTCTTTAACTGCAATTTCGTGACATAGCAGCCACAAGAGTGCTTTGGTATCTTCTCTGAAATATGCTGGGGTTCTGGTAAACTTTTATCTCCACATCTTCTCTCTTTTTTTCTTCCTACCAGCTATTTGATGAGGAGGTAAACAACCAGTGTGGTATTTTACTCAACAATCCCAAGTCATCATATGTTGGTACTTGGAATTTCACTTCCTGTGCTGATACACAGTCTGTAGCCCTGTGCCAAAGCAAGTCTGAACCCGGTAAGACTGTTCATCTCTAACAACTCTCTGCATGCCTGTGAGCTTGACAAGGCCTCTTGTACTGAACCTGGGAAAGATTTGACTTCTCTCTGCATGCATCCTCTCTCCTAAGAGCCACTTTACATCAGGGGTTCAGAACATTTGCTCCTTCAGATGTTGCTGGATTGCACCTTCCACTGTTGTCAATGATGTTGGGTGATGGGAGCTGTAGCGCAGGAATCTCTGGAGTGCCATGCATCCCTGCTTTACGTGGCAACTCCTGATGTGCAAGGGTCCATCTCTGAATACAGACCCCTGGCACATGGCCACTGTGTACTTACTGGACAGGTGGGATGGGCATAATCACTTCCTCCTCCCTGTGTGCAGGTTTTACTTTTACACCCTTAGATCCTGATGTGAATAAGTTACCTTTGTGGCGATCTGCCTATAATGTTTTCATTAAAATAACTGCCCATTGTCTTTGCTTTTGACAAGTGGAATTGATCATGAGTGAGATGGGGGTATTTGTATTCGCATACGAATATCCCCGTGCAGACTTAATGAGGTTCTGGCCCCTGTGGCTGGACCGTCCACTCATGCATCCGGCAGTGTTGCTGTCCCTGCTCATCCTTCCAATCATGCCCGGAGCGCCGCTCTCTTCCCATTCGGCTGGCCACTCGGCAGCCGTGCAGGGAGACTCGTCCTCCCTCCCCCCCCGCCTGGAGTGGCCAGCTGAGCAGGAAGAGAACGGCGCTCTGGGCATGATTGGAAGGATGAGCAGGGTCAGCACCACTGCTGGATGTGTGAGTGGACGATGGGGCCAGACCCTCATTAAATCCAGCTGCGTTGGGATACCTCCATCTCTAATCATGAGTTAAGTTATCTCGGTTTTGATATGCTAAAAACCTTCTGCATATACTGGATGTGGTGTTACTGCAACGTATCATGTCCTCAGAACAAAACAAGACAAAATTAAACACTCTAGAATGGTTTGAGCCAGAATTTTCCAAGTGACTCTTGTGGGGCCCCAGTGATGTCTGGTGTTGGTGCTTCTGGAGTGGAAGGATCAGCCAACAGGTTGTGTCATTGCTCAGGGGATGCCCAAATGTGTTCCCATTCTTCAGGAAGGCTGCTTCCATGCCTCTCTCTTATAGGGCTGTAATCCAGTTAAAGAAACATTAGTCCATTCAGTATATCGATTGTACTTGCTTTTGCTTATTGTATAGTATTTACAATATGGTTTTATTAATTTTTTTAGTGTATGTGTATAATTTTGCTGTAAACAAATCAAACGATTGTTTAATCTGCAAAAAAAAAAGCATTTGAGAAAAAAAATTATATTAAAAAGCATTCTTGCTTTTTTTCTTAGACATGCCTGTGTCGTAAGAAATACCATCCTAGATAGGGCATTGCACTTTCTCTCTCACAGAGGAAGGAATGCTTCTCAAAATAATGTTTGCTGTCTCCATATTTTACAAATATATGTACTAAGAACTAATTCTTAAGAATAAATCTGATTAATCAGGGGCATTGTTTTAGTCAGTCAAAAATTTTTAATAATGTTTTAGAATGTTTTTTTGTAAATTGATTTAAGTGACTGATTGATTCAAAAAGATTGCAGTCCTAATCTTACCACATTGCCGAAAATACAATGTACAGCATTATAAAATGTCGTTAAAGCGTAAAACCTGCCCAGATAACTAGAGGAGACATTGCTGCTGTTAAAAAAGAAAAATTGTTTGATGAATGATAACATTTGTCTTGCTCAACTATTTGGCTTCTTCATTAGATGCTTTAGAAAACCAGACACAGCAAGTGCTTAACATCAGTGTGAGCTATCTCGATGTCACATACACCATAATTTTGAAGAACCTGACATGGATTGATGCACAGCAGGAGTGCTTGCAGAATAATATGCAGCTGGTTAGCATCACAAATGAATACCAGCAAGCTTTTCTTGCTACACAAGCTGCCCGTCATAATTACCCACTGTGGATTGGACTCTCCAGCAAAGATGTAAGGTTCATTTCTCTCCCTTTCAAAACATGTCATTGAAATACTAAATGGGGGTATTTGAGGAAATTTACTGAGATATTTTAAATGATATGGGTAAAAAGCAGCCTGCTGCTGGGGTAGTTCTGTTGGTTCTGTTTTCCGGCATGTCATCCTAGGAGTTTCTTCCTGACAAGCATGATGTTTCAAGTAAATAAAAGGTTTTTTGTTTTGTTTTGTTTTAATTTAGTGGGCACAACTAGCTGGTTAGACTGTCAAGTCCATTTAGCCCAACTTAAATTATGATGGGTTAAAAATATGTTTGAATAAGAAGCCACCATGTCTGACCTGGAAAAGTAACTGTTGAAAACTGTTGAATACAAATAGACATAGACATACAAGCAAAAGTTGTATTATATACTCACAGATCTTAGGGATAATTTTATGATCACTGTAATTGACACGTTCCTTGCATTTCTATCCCACCTTTCCCAAAAGAAGGTCACAGTATTTGTTAGGTCTAAGCTAAAACAGTCTCTCCCCACTCAACACACTCTGTAAACATAGGATTACAGTCCCACTCTCCCTAACTGGCATTCACAAAGGAGTGGTCGATCAGCTCATTTTGAGAGTGCTGAGTTGGTCAAGGCTAAACAGATAACATATGCAAGATATAAGCATATAATCTGTCGTATTTAAAAATGTAAACAGCACCCATGACAGCAGAGATCGGATTTGGCAACGTGCTGTGCAGGAAGTGAAAGGATGAATCACCTTTTTCTTTTTACAATGCAGTCTTGTAAAAATGGTGAAAATCAAACATATCTTAAAGCTTCTATTCACCCAGGAAAGGAGCTGGCATTGGTGGTAATATCAGCTTCCTTCCTACAACATATATCAGCTGAGGGACACTAATACATGAGGGATAAATAATGTATCACTACGGCATGATAGGGTCTTGATTCCCACCCCCTGAATTTGCAAGAACATTTTTAAAAACCACCATAGATACATGAAAAGTTTTCTGGATTTGAATCTAGATTTCTTGGAACAAAAGCAAGCATGGCCTACTGAGTCACATGGACTCTGAAGTAGAGAACCGGAATGTTTTGATGACCCACAGTTTCATATATTCGGTAGCCCCCTTCATTGATTTAAAATGACCATGTGACGGGGAGGAGAGGGTCCTGCCCATTAGCCCAACCACCACCCTATGCAGTCCCAGAAGCTGTAGACTGTCTTGTATTCAGCATGAAGGTTTAAACAGGGGTTCTAAACATGACCAGCTGAACAGGCCCATAGAAGCCACCTTTCGGTCTTCAGGCAATGATCTGAAGCTCCTCCCATTGGAGCACTGGTAGAAGCACTTGCATGGGCTTTTCTACTGTTCTCTGTACACATTCATTTTGAACACATGAAAAGTCTTATGCCAAAGTACAAGGTGATGACTGTTTCCAAATATTTGGCTCCATACAGCTGTAGTAATCCTTTCACGAAATCCATAGTTGCTTTGGGAGAAAAGTAGGATTGAAATCATATAAATAAACGAACAAACAAATACAGCAGTCAGGTTGAGAGCTGGCTGGTTTTTTGTTTTTTGTTTTTGTTTGTTTTTTTGTTGTTGAGTTTTACAGTGCTAATTTTTCTTCTGCATGTTTACGCCTCTAGGATGGAGTACATTACCACTGGTCTGATAGAAAACATATTCGTTTTAGTCGCTGGTCTGAAGAAGATGAAGATTTAGTTGATGATTGTGTGTATTTGGATAGCGATGGATTTTGGAAAACAGCTGAATGTTACTCAGAGAAACCAGGAATGGTTTGCTACTTAGCAGGAAGTATGAATCCCCATTTACAACTTAAAATTAATATATATTTTTGCTCCGGAAATGCTTTTGTTGAAGTGTTTTAAATACTTGAACAAAACCATTCTATAAAACTTGAAAAAAGTTTATGGCTTCTGTTTGAATTTAAAAAGTGAGCCAGAAGCTAGAGGGCACCATTCATAGCCTGTGCAAGCATAGCTCTGGCTTCCTGCAAGCTGTTGGTTCACAAAGTAGGAGTAAGTACCAAGCATATGTTTTGTTTTTTCTTCCTTCCCTACAGGAACTCTGCCCCCTGCCCACTCACTTGTATGATTTTCAGCATCAATCATGTTTCTGTCATGAGCTGGAACATGAAAACAGGACTGAAAGAACTCGGCATGCTTAGCCTTGAGAAAAGAAGACTGAGGGGAGATATGATAGCACTTTTCAAATACTTGAAAGGCCGTCATAGAGAGGAGGGTCAGGATCTGTTCTTGATCATCCCAGAGTGCAGAACACGCAACAATGAGCTCAAGTTACAGGAAGCCGGGTTTCAGTTGAATATCAGGAAAAACTTCTTAACTGTTAGAGCAGTACACAATTGGAACCAATTACCTCAAGAGGTGCTGAGTGCTCCAACACTGGAGGCATTCAAGAGAAATTTAGACAACCACCTGGCAGATATCCTTTGAATTGTATTCCTGCACTGAGCAGGGACTTGATGGCCTTACAGGCCCCTTCCAACTTCATTATTCTATGATTCTGTGATTTGAAGTAGGCCTGCCTAGCACTGGTATGAATAAATCTGGCTATCATTAGCCATGGTTAGCATCAGTGAATGAGTAATACAAAACAATAGTTGAACAGGTAACAGGAAATAAGGCACGGAGGATTTGCTCCGAAAATCAAGGGAGGAAGGGTGTGTCCCAACATTCACATCCAGATTTGAAAACAATAGTTTGCAGGGAACTGGCATTTATTTGGATACACTGCCTTTCATTCGGGGACATTGGAGTACTGAACTATAAATATGTATAACAACAATAAAACACAAGCACAAAACAATAAAAGGCAGTTAAAATAAATAAAAAACAGCAGCACCAAATCAGGATTGTTCTGCCATTCACACTAGCATTCTTCAAGTTAAGGTGGGTGGGAGGTATGAGTGTGAATAGAAAAGATGGCACAGATAAGTTTGTACATTTTATTGGTGTTACACAGTGAACAGTGAAGACTGAATACATTCCAAAAGTTGAAATGTTAGTTTCCCCAGTATCATCAAAATGGAGGCCCTGCATAGACAAGTGTAGTGCAGTCATTAGACTGGAATGACAGAGGTGGGAAGAGAATTTTGTGAAAAATCCATTAAATGTTTACACAAGATTAAGAATACACTGTAAACAGCATTTTGAAACAAACTGACATGGCACAAGCTGGGTGTTTTGGAAAGAAGCCAGCAATGAAATTTCTAGGTGTTGAAGTGGGAGTGGGAAGATCACTTAAAAGGTACTGCAGTTCTGTATGTTTTGAGAGCCACACCTAGATTTTGCAGTGTGCACAAAGGGAAACACAGGTAGCTTGTGCTTGCTTGTCCCATGCTTTTCTCTTTGTATTATTGCAAACAAAATTTAGATATCTGTCAGCACCCACTCCCATGAATGGGTGCATGTAATCTGTTTGCAGCTGAAGCTGTCATATTTTGCTATAATGGAAGACGTATGAGTTTGATATATATGGTTGAACAAAAAAAGTGACGAGCATAAAGTACGTGGAGGTTTTGTCCCCTGTCCACCACCTTCAACTATAATATCCAAAGATGCTGTGAGAAACAGCTCCTTCAACCTAAGAAACATTAGTGGTACTGAGCAGTGCAAGCAGACAAATATTGGCATAAAAATTTTGTAATGTATTGTGCTTTGCATTCCAGTTTCCCCTGATCATGAAAAATCTGCTAGTAATGAACAAAATGTTGGTGACATAGCTGAATTCATGGCAGAAGCTGCCAAGTTGTGTTGTTTAAATTGCATCATAAGCCAATTAATAGTCTGGAATTTTTTTTTTCAGATGAAACACAAGAAACAGAATCACATCATGAATCTATTAAATGTCCACACAAAGTTAAGAACACACCATGGATAGCATTTCACAACAGTTGTTATACATTCGTGATAACAAAAGACAGAGGGAAAGGGTTTAAATCAGATGAAGCCCACCGTTTATGCAAGATGATGAGTAAGCAGTTCCTGTTAATGATTCTTTTGAAATGATATGTTTTTACCATTTTGAATAATGTTTCTAGACTTGGAAGGAGTTCTCTTAGTTTCTCCACACGGTCCTCTATGAGGTGAGGTAAGGGAGTGCACTGGGTGGACCAGGTCTTGCGAGATCCACGTTGTAGCACCCATTAAGCTGTGAAACTAGCCTTGGGTCTGTCGTCTCCTCTCAGGGTGTGACTGCATTGACAAGTAATGCAGGAAAGGCTCCAGGATTGGGATGGTCTGATTCACACTATTTTCTGTTGACTACATGACATAAAAATCAGGGAAACTGCCTGCCATTTGAATCCTCTCCTCTCCACCACACCTGGTGCCTGGGTCTGCTTTCTCCTCCCTCCCTTTCTTCCTTTAAAGACTTGCTGATATAGCACTGGGACAGCTGGCTGACCAAAGGGGGAAAAATGGGGAGGAAGTTTTAAGGTGTCTCTGCTGTGACTATGCCTCCTAGAAATCTGAACAGGCAGAGCTGAACTGCCTTAAGAATCTGGGACAAGGCTGAAGGGAGAATGTCCTCCTGTTTCTCTGCCACTTCCTTGCTTCCCCACCCCACCTCCTCCTTTGGTCACCTAGCTGGTCTTGCATTAGGACAGCTAGCCTTTAAAAGGATGGGAGGGAACAGGAAGGGCAGAGAGAAACAAGTGGACCTAGGAATCAGGTGTGGGGAGGAGAGGATTCAAATGGTTAACAAGCTGCAAACCAGGCTGATCTCCTCCCTTCTTCTTGCTGACTCCTGTGTGGTTGGCAGAAGCTAATTAACCCAAGGAAACCTGATTTCCCAGGTATGATTTCACAGTGAATCCATTTGCATTTTCCCTGCTGCGTAGTCTTACCCTTAGTCTGACGTGGCTCACAGGGTTGGTCTGAGGATAAACTGGGAATAAAAATGTCTTTAGCTTCCTGGAAATAGAATTGGATACAAGTGTAACTAACTATTCAAGTAAATAAATATACATTCAGTTCATAACTGTAAAAGTAGTGTAAACTGACAGTAATTTCCAAAATCATGCCCATATTTTTCTAGAACTATAGAGCTATCCTGTCATTCGGTAACTGCTGAAATCATGCTAGAATTAACTATTGTCTTTCAATTATGTAAGCCGCCCTGGGTCCTTTTTAAGGAGAAAGACAGGGTAAAAATATTTTAAATGAATAAAGAAATAAAGAAATAAACATTCTCATGTAATTATACAGTATATTTTTGTTTGGCAAAAATAAGCAGTGACCATATGTGTGAACAGGCCCGGAATTACTTGTTTAACTGTGGAAATAAAATTGTGTACGATATGTCACTGGAAAATGATTTTACTATATATATATTTCTCTCCTGCCCTGTTCACACTGCAAACCTCTAGTAAAACACGATAGGTAAGAAATGAGTGCAGCTTTATCTAACAGAATTGAATATAAATATGAATCATGCTGGATCAGACCAAGATTTCATCTAGTCCAAAAACCTGTTTGCAGCATGGCCAAACAAATACTGGACAAGTTGTACACTTATTGTCAAAGTCCCCTCCCAATTACCTTCTTCAACCAGCATTTAAAAAGTATACTTACTTTGACCTTGGAAGCTCCATCTGTGATGGATAATAGCTATTGATAGATTTCTCTTCTCTGAAGCTCTCTAATGCCCCTCTTTCTATAAGTGAATGGCCATTCCTACATCTTGCTGCAGTGAATTCCATATGTTCATTGACTGAGGAAGATTGGCTATTCTACTTCTACCTGTATTTTTAAAATGTTAACTACTACAAATGGATACCACTGAAAAATAAGCAGAAACATGCATTGGTTAGTGGAAAAATACATGTGCATTAAACCACACACACACTCCCTTGTAAGAAGAAGAAAGCAAAGTGTTGCGACCTCTTTCTAGCAAAAATGGGACAGGAAGGCAGTTAGAGAAACACAGTAAAATACAAATGGAGTTCCTGGTTGCATCCCTCCAGATGACTCCTCCTTCTGCCTTAGTTACTTGAACATCTAATGTCTTCTAAGAATATAAGGATACCCAGTGTGGTGTAGTGGATAAACGGATGGACTAGGACTCAGGAGGCCTGTTTTCAAATCCCTACTCAGCTATAGAAACTCACTGTGGGAGCAGAACTGGTAAAACTACTCCTTAGATATCTCACTTACCTTGGAAGTCCTGTTAGGGTTGCTATAAGTCAGTTTCAACTTGACAGCACAGAATAACAAAAGAATATGAGGCCCACTCCTCTTCAGTTACCATTCAGGAGCAATATTCTCTTCCTGCGTCCTGTTCTGTATCTCACTAGCCAGACTGGTAGCTTTAAAAAGGAAGATGTTTCTCTGGGTTCCCAGTTTGGCCAAAGCTTTCTTGTAGACCTAAGAAAGAGAGAGCTTCTTACCCCTTTCACCTAATAGGATAGTTTCAGATAGATTTTGTTATGTAAAAACAAAGGTCAGTGTTTAAACCATGGTAGACCCCTTGTAAAATTAATTTTCTCAACCATCTATATTTGCTAATCTGTCAGATTAATTCAATGATTCAACTTCTTTAATTGCTTCAACAGATTCAAATGCATCTCTCTTGAATATCAGGGATGAACATGAAAATGATTTCATTGTTGAGCAACTTCATCCTTTCAGTGGCCTTGCTCAGTGGCTGTGGTTGGGTCTGATTTATAAGGCTGATGGTAAGTTCTAACTTATTTAAACCTATAAAACCCTGTTCTAATGAGCATAGATTTCTCAAATGTACAAAGAAGCCAAAACTGTAATAACATTACTTAAAGCCACCATCCATTAGTAGAGCCAGATGAGACTAGGTTCCACCCCACCACCTTTGGTCAAACTTGTACTCAATTTAGTTTAAATTGTCAAATGTAAGTTAAGGGGAAATTCTCCAGACCCGTTTGAGATTTTCTGCCTTTATTCAAAGTTCTTTTAATTCCAACAACTCATGACAGCTTTGAGCCATGGGCTACAATACCATTGATCTGACATAGTAAATGCTTATTGTCCACATTTTAATAAGTGTTATATAATTACAGTTACAGTACAGCAATTCCCAATCCAGATGTTTCAGTAGATGGACACACTTGGAACTGGTGGAGCCATTAATGTCTGTTGACCCTTAGTTCCTTAGTTCAGCAGAAGAGAAACACCACATTGCTTTCATGTAGATAAAACACTCAGTTTCTAACAAAATGGAAGAAATGAAAGTATGCAGCTTTTATGTTGAGAGTGTGATTGTTTGTTTTCTATAGTTATTTTACAGTATTCCAAAGGAGCTTTAAAAGGTTTTACTGAGAACACTGAATTAAATTTTAAATAGAGAAATGCCAAGAAAAGTGTGTTTCAAAAATAATGAGCTCTCTAATAAATAGGAAGTTGTAGGTTCATCTTTGATTTCTAGACCACATGAGAAATGTTAGTATTGGCACAAATAATGTTAACATGGGCTAAGTGTGGGTTATTTTTTAGCACTGTCAACATTATGAACAAAAATCAGAAGCATTCAAGTATGAAAACTTGTGTATTTTTTCCCACAGGTAATACTCTGAAGTGGTATGATGATACACGACTCTCATATAACAACTGGAGACTGGGAAGGCCTTACTTAAAGAGTGATAATTTTGTTGCTGGTATTAACCTGGATGGTTTCTGGGATATTTATAATTACACTGACAACTGGAAAGCCTTGCAATTCAGTCTACACAGCATCCTTGTCTGTAAAATAGAAATGGGTAAGAACTGGGAATGTAAATCCTCACTTCCCGCGGCTTTCAACAGTTTTTTCAGTGTTGAGCATGATTTTTTTTGGGGGGGGGGAATGCTCATTTTTGCACACAATTACCTGGGATGAGTGTACATATTTGTACAATCCATATATTGTTCAAAATAACTCAGGTTTGGATTATTGTTGCTTTACTGAAGAATTGAAAGGACTGGGTTCATTCATTCAGTTTCTACTCTGCCTTTCTCCCTGTAGAGAGACAAAGGTGGCATACAAATAAATTAAAAACAAAAAAAAATATTAAAACAATTACAAATATTTAAAAATAATACTATAAAATTTAAACATATTAATTTTTAAGGAGTAAATAAATTGCCAATAAAACCATTTCAATATGTATTTAGAAAAATATAATGACAGTTCTCTCCTTAAAATCTCTTCTTGAGCAGCAAGTTACATATTAAAACAATTGCCGTCTTTCTTGATGATCAGCTGGTCCTTCTGTGCTTGATGTGTGTGTGCTTTGTTTTTCAAAGGGAAGGGATTGTAGTAGTATTTCACACAAATTACAAGAGGGTGGAGAGCACTTTGCCTTATTATCAGCTGGAAGTGAAGAAGGGCCTTAACATTCCTCACCAAAGTATGTCTTGTTGAGACCAATCAGAACTAAATCATGATGTGATTTAGTGTGTAAACTTTCAGTCCCTGCTAGCTACGGCTTAACTATAAGCTATTTCTAGTTTTGGATTGAACTCTGTTTTACATAGCCTTTGGTAGGCTCAAGAAAATGTAAACCATTTATTCATTGTTTTCATATTGAAATAGGACCCAGAGAAGACAGTCCATCACTGCCTAGATCACTGTCGTATAAAAACAACACCTACTGGATACTTGAAGAACAGGTCAATTGGTATGATGCCTGGAAAGAATGCAAACTAAAAGGAAGTGATTTAGCCAGCATTCACAGTGCATCAGATCAAGAATTCCTGGAAAAGATTGTGAAGAATGATGGATTTCCATTGTGGATTGGTTTGTCCAATCATAATGTAAGTTTCACCTGGGCTTCCACTGTCATTTTTCAATATATGCAACTGTCTCTGTATGTAGTTTCTTTAGATGTCTCTAGCTTACTTCTACAGTGGTGCCTCGCTAGACGATGTTAATCCGTTCCACGAAGATCGCTGTCTAGCGAAAACATCGTCTAGCGAAGCACGTTTTCCCATTGGAATGCATTGAAATCTCTTCAATGCGTTCCAAGGGAAAACTCAGTCGTCTAGCGAAAATCTCCCATAGGGAAACATTGTCTAGCGAGCGTGGGTCCCCGTCGGAATGCACTGACAGTTTTTGACCACTAGTCGGCGCATTCCTATGGGGAAACCTCATTGTCTAGCGAAAATTCCCCATAGGGAAACATCGTTTTGCGAAGCGCAGTAGCGATCGCAAAAAGGCATCGTCTAGCGATTTCCTCGTCCTGCGAGGCAATCGTCTAGCGAGGCACCACTGTATTAACAATGAATTCATTTTGCCTAATTAAAGATGTTACCTCCATATACATTTTTAGCTGTTGGTGGAGCTACTTGGTTGAACGTATCCCTGGATTAGAGATCAGTTGTAGTAGTATTTTCCCCCATAATGGCTACATTTCATTCTCCCTTCAGACAAGATGGCGTCAAAATGGCTGACAGCCTGATTTAGTCTACTAAGAAATGAGTAAAAATGGTGAGACTTTTTTTGATGGCAAGAGTGTGTGGGATTGCAGAACATGCATGTCTGTTTCTGCCTCTCATTTTATCTAATGTACGAAAAAGGGCTGAGGACTCACTGGACTGATGCATAACCTTTTGGATTAAAGATTCAAAGGATAGAAAACATCTGGTAGGAGCAGCCAGATTAGGGGTTTTGCTAGACAAATCTGTATGTGTTTGTAGTCTGAGGTTGAATACAGCCACCTAAATGTAAAAATAGAACCCACCAACACATGGTCAAGTTTCCCTTCACAGTCACAAGGGCTATAAGGTACACTGAAGCTAAGAAGGGGAATAAAAGCAGTATCAGAGGATCTGAGTCTGAAAGTTGAAAGGGAACCACTCCAGAGCAGCTGCATGAAAAGAAACTTGAACCTTAATATAGTCCCATCTCAACCATGTTCTTTAGCCATGATGCCCACTTAACGTAGAAATTGGGAAAAGAAAAAGCATCATCAATGCTTGTCCAGCCTGATTTATGCTTATTTTCTAGGAAAGTGATTCTGACTTTGAGTGGTCTGATGGAAGTGCATTTGACTACAAACCCTTAAAATATGATCATTCACCTGCCCCCAGAAACTGTGTTGTCCTGAACACTAAAGGGTTATGGAATCGCATGGAATGCACACGTCGTGCTGATGGTGCTATTTGTTATTCTTCGCCAACTAGTAAGTCTGTATTTGTGTACTTTTGTTACTTTTTTCCCCATTTATTGTACAACCCTCAGAACTATAAAAACAAAAATAAACATAAGGTATAGAATACAAAATATTAAAAATAATAAATATAATATAGTAAAAATAAATAAATGAATATAATTTCTTTTCTCCCCAACCATGTTAAGCATGTGTCCTTAGAATGAGGTGGAAATCCTGTGGACCACAGACTGCATGCAGCCTCCTCAGGCTGTTTCTGTGAAAACTCTTCCCCAACAGGAAAGAAACTTTGGCTGAAAAATGAGAAAGGCTGCTCCTGCCAGCCACCAGGAATGGCCATTCTCATTTAAATCAAGGCAGAGCCCCCATGCTACTTTTTTTTGTCTCCAAAACACCCCACCACCAAAACTGGTGCACCTTTATTGCAAAGTGCCCCAGTTCAACCCAGTATTTAGGCAACCAGTTTGTGCTCACAGGGCAAGACCCAATTGAACTACCTGGATAAATGTTTCAAGCAGATGGAGACAGGTACGGCATGTAACTAAATTTACACTGGGAGTCTGGGACCAACGCATTTGTGATGGAAATACCGTATTTTTCCATCTATAAGATGCCCCCGTGTATAAGATCCCCCCCTTTTTTTTTCTAACCCAAAATTCAGAAACCTTAGCTTTGAGTATTCAGCCTCTGGGCTCAGAATGCTCGGACATTACGAGTCCCTGTTGAATCTGAGCACTGCCTACAGGCTCCACCTCCAACAAGGTGTGTACCAATTGGTTTGTACAGCATCAGCTGACGTCAGTTCCATAAGGCTCGGGATTGGAGGCAGCCTGTTTGCAGAGGCAAGGTATGTGCCGTTTTGTTCTCTCCTCAGCTTACTTTCGTGTATAAGATGACCCTAAATTTTTGGTCTAAAGATTTTAGACAAAAGCATCGTCTTATACACGGAAAAATATGGTACGTTTAGTGGCTTTGCTCTAAAATATTAGCTATTTGAGTCCTTTCTAACTGATCCATTATTATAAACCAGACATTCCTATACAAGCAGTGAACAGCTTACCTGAAACGTATAGTACAAAGAAACAGGAATTGATTAAACATTGCACTTCCAGAGCACCCCACGAATGGCAAATCATTTTCTCTCTATCGCTGTCTTAGGATGATTTGGTTGCTTGTTTGGCTGCCAAGCTGAGTGTAATTTTTCCTTCCAGTTAAATATAATTTAAGATCACTGAGAGTTAAATAAAAAAGCTTCTACTCCAGAGCATTTTGCCTGAGCACAGCAAAGGCTCAGAGACCCACTGTGACCCTCACTGCCTCTCCCTGCCAAAGAGAGAATCAATGCTGTCAACTCTCACAGAACACTCTCTTTGTGTGTGTGTGTGAGAGAGAGAGAGAGAGAGAGAGAATGAGCAGCGACTGGCACCCGTTTCCTCCTCCCTTCTATCCGATAATTAGCACTGTTGCAGGTGATCTGTTTCCTGCTGCTGTCAAGAAGCTGGAGCAGTGAATGTGCACCTACTGCTGTGAGGCGGGTGTGCTGTTTCATGCATGCACATACTATTTCCCTTGTTTACACATTTACTTCTTAAGATCTGGCCAAACATGGTTACATGATGAAGAAGAAAGGTTATATAATCCTGTAATTTTTTTGTTTTTTTAATTCAGCCAACAGGGCTTCCACACTTCTAACCGCTCGCTAGATTGTTTCCCAAAATTCAGTTTTCAATCCATTTAGGAATTATTTATTCAGAATCCTTTTGAGATCATCTACTTGCATGCATCAGTATTGTGGAATGCACTCCCTTCAAGCTGTGATCCAGTCCTATTCATGCAACTTTTAGGACAAATATGAAGATGCTTCTCTTCAAACTGGCCTTTTAAACTCTTTTGATATTTATTGATTATTAATTTTAATAAATAAATATCAATATTATCTAATGCACCTTTAGTAATAATTTTAATAGCTTCATTTATCAGTTGGTTTTTAGTGATGTTGCCTTTAGTAGAGAGGCAGGATACAGAGATAATAAATAAATAAAAATAAACCTGTTAATTCATTGAATAGGAGAGCTTCTTAGCATGGAGTGGTGGGGGTAATGGTGATGATGATGTGATCATATTTTCACAGAAATACAGTCAAAGCAAGCTGAAATGTCTGCAAAATGTCCCAAAATTACTGGCGGAACTTCACAGTGGATACAATATAAAGATCATTGCTATGCATTTGATATGGCATTTTACAATTTCTCAGCATACACTGTGGATGCTGCTAAAGAAGTCTGCAGGAAAATTGGTATGTCCAGATAGTCTTAATTATTAGAAAGAGAATATTGTTTAGACTTTTCTGATTTTGGATTTTTTTCCAGTATTATTTTATATGCTGTTTTAAATTATTTCTATAATATTTTTAATTTTTTAATTATTTCTATAATATTTAATTATTTATTTCTATAATATTTAATTATTTATTTCTATAATATTTAATTATTTCTATAATATTGTTTCTATAAAATAAATGATTACCTTGGAAAGTTCTTCTCTTTGGAAAGTTAACTTTTCCCCATTAGATCCTTCTGCAATGCTTCTGACTATCAAGGATGCAGAGGAAAATAAGTTTGTGACTGCACACTTAAGAGAATATTACTTCGTCACTGGACAAGTATGGCTTGGAATGCAGTCTGAAGGTAAGGAATGAACAGCCATGAATTATGTGTGTTGTGACTGCATTTTATCACCTAATTTTTCATCTCCTGGAGCCTGTTTCTCTTACCTTTGTTCTCCTGTACCAACGTTCCTTCCTAAGGCTTTCCATTCTGCTGGCCAACCGGCCTTCTGCTTGCATTGTAGCTTTCTGAATCCTGAATTCCAGTGTGTTGTATCTGGAACCCGATAGGGTTAAAATAACTTAGCCACTGATCCCCAAAATATATTCTTGCCTGCTTCACTTCACTGTGATCCTGGAAGTAGTTCAGGCAAGTAACTGCAGAGGCATATTCCAAGGTATCTGAAGTGGCATCCTGAACTGGTAAGATGAGCAGGCCACTGTGCCCCTTGGCAGTGCCCAGCAACCCAAGTCTGTACAACTCAAGTGTACAGTTGAGAACCCAGCCTTCCAACTTGATTGTTGAGATGTGCAAGCATTAGATTCCCCTGACTGGATGCAACAGGTCTCTGGGGAACCTGCCTGCTGTTGCTGTGCATCTGTTATGCATCAGTAGCTGCTTGTCTTGATCTTTCAGTGTGCCAGCGGGAGTGCTGCAAACTGATTTGCAGCTTTTCTCCCTGCAAAGCAACATAGGGTGATATTTTGATGCCTTCTTGGAATAATCTGAATAGCAGTGACTTTCTTGGTGTCTGCAAACACTAGGCATGGTTCCTTCCTTCTTGTCTGGCCTCAGACTGAAATTCTGCACACAGTCTATAAAGTTCTTATTTATAAGAAAGCCGCTCAAAATATTTTTCTTTCCTCTTGCTTTTTGAACATGACACAACACAGAATAAGCTGAAAAGACTCTACTAAGGCAGGTTTTAAAACACCAGAGGAGACTTCTGAATTTCCTGAAGTCATCAAGTTGACCTTCTGGGGCTGAAATAAATAAATTGTTATTAATGCAGTCTATAATGAGTATAATATAATTTGGTCTTAAAATAAGGAACTAGTGCATATGGCTTTTATTCTCAGCTCTGTCTTTGAAGTGGCTTGATGGCTCAGAGGTTAAATATGCCAACTGGGCAAAGGGAAATGAAAATGCCAAGGGCGATTGCAATGTTATCTTCTCAACAAATGGAACGTGGTCCAAAAGCTCCTGCGAGACTGTCCAAAGCAGAGTTGTTTGCAAAGCTCCTCAAGGTATGTATAATTTGATTTTACAGGACTTTGCAATGATTTGGTATTTATAGACTAAAACAGTTACAAGAGTATCCTGGCACACATTTGTGTCAGTAGCATCACCTGTCTCTCTCCAGGAACAGCAGCGCACAAGGGAAGAGGTTAGCAAAGAACGCCATAGAGCCCTCTTCCCTGTCCCTCTGTTCTTAGCTGGCTTTTGGCCAAGCCTGCCCAGCTGTGCCTCCCACACGGCACACTAGCCATTATTTACAATAGGGTGAGACAAGGGATAGTTAAACATAGATAAAGAAGACTTGCACAGGCCTTCCCCTTGCCAGTATTGGCTTGCATGCCACAATGCACGTGCAGCTTTCAGCCAGCTGGAAGGGAGAATGAAAGAGGGAGGTTGCACAGAGTCCTGTACCAGTTCTTTCCTACACAAGCAGCTTTGTCTGTGGTCACCATAGACCACAGTGTTAGTTCTTTATGTAATAGTAATAATATCATACTGACCATAATAGTTTAGAAGTATATGGATTGTAGTAAAGTGCTCAGAATATTAGGTAGTGCTTTAACAGTGCTAGTCAGTGTATATTGTGATGAAATTTAGATTGAGCCTGTAATTAATTATCATAATTTCAAATGTTTCTAAGCTACTTTCCATATTACCATGTAGGAAACCAAAATTTTAATCCCATAATTGCCATTCTAAATTGCCCATCTAGAGAGCTATCAAGGTTTCAGACTAGGGGCAGAGCTCCCACAACAGTGAATTATAGCCATAAGGAAAAGGTTGCCAAAAAAGAAGAAGAGGAAACACATTCTCCACCATTCGATTTTGTGAGAAGAAAAACATGAAAGTCTGTTATCTATAGAGTGAATAGAGCCACTGTGTAATAAATCATCTGGCCAGATGTAAGCAAGGTTCCTGCATTCCTACACATACCTTGGGAGACAGGCATAGGCTAAAGCTAGGAGGACCCCACATGCACAGAGGGCCTCAGATTTATACTTCTTTGGAGACTATTATCTCCGAATGAAACTATACACATAGTGACCGAGACCATATGGCAATTTGTTATATGTCAACATTCAGAATATACCATGATTTTTGCAATTCTGTTCTGGTATTTCTAGTAGTGTAGATGAGGCAGGAGCACTGGTCATCTTCCTTGGCATTCTTACCCCATATTGAAAAATGATTCATAGATCCAGGGGCCTTTAGACCACATAGTGTACAAACACGCTGAACAAGTAGTGCCTAGGCTACAGAAATTTGGGCTTGTGAAACACTCCAGGCAAGAACCAATCCTCTTCACTCTGTAAAGTGTTGTGTCCTTCAGGGGCGCTGTGTCTAACAGTAACAATAGCAATAATAATAATACAGAAGTCTTTGAAGAAAAGAGACACTCGTTTGTCTCCAGAAACCCTCCTTTTCCCAAAAACGAGTAGGAGGCACCCTGTGCCAAAATCGAGAGAAGTAAAAGAGACGATGCGTGCCTCCTAGGTGCAAAAGCAGAAAAACAAGACAGAACATCTTCAGCTTCAAAAAGGACCAAGTGGAGCTGCAACTGCATTGGCTGCTGCTTGATTCACAGCCTATTTTACACTTCTGTTTGAATTGGGTGATCCTACAGAGACCACAGATTGGTTTGGTGCCAATGTCCACACTGCCCCCTCAATCCAGTGTGGTTTGATCCACCCCACAACCCCATTTGCTTTGATCCAGCCCTCTGCCGATCCCCAGCTCTCCTTTTATGGTTCATTGTAAAGCCAGTGGGCTGTTTACAGTGCTGCACAGCATTAGGGGAAAGGGCCTATTTCCTTTGATCCAGCCCTCTGCCAATCTCCTGCTCTCCTTTTATGGTTCATTGTAAAGCCAGTGGGCTGTTTACAGTGCTGCACAGCATTAGGGGAAAGGACCCATTTCCCAAAATTCTCCATAACATACAAACAAATCCCACAGAAACACAGAAGTCTGCTATAGTTCATTGGAGGTGCTTCTATTCCATATAGATTTTTATCTTTTTTGTTGTTCATGCAGAGGTGATCTAGCGCTAAACTGATATATCAATGCAGTGATAAGGTCATGTAGCATTAAACTCAGTAGTTGTTGTGTTTTTTTTTAAATGAATATTTCAGGGCAACTAGGGAGAAAAATCACAGTGTTGGGTGTTCCCATTGTCCAAAACATCATGTCACCAGAATACCATCCAGAGTCATACGCCGCCCCCCCCCCCATTCCTTTTGTAGAACGCAACAATTGATTACATAGGGGAAACACCATTCAAATCATCACCTTGAAAAACGTAGAAGCCTCCAGCGGCGGGGGGGGGGGGGGGAGAGAATCTACTTTGGAAGAAAAAAGGCTGGGCTGATCTGCCCAGTTTGAAAAATTCAAATGCATCTATTTTACTTCCACAGCAAATCCTATACTATTGACCTGTGTAGTTGCAGCCTAAGGAAATACTTTAGTTTGGCTGCTGGTGTGAAATAATTATATGGAATTTCCGTTTAGAATATGATTTTCAGGCTAACTACTCCAAATTAATAGTTATCACTATTTGTCTCTGTTTTTTCCTTCCTCTCTAACAGTTGCTAATCAAGCTGGAGGCGCAATCGCTGTTGCTGTTTTAATTATTGTGGTTATCCTCGCTGGTTTGATATGCTTCCTGTACAAAAAGAAGCAGCTGCACTGGGGTGGATTCTCTTCCGTACGCTATGAACGCGGGATGTATGAAGATGAAACAGACAGTATGTTTACCAGAGATGGCGATTGAAGAGCCGTTCCCGCTTGGTTGCAGTCAAATGTTTTCTTGAATGGGCTGTCTTGGCACTTTCTTCAAAGGTTTGCTTTAGCAAATCTGTGCCAAATATGTTAAGTAGCAGGTGGATTTTGACCAACTGGGTACAGTGTGTTTTTATTGATCGTTAAAGGTTAACTGATAGTAACCTTTCTGTGAAATTTAAGAGGAAAATGTGTCTGATGTGTTCCATCAAATATTTAAGCTCCCATCAAACTTTGCACTTTTCATGGTCTTTAAGGTTTGCACATCTATGGAAGGTACATGCTATATCCTCGTGTTGATATTGAGATATGCTGCATATGCCCCTCTGGAATCTATTAGAAGGTGCCCAGAGTCTGAAATCTAACTTAGTGAACATAAAAAGTGTGAGACACCTTTAATGTTAACCACACTCCATTTAAAGCTCTGTACCCAGTGAGTCTGAGTAAATGTAAGGCCTTCTGTTGAAATGTGAAGTATCTTTTAGCCTAAGATTCTCTCCATATTGTTCAAAGATGTAATTTGGACTTTGTGACTCCTTTTTAGTTTAAAAACAACAACAGTATCACTCCCGAGACACACAGACCTCTTTCTCTATTGTTTCCTACATGTAGAAGAAATTGTTTGGTGAGGTTCTGTTTTCCCTGTGATGCCATCTGTTTCAAGGAACCATTCAAAGCATTCTCCATTACAAGTAAAAGAGTCCTTAAGCTACAGTCCTAGTCTGGAAATAAGCCTTTCTGAACTCAGAGCAACTTTGCTTCTGAGTAGATATACCTAGGATTGCACTATTAGTGAGTTTGGGAAAAATGATAATTTATCACTTGAGGTATAAGACTAACATGTCTTATAAGGAGTGGTGTAGTGGTAATTAATTATGCAATGTAGGCGCTCATCACAACTGTCTCCATAGCCACACACCCAGTAGAACCTGAAAATGCAGGCAGTTGTCTTGAGCCATATCAACAAACCAGTTCTAGCACTTTTCATCTCCACTAGGATTAAACCCAAGACACTCCAAAATAGTTCACATTGCAACTGGGATAACTTGTAACACTATATTACTGCTGAGACAACTCCATTCTCCCCCCCCCCCCCCAATTCCAATGAAGATTACAGATAAGGTACGAAATAAAAGGGAGGCCTGAGGAGCGTGGCAAATAATGCTAATTCCCTGCTAATCAAAAAGACTTAGCTGCACTATGTTACTGATTTTAACACAATAAAAGGGATAGCCTTCATTCTTACAGTAATTCCATTAACCTAGTGATGATGCACAAGGGAAATGCGCAACCAGTACTAAAGTATTACTGATTTTTTTAAAAAAGAAATCTTGTGAACGTGAATAGTAAAAATGTATCAGTTTACTGCTAAGTTAATTCTTTTTAAAGGTTGATCTACATTATTGTTTTCAAATGCAGAGACCATAATCCTGATCCCACATAGGCAGGAGCTTCTCACTGTATATAAGGCAAGAAATGCTCTTCATAAGTTTGATGGATTTCTTCTCCTGTATAAGCAGAGGGAACCTATGTGTGCATGGAGTTCTGTATTGTGGCTCAGGGGCAATGATTCAGCCCTGACGACTCTGTCTAGAGATAGGAACATGCAATTATTCAGTTTTTACCTCAGCAGGAAAAAAAAAGGCATAAAAATCTAATCAGTTTATCAACACAGTCTTTCTGGAGACGGATTTCTGTCTGCCTTTCTTTCCAAACTGTGGAACAAACATGCATAATATACATGCCTATAGCACACAAACACACACACACACAAAACACAAGTGGGCCTTTCTCCATATGTACAGGAGCTCTTCTAGACTGGCATAAATCTTCTCTTTTTGGGGTCTTCCTCTGCATCATTTAAAATATACCATATTTTGATTTTTACGACACCTCCACAAGTATATTTTCAGTGACAAGAGCACAATAATCTGTCCGTATCAAATACGGTCAGGGGGAAGGATCTTGCTGTGAGGAGCGGAGCCACTGTGCAGCTCCTTATACCCTCTGGATAGGCGTGTGTTCTGGATCACACAAGTCAGCGAGATGTAGGGGGGAAAACAAAAAGTGAAGCTTCACAAAATGGAATAATTTTGCAGTGAAAGTGGACATTATGCCTGTCACCCGAACAGTGTCCAAAAAAATGCCACCAAAGACTTGCATGATACCATTCCGCTTAGCAGTGGCAACAGTTGTGTGCTAACCATTGTGACTGCTGAGTCACAACGGTGAGAACACATAACTGATGAAAGCATTGTTAATTTTCAAGATGCCAAATATTGCTCTTCAGATATTTGGAAATTGTGATGACCTTGCAACAAAATGCTACTCCAAGGAACACGGGAAAAGAAGATAAAAGATTGTTATGCAAACAGTGATTGTACGGAAAGGCCCTTAATTTAGTGCCTATATGAATGGCCCAGGTGGGACTGCTGAAGAGTGGTGCACGTATCTGTATCTACATAGAGAAAAAGCAATGCACTTTACCTTTGTTGAATGCATGATTTAGGTAAATTATATGCCATTAATCAAGTCCAAAATTAGTAATGGTAGAGAAGTTTCTTCAGCATTTTCTTAAAATGTGCATTTTATGAAAGTGTTTTTCTGACACGGGCCCTGACGCACATCCTCGTGCCTGCATGTCAGACAGACGATTAGTGTTGTCATGTGCAACAAAGTCAGTCTTCAAGTAGGCAACAGAGAGAAGAGGTGGGGCTGCACTTAGTCCTCAAACATACTAATCAGAGAACTAGAAAAGCAGGCTGTTGACCACATATTAAAGGTTATTCAGACATACACTGGGAATCCGGGGGCTAATTTTCCAGACTGTACTGGCCACAAAGAAGGGAAGGAGGAAGGGAAGGAGATCAGAGGAGGTTAGAAGGAAGTCAACATCCCGATTTACTCAAGCTCCCTTTTGGAGAGAAGTTTTGGGAAGAATAAAGTGTAGGGAAGGGCTGCAGTTTGGTGTGGTGTTTTTTTTAAGAAAAAGGTTCTATCCTGACAGTGGTGGCCATAGTGCTGCCCTTTCATGTCCCCGTGTTAAATATACTTGTGTAGATTGGATTGCAAAGACTACTGCATTCATAGTTCCCAGAACAGAAGGAGGTGATGTTTTATCACATGCTGTGTCCTTTTGTACATGCAGCAATTACTATGGTTTGGCATATTTTCAGTTCTCTAAATAGTGCATTCAACATTACAGAATTTATTACTGTTTGCACTCACTGGCTGTTGTTGTTTTTTTTAATGTAAATTTACAAATAGAAAATCTATTTTAAGTATATGATCAGGGCTGTTCAAATATGCAAGATATATACATACAAAAATATTCCAGTGTTTCTATAAAGCATTTATTTGTATAATATTCTGAAAGATAATTTTTTTATGTTATATTTTTAACTGTGTGGGGTTTGTGGGCCTTGTCCCCAAGAACATTTGTTCTTAGACATGTTGAGAACTGTTATGTGAATTAATACAAATGCCTTAATATCTCTGACTAGTCTTGTTCAGAATTCAGAGTGAAACCTACCTGTGGTCATGGTCTTAGAAATAGCAGATTTATAGAAAGCTTCAATGGTTGTTAAATTAGATTCATTCTTGCAAAAGAGAAAATTAAGTTGCAATAGTTCTTGACCTTGTAATTTTTCTTCCCATTTTTTCAGTATTTAAATATAAAATTTAAATGTAAAATAAAGATGTTAATGTTACAATAAAGGTAAAACCAAAATCGGTATTGTGCTGGTGAATTGGTTCTTTGTGAGCAGGTTGCAAATAAAAAATAAAAGCAGTTTCTCAAGTAACAAGGCAGAGAAATGCGTGACTGCTGTGAAAGTGTGATACTTATCCTTTGCTTAATAAATGACCACCAGCATGGTGCCCGGACATCATTGCTCACTGGTCAGGTGTGACAGGGTGCCCAGACTGAATTCAGCATTGGCTCCTCTCATCAAAATGTCAACACTCCATTGCTTACTTCCATGATGCAGCAAGAGCTAATGGTGCTCTGTGTTAGAACCACAACCAGAACTTCAAAAAGCTAACTTTTTGAACTACAGCCAGTAAGGTGTTTATCTTTTCCAAGTTCTGGCTCTAATTCGGACTTCCAGTATACCCTGAAAGTACAAGAGTCAAATAAGGCATACCGCTTAGCTCGTATCTAGAAGCAGTGCAACCATCAGCCCCTTGTAGCCGTGAAATGCATCAGCTTCGTACTAGACTAGAGACAACATTGGATTTGTCTGCTGGACTGGACTGTATTTTTCTAACTCTTGGGCTCTTTGCTAGTACAACGGGACACTGCAAATGTTTTGTCCTTGTTTCTAGGGAGCTTGAAAAGAAAAGACTGAGCAGGGCAGAGAGCATGAAACTCTCTTAAAAGACAAAAAGCTCTACCAGGTTGACAGCTCCTGGCGCCACTTGCTCTCTTAACATTCCCTCCTGAATTGGGGGGGGGGGCAGTTGGTAGTAATTAAACAAAAAGATGGAAGAGGCATTGGGGAGATATAGGAGTGTTACAAATGGAAAGTGGCATAAATTTACATGTTTGAGACTGAATGGTTGTACAGTAACAACTTTGTCGGGAAATGCTTTATAAATATAGGATCAAAATGATTTATGTGAATTAGAGATTATCAGTGTTAACCAGTAATGGAGGGTGGAAAGGAGCCTGCAGAGATTAAGAGCAAATCACAAAACTGGAAGAAATCTCACAATACCTATTCCATACCCTTGTGCAGTTTAATTTTCTTGTACCATTCACTGTCATTTGACCTTTTACAGGTGTGCTAGATGACAAATTCTACACTGCCAGCTACAAACGAATTGTGAGATTTGTAGGCTAAAAAAGATACATGCACACAACTCAACATCATGCCTGCTGCAGCTACAATCATGCCAATGTGGAAGTGCTAGCCATAAAGCACTTCCATCAGCTGTTGGTCAAAATTGAAACCACACCACTGATTGCACAGTCAACTTGTGCAGTCTTTATTGTGGCAGCGGAACAGTTGGCAATTTTACATAATGTTACATTACAAATTGATAAACTAGATTCTGGCCATAGTCCAAGGGGAAAAAAAAGGCGGGGGAAGCCAATTGAACTACAGAAAAAGCCAGTGTGAAGGATCAACAAACAAAACTCAACTATGGTAATGGTGTCAACCACAGTAACGTATGCCATTTTCTTCCTTTCAAGCTAAAGCGTAACACTGAACAAAATGAAACACAAATGTTACCCACTAATATTAATCTAAGCTAGGTTTGAGATCCTCTGACTAAAATTTTAATCAATTTTGTACCAACAAGCTAAGCTCTGAGAAGTTATCGTTAGCCTTGCCATCCATGATTTTAATAATCCAATTTCAAAACATTTGAATTGGTTGCCACCACCATGGAAGTTAGTTCTATACTGTAAGTATATGCTATGAGATAAATACCTTTGCCTTTCCTGAATCTCCTGCCATTCAATTTCTTTGAACAAATTTGGGCTTTAATGTTAAGAAAGAGGGGAAACTGTCTCTTTTCCCCACAGTATAGTGTAAGATCATAGCTTTCCTAAGGGTACAGTCTCAAGGCACTTACTAAACAGTAAATGAATATACAATAGGACCTAAACATGCATAAAAATTTAAAAAGAACACATTCATACAGCACTCAACCATACTACAAACCGCAACGTTTCCAATGGCGTCGCCCCTACTCTTACCAGCAATCCAAACCATTTTTTGACAGAAATAAGTATTCCTCACAATCAGCTCCTTCTTTCCAACCTAGACATGCAGTACAGCGCCAACGCCCTAAGCAATCTTTCCGTCGCCCTGATAAAAAGCAAAAACAGAGTCTTTGACTTCTTTGTTCCCCAGATACACAAAACCTACCTCTCTCCATCAGCAACCACTCGTCTTTCAGTCCATCTTTCATCCTGGGCTTCTATCACCACCGATTCTTGGGTGCTCACCATCATTGCTACAGGTTACGCCATAGAATTCGTTTATCCTCCTCCACCAAGGATCGTTCTAACCTCACTGTCCGTCGCCCTCGAACAAGAAATTCAATATCTTCTCCTAAAAAATGCCATATAACCTGCCATTCCTCCAGAAGACCACCCAGGGTTCTTCTCCCATTATTTCACCGTCCCAAAACGAGATGGCAGTCTGCGACCTGTTCTCGACCTTTGAGATCTCAACTACTACATCAAAGACGGTTCCGTATGGTCACGTTAGAATGAATCCTACCCATTCTCCAACAAAACGACTGGTTCGCAGTTATAGACCTAAGTGACACGTACTTTCACATCACAATTCGCCGAGACCATCGCAAATTTCTCAGATTTGCTGTAGGAGCTCGCGCTTACGAATTCAAAGCCCTCCCCTTCGGCCTCTCTACAGCACCAAGAGTATTCACAAAATGCATGGCACCTGTAGCAGCGCACCTACGTACCTTAGGAATCTCCGTCTTCCCATACATAGACGACTGGCTGATAGTCTCCCCTTCACGCTCTCAAGCCTTAAAAGATATCCAGGTGACCCTTTTTCTTCTCACGGATCTGGGCCTACAAATCAACAAAGAAAAATCGATTCTTACTCCCACTCAACGCATCGTCTAGATAGGTGCAGTCCTCGACTCTACCAGAGCAAGAGTCTTTCTTCCTCCAGAAAGAGCAACCAAATCACTCCCTCATTGCTCACTTCCTTCCCCACTCCTTCATCACAGTGCACTTGGTTCAGCGTCTACTAGGCCTTATGGCCTCTACAACATCAACCATTCAACACGCCAGGCTAAAGATGCGCTCCCTCCAATCATGGTATCTCTCCCTCTTCGATCCGATGATAGACCCACCGTCCAAACTGCTCAAGGTCACCCCCGAGCTCTCCTCTCAGCTCCTCTGGTGGGACACTCCAGCCAACCTATTCATGGGACGATCCTTTGCTCCCCTTCAACTACCAATACAGATTACCACGGACGCAAGTCCCACCGGATGGGGGGCGCATTGCAACAATCTTCATATCCACGCTACTTGGTCACGCACGGAACGAGCCCTCCACATAAACAATCTAGAACTTTTAGCCATTTTCAAAGCCTTCCGAGCTTTCGAACCGATCATCCTCGGCAACACCGTTCAGGTCACAACAGACAACACCACCGCGTTGTTTTATATCAACAAACAAGGAGGCACACACTCCCTTCCACTCCTATATCTCACTGTGCAATTCTGGGAATGGTGTCTCGAACGCCACATCTTTCCCATAGCAGTGCATATTGCTACGCAAGACAATCTGGTGGCAGACACACTCAGCAGACTGCATACCCAAATGCACAAATGGTCACTAGACCTGTCGGTATTTCATCACCTCTGCAAAATCTGGGGTCAAGCACAAATCGATATGTTTGCCATGCCTCAAAATTCCAAATGCAACTACTTCTACTCAAGAGCAGGCATGGGACACGGATCCCTAGGAGATGCACTTATGGCAGATTGGACCACACACCTCATCTATCTCTTCCCTTCCATCCCTCTCCTCAGAACGATAGCCAAAATCCGTCAAGATCACACCAACGCTATCCTCATTGCCCCTTGGTGGCCAAGACAACCATGGTTGTCCTTCATCCTTCTGCAAATCGAAATGACTGTTTATAACGCTACACCTCCCGCACAGAGGTTCTCATATCTCGTTTCCACCATAAAACTGGCGTATCAACTTGCCAAACAGCCTCTGCCTGTCGGTATTAAAGCCCATTCTACTAGGGTTACGGCTACTTCTGCAGCATTTCTTCGCGGAGTACCACTCCCGGACATTTGTAAAGCTGCCACATGGGCAACGCCATCGATGTTTGCCTCCCACTATCACCTTGACCTGAGAGCCAAGAGGGATGCATCGTTTGGGAGAGCTGTACTTTCTTCTGTTCTTCCGTGACGTCCCTCCTCCGGTAAGCCAGCTTGTTAATCACCCATTAGTGTGCATTCACAGAGACCACGAAGAAGAGAGAGAGGTTACTTACCTGTAACTCTGGTTCTTCGAGTGGTCATCTGTGAATTCACACTTCCCGCCTGTCCTCCCCTCTGTCCGTCAATCCTGTATCTCTTGATGCAGTGGCGGGCTATTCTTTGGAACTGAGGTAATTACCAGGACGGGCGGACCACGTGGGCCAGGGTGGTGGTCCTTGACGAACGTATCATAAAGCTTCCATAAATATTCCGGAGACCTCTGCGCAGGCGCAGATTAAACCCATTAGTGTGAATTCACAGATGACCACTCGAAGAACCAGAGTTACAGGTAAGTAACCTCTCTATATTTCACAGATTTAACCCATTTATAATCTGCCCTGTTAGATGAAGTTGAGAAAGTGAATCTCCTAAATTTTAATTCATTTTGAGCAGGTTTTATCATAATTTGTTGTATTTCCCAAAGCTGACAATGTAAGCTGTCAGTTTCAATCCAATCGCACACATAACATATCTGTGCTAGCAGCTGGAGTAAAGCTTTCTTGCTTTTTCTGTCTAAAACAAAAGGCTCTCCGCTTAATACACATTAAGAATTTATTAGGAAAGCCATTACCTTCTTAAAACATAGACAGATAACAAAGCTGAAACTTCTAAAGGGTGAAAGGATATAATGCAATGCACAGCCAAAACTGATTGAATTGTTCAAATAGAGAGAGAGAAGACATCAATAATATCTTTGTATTTCTCCACTTACCAAGATGTTTCAGATCCAGTTCAAAATATCCATCTGGCATGCAGTGAACATTGAAAAAACAGATTTAAAATCACTCAGCTAATTGCCTATGGCAACCTGGTTTATACAACCACAACCACACAGAAGACTGTTCTTTTGGCAGACCAGCCTTGGCCAAACTAAGGGTGTAATACTGTGCGTATTTAGTAGAAGTATATCCACTTAAGTAAATATAGTGAGATATAAATCTATGTAATCATATGTAGGTTGCAGCAATGGGTAATTTGTGGCATTTAAAAAGAGTGGCATTTATTTATGCAACATAGTGAGTTTACCCCTGCAGGCAGCACTTTTGATTACAATACAACTAATGGTCATGTGAAATCAGCTAAGAGGAACCAAGAGGATTATCATGCATATTTTCGCCAACACTAAGACCAAGTTTAAGGCATTGACACTTCCTGTTTTTAAACCACTTAATCAACACATTTATTATTATCATTAACGTTAACATTTGTATCTAGACTTTCTTCTCTCATAGAACTCAGGACAGTAAACGTTAGTTTCCATCTAGGGTGGCTTTCAGCAGATCTTGAGTTGATTTTATCAAGATTGTTCTATCATCATCAACCACCTTCAAAGTTCATACAAGACATGTGACTATCAAGGTTTCTTGCTCTCTTTAGTTAAAGGAGGAGAATGAAAAACTTGCACAAAGAAATATTGCTGCAAGGGGAAAAATCCCTCTATTCTTCTCGCAGTGATAATTCTCTGTGCAAGTTTTTTATTCACCCTGGAAAACCTCATGGAAAATTTCAGAAGATTTCTTGGCTGTTTCATAGTTATTTTTTTGCCAAAAGAAATACCACCCTGCGTAAAATATTTACAATTCCTCCACAAAATGACTTTTTTCCAGCCTGTTCATGAGAAAAGCACCAAACTGTACTGAACTTGCCAGGTTTTTTTGTGTGTGTGTGTGCAAAAGAAGAGGTGAAAAATGACAGGAAGCTGGGAAATATTGCTGGCACTTGGGAAGTTTCAGTGAGGAGCCTCAGCATGGACCATAACTAGTAAGTTTGGCACCCAGGATAAGCAGCACACAACACAACACACACACTGCCTCCAGCCCCTATAGGGCCCACCCACCTCTCTGCCAGCACAGGGCTCGTGAGGTTACCAAACAAAGTGAGAGAGTGAGCAAGCAAGTGGGTGGAAGTGGGGAGTGGGGAGTGGAAGGCAAAACCTTAGGGTTTGGAGGGAGCTGAGACATAGATTGATAGAGTGCAACTACTGGGTCTTTGAAAAACAGCAGAAATGCAAGGCTTATAAATGCAGACTGACCCACACTAAGGATCCTGGGCCCAGATTTCTGCACCCTATAAATGTTGGTGCCCAGATCAAAGCCCTACTCCCTCTGCCCTAGTTACGGCTCTGCAGCATGGCAAGATTAGGAAAATTGCTGAGAATCAGAAAATTTTTAGTACTCTCCACTTCCCTATTTCGGATCAGGTCTGTACAGACCAAATGGTTCCAGTTAGCTCAATAGTGCTTGCATATTCAAATTGTAATTTCACAAACAACAAATAAGGGTCACGTTGCTTTTATTAAATACCAAGTTTAATTCCTATGGATCCTTACTATGTTCCACTGAAAACAATGAGACAGTGCTGAGTGTAATTAACAGCAAGCATCAGTTCAGTTAGAAAAAATCAAGCCACAGTTAAGCACAGTACAGTCCAATAAAATTTGCTCGTAAATAAACTCAAAACCCAGAACAGATAATCCAACCCACATCTTCAAGCAAAACCTGCCACCAAATGTCTGTAAACCTCTAGGAGTGTTTGTAGTAATTTCCGATATAAAAGCAACACGCTGGTATGTAGGTAGGATGCTAAACACAGTCATCTGCCTATCACTTAAGAACATAAGAACATAAGAGGAGCCCTGCTGGATCAGGCCAAGGGCCCATCTAGTCCAGCTTCCAGTGGCCCCACCAGATGCCTCTGGGAGCACACGGGACAACCAGATACCCGGCGCCTGATTACCCTTCCCCTGCATCGGGCACTTTGAGGTACCTTCTTTTTTAGCCTGGAGATTATACATCCCCATTACGGCTTCTTCTTTATGCTTCTCCTTTGGTTATTTTCCCCTGAGCTGAGCTTTTTTCTTGTCTTGGACATAAGTTGGCAGAGAAACAGTAAGAAGAGCAAGCGTTCAGCAGTCATTTTTCCATCATCTTCTCACTTGGTATCATCTTCTACATTGTTGCTTGAGGTGATACCATAAAGCAGTGGTTTCCAACCTTGGATAACCCAAGTGTTCCTGGACTGCAACTCTCAGAAACCCTGGCCAGCACAGCTAGAGGTAAAGGCTTCTGGGAATTGCAGTCCAAGAACATCTGGGTTACCCAACACTGGGAACCATTGCCATGAAGCTTATAGGAATCAGGCAGGAAGGAATGGTTTAATACGTGTTTTTGCCATTGCCAACAGTCTGTTCCAGGATGCCCAGGACTGCAACGTTTAAAGCCTCATCAGGTCAACAGAAGGTAGGAGTTGTGCCCTAACAGCTTTACAAGTACTCATTATATTCAGAGAAAAGTGGTGCCTAATTCAAATTCATTGAAAGAGAGAGATCAGAAGAAGACTGAGACTCCGAAGGGCAGCTATAAAGGAAGTAGAAAATATTCTAAATAGTGCCACCTTTGACCAGAGCCAAAATCACTCATACAGTACTATGGTATTCCCAGTCATTAGGTACATACGTGAAAGCTGGACAGTGAAGGAAAAGAGATTGATTCATTCAAAATATAATATTGGAGGAGAGCTTTACAGATACCATGGGCTACCAGAAAAAGAAAATAAGTGAGTTCTAGATTGATTCAAGGCTAAAGTCTCACTAGAAGTAAAAATGACTAACTAACTTGAGACTATCATAACTTTGGCCCATCATAAGAAGACCAGGCTCATTGGAAAAGACAACAGTGTCGGGAAAAGTTTAAGGCAATAGGAAAAGAGGAAGACAGACCAGAGGCGGACTGAGTCAAGAAACCCCAGCCTTGAGTCTGCCAGATCTGAGCAGGACTGTTCATGACGGGATGTTCTGGGAGTCACTCATTCATAATGTTACCATAAGTAGGAAGTGGCTTGAGAGACCAAAAGAGATGCAAAAATGGTTAGATGGGAGGGGTTGTCATAACTTGATTACAATTGGATCGAGACTAATATGAAGTTATATTTCTCCCAAAGCACTGTCCAATTGTACAGATTTCAATTGGAGTATTTCCCTTTGGCTAAATTAGGTACATAGTAGTATTACATTCATATGTTGCTGGTGCACAAATGAAATAACACTGACACCCTCTGCTGGTCAACGTGCATAGAGCTGTTAACTGAAGCCGCAGCATTTTGTGGAAATTACTGAAAGACTGGTAGATAGACTCAGAACCTGTTTGAATTCCAAGGAGCTTCTGCCAATCAAGGAAAGACGTGTTTGTTTTATTTTGAGGTAAAGAGAAAGCAGATTAGCTCCAAAGTTACAAACATATTGCTATGCATAGTCAAATTGTTTATGATTTATGATGACAGTGAAGAACACTGACAGGAAAAAAAATGATTCATTTTAAATCAATTTTTTTGCAGATACCTTGGATTGCCAGAAAGATGAACAAGTGGGTCCTAGATCAAATCAAGCCTGAACTATCTCTGGAGGCAAAAAATGTTGATACTGGGGCTATCCTACTTTGGGCACATCATGAGAAGGTAGGATTCTCTGGAGAAGGTAATCATGCTAGGAAAAGTCGAAGGCAGCAGGAAAATAGGAAATACGAGATGTATTGACTCCCTAAAGGAAGCCACAGGCTTGAGTCTACAAGAGCAGAGCAGGGCTGTTGAGCAAAGGACATTTTGGAGATGTATAGGGTCGCTATAGACAGCACAAAACAACAATAGTGTTTTCAACATATGTGAGATGTTCCCAGGAGTGGTTTGCCACTGCAACTCCCCCAGGGAGTTTCCATGACCAATCAGGGATTTGAACTTTAGTCTCCTGAATCCCCATCTGGCACTCTATCCAATATACTGCACTACTTTCAAAAAGGCACTACCAAAAATTTAATCACTCACCTTCCAATTTCATAATATTGTGTTAAATTTACACTGTAACCTTTTATGCTGTTATTTCAGTGGAGTGACTTTAGTGAACCAGGAGTGCATCGCTAGTGAACCATCAAGGATGGGATTGAAACAGTGCTTTATCTGATCCAATAAAATGCTTCTCATGTTTCATAAAAACAACAGAGTTTTGTGCCACATTTAAAACCAACAAGTTTTATTTGGCATAAGCGTTCAAATAGCCCGCTCTTCAGATGCCTGGAATGCTGCCTCAGTAGACAGACATTTAAATGAAGAAGGAGGGTGCTGTTCATGAAAGCTTATGCCAAAGGAAACTTGTTAAGTCTCAAGAGTATAACAAGACACTTGGTTAGTTTTCCTCTAACAGAGTAACACTGCCGCACCTGGAAATTTCTGGTGTCATATATTCTTAAGCATGTGTGTGCAACTTAATAGATTTTGCAATACTATAAAAGATGCTTGTGTTTTCATTTCATTTCATTTAGCTTTAAAACACCTAATTGGGGGGTTATATCCAATAAATAAGACAACGTTCACATCCTGTTTCTTCAGAATACTATTATTAAACTTTGTTGGGTTTTTAAAACAGAGAATAAAAGAAATTAATGGTGTAACATTTTATCACAATCAGGACTTGGACCCACAAAAAAGTTATCCCATGGCCTCTTCAGTATGCATCCAAATTGACTCCACATTCACTCAGTCCATCTAACCATCCTGGTTTGTTTGTACATTTGCATCCAGGACCTTGCTCAGGAGTTCAGGAATTTGGTGTATATTGCAAATCATCAGAAAAACATTATTTGAAGAGGCATGTTAAAAACTAAATCCTATATATTGCAGTGGCTGCCATAGGTTGAAAGCCAACATATGTAATCTTTTTAACCAGCTTCCATGTATCCAGACAGTAAAGAGGCTCTAAATCAGTTCCTAGCAAGGCTATACATTGACTTCAAACACTGTTTACCAGGTCTTCTTGACATCTCTAATTCGGAGACAGTTTAATTCTTCCCTTTCACATAGAAAGAGACAAAAAAAGAAGAAGCTAAAAGTGTGAATGATCTGTCCCTTTTTTGTTCCTTCACAGATGCAGACGCTTGCTTCTACCGTATTAGCTATTTTGCTATCGCACAGTAACACATTTCAGTTACTACTGATACCCTTTTACCTGGATAACTCGAAGTTGCTTTTTGTGGATTAGTGCAGATTGCAAGAATGCAGCCGAGAGTGACAGGCTGCAAGTAGTTCCCCAAAAATAATTAAAGGAAAAGAGATATTGTGTTTCTGAGGAGAAGGATATCAACAACAGCTTAAAAACCCTACTGCAAAAGAACGAGGCAGGGCAAAATAATCCTTCTAAAGCACTCAAGCGTTGCCCTTAGTTGTGGACGTTAAGCGGTGGAAAGAAGTGGAAGACTTTTGTTCGTTTGTTTGGCAACCTTACTGTGGCTTTGAACCAGCGCGCGACGGGCCAGTGTGTGGCTCCCTTGCCTGCAGGAATCCTGGCCAGTTGCATTTGTTTCCTCCCCATCTTTTCGGGCCACAATATCTGCAGGAGGAACACGCCAATGTTATCCCACAGCAGGCAACCTCTGGCCCTCCAGAGGTTCGTTCCGCAACTCCCATCAGCCCTAGGATGGTGGCTCATGGGAGCTGCAGTCCAACAACATCTGGAGAGCTACAAGTTGCGCGCCCGCCCCCCAGGGCCCCGAAGAAAATCAGCTTACTAAAGAAAGGCGGGCTGCGCGGGACGGCTTTCCAGCCAAGGAAGAGGGGAGTCCCGCTGCCCCGCGCCCAAGCCGCGCCCCCCCCCCCCCAGACGTTTCCCCGGCCTGCGGCGCTTCTCCTCCTCTCGCCTTTCGCGCTCCGGCAGTGGCCCAAACTCGCCCACCTCCCCGCTGGCCCGGAGTGGGTGGCGTCTGGGCGGCGCGACTGGAGCGCGGCCGAGCTCCGTCGCTGGGGCCATCCATGGGCGCCCCCTCGCCCGCCGCCTGTTCCTGCCTGTGGAGCGGCCTCCTCCTGGGGACCCTCTTGCCTTCCTCCCGAGGAAGCGAAGAAGGTAAGGCGTCTCTCCTGCCACCGGCGGGGCGACGGAGCGGGCGAGAGGCGCCCGAGGGGATGCCTTCGGCCTGGCCGGCGACTCGGGCGGGGCGGCCCGGAGCACCCCTGGAAGTGCAGGTCCCACGACCCCGCCGCCAAGCGGGTTTACCAGCCCGCCTTCCTCTGAGGCGAACTCCCGCCTCCAGCCATGCCGCCCCAGGGAAACGGGAGTGTTTCCCGGGTTCAGAAAGCAAGCGGGTCGGGAGACTTGCCAAAGCTGGGGGGGGGGGGGGTCCGAGTCTGTTCTCCGTCCTGTGGGGCTCGCCCGCTGAGCTTGGGCTCGGGGGGCCGAACCTCTCCGTCTACCTCCCTGCAGAGATAAGAGGGGCAGGGGGTTCCGCGTGGGTCCGAAGCAGGTCCGAAGGATGATTTCAACAAGGCCTACCCACAAGTCAAGAGCACTCGTTCTTAACTACCAGTCTGGCAGCGGGTTTTCCCAATGGAGAACCATGACTTCCACGTAGGTTTGTGTTGGTCTCCGTCACTAATTAAACAGTAACGTACAGCGTATTACGAAGAAGTTATACACGAAGAGACACCACTGTTGGATCAAATCTCCAAGAAGGCAGGGTACTGTAATTTGTTTCTTCCTGCGTAAGTTTGGCAATAGGACCTCTACTAGGGTGAACTGGAACAGTTGCCCCAGTTGCCCAGTGTATGAGTTCCTCCCTTTGTGGAATAAGGCTCACTATCAAAAATTTATTATATTATATTATATTATATTATATTATATTATATATTAGCCTTAACTTAACCCAGCATGAACAGGGAAACCGGTACTTTGAGGCAGTATCTTTTATTTTAGAATTTTTGTTTTCTTTACCTTTTTATAAAACCTATTCAGGTCAGATTCCCACCAGTTCTAATCCATATTGTTTATAGGCAAAATGGATAATGGGTGTGGGAATATATCTGATATATCTGTCTAGAGAGCTGAATAAAGACAAGGTTTAAAAGGACAAGTTAATATTTACTAAAATATATGGCCTCACATTTTTCAGCCTTCATCATCACAGGGATCAATTCAAATCAGATGACGAGCAAATTAATTTCCTGTTTTGTCTGTAAGAAAATGAGAGAGTTGCCTTATACTGGGAAGTTGTTTTGTTTGAAGTGCCTTTGGCTGTGCTATGGCTATTGTGAAACATAATGCAAAGCAAACAAAGCCTCCAGACACAGAACCTGGAAAGAAATTTTTGATTGGGTTGGGGGACCTATTTTTGAAACTTATTCAGATTAATTCCATACATGTCTATAATTCAGTGTAGAACTTGGGACAGGGGAAGCATGTCCAAAACTTAAGCTCATCTATAGTACACATTATATTTGCTTATCTTCAGGATCAAGGGCAGATAATTAATGAAAAAACAGTTATGGAAGAAGTGGGCACAGAAGGCAGGTGACTTGATGATTTGTAGTAGAATTGGCAAGGTTTTCTGACTGCCAGTTAGTGTTGCTGAAGTAGGCACTTAGAATCCCTATGCTCAGTTGAAATTTAGAGCAGTAAGCTTGGCCTAATGATGTCAGTGGATGTCCACATAAAGTACGTAGTACTAAATTTGAATCCAGCCTGCAGTCTGTAGTGACTAAGGCAACACAGTCAGTGGCATCTAGTCTGTAGTAGACCTCAGTCTCTGTTCTCCTAAACCGTTGAGGTCTATTAGAAAACAAAGTAGATCCTGCAAGTCTGATACTCATGCTCAAGTTACGGCACGTACAGGTGTTTATTCTTTTCCTAACTGATGCTGGATTGTGTGCTGATTAAGAATGATTTAGTGCCATGCACCAGCATAATGGCTCAACCTCAATAAGCCAGAATTCTAAAAACTCTGGTACGATCTGGCCCAGGGGATGCTATATTTCTAAAACTCTTGGATGATGTGGGAAACTGCAAAGACAATTTGGTTATAATTTCTTCCATTCCTTTTCCTTGCCTGCTGTATTGATCAGGATTCCAGGCATGTTGGCTAGATAACAGGACAGGGGTGGCTGGGTGGAATCTTAAAGAACCCCATATGATTTTCAAGATGATATTTGATTTATAGGTAGAGTCTTTAATGGGAATCTGGTGCAATCATTGCTTTGGGGGTAAACATGGAGTTGTTGTGAAAGATAATAGCTGACACTTACGGCAGGGGTCCCCAATCCCCGGTCCGCAGCCCGCTGCCAGTCCATGACCTTCGAGACAGATCTCTTTCCCCCCCCCACCGCACGCACACCCACATGTAAGCATGGCCCGCCCACCCGCATGCACGGGTGCCGCGCCCAGCCACACATGCGCACAAGCATGGCCCGCTCACCCGTGAGCATGCCCCGCCCACCTGCGAGCGGGGGTGCCCCGCCCCTACGCACGGACTTCCACCACCACCCCCCAATTGGTACACGGTTTGGAAAAGGTTGGGGACCACTGATTTACGGGATTTAGGATTTGGATTTTGGAATTCTGGCAAGCTGTTGATGGCCCCACGGATAGAGGAGAGAGAGAATTTCAGAGGCAAGATAAAGCTGCATCCTAGTAATCCTTATCCTTGACTGATGTTTTGGTCGATAATTTGGACTGCTTCTCACCCAGGATTGTCCTGAGCCAAAATTGTTAGATATTGCCCTGACGAGTTGGCGTTGGGCCAGTTGTGCTCTAGTATACTTTGCTATCAGTAAAAGAGATGCCTCCTAGTTGTGAATTAGTTGTGACCAGGTTTTGCTAGCTTGCACCCACTGAATGTTGTTTTTATGTCAACATCTGAAGTATTAAGCGCATGTTGTGTTTTGTTTTCTGAAGTGCCTGGGACAGCCACATGCTGCAATTGGCCCTTATTTACCAGCACTGTTAACAGAAATCAGTAGCAAAGTAGCACTTGATTGTTTTCTTCCTCTGTGTAGTATGCCCATCTTCCGTGTGGATTTCATTTGGAACGAGTTGCTACGCTTTACTTCAGGGACCACTGGAGACCCAAAGTATCGATGACGCCAGGGAATACTGCAAAGGCAACGGTAATCCAGTTTCTCTCTCCACCCCCTGAGCCCGCCCCTGTTCAGTTCCCTCATGAGGTCATTTATGCTGTGAGCTATGAGGTCATGTATGAAGTGGACTGAGAGTTCTTCATTTTAACATGTTGTTTGCATTTCTGATAAGGGTAATTATGTAGCATAAAGCATATGATTAAGCCTCTGTCAGAGGCTTCAATAGAGGATGCTTTCTATTTGGCCAATCCTATGTACCTTAGTTGTTGTTGTTTTTAAAGCAACGGATTTTACATTGTCACCATAGACAATGGTGATTGATGATGGACACTGCTGTCCAGCAGCAATTGGAAGTCCGTTGCAATTGTTTATTTATTTAAATTTATTGCCCACATTTTTCCCCTGCAGAACCTCAGGTTTTCTCAACATGATTTTTTTAAAAAAAGATACGCTTTTAAAACACAGTAAATGACACAGTAAATGACTTTAAACAGCACAGAATTAATGCAATATAATAACCCTTTTAAAATACAACATTCACCCACTATTAAAAGGCCCTTTTAATCAGTACGTAAAGCCCCGTTTAAACAAATAAGTATTTGCCTGTGTGCAAATGGACCACAGGGAGGAGACCAACCTAGCCTCCTTTACAAGCCAGTTCCTTAGCTTGGGAACAGCCACTACAGACCCTCTCTCATATCCTCACCAGATGTACCTGTGAGAGTGGTGGGACAGGAAGAAGGGCTTCTCCTCACAGTCTTAAAATTAAGGCAAATTCATATTTCATTGTTAACCCAGCATTTTTTTTTGAAGGCTTTACTTTCAGGAATCCTTTCCACAAGGAATTGTCTGCCACAGGACACCCACCACCACCACACGTTGCAGAAGATGGTGGCATTTTTTTTTGGGAACACTTCCTGAACTAGGGAGATTAGTCTAGGATGTTGGGCCAACACTTTCTGCTTTGCCAACTTCTTGAGGCAGTGTGGCTCCCCATCATGCCTCTGGCAGTGCAGATTGCAGAGGAAGATGGTAGTAAGCAGAGAAATATGATTTTAATGGACTTATCCTCTATTGTTGATTTTTTTTCCTTTCATCAGGCACCCCTAAGAACCTTCTAAGGCTTCCCCAAAATGTCCAAAACATAGATTGAAAACCCCTGACCTAGCCCAGTTCTGTTCTCCAAATCTTCTGTGAGCCTTTATTATTCTTCAGAACATTTGTAAATCCATTTCATTTGTTCAGCTTTCAACATCTCTACAGATATTTTCTTATCCCCGTGCGATATATTTCCAAGAAAATTAGTTAAAGACTAGGTGTAAAAGATTAGTGTCTTCCGTCGTCTGTTATAGTCATTATTGTACCATTTTTACTGAAGCGTGTAGGATTGAACTGTGCAAACAATAGATATGCAGAAACAAAATTTGATGTGGCAGATTTAAACATAGGAAGCAAAGGGCATATGATGAATTCTGTTTGCATTTGGTCTTTCTTAACCTAAGGTTGTCAAGGTATTGGAGTTTGACTTCTACTTTGTTTTTTCTTCCCCCCTCTCCAACTGCAGCTTCTGGAGCTGATATTATTAGCGTAAATAACAGAGAGGAGAATGACTTTATCCAAAAGATTTTCCATAACCATTGGCGTGGTCCTGAATATATATCATTGGGCATGTTTTTTGACACAGATGGTAAGTGACTGTAAACCTGTCGGAGCGTGGTCTGCCTTTGTACTATTATTTTGTTGGGTGCTTACCTCCAATTCAGCGACTCTTCAAATTCTTCACAGAAAGATTCTCTCTTCCCTTTTATCTATTTTAAACTTATGTAGCAACAAGCAGAAGTCGGCCCTTTTTGTGGGCTGAAAAGCTGAAGTGGGTGGAGCTACAGAGAATAACCTGTGGGAAGTGCTAAGCCTACAAAATCTTTGCAACCTTACATGCAGAGCACCAAGTAAATTCAAGGGACGAAGTACAGCCTTGTGCATTGTGCTGATTGTGCCCAGAAGTAAAATGGTTTGACAGTCTATTGTGGCGAAGTAGCTGTGTCTCTTATCCTGGTCCAAGTAGGAGGACACAACTTATCACGTAGTGGAGGGTGAGGCTCCTCCTTTGTTGGACCACAGGGCCACTTGTGAAAAATTGGCCAAGATGCAAGTCACTGTAATGAAACATCATCCATGATTGTTATTCCTTTAAGGATAACAATGCATTTGATGAAGCAGATTCTAGTCCCTGAAAATCTGCAGCACAGTGTACTTCCAAGTACGCTCACTTGGGCATCAACTTAATTCAGTCAGGTTTGTTACCAAGTAATATCAGGCAAAAGAGAGAGAGAGAGAGACGTTGTGGTACCTTAAAGACTAATTGCTGTATTTTCATGTGAGGTTTCATGAATCAAGTCCTCTTCCTCAGACATAAGAGTGAAACTACATGACTGTCCTATTTATACATGGCCTCAGGATCAGGTGAGGATACAGATCATGGACAAAGTGGCAATGGCCCGTTAGTAAAGGAAGAAGCTATCAAGTTGTGAATAATTTCAGTTACCAGTCTACAATTATCAATAACAGCATTGTGGACACAAGTGGCAAACAGTGGGAATCAGTGTAGGATTTCACACATGGAAATGTAGGATTTCACACGTGGAAATGACTTGTTATGCATCGTCAAGTCAGAACTTACTTATGGCAACCCTAAGAGGGCTTTAAAGGTAAGTGAGATATTTAAGGTTTTGCCAGTTCTACACTCCCAGTGAGTTTCCATGGCTGAGTGGGGATTTGAACCCAGGCCTCCTGAGTCCCAGTCTGTCACTTTACTCAATACACCACAGTCAGTATTTATGGTAATGACTTAGGAACCTTAACTGCTATTCAGTCTTTTTCAATGGGTCTCTAGCATCCATATATACCTTAGCACAGCTGTTTCTCTTACCATGTATGTGTGTTTAGAAATGAACTGTTTCTCATTAAAGTGGCACAGGATTCTTTCTGGTTTTGTCTTGGCTTCCTAAAATTTAGTATCCATAGTAAGAACTCTGATTTTGCCTTATAGGTGAAAAAATAAAAATAAAAAGTTAAAAAAGGTAAAAAATGTGGTGGCACCTTGAAAACTGACTTTTATATTTTCTAATGTGAGCTTTCATGGACATGTCCACTTCATCAGACATAAGAGCTCTTATGTCTGATAAAGTGGACTTGTCCACGAAAGCTCACATTTAAAAAAAAAGTTAATCTTTAAGGTGCCACCATGTTTTTATCTTTTTTTACTTTTTTACTTTTATTTTGTTTTCATCTATAATGCTTGCACAGACTAACACAGCTACCCCTTCTACAACTGCAACTGGTTTTGCCTTGTACATCTTAAAGCCATAGCTCTTCAATGTTGCTTTATTGCAGATGATGTTTTCAAATGGTATGATGAATCTAAAGTGAATTTTACGAACTGGGAGAAGGAGGATAGTAATGAGGAACTCCTGAACACCTGTGCCACTATGCACACTATCTCAGGTGGATGGAAGAAAACAAGCTGTGAGCATCTCCCGCTAAATGAGATCCTGTGTGAAACTGCCAGTATGTAATCTTCATGTTAAGACTTTGTTAATACATTGTAAACTATTTCTACAGGATGCTAGAATGGATAAATTTCAGAGGTAGCTGAAAGGTTCAAGGTCATGCAGGCAGTTTCTGCTGCTCTAGATATAACGGATTGGATCCAGCAAAAGTCTCAGATGGATAGAAAAATTCTTTTCTTCACAAGGATGCTTTTGAAGCTGTAGTTCTTTTTCCTTTTAGCTGGATTAAGGAGGAGGAGGTCTTCCTTGGCCACCCCTCTCTCAGTGTTCTTTGTCCCCTGAAAATCTGCTCATCAGGAGCTGGGGAGATGGTGCATGTAAAGAGGAAATCAGCAAAAATTACTTCCCCTTTCTACTTTCTGTCATTTTTAATGTGTTTTTGTTTTTGCTGAAGAGGATGTTCCTGCCAACAGAATAAAAATGTTTAGGTAATCAATAAAATTGCCTGCATATTAGAAGATAATTTTGGGAAGTATTCTTATGAGTATTCTTAAGCAGAATAGCTGAAATCCAGTAGTAAGTTATAACTAGAATAGGCCCATCAAATCGGTTGAGATTTGGTGAGTCAAATCTTCTGTAAGTTCCATTGATTCAGTGGGCCTACTCTAGTTGTGATTTACTATGGGATTTAAGCCAGTATGTCAGTACTAGCAATGCTTCTAGGACAGTAGAGAGTAGATGAAAAACTTTTAGAATAGCAATGAGTTTTTTATGTGCCCTGGTTTCAGTTCCAATGTGTGAGAACCAAAGAATAATGTCTCATTTCTTAAGAGCCCTAAAAGTTTAACTGGGCCAATAGTTATTATATAATGGCCAAAATCCTGTTGCCTAGTGTAGTAAATCACACTAGAGTAGGCCTGTTGAATCAATGGGGAGTGAGTCATCTCCTCTCTAGGTTCCATTGATTCAAATACGCCTGCTCAAACTGTGACTAATATGAAACTCCCTTGTAGGCATCCTTCAGTCTCGAGAGACTATGGTAACGTGCTCCGAATAGAGATCTTGGAACAGTGTCTAGTGTGGCTGAGAAGGCCAATTCAAGAGTGACAATCCCTTCCACACTGAAGACAAATACAATCCGCCCCCTCTCCAGCTCCCTGATTTTGCTGGTTTCGGGACTGCCTCTGAATATGAAACTAAGTCTCAATTAAAGTACGTCCATTTGAATCAATGGAACCTACAGGAGCTGACTCACTAAATCCCCATTCATTCAGTCAACCTACTCTAGTGAAATTTAGTATGCTAAGCAACAGGATTTGGGGTACTAAATTATTTTGCTCACATTCTAACATTTCTACAGGCACATATTTTCAAGGTCCCTCAGAGGAGGGGAGAACTTCAATGAGCTGGTCCAAGCCACCCCCATTGTCCCCAGCTCTAGCAAAATGGATTCAGGAGCAGAACACCAAGCTGTCATTGCCACAACCATCCTGTCCAACTACGTCTGGGTCAGGAGACTCCCAAATTTTATAAGACATTCGTGAAAGTCAAATGACCCAACCACACTCATTGCTCCTTAAGCTTCAAGCAAAGCCTTAAGTGTTTTTAAAGAATCAGGAAGGTGCCTGGGTTTAGGTCAAGGCCTTAAAGAACAGAGAGTTCATACTGTATTTCCAAGGAGGCAAGTGTAAGAAGATAGAACGAGAAACAGAACATCTACTTAGTTAAGAGCAAGAAAGGAGAATGGCTGAAGTGCTACTGCCTTGATGGCAAAAGAAAAACTGGGGCACCAGGTACTATATATGTGCAGTAGAGGGGGGCACAGAGCAGTACAGTGAAAGCAAATAGGATGTCTGTCTACCTATAAAGTTGATACTGGAAACCCATTTGTCTAGTATAATTTGTTGCCATTGCTCAACGTGCTCATCCAAGACTCTAATGGTGAGTTGGGCTAGTGTGACCTAGATCCAGGTGTTCCTTCATTGAAACAGTATGGGATGAATGGACAGTGTTCATATCTGAACACTTTGACAGACTTACGGTAATTTCCATTTCTCAGGAGATGCCCATGCAGAAGACACTCCCACAGATGAGTGTCTTTCAGTTTTCCCTTTGCCATAGATGCTGCTGGCTAAGAGGTACAACTCTTCAAGCCACGAAACCTCTTTCTTTACTTTCTTGTGAGTTTAACAGGCTTGAAAACGTTGCTTTTAAAAACTAAATATTCTTTCTTGTCTTTTCTTTTACATGTGTGCCTGTAGTTCTGTATGAAAAGGAGTATTTACTGGGTGAGTAACTTCTCATTTTCTACATGGTCTGCAGAACACAAGCTCTGATAAGACAGTATTTTCTCTTAAGAGTTTTTGTTCTTTAGATTTAAATTTTAAAAGATACCTGAAGGACATATACTTTCCACGAGCTGGATCCAGATTTGGTCAATTGGAGCAGATCCACTAAAATTAGTGGTACTTGAGTTAGGCATGTCTTTAACTCTGAATAAATCTGGATCCAAGTCCTCACTGTCAATTTAGGAAAGCAGATGGATATAGTTAATGGTCTGCATGTGTATGAAGAATTCCCTGCTTTTTTACCCAGTCCATTGTGCTGGTACAAGACAATAGTAAATCACACTCGGCATTTCTCATTACTGTTGGCCCTTTTGGTGAGCAAAGTAGGTCCTTAATATGATGTTGGACAAGTTGTTTATAGAGGAATAGACAGCAAGAGTAGTTACTGGATTTCCTTTGTATGGACATATATGCCACCATATAGTATGCATTCATGGACTTCATTATTCAGTGGCCAAAATCCTACTGCTGATTTACACTTGCATAAAGGAAGTCCCAAAAGTCTTTGCAGCACATTGCTGCTCAGTGATGTGGTGTTTAATTTCTGAGTGTGTGATTGCATCTAAGCCCAGGAACACAACCAATATCTCATGAATGAATGGCAGTTTACCACCAAGACTGTTGCAGTTTTCCTTACACAAGGGTAAACTGAAATAAGATTCTGGCCACTATCCCTCACAGCTACCCAGATGATCAAGGTTAGGGTAAAACTAAGAACCATTAGCTGCCAGGAGCAAACATGCAGCATTGAAAGACTAGATTAAAAATACAGTGGTGCCTCGCTAGACGATGTTAATCCGTTCCACAAAGATCGCTGTCTAGCGAAAACATCGTCTAGCGAAGCACGTTTTCCCATTGGAATGCATTGAAATCTCTTCAATGCGTTCCAAGGGAAAACTCAGTCGTCTAGCGAAAATCTCCCATAGGGAAACATCGTCTAGCGAGTGCGGGTCCCCGTCGGAATGCACTGACAGCTTTTGACCACTAGTCGGCGCATTCCTATGGGGAAACCTCATCGTCTAGCGAAAATTCCCCATAGGAGACCATCGTTTTGCGAAGCGCAGTAGCGATCGCAAAAAGGCATCGTCTAGCGATTTCCTCGTGCTGCGAGGCAATCGTCTAGCGAGGCACCACTGTACTAGTTTTAAAGAAATGATCCAGTAACTGCTAATATTAGAGGGTGGAATTAATTGGATAGCTCACAAACATTTTGAACTCTACTGAAACAGTAGTATGTATAATTTCAATACATAACTCTGATGAAATGACTGAATTGTTTCAGATGAGAAAGTATGGACAACCACCTTGGTCATAACATCAACGATCATTGTAGCAGTATCTGCAGCATTTCTTTGGTTCCTTTATCAAAGGAGGTTTTCTTCTGGAACAAGATGTACTGCACACAGTTCCAGCCTTCAAGTTTCCTATAGTGATGAAGAGGTTCTTGTAGGTGAGGAAAATGAATATATTGCCTAAATTCCATCCATTCCATCCATAATTATAGAAGGGGTGAAAAGCTTATCCTGTGAGCAATAAAGCACTGACCACTGAAGTCCGGGTACAATTTCCATGTTACTCTGACATTTTCAGTTGTTAATGTATTTGCTTTTACTCATTTGAAGTAATTTTCTATCTATGCAACTGTTCTATATATTTTTTTAAAAAATTATACTTTATTTTTGCAATATGTTTGATTATGTAATAGATCTCCACAAAAATACTTTTAAATCTGGCTGCAAACAATAAAATAATGTTGTGTTCTGGCAAAGATTAAGGATTTTAAAGCTGCTTAGTGTCTCCATTTGAAACTATGGTAATTCAAGATACTTAATTTCAGGGAGATAATGTCTACTGTTTACATGTCACCCTAATGCAGAAGGGCAAGTATGCATACAAACTCTCTTCTATATTAAGACCTTCTGTGCAGTAGGACCCTCTTATCCGCGGGGGATCGGTTCCAAGCCCCCCACAGATAGTGAAAAGTGCGGATTATAGCTAACACAGTCTGTTGGACCCAGGACTCTCCTGTACCTGCAATTTTTATCTTGATGGGGCCTCTATGAGTAAATCTTCTCGTGTTCCTGTGCTAAGGGAGTGTTAAGGGGCTGTCAGGAAGGGCGGGAGGTTGGAAACTTCTCCCAGGACGCAGGTTGGCTTAGGTCATCACCCCTCCTCCTGCCTCACCAGCCAATCTAGCTCTGATTTTTACAATGTTGACACTGCTCTGGAGGGAAGGTGCCTTAAGCTGCCAGGAGACGAGGCGAAAAGGTGGTGGGTTACCTATGTAACATAGTTTTTAGTTCCCTCTAGTGGCCAATCTGATACTTACATCTTGAAAACCCATATTTATAGGTATTTTCATTAAATATTTTTAATATTTTCAGACTGGATAAGTGAATCAGTGGATATTGATCCAGCAGATTTGGGGTCCTGCTGTACCAAATTTAAACAGCAGTCACTATTCAAACAAGCCACAATTATACACTGTCTGAAATCCTGTTTCACAACCTTATGCCATGCAACAAGTATGACATTATTGGCCATAGCCATGTCAGGGCCATTTTGGAGCAATAAAAAGCTTCGTGGACACACGCACACCCCAGTTTCAAGGATCCCATTTATCCTGGGGCAGCCTTTGGGAGGCACAGAACAGGAACCTTGAAAGATTTAAAATCAGAAAATCACTGCTGGACCAGGAGTAGTGGTGGCGATTTTCCAGCTTTAAATTGTTCTGTGCTTTTCAAAGTCTGCCCCAGGAAATTGGGGAGAATGGGCTTTGGAGTCTAGGAATCTTTTTATTGCCCTGAAATGGCATTGGCACAGTCACAGCTGATGACACTACTTTCATTGTGTGGTGCAGCTCCAACAACAGGATTTCAGACACTATAAGGTAGTTTCTGATGTTCCTATGAGTGCCAGCTAATTCAATATTAACATAGATATGGAAATGCCATACAGATTTACATTACAATTTCAATCTATATATTTTTATGTGTGTTTTAACATTCTGATACTGCTAAATAAAACTTGATAGTATACGCATTGTTATTCATTGCTATTATGAGGATGGGTAAGAAGGAAAGCAAATTCATTGTTTTACAGAGCAGAGGTCTTCCTAGAATTATGCACATAAAGAAATTCAGTGTTTGCAATAAAATCTGAAGCAAAGTGTTTGAAAGGGATAAAGCCATTTGAATTTGTAAAATGGCTGACCAAGTTAAATAAAAATTATTCAAAAAAACTCCTGCTTTTTGAATGTGGAGTATTGTACTTCAGTTTTCACAAGTCAAAACTCCAGGAAATGGCCCAATATTACTGCACAATATTGTACCCACATTGCCAGCAGGAAAAAGGATGCCAACCTTTACATGGCAAAGGGTAGCCTGAATGTTGACAACACCAATGGCAGCAATCAAGATGATCTACAGGATACCCTCTTGTGCATATTAACATTCACGAAGTGACACCAAGCAAGGGAAAATCCCAGAAAATGGGTCCTTTTTTCTTCTGTTCATTTTTCGCTCAAACACAAAGCAATTGCCATGGCTGTTTTTTTATCAAGTGTAAATGGTGGTTCAATAATTTAGATCTAAAATTAAAACAAAAATCCTTTTAGAAACTTGTAACCGGAAAACCCTTTGCCCACACTTCCCCAAATTTGCAACAGCAGACTGTTGTGTACAACTGCACCAAATTTGGTGCTGATCTAAAGTTCAGTTTCAAAGTTACACTTTTTTTTTCCATTTGGATTGCCTCCATTTTTAGAATTGCTTTATAGAATCTTGATTTGTTCTGCCAGCACAAGATCACTGCTGCACTCTTGTGCAGTAACAATACTTCCGTAAGGGAAGTGAAAATGTTTACACTGAAAATGTTTACACTGAATACCAATGAAGAATTCCTCTGAACTACTATTTGTTGAACATTTGGTTGTAATACTTTGCACACTTATATGGGACAGAACAGGATTACATTGTCAATAAGCTGTCACTGGAATGCTTCAGCATGGATATCACAGCATCACCATGTTAGTTGATGTTCGTTAAGCTGGAATGTTCAACTAATTCTGCACAGAGAAAGCAATGTAATACTAAGGAAAAAGCCATTAAACCTGTTTAGGCAAGATTCAGTATTTCAATTTGAGTTTAGTTGTAAAGAAGTCTTACTTAGAAGGGTGGAAAATGTTTTTAACAGCAGGGTTAAATTCTGTAATATTAAACCATTCATGCAACATGCATACCATGAGTAGTTTGACTTTTTATTCCTTGTGCAATGGGAGTCATCTCTTTGCAACATGAATCTTTGTTTATACGCTGGCAATGTTCCCATAGGCATTACAATAGTGCTCAGCAGTATTCCGGACTATATTTTTTACCTGACTACTTCCATTTCTCAGAGCGATTTTTTCCATATGCTCTCCAGTTCTTAACAGATACTCTTAAACATCTTCCCTCAACACTGCCTATACAGTGGTGCCTCGACTTACGAACGTCCCGACTTACGACCATTTCGAGTTGCGACCAGCTCCGGCAGCAAAATTTTGCTTTGACTTGCGGCCGGAGCTTCGAGTTGCGACAGAAAAAATGCAGGGAAAAAAGGCGGGGAATTCAAATTTGCTAACCATTGGTAGGTGAAGAGGCTGCTTCTTTGTAGCTCTTTCGCCCCAACGGTTAGAGTGAGTGCGATCGGAGGAGGCTTCGGACTGCTTGGTGCTGCTTTCTGCTCCTGAGTAAGTACATTTACTTTGTTTTGAAGGGTGGTTTGGGTTTGGGGGGGTTATGTTTCTGTGCTGTGATGTTTTTTGTGCTTTGGTGTGTTTTTTTCCCCAGCCCCATTGCGTTCAGGCTGGCTGTGTGTGGGGGGGTTCTTTTTTCCCCCAGCCCCATGGCGTTCCGCTGGGGCTGGCTGTGTGTGGGGGGTTTGTGTTTTTTTCTCCAGCCCCATGGCATTCCGCTAGGGCTGGCTGTTGGGGGGGGGGTGTTGTGTTTTTTTCCTGAGCCCCATGGCGTTCCGCTGGGGCTGGCTGCGTGTGGGGGGGATTTTTTGTGTTTTTTCCCCCAGCCCCATGGTGTTCTGCTGGGGCTGGCTGTGTGTGTGGGTTTTTTTTTAGTGTTTTTTCCCAGCCCCATAGCGTTCCGCTGGGGCTGGCTGTGTTTTTTTGTTTTGTTTTGGTGTGTTTGTTTTTCGGCCCCAGCACGTTCCTATGAGGCTTGCAGTGTTTTATTTTTATTTATTTATTTATTTTCCGGCTGGAACGGATTAATCGGGTTTCAATGTATTCCTATGGGAAATGGTGCTTCGACTTACGACCATTTCGAGTTACGCCCATCTTCTGGAACGGATTATGGTCATAAGTCAAGGCACCACTGTATGAGGAAGAGAAAAGAGAGATGATTGAGACTGGAGAATAGTGACCATGCTGCGATCTCTTTCGCCGTGCATGTTTGGGGGAAAGTGTCAAGCAAATCTGACACAAAAACCCTTGATTTCTGAAGGGTGGACTTCCCTCAGATGAGGAAACTAGTTAGAAGTTGAAAAGGAAGGTAAAAAGAATCCAATCTCTCCAGAGTGCATGGAGCCTGTTTAAAACAACGGTAGGAGAGGCCCAGCAGAAGTGTATACCGCAAAGAAAGAAGGGCTCAACTAAGTCCAAGAGGGTGCTGGCATGGTTAACGAGCAGAGTTGGAGAGGCTTTAAAGGGCAAGGAGGGGTCCTTCCGTAAATGGAAATCCTTCCCAAATGAGGAAAATAAAAAGGAACACAAACTCTGGCAAAAAAAAATGTAAGAAGATAATACAGAAGGCAAAAAAAATACTTTGAGGAATGTATGGCCAGCGATATAAAGGGGAATAATAAAAGCTTCTTTAAATATGTTAGAAGCAGGAAACCTGACAAAGAAGTGACTGGCCCTCTGGATGGTGCGGGAAGTAAAGGGGAGGTAAAGGGGGACTTGGAGATTGCAGAGAAATTATATGAGTTCTTCGCATCTGTCTTCACGACAGAAGACCTTGGGCAGATTTCACTGCCTGAATGGCCCCTCCTGAGTAATTAATTAAATCAGATACAGGTTAAAAGAGAGGATGTTTTAGACCTAATCGATGAAGATCAATAAGTCACTGGGCCCAGATGGCATCCACCCAAGGGTTTTTAAGGAACTGAGGAATGAAGTTGCTGATCTCTTAACTAAAATATACAACTTGTCCCTTAAAATGGCCACAGTGCCAGAGGACTGGAGGGTAGCACATGTCACGCCCATCTTTAAAAAGGGAAGGAGGGGGGACCCGGGAAACTACAGGTTGGTTAGCCTAACGTCTGTTCCAGGGAAGATGGTGGAAAGCCTCATCTAAGATAAAATCTTAAAACACATAGAAGAACAAGCCTTGCTGAGGAAAAATCAGTATGGCTTCTGTAAGGGTAGGTCTTGCCTCATAAACCTTTTAGAATTCTTTGAAAAGGTCAACAGGCATGTGGATGCGGGTGAACCAGTGGATATTGTCTATCTGGATTTTCAGAAGGCCTTTGACGCGGTCCCTCACCAAAGGCTGCTGAGAAACCTCCACAGTCAGGGGATAAGAGTGCAGGTCCTCTTATGGATTGAGAATTGGTTGAGAACCAGGAAACAGAGAGTAGGTGTCAATGGGCAATTTTCACAGTGGAGAGAGGTGAACAGTGGTGTGCCCCAGGGATCTGCCCTGGGACCGGTGCTTTTCAACCTGGTCATCAATGACCTGGAGACAGGGATAAGCAATGAGGTGGCCAAGTCTGCAGGTGAGACACAAAACTTTTCTGGGTGGTGAAGACCAGAAGGGATTGTGAAGAGCTCCAGAAGGATCTCTCCAAACTGGGAGAATGGGCAGCAAAATGGCAAATGCATTTCAATATAAGGAAATGTAAAGTAATGCACATTGGGGCAAAAAAATCAAAACTTTATCAGCTGATGGTTTCTGAGCTGTCCGTGAGGGATCAGGAAAGAGATCTTGGTGTGCTGGTGGACAGCTTGATGAAAGTGTCAACCCAGTGTGCGGCAGCAGTGAAGAAGGCCAATTCCATGCTAAGTATCATTAAAAAGGGGATTGAAAATAAAACAGCCAACATTATAATGCAATTGTACAAAACACTGGTAAGGCTACACCTGGAGTATTGTGTACAGTTCTGGTCACCACACCTCAAAAAAGGCATAGTGGAACTGGAGAAGATGCAGAAGAGCGCAACTAAAATGATTACTGGGCTGGGGCACCTCCCCTATAAGGAAAGGCTAGTGTTTGGGGCTCTTTAGTCTAGAGAAAAGGTGCCAGGGGGGCATGATTGAGACATATAATTGTATGTCTGTAATTCTGGATGAGGCTGCTGACCTGGCGTGCATTACTGAGACCTGAGTGGGAGAGGAGGGTGGTGTCCCCCTCTCCCAGCTGTGTCCACCTGGGTACTTGGTCCAGCACCAATGTCGCTCGGAGGGTCGGGGAGGGGAAGTTGCTATAGTCTATAGGAGTTCTATCTCCTTGACCAGGCTTCCTATCCCTTTGAGAGGAGGTCTTGAGGGCCTGTATTGTGTGTTGGGCTTACGAGACAGATTGGGGATTGTCGCGCACCCCCAGTGTCCCGAGTTTGTTTCCCTCAAACCCAGGTCCCACTTTTGGGCACAACGTTCTTTATTCTCCTTACACCAACTGCCACCAGTGGATCTTTATCCACACTTTACCAATAATACTGCCTGGACACGTGTTGTCAAATATAACTGATTATTTATTGTTTAATTGTTGAATCACATAAGTATATTAATAGATGTTGTATGATGTTTCACTCATTGCTTGGATATTACACACGTTTCTTTATTGGTATTACTTTTCATATAAATCACTGTGAATCACTGGAATACTATTAGATGACTGTCTATTTATTGTACTTCTATCTTTTAACTATTCTTTAATTCATAAACTAACTGTACCACACCAACTTTCCAATCTCTCTCATAAAACTCTCTAAAAACCTCCTCTCTCATGCTCTCTGTTTCCAACTGTCTCCCTGACTCCGCCCTCCTGTCCTCTCATAGGCTCCAGCTCTAGAGCTCCACATGACAGACAGGTGGGACATGGGCATTCCGCCACAGGGATTCTGTTGGTGTACCGCCCGCCCTGCTGCGTACCAACAGTCTCCCTGCCTGAGCTGACGGAGGTAGTCTCGGACCTGGTGTTGAGGACTCCCAGGCTGTTGGTGCTGGGGGACCTCAACATCCATGCCGAGGCTGCCTTGACTGGGGCGGCTCAGGACTTCATGGCTGCCATGACAACCATGGGGCTGTCTCAATGTGTCATTGGCCCAACACATGAGAAGGGCCATACCTTGGACCTGGTTTTCTCAATGGGACTGGAAGATGGTGGTTTGGATGTGGAGGGGCTGGTTGTGACCCCATTGTCATGGTCAGACCACTTCCTGGTCAAGTTTAGTCTATTAGCTTCTTCTTCCCTCTGCAAGGGTGGGGGATCTATTAAGATGATCCGCCCTCGGAGACTAATGGATCCGGATGGTTTCCTGAACGCTCTGGGGGATTATCCGTCTGATATAGTCGGCGCTCCTGTCGAAGCTCAGGTCACCCTATGGAATAGGGAGATGACCCGGGCGCTTGACACGATTGCGCCTAAGCGCCCTCTCCCTGCACGCAGAGCCCAGACAGCTCCTTGGTATACTTCTGAACTGCGGGCGATGAAGCGAGAGGGGAGACAGCTGGAGCGCAGGTGGAGGAAGTCCCACTGGGAGTCCGATCGAACACGACTTAGAGCCCATTATCGGGCCTATTTCGTGGCAATACGGCTGGCAAAACGGCAATATTTCTCCAGCCATATTGCTTCCTCAGAATGTCGTCCAGCAGAGCTGTTTCGGGTGGTCCGGGATCTTCTTCAACCGGGAAATCCGGTGGAGGTCCCGGACTGCTCATCAGCTCGCTGTGATGAGTTTGCCATTCATTTTGAGGGGAAAATTGCTCAGATTCGCAGTGGGTTGGACTCCACCGTTACTGCAAAATCAGAGGATGTGTCCAGTGTGCCGTGCTTAGGTCAAATATTAATGGATGAGTTTCAATTGTTGAGACCTGAGGATGTGGACAGGGTGCTTGGATCTGTCTGTTCTACCACCACTCCGCTCGACCCTTGCCCATCTTGGCTAATTGGAAGATCTGCCAGCGGGGTTCGCACTTGGGTCGAAGAGGCTGTGAACGCCTCTTTGAGAGAGGGAGTGTTCCCTACCACCTTGAAAGAGGCGGTAATTCGACCACTCCTTAAAAAGCCTAACCTGGACTCAAGGCTGGTGGTTAACTACCGACCAGTGGCGAACCTCCCTTATTTGGGCAAAGTGTTGGAGCGGGTTGTGGCCGGGCAACTCTGTTGGCGTGGGGCCAAAACTCCAGAATCTTAATGAGGCAGTGGCCTCATGAAAATGTTCCTAGAGTCTGGTTAAATCCCACTTTTATGTTAAGCAAAGTAAGAGACGTAGGGATTGAGTGACTTAGAGATTTAGACGTAGGGAGAAAATAACATGAGAGAGTTCTTAGTAATTATAATATAATATATTGATTATGGCAACACACATATATACATATATACAAGGCAAGATACATTTGGCATAGCAACATTCAGAGCATTTGGCATAGAAGTAAATGACCACCAGACTTACTGCTGAGTGGTAAGGTCTGTTCTGTCTCAGTTACATTTATACTCAGAACAACCAACCACATTTCCCCATTTACAGCTGGTCATGTTAAACAATTAAGCATTACATCATCTTGCTTCACCTGTATGCTGTAAGTCATTACATTGGCTTTTGCTCTACATTCGTGACTCTGCACTTCATCTACAATATTACAATTTAGCTCCCTGTTCACCAAACAGAACAAAATCCTGACACTCCTCCTTAAATTTTATATATTGGAGAAACCCATTTGGTTACATATATACAAATGTTTTTCTAGTGTCAAGGGTTTAGTGAAAATATCTGCTACATTATTTTCACTGGGACAATATTGCAATTCTACCAATTGACTTTCCACAGCATCTTTCACATTAAAAAATCCTATTCCAATGTGCTTACTTCTTCTTTTAATTCTACATTCACCAGCTAATTGTATGCATGCTGTGTTATCACAGAAAACTTGTGTAGGTAAGTCAATTATTATGTTTACATCTCTTAATAATTGCTTAAACCAAGTGATTTCATTACACAGCTCACTCAAAGCAGCGTACTCAGCCTCAGCAGTACTTGTGGCAACAATGGTCTGCTTTTTTGATTTCCAACCTATCAAAGACCTATCAAAAAATATTGCCAAGCCTGAAATTGATTTTCTATCAATTTCACTTGTTGCCCAGTCTGAATCTGTAAAGCACTTTAATTCCAGACTTTCTCCTACTCTCAACAGTAGCTTCTTATCCTTTGTACCCTTTAGATATCTAAGTATTCTCTTTATCCCATTCCAGTGATGTTTACGAGGCCCTGCAGCAAACTGACTTAAAACATTTACTGACGCTGCAATGTCTGGCCTCGTCCAGGATGCCAAATACAACAATGATCCTACTCTGGATTGATAAAGCTCTACATCATCAAATTTCTCACTTTCAAAGTTTCTCTGAAAACTTGTCTCCATTGGGGTTCGTACTGAGTTACAATTCTCCATGCCACTTTCTATTAATAATTTCTCTATTTTCTTCTCTTGGCATATTTGAAAATTTCCATTTTGGTCTTTACTTATTTCTACTCCTAAGTAGTTACTTATCTGACCTAAATGTTTCAATTTGAAATTTTTACTCAGTTCTCTCACGAACCACTTTACATAAGTATCATTAGGTACTACTAAACACAAGTCATCCACAAAGACTAGTAATATCAATTTTACATCACCCTGATTTTTGATGTATAGGCAAGGGTCGGCCAAACTTCTTCTAAACCCTAGTTGTACTAGCTTTGTATTTAAACAATTATTCCAATTTCTGGCACTTTGCCGTAAACCATACAATGCTTTGTGAAGTTACAGAACTAAACCTTTGTTCTTTAGTTCAAAACCAGGGATTTGTTTCATATATATTTTTTGTTCCAAATCTGCATTTAAATATGCAGTTGATATATCCATATGATGCACTTCACTTTTTTGTGATGCTGCCAAGGCCAAGACCAGTCTAAAAGTCTCACTTTTGGCCGTTGGAGCAAATACTTCATCATAATGTTTAAACCTTCTTTGGGTAAATCCCTGAGCTACCAATCTAGCTTTATACTGTTGGGTATTGTCAGGTAACGTTTTTAACTTGTATACCCATCTACAGCCAACTACGTTTTCTCCTTCAGGTAATTTGACAGGTGAAAACACATTATATTCTTTCAACGAATTGAACTCAGCAAGCATAGCTTCCTTCCACTTATGTTGCTGATCAGTTGGCAATCTTAACATTTCCTCATAACTTTCAGGTTCACTAACAATTAAATTTATATTTGTTACTTTGAACCTTTGAGGTGGGACTCCTTTATTTGCTCTCTGAGAACGCCTAGGAATTACTACTTCTTCACTTTGTTCTCCTGACTCACTATATGTCCCATTCTCCTCCTCAGCTTCACTATATGTCCCATTCTCCTCCTCAGCTTCCATTTTACTTAGGTTCTCTTTAACTTGTTTCTTATTACTAAATGATGGCAAAAATACTTCATCATTAGCATGTATACGAGACCAATTCTCGTTCTCACAAAAATTTGCTGACCTACTGATGGTCACATTACCAAACTGGTCACTAAACCTGTAGCTCTTACACCCAGTTTGATACCCTATAAAAATTAGCCTTTTTGCTTTAGGAGAACCCTTCCTACGTGAAGCTTTTGGTATATTTACCCACGCATGGCAACCAAACGTCTTGATATGATTTAAAGTTGGTTGTCTGCTGTGCACCAGAAAATACGGGGTGTTTTGAATGACAGAATTCCAAACTCTGTTCAGAACATAACATGCACATTTCATTGCTTCTCCCCAAAAAACTTTAGACATATTAGCATCTGTTAACATTGAATCCATAACTGTTTGTAATATGCCACCTTTTCGTTCTGCTACTCCATTTTCTTGAGGGACTTGTACGTTTGCAATTCTATGGTGTATCCCTTTCTTTCTTAACCACGTTCTGAATTGCTTACTCATAAACTCTCCCCCTCGGTCCATCTGAATGCTGGCTACATGTGTTTCAAATCTTCTTTCAATCATAGCCACCCATTCCCTGAATGTTTGGAATGCTTCACTTTTATATTTAAGTATGAAGACATAAGAGTACCTGGAGAAATCATCTGTTATGGTAAGACAGAACTTATTTCCCCCCAGTGACTCTTGGAACGGACCCATTATATCCATGTGTACAAGCTCAAAACACCTTTTACTTATTCTACAGCTCTTCTTACTCACTGGGTGTCTCTTTGATTTAGAGGCTTTACACACATTGCAATCTAGAAATCTATCACAGTTCTTTAAATTTAGATTGCCCACACATTGCTGAGTTTTCCTTAATACTTCAAAACTCACATGTCCTAAGTCTCTATGCAACTTATGTATGCATTTGTGATGTGGCACATTATCATTTAACACAATTGCAGAACAATTCCCTTTTTCTGTTTTATCCAAAACATAGAGATTTCCCTTTAACTGCCCCGTTGCAACAAGTACGTTTGCTTTCTCTATGTTGCAAACTCCTTTACTGAACTTAATTGAAAAACCAGCTTGGTCTAAACATGACACACTTATTACGTTATGGCTAATTCTAGGTACAAACAAAACATTCTCCAAAGTATCTTTAAGGCTTTTAACATAAACTTTGCCTGTTCCACATACTTCAATGTTTTTCCCGTCTGCTAAACTTACTTGTCTTTTAGCAGAGTTTGTTAACTCTTTAAACCACATTCTCTGCCTACAAACATGTTGTGTAGCGCCCGAATCAATCAGCCATTTATCATTGTCACAATCAGTAATTACTGACACAGAGTTCATTTTACGCTCTGAAGTTCTGTTTTCTTTCTCAGTGTCCTTGGGCTTATCTCTTCTTCTTCGACAAACACAGTCTCTAGCCAAATGTCTTTCGCTGCCGCAAATAAAACATTTCTTCTTCTTTTTTACAGCCAGGATTCTTTCAGTAGGGAAATCAGCAGACATCCTTCTGTTGCTATCATCCTTAGAATTCCCTCGTCTGTGTAGACTTGGCACAGATAAATCCTCGGCTTTCTCCTTTCTCCTCTGTTCCTCCTCCATTAATCGCCCCGCCAGATATTCCACCGTTAGACTTTGTTCTGGCAAACTTTCCATACTTATTACGAGTGTTTCCCAACTTTCATCCAAACCACTTAGGATAACGTAGCACTTATGGGCCTCTGGGAAATCCATCCCACGCTCCTGTAACTGGAAAAATAACTCAGAACACTCCTGGATATAGTTAGATATGCTTTGATTAGGGAGCAACCTCTTCTTATACAGCTTACGTGTTAATAACATCTTGGAACCAGCTGTTTGTCTCACATAGACGGCTCTCAACGCCTCCCAGACCTCGTTACTTGAAGTTTTTCTTCTCACATAATTTAATTGGGAGTCATCCAAGCATAATATTATTGTAGATAACGCTCTTTCATCTTTAGCCATATCTTCTTCGTCTAGTTGAGCTGGAGGATTAGATACACTCTGCCATACACTCTCTCTTCTTAAATACATTTCCATCTTATAGACCCAAGACATATAATTATGACCATTTAAACGTAATAATGGAAGGTTACTGGCCTGCATCATGGTGAAGCCTCCTCCTTGGATCTGCTGTCCATCACTTTCAGAATCTGACTCAGCTTCTCCAATTGTTGGCTTTTCTTCCATATACTTGCAGCCTTAAAATGCCTTCTCCTTGGGCCAACAAACGTCTCAGCTTCTCCCTGGAACACCACGTCTCCTAGGCACCACGTCTCTCTAGGCTTACCACGTCTCTCTGCGTCACTCTGGGCATCTCCCTGGGCCCATAACCCTGTTGGCGTGGGGCCAAAACTCCAGAATCTTAATGAGGCAGTGGCCTCATGAAAATGTTCCTAGAGTCTGGTTAAATCCCACTTTTACGTTAAGCAAAGTAAGAGACGTAGGGATTGAGTGACTTAGAGATTTAGACGTAGGGAGAAAATAACATGAGAGAGTTCTTAGTAATTATAATATAATATATTGATTATGGCAACATACATATATACAAGGCAAGATACATTTGGCATAGCAACATTCAGAGCATTTGGCATAGAAGTAAATGACCACCAGACTTACTGCTGAGTGGTAAGGTCTGTTCTGTCTCAGTTACATTTATACTCAGAACAACCAACCACATTTCCCCATTTACAGCTGGTCATGTTAAACAATTAAGCATTACATCATCTTGCTTCACCTGTATGCTGTAAGTCATTACATTGGCTTTTGCTCTACATTCGTGACTCTGCACTTCATCTACAATATTACAATTTAACTCCCTGTTCACCAAACAGAACAAAATCCTGACAAACTCCAGGCGCTGCTGGATGAAACGGATTAACTGGATCCATTTCAATCGGGTTTCAGGCTGGGTTTTGGTATGGAGACTGCCTTGGTCGCCCTGTACGATGACCTTTGCCGGGAGAGAAACGGGGAGTGTGACCCTGTTGATACTCCTGGACCTCTCAGCGGCTTTCGACACCATCAACCATGGTGTCCTTCTGGATAGGCTGGCTGGGTTGGGAGTTGGGGGCACTGTTTTACGGTGGTTCCGCTCCTTCCTGGCTGACCGTGTCCAGAGGGTGGTGAGGCGGTTTCTGTGCTGAACTCGTGTCTGGACCTGATAATGGACTGGATGAGGGTTAATAAATTGAAACTCAATCCAGACAAGATGGAAGTGCTGTTAGTGGGTGCTTCGCCGGACAGGTTGGAGGGCCATTTCCCTGCCCTGAATGGGGTTACACTCCCCCTAAGGGACAGGGTCCGCAGCCTGGGGGTGTCCTGGACCCCAGTCTAACTCTGGAAGCCCAGGTGGATTCGGTGGCCAGGGGCGCCTTCCTTCAGCTGCGGAAATTGTACCAGCTACGGCCCTACCTGGACGAGTGGAGTCTCGTGACAGTTACACACGCACTGGTAACATCTCGTATAGATTATTGCAATGCGCTCTACGTGGGGCTGCCTTTGAAGACGGTCCGGCGACTGCAACTCGTCCAGAATCGAGCTGCGCGGCTGGTGAGTGGTGGGGCCACTAGGGAACACATCAAGCCGATTCTGATTAAATTACATTGGTTACCAGTTGCTGCCCGAGCCCAATTCAAAGTGCTTGTTTTGACATATAAAGCCCTAAACGGCTTGGGCCCTGGATACCTGAAGGACCGCCTCCTTCCATATGAGCCTACCCGGCAGTTAAGATCTAGCCAGGGGGCCCTTTTGAAAGAGCCGTCCCTCAAGGAGGTAAGAGGGACGGCTTGTAGACAAAGGGCCTTTTCGGCAGCTGCCCCCAGACTATGGAATGCCCTCCCGACTGAGATTCGTCTGGCGCCGACGCTGATGACATTTCGGCGCCAGGTCAAAACCTTCCTGTTCCAGAAGGCTTTTAATTGAAATAATATCAACTGTGGGTCCTGATGGCAATTTTTAGAGTATCTATTTAATTGTATTTTAATTGTTTTATCTTTTTATTGTATTTTAATTGTATTTTAATTGTTGTAAGCCGCCCAGAGACCTTTGGGTAGAGTGGGCGGCATATAAGTTAAGTTAAATAAATAAATAAATATACAATTATGCAGGGGATGTATAAAGTGGATAGAGGGAAGCTCTTTTCCCTCTCACGCAATACCAGAACCAGGGGACATCCACTCAAATTGAGTGTTGGGAGAGTGAGGACAATAGAAAATATTTCTTTTCCCAGCATGTTGTTAGTCTGTGGAACTCCTTGCCACAGGATGTGGTAATGGTATCTGGCTTAGATGCCTTTAAAAGGGGATTGGACAGATTCCTGGAGGAAAAGTCCATCGCAGGTTACAAAGCCATGATGGGGATATATAATCTCCAGGCTTCGAAGGAAGGTACCTCAAAATGCCAGATGCAGGGGAGGGATATCAGGAGACAGGTATCTCGTTATTTCGCATCTGGTGGGGCCACAGTGAGATACAAGAAGCTGGACTAGATGGGCCCTTGGCCTGATCCAGCAGGGCTCTTCTTATGTTCTTATGTTCATAGGGCATCTTCTGTTTCTGTGTTCACGTTTGAACACACTAGACAAAGTTACCTGGTAATTATAGGGCAGCACGCAGCTTTAGTTTTTCCTTTCTTTAAGTTACCTGAAAACACACATGTGGTGGAACAAGGCAATATAATAAGACTGGAGCAGAGGGATTCACAATTATTCATTCTCCACGGCAAAACACGGGTGTGCATGTGGAAATGCACACTTTAGATCCCGATTTTCTATACACAACAATGGTCTAACTTCCTTTTTAAACATTTCAAATGTCATTTTAATACAGATACCTCAGCTACAGCTTCCAAGACTATATTCCAGTTTGAAACAGAATATGACTGACTTCAAATAAGCCATACAGCCTGAAAATTAAAGAGTTCTCTACAAAGAATAGTTTGGGAAGGGCAGGGGTATGCAGGAAGCCTGCTTGCAGAGTTGGTATGTCTCAGTCAGTCTTTCCCATGGAGACAGAATGCTTATGGTAGTGTGTTTCTCTTTCCTAGAGCAAAATACAGGTCAACATGAAGACTGGTTTTAAGGCCTCACTAGGCTGCTGCCACAATCTCCTGTCCCCAGAAGCCACTGGTCCAAGATCTGCATCCATGGCTTGGCCATCATTACACTGCAGCTAGAAACCAACAGCAGTGGCTTACTGTGCTTGGCAGCCAATATTTCCACCACAGAATTCACAGATGTCACCGAGCTAGAGGACAACAATGCATCTCTAGCCAGGACTGGAAATACCTCTGCCATCCATAGCTAGGTGTGTCATGCCACTCCAGATTATTCATCATTCTGGGTTGCCTAACTAACTGGATTCCACTAACTGTGAAACTAACAATCCACAATAGACATGGGGACGAATAAAATAAATGGATCGCGATATTCGTCAGAAATAGCTGATTCGTTAAATATTCGTCCCTTCATATTCGTGGGTTCAAGACCCCGACAAATACAAAGGGACAAATATTGCCCCATTTTTATTTGTCCCCCATATGTCCTATGGCTTTCCCATTACACCTACCGGCCCGCCGATCAGCTGATCGGCGGGCCAACAGGCAGCCACCCACCCCCACAGCCTATCCCCTGCCCCCTTCCTCTTCCTACCTTAGCCGCCGCCCCCCCTGCCAATAACCCCCACCGTAATGGCCGCCGCAGTCTCCAGCAGGCCTCCATAGCCATGGCCTGTAGAAAGAGACACTGGCTGCCCTTTGCAAAGATGGCGAATGCAGCTTCATTTAGGGTAGGGAAGCTGCAGCTGCCATCTTTGCAAAGGGCAGCCTGGATTCCCTTAGCCTGCCTAAGGGAATTGTGCGGCGGCACAGGGGGGCGACGGCGGGGGGAGTGTCAGGTGTTTTTATTTTTAGTAACCCCCCACGAATCAACGAATAAATTCGTGCTTCGTCGGTTCATGGGGGCAGCTTCGTGCTTTGTGAGTCATCAACTTTTGACGACTCACAAAGCAGGACTCGCCAAAATGGTGAGTCGTCTCCATCTCTAATCCATAATTTCCATCTAGAATGCAGGACTATACAGCAATAATTGGAGATCCCTGCTGTTCAGCCCCAATTCTGTCTTGTTGGCTGTGTCAAGCATGCAGTTCAAGTGCACTTTTACTTTTGCTGGCCATTTGTTGGCGTGGGCTACACAGGAAACTGCATCCAAAAATCACCTCTCTTAACACCCTAAAAATGAAGCAGGGGAGGGATAGGATACTCTGTTCTTTACAGGGATCAATCTGTTCACTTTCCTTAGCCTAAACCATATGTCTTGCATATGCTGAGTTTGTATCTCTCTTTATTCACAAAGAGCACAGGTGCACACCTGACTATGCAGACAGTATTTTTCAGTTATGTGACTTCTCAGTATGTTGCCACTGAAGATCTTGGAGGGTACGTCTTGGTACATGCTGCACCATTTTAGATTGTATGTTTGCCTTGCACTTAGATCTGAGAAATAAACAATTCCCAAGTGTTTTGTTAAGAAGGGAATAAAAGAAGTTTTCTAGGACCTCATATGCCTTAAGATAATCAGTTAGCAAGAGGAACCACTTCCTGACTTTACATAATTAACACTGAAATACTAAAGGGTGGAGAAATTCCCATTACCTTAAAAGACAATCTACCTCACCATCATATCCTAGGATTGCAACTTGTGGCTTATATACAAAATACCCAATATGCTAGCCCAACCTGCTGCCTTGGCATATTTTCTTACTCAGTGTTCCATTTTCTCCCAAGCTACTTTTTTATTACTATTTGTCTAGAAGCTGCACTTTCTGTGTAATTTGTGGTTCAATTTAGCAGTGTTATAACATCTATCTGTAAAAGTAACTTTAAAGCTATTCTGCCCCAGCCTTTTCTTTAAAAGGATTTTAATGGGATTTATATGACATCATGGTGTGTGTATGTGCGCTATGTACTCACAGACCTGTGTGGGTGCAAATTAAGCACAGGTGGAGGAGGAGGAACCTAAAAGTGTAGCTTAGCATCCATGCTTTCTTTCTTTGCATTTATTTTGATGTATGGAATCCTGCTTGGAAATCCCTTCTTTTTGCCAAGACACTTCCTCTTTCCCACTAAGGACCCACAGAGATAAACAACTTTGAATAACTGTATATTTTTTTAAACAAACCTGCATTTTCTTCAGCCATGAAGGTCCGTATTGATTTATAGAGCAGCCTGAACTAGCAATGTGACCTCCATTTCTCCCACAATGTCTGCATTATGTAAGCATATGCACCAGCCACCATAAACATGGCAGATGTTGTGCTCTATTTAGCATATATCACCAGAGTAGCAACTACCTTTTGAAAAATACCTGCATACAATGTTCCCTCTTAATTTTCTGCCAGTGCTGGGTAAGGGCCCCGTCCCGCACACACAGAGTTCCCACCACAACTGGAACCAAATGGATGGCAACACTGGCTGCGGGTGTGCAGCACCAATGCAACACTGCTCAACCATGCACTCACAAAGCTTAGAGGGAACACTGCCTGCATAGCAATACTTCTGCATGACAAAAATTGTTAAGCTAAAAGAGACACTGTATCCCACCAAGACTTTGAAAACAACGTAAAAAGACAAAGAAGTTATATGCACTGTAATTTTTATTCAACAACAAGTGACAACATAGAAAACACATTGATAATAAGTGCTTCAGCAGTGAATGTGGGTTCTAAAAAAGATTAGTTAAGATAAATAGTTTGGTTAAGTTCTAAACCATGTTTTATTCCTTCCAGGAATGCTGAAGTGCCAGTGTTTACAGCTGGAACATCTACATAATAATATTATCAAATATAACCCGCAGTTTTTAAATCAATACTTATAAAAGCCATCATTAACGCTTATTAGTAGCCCCTTGCAAGTTTATTGCTTTGAGTTAATCATTCCAAGAAAAAAATAGAAACTTAACACTAATGTCACAGAACCCATTCATTCCCTCATTCAATCTAGGTTGTTAACACTGGAAGCAAAATTTTGCGACTTCCCAAAGGCGTTTTTTAAACTGAAAGCTAACATGGAATTATTCCCCTCCCTGTGACTTGGATTTGCAAACACGCTTAATGTTACAACTTAGCCAGCAGAAGAACACAACTTGAGAAACGTTTCCCAGAACTTTAACTGATTATTGTAAGAAGTTTATACAAAAGAAAAAATTCCTTACACATAAAAATCTGGTATTTTAAAAGGCATACATGTCATTAATCTCAAAGGAGAAGTGCACTCTTGCAGACTGAATGTTCAGATCTCTGGATATCAGTGTGCAACAGCAGATTTTTGAACTCAGCAATGCTTCAGAAATCTAATAATATTCAGTGTGTTTTATTAAACAGAAGTATATTGGTGATACTTGTGTCCGTTGAATATCCAGTCCTTCCATCTGCAATTATGAAGTATCAAGAGTTCTACCGAAATCACCATCTTCAGAATCTTCATCATCGGAAGCTGCTAGAAAGACAAAATACAGTCAAAGATCTTTCTACAAATCTAAAGTACAGGAAGTTGTTTTTAATTGGGAAACATTTAGCATAGTATATATGGGATTTTGAATTAATTCAAATGAAGCTTTACTGAAGCTGGAAGCTATAGTTTTGCTTCAGTATATGTCATCCCAATGTTGTCTGGAATTACTTACATTTACACTAAACTGAAATGGGCTTTTAATGAGCATCTAAATTAACAAAGTTTTTTTAAGCAAGATGGGTAGGAGGAATATTACAGCCAATTTTCTGCACTGTTTCAGAAAGTTATATGAAAAAAATGAAGTGTTCCTGAAACATGCATACATGCCGATTGTCAAAACAGCCTTATTTTCTCTTAATCATTTTAATCTAAATTGTTCTAAGAAATCTATATACATATAGGAATAACCTCAATATTATGGTGTAAAAATACATGTTCAGTAAACAGACCTGCATTCTACTTTTTCCTTTACAGCTATTCAGCTTATTATCAATAAAGGGCTATAAAGATGTCACCCTAGCAGCAGAGACTTTGAGCACTTGTGCACTTCTGCTTTCATTTTACATTTAAGTCTGTATCTTCATGGACAGCAGTTGAACAGCAACATTTAAAAAAAAAGTGCCATCAGCACCAGTGCAGAGTAACAGAGGGCTGTTTTCCCAGAATGCAACAGTGTGAAATACACAGCACTCTGTTTAATCATGAATCACCCCGTGTATTAAGAAGACCCACTTTTTAAAACAATTGTCCAGATCCCTCCTGCAGTGTGCATCGGTATCCTCAGTATTCCCAAAGTTACACAAATACCGTGTTTCCCCGAAAATAAGACATAGTCTTATGTTAATTTTTGCTCCAAAAATGCATTAGGGCTTATTTTCAGGGGATGTTTTATGTTTTTCATGTACAACAACCTACATTTCAAATACAGTCATGTCATCTTCTGGTAGCCGCACAATTGTGGAGGGCGGGGTTTCACTTAACTGGGGCTTATTTTTGGGATACGGCTTATATTAAGAGCATCCTGAAAAATCATACTAGGGCTTATTTTCAGGTTAGGTCTTATTTTTGGGAAAACAGGGTAGGAAAATCCATTGACTGAACAGACCACATTAATCAAATACATTTAATATCTGGGATTTGATTTTTTTCCCCCCAGTAGTTATGTAGAGAGGACATGGAAAAATAGTTAACAGAGGACAGCAGAAAGACGATTATCAACTATTGGAAAAGATTAGAGGCTAAATCCATGTTCATCTTTCAGAAAAGCAATAATGAAATACACACTGTACTCTTCCTTCACAAAAGAGAAAAATAAAAGTTAAGTGAGTTGTGGCAACACACGTTTGCACATTCTGGAAACAAAGATGTCCCCCACAAATACTGGCTGAGAAATTCTGCTCTATGAGCCAACTCATACAGTCCTGGTTCCTGCTGTATCAAGTTTCATCTCACTCTACAAGTCAAAGACAAGCAGAGAGTTTGGACTAGCTCTGGTATCAAAGAACACTAGGATTCACACTCATTGGGAAGTAAAAAGGGAACATGGAAATATTTAGATGCAGATGGGGGCAAGAAGGTGATAATTTCAGTAAGTTCAGCAATTGTGCATGCTCACTGCTCCTCTCCTTCCCTTTCACCATCCCACTAACAAGGACTAACACCAAAATGAGTGGTTCTCAACCTTGTGGCCAGAGATGTCCTTGGAAGCTTTCACCACTACTGTGCTGGCCAACATTTCCATGAGTTATAGTCCAAGAACATCTGGGGACCCAAGGTTGGAAACAAATGATCAAAACAGACAAAAGTGTCATGCCAGCTGATGACACATTAACCTTCTTCGTAGAGATAACATGAAACACTAGAGGCTGATTTTACTGCATATTACCCTGAAAGCATAAAACAAACATTACAACTGTGCCCCAATAAGGCAGATGCATTAGGCAACATTCTGTTGGAGTAGTTCCGCTATCATAAACAGGATATGGACACTGGAAATAATTTAAATGAACTGAAAGTGTCCTATTCCCTCCTTCAGGTTCTGAGGCTCCCTAGGGCTCCCTTTTGCCCTCCTCCCGCAGGGAAGCCTTTGGGAACTTTGGGATGGGGGGAGACTTTAACAGTCAAAAAATGGCTGCTGGATCACAATCACTGGAGTAGGAACAAAAAGGGAGCTGTAGGGAATTTCAGGACAACAGGATACCCTGGGAAGCTTTGGAACCTGAAATGAGATAGGAAGCTTTCCATTTGTTTAAATTCATTATTTCTGGCACCGGGATCCAATTTATGCCACTGTAACCATACCATTTGGGACGTGGTGGCGCTGCGGGTTAAACCGCAGAAGCCTCTGTGCTGCAAGGTCGGAAGACCAGCAGTCGTAAGATCGAATCCACGCAACGGAGTGAGCTCCCGTCGCTTCTCCCAGCTCCTGCCAACCTAGCAGTTCGAAAGCATGTAAAAATGCGAGTAGATAAATAGGTACCACCACGGTGGGAAGGTTACGGCGTTCCGTGTCTAGTCGTGCTGGCCACGTGACCACGGAAACTGTCTTCGGACAAACGCTGGCTCTACGGCTTAGAAACGGGGATGAACACCGCCCCCTAGAGTCGGACACGACTGGACTAAATGTCAAGGGGAACCTTTACCTTTACCTAACCATACCAACATAATTTTGTCCACTGTATACATTATTGAGAAAAGGGATCTAGCTGAATTGTTGGTGGTCACTCAAAAGCTAGCTGCAAACTATGAATTTCATTTGCTTAAATTGGTGATACTAGTTCTCTTTATGAACAAAATGCACACACAAAATTTTATTATTCCATTGGACAGTTAAGCACGTGCTAGGTATCCTCCACTGAAATAAATCAGTTTTAAAAGTGTTTAATTTTAGCTTGACTGTGTCATATTTTTGGCCTTCACACCTCAACACTGAGCAAGAGGGAGCAAAGTACAGGCACTCAAGGCACTTGACTGAGGACACTTTGGATCATACGTGTCAATATAAAGACTGGACTAGATTCCTTCAGGTTCCCTTCATAAGCTGCCACAATTCTACATAAAACTCAGTCTTTTATGTTTTATTAGTTATGCTACTCAATACTATATGAAAACTGGAGATCAATCCAAACACGTATACACTTAGCGCTATACCCTCTCATCACAGATTTGAGATTATTTCTTTGCTGTTTTAACATTCAAGGAAAACTAAACAAGGGGAAACCACCTACTTTCAATATCATCCATGTGTGCCTGAAGAGTTCTCGCAAGATTAATAAACTAGAAGCAATACAGAAAGAAGGGAATTTTAAAAGTTGCAAATCACCAAAGGATTTTAAAGCATTAAAATCCAGAAGCATGTTTATTATCTGCAAGAATTTCAAGCATTTCCTCTTTTCCTTTTATGTGAACAATCCCAGATGTCTCTAGGAATGCTCTCAAATGAAAAAAAAAAAAAAAATAGGAATTGAGGAACACAGTTACAGTCACTTTTTCACTGCAGAAGCTAGAAAAAAGCCTGCTGCATGCATGGAAATGGCTACTGTCCAACTGTGACCCAACAGTTCCCATGTTACATTTCTCCACACATGTACAGTCATGGACAAAAATATTGGCACCCTTGCAATTCTGTCAGAAAATGCAACCCTTCTCTCAGAAAATTGTTGCAGTTGCAAATGTTTTGGTACTCACATGTTCATTTCTTTGGTTTGCGTTGGAGCAACACAAAAAAACAGAGAAAAGTCAAATCTGATACAATCCCACACAGAAACCCAAAAATGCACTGGCCAAAATTAGCGGCACCCTTAACAAGAACAAGAAACCGGGCCTTCTCGGCGGTGGCCCCTCGACTCTGGAACAGCCTTCCATCAGAGATCCGCCTGGCTCCCTCGCTGGGTGTTTTTAAGAGCCAATTAAAAACTTGGCTCTTTAGGCAGGCCTTCCCTCCTGTCAATACTTGATTTTATCTATACTATAATTTATTGACTTTTCCATCTTGAGCATTACTAACACTATTGATTTAATTGTTTTAACTGTTTTAATGGTTTTTAATGATGTTTAATGGAACCCGCCCAGAGTAGACTTTGTCTAAATGGGCGGGATAGAAATCTAATAATAAATAAAATAAAATAAATAAACTTAATATTTGGCAGCACCCCCTTTGGAAAAAATAACTGAAATCAATCGCTTCCTGTAACCATGAATGAGTTTCTTACACCTCTCTACTGGAATTTTGGACCACTCTTCTTTTGCAAACTGCTCCAAGGCCTTCAGATTTGAAGGATGCCTTCTCTCAATTGCTGTTTTGAGATCTCTCCACAGGTGTTCTATGGGATTCAAATCTGGACTCATTGCTGACCATTTCAGAACTCTCCAGCACTTTGTAACCATTTCTGAGTGCTTTTTGAAATGTGTTTCAGGTCATTGTCCTGCTGGAAGACCCATGACCTCTGGTGGAGACGCAGCTTTCTGACACTGGCCACTACGTTGCGCCCCAAAATTCTTTGGTAATCATCAGATTTCATGATATCGTTCACACAGCCAAGGCATCCAGTGCCAGAAACAGCAAAGCAACCCCAAAACATCTTTGAACCTCCACCATGTTTGACTGTAGGGACTGTGTTCTTTTCTTTGAATGCCTCATTTCTTTTTCTGTAAACAGTGCCATGACGTCCTTGACCAAAAAGCTCTCCTTTTGTCTCATCTGTCCACAGTACGTTCTTCCAGAAAGATTGTGGTTTTGTCACATAAGTTTTGGCATACTCCAGTCTTGCTTTTTTATGCCTTTGTGTCGGCAGTGGTGTCCTCCTGGGTCTCCTACCATAGCGTCCCTTTTCATTCAGATGGCGATGGATAGTGCGAGCTGACACTGTTGTACCCTGTGTCTGCAGATCAGCTTGAATGTTGGGAAGTTAATCTGGGTTCTGTATCCACCATTCAAACAACCCTTCGTTGTAATTTTTCAGTAATTTTGCTCTTCCGTCCACGTCCAGGGAGGTTAGCTAGTGCCATGGGCTGTAAACCTCTTGATGATATTGTGCACAGTGGACACAGGAACATTAAGATCTCTGGAGATGGACTTGTAGCCTTGAGATTGTCGATGTTTTTCCACAATTTTTCTCTCAAATCCACAGACAACTCTTTACACTTCATTCTTTTCTCCATGCTCAGTGTCACACACAACATAAAGGTTGAGTCAACTTTTCTCCATCTTAACTGGTTGCAAGTGTGATTACTATATTGCCCACACCTCTTACTTGCGACAGGTGTGTCTAAATACAAATTAAAGGAGAATCATGTGCTTGAAAAGCAATTATTTCTTACAATTTAGACAGGGTGCCAATAGTTTTGGCCAGGGCATTTTTGGGTTTCTGTGTGGGATTGTATCAGATTTGACCTTTCTTCTCTGTTTTTTTGTGTTGTTCCAATGCAAACCGAAGAAATGAACATGTGAGTACCAAAACATTTGCAACTGCAACAATTTTCTGAGAGAAGGGTTGCATTTTCTGACAATTGCAAGGGTGCCAATATTTTTGGCCATGACTGTATGTAATTGTGCAGTGAGACTGGGTGAGTATAATTTCTTTCTTTGTTTCTCACCCTTCCTCACTAGGGCTCAGGGCAACTAACAGCCTACAGAAAAACATACAAGAGAAATCATAGGATGTGTTACTTGCATGCAGGCACTATCTGAGCAGAGTACATGCCAAACACAAACTGATTTAGAACTTTTAGCCTGAGATATGTAGAAAGGCAGGATCAACACTATTGCCTACAATTTGCTGAAATACATACAAATGGCTTCACGTCCCACGCTAAAACTATTTAGACTTACTGCATTTCAGTTGTCTGCATGCCAAAGGCTAGTGATACCTTTTTCAGGCAACTGGAATCTCAGTAATATAAACTACCTTTTGAGGTCTGCAAGATCCCTTAACAGACTGGGTATTACAGAGCTAGGAGTAGGAGAAGAAACATAAAAGTTCCAAAAATCATGGCTGTATACAGTATGTGGGCCAAGCTCCTGTGTTTAAAGCAAGTTCCAAAATGGAAGCTGTAAAGTCAGCTCAGAGGCAGAAGATTTCACCTCTGGTAATGTAGATTTGATTGTCCGTCCCAATCTTGTTAGACAAAAAGCTGCAAATCACTCAGCACACATGTGCGCATGCATACACAAATACAGAGTGCTTTGTATTGGAACACAGAGGAAGACAGAAATATGGCAAATCCCGCAATTGGAAACCTGAAATCTGCCACCTCCACTTAACTCTGCAACACCCATTTTGGAACTCACTTTAAACAAAGGCGCCTGGCCTGCACATCTGGCCATTTCTTAACTTTTGCATTTCTTCTGCACCAGTCCCAGCTCTGTAATGCCCAGCCTGACAAAAGGTCCCGCGGAGCTCAAAAGCTAGTTTCCGTCTGTGAGATTTGAATAGTCTAAAAAATATATCATCCATCCTTGTTTTGGGATTTTGTACAAGGATTGCACAGCATTTTTTCCTGCATATTACAGTCATTTGAAAGAGTTCAAGAAAATCTGCTTAGGTCAGTGGTTCTGTTTTAATAGAATGAAATTGGTCCTTAGGAAGGTGAAACTCCTTTAACTAAAGAGAGAACAAATGTTATAACAACAAAATAAGAAAATATTTTCCCCATATAGGGAATTCTTAATGGTCAAACAAGGAAACTTAGAATGCTTAAGTTTCTTCCAAAAAAAGGAAAAAAACAAAGCGTGTGCTGCATATCTACCGCCCCATAGCGCTTAAAGCTTTCTCTGGCCAATTTACTTTAAAAAAATAAAATTATGCAGGCTACATATTCCCCCACCCCACAAGCTGGATACCCAATTTACCAATCTCAGAAGGGTGGAAGGTTGAGTCAGCCTCGAGCCGGCTACCTGAGGCTGGGATCAAGGTCAGGTTGTGAGGAGAGTCATTACTACAGTACTGCAGTTTAACCACTGCATCACGAGGCTCAAAAGTATTTCTGAACTACGTTGCAAGTGGCTCTTCAGGGTTTCCTGGCTATTCAAAGCACGTGGGGATAAAGCATGAGAGACTGCAGCAGGCAAGGGCAGAACAACCTAGGTTGAGAACACGGCTGTTTTGATCCTGGCCATGATAAATTTTGAGAAAACACAAAACATGAAATAAAACAGTAACAATTTGGCTCTCACAAAAGCAGCTCACGTCACTTACCCGGACACGTGTGTTGGCCTCACTTGTAGTCCCCAACATATCTGAAAAGCGTTGTTCACACAAGTGTAACAACACTACAAGGTAAAGCCCAGAACTGATAAATTCATAGTCTGCCTGGAAGAAGAGAATATCATCAAGTCAAACAAGTTTTGAAGGGACAATCTGAAAAGCACTGCTAGTGCTATGTTACACTGATTATTTTGTCCCAAAACAGTTATGTAAATGTGTTCTTACTTAAGCAATATCCACTGAAGACTGAGCTCTTAAGATGGTTGTGGTTCAAAGAAACAGCTTTATCAAGACAGAACTCACTCTCAAACAAATCTACCTTCAATAAGTGGATACTTACATGCTTATGTAGTCACCTTAAGAAAAGTAAAAGTTGATTGAATTAATTGGAAGCAACTATTTTGGGCTCCTTTCAGTTAAATAAAGGGTGCCCCTTGAGAATATCCGAAGTGCAATAATTTAAATTAGTTTAGGGTACAGAAATTAACTACCAAATATTTAAGAACAGAAGCAAAGTACATTACAATTATTCAAACTGATATTGAAAGATTATTGCTACTTAGCGTTCAAAGCAACTAACTTAGAAACGAAAAATGTTCAATCACCTCTGGGTAATCAAGCTGCACAAGTCTCATAGCTGAGCTTTTAACAGTAAGACTCCTCTGAATTCCATATTGGTAACACCTGCTACCCAGTAGGTTACACAATTCATCTCCAAGCAGCTGTATGCCCTTCAGCCTTTCCCCCACCTCCATAATTTCTCAGGTCTATCATAGTGCTATCTTCTTGCTTCTGGACATGGGCCAGTAGCAAGGCAAAGGCACTTTTGCAGGAGGGAGAAAGAAGTATCTATCTATATATCTATAATATCAGCAGAAGATGCTGCTGATGGCTACTGATGTCCCAGAATAAAAAGCAGATCTGCTCCCATCTCCATATGTATCTGCTGTAGAAATATGGCACTTGTGTTCTGCTGTAATAGGAAGCCTTTCTTCTCACTCAGGCACGACATGGCTTCCATCCAAACGTGCACAAGACTACACTGCACAGTCTTCTACATAAAAAGAGACCAAAAAAGACTGTCCATGCCAAGAAACAGGGTCTGCTTCTGCTTGAAAGCCTTGTGCCAATTCCTTAGCTCTTAGGAATATTTGCTTAATGGGGTCAACAAGTACAGGTAGAATACCAATATTCATTCTGGATTCCTACTCATTTCTATCTGTTCTCTTTCCAAGTGATGCGAATAATTTAAAAACACACACACATTTGAGACACAAAATGTATCCTACATGGGCATTATATAATTTACATTTGATTTGAATAGCTATTTTCTTCTAGAGAAAAAGCTGTCCTGAGTCATAGCACTAAACTTGACACTTACCAAATTAGCCAAAATATACTAACTTGTTCGTTTGCATGTGCTCTATGAAGCTCATGGATATCAAAATCATCGAGATTGAGATGCAGCTTCTCCTTGCACAGCTCACAAGTAGTAACTGCTTCCAATGAAGAGCCTGGGAGAAAAAAAATAGGAGATATCACCTTGTCATTTGGCCTTGAAAGAATTCTTGAAAAACTAATCTGATTTAATAAAGTAAATGGAATCCCACTACTGAACTGAAAGCTAGATTTAACCTAACATATACAACTGCATACCTAAAACAAAGTAAAGTGAATACATGCACTCATGATCAGACATCCAAACTTCTATGTTCCACATAGCTATACATTTTAAAAATCCACAGGAAAATTCACATTTCTAAACCAGTATTTTCCCATCATTTATATTTCTAAATATATTTTGCTATTTATGAGCACAGAGCTGTATCACAACATTTGACTAAGTGTAAAATCCAACAAATACAGTTTCAATTCGTACAGGATGTCCAGATCAGGTCAATTTCTATTGCAAAGTACAAAGGTCAAATTACCCAAGTATCCTTAGCGAAATAAGATACAAGCAGTTTCCTGTACACTACCAATTAATGAAAACTGAGATAAACATGTCAAAGTCTCACATTGGCAAGGAAACAACACACACTTCAGAAGAAATGTCTCAAGTAGTAAATTGTGGCATAGAAATTATGGGAAAGTAGCTTGAATGTTGTTCCATGATCCCCAACTTTCATGAATTGAGGGAACTGCACAATTAGATTCAAAAAGGAGGTTCTCTTCTGCTATCTTTATGACACTTTATGGGAGTTGTGGGAGGGGGTGGGTCCAATCCTACCAATTTTTTAATCTTAAAATGTTACAGATTCTTCCTTAAACTTATTATATTTCTCTGCCCTTCATTCCACAGATTTTGGCATCAAACACACATATATTAAAACCTGTACCGAAGAGGACCTGGACTAAGAATATCTGAAGGTAGAATTTTCAAATAATGATACAAATTTTAAATTTCCATCAGCATAGAAGTCCACTCATGAGCTACTCCCACAAGATGGGAAGCTATTTTTACCAATTCTTATTTTAGCCTGCAAGCCCCAGTCTTTTTATAAACCCGCTTCAGACATTTAGAAGTACTCCAAGACAAGATGGGAGGTGTGCTATATGGGAAGAACAGCATCAACAGAAACTACATCTGTTTTTCTTCCATCTACAGGGGTCTTGATAGAAGAACCACATATTCACAAAAGGCAATTGAGGAGCAAAGTCAGTGGCCAGAATCCTGTGTGATTTATGTGTGTTTAAGTTAAATGGAGTGCTTAAGTTAACTAACTGCAGGACTCAGAGAGACAAACTGAGATATTGGTTATATTAGAAGGATATGCCCTATCATCCTGCAGAAACGTCTAGTAACGCGACTGGCACCTCATCAGTCAGTAACAAGTTAGTGGCAGTTCACTGCTCCAGTTATACAGTTTAACTTATGGATGCATAATTCACCAACAGGATCCTGATCAGTATCCTTTCCCCTAAACTACTGTCTAAAAGCAAGCTACCTTACCTGAGTTTATCTTGGACTGCAGCCACTTCTTCATACAATCCTGGTGAACATATTGCAGACTCCCAGTGCATTTACAAGGTTCTATTAAAGGGTTAGTAGGAGATGTAGATGACATCTGACAAATTCTACATAAATCTCCCTCTTCCTCTTCTGAATCCTCTGAAAGGAGACTAATGAGATAACAGTACATTTTCACACAGAACTAGAAAAAGCTTTCCATACAGTAATACATTACTGTGAAACACGTCTCAGATGATAATGACTTTAAAAACTGCAACTGATGAATAGCTTTCTGAAGGCAACTACTTAGTGGATGGAGGAGAAACCATTTATATAGGGATCCTATACCATTCTCTGGAAATCCTAGCCTTCTTCACAGAACTGGGTTTTCCTCTTTAATTCTGCAGCCTCATGTGCCCTTCTGAAATGCTGCTACTAGGGGTTAGGAGACCACTGGGAGGTAGGGGGCTGCTACTGAAAAGGACTTGGCAGAAATAGTGAATTTTTATGTAAAAGGAGGAATAAGTCAGGGTCCAAGTCAATACACCCAAAGAAAAGTTAAAGCTCTACTAATATGCAATTTCCAGTACATATCTACATTTAAAATTTCATTACCAAGTTACACAAACAGGACTTTACCTCTCTTTAATTTTCTGAAGCCTTTCAGGATCTCTCGAAGGTGGTATTTTAGACTTGTCAGTGTCTTGTCCATCAGGCTGATTATTCCAGCCTGAAGGAATAATATCTACTGTTATCATAACATTATCAGACAGATTGTTCCCCAGTGTTGGGGGCACTGCAAACCGGAAAAGTGAGCCAGGAAACATCCCTGATATTCCTGAATTCCTTCTACCATGCACTGAATCATGCCCTGAGGCAACAGATGTAGCACCATTAGGCACTGCAGGTGTTGGCGGCCTAGCAGCAGGCCTGATGGATTCACTTTGTGCTTCAAGAGATGCCTCCCCACCAGACTCTCTTCTCCTAAAAAGATGTAGCGATCTTGGAGGTGCTTCAGAGGTAGAGGTCCTTGCAGTTTCATCTCTTCCTTCTCTCCTCCTTCTGGAAAACAAAGGTGTACATCTGTTCCTGAGAGAAGATGATAGCCAGGAACCTGTATTTCTGCTTTCAGACTCATGTCTGTAGCTTTCAGTTTCTGAATCAGTACTAGGATTTGAGGCAACACCTGACAGGCCCCATCGTCTTCTAAGAAAGCTAAATCCCTGAGCAACATCAGGAGTCTGAGCTTCTGTACCTTCAGAAGTGGTACCTGTGCTGGTTGCACTAGCTTGGATAGTACTGTGAGCTCTTGGAATGGGTGAATCTTCAGGCCTGGAAGTGAAAGAGTCTTGGCTAGACCTCCTAGAGAAAAATGTGGAGGACATACTAGAAGCTAAACGAGACAGTAGTTGCCTTGTTGAACGTCTTCCTTCATTATCAGACGGAGGCTCACTTAGTGACCTTTGAGACGGTGTAACTCTTTCAGAACCACTCAAGGAACTGGTTCCACTTCTCACTGCACCATGGGTAAATTCTGGCTGTATATTCCTTTCAGAAGACTCTAATTCTCTTGGGATATAGTTAGATCTTGAATTCCAGCTATGGTCTCTAGAGAGTAATGATGACTGATGTTCAGAAGGCAACTGGCGGTTCATGGATGTGTTCAGTCTCAAAGAGCTCAATGAAGTTTCTTTTGGTCTTGCTCCCTGTGCATATGAAGAAGCTGATCTTTCTTGCAGATCTACCACGAAAACAATAACAAAAACAAAAAGGTAGTAAATAGCAATCAAATGTAGGCTACAGTTCAACATGAATTAAATAGGCCCCAGCAAATGCATGTCTACAACCCCATTTCCATGCAAGTTTACTCAGAAATAAATGTCAATGAATTCAATGGGAGTAAGCATACAAAGAATTGCAACCTTTGCTGAACACATGGTTGGTTATATTCCTTTCATTTTTATCTTGCCCTTTCCCCAGGGAACTCTGGGTATCAAACATTGTTCATCCTCCCCTTTTCTCATTTTGCTCTCAGCAAACTTCTGAAGCAAGATTGAGAATGCAACTGGCTCAAAGTTCACTGGGATCTTCCCAGTGCTAGTCCAACATTAACCACTGCTCCATATTAACTCTGAAAATACTATTACAGCACCTTGAATAAAGTATTACTTATAGTTCTAATTCACATTCCTTGTATACCACAAAACTACTATACTGCCAGATTACTTAACTGACAGACTTCCCCCACCCCCAAATTAATTCAACAGTAGTTACACTGTATGTCAGGACTGGAAACTCCAAGGGTCTATGGGCTTTTTTAAACAAACACCCTCAAGACCTACACCAGCCCGAAAAATGAGTAGAGAAAGAAAAATGAAAACTATAAATGGCCAGAAACCCACTTCCAATGAAGGGCGAAACAAGGAGAAACTGTGGCTTATAGTAACATACCATCAGTGACTCTTGAAGTTTCAATAGTGAAAAATGACATTTCCCCCCTAAAACTACCACTAAAACTTCCTTTAATCCAGAGCCTTGAGGGCTGAACTTTGCCCACTCCGGGCCACATTTTGACCACCTTTATTGTATATGAAAGGCATTTTTAGGCACATTGTTTTTTTAAAAATACCATTCCTTTTTTCTGGGGGTGTTCTGGGACCATGTAGCTTGCCCAAGACTACACAGGCTCACTCTCACCATACGAGGCACAGTGGGAAATTGAACTCCCAACTCCTGGCTCTGTAGCCAGATGCTCCAACTTACTGAGCAATCCAGCCATCTAATGTCCACAATACTGTCCACCTTAACCTAAAAATAGAACTAAATATATAAATAAATATTATTTTTCTCACACATCTTCTTTTATAGTTTCTCCACTCTCAGAGCATGTGTGAAATTCTGCACGTGCAAAGCTCTTCTGACTCCTCCCCAGTGGTACCTGTACCACTCCCTTCCCAAACCTGCATCTGCAGGTCAACACAAGAGAGTCACAACATGATAGGAAATGTAATGAATCTGAAAGGCTTCCTTGTGCAAGCAGAAATGCTTTCCTACCACACAACATCTTTGGAATCAAGCAATATTTAGAGCAAATGAAAAATGCTGCTTTAGTCAAAAGTGACATTAATGGCACTGTTATGTGAAACAAATTTCATATAGAAAGCTTGTGCTTCTTTATTTGTAAATAACCAAAGAACTTTCAAAATGCCAGCTAGAGTGCCATTCTGGTTTCATTCATTCTAAATGTTTAACCCTAGTCTTAAAAATAAAACTTCTCTATAAAGGACACAAATATCAGAAAAGTTAGAAGCATTTGTGTTTCAACTGTATTTTTAAATGCCAAATAAGAGCAGAGGATGATCAGAAAGGATAAGGGCCTAAATGATCACTTGCTTTCAAACTACAATACTATAAACTTTTGCCCATGGGATTGCACTTAAAGTGGCAGTCTTAAGACTATACCACAAACATTTCCATGCAACAAGGTGTAACTCTCTCCATAATTCCTTTAGCATGGAGAACACTGCATGGCAGGAGTCATTCATAGATCACAGACACAGCTTTCTGGCAGGGATTTTGCTGAGGTATAAAAATCTGACCTCCATAGGAATCACTTCTGGTCAATGGCTACTGTATCCCTGAATAGCTTGGGTCACACTTTATTTTCTCCCCTGGAGACAATCAGTCACATAGAATGGAGAACTGGCTCCAAGAAGCCACATTCTTAGCAATGTACAATATAGCTATTTTATTACTTGAAACTAGATACAGGATCAATGACAACTGCTTTTAAAAACTAACTGTTTAAATCCTCACACATATAAACAAGTAAGAATGCCTTGCATCAAACTCATTTTTCTTAGAAAAAAATGATGATATGGGACAGCTTCCTACAAAAAGAAAAAAATAAAACCTAAGTAGAATCTTGCTATCATGAATCACAATTAGTGATATTATCAACCATCACATTAGTTAGTTCTGTGTGAGTGTACATCAGAAACAGTGGCTTCCTCTAAGCAAGAGTTTGACTGAACATTACAAATGGAATCAAACATAACGTGCCTACAAATTCTCAAGTTTCCAATACATACATGATGATGATGGGAAATCACCATTCCTGTGACTACAATCCACAAGACTACTAACAGACGGGTCTGTTCTTTCTAGCTCTCTCCTCTCTCTCACAAGTTCAGTTCCTAATGATCCAAGTACCATAGATGAAGATCTGGGCACATCACTGTACCGCCATGAGGAATCTAAAACATAAGTTAAAACTGTTACGTCTTCTTACTTCCTTGCTACAAATTTTAAACACTCAGCACTTAACTGCCATGCTCTTGAATGCACACAGCCCTACTGGGCTGTCACTTCTCTTCTGAATATTGTTGAAACATACGTTTGCAAAGGGAGCAAGTAAGAGGTGACTGAATCAAACTTTTAACTTTTTCTCACCAAGTGCATGGAGAACAGAGAGGGATATGGAAGTATTATCTAAACATGTCCCAAGTAGAGTATTTGAATGTATCTCTCTCTCTCTCTCTCTCTCAAAAAAAGTGGGCCCCACATTTTCAAAATGTTTGCTACACTGATTTATCACTTGATGGTCAGTTAATATAACTCTAGGTTATAAATTATTTCCTTGTCTATTTCAAAGCTGCAATTTGGAAACTATTACATATAATCAGATCTTATATGAACCCAACTCTACTCCACAAAAGCCCAATAAGTTTGTAAGAACTGTATTCAATGGATGTCCTCCTGCCTTTCTGTTCCAGGAGAGGCTTCAATCAATGGAATGGGGAGAGAGCTGCCATAACCAATTCTTTAGCTAATGCACTTCCCATCTCCATCTCATGCCAAACTTCCAGAAGGTTGGGGACCCTCTGGAAAAGCATGGGAAATGGTACAGGAATAGAAGAATCAGCAGAAATTGGCTCCCTTCTCATTCCACTTAAAAAAAACTGGCATGAGATCAAAAGACCTTCCACTCTGACAGGGACACCACTGGATTTAAGCTAATTTTAAAGGAGTAACAAGAATCTAGAGTTTAATATAACAGCATGATTTTGTTAGCACAAAACAGTTTGTTGCAGCAAAATGAAATTTACACAAATTTTATTCATCACTTACCTGAAACTGTATTTAAACCATTACTTCTCACACTGGAGGTAGATGCATAAGAAAGCTTAGGTCTCTTAGAATCAGTATCCTGTTGCTGGTTATGTAGCCTTGAAGAATATGCTCCCTGAGTTCTTTCAGATTCACCAAACCATGAAGATGTAAGAGGCGAAGATGATGACATAGACTACAAGCAGTGTTGGAAATAAATTAATGTTTTTCTGAAAAACAGAACCAGGTCTACAAACACAGCCCTGAACTTAGTCTACAACAGTGAACTAGTAAAAGATTAAATCAAATGCACTAAGTGAAAAAGCCTGGATAAAATAATGCAGACAGTTTGTGCATAAATGAAGCTACTTTAAAATGAACAGGCTTAATTTTTTTCAGGGGAAAGGACCCTTGATTTCTTATCCAGTCCTTGAAGGTTCACAGGCAAGCCCCTTCCCCTTTGAAGGAAGAAGAAGCACCACTATTTCCAGAGATAATGGGTGTGTGTGTGTTTTCCTCCTGCTCAACACTTAAATGCCAGTTGCAAGTGGAACCGTTATCTTAAGTCACAAATCAGAAATAGTGGGGATTCCCTTCTGTTCTGGCACTTGCAAGCACTTGTGGAGCCCTAACATCGATATCCAGTTGGTACCTGTAAGCATCACCTGAGAATATTTCACTACTCCTTCCCTACATGGGAAAAATGGAGGAAGAGCAAAGCCAGCTCTGCCAATGAGGTAAGGTGGAAAACTGAAGAGGAGCACAGCACCAAATGGAAAAGCTTCACCCAGCACCATGGTTAGGAATCCAATAATATCATGATTGCTGAGGGAGGAAAAATTTGCCCTTCCCTTGCAGTTTCCAATCCCTCCTTTAAATATTACACATTATAATTACAGACATACAGTACTTTCCCTCCAAAACACAAAGTGGGAAGAAGCTGTATTACAGAATTGAAGGTGAAGTTCAAAAGGTCTCCCAGCCCTACAATCTGAATAAAGCTAGACTTTGTCATTTCTATGCCACCTCTGATAACTAAGCACTGCTTCGTTGTGAGTGTAGTTTGTAAATTCCTAATTAAGATATTTTCTTAAAATTCAAACAACTGCCTTAAATTTGAATCAATGTTTAAGTTATTCTTTGCTTAAACATGCCTCAAAAATATACATAAAGCCTTTACTAATACAGTTAGATCTTACAGCAAAAGCAAGTAGTATTTTCCCTGTTATCAACTTCACTCTATTTTCATGTCCATATAAAACCTATATTACAAAATCTGCAAACATCTCAACATAGTTTAGCTACACATTGGGCTGCCTTTGAAGATAGCTCCAAAACTACAACTGGTACAAAATGCAGTAGGAAAACAGTTCTTGGTTGGAACCAGACCACAGACATATTACCACCTGTTCTTTTTTTATCTGTACTGACTGCCAATTTATTTCCAGGCCAAATGTGTTTTGACCTTGAAAGCTCTAGCAGAGCAATCCCATGCATGTTTACTCAGAAATACAACTTACTAAATTCACAGGGACTTTATTCTCAGTTTCAGTGTGCACACAACCTTGCAACCTAAACTACTTAAGACTCAGCATATGGTAAGGTTCTCCCACATGCTCTCTGAAAAACTAACCTGTGGAATTCTGAGGTACTACCACAGTAGTAACGTTTCCATCTGCTAGAAACAGGACATTTTCAGCAATGGCATTTTTTTACTAAGCTTTTATTGGACTTGAGAGTTCAGGGTATTTTGCCACTACTATGGTATTTTTCATTTACAACTATTTGATTTTTTTTCCTGTAATGTTTATACTACTTTATCTTCTATAAATTGCCTAGGGAGTTGTAACCACTAAAGCAAGATAAAAAATTTGATATCCCAGCACCTTAAAAAACTCTCAGCTCACTGAGCTGGAACACCTGGTTAGAAAGTGACAGTCAGCAATTCGATTCCCCAATGTGCCATGCAAAAGAGTCAGCCTATGTGGCTTTGGGCACACTACATGGTCCTAGAGAGCCCTCAGAATGGTAAACCACTTCTGAGTACTTTATATCTAGAAACTCCTGGCAAGGATTGTCAGAATAAACTGGGCAGCAGACAATTAATTAATTACTGTTCAAAACTTAAAACTGCATTTGGGAAGTTATCAAATTTCTCCCAAACACAAGCACATCGCTTCCTTCTTGTGACTTGTTTTGCTTTAGAAATTCTTTTAGGAACTCTTTTTGTTTTTATTCATTTTCACTCAATAAAAGCTTTATTTAAAAGAATCATAACCCCACAAAATGATATTTAGAAGCTTCCAAAATTAGACCGCTCTTGTTAAAATCAGCCACTGTTAACTATATAGAGAAGTAGTTTTGACCATCTCCTGAAAACCTGAATTGATAAGGCTACTACATTACTTTATAATGCAGTTTCAGAGTTATTACTGTTACAACAGAGGCCCTGCTTCTTGTGGAAACTAGTTTTTCCTCCAGTGATAGAAAAATATACAGAAAGGCTTCTCTAAATTATCAGTGTAGAGAGCAATGATTCCCAACCTTGGGTCTCTAGATGTTCTTGGACTAAAACTCCTCAAAACCTTCACCACTAGTTGTGCTGGCCAGGATTTCTGGGAGTTGTAGTCCAAGAACATCTGGGGATCCAAAGTTGGGAAGCACTGGAGAGAATCCTACAGAACTTAGGTTCTCTTCAGTATCCTGGATCCAGGCTACATAAGGCTTTAAATAGAAGAACCATCACCATGAACAGCTTTAATGAGTTTAAGTATAAATGAAATATGCTCCCTATGACAGCTACCAGTCCACAGCCAGTCACATACCATTTATGAACAATGTCCAACCCGATAAAATGCTTACGCAGAAAAGGCTACAGCTGGCAGAAGCCAACCAATCCTAAAGTAATTCACATATTCTCCAGTACAGACAACCCCACCTTCTTCCCCATCATTATGTGTCTATTCAGGCATTCTCCCTTACAAAATTAACAACTACTTGAGTGGGAGAGGCTTCACCTAGTTGTGCAGGGTTTGACATTATGAGAAGGTCTACACAAGAAGTACTCTCCTCTGCAGAGATGTCTCCTCAATGTGCACATGTCATGGGCCCATGCTCTCCCTCTCACAGAATTATTAACTGTGGAAAGTGCCTAAACAATGCTAATCTCTCTTCTTTCTTTCACTAATTTTGAACTTGTTCAAGCTTCTTCCTCTCTTCTATTTTTTGTCTTCTACATTTCAAGACTAAAGTATGCTCCTCCACCATTCTTTGAACACAGCATAGCTGACTATAGGTACTCAACAGATTATCTCAGCTACCACTGTGAAATGACTCAAATATAACCACAAATTGATCTTATGTCTACCATCTTTTCCTTTTTTTAAAAAAGGACATTTGATTTGACCTAAAAAGCAAAGTGAATGAACAAAGGTTTGCCTGCTCACAGTAAACTTGCTAAATTATTTTTCCAGTAATGTTATAGAAGCATTTGAAGCATTTAAGAATCACCATGAAACAGTTTCTAAGCACCAGATAATCTACAGATCTGGTACCGTACACAAAGCAGAACAGCAGTAATACAATAATTAAATAATTTCTTAAGTTGCTGAAATATAATCATGGATCTTCACAGATACCTGCATTTTTTCTAATGCAATTCTATGCATTTCATGTTACCAAAAGCCTCTAAAAGAAGACTATAAGTACTGAACATTTGAGATGTTTGTGAGAAGCAGCATTAGCAGTCATTCCTCACTTGGAAAGCACTAAAAGGGAACCATTAGGAGACCAATGACCAGCTCTTACCAATCTGCTTCTGCTTCCCAAGAATCTTCCAGACCATGGACGATCAAGTGTTCCTGAGTAGCGCGTTGGAGAAGAAGCTGGAAGCTTCCATCGGCTTTCATATACTTCTCTTTCTCCAACTGCCCAATCTCTACTGGAACTATGAAGCCTGCTAGATTCCTACAGAACAAACATAGTTGTCTTTGTTCAATACATTGTATCTCACAGTTATTATGAGATGTAACATTTACAGCATTTAAACAACACTGGACTGTTTAAGAAGTTTCTACTGTTGGGCTGTTATCCAAAACTTGCTGAGCTCCTCCTACCTTCTTAGATCCAATTCATCTCGAAAAGTGAAATTATTTCTACCCCAAGTATGGAGATTAGTTGACATGATCCAAAGAGGCTACAGACACAGCATATAACAGGAGACTGTTACCACAGGAAGGAACTATGTTTCCATTCAGCTATGCTCTAAAGAGGAAGGGAGCTGAACATCATTACACTAATCTTTCCCTTCACTAGAAAGATGAAGAGACTTCTCCCATGAAACATGAATTTTTTCTAGCGTCTCCCCACTTCAGTTTTAGTACTGCCTAGAGGCAGCAAGACAAGGATCAATATAATTGGAGGTATGGAGAAGAAAGAACTTGGTGTGCTCCACAACCATTAGGTCCCTCAACAGCTTAACTTGGACGACTTTGTCTTTCTTAATCTAACATTTCACCATCATGACAAACTACTGTCTGAAACCGGCGTTAAACATGACACCAGGCAGATTAAAAAACAACAACACATATAAATTACACTACCAACAATGCAAGTCTGCCATCGACTGTACAGTGGTGCCTCGCAAGACGAATGCCTCGCAGGACAAAAAACTCACAAGACGAAAGGCCCCCCTCTCCCCGCCTCTCAGCTGATCGGCGCTGGGTCTGAGAGGCTTTTTCCCTGCTAGGCAAGCCTCAGGAAGCCTGTTAGACCCAGCGCCGATCAGCTGAGAGGCGGGGAGAGGGGGGGCAGGAGCGGAGACGACCAAAAAATGGCTGCCAGCTCCCTGCTGGTTGCTGAATCTCCGCTGTTAGGCACTCTTTTTCCGACTGTTCTGGGGCTACAAACGCACTGTGAGGAGCTGGACTCAGTCTACTCTACCTGGTAAGTGACTTTTTGGTGACTTTTTTTTGGTTTCTGACTTTTTTTTTCCCCATAGGAACGCATTAATTAAATTTCAATGCATTCCTATGGGAAAACGCGCTTCGCAAGACGAAATTTTCGCTAGACGGCATTAACCGTGGAACGGATTAATTTCGTCTTGCGAGGCACCACTGTATTTCTCTTTCAACTGAAACCAAGCAAGATCTGTTCACTCTTTTGAGGATAATTCTTTAAATCAGTTCTACTGCTTTACATAATCTTAATAAAATTACTGGCAAAATCTTATTGAGCAACTATGCGTGTGCCAATTTGAGGTTACACACATTTAGTTGTGCTAGCACTGAGGTAGAAGTGCTATACCTGAAGTACTTCTGCCAACACATTGCACAATCAGTAGTGCTGGGGACACATGACTAACTGCAATTTCATATCACAATTCCTTTTTGCCGGGCATAACAATCAGCACATTTATGCCAGTGAAACTTTATGTTACACCAACACAAACAGAATACTGGCCAGAGAGTTGTAATAGTTAACTAGCTTACAACTGAAAATTCAATATAGAATTTTGAACAAAAAATGAAATAGAAATAAAAGTTTCAAGATTATATAGATATTCATAACATTATTGGTAACCTATCCAGTGCATCCAAGAAGAATGTCCACAGTGGTTTTTGGGGAAGTTGTTTGTTTTGTTTATAAAGTGTTGTTGTTGTTTTTAATTTTGGAAACTGTGGAAAATTACAATTCTCTGTGCCAAAGGTTCTGACTAAATACCAAGCTTGCACTTGCGATGCAGCAAATTTATTAGTAATAGCCATTAAATTAAGCAGATGGAGAAGGGAGAAAATGGGTCTGTATATTGCAGGATTAGGGATGTAGGGGAGAGGATACTGTCTCTGTAGAAGATCTATGCACAGAAATGCTTCATAACTCTCTCGGTGGACGTTGGGACACTCAGTACTGGAACTGGAGCAGGCAAGAGCTCTAGTATAACCTTTGAGCTTTATTTAGAAGACACATATCCTACCCTTCCACTACAGACACCACGGAGAGATAAAACTGTTTACCAGACCACATTCTGTTGCACAAGCTGTGTAAAATGTGCTTGCTTGGCAGAAAAGGAGGCAGTGGTGTGTACTAATTACTCCATAATGAGCACATTTAATAGAACTGGGGTTTTTTATTTGGAGCGATTTCCTAAGGAATCTCCTTAGTTGTTCTTTATTCAGAGCAAGGATGAAGATTTTGATAGAAACCATTTACACCTTCAGTAATTTCTCACTGAGGTTGCATATATAAATTACATAGCTATGTTGTAATACATCCAATCAAACCTAACTAGACTAGTTTTGAAATGAGGCCAATCAGTCCAGTTACTGACAGGTCCAGTGAAGAATTTTGTGGGTTGGTTCCGGGTTTTTTGTTTGTTTCTTTTAACAAGTACCCAATGTGTCCTTTTTGGTAAAGGAAACTTTATAGGACCTTCATCACGTCTATATGGGTATGAGATAAGGGGGTCAGGATCTTTATTTTGGGTACAAATGATTCACAAAGCCACAGTGCCTCTCTGGAGATGGTGCAATTGGCCCCTCTTCAGTGAGCATCACTTTCTTGGGCAAGATGCCTATCGGTGACTGAAATGAATTATCAGGAGCCACTTCAAACTGGGTCACCTTGGCCTTTATATCCTTTTGGACACATTATTTTGAACAGGAACCACAATGTTCCAGTGATTCCACAGTGAGTTCTACAAGGAAAGACAACTCAGGAATACAGGATCCCAGTTTACCGACATGCTATTTAGTGGCTGAAATCCTGTTGAGCAACAGGAATTATTTCATTAGTAGTGGTAAATTGCAACTGACTGAAAGCTTCCTTTGGCAATTTTGAAGTATACATGACAATGTGACAAAGCAGCACACATCCTTTAATCACCAAATGGAGGCTTTAATCAGCAGCAATTTCCAGCTACTCAGGACATCACTCCAATTGCACTCACAGATTTGTGCAACAGGATTTCAGCCAATATCTTTTGACATTAAATAAATAGTAAAAAAAATTAACATGAAACTGTGAGGCATGTTACTATAATAAAACATTATTTTTAAAAAAGCAGAATAATTTCCATAATTACGATATTAAGAGCAAACTGCAGAAATTAAGGACTGCAAAAGAATAGGCCTGGATCTATCTTAAAAAGCTTTAGAGTATTGATTCATATTAAAAATTAGATGTAGCAACAAAACTACTGACAATGAGGGAAATACCACAATTTTTATTCCAAGCCTTAAAAACTGGTGAGTTTTAATGCGGTGATGTTTGCAGAGTCTTAGTACTAGGTAAGGCTTGGTGACCACTGATGAAGGCAATGCATTGAAATTTCTCTGGCTTGTCTTGTTATCATGTTATATTTGGGTAACGTATTTCATTTTAATTTAACTTCAGAAGTTTTTTTTAAAATACTGGCCATATGCTTTTACTGATATGTTATGATATGAGTAGGTATAGTACCTTAACATTACTTGTTCAGACAGATCGGCTTGGGGGGGGGCAGGGATCTTTAACTTTTGTTGTTTATTGTCATTGTGATGGCAACACCATTTATTTACAATTTTTCAGTCCAAAAGGAGGCCAAAAGTAAAACTAAACTTCATTTCCAAGAAAAGTGCAACATGGAAGGTACTACACCAGTGTCTTGAAGCAGTAATGGACAATGAAAAATAATATATTAAAAGTCAATCCAGCCAGAACACAGGTTCTGGGAATGGATGACTCATCTGCTCAAGATGCTAGCTTTCTGTATGATCTAGATTGCCTTGAGCTCCCTCTAGGACAATGGTTCCCAACCTTGAGTCCCCAGATGTTCTTGGACTACAATTCCAAGAAATCCTGGCCAGCACAGCTAGTGGTGAAGGCTTTTGGGAGTTTTAGCTCAAGAATATATGAGCACTGAAAGTTGGGAACAACTGCTCTAGAACACAGTCCATAACAGGAGTGCACTCAGAATGAGTAGGAACTGGAGGTTCAATGGTCAAGTAATTCAGGGAAACTTCCACCACCTTAGGCTACATTCTATATCAGGTTGTCTTTGAATGCAGATAGGCAACTGCAGGTCATTTTAAAAACAGCTGTTAGGCTGCTAATTTAGACCAAGTTTGTGAAGCATATCTGTGGCTATGAGGAAACACATCTACTGGCTCCTGAGCTATTTTCAAGATCAATTCAATGTAGTGGTCCCAAACTTTAAAGCCTTGGACCCAGACCCCAAATATCTGGATCAGCTTCTCCTATACTACTCCACTGAATTACTGAAACCCTAAAGGTTACACACTGTCATTTTAGGTTAAGACAGAGGGGACAAGAAACTGATACTTTTCAATTGTGGTCTTTCCACAGGAAGACTTGCTTGTCATGTACATTAGTATGATTTCAGTACTCTTCCACACTCCCAGGCACATTTAGAGCTTTAAGATTTTTCAAACTCTTTAAAGCAACTACACACTTTTTGTAAGATGCATCTAATGACTGTGTTGTAATGCCATACAGTGTGCCAACAGTACTTTCAGCAAAATGTTTACAAAACCTACTAAAGTTATGTTTCGGCCATACACCTTCATACAATAGCCAGCATTCCAAAAAATATTAGAAATTTTAATACAATTTAACTGCTCTTTTCTTAAGTAAAAACCACAATGACACCTCAGAGGGAACTAAAGAAATTCTGTATCATCTAAGGTTTCTTGCCAACTAGTGTTCCTTTATTAAATAAAGGAATAACATGTATTTATTCTAATTCAAAATTGAGTTATTATGAGAACCAGAAGCCGAACAAAAGATAATTTAAATTATGTATCTTTCCTATAAATAAGTTGTCACTAAGAGCCTTCAGATGAACTGAGCAGCTGAAATCAAGGAAACATATTGTGCCACCAAGTACATATTTACCTGGCATATAGCTTCCGGTCTCAGTGGAGACTCTCTTATACGATATGAGTCTGTTAAACTGGTTCCTCCACTTCCAATTCCTGTCCTAGTATTTCCAGAACTGGATGGCTGAGCAGACATCCTCCGTGGAATTCTTGACGACTTTGAGTCCATTTTCTCCCTACTGTGAAAGAAATATTCATATTTCTCAGTAACACTCAGTAGATGTGCAACAATGAAATTTTATTGGCCATATCACTTGTAACTCTACAAGTGGGTAGAGTTTGGGTCCAATGCTTCTGTACAAAACTGAGGACCAGCACAGTAATGTTAAATGAAAGACACAAAACAAGTCATGTCAGAGAAGATGTGGATATCAGAGTAGTAATAAACTACAACTGTTAATCATTTGGCAAAAGGTTTGCCAATTAACTTTATTAAATAACAGTGATTGTGATGCCGCCTTCTTATAGTTTTTATACAGCATTACAGATAAACTAAGCCAGTGCTTGTAACGCTTTCTGCCAACCTTTGAATTGAGAGTGATCCAACATATTGCATTTTCATACAAACAAAGTAGTTTGGATTTTGTTCCAAATACAAAAATTGTGGCAAAGTAATGCTTTAAACAAATATGGTCCCACTTTAGCTACTGATCAGGGTAGAGAAATCCATGCATGCTTGATGACATAACCTAGAAAAGGATTAACAACCATATACCACATCAAAAAGTGGTATCAAGTACAACTAAAAACTTGCCAGAAGAAAACCTAAAAAGGCCAGGGGGCAGGTCTCCTTTGACAACAGTATTTCTGAAATAAGACAGTAGACAAGAGTAGAAACGCTACCCACCTTGCAAGAAATCACAGAAAAGCCACTCTAATTTGTAAGGGACAATGTTTTTTTAAAAAAATAATGGATAAAAACAATAGTCTATGAGACATTGTCCTTGAAGTCTGGCATCATGGCAGTAAACAAAATCAGAAGCCAGGTGGAAATCTAGCTTATCTCAACACAGAGAATACATCTAACCCAGAATTAAAACAACTGACAGTTTTGCAAAGACAAGCTCTCCTGAAAATGCTTATAGAGGGAAAACCTGTTGTATTAATTTGTGATCTTCTACACAACCTAGTTAATGCTATGTGTTCAGGTCCAACTGAGGGGATATCAGGAAGCAATAATAGCTTATTTTGTTGTATTGTATGTGTGAAATATATTTCTTAAACTAGGTCAACTAAACATGCAATATTGGCATGTCAGTGCTACATCCATTCAATCCATAAACTTCTTGTATGCTAGCATTTGTACATACAGTGGTGCCTCGCTAGACGATGTTAATCCGTTCCACGAGGATCGCTGTCTAGCGAAAACATCGTCTAGCGAAGCACGTTTTCCCATTGGAATGCATTGAAATCGCTTCAATGCGTTCCAAGGGAAAACTCAGTCGTCTTGCGAAATTTCCCATAGGGAAACCTCGTCTAGAGAGTGAGGGTCCCCATAGGAATGCACTGACAGCTGCACTGACAGCTTTTGACCACTAGTCGGCGCACTCCTATGGGGAAACCTCATCGTCTAGCGAAATTCCCCATAGGGAAACATCGTTTTGCGAAGCGCAGTAGCGCTCGCAAAAAGGCATCGTCTAGCGATTTCCTCGTCCTGCGAGGCAATCGTCTAGCGAGGCACCACTGTACAGCCAAGGCAATCTAAAGAGATATTTATGTGTACAATGCGGCATGGATAAATTCTTCTTGCTCACACAACATACTTACATCAGTTGTCACAAAAATTGTGACTAAGTAGCTTCCTTTTTGATATTTTAAAAAGGAAGTACTGCTTCTTTGTTCCCTTTACCCTTCCCCTTAAATTCCCAGAATCACAAACGACTGCTCAATGGTTACACATACACACAAACAAGAGAAGGCAGGTTTCATCAGGCAGGCTCTTCTGGTTTGTATGCATTCACTTTAGTGCCTAACCAGTTCCTTCCTTTTTCTAGTGTCAATATCTTCTTCATTCTGACTTTTCTGTTATGTTAAGAATCCACAGGTAGATAACCTTTCACTGTAAAGGACAAGATATAATGCAGACATCTGTTAAAGAGTTTTTTAAAAATATATAGATTAGAAAGATTGGACCATGGGATCACATAACCTTCACATAACCTACGTGAAGGGAAAAGAAGAATTGCTGAGTCATAAAAATACAATCTGCTTTCAATGCTTATGTACAAAATAGTTAACACAACTTTGTGTCAGCATCTGTGCATATTCTGAGGAGTTCTCGGCTATGCTGTACACTATTTTCCAGCTGTAAGGAATTCAATAACTTTGAGCTATGCTTTCTGATGTTGCCACTGGAACAGCTACCTATCTCCTCTTTACTACTGCCACTAAACAAAAAGAATTTTTTTCCACAACTTTAGGATTTATGTTGCTGTTCATGCCCTGCCAATGACAGCCTACATACTACAGAGCAGACTAGCTCACTTTAAGAATATTTGTTTGGTGTGTAGGCATCCTTCAGTCTCGAGAGACTATGGTAATATGGAAACAGCGTCTACTATGGCTGAGAAGGCCAATTTGAGAGTGACAATCCCTTCCACACTGAAGACAAATACAGTCTGTCCCCTGTCCAGCTCTCTGATTTTGCTGCTTTCGGGACTGCCTCTTCGCCTCGGCCTGCTGGACAAGGGTCTCTTCAAATTGGGAGAGGCCATGATGCACTGCCTGCCTCCAGGCTGAACGCTCAGATGTCAAGGTTTCCCATCTGTTGAGGTCCATTCCTAAGGCCTTCAGATCCCGCTTGCAGATATCCTTGTATCGCAGCTGTGGTCTCCCTCTGGGGCGATTTCCCTGCACTAATTCTCCATACAGGAGATCTTTTGGAATCTTTTGGAATTGTTTGGTGTAACATCTATTAATTTCACGACACTCTGTGGATATCTCATTTGTCCTCTAAAATTGGTATTTAGAAGTATACTCCTTCTCTGCACTGAGTCCATTCTGTCACCATGGCTAACAGCCACAGATAAATAAATCTAGTCTCCACATTTCATTATTTTTAAAAGCCATCGAAGCTAGCCTCAACTCTAACACAGATCCCTCAAGGAATCCAGTGTCTGTTCCTTTCCCACAGTAAAACCATCCATTTATTCCTACTGCTGCTTTATTTTAAGAAGTAGTACCCATCTGTTGTCTTGCCTTATTATACCTAAAGTGTTCATATGAACCTGCGACGACTTTCAAAAAAAAATCTGAAAGTTCATACCTACCCGATAATTCTGTGCACATTCATGTAAGCCATGCTTTTTGTTAACCATGACCTTTTCCTTGAACCATGAACTGCACTTTAGGCAGCCAAAGACGTGTTTTCTTCATTTCTGATTTCTCTCTTCACTGTTGTAAAAATGTTATTCTTTAATTGTCCTCCTTCACATTGGGCAGCTGGGGAAATAATCCACAGTTGTAGTTTTCAATGTCAGAACAAGCCACAATTTAAACAAGCCAAAGTCAACAGCAAAACATAGTTTGCTAATAAACTTTGGTCTGTTGAGGGAGGTGTGTTTGCACATTACAGTAAGTCAAATTTCAACAAACCACACCAAGACTTGTTGTGACATGTGAATGGAGACCCTTCCTTTACGTCTGCCTGATCAACACATACATTCTGTGCCACTGTCATCAAGAAAAATACCAAGAGCTTCCTTATTTCACTAGCTAACTGCTGAGGAAATACCCTGTTTCCCCAAAAATAAGATCTGACCTGAAAATAAGCCCTAGTATGATTTTTCAGGATGCTCGTAATATAAGCCCTACCCCAAAAATAAGCCCCAGTTAAGTGAAACCCCGCCCTCCACCATTGTGCAGCAACCAGAAGTTGACATGACTGTATTTGAATAAATGTAGATTGTTGTACATGAAAAAAACAAAACATCCCCTGAAAATAAGTCCTAATGCGTTTTTTTTTGGAGCAAAAATTAATATAAGACCGTCTTATTTTTGGGAAAACACGGTATCAACCTTCTGAATAGTGCCTGACTATAAAAGTATGGTTTTATAGAGTCCAAAGTAGAAATCACATTAAATAAGAGGACATAAAAAATGTACAGGCTGATTTATTTACTTTCTGAACAAATAAAAAAGCAAAATGAGAAAAAGATACAATTGGATTGTGGGTAGTCTGCAAAAAGTAGGGCCATATAGTATAATATATTCAAGAATCAAAATAGCTCAATGTCAGCTTAAAGTAAACTTTGCCAACACTGGCAGTAGATCTACACATTGCAGCAGCACTCTATAATCATAAGATTTCAGCAGTAGGAATGATCCTAGTCACATTGAAAAGATTGTTTTAATATCCAGTCCAATGTTAACTGATTAAAAGAGATAAAGAGAAGACTGAGTTGCTGGTTCTTTAATTTGACGCAGCTGTGGACTAGCAGACATAAGTATCAAATGTAAATAAAATAAAAAACAAAAATAAAAAACACAAAGCTATGACAAAGACTAACAGATTTACTTTAATAGATTACAACCCACATCCTCAGACACAAGAAGCAATATCTTGATACCAAACGAGACACTACATCAAGGCTGAAGTGTAAGATTTTAATTTCTACGAAACAAGATTACCAAAACTAAAATAATGAAAATACTTCAGTTAAGCTATTAAATCCACTTTAGGCTAACGTAATTGGCTGAAATCCTGTTCCTACAGCTATGCTGTATAAGGCTGATGATGTCATTAGTTGCAGAGATTTTCCGGGGGGGGGGGGAGTCAATTTTTCCCCCAAGGCTACCATGGAATCCCTTTTGTCATGAGGAAGCCATTGGAGGCTGTGGGACAGGGAGAAATCTTTAATTTCAAAAAATGACCACTACTAGTCAGGTCATTCTCGTGGCAGTGATTTTCTGAAATTAAAGGACCCCTCCTCATCCTGTAGCTCCCAACCAATTTCATATTATGAAAAGGATTCCACAGGAGCCTAGGGACCTGTGGGGGGCAGAGGGGTGACTGGAAATGTTTTATTTCAAAAAACACCCCACAACACTACAATTAATTACATTATCAGTCTTACACAATGTAGCTGCACAAACAGAATTTCAGCCAATTATTGTTTTTCAATTACAAGTTTAAAATTTGCGAATACATTTAAAATTCTTGTTTGCCACAAATATATTATTCTGCCATACTTAGTTTGAGCAGTCATTGACAGTAACAAGTTTCTCACAGTTGAGGACTTGGCATTTACCAACAGGAGAGCAGTCTTTTACTCACAGGGGACAAAAATAAAGCTATTCTATACTATATCCCAGACATTACTTAGAATAGGTTACAAAACTTCAGATATTCCAAGACCACCTCAAATGATCCAGGTACTCTAAACAAAGAGTTAGAAATTATAGCAAAAATGCATTAAACACAGGGAGCTGAAGCTAGGATTTCAATCTGGTGGTGAACTCCCAGAGCCAGTTTCTACTGAGCTGGTGAAAAGTTCCTCTGCCAGGTTCTTCCTTCCCATTGTAGCCCTCAATACCATCTCTTCTACTGTGCCAGAAGATCCCCCATCTTTGGAGCAGAGCCTTGAAAGTGGGTCACATATGACTTCAAAGAAAGAGGGAAACTTGCAAAGATTGTTACAGCTACCTCCCCGATTTTTAGCCAACAGACAGCACTACTGGTTCTGCTGCTGCTTCTTGAGCTCTCTGTGCCAAGGAGGCTTTTGCTGGATCCATCAGTGGGCAACTTTACACATTTATGTTCCTTACAGCAGATAACAACATCCAAGAATCCAATGTTTTAACAGCCATTTCAACTCAGCCACCACAGCCAGAGTTTCTTTTCAACTCATACCATCCCAAAGATGGGGCTTTTCAATGAAGTCATGTCATCTCTTCAGCTGCAAAGAACTGATCCTCAACTGAAACAGATCTCAGGCAAGAACTATAACCCACCAAGGGTGAGAAACATTAATTCAGCCTCCTACCCCCTTACAAAAGAGTAGTCCATTCCTGAGGGTGAGAAGGCCCAATTCAAATTAGGCCAACAGTAACTTAAGAGAAGAGAAAGAAGGACAAAGTGGAGCACGGAAATTTCCCGTTTCTTACTGGAACAAGGAAATCTGTATTAGCTTATGACAAAAACAGAGCAGCTCCAGAATGTGTGTCAATCTGCCCCTCAGGACACAGCCCAGTTGAGGAGGAGAAGGTAGGCAACAATATAAAAGGGCGGCTGGTTGGCTTAGCCAACTCCTGTGTCAGAGCCAGCCCTTGGCGCAAGTGATCTGTCATAAACATGCCCAAAAACCTCCGAGATATTTTGAGTATCGCACTGGCCGCAGGCCAGGTAGACCCGGCTCCCAAAAACAACTCAGCCCTGAAGCTCACTTGGTGGGCCTCTTTCTCCCTAACGCATTTCATAAGCTCGCTATGGTGGACAAAATTAGGGGGACAGACAGACACACAAACACACCATATACGTTCCTCGGAGGCAGAGCAAGAGGCAGACGTAATAAGAAAAGCGAATAAAAGGCATGCGCAGGAACAGCATCGGGCAGGTTGGGGGGGGGGGGGTTAAAGAGGTTCCCTTTCCGTCTCTCGCACTCTTTCTGGGCAGGCTTATGGGTGCGAAAGCGGAGGCGGCTTTCCGGCTCTCGCCTCCTTGACTGCCCGGCTGAGCAGGAAAGGGACTTACTTCGACGTCTGCAGCCAACGGGCGGAGGGAGAAGCGCCCTCACGGAGGCCCGTTCCTCCGCACCTTACGAGGCAAAAGAGAGGGAAAGGGGAAAAGGGGGCTTCCGTTTACTCGCACCCACAAGATGGAGACTCCAGCTTCCAAAACCCAAACCCTGTGACACTTGCCTAGAGCACCAACGCCCATCCCCAAAACAGCACCTCCGCCCGCCTCTCTCTATCTCCTCACCCAAGACAACGCCCGACGAGACACAACCGGCTTGCCGCGGCGCTGCCCGACCGCTCGCTTTCTTTCTCTGTCGTTGTCGTCTTCTTCCTTCTCCTCTTCCAGCTGCTCTCTTGAGGCGACAATGGCGGCCGCTCTTGCTCCTCAGGCAGAGGAAGGGAGCCACCCCAGCTCCGCCTGCCAATCACCGCCCAGCCAACGGCCCCAACTGCCCACGAGCTTCTCCCCCGCCAGCTCTCGCGAGAGCAACGGAGACTCCTCCTCCTTAGCCCCCGCCCCCTCCTCCCTCCGTCTGTGTCTCTCCGAGGAGGTCCGAGGTGCCAAAAGCTCGCCCGGAGGCTGCCGGGAAAGCGGAAGAAAGGCTGGACAGCAGCAGCAGCAGCAGCAGCTCTCGGGACTCTGCAAAGCCCCCCTTCTCGCCCGGGGGGGGGGGGTTGCTGGCGTGACGTGCTTCGCTCTGTGTAACTCTTTACGTTCTAATTCAGAGCCAGAGAAAAGGAGGGATAAAAAGATCTTGGCCTCGTTCCCCCACCCCAGGGCCAAGAAAGGGAAAGAGCTTGGGTTGACACAACTGTGCACATTGCTAAAAGTCAGGCCAGACGCATAAAGAAGCAACACGCAGTATTCCACAAGGGAGAGCTCGTTTTAGTTACTTCGCTTGGTGAACGAGGAGAAATAAAAATCATTTTCTCTCGCTTTTCTCAATGTCCCCATGTTCAGGGTTGGAATCCTATGCCCAGCATCGGATAATCAATTCTCATTCTGAGTGGTCCTGGTTTTAACCTCCGAGGGGCAGCTGTTCTTTGAGACAGTGTACCGTTATTTCCCCTTTCCCTCTCTTAACAGCTGTTTCTGGAAAGCCTGGTGGAGAAGGACGCCTCAGGCGGCAACAACAGTTTGCATCTGATTTGGCATGGATGAAATCGAATTAGAAACCAATGGTTACACACCATAAAGCTAAAAATGGGGAACCTGAGTGTTTTTCGGTCAGGAATGGTCTCTTTTTTGTTCAGGGGTCTGTGTGTGTGATTTCTTTTCCCCAGATTCAGCTGGTATTGCTTTCCTGCACTTTTTGCCCTGTGTCATCACCTGATCCGATGCAAAGGGGCAGTTACAGGCACCTCATCCGGGTACTTGTTGTCTCAAAACAGTGTTTCTTTGTGTGTGTGTGTGCACGTGCTTTTTCAATGTTAGCGCTGCATCAGATCAGCAATATGTCACTTCAGAAAAACAAAAAATGAGAGTTCAGGGGATGGTCCTGATGGAAAATGCCAATCTCATTTCAAAGCTTTCTGCCTCTGCTTCTTCTGATTCCTGCAACATGATAATTGTTTGTATTTATCTGGACAGAGCTACAGTGATTTCATCCACAGAAGCTAGCAGGCATCCAGTCTGAACAACTTTGAATCAAGCAGGTTTTCTCCGCTGTATAGTCGCACTGTCTGAAAAAGTAAATTCGGGTAATTCCTCACTAGGAGGACAAATCCCAAGATGCAGGATAAGCATTTTGTCACAACAATAAAAATTGTGTGCCATCAAGTCAGTTCTGTCTTTGGCAAGCTTTTCCAGTTTTCTAAGTCATGAGTACTCAGAAGTGGCTTACCATTCTATTTTTCTCCAAGCTTAATGAGTGTGCAACTTGCCCAAGGCTACATAAGATGGCTGTTCTCCCACAAGGTTCAGTGGGGAATCAAACTCCCAGATACCCAAGTCACAGAGCTTATCACAGGTAGGCAGCAATGTAAGACACAGGATTAAGAGCACTATATCACTGTCTTAGTAGCACTGAGAACTGTAATGTCTTGGGAGACTGGTTTGGTAACTTTGTCGAAATTCAACATGTGCCTTGTTAGGTCATCAACTGACTACACTTCAACATACAGTGGTGCCTCGACTTACAAACTTAATTGGTTCCGGAACTCCGGTCATAACTCGAAATGGTCGTAAATCGAAGCACCATTTCCCATAGGAATGCAATTAATCCGTTCCGGCCGAAGAAAAAAATCACCAAAAAAAAAAAATCACTGCAAGACCCATCGGAAATGTGATTAATCCCTTCCAGCCGAAGGGGGGAGGGAGAGAAAAGCAAGCCAAGCGTGCAAGACCCATCGGAAATGCAAAGAAAGCAAAGCAAAAAGCAAGCAGATCGTGCAAGACCCATCGGAAATGGGGGGGAAAAACCCAAAAAGCAACCAAACCCCCCAAGACCCATCGGAAATGGGGGGAAAAACCCAAAAAACAAACAAACCCCCCAAGACCCATTGGAAATGGGGAAAAAAACCCAAAAAAACAAACAAACCCCCCAAGACCCATCACAGCACAGAAACATAACCCCCCCAGCCCAAGACCACGCTGCAAAACCCACCCAGAACAGTTTTTAAAAAGCAGAAAGCAGCACCTTACCTTACCAGGCAGTCCGAAGCCTCCTCCGATCGCACTCACTCTAACCGTTGGGGCGAAAGAGCTACAAAGAAGCAGGCTCTTCGCCTACCAACGGTTAGCAATTTGAATTTCCCACCTTTTTTCCCTGCCTTTTTCTGTTCGTAACTGGAAGCTCCGGCCGCAAGTCGAAGCAAAATTTTGCAGCCGGAGCTGGTCGTAACTCGAAATGGTCGTAAGTCGGGACGTTCGTAAGTCGAGGCACCACTGTACCAGCATTGTAGCCTGGTATTAAGCAGTAGGAGTCGAAACAAATATGACAGCTGTTTAAGAATCACATTACACTAACGTAGTTTAGCATGCTGCTATTATGTCATCTAGGATTTAAAATTCAAACATGTAAATAAGCCTTAGTGTAAGAAATAGTGTTGTTATCCTAAATGACAGCAAAAGATGGTTCGAAATGCTGTTCTAAATAGTTAGGTGGCAACTCAAGTTTATTTCCTCGGCACTGATTCCCTAGAGGTTTTAGTCATGTTATAAATATCTGTGGGCATCAAGGCTTGATTCACCGACTACAGTATTTACTTAATTCCTGTACTTCTAACAAAGCACTGCACAGAGAAATTTTGCAAATTTATCTCCACGTGCTGGAAAAAACACCATGTAAATTTCTTGGAGGAAATATTATTACATATGTAATAAGGAGAACCAATAAAAGGCATGCACATGTACAAGATGAGCAGCAAATGAGTCTTGGAATGGTAGAAGAGGTTGTAGTTCCCTCTCACACTCTTTCTAGGCATGCTTATGTGTGGGGAAAATGAGGAAGGTTTTTAGCTCACCTCCTTGACTGCAAAGCTGAGCAGATAAAGGGCACGCACACGTGCGTTGGCAGCCAACCACTAGATAGAAATGTGTTTGCATAGAGGCCCATTCCTCAGCACCTTACAAGTTAAAAGAATGGAAAGGGATAGTGGGATAACAGCTTCAGTTTCCTGTCCCTCTGTCTTGCACACACAAGATGGAGATTCCAACTTAAAAAACGGCGACACTTGCCCGAGACACCAATGTCCACCCCCAAATCAACACTTTGTATAAACTGCCATTGTGAATAATTTGTCCCATTGCTTTCAATGGGTCTGCGCTGTACACTGTATTGGATCCAGATTTAGCAATACCTATGTAGATCCAATGCAAGAATGGAACTTATGTTTTTTATGACTAATTTGTCCCATTGCCTAAAGCAGGTTTACTCTAAGCTTAGATTTAACCTGTATATCAAGCTATTGTTCAAGTTGAATGAGTAGGACTAGTAAAAAGTATAAGATGGAAGTAGGTATTATGACCCATAAATAAAAAGTTGAAACTTGGTGTAGTACAAGACAGCCTGTGTCAGATTTACTTTTATTAGCCAAGGCTGAAATCCTGTCGTGTAGTGTAGTAAGTCTCAACTAGAGTTACAGAGGCATTGATTCACCAAATCCCCACTGATTCAGTGGGCCTACTCTAGTTGTGACTAAGAAGTAAGTGACAGGATTTCAGCCATTGTACTTGAGGCTACGATGGCCACTCAGCTCCTGGTTTTCCTGGCAGGATGCCATTGCACTCATGTCCTGCTTGTGATCTTCCTATAAAAATATGGGTGGGCACGGTATGGCCAGAATGTTGAACTATATAGGTCTTCTCTGACCTGAGTTCTTTTAGGTACAGCCAGTTAATTAGATTGACTCAAGTGTAGCTTCCCCTTCATGGATTGCTGCCTTGTCGTGGCGAAGGGGCTTGAGTAATCCAGAGAAGCTATGGGCTATGCCATGCAGGAACACTCAAGATGGACAGGTCATAGTGGAGAGTTCTGACTAAACGCGATCCACCTGGAGCAGGAACTGGCAAGCCACTCCAGTATCTTTGCCAAGAAAACTCCATGGACAGAAACAAAAGGCTAAAAGATATGACGCTGGAAGATGAGCCCCTCAGGTCGGAAGGCGTCCAACATGCTACTGAGGAAGAGTGGAGGACAAGTACGAGTAGCTCCAGAGCTAATGAAGTGGTTGGGCCAAAGCCGAAAGGACGCTCAGCTGCGGACGCGCCTGGAAGTGAAAGGAAAGTCCAATGCTGCAAAGAAAAATACTGCATAGGAACCTGGAATGTAAGATCTATGAACCTTGGTAAGCTGGATGTGGTCAAACAGGAGATAGCAAGAATAAACATTGACATCCTGGGCGTCAGTGAACTAAAATGGACGGGAATGGGCGAATTCCATTCAGACGATTATCATATCTACTATTGTGGGCAAGAATCCCGTAGAAGAAATGGAGTAGCCCTCATAGTCAACAAAAGAGTGGGAAAAGCTGTACTGGGATACGATCTCAAAAATGATAGAATGATTTCAATACGAATCCAAGGCAGACCTTTCAACATCACAGTAATCCACGTTTATGCACCAACCACCAATGCTGAAGAGGCTGAAATTGACTAATTCTATGAAGACTTACCACACCTTCTAGAACTGACACCAAAGAAAGATGTTCTTGTCATTATAGGGGACTGGAATGCTAAAGTATGGAGTCAAGAGATAAAAGGAACAACAGATAAGTTTGGCCTTGGAGTTCAAAACAACGCAGGGCAAAGGCTAATAGAGTTTTGTCAAGAGAACAAGCTGGTCATCACAAACACTCTTTTCCAACAACACAAGAGGCGACTCTACACATGGACATCACCAGATGGGCAATACCGAAATCAGATTGATTATATTCTCTGCAGCCAAAGATGGAGAAGCTCTATACAGTCAGCAAAAACAAGACCTGGAGCTGATTGTGGCTCTGATCATCAGCTTCTTATAGCAAAACTCAAGCTTAAACTGAAGAAAGTAGGAAAAAACCACTGGGCTAGTCAGGTATAATCTAAACCAAATCCTTTATGAATACCCAGTGGAAGTGAAGAACAGATTTAAGGAACTAGATTTGGTGGACAGAGTGCCTGAAGAACTATGGATGGAGGCTCGTAACATTGTACAGGAGGCAGCAACAAAAACCATCCCAAAGAAAAGGAAATGCAAGAAAGCAAACTGGCTGTCCAATGAGGCCTTACAAATAGCAGAGAAGAGAAGGGAAACAAAATGCAAGGGAGATAGGGAAAGTTACAGAAAATGGAATGCAGACTTCCAAAGAATAGCAAGGAGAGACAAGAGGGCCTTCTTAAATGAACAGTGCAAAGAAATAGAGGAAAATACTAGAAAGGGAAAAAACAGAGATCTGTTCAAGAAAATTGGAGATATTAAAGGAACCTTTTGTACAAAGATGATCATGATAAAGGACAAAAATGGTAGGGACCTCACAGAAGCAGAAGACATCAAGAAGAGGTGGCAAGAATACACAGAAGAATTATACCAGAAAGATCTGGATGTCCCGGACAACCCAGAGAGTGTGGTTGCTGACCTTGAGCCAGACATCCTGGAGAGCAAAGTCAAGTGGGCCTTAGAAAGCATGGCTAACAACAAGGCCAGTGGAGGTGTTGGCATTCCAGTGGAACTATTTAAAATCTTAAAAAATGACGCTGTTAAGGTGCTACACTCAATATGCCAGCGAGTTTGGAAAACTCAGCACTAGCCAGAGGATTGGAAAAGATCAGTCTACATCCCAATCCCAAAGAAGGGCAGTGCCAAAGAATTCTCCAACTACCGTACAATTGCACTCATTTCACACACTAGCAAGGTTATGCTCAAAATCCTATAATGTAGGCTTCAGCAGTATGTGGACCGAGAACTCCCAGAAGTACAAGCTGGATTTCGAAGGGGCGGAGGAACTAGAGACCAAATTGCTAACATGCGCTGGATTATGGAGGATGCCAAAGAGTTCCAGAAAAACATCTACTTCTGCTTCATTAACTACGCAAAAGCCTTTGACTGTGTGGACCACAGCAAACTATGGCAAGTTCTTAAAGAAATGGGAGTGCCTGACCACCTTATCTATCTCCTGAGAAATCTATATGTGGGACAGGAAGCAACAGTTAGAACTGGATATGGAACAACTGATTGGTTCAAAATTGGGAAAGGAGTACGACAAGGCTGTATATTGTCTCCCTGCTTATTTAACTTATATGCAGAATACATCATGCGAAAGGCTGGACTGGAGGAATCCCAAGCCGGAATTAAGATTGTCGGAAGAAATATCAACAACCTCAGATATGCAGATGATACCACTCTGATGGCAGAAAGTGAGGAGGAATTAAAGAATTAAAGAACCTCTTAATGAGGGTGAAAAAGGAGAGCGCAAAAATGGTCTGAAGCTCAACATCAAAAAAACTAAGATCATGGCCACTGGTCCCATCACCTCCTGGCAAATAGAAGGGGAAGATATGGAGGCAGTGACAGACTTTACTTTCTTGGGCTCCATGATCACTGCAGATGGTGACATCATCCACGAAATTAAAAGACGCCTGCTTCTTGGGAGGAAAGCGATGACAAACCTAGACAGCATCTTAAAAAGCAGAGACATCGCCTTGCCGACAAAAGTCCGCATAGTCAAAGCTATGGTTTTTCCAGTAGTGATGTATGGAAGTGAGAGCTGGACCATAAAGAAGGCTGACCGCCGAAGAATTGATGCTTTTGAATTGTGGTGCTGGAGGAGACTCTTGAGAGTCCCCTGGACTGCAAGGAGAACAAACCTATCCATTCTGAAGGAAATCAACCCTGAGTGCTCACTGGAAGGACAGATCCTGAAGCTGAGGCTCCAATACTTTGGCCATCTCATTAGAAAAGAAGACTCCCTGGAAAAGACCCTGATGTTGGGAAAGTGTGAGGGCAAGAGGAGAAGGGCACGATAGAGGACGAGATGGTTGGACAGTGTCACCGAAGCTACCAACATGAATTTGACCAAACTCCGGGAGGCCGTGGAAGACAGGAGGGCCTGGCATGCTCTGGTCCATGCGGTCACGAAGAGTCGGACACGACTTAACGACTAAACAACAACAACAAGTGTAGCTTTGGTATGGTTTAGGTATGGAAACTGCCTTCGTCCCTCTGATACATGACTTGTATGAGAAGGTGAACTACCAGAGTGCAGGCCTCTTATTTACTTAGATCTCATCGTGGCATTGAGTCTCACTGATGCTGAGTCTGTCTATACCACACAATTCTAGCAGTTTGATACCTACTTTAACTATCATGGCACCATCCTATTGAAATGTCGGATCTGTAGTTTGGTACATTTCTTAGAATCTAGCATAATAAATTCAGGGGAGTGTGCTAGATGATAAATTCCCATTATATCCTTATGACTTTGAGCTGTAATGAGACTTGGAGATATTGGTCTTGGGCAGACAACCAGTGGCAGAAATACATTTTTGAAGCCCTGAAGCTTGAACAGTTCTGGGAACCCCTTTGCAGTTAGCAAAAAGGTCTTGAGTAACCACTGTTATCTTCTTCAATGGAGTTGTTCCACAACAGATCCTCACAGGTTTTTTTTTTAATGTTGACTAAAGTTGCTTCTGGGGCCCCTCCAGGATTACTATTACTTTAATAGTAGATCCACCCTTGCACATAACATAAATAGCCATGGAACCACAGGATCTGTGCTTGTTTGCTTAAGAGTAGTTTGCTAGTACACAATGCGTGATGGCTTCCACTTGCAGAGGAGTGGCTATACAAACATTTGATATACTATACATTTCAACTATTTCTACTAGGAATGGGATTAATTCTGTACTGCGCGGCAATAGGCTGTTTGTACACAACAAACCAGGGTGTTGTGTGACCACAACCATGGTGTTGTGACAGCTTGAGTCCTTTTGTCAGTCTTTTTTTAAAGTGGTTCTGAAGGATCAACATTCTAGTTCATTCTGTTCTTTGAACAGTTGACTGACACTTGTATCATACCCACATGAAACTAATGGGTTGAGTTTATCCAGAGATTTGAGTTAGACTGTCATGTAGATGACACCCAGCCTCCAAATATTTATTCTGTAATCTGTGTATTTGTGAATATTTGGCACTAGTGAAAGCCTCCTCATGTTTTCCTCAAATGTACAGTGTAAACCAATGATAAGGCAAGCCATCTGTCATGAAAGAGATCCAAAGAGTATGCAAAAGTAACTTTAACCAGTTACTCCACAAAGAGATTAGAGTCTGAAAGAAGACATTTTGAAGGAACTGACAAGAAAACGTGCCACATGCAGGCCAGCAAAGTCAACAAAAATATTTTCTCCGCAAGCTGTGTGGTATTAGACAATGATTGACATAATGGCAACTTGTCATGCTAAATTATTTTTGCCATCCAATAGGCACTCCAATAGAGTTCTGAGCTCAGTAACGCTTAATGAAACATGTTCTGTCTTTTCTGCTGAGGTTCCAGTTTTTGAAAAAGATTTCCTGTTTGGTCTGAGAGACTTTTCTGAGGAACAACTGTCCTCCTTGTTTCTAATACAACTCTGAACACCCTCTTTGACTGCTGCCAAAGAATGATGCAACCTGCTTGTCCTGGTGGCTGCTGTTTTTTCTTAAGTGCCTGGTTTACACTGATGTGCTTCGCTGGACCAGTCTCCCACTTCTTTTCTGTTACCCAAATTCCAGGCTGCTGCTTGAACTCTTCCCTTGTAAGAATTGCCCCATGGTCTGCCTTCCTATACAATTCCAGATCTCACAAGCACCTAATCAGTTGACCTGAAGAGTTATGGGTTGTTTTTCCCCCCTCCTCTGTCCTATTGGCAGTGCCCAGTCTTGAACTTTTCATGCATTCACCAGAATGCTTTGTCACCCATCAAAAACAGTCGTCTTACTGCCAACTCCAGTATTTTAAAACATACTTTGTATTGAAACACTTGAGCAAGCTATTAACCTGGGATGATAAGAGCACCTTTTTCTTGTACCTGGGAACCCGAAGTCTGGCAATGAGTACAGAACAGTGGAATCTGTATCTGCAACTCAAGGTTAAAATGCACCAAGGATTCTTACACAAAATTCTCCAGCTGGCCACCAGAGGCAGTTTGTCTTCATTTCTGGGCCATACTTTGGTCTACCTTTTTAGACTGACATTTTACAGGAAAGGAACATTGATAGTAAGAAATAAGTGAGTAGCCATGACAAAGCCTTTTAAAAATCCATTTTATTTACTTTTGTTAACCATCTGGAAGTCTCACACTTGCTGCTCTATTGCAAATCTCTCAGATATCTACCAGTAGATCTCAATCGACCTTCTGTTTGCCTCCTATTTTATGGAAGGCAGTGTTTTTGGTTTTTTTGGTTTTTGCTAAGATGAAGTGCATGGCAGGTGGATGATGAGGCTTGACAGACCATAAGCTATGCTTGCCTGCCTCAAAAACTCTACTTGGCACACACCTTCAATTCCTTCTCTCTCTTGAGAAGAATCTGCTTAGGGACGTGCCTAATTAAGCTCCAATAGTTGAGAAGCTTTGATGCATCTCCCTCATGAGGGGTTACACTCAGAGCAAGAATGTGTTTGAGTAATCAAAACAAATTCAGATAAATTAGTCATAGCCTTTTGTTTAGGGCCAGCCAGGAGAAACTCCCTAAAGTAAACTGTGGAGGAGGAGAGCCACCTTACATAGCCTTGAATTGAAGGAAAGGCAGACTATAAATGTAAGGCAGAATCGAGGAGATTCAAAATGGGACATAAGGCACAAATATAGAGCAAATGGAGAGACTGGTGGAAATGCCTGACACATCCAACAAGGAAAAGGAACTCTTACAGCCTTAATAATAATCTTAAAACTGCAGATCTGGAAGTGACTCTATGGATCATCGAGTCCAAGTCCTGTCAATGAGGCAAGATGGGAAATGGAACCCTCAACTTCTAAACCACTTAGATATCTAGCAGTTCATTCCTTAAATCTTCATCAGCCTTGGGCTCTAACTCCTATATCCAAGAATATGCTGTCGGAAAACAATATTTGTTAAAATAATAATATTAATAATTTGTATCATTGGAGCAAGAAGTTCAATATCCCGCTGTGCCTCCTTGAGAGGAGCTGGACTCGATACATAGGATCCCTTCCAGCTCTGCAGTTCTAAAATGATGATGATGCTTTCTGATGTTCAAAACCCTTCACACCCATTATCTAAATATAATCCTTACAACAGTTCAGAAAGGTAGCAACGGGTGTTTATTGCAGCAAAACAGTGGAAAGCTTTGTGGAACTTTAGCATGTTTATTATGATACATCACCTGACTAATTCGGTAGAATCTTTCACTGGAAAGTATACATATGGGTATGTAAAGAAGAGAAAAACTGCTAAAAGGTCAGAAGGCAATGGAAGCTCCATGCCCTGGAACAATTAAATTCAATTAGAATTCAAGCTGAAATTACACAAAATAAGCCCAGTGACCATTCATAAATACATTCGTGGTTGCTAACACAATAAAGGTAGCTCAGCGAACACCTGAAATGGGGCAGGAAACCATTGTTTCAGTTCAGATCCAAAGAAACAGATAGGAACTTTTGTTATTAGTTTCAGTTCATCAGTTGCACCAAGCACTGACAAGGGGACATCTGTGCTGGCAGAGCTTTCTGCCTTCATATCTGGCTATTCCCTTAGACACATGGGTAAGCTATTTCAGAAAGCTCTCCATAAAAGGATCCCTTCTCGATGGAGAAACTTTATCTGTACACATCAATAACCATTACAGACATGGACGCGCAGACTACACAATGCACAGCATTTGATACCATGTACCTATAACTCCACGTGACAGGGGCTATTGCTCATTTTTATAATTGTCATTAGGCGTGTTCACCAATCCATATCAATACCATACACTGCACAAACACTGGTTCTGTATACAGTGATGTATTACAATTGTAAAACTGGTGTTTTAAGTTTGGATCATACTAGATGATATGGTCAGCACTTATTTAGAAATGATGATCTCTAAAGTGGTGGAAGACATCTGTTAGTACTAGCATGTGCTTTTTCTCACCTCTGGCATTTGAATCTTGCATTCCAGCCCACTTTGCTTTGTGACTAGTCTTTGAAAGTGACCAGTCTTCAAGGAGTCTCATTACTGAAGCATGCATCTATGAGGAAATCCCACTGACAGCTGGAAAGCATGCCAACCACAGGGAATACACAATTTCCGTAACAACTAGTTTCTCCCCTTTGTATATGGTTTGTACTGTATGTTTCGTTGTTGATGTACTTGACATTGGAATTTTCACATCCAAATGGTTCATAAATGTTTTTAAACAGAACATTAACAGGCAGAAAAAAAATAGCACAACAAACACCCATAAAATTCTGGATGATTAAAAAGGCAGGCCACTTAGTTCTCAACCCTAATTCAAACCTTCTCCAGTCACACAACGAACACATACAAACGGAAAGAATGGAACCACACCACTTTTCATCACACATCCTTTTTCACACATAGACTCTCTGTGATTCAATACCCTCCGTTTGTTTTGCTGTTCTCCAGTTGTGTATTGTTATGAAACTAATTTTAATATATATTTTTAATGTAAACAGTCCAACATCCTTCATGTTTACATGGAATTCAGGACCAAAAAGGGACTGCAACTTGACAACACATAACAACACTTCTCCTCTTTATGTAACAAATATTATTTTTTCTCAAATCCCTGTCTCTTCCCTTTATTGCTTACGAATGTTGCCTGTTTTTTTATTTATCCACCACAGTGCTGGTGGGTTGTGAAGAACAGTAGCTCACACGTAGACTCAAACAGTAACTCATATGCAGATCTGTGTTCTATGTGGAGCCTGACTTTGAATCCACTTTACCAGGGAACAAAGCAGGTGCTAAGGAGTGGCCTACCTGCATGTGCCCCACAGTAGCCTGAATGTCTCCCCAAACATTCCTCCCCCTGGCAGTCCCACATTCCTACAATGTTTAGAAATTAAAACTGTGTTTGATTTTGGCTTTTTGTATGGACAGAAAGTTCCCTTGTGCTCTCTAGGGGGTATGTTCTGGTAGGCCCAACACTTCTGCCCCCCAACACTCCTGTTTTGTTTTGTTTTGTTTTTTTAATTTGGCCACTAGAGGGCATAATGGAATTAAAAAAAAATTCAAGAAAAATATTTTTGAAGTTGTGCGGTATGGGAGTGGGTGCTGCCTTCCAAAGTCCAGGGGAGCATGTGTGTGTGGTCCCAGGAACGCGGGAAGTTACATGGCCCTGGGGTAAAGCTTTCTTTCTGGTCAGGCAAAGCAAAAGGCTCTGTGGGTATCTGAGTGGTTTGAGCAGGAAAACGTGGGCCCCCAGTGCTCAAACCTAGAAGGCCCAGTCCCATAGTGAATTTGCCAGCAAGGAAGGATGAGAGGGAAGCCTAAGTTTGTCCTTAGACATTCCACAAGTGACATAAAATAAATGACCATCTTGCAGTTGAGTAAAATATCTTGCTTTCCAAAAGGAAAAATAAAAATAAAAACCACTTACCAAGCAAAAAAATCCACATTTCCATATGTGTCATGTAGTCACCTTTTAAAGAATTGATTTCAAACATGCTAAACCTGATTCAAGCATAGTTTTTCCCCCCACACGTAACCATGTTCATAGGTTACATTTACATAATAAAAAGAATGATGCTTGCTCTCATCAAGTTACAATTCTAGGAGAAAGAGTAAACAGATTTGAATAATGTAAACAAAGAATATGAACCTTAAAAGGGATGAAATGTAATAAATTAAAAATGTGGAGAAATGGCCCTAATCGATCAGGGATGGCCTGATTGATTTAAGAAAAGTAACAAACCTTGTTACTAAATAACTACACTGACATGGTTCCCATCTGATGGGTTAATTGTGTAATTACAATCCTATGGCTTCTTGCTAACAAAGGTAAGAACTAGAGATGGGACGACTCACCATTTTGGCGAGTTGTCTTGCTTCATGATTTGTCAAAGTTCACAAAGCACAAAGCTCCCCCCCCCCTGAACTGACAAAGCACAAATTTATTAGTCGATTCGTGGGGGGGTTTCAAACAAAAAAACTGACGCCCCTGCCGCGCCCCCCCAACACCCCCCCACCATAATTGCCACCGCCATCTCCAGCTGGCCTCCGCAGCCACAGCCTGTAGAAAGGGACACTGGCTGCCCTTTGCAAAGATGGCGGCTGTTGCTTCATTTAGGCTAGGGAAGCCGCAACTGCCATCTTTGCAAAGGGCAGCCTGGATTCCTCCAGGCTCACCTCGGCCGGGGTGTGTATGGCTAAGGTAGGGAAAGGAAGGGGGTGGGGGATAGGCTGTGGGGGTGGGTGGCTGTGGGGGTGGGTGGCTGCTCATTGGCTCGCCGATTAGCTGATTGGCAGGCCGGTAGGCAGAATGGGAAAGCCATAGGAAAGCCCCCCCAATGGGGGACGAATACAAATGGGGAAATATTTGTCCCTTCGTATTCATGGGGGTCTCTGGAACCCACGAATATGAAGGGATGAATATTTAACGAATCAGCGATTTCTGACGAATATCGCGATCCATTTTTTTATTCGTCCCCATGTCTAAGGACATCATATTTCTTATTCTTCTGCTAATAGGCAAAAGTGGTGCTATCAGGCAGTTAACATGAATAAAAGTTTTGTTTTATTCATGTCCAGTTAACTGTCCAGCAAGTTAGGTAAACAAAGATTGGAATATAAATAGCTGTTGTTTCTTGCACTCCCATCAGAAGCATCAGAGAATGAAGCAGTTGCGAGAGACATCTAAAGAGAAAGAGAAGAAAGCAGCTGCTGAGAGTAAACAATGGATTTCACTTAGGCGTGGGTGAGCTCTGTTTAGAAATGTTTTTTCTGTGTGTCTTAATATGCTTGGAGCTAAAAAAAATACTTTTTATTTTATATATACGTACTCTTTTTGAGACCTATAATATTTCTTCAGGCATTTTTAAGAAAGCTTTTGCAGCTGTTGAAGTCTATTATGTTTTAGAGATGTATTCTCTGCCCTTTGCGGCTATAAGCTCTTTATCTATATGAATTTAATCTAACTACAATTTAAATTTGTATTTGAATGTCTGCAACTTTTCATAGTTGTAAGACTCTGGATCTTGTTTAAGCAAATGTGCCTTGTTATAAACTATTTCAATTTAAAAATGTATTTGAAACATTCTCCTTGTTCTTTCTGATCTCAAAAGAGTTTTTACTCTTAAAAAATATTATGTTCCTTTATTTTAAACTTAAAGTGCTTGCCTACAACTTAAGTTCTGATTTTATGTATGGTAAAGTGATGTGCTTACAGTTCCTTATAACTGTAAGGATGATTTTTGTAAGATGAGATAACATGCCTGTGACTTCTCAAAAGTTACGTTTTTAAAACTATTGAATTTCATGCTATGCTTATGGAACCTAAAAGCTATGTATAAATACAACTTGTAGAACTAACAAGTTTTGGAGGTGTCTGGAGTTACTGCAACAAAGAAAATACATGTACTTAACATACCAAGATTAATTTTGAAATGATTGTCAATGATTGCTTGATTTAATTCTGGAATTAACCCTTCCTGGGATAATGTCAGCTACAACGAACCTGGAATGCTTTTGTCAGCTATAGCCTTCTGTGATTTGCACTTTTGGTTTGCTTTTAAGGTGGCTTGTAAGGGAAATGTACAAAGTAGGGATGTCGGTAAGTCTTCAGACCCGAGTCCTGAGTCTGAGCCCAAGTCTTTGGTACCAAGACTCAAGTCAAGTCCTGAGTCTTTGGTACCAAATCCCAAATCCCAGGCATTGAATCCAAGTTCCAAGTCTCAGATTGAGGCCAGGAGAGGACATACACATGTGCATGCGCAGTGGCAGCAAGACTGGCTTCCCTTCCTGGAACCAGCCCCTGCCTCTGCACATGCACAGAGGCAGTGGGCCTGGCTCCTGGGCCCCCACCCCCACTGCGCTGATGTGCCACTGCCCCCTCCCCCACTACTTCAGGAGCCAGGAGTCGTAAGTCGAGTGTGAGTCATTGGGGAAAAACCTCAAGTTGAGTCCAAGTCAAGTCACCAGTGCGACAAGTCAGACTCAACAGCGAGTCTTAACTCATGAGTACATGAGTTAATCCCTGGTACAGAGTTCCCCCAAGTGGGGTCTGACAGTTAAAAGTAACTAGTTATTTTTATATAGTTATTTTTGAGACAAACTTTAGATTCCAGCTACTGAAAGATCAGAGAGGGACATGCAAATGTGTTGCTTTCTTCCCAATTGAGTTAACTAGTTGTTCACTAGTCAAAGGAGAGAAACTCAGCATTTAGAGCAAGGGTTAAGGATGCTTAGGGTAACAAATGTTTACATTCTAACTGCATTAGCCAGGCAGCTAGGTGGGAGACTGTATGGTTAGATTGTATTGCCTCCACAGCTTTTCATAAATTGGTTAAGGTGCATTTTAATGGCCAAATAGTTCAGTGAATTCAATTCCACATCTGCCTCCATGGAGAAGATCCAGCCTGTGCAGCCTTGAGCAAGCTGCACAGTCCCAGGGTGCCCCCCCCCCCCCCAAGAAGGAAATGATAAACCACTTCTGAGTACTCTGTGCCTAGAAAACCCTGGAAAGGGTCACCAAAAGCCAGAATTTACTTTTGACAGCACATGATTATTATTATTCCATGAGAAAGGCAGCTGGGTGGGGACATGATAACCAGGTATGTGTACATGGAACTGTCTCAGTCCTAAGGAAACAAGTTAATTTAATTCAATCATCAAGGCAAATTTGGCACCTATCTGTGCAGGCTTCCACTGTCTGAATCTTGTTTCTGATGCCCTTGAATGCGGTGTCTTAGCACAGAGTAATACATGAAATTCTCTTTTTGCTATGCAGTAGAAGTACAGAGACCCACAGAAGAGAACAGCTACAAGTTCCCCAGACAATCCATGCCTTTTTCATTAACTGGCACTTAAAGTCTCAGTAACTTACTCTGAGATATTTGAAGGAGAAAGAATAAAAAAGTTTATTTACTTACTGTTACTTGAAATTACAGCTTGTATGCACATTTATTTAACTTTTTACCCCACCGTCTATTGGATAGGCCACTATTCTAGGCAGCTTACAATATAGCTCACAGCTTACTATATAGCAACATAAACTAACATTGAATAATAATCACAATAAAACATCAAATAAAAGAGAACCAAAACTTATAACTGCCACGATCCCCACGTGGCCCCTGCTTGTTTCACCAAAATAAGAGCTCACGCTATGTGTCTTTCAGCTGCCACCAGTTGATTACATCAACTTTACCTATTGTTAATGATAGATGTCCAGGCCATATGTCATTTAAAATAACCAAATAGAAATTGTTTATTGTTACAGATGTTGATAGAATAAGCAATGTTGTTAACTCTTAAACATTCTCCTTTATCCCTCTCAACCACCACTCTCCCGCCCAAACTCCAAAACTTTCAATCTCTTAAACTCTAACTCCCTATCTAAACTCCTCCTCCTCCTGCTGAGTCTCTTATATCTCATGACTCCGCCCCTCCAGTGCTCCCATTGGTCTATGCAGATAGCATATGAATATTCATGACCTGGGCAGACGCCACAATAACTATGTATAAAAAAATAACTGAAACAACAGATGGTGGCAAAGCAGGGATAATTATTTAAAAAAAATAATGGGATATCAATACTCAAGACACAGGATTAAACCAAAATTAGTCTGGGGTAAGGCTGTAGAAAGCCTGTGTAAACAGCCACATGTACTTAGCAACCAAATGAACAGATCAACAGCAAACAATTAACTGCCACCAGCCAAGGAAAAAGAGGGAAAAGACCACTCAGTAGAGAGATGTGGCTGTATTTGAATTAAAAAGCTGGAAGGAATGATTGGTTAGTGCTGGATAGATAGACAATCACCCCAGCCCAGAAAAATCCCTCCCAGTCCCTCAAAGTACAGACACCATGTAAGGCTGTACGTAAAACTCTTAACATTTTCATGTATATTAATTTGCTCTGACTCCTTTCATTCATGTATTGTTTGTTTAAAAAAAACAGTTTCATCTTAAATGTATCTAATATATATATCTAACAAATATATCCAAGTATATATTGTTGTTGTTGTTTAGTCGTTTAGTCGTGTCCGACTCTTCGTGACCCCATGGACCAGAGCACGCCAGCCCTCCTGTCTTCCACTGCCTCCCGGAGTTGGGTCAAATTCATGTTGGTAGCTTCGATGACACTGTCCAACCATCTCGTCCTCTATCGTGCCCTTCTCCTCTTGCCCTCACACTTTCCCAACATCAGGGTCTTTTCCAGGGAGTCTTCTCTTCTCATGAGATGGCCAAAGTATTGGAGCCTCAGCTTCAGGATCTGTCCTTCCAGTGAGCACTCAGGGTTGATTTCCTTCAGAATGGATAGGTTTGTTCTCCTTGCAGTAAATATACTGGGCAGAAATCTTCAGAGAAGTGATGGCAATAAGACTACATGTTATCATTTATTCAAAGCACCAAATGTTGGAACATTCTTCAATATATGTGACAATCATCAAGATTCTGAAAGAAAAAGAGAAAATCTTATAAGTTACTGGTGGATGTCAATATTCACCACATTTTCGAGACTTAACTGTTCATTGAACATAGAAGGAACTTCCTGTTTGACATATTTTTTTCTTGTATTATTTTCAAGTATCAATTATTTCTACCCTATATTAGTCATATAGGGTCATTTAAACTCCTGTCCTAATAGATTTCTACAGAACCTGAATTTAACCCATGAAAATAACACTGGAGCGGTGTGGGGAATAGCATCAAGAAGAGGAAAAAGAAAGCCTGTAGCCAGGAAGGGGGAGAACCAAAGCCTTTAGTAGACATAATAGATAGAAATGTCTGACACATTTCAGAAGAGGATGTTCCTTCTTCACAAACTTAAACTTTAAAAAAAAAAGCATTTGCAAATACGCAAAACCTTCCTGCTGTATTGTTGTGAAGAACAAGATAGCAAGAAAGTTCTGAATGTTTGGTGATTTAGTACGTATTTTAAAAGTTTCAGTTAGTGAAAAATTAATTACTCCAAAAGATGTTATCTATTTATAAATATCTATTGAAGTTGTTCTCATCACTGGACCTTTGACCACTTCTTTTTCTTGTCAAAATAACCCTGACCTGATTTCATTTTATTCTTTTAAAAATTATAGTTGGCTGTTTGTATCCATAGACAAACTTCCTTTATCTGTTCAAACATGTTGGTGCTTCGCGTCATTGTGATTCCTTATTTTCAGCCGTCATCAAGTACCAGATGAGACGCAGTCTGTAGAAAAATGAACACAGCCAGTCATTCTTCATAAATCTGGGAGGTGGATTAAAAGAGGTTGACCAAAATTAGGTGTGATCAATATATACATTTAAGTAAATGCTTTTAAAAATTATTCTACTTGGTATGAATGGAACATAAATATTGCGGGTGTTCCGACTGCCAACTTATCTTTACTTAGAAGAAAGACAACAGAAGGAAAATATACAACAGACGACTCCCCCATTTGTACTCCGCCATTAAAAGATTTGAAAGAGAGAAAAGAACTTCAATAGAATAAAGCTAGAGATGCTGTAACACTTTACTCCTAAAACAACCAAATGTGGGAGAAAAAGCGTACAATGGGAGCAAAGCTGAAGCTCTGAATAGCAGCTTCTAGAGCCTATTTAGTAGACTTTTGTGTGATGGCTATGCTGAGAAAATGTGGAATTTAAGCTGTTGTTAAATGCAGATAAAGGTCAGAGAGCAAGATCTCCACAAACCATCGGTTGCAATATTTTTTTTTCACTTCCTTTATGCACAGAAGGAATCCACAGTGCCCAAGCAGGCAGGATTCATGCAAAATAAGGTATTCCTGGCAACCATGAGGTATTTACTGCTGTTAACAAAGACCAGCGTATAAATGATTTTGAATCTCAGACACAGACAACTGTTGAGAAAGAGTGCCGAAAGGTATTCACTTTTGTCCACTTGCTGTTGGTTACAACACTATCATCAATTTTTATTTTAAAATGTGTTGAATCCACTACTGATGCAGCTACAGCTTTTTCCTCTCTTCTTTTTCTGCACCCTCTAAATATTGTTAGCTTAAATAATGCTTGAAAGTTACTCATATAGGTGCAAACTCTGTTGTGCTTCTGTGCACGTTAACCGAACACGTTTCACTTCTCAGAATCAAATTATATACTTCATCTCTAAATCTTTGCACAAAGAAAGTGGACTTAATACTACTTCATTGGTTTCAGCATGATTTTACCTCAGCTTTCATGCTTATGGGATTATATGAAATGTGAACATATTTAATTACATTTAGTACGTATTTTCCATGACATTTATTTAGACTTAGGAAAAGCTTAGCAAGACTTACAAAGTATAGGTAGGAACTTAGTAGATATGCTTGATAAAGAGAGAGTCTCTTGATTCGCTCCTTTCCAAGTATACCTACTAATATCCTACCTATACTTTGTTAGAAAAATCCACTCTTGACATAAGGCTGGTTGCCTAGATAAGACTTACTCTTGAAACATCTACTCAAATTAGTAAATCAATGGATTAGTTTACTGGGCTTCTAGAGTCAGATTTCTTCTCACAGTTAGCATTTCCTTGCGCATTCCTGAATGTATATAAATTGACAAGTGGGCCACTCTTTTGAGTATTAATTTGCCTTTCAAAAATAAGAGTTAGGTGAGAGTTGATGGGAAAGCTCTGATTACTTCCAGCTAAAACTGTAACCCATTATTCTTACTATCCAATATCAGCTCTGTGTAATTATAGTTGACATGTTAACTTACGTCTATGTAACACCCACACTCTGATATTTACTAGAGATTGCACATAATACGATGTGAATATACTGCTAGCAGCTACAATCCATTTCAATTTATACCCCTAAGTGCTACTGAAATCAATAGAGTTTAAGTGTGCCTGTACTGGATCATGGCCAAGATTTGAGTCTTTAGTTGGGCAGTGCTACTTAGTAAATATTTTACTTACACGAGCCTAGGGTGGCCATATATTCTTCTCTAGGGAGGACAGTCTTCTATTTTGAGAGCTGTCCCCTTTTTGGTGCTGTGTAAGTGGCGCTGAACCCTACAGTTTCCCTGGCCAAGTAGGGAAGAAGTTGAGAAGATGATAATATGTTGCCTAGCTAAATATTTCAACAAAACTACAGGGACCTTTGTTTATTATCTTTCTATATATACTGTATGTATTCATTTTCAGTAGGCTTCAGAAAATACAAGGCATGGGGCATTTCAGAGAGCTATTAAACACAATGTCTTATTTATTTGATTTATAGCCCATTTTTATCTCAGTGCCGTGTCCCAAGATGGTCACCTAGTACCAGTCTTCTGCAAGATGGTGAGCAGTAGTATATTTGCATTACATTATAGCAAATAATGTCTAATAGCGATATTTGCATATATTAATTTGAATTAGCATATGCAAATATTAGGCAAAATGTCCATTTTTGTGTGCAGAATTATCTATTTTTTGGTGTCCCTTGTCCTCTATGTCCTTGTTTTTAGTGATGTCAATTCCCAGTGTGGTGTAGTGGATAGAGGGACGGACTAGGATTCTGAAGAACAGGGCTTGAATCCCCTCTCAGCCATGGAAACTCACTGGGGGTGTGGAACTGGTAAACAAGAACTGGTTGTTGTTGTTTTTCTGCCCAAGCTTACCACCTTCATTTCCTTAACCCAAAACTGGCACATGCAGTGCTGGTGTCATGTGACTGTTACAAGCGTATCTTAGCTTTAAGCATTAGAAGTTAATCTCAGATCTGTAATGAACTCAGGAGAAATTGATCCCACCTTACCTGCAGTATGGAAATATTAATCCTGGCCTACTGTTGAGGCTGGTGGTTGTTGACGTATATAAATGTATAGAATAAAGTACTTTTGGGTGGAAATTAGGTAAAATAATAAAAATACTTTGAGGATGATCAAGTCAGTTATTAGTTACGTAATTAGCTGCATGCAACACTCACAAAAGGGGAGATTTCCATGCATGCACCCGATCCAGCAGAGGAGCAATGTTGGTGACAGTGTATATGAAAGATGACAGGATGCTGCACAACACAAGATCCTTCTCTCAATATTCACACTTTACTAATATATTTAATCATAAACTGTGAATCATACACTGTGAAACATTTCACTGGGTTTGGTGTCCTTTGGAAGAGGCACAAATGTGTATTATTTATTGGATTCTGTTGGAGTTATTGCAGCCTCACATGCTGCCTCTTGAAGATATGTCTGGGAGGAACCTTTCTGGGCTGGGGTGACTGTAAATGCCTCCAGCACTGACCAATCATTCCTTCCCTGCCTCTGAATTCAAAGAGAGCTCCATCTGTCTGCGGAGGGTTCTCCCCCGCCCTTTGTTTGTTGGAAGTAGTGAGTCTCTTGAGGCCTTTTGCTCAAAGCAGTCATGTTTTTAGCTTTCTGTTATCTGTTCACTGTAAGTAAATGAAACCTTTTATTCTTTCTCCTAATAATGTCTCAGAGTGAGTTATTGACACTGTAAGTTCCAGTTGAGAGAAAATGATGGACTACTTTGGGGGATTTGAAGCTAATTCTCTTCTGTGAGTGAGTCCCTGGACTTCTGCTATAGAGGGGTTTAACCAAAATCCCAAACTCTGTAATGGATTCCCCAAAATATTTGATCATGCGTCTCATTGTAAATATTTTCGTAGACCCTTGAAACAAATTTGGAATTGCAAAATGCAAAGATATTTTATAGCAGCTTTCTTCCTACATTAGCTGCAGCAGAATTTTAGAGTGCATGAATTCAAATACAAAATGACTGTGGAATTATTGCTTTTCATAATTAACTGAAGTGTTTTTCTACTTGGGAAGTATTAAATACTAAATAGCATGTGTGTTGTTCTTTTGTCTGTAGTGAACTGGGAAACAGCCTTTTCAAAGTTCACGCATAAAACTTCCAAAGCTTCTTAGATCACATTAGCATACATTTTAACATATGCATGATACAAAGGAAAAATGTAGCTAATGATATTGCACTCTCTCGCAGGCTTTTTATACTCCAGCTTTTATTCATAGAAAGGAATCCTGCATAGGATTAGCAGGCAATTGTGATGGTAATTTGAATCAATTATTTTAAAGATAAAGATACATGAAAAGAACTCAAACTCTACACACAGAGACACAGGCACAGATACACTGCATGTATCTTCTGCTCAACCACAAATATATTTGTATTTTGCTAAGCCATTTCTGTTTAGAAGATTATAATGTGTTTCACCAGATCCTGGTGCAATATAAAGATAAGCAGAAAAACTCACACGTAGGCTACATTTATCCTTTTACCCTGAAGTAATGTGTTTGTGATTACTACATCATTCCTACTTAGCTCCAGAATTCTGATTTGTTACACTGGATCCCAGTACAACACAGCTGTGACAGATTAAACTTTCTTTGTAGAACTAACAAGGGATACACCACTAAAATGGAATTCTGCGGCATGCTTGGAACTGGTGCCTGCTGAAATAAGGAACATCACTTAAGCTCTAAAGAACTAATGTTGCAAAATAGAACACGTTCTCGTGCAAAATGGAGGCCACTTAAAATAGCAGATTTATGGCAATAATCATACTCACCAAGTTGAGTGTCTGCAGAGATTTCAGTCTTAGCAGACTGGGAATGTCTCTATAATTTTCTCATCCTTAACCTGCAGACACAATTCAGGAAGAAACTATCTATTTCAACTTGTGAGACTAAAATTCTCTATGTAACCTTAATAGAAAGTGCTGAGGTTGTCTGAAGGTAAGTTTTAATAGAACAATTGTTATGCTGCTCCAATTTTTGTTTTATGGGGGTTACATCAATCCACTGCTGGCAATGATCTTCAAAAGCCCGCTCCCTATCTGAGCTTCTTCTCAGTCCTAATTTCAAAAACGAGTATAAGAAATGGAAGCTACCCCTGTGTTTGCTACCCCTTAGTTACTTGAGGGAGCAAGTACTTTCTCTGCACATTTATTATTCAGTAACATTATTAAATTTGTGAAGTACAGAATTAAATATATTATCAACCTGAGGTTAGCAGTGCCCCCCATGAGAGTCTAAAAATGCAAGCAGCAGAATCAGCCCATGTTAACAAATCAGGAGGACTTTTGTAAAGCTAATGGCTCTTAATTGCCCATTCAAAACCAAACCATCTCCCCAATACTTGGTATTGCAACAGAGATAGCTTGCAACAACATACTGTTTCTGGGGGAATCTGTTTCTGCCCCAGCTATTGTGAGGATTGTGGCTAAATTCAGAGGGAACAAGAAGGTTTGTGGAGGTCAGCAGATATGATCATGGTCTGAACTGCTCAGAAAGTCCAGAAACTTCCACTTTGAGGGCCCTGGTTCCAGTAAACCACTGGTAGTGGCTTGGAAAGGCAGAAGCAATACTGAATCCCTCTTGCTTAAACTGTCCCATGAAGACAAATAAAAATAACACTGGTAAAAATGGGCAGAGTTTTCTTCCTGTTTTCCTGCAGCAAGCACAGAATGCAAGACCCAAACCTCACCCAGACTCTCATTCCTCACCGACCAGCTAATAGCCAGATACCAGATACCCAGCAAGTACTTGATCTCTGTGAATCTGTCACACTGTCGAGTACCAAGGATGCCAAATGCATACAGTAAAAGCCAGTCTTTCAGTTTCTGACCAAAGACTGCTGAAATGAGAAAGCATTGGGTTTCCTTGTGTACCCACCGACAGACCATAGCCTGTGTGCTGTATTACCACCATGCTGGCTCTCATAGCCTTGGGAATTGATACATATACTAACATAAGGCTTTTGTTCCCCTTTTTGCTGCACCAGTAACTCAGGGTGCATGAATCCTCAGTATTACCTGAATGTACTATTTTCCAAGGAGGGTCAGAAATAGGACGCAGAAGACTGAGGCAACTGTGACGCCAGGCTTGAATTGTGCCTGTTACAATTTGACACTTGCCCACTTGACAACAGGAACAAATGGTACTAATTATTCCTCTTTAGTTGTAAAGCTAGCAGTACCAGTATTGTGGCGAGGTGTACATACATCAACAGGGAAATGGTTGACCTATGGCAAGATGGGCATGTTTTTCGTTTTGTTCTGAGTGATTTGTTTAGAATGTTCTAACACATTCCTCCACAAATCCAATAAAAAGAAACAGATTTTAAAAAATGACATGTGAAAGAAAAGGAAGCTAACAAATATTGCCACTCAGACAGAGAGCCTTTAATGCTTTGCTCATAAAAATCTGTGTTTGCATCCTTGAATACTGAAAAATGCTTGTGGTGCTGCTTTTTCTGCCAGGTTCCTCCTTGTTAACAACTGCATGGCAGGGAGATACACTATCATCATTTTCATATGAGGATGGCTGTAACTTTTGGTTTGGCCAGTAGAAGTGGCTGAAATTTTAATTTGCTTCCTTTTGTGTAATGATTTACTAAAGGGTTCTTCACGGATCTGTACATGGAAATGACTTGTTTAAAAACAACAAAGAAGAAAATCAACATGGGAAAAAGCAAAATTGACAGAGTTATCTGTTCCTCACATAGGAACATACTTACATATATATTAGTTTATATGCCAGCATTGTAAAATGGAATCACAGTCCAGTGATTAACAAATTGTTGAGAAAGAGACAGCCTACCCCCCCTTGTGGGTGAAAGAGGGCCTGAGATTTCCTGCTTTGAATTGTGAAGAAAGGACTGTTGCATTTATTAACCCTGCTCTTCATAATACTTTGCAAGTCTTTTAAAACCTGCTTCCTCCTCCTGACACTGTTCAAAAGGAAAAAGAAAAATGAAAGCCCAGAACTGAGAGGGAGAGATATGCAGAGAAATAAGGAAAAGGGGCAAATGAGTAAAGGAGGGAAGGGAAAAGGGGAAGAAGAGAGAAGACTCTTACTGTTTCATTGATATGTCATATTTGGTAAAAAATTTTAAAAAGACAAATGTCTTGCCCCAAGAAACAGTAAAGAAAATATATATATTAGCATTTATGGTGTCTGTGTGTGTGTGTGTGTGTGTGTGTGTGTAGCACATGGTATGTATGTGTATATATATGTGTGTGTGTGTGTATTACCTGAATGTACTATAGACACACCATGTATGTATGTATGTATGTACACACATACACAAAACACACATACACACATACATACACACACATATATACATTTGTTGTTGTTTAGTCGTTAAGTCATGTCCGACTCTTCGTGACCCCATGGACCAGAGCACGCCAGGCCCTCCTGTCTTCCACTGCCTCCCGGAGTTGGGTCAAATTCATGTTGGTAGCTTCAATGACACTGTCCAACCATCTCGTCCTCTGTCGTCCCCTTCTCCTCTTGCCTTCACACTTTCCCAACATCAGTGTCTTTTCCAGGGAGTCTTCTCTTCTCACGAGATGGCCAAAGTATTGGAGCCTCAGCTTCAGGATCTGTCCTTCCAGTGAGCACTCAGGGACAGAAAATCTGTCACTGCCTCCATATCTTCCCCTTCTATTTGCCAGGAGGTGATGGGACCAGTGGCCATGATCTTAGTTTTTTTGATGTTGAGCTTCAGACCATTTTTTGCGCTCTCCTCTTTCACCCTCATTAAGACGTTCTTTAATTCCTCCTTACTTTCTGCCATCAGAGTGGTATCATCTGCATATCTGAGGTTATTGATATTTCTTCCGGCAATCTTAATTCCGGTTTGGGATTCCTCCAGTCCAGCCTTTCGCATGATGTATTCTGCATATAAGTTAAATAAGCAGGGAGACAATATACAGCCTTGTCGTCCTCCTTTCCCAATTTTGAACCAATCAGTTGTTCCATATCCAGTTCTAACTGTTGCTTCCTGTCCTACATATATATTTCTCAGGAGATAGATAACGTGGTCAGGCACTCCCATTTCTTTAAGAACTTGCCATAGTTTGTTGTGGTCGACACAGTCAAAGGCTTTTGCGTAGTCAATGAAGCAGAAGTAGATGTTTTTCTGGAACTCTCTGGCTTTCTCCATAATCCAGTGCATGTTAGCAATTTGGTCTCTAGTTCTTCTGCCCCTTCGAAATCCAGCTTGTACTTCTGGGAGTTCTCGGTCCACATACTGCTGAAGCCTACCTTGGAGGATTTTGAGCATAACCTAGCTAGCGTGTGAAATGAGTGCAATTGTACGGTAGTTGGAGCATTCTTTGGCACTGCCCTTCTTTGGGATTGGGATGTAGACTGATCTTTTCCAATCCTCTGGCCACTGCTGAGTTTTCCAAACTCGCTGGAATATTGAGTGTAGCACCTTAACAGCATCATATTTTAAGATTTTAAATAGTTCCACTGGAATGCCATCACCTCCACTGGCCTTGTTGTTAGCCTTGCTTTCTAAGGCCCACTTGACTTCACTCTCCAGGATGTCTGGCTGAAGGTCAGCAACCACACTCTCTGGGTTGTCCGGGATGTCCAGATCTTTCTGGTATAATTCCTCTGTGTATTCTTGCCACCTCTTCTTGATGTCTTCTGCTTCTGTTAGGTCCCTACCATTTATCATGTCCATCTATGCACAAAATGTTCCTTTAATAGCTCCAATTTTCTTGAACAGATCTCTGTTTTTCCCCTTTCTATTATTTTCCTCTATTTTTTTGCAGTGTTCATTTAAGAAGGCCCTCTTGTCTCTCCTTGCTATTCTTTGGAAGTCTGCATTCCATTTTCTGTAACTTTCCCTATCTCCCTTGCATTTTGTTTCCCTTCTCTTCTCTGCTATTTGTAAGGCCTCATTGGACAGCCACTTTGCTTTCTTGCATTTCTTTTTCTTTGGGATGGTTTTTGTTGCTGCCTCCTGTACAATGTTACGAGCCTCCATCCATAGTTCTTCAGGCACTCTGTCCACCAAATCTAGTTCCTTAAATCTGTTCTTCACTTCCACTGGATATTCATAAGGGATTTGGTTTAGATTATACCTGACTAGTCCAGTGGTTTTTTCTATTTTCTTCAGTTTAAGCTTGAGTTTTGCTATAAGAAGCTGATGATCAGAGCCACAATCAGCTCCAGGTCTTGTTTTTGCTGACTGTATAGAGCTTCTCCATCTTTGGCTGCAGAGAATATAATCAATCTGATTTCGGTATTGCCCATCTGGTGATGTCCATGTGTGGAGTCGCCTCTTGTGTTCTTGGAAAAGAGTGTTTGTGATGACCAGCTTGTTCTCTTGACAAAACTCTATTAGCCTTTGCCCTGCGTCGCTTTGAACTCCAAGGCCAAATGTACCTGTTGTTCATTTTATCTCTTGACTCCCTACTTTAGCATTCCAGTCCCCTATAATGAGAAGAACATATTTCTTTGGTGTCAGTTCTAGAAGGTGTTGTAAGTCTTCATAGAATTGGTCAATTTCAGCCTCTTCAGCATCGGTGGTTGGTGCATAAACGTGGATTACTGTGATGTTGAAAGGTCTGCCTTGGATTCATATTGAAATCATTCTATCTTTTTTGAGATTGTATCCCAATACAGCTTTTCCCACTCTTTTGTTGACTATAAGGGCTACTCCATTTCTTCTACGGGATTCTTGCCCACAGTAGTAGACATGATAATCGCCTGAATTGAATTCGCCCATTCCCATCCATTTTAGTTCACTGACGCCCAGGATGTCAATGTTTATTCTTGCCATCCCCTGTTTGACCACATCCAGCTTACCAAGGTTCATAGATCTTACATTCCAGGTTCCTATGCAGTATTTTTCTTTGCAGCATTGGACTTTCCTTTCACTTCCACGCACGTCCGCAGCTGAGCGTCCTTTCGGCTTTGGCCCAACCACTTCATTAGCTCTGGAGCTACTTGTACTTGTCCTCCGCTCTTCCTCAGTAGCATGTTGGACGCCTTCCGACCTGAGGGGCTCTTCTTCCAGCGTCATATCTTTAAGCCTTTTGTTTCTGTTCATGGAGTTTTCTTGGCAAAGATACTGGAGTGGCTTGCCAGTTCCTGCTCCAGGTGGATCGCATTATTCAGAACTCTCCACTATGACCTGTCTGTCTTGGGTGTCCCTGCACGTCATAGCCCATAGCTTCTCTGAATTACTCAAGCTCCTTCGCCACGACAAGGCAGCAATCCGTGAAGGGGTATATATACATACACACACACATATATGTGTGTGTATATATATATACAGTGTGTGTGTGTGTGTGTGTGTGTGTGTGTATACATATATATACTACCTACCTACACCATGTGACCACAGGGATATATATATCCCTGTGGTCACATGGTATAGGTAGGTAGGTAGGTAGGTAGGTAGGTAGGTAGGTAGGTAGGTAGGTAGGTAGGTAGGTATAAACACAACCACACACAGACACCATGTGACCACAGAAAAAATGTATCAGTATAGCAGAGGGATGAAAAGAATTGGTATAACGGGTTCTTTTCTCACATTTGATCTCCCAAACCTCATGTATCATATATCACTCTCGTTCCACTCTGGGAAAGACTGTAGACCAGAGGTCCCCAACCCCCGGTCTGTGGTCCGGTGCCGGTCCGTGGCCTGAGCCGGACGGGGCTGCGGAGACAGATCTCCCACCCACCCCTGCACGCACCCCCCGCACAGCCCCTTTGTGCATGCGCACCAGCGCCCCCGCGACTGCTCCCCTACCCTTTTGCGCATGCGCACCAGCGGCCGCGCCCCCACACAAGTGCCGCGCTTCCGTTTGCGCATGTGCATGAGCGCTCACACGAGCGCTGCGCTTCCGTTTGCGCTCCTTCGTACATGCGCGTGAGCGCAAGGGGGTGCCCCACCTTCCCCAGCCAGTCCGTGGGGTTAAAAAGGTTGGGAACCCCTCCTGTAGACTGTTTCTTCTTTTCAGAATTGTCACAGGCTACAGTAGTTGCTCTCTCTGAAATCAGAAGTGACTGGAACTAGCTTCCAGCCTTTAAAAAGACAAAAATAAGTAGTATCACAAGGAGTTACTGGGACTGCAGCAGAGGAAACTTCTGTTCCTGCATATTAGAAAACAGTGACTTCAATGCTATAATAACTCTTTGGGCTATGCTGAGTGAAATCTATTACCACAAGAGACCAATTTCAGTGAAAATTGTGAGATATTCTGAGATAACTGCTAGATAGCATGTCGTGAAAAGTAAACTAATTAAATAAAGTGAGTTAGAATGAAACCAGAGTAGCATTCCCTCAGTATCTCTGTGTCACGGGCTCTATAGGACATTTTCAGAGCCAAACTACATGTTACAGGTTGAAATAATGTTAGTGTTTATGAGACTCAATTCAGGCAGTCTTTTGTGTCTGAGAAATTAAACTTGCTTCCAAAAAGTATACTAGCTATTTTGAAGACCAGCCACAAAAAGCAAGCTAATTTGCAAATTTTGTCTGGTGAGAAAGGTTCCTGCTGTGACAATTACACACAGCACATAAAGGAATTTTTATTCTTCTAATAACTTACTATCTGTAACTGTTGTTTGGCCCTCAGTTACATGATGAAATAGAACCACATGAATGGGAAATCAGACTTCTGTTTGATTAGCGTTGCCGTATTGCCTCACTGATTAGGTTTCACCTATATTCTTGGCATGCTACCTAGTGCCTGTTTACACCACTACCTGGCACAGATTCCCAGGATTTTAGTTTTGCTAGTTAAGTCTCTAGGGCTTCTAGAACCTGAGATATGGAGCGAAGTACTCAATTGGTATTTTACTAAATCAGTGATTCCCAACCTCGGGTAACCTGGGGGTTCTTGGACTGCAATTCCCAGAAGCCTTCACCACCAGCTGTGTTGGCTGGGGTTTCTGAGAAATGCTGTCCAAGAATACCTGGGTTACCCAAGGTTGGGAACCACTGTTCTAAATTATTCTGTGAAATATAAACCTGTTACAGTCTTTCAGTATATTTAGCCAATCAGTAAAGGCACCAGCTGTTTGACTGATGTCATCAGTCAAATATGTCACGTATTTATAGATGTATGGTTACGAGCAGACTGTTATCTCTCAGTTTCTGGGTAAATCATGTAATTTTCTTAAAGCCTAGTCTATTTCCTGACAGCTGAGTCCTGTCTGACAGGGCTCCCTGAAAACAGTGCATAGAAAATAATGGACCTATACCAAAGTAGGGTGTGGAAATAATACAGTGTGGGAAACATAATGGAAACTACTAGTAACAATATTTAAGACCCCATGAACCACGTGGTTTTGTCTGCAACAGAAGTGACATGGCAATAATAAGCAGCGCTAGGACATGTTACTTTTGAACTACAGTTCCCCAAATCCTCCAGTCTGCATGGCCAGTGACCATGCTTTCTGAAGATTTCTGGGAATTGTAGTTCAAAAAAGAGTATATGTCCCATCCAAGTTCTGTACTATGCCTTTCACTGGGCTTCACACACAAAAAAAACACAAATCAATTTGTGCATTATCTTTCAGAGTTAGATGTAAGCAGGAGCTGGAAGAGTGCAAGAGAAGAGGTAGAAGCGTATTACATTTATTGAGGTTACATTGTTTTTAATCTTAGATGTCTGGAAAGTAATTTCAAAACCATTTAATAGAATGACATTGTCTTTTTGGAAGGACTATCTCTACATTTACTTGCCTTGCGAGTGTCCTGTGGCTCTTGATATAGTCCATTAGTTAAATACACAAGTAAATACGTAGAAGGGTTCTATATATTTATACTTAATAGGAAACAGAATTTGGAAAAGTCACTTTCTCAGATCAAAACCACATTGTATAGCGACTCAGGAAGACTATGGATAATCTTAACTGTGGCTTACGGCAGTGGTTTTCACACTTGGCTCCTCAGATGCTGTTGAATCACAGCTTCCAGAAGAGTTGGTCCTTGGCCATGTTGGCTGGGAATCCTGAGAATGTTACTCCAGCAGTATTGGGGCAGGGTCCTAGATTCAGGGTTAACTAGTTTAGTGAAACAAGCTGGCTTCAAACCATGATTTCTGATCATGACTTGTTTCCCCAACTATCGTTAAGATACACTATATTCCCAGTTTGGGCAGAACAACAAAGGCTTCTGCTTTCCTCCTCCTGACTGTACCCAAGGAAGAGAGTGAAAGGACATCAGATAATACTACAATGAAAGGATGCCTGTAGTCTTATGTCTGGAACATGTGACTGTGGAAAAACATGTGATTAGGACCACCCATGCCCAGTGCAAGAGCTGCTTTGCTGCCTGTGTTGGCACCTTCGCATCCTCTGGGCAGGACGTTCTTTGACAATATCTTAAGTCCTCTTCCATCTCACCCGGGAACTCAGGAAATAAAACAAACCTTATATCTTTTATTCTCTTTAACAACACTTTGGAAAAGCAGCAGGGGCAAAATGCTCCAGGGGTAAGCATGACTTCCTAGGCAGAAACAGAGCTTGGGAATTCATTTTCTAAAAGTAATTAGTTACAGTAACAGTGTCAAGCCTCTCCTATGGTTTGCAACCATCATAGTTACAGTTTCACAAAGTTTTCATAGTTTCTCAAAAATAACTAAAAGTAATTTAGTTACTTTTTGTTACTTTTAAAACCCCATCTGAATGCTACAAGCCTGCACTGGCCAAAATTATTGGCACCCTTAACTTAATATTTGGTAGCACCCCCTTTGGAAAAAATAACTGAAATCAATCGCTTCCTGTAACCATGAATGAGTTTCTTACACCTCTCTACTGGAATTTTGGACCACTCTTCTTTTGCAAACTGCTCCAAGGCCTTCAGATTTGAAGGATGCCTTCTCCCAACTGCTGTTTTGAGATCTCTCCACAGGTGTTCTATGGGGTTCAGATCTGGACTCATTGCTGGCCATTTCAGAACTCTCCAGCGCTTTGTTTTAACCATTTCTGAGTGCTTTTTGAAGTGTGTTTCGGGTCATTGTCCTGTTGGAAGACCCATGACCTCTGGTGGAGACGCAGCTTTCTGACACTGGCCACTACGTTGCGCCCCAAAATTCTTTGGTAATCATCAGATTTCATGATACCGTTCACACAGTCAAGGCATCCAGTGCCAGAAGCAGCAAAGCAACCCCAAAACATCTTTGAACCTCCACCATGTTTGACTGTAGCGACTGTGTTCTTTTCTTTGAATGCCTCATTTCTTTTTCTGTAAACAGTGCCATGACGTCCTTGACCAAAAAGCTCTCCTTTTGTCTCATCTGTCCACAGTACGTTCTTCCAGAAAGATTGTGGTTTTGTCACATAAGTTTTGGCATACTCCAGTCTTGCTTTTTTATGCCTTTGTGTCGGCAGTGGTGTCCTCCTGGGTCTCCTACCATAGCGTCCCTTTTCATTCAGATGGCGACGGATAGTGCGAGCTGACACTGTTGTACCCTGTGTCTGCAGATCAGCTTGAATGTTGGGAAGTTAATCTGGGTTCTGTATTCACCATTCAAACAACCCTTCGTTGTAATTTTTCAGTAATTTTGCTCTTTCGTCCACGTCTAGAGAGGTTAGCTACAGTGCCATGGGCTGTAAATCTCTTGATGATATTGTGCACAGTGGACACAGGAACATTAAGATCTCTGGAGATGGACTTGTAGCCTTGAGATTGTCGATGTTTTTCCACAATTTTTTCTCTCAAATCCACAGACAACTCTTTACACTTCATTCTTTTCTCCATGCTCAGTGTCACACACACCACAAAGGTTGAGTCAACTTTTCTCCATCTTAACTGGTTGCAAGTGTGATTACTATATTGCCCACACCTCTTACTTGCGACAGGTGTGTCTAAATACAAATTATAGAAGCATCACGTGCTTGAAAAGCAATTATTTCTTACAATTTAGACAGGGTGCCAATAGTTTTGGCCAGTGCATTTTTGGGTTTCTGTGTGGGATTGTATCAGATTTGACTTTTCTTCTCTGTTTTTTTGTGTTGTTCCAATGCAAACCAAAGAAATGAACATGTGAGTACCAAAACATTTGCAGCTGCAACAATTTTCTGAGAGAAGGGTTGCATTTTCTGACAGAATTGCAAGGGTGCCAATATTTTTGGCCATGACTGTATATTGTGAACAAGAAGCTGCTGACACTTGTGGCATCATCCAGATTAAAGGTAAAGGAAGAGAAGTGAAGAAAATAAATGGCTACCACTACTTACCCAATAACCTCTCTTGAAGGTTTGCAGATTTGATGTCCAGTTTCTGAAAGATCAAGGATTTCCCCCTTCCTTACATTCCAATTTCTCATCCCCCAGTTCTGCAGAATTTTTCCTCCTTGTGGCACATTTGGCTCAGTGTTAAGAGAAATGAAGTCCCCCCCCCCCCCCCAAATGAAGAAAGATCCTGGAATGAAAAAATAAAAAGATTCCCAGCTACTCCAGCAATCAATAAAGCAATAAGATCTCCAGCTATAGCATGCTCCAGTTGCCAATAAGTGGCTTGTTTCTCTTTGGTATAGAAAATAAGAGTTGGAACAACTCCTTCATAAAAACAATCAGCCACATATATTACATGGAAACCATAAAACCAACACTATAGCATCATTAAACAAGGTACAAAATACTGTAAAGAGAGAAAAGGACAAGGATGGCAGGGGCAGGGGGAAGAATCCTATGGCAGAGCTCGAAAAAGTTGCTTTTTTTAGATTAAAACTCTCTAAACCCACTGGCTATAGCAGCTGAAGGATTCTCAGAGTTGTGGTCTGATTGAGTAATTCTTCCAAGCTCTGCCAGAGAGTCATCACTACTGTGCTCATGGGTCTACAACTCCAGGAAACATTTAGCCATTCTCTAAAGACTAATCCCATTGTTCCAGAATTGGCTGCTTTTATAAATTGCAAATCTGGATATCCAGATACATTTCTTGAAATCCAAAGGATCCATAATAAATGCTTGGCTATGAAATCAGCCCATGTGAGCCATGCTTGCTATCGCTCTAGAAGAGTCTGTGCAGTACAGAGAGCTCCAATTATTGCATTTCCAAACTTCATCAACTGGGAGGATCAGCGTCGTTGCACCAAGCTAGATTGGCCTCTAACAACAGCGTGGTTCCTGTGTGGATGTGGTTCGTGTACATTCAACTGGAAACATGGCTATAAAGGTGGGAGCAGAAATAACACAGTTATTAGTACAAAGTGGGGCATATAAAATCAAGAACTTTGGAACAGCAGAAAGAGCTGAGGAGGCTGGGTAGAACAATAAACATTGAACAACTGATACCACTTCTAAAGGCAGCAAAAGAATGTAAAAGAGGAGACAGCTAAAATCTGAACTTGAAGGGAATTAACTGAAGGTTAAAAGGTCTTATTTGTAGAGAAACAGCAAGTGACATTACGAAAGCACAGATATTAAAGCAATGAACAAGAAGGATCTAATTCTGTACGTTCTTTAAGCAAGAAGTAACAGCCACAGATAATCTTACACTGGTAGTTTATTTATTTAATCATTTTATTCCCAACCCTTCTACCACTCAAGGTGGCTTACATTAAACAACTCTCTATTATAAAATTGAAGGTGGCTTACATTAACCATTAAAAACAACATTTCCAACATTTTTTTAAAAGGTCAATTTATCTTAAAAAAAAACTTTCAACAGGCCAGTTGAAAACAATTACACAATATGAAACAATGGATTAAATCCTGTTGCTTAGCGTAAGCCAAATCGTAACTTTCTGTCTGTTCCTCTCCAGTAAACAAAGCAACCCTGCTGCAATTTTCTGGGGCATGTTCACATACTGGCTTGAGGCATGTGTATACATGCCCCCAAGAATAACAGCAGAAAGACTGTGTTTACCAGAGAGAAATGGACTGAAAGTTATGATTTTGTTAACACTAAGCAGCAGGATCTTGGTCGGTGTGTCAGCTGTTTGAGATAAGGGCCGGAATCTTATGAGTGATTTACAAATGTAAAATCACATAAGTCACAGCAGTAAATCATGACCAATTAATGAAGTGCTGATCGCATTCCTGCTGGTGCATCCAGTTGAGTGAAAGGCACAGAACCCACAAGTCAACTGGCACCCTGTTAATTAGCAGTAATTCACCACTATGACTTAACATTATTCAGTTTACATCTAAAGAACGGTTACAATTCTGTCCAAAGACTTGTCTGAATGTTTAAAAAAAACAAAACAAAAAAACAAACAGATGTTGAAGACTATAAATGAAAGTTCAAAATGTGTTTTTTGAAGAACGGGGTTCTGAAGCTTGGGGAAGCTTCCGGAAAGTCCCTATATGCTATCTCATCCCCAATGGTACTCCAGGCATTGGCAGATGTCAATTGTCCAGGCAGGCTGGTATGACAGAGGACAGTTCTTTAGGCACCCTAAACTGATTAAGGCTGTTATTTATGCTATCACAGACCCTTCAAATTATACCTGAAAAGAGGAGAGAGGGGGTTGCCCCAAATCACCTTCCTCCCTGTCCCCCCCACAAAAGTCTGTGCTGGATCAAAAAGTGTTCCATCGGTGAAGGAATGCGAATTGGGTATGGCCCCCTACATTCATCACAGTACCTCTGAATGACTGGGGCCAATTGCCAAAAAAGCCCTTTCAAGTAACCTCCCACTCCCTATCAAACACGGCTGAAGCAGCAGCAAATCAAGGATAAGCTAGTTTGACCATGTGCTAAGAATTAATGAAATATTTTAATGTCCTACAGATACCAGTTCACATAGCAGAAGTGCCACATCACTAAAAAGACTATATTGGGATTTTTTTTAAAAAAGGAACAGGAACATCAATGTCAGTTCTATGCCAACTAGTGTTTAATTGTTCACAAACTATAGAATGACTTATTAAACTAAATTTTCTTCTGTAGAGGTGGGGGGAAAGTACGTCTTAGATTATTCCTTCTTGCCCCCACTGTTCTAAACTGGAAGTTCAACCATTCTCTTTAAAAGCTTATTTAGGACAAAAAGACCAAACTGCAAAATATGTGTGGTTCTGATTACGCCCGTTAAACTGATATATCTGCTTGGTATGTCGATTTTTTTTCAGCTTAAAACGTTTTATTGAAAATTCATTTATTTATTTTAAAACCAATTATTTATAGAAAGCCCTAAAGGTATGACTGTATACACAACGCATAATTATTGTGAAATTTTTAAACTTAAGGCCACTAGGTGGGGTTGTAAACAATATCGTTTTGTTGCATTTTTATGCTTTGCTAAAGCTTCATCTTGCCAAAAATGTGAGAGAAACAATGGTGAGCTGATAATACCGAAACAGAGAGGTGACAAACATTATTCATAATGCACATTTATGATGTCAGACTAGTACAGAGAATAAAATTAGTTTCTTGGGCGGAAAGCAACCTCTGCTCAGTGGATGCCTTATAAACCACATAATATTATTTAAGTGATTTCCCTTCTCCATTTCTTTTTGTTTTTCCTGTATCTGATTTTTCCATTGTTACCGTATGTTTTTCCCCTCCATCATTATATGGACTTACCAGCCCCAAAACTGACTCAGTACAGAACAGGGAAATCATGAACTTCAGGTAGTTAGAAAAATTGATTTAGAAGTACCTTCTGTTATATTTTATTATTCAGACTAGAAGAAAACATTCATCTGAGGCATCCTGGCAGTGTATATTTTAATTTTATGCAGCGTAAACTAAAAGGTGCTGACAAAGCCAAGGACAAACAAAGCATACCGAACTATTCGCAGTAATCTAAATCTGACTTTAAATATCTTCCTGAGAAATTGCTTTGTTGCAAAAACATCATACTGCTGTGTTGTGTAATTTATGCATTCTTTTCCAGAATGTAATGTGTGGAGGACAAGGTCACTTTTTACATCACTTGAATGATTGAGTGCATATTCTGGGGTTCAGATTCTCTCCTGCTTTCTTGGATGTCCAGGCTTCTGTCTTTTAATAAATCTAGAAGGTCTCTCTTCCCTTGCTCTGAATCCCCCCCCCCCCACTTGCCTTGCACATATAAAGCATGCAGCTATGTAGCTGCTGGCAAAAACACCAGTTTCATTGTTTGTATGTCATTATCAATGTAGAAGATTGTCTTCGCAGCTTGAAAAAGACTTTCTCTCAAGCAAAAAAAAAACATAATGGTTGGCATTCCTCCCCCGCCCCACTGCCTTTTGGGTCTCAATCAATTAGGCCCCAGCTAGCTTTGAAATCCGTCATAGGCTTTTCAGTTGTCCACTGGTTCTTTCTCAAGATCATCACTCTTCCTCAGCACAGGTTGTGAGAGAAGAACTTAGCATATTGCTGAACAAGGAATATTTGGCCTGAATTTAAATAATGTGTGGTACAGTAACAGGGAGGGGAAAAAACATTCTTTGTATGTTTGAGTGTGGCTGTACTGAATTGCGGATTATTGCTTATCTGTGAAGTTTTAAGACCCTGGGTCAAATATATTTTAGGAGAAGCAAATAGTAGATACAGACAAAAGCAATGTACATATGTTAAATGTTCAACGTTATCATGTTGTTCCAGGTTATTTGTTTAGGTCCACAAAAGCTTGTCCTTCCAAAATGGGTAGTAATAATACTTATTTATTCATTCATTAATTCAATTAATCTAGTTAATTTCTATAGTCACATTCAGGCCTAGCCAAAGACATTTTGCGGTCTGGAGGGAAGGGGAGGGCAAATGATCTCCTACCCATTCTATATATACGTACAGGATCCCATTCTATGTATAGACCGGACTGGCCGTTAAATCTTACTTTGACTGTGAAAACAGGACAGCACACACTTCAAGTATGATATGCATCAGTTAGGTGGTGTGAAAGCACACAACATAGCTTTGTTCTCCAGCAGAGGGGAACAGTTGGCAGCTGAGACAAATGGACAAGGGACTGCGGCTTCTTTCCTTCTGTACCCTCTGGCATCTGCTGTTTCATTCTGCCTAATGGTAGAGCCAGTGCTGGTCAACAATGTATACTTCAAAAGTACCTTGAGCAATGTGGAAAATACTTGACTCTGGGCTCTCTCTGGGACCTCATGACGAGCCTGTCCAGATGTTAAGATCTTCAGGGGAGACCTTCTTAAGAATACCAACAGTTGCACAGGCCTGCCTAAAAGGTGTACAGGGAGAGGTCTTTCGCCTCCCAGACTGTGGAATGCATTCCCTCCTAAGTTGCTATCAGCTACCACTCTCACTGCTTTCAACAAGGGTGTAAAAACATGTATTTTAAACCTTGGATTGTTTAATGTTTAATTTGCTGTGTTATTTTTACCTGTACACTGGTTGATTTTAGTGGTTTTTGATAGTGGGAATAGCTTTATTTGATTTTCATTATTTTATGGTTAAATTTGGTTTTCTTTCTTATTCCAAAAAAATTCAATTGTTTTTCCACACCTATAATTACATACTAATCCATATATTTGTATATTAGTACCATACTGTAATTACTTAAAATTTGGTTGTTTTCATTGTTTTGCGAAGATTGTAAGCTGACTCGAGCACTACACTGTAGTGGAAAGGCAGGTTATAAATGTAATTATATACATATGTATAAACATACAAAGTAATGAAATGTAATTACTAGCGAAAACAACAGCAAAAAAGAAGGTCAGCTTGAAAGATTCATGAAAGGTAACAGCTTCAACCATAGTAATCATAACACAAACCTAAATCTCAAAAGAGGAAAAATGTTAGCTTCTGATTCAATAGCTCATGACCTGAGGAATTCCTTTGTTCCTTTGTAAATAACAAAACGGTAATTTGGAAAACTGTTACTAGAAAGTTTAATGCTCAGAGCTCTCTTAAAAGAACAGTCCTAAATATGAGCACCAAGATGGAAAAGGTTTTGTTTCACTTCTTTGGAATTCAATGTTTTGAAGAAAAAACACAGCGGTCTTCTTTGGCTCATTGAAGCAGACACGGAAATACGTACACTGATGAGATGAGCATAGAGCTCCTTTGACTGGGATGGAAAATATATTGGCAAACAAACTAAAATAGTTCTACTATACTTTGTGTTGCTTGTCTTTGTTAAAAGACAAGAGTTAAAGTACTATTGTCCCAATCTGTGTGTAAAACAGTCCTCTGCGCACAATGTGGGGCCTTTTCAGAGCTTGGACAAGAAGGTATCAATACCTCCTCGTGTAAGCTTAAGTCCCACTGAAAACAATAGGGGTGATCTCAGACTTACAAAATGGCAAGGCAGAAATCATAGAGCACTGCGGGTAGAGTGTTACTTTTCCACCTGCTCTCAGCAGGATACTGGCCAAGATGTAGAACTGTACTCAGCTTGTGAACCATTTTCATGGACAGCACTATGAAGAATCTATTTCCACTATCTGTTCCATGCCATCACCAAAACAATATTCTAGAGCAGCGCTCTAGTTTTCTGTTCTATAGTAAGAATGAAGGTTAGGAAAGACTGAAGTGTTGAAGGTTACTCAAAATACTATGGCAACCTGAAGTATCAGGTGAAGCTAATGACTTTTCTAAATTGTCAATTTTTTTTCACACTAACTCAATACCTGCTAATTTGTTTGCATGAAATGCAGGAATCTTCCTGAAGAGAGCCCTTCTGTTATGGATGTATTATAGTTTCACAGCACTGCAACTAAAATATAGGAAAATTTAATTTTTACTCCACTGTCAGTGGCACTATCATTGCTGATCTGATTACTGTCTGGAAGGAAGTTCAAGAAATGTCCTTATGAACACTTATTGGATAATGGCAGAAAATCTAAGAAACAAAAGGTGAATAAATAGATTGTTTGCATTCAAGCCTTGCCTGTTGTGTCCTTCCCAAGCAGCAAGAAGATATGACATAATACATTACAGGCCCTAAGAAGTTATAAGGGCATATTGAGTGCTGTAGCTTTTTCCTCTTGAATTTCTAACCTGATTTCTTCAAACCCTGTAGAGGTCAGAGGAAAGGAATTAGGAATATATCTATGGAAAACAGAGCAGGCCCAAAGTATTTTGCTGCCTGAGGCAAAGAATAAGATCGTGTTTGTTCCCCCATTCTACACACTGGACCTGAATGCATGTGCAGTTGAAGATCAGCAATGATCTAGCATCGTCCACCACAGGTGACAGAAGCAGGACAGTTTCAGGGAAATCAAACAGGCCATTGGGCATGTGCATCTCTGCCATCCAATAAGGCATGGTACTCAGAAGGCACAGCCAAGGATCAGTAATTGCTTCCTCCCCTCCATAGCTGCCAACTGAAGCACTTGCCTTACTGCCTAATCGTAGGGCTCATCCTGATGGAGATTATCTGACTGCTAGCTGTGCCAGAAGCATTATGTTGTTATTTTGAAATGGAGGAGGGGTTGAACTGTGTTATGGTTTCTTCCAAGCCACGACTGTTGTGCTAGAGTGAGAGAGTTAAATGCATGTTGTTGTAATACGTTTCGTAGGCTAACTGAAAGAGCCCTGAAATTATGCAGAGAGTGTCCTTTATGAGGTCTAGGAGTCAGAAAGCAATCAAGTTTGATTTTCCATTTTGAAAATGCAAAAATATCTTGTGGATTCAAAACTGATCTCCTCTCTTCCAAAATTTACTCTAACCCAACTCCCAGCTCCAAGCAGCAATCTGGAGCCTGAATCTGGGAAGCTTTGCCTGCATTGCAATCTCTTCCCCATGACAGAGGGCCATATAATCTGGAGGCACAAGTAACTGTGGAGCAGTCTGAATTAGATTACAGTCCTCTTAGTTGTAGGATCCAAATGCTAACAGATCCCATTCTACTCAGGTTATTAAGTCCCAGGGTACAGGCTCACATCTTAGGAAACTGCTATGCTTCTCTGGATCTCCAGGTAAGAATTCAGATCTCAGGGTAAATTACGATCAAGGAGGAAGACATTGGATTTTTGTACGTGAGGTGGTTTTAAAGCCTGGACACTCATCTGTACCTCTCTTCAGCTGGCACCAGGATTCACTGATTCAGTGAGAAGATGTTTGTATGTTCCTTGCCTGTGACAAAGTCACTGCTGGAAAAAAGCCAGAAGGGATTGAGGTGAATATGATTGGGTGCAAAGATTTGGCTCCATTGTGCCCCCTGAAGCAAAGCAGGGAGTGAGTCACCAGCAGTGCTTCTCATTGGAACTCTTGTTGTACAAACTCCAGCAGCACTGGAGTCACGCCTTAAGAAAATGGCTGCAACCCTTGCACCTGTGGCTACTTTTTTCATCCTGCCTGGTGGTGAAATAGCTTTTTGTTCTCGCTCCTTGTCTGGGTTGCCATATTACATGGTTGATTGGGTTTTTCTAGGTCCATTTTACTCAGATTCCCCTTATTAACATTTCCATCAACTGGGCCACACCCTGTTCCAGCTTCCTTCCAACCCTTGCCTGTTCTGCTTGTGTGACATCACATTGCCTCTATCATGTGACACCAGAAGCCCAGCTCCTCAATCATGTCAACATTTCTTACCCCAAGACATGAGACTCTCCTCTTATTTTTTTTTTGGCCATGGCTTCTCAGGGAATGGGATGCTGCTGACCTGGTAGCCCAAAATACACCTACCAGCTCCCAAAGCTTCCAGATTGGTTACACCCTTGCAACTTGTACAATGTGTGATATTATCAAGTCTTAGGTCTGGTTGCCTGATGCACTGTTTACACATTGAAAATCACATAGGTCTTTAGATGACGATCTATGAAGAAATGGCTCTCACCAGATTGAAAAATACCAACATAGTGGAGAAGTTACCCAGATCAAAAGTAATCTCTTGCCACCATGCCCCATTTCTCTCTTTCCTCCCCATTTCTCATTGCTTGACAATGAGAGAAATAGCAAGATTATTTACTGAGGAAAGATCTTCATTTTTTAAAAATTAGAGAGATGGAGTTATGCCAAAAAGAGAGAAATGACATAGGCCAGAGAATGAAGACAGCAGGCCTGGACAGTAGACCAGAGAACTAAGAGCAGCCTCAGGCACAACCATCTGGGTGGGCAAGAAGCAACATACTAGTCCAAGGAGGGAGAAATGTCCCTGTTTCCTATAATCGTGGCCCTAAGGTTTGTTCATTTTGTTTTGTTAGTGCAGCTGATCAGCACTCAAAAGTGCATGGACAAGAGATTAATTGTGTGAGTTTTTACTTCTTCTGGAAAATTTGCAATTTCTGCAACCATTGTACACACCACTTTACAAGGAAATGTTTATTACGAAAGATTTTGTGCACTCAACACTGTTTTTAAATAGCAGCTAGAGGTCAAGTAAGCCATTATTAAAAATAATTAACCCTAATTTAGAAATCATACCACATCAGATGCTCAACATTACTCATAGGGTTGCCAACTGCTTATGTTTTCCCCTGTTAAGACAGTTTTTCCTCTTCACAGCTGATGGTCTGAAAATGAGATTTAAAGTCCAGAAGAATGCATTGCCAGCTTGTTGTTGCTCGTGGCAGTGGTGGGATGGTTACGTGTGGTAAGATGCACGTGATCTCACCCAGGTGTTAAGGCTGGCAGTTTTAAAGAAGGGTTGACAAGCTATGGCAATTCTGTCATACATTTATAATTCTTCTCTTAGCATCCTCTGTTTATTATCTTGTTTGTTCATTTCTCCTGTTACGTTGGTCTCTTAAGTCTAAATCAAATCAAAACCCAAGTCTGAGTAAGACTGGATAGCTACTTGTTCTGTTTTGTTTCTTGCACTTTCTTCCCCCCTCTCTTGAACCTTTATTTCAGCATGGGGACAGAAACTTTAAAATAAAAAAGATGCAAGGTGATTACAGCAGGAAAGGGACATTTGAAAGTATCAGCACTTTATATGGAAGAGACTGAGTTGGTGCTAAGAGAGAAGGATAGCTGCATCACTGTGCCTCGTTGACAGGGGCTAGACTCTATGATCCGTAGGGGCCCTTCCAGCTCTGCAGTTCTATGATGATGATTTGTACACCCCCACCATGAAGCCAAAGACCTCTCTTGCAAATTCCAGTTGCTGAGATGCTGAGGAGGGTCTCTAAGTGAGATCATCAGGCTCTATATTCCCTTGCAGCCACTTTCCATAGCATCTGGCAGGGATGGGGACCTCGGTTGTGCAACTCGCTGTTGAGTTGCACTTAAGACACACCAGTGACTCAACTTGCGACTCAGCTAATTAATTTTTTTAATGACTTGGACTCAACTTGCGACTTGGAGCCTTTTACAGAGTTGAGTCCCTATTCTTTTAGTGTTTTAAAAATCTTGCTTCACTTATTGTGGTGTCCGCCCAGGTCATGAATATTAATGTGCTATCTGCATGGACCAATGAGAGTGCTGGAGAGGCAGAATCATGAGATAATAAGAGTCTCTGCAGGAGGAGGAGGAGTTTAGATTGAGAGTTTTAGATTTGAGGATTGGTGATTTTGGGAGTTTGGTGTAGAGAAAGAGAGGGTTGGCGGTTGAGAGTGGATGAAGTAGGATGTTTTGTTAAGAGTTAAAGACATTGATTGTACCTTCATCACCTATAATAATAAACAACTTCTATTTGGTTCTTTTTAAAATGACACATTGCCTGGACCTCTATTATTAATAATACATCATGTTGATGTAATCAACTGGTGGCAGCGACACGACACGTAGCTTGTGCCCTTTGATTGGTGAAACAACCAAGGGACAGGCGGGAATGTGACACTTATCTTTTGAGCTGCTCAGTTTTCCACCCAGAATCCTCTTGTTTAACGGGCTCAAGGGGGAAATCACACTGCAGAATCTGCTTCCGGCTCATGCATGATTCCCCCTTCCTTTGCTCAGACTCCTCTGTGTGTGTATATGTGTGAAGGAGGGAGGGAGGGAAGGAGGGAGGGAGGGAGGCTGCTTCTCTGGACCCTGTGGGCAGAGTTGTTGATAAACTCTTGCTATCTGAGCTGTGTCTGCAAATTTTTGCATCATTTTGCAGAGAGAGAGTTTGTTTGCATGCATGTGAATTACTTCTTTTCCTCTTAAGCTGCTCTCCAAAAGTGGCTGGTTCACAAGTCTCAGACCTCCTCACACACACACACACCACAGACCCCACCCACCCTTTTTTCTGGGGAATAAAAAGTTGTTTTTAATAGGGATTTGAGACTTGGACTTGGGGCTTGGGGCTTGGTGCCAAACACTCAGACTTGGGACTTGGTACCAAAGACTTGGACTTGGACTTAGGACTTGGACTCAAAGATTTGCCAACATTCCTGGCATATGGCTTAGCTGCAGTTTGAAGTGAGGGATTTGCATTAGTGAAATGTATAATCAGAATCGGAATCAGAATAACAATAATAACATTTTATTAGATGATAGTAGAAAATGATCACCTCATCATATGATAGTAGAAAATGATAAAGAAATAACAATATTGCAATGTGCAAATGAGGACCAACCTATGTTAATGGAAGTCCCACCCCACTGGGATGCATGGCTTAAGAAACCATTACATGGACAGCATCCCAGTTACTTCCTGGATTATAATGCCAATAAGCAACATGGTCTGTATGTAGGGCCCGTCATGAATCTAAAGAAAGAGTGCATCATAACACGGATGGATGCCCCAAGCTAGCATCAATTGTTTACACATGCAGGGATAATCAAGTTGCAAAGATAATTTTCCTCCATATTATAAATTCCAGCCACCCCCAGTTTTAGAAAATGAAACTACAGTACTATACTCGGACAAGCACGTTATCACACATAAAACAGTTGATTTTGATAAGCTGGATACTATCTATCTCTGGGTAAGCAACAAAGAAAAACATACCTTATAGAAGCTGGAGTTCCATAAACAAGCAACCTCAAAACTACAGAGAGTATTAAATTTTCAAAATACCAAATATTAAGGCAAGAAATTAAAAGAATGTGGCAACAAGATCAGGTCATCCTCTTCCCCATACTAATTTCAGTAAATTGGTTACCAATTTAAAACAGCTATCATTAGCTGCTGATTTGCTTTCTGAAATGCAAAAAAGCAATGATTTTGCAAACGTCATCTCACCCACAAATTCTTAGGACTTGACACCTAATTTTTAGACTTGAGTCACTTGACCCTTTGGTTCACTCAACAATACTGAGAAATAAGAAATGCAACATAACAACAATAACATACTTCCAGCTCAATTCTGACTTATGGCAATCCTTTCCAGGGTTTTCTAAGTATAGAATATTCAGTAGAAGCTTAGTATTCCTTTCTTCTAGTGGTGCTCTGGAGCCATGTTGCTTTCCCAAGAGCACGTAGCCTGACCTTATTGCTACGAAACACAGTGCAGAATCAAACCCCTGCCCCTTGCAGCCAGGTACTCTAGCTGAATGAGCTATCTGGGCAGCCCTACATTATGCTGAAAAAGTGATAAATTAAAACTGCACTGAGCAGGGGGTTTGGACTCAATGGCTTTGTGGGCCCCTTCCAACTTCATGCTTTTATGATTCTATGTAGCCTAGGGCTATATATTTTCTTATTCTTTTAGTGCTAGGACTGAGTGTATATGTGCATTGAAAAGTTTTGTCAGAACTTGACTTTAAGATATTAGGGTTTGTCTTTCTCCCTCCCATCCTAGTCCATCCCTCTGGTTTCTCATTGGTAGGATGGTATTATTGCCAAAGTTCAGAATAGCTGTTTCCTGATTCTCATTTTCTTTAATTGTCTGGGTTGGAGATGGGCAAACAATTCTATCAGAAATAATTCTGGTTTTGCTGTGTTATTCCACCATCACTGGTACAATTGTTGATAATAATCTTAGAACTGCAGAACTGGAAGAGACCCCATGGATCACTGAGTCCAACCCCTGTCAAGGAGGCACACTGGGGAATCGAACTCCCAACCTCTGGCCAGAGACCTAAGCCACCAAGCAATCCAGCAGTTTGTCTTTCTGTATATGCAGGAATGGTTGCTTCCCACCCCTTATACTTGGTAATAAACAAATACCAGCACAGACATGGACATGGATCAAACATAAGTCTCCCCAAAAGGGCACAAGGTGAATTGGGCTCTGATATGTGTGACTTTATTTGGAGAGAAACTAACTCAGGGGGCCAGTGCACCAAGACAGAGAGAGAAACAAACACCATAAAAAAATTAAAATAAAATAAAATTTAAAAGCCATTAAATACCAACCCAGCTGCATTCCTTGAAACAGTTAGGGAAGGAATACGAAAGAATAAATGTTAAAAGTCTTGGAAAATAAAAATGAATTTTCCTGGCGACTGGAAATAAGAGCAGGATGTGTAAGGGGAGGATATTCCAAATGTAAAGGAAGACAAGGATTCCTAATTCTCTCCTACTTAATGCTGATGAAATGTATTAATTATGGTCTGCTGACCTTTGGCTGTCTGGACCTCTGATTTATTAGGCTGTCCAAACGGATCTAAAGTAACCTTGTGACAGCCTCATATTTGAACAGAGTAAGGTTGATTACCATAACTTTAATTTCTGTTATCAATGTAGATAGATAGATAGATAGATAGATAGATAGATAGATAGATAGATAGATAGATAGATAGATAGATAGATAGATAGATAGATAGATAGATAGATAGATAGATAGATAGATAGATAGATCTGTAAGATCCCACAACAATTTCCCAGTCATGGGAAATGTTAAAAATGTGCAACAAAGACACCAAAAGCCTTCTAGGCCCTTCCACTGTTCGGGTTTTTTTTCCCCCCTCAAATCTTACCCAAAGAGCTAATGATCAGAGGACAGAATCCCTGTATTCTGTTAAGCCCACCATCATTATTTTGTACTGTCATACGCAATTGATTTGATGATTTGATGGCTGCAGCGGAAGATAAAAATGCTTAAAGTGACACAAAACACCTACAGGAGGAGTTTCACATTTTTGATGGGATCCAGCAACCTACCTGGCTTCAGAGACTCTGTGTGCTCTATCTATGCCTGTGTCACCACCCTACCCCAGTTTCCCAGTTGGTCATGGAAGAAGACTTTGGACGTCTTTACTCTGTCCACTTCGTCTTCTCCATTACAGCCAACAATCTTCAGATAAATCCAGATTTACCACCAAAAATGTCTTTAGCCCTGAAAAACAGCCATCAGAAGCATATCTTCAGTACTGTGGGATTTAATCTTTCACAGCATCAGGGATGTTCTAAGTTCTTGTTCTTAATCTTGATGTCTTCTAAAAGTAATAATTTAAATTGCTCTCACTTTCTGTTAAACACTATTGGCTGAGTCTTTCTTCATGGGTCCTTCCCACCATATTCATGGTGGGTTAGCCCTGCAAGTTAGCCCTCAGCATCACATTTTCTAAATCGTTTACCCTTCTAGATTCTATATTTTCTGGATGTGCATATGAGTTGCATTTTTAAAATGTAACGTAACATGATCTAGAGGATTTCAGCAGTCTGGTACAAACAGTGGCTCAAAATCATTACCGCTTGAGAGGCAGGACTAAGTACAGTTTACATCTGACCACAAACCTACTTAACAACAAAGCTTTATCTGAACAATTCCCCAAAGTGTGTGGGAAATACTTGTGGGAATCAAGGCAAGTTTCAAGGTCTGAAAATAAACTCTCATCCTAGACAAGTGCATGTAAAGTTAACTCTCAACAAGGATAATGAAAGCACAGCTTCCTTAATCAACACATTTCTCAAAGGTGCCCTGGAAAGGGAAAAAGATTGAAGAGAATGACTCAAAAGTCTCCTTGATTGACAAGGTTGTGTAACAGTAGCAACAGGAACTCCATGCTGGTAGCCCTCCCTGCTGCTAATTTCAGCCTCCTAACAGCAACCCTACAGGTGCTTAGCAATTGCTAGCCTTTTTTCTCCTGTCTCTGGCTTCTCTTGATCTCCCAATACCTGGCTCCAGATTACTAATGTCTTCCCTGCTGCGCAAGAGACACATCTGCCGAATCCAGTTCTTTGAACATGGTTCTCAATGGTGTGAAATCTACTAATTGCTGACAGTCTGCCCTTGTCTATGCTTTCATTTCAACAGAATTCAGCATTGTTTCTGCTGTCACTGACATCCGGTGTTGACAGCAGATAAATGTCTGAGTTTAGACACTGCTTTAGTACCTGAAGGTTGAACTGTTGGATGACAAAGGTGTGAAAAGATTACTGAAGGAGGACAAGGAGATTGCAGAGGGGCCCAATGAATTATTAGCATTGTTCTGTCCTGTTGGAGATATTGAGCAGATACCTACGCATATGAAAAATGAAGTGGCATAGAATTAAGAAAATATTGTCCAATTGGATATTTAGATGCATGTGAGCAAGAGGAATTATGGAAATTGTCATGGCTCATTGTGGCTAATTGACAAGGTGACAGATGCATGCCCGGCATATTGAAGGCACATGATTGTGTGCACAATCCAGCACATGACTGACACGCAACCAGCATCTCATCAATTAGTTATGGACACTACTCCTGCAATTCTTCCTGAGTGTATGTAAATATCCACAAGGATTCTGGCCTTTACCTTCTATATTGTAAACGGAACAAATGGAAGTTAAAAAGTCCTAAGATCCAGGTAGCAAGACTCCTTAGGGAACTAAAAAACTTTGAATAAAAAGATGCAAATCTTCAATAAAATCACTGGAGGGCTGAAATATAGCCAAGGGAAAATAAATTTAACAAGATCGAAAGAGATCCACCATATTGCAAAGGCATTTGTCTAGTCTGTAATGCAACCAAATCAACAAAAAAATTGAATAATCCAACCTAGAATGATTAAACATAATGAAGAATAAACCTGGATGAGAAAGACGAATATACATCCAAATATAGTTCTGTCTCAGTAAATGTTCACAGTTTGAGAGTGTAAAAAAAAATTAAATAGTAAGTGATTACAGAGATCATGAGAGACTCCCCACAGAAACCCTTCCAGACCCTTAGGCTACCTTCTTTGGGAGGTGCACAGACAAAAGTCAAGGGCCTCCATCCTTTTCAATATTTATGTACCTTGTGCTCCAACTGCAGAAGCTCCCATGGTGATCTGACCCAATCATACACCCAGGCATGCAATTGCACAATTCTATTTTAAAAGTTTTGCTTTTGTTAAATTGTTTAGTTTTCTTCCTTTTTTCTTTTTTTTACTGTTGTTTTTTATTATATACCTGTTTCCCCTAAAATAAGACCTAACCTGAAATTAAACCCTAGTATGATTTTTCCGGATGCTCGTAATATAAGCCCTACCCCCAAAATAAGCCTCAGTTAAGTGAAACTCCGCCCTCCACCATTCTGCAGCAACCAGAAGAAGATGACATGACTGTATTTGAATAAATGTAGATTGTTGTACATGAAAAAAATAAAACATCCCCTGAAAATAAGCCCTAATGTGTTTTTTGGAGCAAAAATTAATATAAGACCCTGTCTTATTTTCGGGGAAACACGGTACTTACATATTTATTTTTAATAAGATGCTTTGTGGACCCATGAGATTCAAAAGCAGAATATAAATATCTTGAATATATAGGCCAAAATCCTGTTACTAATGTTGGCCAGTGTAACTCCAATAGTGTAACTTTCAGCAGCAAATTACCACCAGTTAAGAAGTTGCACTTGCTTTTCTTTTCACATAGAAGTCATGTAATTTGGCACGCAAGAAGAAAAACGAGCATGAACTTTTTAACTGGCAGCAATTGGCCATGGAAATTTACACTCATGTAGTTGCACTGGTCTTAATATGTAATACAATTCCAATCACATTCCACTACCTTGCTGAACTTCTCCTGAGCAGAAAGTGCCACCAACATAGCAATGTGGCATCACACTACTTGCATATGCGTTGCTAGTGTGCAAGTGGAGGGTGGGTTTTCTTCCTCAAGATCACTGCTTGTACAATGACAATGCTCACAAAAGTGGCACAATCCTGCATTAGTAGGCTGGCAGAACAGCAGAAACTCAATGAAATACTGGATATAATCTGGTAGATAGTGTTCCCTGGAAAAGACCCTGATGTTGGGAAAGTGTGAAGACAAGAGGAGAAGGGGACGACAGAGGACGAGATGGTTGGACAGTGTCATCGAAGCTACCAACATGAATTTGACCAAACTCTGGGAGGCAGTGGAAGACAGGAGGGCCTGGCGTGCTCCTGGTGGACATCCAGAACACTTTTGAGATAGGTCCTCACAAATGCTCCTGAGTCAAGAGTGTTTATGAGAGATTAGAAATGTTCCTCTTTAAGACCAAGGAAAAATGAAATAAAAATTAAAGAAATAAAGAAGACAGAAACGTTGTAGCACCTTAAAGACTAACTACTGTATTTTAATGTTTTAATTTTCATGGACAAGTACACTACCTCAGTCATAAGAGGAAGTGGACTTGTCCATGAAAGCTCACATTAAAATATAGTAGTTAGTCTTTAAGGTGCTACAACATTTTTGTCTTCTTTATCTTTAATTTTTCTTTAGTTTTTGCCTAATATGCTAGCACAGAGCAACATGGCTACCTCTTCTAAAGCTATTCTTTTAGACCAGAGGGTGGTTTAAAATACAGGTAGAGCACATTAATAAACAGACAGTTTCTGATGGAGAAATATAAGCAGTGGGATCTTCGAAGGATCTGAACTGGGATGGATATTATTTACTTTATTTAAGAGATAAATAAAAAGGAGGAAAAGCCAAGTTTGTAGATTGTATCATTTAATTTGGAACTAGAAAAAAACTAACCCAGTTACTAAGAACTGGAACAGGAGACCTGATACATGGGTAATAAAACAGCAAAGATAAATGCTAATTAAATGTAGGTCTAAACAAGTTCTGGGTAACTCAGATGTACTTGGACTGCAGCGTCCAGAAACCCTTGCCAGCACAGCTAGTGTTGAAGGCTTCTGGGAGTTGCAGTCTAAGATCACTTGGGTTACCCAAGGTTGCGAACCACTGGCCTAAACTGATAAACACTGGAGGAACAAAGATCAACCATATATATTGGTGGTTGCTTTTGAACTAACTGTAACTAAACATAAGAGATTTTGAGTCTGTGGAACTTAATTAAGATGTTTACACAATGGCCCAAACCCTGTTGTTTAGCATAATAAATCACACTAGAGTGGGCCCATTGAAGCAATGGGGATTCAGTGAGTTCCACTGATTCAAATGGGCCTACTCTAGCTGTTACTTATGGTGCTAAAGTAAATTACAGTTAAAATAAGCTCATTTGAATCAATGTGACTACAGAGGAGTTGACTTACCAAATCCCTGTTGCTTCAATGGGCCTACTTTAATGCAATTTACTATGCTAAGCGACAGGATATGATGGAAGAAAGTGTTTTTTATGCACATCTGCCAAGGGAGGCAATGGCAGGCCTGAAAATGAACTCCCAAATAGGTGAGATGAAGGAATATGTGTCATTTTGTGTCACACCTCACTGTACCATCCCAAAATGTATCCAAACACCTCCATAAGCTCCATATTAAAAAAGGCACAAATTGTGTGGTCAGTGTAGGAGTTACTAGGAGTTTCAGGCAGGAAGTTCTCTGTGATTGGATGCTTCTCCACAGTTGGATCACATGCTGATGGGGGGCATCCTCTGATAAATCCAATTATTGTTTTGTTGTCTTCCCTTTGTGGCTGCAGCAAATTATGTGATCTCATGCCATCCTCCACAGAAGAGAGTTTGGCACAGTCCCAGTCATATTTGTGGTCACACTAAAACTACCAAGGATTTTCTCTATTATTTGTGAAGGTATTCATATCTCCTGATCACTGTGTTAGGCACAGTGGTTGTAGTTTAGGTAAAATGTTACATGTTTAAAATGATTCTCTGTCTATAAGCCAGCTAGAGATATACGTAATGCAATAGAAATTGCTAAAACCTCCCACTCAGTTGGCATGGTTCTCTTCCTATATAAACTATTTGCATGTCAATATAATTGCACTGTGTATTACTTGATATAAGTAATACATACTCGGTATGTAATACAGGTGTAAATAGATTTATTTTAAAAGGAAACCAGTTTTCCTATGTGGAGGATCAGTCAGGAGAATCCACATTTAAAAATTCAATGTATGGGGTTCATTCGTTAAACTAACACATTGGATTGGTCCCCATGCAACAGTTTTAGTCCTCATTCCAAATATTTATTTCACACCTCTTAATTTCTTTGCACTGCATGGCCTCATAGCAGATTTGCACTAATTCCCACATGAGAACATAACAAGTGTATGTATCTCTTTCCTAGGAAAGATTTCCGATTTGGATGTTTGGCAATAAAATACAAACAGGAGATGCATTGTAGTTATGCTGCTTCTGGTCTGATTTCCCCATTGGGATGTCGTTACAATTCTCTGTGGAAGGTTCCCAGTTCATTGAGAAGGATTAGTCAGTCATTCTCCATGTGGATAAGATCACCATGTTTAGAGGAGAGCACTGAGTGCATGTCTCCTTGCTGTGGGAAGTGATGTGACTTTAGATGAGACATTCCTGCTTCTCCATAGGATCAACACATAGGCAAGTACCCTGGAAAATTGGGTTCTTGCTTGCGTGGAAGTCTTACACAAAACAGAGTAGTGGAGCCAGGGCTCATAGGGTGAAAGCCTAGGGAACATCTGAATATCAGGGGTTATGACATCATCTAAACATACACACATGCTTCTCAGTTGCCTCTGAGCAGGTCTACATTCCATGTAGGGATACATTCCTTGTAGTAGTTGAGAAGGAAATGGATTTTCTCAGGAATAGCATATTGTTACAAGTTGCCCTGTTATAATGTGAAGTATTTCAGAGTAGTTTGGTCTGGAACTTTGCAAAAGAACTCATTTGTTGATCAAGCTACCTGAATTTCTGCACCTTCTTCATGCGTGTGTGTGTGTGCGTGGGTGCACGGGCTGGTAAGCCATGGTGACAATCATGATGAGCACCTGCACTTTCTAACGTGGAAGTACACCACTGTTTACCTGTGTACTGGAACCTCTCCTCTGTAGATGTGCTATGTTTCGTGCAGAGAAAGTGATGACAGAGAAGGGTGAAGCCCTTCGCTCTGAACATAGTGAATCTATCTATGTGACGTACAACGAAATAGTCCTTGTAACGCCATTGAGCCAAATGCGGCTCTCCCCCAACAACTTGAGGAAAGAGATGGGGATGGAGCAGTCACAGCAGTCCCCTCACTTTTCCTCCATGTACTTTATTTCTGAATTTCTGAAGTGGTCTATAGCCTGCCTTCATTCTCCAGCAGGATGCTGTTCTCTTGCTGGTTGATGGCATATGATTAATAATTATTGTTATATGCTTAATCCACCCTTATCGCTCCAGTTCTTAAAACAGCTACTAAGCAGTTCCTCTGTTGAACACAGAAAAACTGCTGCTATGAAAATAATTTCAGGACTATAACACTAGCAACCTCTTTTTTCTTTTGTTATATGGTTCTGCTTTGTTTACTCACCCTCACTGAGGTTTATTGTTTTTGTTGTCACAGCTGCACCTTGAAAAACTGGTTTCTCTTATTCTTCTTTCTCATATTATTACAAGTATTAAGACAAGAACACAATGCTGTATTTGATATACACAAAAGTATACATAATTCTTTACTTATATAGGGCTTCCTACATTAGAGAGTTATCTTCATACTGAAACTCTACACTCAGGAACATGCAAGTAAGGGCGGAAAACATACATAAGGCCTGACAGGATGACAAGCATGATGGACATCCTTGCTAGGGCTGACACAGTCAAACCATTTTGCTACTTTCAGGAAAACTTAAATTGGCCCTTCCACAAGCTGAGGCGCATGATATTCAATATTCTTGTTGTGACACCTGAGGAAGAAAACCCCATAAGAACCTTTCCATTGGAGCAAAAATGCAACATTAATACATTAAATTAATAACCATTTGCTATCCTTTAGTAACACTCCTAACCAACTGCTGGAAGCAATTACCTCAGTCTATCAGTAGGGCTGGTCCTGATTTCAGCACTGCTGAGCCTCTGATAATGGAAAGAATGGGAAACATGGATGGAGTATAAACAACTGAACCTGGTACCAATCTCATACCTATTTACTCTAGAGTAAACTTATGGTTCTCACTGGAACTGATCAAATATGTATAGAATTGCACTGTTTACATTTTAATTATTGTTGGAAACACTTCATGCTAATATAAATCCATGAAAAATGATTCTACATATAAAATTCATTCATTCATTCATTCATTCAACTTTTATACTGCCTGATTAGTGCAAAGCATTATTATAGACAATTCACAAACAAATAAGGCAAATATAATATATAACAATAAAATAAACAGTAAACAATAAAGTGACAAAATAATAAAGGCAAAACAAATCAGTAAACAACATGAAACAAATGTCTGAACACACTGCTTGATGTCTGAACACACTGTTACTCTTTTGCTCTCTTTTTTGATAAATCTCCTGGTTTGTTTCAATTAACAATTAGATCACAGATATTACACATATCCCAATGGCTGGGCTTTATATTCTTTCAGCCCAAGTGTGATGAAAGAATCATTTTATTTTATTTTTTTAGAAGATGGAATTTGGAATGGAACAGTTCACTTTCAAATAATTAAAATAAAGCTGAAGCGTGACATAAATTTTCTCAGTTGTGAGAATTTCTGTGACTTCAACAGAACCACAAATTAGTTGTTACTCTATGGCAAAAAGAGCTTTAGGCATTTTTTTCCCCTTCAAGCAGTCTTGCCAAAAATTCTCTATGGGGAAAGTTATAAATGTATGTGGCTTAAATATAATCTGAAACAAAGGGATTTAATTAAAAGAAATTTTGAGGAGATGGGGAGGGGGGGAAAGAGATTTCTTCTGAAGGGAAGATACTACAATAAAGAATTTAGACACATTAAAAATATAAATAAAAATTGGATTTGAGAGGAAATCCCCCGTTGCCTTCCCTGATCATCCATGATTCTAGAATGTCTGGAACTAAACTTAGGTTCATTGCAATCTTGCAAGAAGTCTCCTAAGATCCCTCAAGTGACAAACATGCACATGGGCTTTAATCTCAATAACAAAACAATACTTGTAAGTCTTGCTTAATACGAACATGTTAGTGCATTTCTGAAATGATTGAAAAAATAGTGTTTGTTGTAACATGGTAAGTGGTTTTATAGGACTCGTTTGATGTTCAAAGAGTCTTATGATTCGAAGTGGAGGAGGGGGAGTAAAGGCCACATCCTTCTACATGATCCCATTCTAACCTAAGAGGCCAAAAGAATAACAGGGCTGAGTAATCAAATTCATGCCAAAATATTTTGGAAGGCCTTGATACAGACCAACAAAGACAGAGTGTAAATTTATATTTTCACTTAATCACAGATAATTTGTTCACAAGTATTAAGAAAACTACAATATAAAAATTAATATGTTCAAAAGAATTTGTATCAAAGCACGTTCACAGAGTATTGCAAAATTATTTCATTCATTCATTCTTTGGCTAAAATCCTATTTTGCAGCTCTGCGTGCATAATGAGGATGATGTCATAATCAAAGGCAAAACACGGCTGATTAAAGGCTTCCTTGGGCAATTTCAGGGTACATGAGACTTTGTTGCATTGTATATGAGTAACGTGCATCTGAAAAATCACCTGTAATCAGCAGTAATTAGCCTTTAATTAGTGATAATTTGCTGGTAGCACAATCTGCAGTCAAATAATGCATGGATAAGTGAATGAATGGATGAATAAATAAATTAATTAATAACTAAATAAAAGAATATTGCAATATTCTGTGAATATTCTTTGAAATAAATACCTTTGAATATATGAATGTTACATTGTAGTACACTTAAACCCTGTGAAAAACAACATTTGGAATGCATAATGAAACATTTGCAATATAGAAAGTGGAGCTTAATTCCTATCTCTTTTTGGAAGAATAGTTTTTAGTGCTTTGACTGGAGTCTGGGACCAGCTTTTGAATTTGTTCTTTGTGCATTTCTCGTTCCTATTTCATTATTTTGGGAAGATTTAGCCACAGTCTCACAGTCAAATTACACATTATGTTAATTCTAGAGTATGCAGTTGATTCTCTTTTTCACGGTCTTTTCTCCTCAAAAAAACGAGCATATACCCCTTTAGTCAGAGTTAGGACCATTGCAGCTCTGTCTGTGGGAAGTTTAATCTTTCTCTCTCCAGACAGTCTCTGCTAAAGATCATCCCATAAACTCCCACAGTTGTTGTTTTTTTAAAGTTATCACAGTCTCTAGGGGTGCCAGTAGAGCCAAGGAGGTGCTGTTTACCTACTATTTTTAAACACTCATGAGGGAAGGAAGTTTTGGAAGGGAGCAGTTGGGAAGGAAAATATCAGGGATTTTGGCAAGTCTTCAGGCCCAAGGCCTGAGTCCAAGTTTGAGCCTTTGGGCCCGAGTCTAAAGCCTCGAGTCCGAGTCTCAGGTCGATGGCCTCCCTACCTCTTCCTGCCACCGCCGCTGCCGCCACCACTGTTCTCAGAGGCTGCAGGCCCAGCTTCCCTTCCAGGAGCGAGCTGCTGCCTCCACCCAGATGCCCTCTGTTCAGCTGATAGGCCAGCACATGCACAGAGACAGTGGGCTGACTTCCCTTCAAAATGTTTTGACGTGAAAAAAACCCAAGAAGATCAACTGCATCCTCCATTATTGGCATAATGTGTTGTTCTGTTCTCAGTCTCAAAATTCGTGTAGTGGTAGTAGACTTGTTTATTTAAATCTGCTTTTTTCCAGTAACATATAAGGCAAAGTTGGGCAGCTGTGCCGCATTCAGATTTTTTGAGTGAGAGAGCCATGCAGGTAGAGCAGGGCCACCCCTGGCATTAAATAGTATAAAGCAGCAACCTCAGGAAGCAGATTTTTTTTGGTGGTATTCCCCACTCCCACTCCCATCCATATAATATAAAACTTGTCTTAGTTAGTTCAGAGTCTGCTTGTTTTTCCATTACTTTCTGTGCCTTTTTGTCCCCCTCGTTCAGCATGGTTTAATTTTAGTCTTGCTTTGTTCCGGCAGACAGAGTTCAACAGTATGGCACTTCCCACTGAAATTCAAGTTCACAGTCAGAGCCTCCCAGTCATAAGCCTTCGATAATTCAATTAGCACCCAAACAATAGGCTTCAGAAAAGAAACTTCATCTTGCAAGTAAATTTCTAAAACAAGTTCATTTTAAGAATGTCATTGTTTATTAATATGATCATACCTGACTCATCCTTAGACCACCGCCTAAGGATGAGTCAGCAGTGTGCTGCAGCTGCCAAGAAAGCCAACACAGTCCTAGGCTGCATCAACAGGGGGATAGCATAAAGATCACGGGAAGTGATAGTACCACTCTATACTGCACTGGTGAGGCCGCACTTGGAGTGCTGTGTCCAGTTCTGGTCACCACAATATAAAAAAGACGCTGAGGCCTGGAAGGGGTGCAGAGAAGAGCAACAAAGATGATAAGGGGACTGGAGGCTAAATCCTATGAAGAACGACTAAAAGAACTAGGTATGTTTAGCTTAACGAAGAGAAGACTGAGGGAAGACATGATAGCAGTTCCGATATCTGAAGGGTTGCCACAGGGAAGAGGGCATCGATTTATTCTCCATTGTGCCTGAGGGTAGGACAAGAACCAATGGGTAGAAACCCATCAGAGAGAGATCCAACCTGGAAATAAGGAGGAATTTCCTGACGGTGAGAACTATTAAGCAGTGGAACAGCTTGCCTCCCAATGTTGTGGGTGCCCCATCGCTGGTGGTTTTTAAGAAAAGATTGGACAGCCATCTGTCCGGGATGGTATGAGGTCTCCTGCCTTGGGCAGGGGGTTGGACTAGAAGAACTTCAAGGTCCCTTCCAACCCTACGATGATTCTATGATAAATACATATTCAGTTATACAAAATACAACATTAAATTAATGTAATATCCCCACAAACAAGTCCACAAGATCAAAAGAATATACAGAAAATGGACATTCATTACGATCCATTTAAACATTCTTAAAAAAATTAAATTATTTTTCTTCTTGAAGAGCCCAGTTTCTAAGTCTTTTAACTTTTTTTCCAGTCAGAAAATCAAGAAGAAACTTTTTAAAGCGGTTGTAATTTAAAAGACAAACACAGCAAATGGAAAATAATTCTGGAAGCCATTTTGTGTATCTGTGTTTTGGTGACTGAGAGGTAGATTTGAGTACCTCAGAGTCCTGAAAACTCCTCATGCTACTGAAAAGAAGAAAGAAGTTCAGCCTAGATGACCAGCAGCTGCCTGTGATATATATATAAAAAATATAAGAAACAGTGTTTCTGTTTTTTAGGGAGTTTTCAATTTCTTTTCATGCAATCATTATGTGGTTCCAGGGGGAAAACAATTAGCTATTAGTATTATGAACAGTGAGTGGACCAGGATGGAATTAGGGTAGATAATTTTCCAAACTACTTTAAATACCATTTTTCTTAGGTACAGCAAACTCTGGCCCACGTTTTACTCATTATCATAATAATTTCAGAAGAAACCCAATCTTAATGACTTCCAATTGCAGGCCAGCTAACATACTTCTTAATGGCTGTCCTGGTAAAGATTCAATGGTGCAAAGGTTAATTTTTGAAATGTGGGCACTCATCATGGCAGTTCCCATGGACACCCCCTAGGAGAGCTTTAAAACATGTAAGCCACAATTCTAGCATTTTTCATCTCTACCAGAAACAGATATTTTTTGCTTATTTTTTCGTCTTTCTTTCTCTGCCTTTTTTTTTTAAACTTTTGATGAGTCTTCTGTCTTGCTCTTTTACCGACTTCCAAGTAATCCCTACGATCTGGTGGCTGTGATTTTCAGTCATTATAGACTTCCTCATTTTGCCCCACAGTTTCCACACAATTAAAGGGATTGCACAGGATTCATGAGAGCTGCAGGACTGAAAAAGAAAGTGTTTAATTTCTGAAAAATTGTCATTCTTCTGTAGAAGTAGTAACACCAACAGGATTTCAGCCATTTTTGCTCTGTTTTTGTTCCAGCTATTGTGAGAATTTATTCTCAACTAAAGAGATAACAGGTACATCTTGGAGCGATAGCAGATTACAACATTGTACTTACAAATTCAAACAGCAACAGCAGCAGAAACCACAGAGCCTTGTGGTGCAGTGGTTAAACTGCTGTACTGCAGCCAAAAGTCTGCTCACGACCCGGGGTAAAATAAGTACCCAGCTTGCTGGGGGGGTGGGGGACACAATGTGTAGCCTGCATAATTAACTTGTAAACCGCCCAGAGAGTGCTTTAAGCACTATGGGGTGGTATATGAACAGCACGCTTTGCTTTTGCTTTTCACTCTATGAGTCCTAGCTCCACTACAGCATTATTCAAGAACAAAACTGAAAAGCAGAGCTAAAGTGAGTTGAAGGACCCAAATATAAAACTAGTTTCCAATATAAAATTTTAGTATTTAACTCTGTGATTGGGTTCGTTTGAAATTTGAGGCAGTTCCTCGCTTTTGGCGGGAAATAACGACAGAGGCTTGTCAGTCATATTTTCAACTTCGATTTTATTAACTCTTGATTTCTCAACAATTATTTCTACTGGATCAAAACATGATATGTCTGGTAACAGGCCATAACTAGGTGAGGCCAACTCTCTGGAAAAGTCCGGGTAACTCATTGGGGTGCTGGGCCAAAATGCTCGCTGTCGGTGGGTTTCCGTAGAGGGGCACTCCTCACCGCACAGATGGTTCCGCAGCATGGGTGTCTCATCCAGTCTCCTTCTTTAGGTGGCCTGTTGAATGTAGAATCGGGTTTTATTACTTTCTCGCCTCGTCCCGGGCCCCGCGGAAAGATGACGATGGTCCACTCCTGAGTCTCATACTCTGTCTCTCCTTCTCTCTTTGGCTCTGGGTCTGGCAATAAACCTCCGACCTTCAGGTTCGGAAAGTCCTTTAAGAGTCCCCGCGCTTTCTCATAATCCGTCTCCGGTTTAACTCTCCCTTCCTTTCTCCGTATTCCATCGTCTTCCAACCAGCTAACGAACCTCCTCTCCCCATGGACATTTATACTCTCCTCCCAGACTGACAGCTTTTGCTCCTCCCCTTTTCCTTTCTCTCCTTCCTCCACTAGGCAGACTTCTACCTTCCCTTTCATCTCTTCTATCGGGGTTTCCTTTTCCATTGGCGCCTCTGCTCTACAGCTCCCTTTTTCCTCTTTAACTACTTCGACTGTCGAGGACGGCTCACTGTGCTTCAACTCTCCTTCACAAACTCTTTAGGGATCATGTGCCATCTGGTACCTTTCTCTGAAACTCTGCAGGCCAGTAAGAAAGATAATGTGAAGGACATGAACATGAATCGGAGTAAGTGAGGCTCTCTCACAGGTGAGGATGGACATGTATCATGTTACGTGGTCCTCAAAACCTCTAGTTAAGTACGTTGTAATAATGACACAATCGTACGGTGGGATTTTAATTACTATTTACTTACATAAACTCACCCCAGACGGAAAGCGTTAAATTGAGGTGTAAGAACAGATATATGTCATAATCAAAGCTGAGCAGCAGTGAGCCCTGGTCTCACATTATCCCCTCTTCCTCTTGTGGCAAGCCATCCTTTGCTGTTCGGTGTCAGCGTGGCAAAATGTGGCCTTCCCAACCCACATGTTGACACATTCGGATGAAAGGGCAACCCATGATTTGTTGCAAAGTAGAAGTTGATGCTTCCCTTAAATTTGAGGGAATTGGAAGAACATTGCTACTACTTGTTTTCATAATCCTGGTTTGTAATTATTCTGAATGAAGACAAAAGCATATGCAGTAGGACCCCCTTATCTGTGGGATCAGTATCCGCTGATTCACTTACCTATGATCTGAAAATATTAAAAATATTAAAAGAAAAATCCTTGAAATATATATTTTAAAGATGAAGCTACCAGAACTGGCCACTAGAGGGAGACAGAGATCATGCTATGTATAGCATTCACTACTGAAATAGTATTTGCTATAATCTTTGTTTTTCAGTGTCAGGAAGGGGCTTGGAACCGTGGATATGGGGGTCCTACTGTAATTCAATGTACCATCCAAATGCATTTTTATAGTTAAAAAGTTGAATTAATTTCATAACCTTGGTGAGATGTACATAGTGCAATGTAGTAGCAGCTAACAAGAAGTTAGACTGAAACCCTTGTTGAAAGCTTACCTCAGCAGAACTGTACTGCGTGTTCTGTGTGGCTGCCATGCTGAAGTGTACCACAATGGCATATGCTGTTCCCTCTGTAATGGAAGGTGGGTTTCCTTCTGGTTTATTAAACCAGAGTACAGGCTGCGCTACAGCAATGCCAGAGGTCAGGATGTTACATTTTAAATGGAACTCCTTGCTCCAATCATGTAAGTAACTGGGGTGCACATTGTTAATGTGCATTGTGTTATCATTGACACACCAGAAGGATACTGGGAATGTTCTCATGTTCCTTCTACTGGCTAATTCTTACGTTACACCTTGGAAATATTGATAAAAATACAAATACAAAATACAAACTCAAGTCCGCATTCCTGGTACAAAGAAAACAAATTACTGCTTCCATTTTCTTCCCTCTTCACCAACTTGCTTGTCTACTGTGCAGCACTGGCAAAGGCAGTACATACAAGCTACAAACTCCTTATTGGAGCTATGGCTTGGGATAGGCTGCGAGAGGAAGAAGCAGACCGCAGAGGAGTCACAGGTCTAAGCAGAATGAATAGGAGAGAACAGATTGCTGGCCCTGATTAAGATGAGCTCTATTTTAAATCTGAAATCAAACCATTAATTGGTCAATCACATCAGTTAATTAATTTATGCTTTTAGCTCTACTATGTAGTAATTAAAGAAGTCTGTGGGATTTCCTCCAAGAACACAGTTATTAATCCCAGTGACCCAGCTAAACTTCTGCTTGTTTAATTATATTTGTCTAATCTAATCCCCCAGTAGTTTTAACTGTGTGCAATATTGTTTTCACTTCCCCTTCTAAAGTATTGCATGCAGCATCAACAGCAAAACAGATAGAGAAATTTCTACCCTCTTTATACTCTATGGTTCTTCAGTGGCTCCTGAGGCCCTTGATCACAAGGGGACTATTGGCTCTGCCAACGGTGTGGGCTGGAGGATTTCCTGAGTAATATTCCGAAGGCAGAGCTTCAACACATTTTTAGGTTATTTTTATACTCCCAGAACACCCTGGCTGGTGTTACCAATGGCCTTGATGAGGAGTGGATTTGGGGAGATGTCCTTGAAAACAGTAATCCCCCACCCCACTCTGTCCAAAAGAGTGTTGCTGTATGATTGCTTTCACCGTAAGTCCAATCAGCTCTGCCTCTTCCTCAATTTTGTTAACAAGTATATGAGTTTTGTGGACATAATCATACAAAAATCTGGACAGTAGTTTGCAGATTAAACCACCACCAATTGTTTCACTTCTCTTCCTCTTTGCTTTCTTTAATCTCATATGGCTGTGAATGGGACTAGACACAGACAAGCGGTTTGAAACTGAATCTGACTAATTTGGGCAGAATGAGAATAGGCATAGGGATTCCCCATAATTTGTGGCATTAAATTCTCATTATGTAAATGGAAGTATTCACTATGATGGTCCAGACATAGGTGTGGGAGACATATAGTAAGATGTCAGCCATTATGATGCCTAGTCCTCCAAAATGATGTGAAGAAATCATATGAGTAGAGCTTCTCAGAGACAAGACATCAGTGCAGACATTTGGGCTCATACACAAGACTGTTCTTATATTTGGGGAATTTTTAATTTTATGAACCAGGACATAGCTTCCATCATCATTTACATCTATCTGTCTCTCCGGATGATTTTCGACCAGCACTTCTAAGTTACAGCGATGATATGAAAAGTTCCACCAACTCCTAAGGTGAGATCCTTCCTGCTGCGTATAACTCTTCAAGAAATGTTTTTGGGAATTTGAAGGTTAGAAAATTGTAATATACTCTCTGTGTTGAGCCACTGCTCCCAATGGCTGTTTGCAAACTCTCCACTGTTGCAGAACTCAGCATCCTTCTCTTGACAAGAAAGATCTTTTACTTGATTTTACTCTTGGCAGGCAGAATGCTACCCCAAAAACAGGTGCTAATTTCATGTAGATGCTAGGAGTCTTTCACTATTAGCTGCTACTTCTCTCTGCATGTCATTGGGTGCAATGCCTGCTAGGCAATTTATGTTACCACTAGGGGTTGCCTTCTGGCATCCAGTAATGACTCTACAAGTTCACTGAGTGCTTCTACCTGTTTTGCATGGATTAAACAATGCCACTCTAGGTAGGCATATTCACCTGCAGAGTAGCATACAGCCAAGGCTATAGTTCTCAGAGTGAGCTCCCAGTAGCTTTTGAAGAATATTGTTCTTTGTAGAGACCTTTTGCTTTGTATTTAGGTAGGAGTTCCTATAGGTTGGCAGAACTTATATTCGGGGACATGGGAGGAGCCTCCCCAAATTATGTGAATACATTCAGGTGTTCCCCTGGGCCACAACAGCACCGTTGGCTGACCCTTCCACTCCAGAAACACCAAGGTGAGGTTGTACAGACACCATTGGGCGAGTTATTATTTTACCTATAACACTGTTATATTATCTATAACACTGATAAGTTTTATTTTTGTGTGGAAAGTCTAATTCTTCTTGTGCAGCTCTCCTCCACTCATGTCTTTTTCCTGTCAACATTTTCTCAATTTCTTCCTATATTGAAATGTTTTTGGTGCCATTGTGCTTGCAAAGTAGGATAGTCATGTAGCCAGAATGTCTTTGTTGGGTCACGATATGTGTTTTGAGTTTTCATTTTGGGGCTCTGTGTGCTTCTGAGGTGATATCTGGCTCTAATCCTCCCTCTGTTCTTTCTCCTTCCACTTGTGTATGGGCCTCTACTTCTTCATCCTTGACTGGTGATGGTAGAAGCTCAGACAATAACAACTCTTCTTGGTTTTCAACTGTCTCTGTTTGGCAGTCCACATCAGCACAGTTTGATTTTTTTCTGTTGCCTTAACTGAAGTACACACACTGTATTTGTCTTGGTTTTGGATTCTGGAATCTTTATAACCCAGAATGTAGCCAACTGTTATGCCTTCCATGGCTCTGTCATTTGTCTTGGTTCTTTTTCTTTTAATAAATCATCATCATTATCACTTACATCAAAATTCTACAACTGAAGATTGGATGACAACAGGCTGCACACTTCTGTTAATAAAAGATAATCAAAAGGGCAATGAACCCAGTAATTATTGACCAATTACATGCCTTCCAACAATGTTCAAGCTCCTCACAGGAGTACTTGCAAGATCAATATATAATTATTTAATTGAAAACTCCCTATACCCAACTGAACAGAAAGGGAACTTTAAAAAGTCAAGGGGCACGAAAGATCAGCTGCTTTTTGATAAAATTATATTAAAGAATGCAAAAAGATGAAAAACAAATCTTAACATGGCCTGGATAGACTATAAAAAGGCATTTGATTCAGTGCCACACAGGTGGATTAACACCTGGCTAAAAAATTTTGGAATTAGTAAAAATATTCAGAATTTCCTCAAGGAAAACATGGAAAAATGGAAAACTGTCTTAATGGCCTATGGTGAAGAAATTGGGAAAGTTGGCATCAAGAGGAATGTTTCAAGGGGATTATTTCTCACCACTGCTGTTTAACATCTCACTAATCCCCATATCAATAATTTTAAATAAAACTGGATTGGGCTACCATATTTCAGAATAAGCAGGAAAAATCAACCATCTGTTACACATGGATGACCTAAAACTATACGGAAAAAGTTCCACGGAGATAGAATCACAGTGCAAATATTTAGTGAAGATATTCAAATGAAAACCGGAATTGACATATGTGCAGCTCTGTCTATACAATGCGGCAAGATCCAAAAACTAGATGGAATAGAATTTTTAAAAAGGCAATATTATAAAATCACTGTCAAGTGATGAAAATTATAAATACCTTGGAGTACTAGCAGCAGATAATGTCCTGCACACAAAAGTTAAAGAACTGACAGAAAGGGAATACATCAAAAGCCTGTGGAAAATCTTAAAATCAGAATTAAATGGTGGAAATACAATCAAAGTCATAAACACATGGGCAGTTCCAGTAATTAGATACTGGATCAAAAAACACAGAAATTAATGAACATGCATCATGCACTACACCCAGAAGGTGCAGCGGACAGATTATATTTACCATGAAAAACTGGAGGACATAGATTACTGCAAATACAGCAGGTAGTAGAGGAGGAAAAAAGAAGTCTAAATCATTATTTAAGTACAAGTAAAGAAATGTTACTTAAGGTGGTGAAAATGGAGAATATTTTGAAAACAACAGAAACAAAGGCTCCATATAAGAAAAAACAATTTGAAAATAAATTAAACAGTTGGAAAAATAAACCACAACATGGACAACACTTGAGAAATACTGATGGTAAGAATGATAATAATTCAACATGGATATGGCTAAAACTGGGGACCATTACGAAAGAAACCTAAGGCTTGATTTTTGCTGTACAAGAACAAGCACACAAACCAATGTAATGAAAGTTAAGATTCGAGGAATAAATGCTAACAGCAAATGTCAACTCTGCCAAGAAAAAGATGAAACTGTGTCACACCTCATCTGTGAATGTTAAAAGGTTGCACAAACAGATTACAAAATTATTTATTTTATTTTATTTATTTAACTTATATGCCGCCCACTCTACCCAAAGGTCTCTGGGCGGCTTACAACAATTAAAATACAATTAAAAAGATAAAACAATTAAAATACAATTAAAATATATACTCTAAAAATTGCCATCAGGACCCACAGTTGATATTATTTCAATTAAAAGCCTTCTGGAACAGGAAGGTTTTGACTTGGCGCCGAAATGTCATCAGCGTCGGCGCCAGACAAATCTCAATTGGAATGGCATTCCATAGTCTGGGGGCAGCTGCCGAAAAGGCCCTTTGTCTACAAGCCATCCCTCTTACCTCGGCTCTTTCAAAAGGGCCCCCTGGCTAGATCTTAACTGCCGGGTAGGTTCATATGGAAGGAGGCGGTCCTTCAGGTATCCAAATTAGACATGATAGGTGGCAAAATTAGTGCACTGTTTATTATGCAAAAAACATAACTTGCTAGCCTCCAGAAACCCAAGGGAACATCAGGTAGAGAAGATGTCAGAAAATGAGGAAGTCAAGATTTTGTGGGATTTCTGGATCCAAACTGATAGACACCGTGAACATAACACACCAGACATAGCAGTAATAGAATGAAGAAAAGTCTGGGTCATTGACATTGCAATTCCTGGGGATGTGAGAGTTGAAAATAAAGAATTGGAAAAACTAACAAAACACAGCAATCAAAACATCTTGCTTGTGGATGAAACACACTTCAGTGGCCCTGTAAGTCATCCGGGCTTTGGGAACAATATCAAGAAACTTCATACAGTATTATAAGAAGTTGCAGATCTCACAAATAACACCATCAGAGCAAAAAAAAAAATTGGCAGCATCAGGAACAGCATAGATACACAACCAATATTTAACAGATACTTAGGTTTTTTGGTTAAAACTTGTATCTGTTATATAATACTAGTCAATTTTTTTCTAATTTTGATTGACTGTGTGTGAGGCAAAGCCCCTCTCATGGGAGTGCTGTCGCTCCCGCTTACTGCCGACAAGGAAGTACAGACTCTGCCCATACCCCCGCCCAGGAAGATAAGGCCACCGGGAGCAGAATCGGGGAAGATAGAGGAGAGTTTGAAGGGACTGACCATTAAAGAACCCGGGACAATTTTGGCGGGAATGGAACGGAAACCCCGGGTTGAAGTGGAGGCGGAGCTGGCAGATATAAAGAGGGGTGAGGAGGAGTTACAGCCAGGCTGGGAATGGATTTGGTTAGAGGATCCGTGGATGGGGAAGGTAGAAAAACTCCGGATACCAAAAGAAGAGGCTGACGCCCGGAGGAGGAGGGAAGCTACCCCTAAACCCTCTTATTGGGGAGAGAGGGAAACAAAAGAGTGGAGAAGGAAATTGAAAGAGGAAGAGGAAAAGGTGGAGAGAGAAAGAAGAGAGAGAATTGAATGGAGGGTGAGGGAGATCCAGATGAGGGGACACCCCGGGGACCATGGCAGTCTCCCCCCGCCTCCAGAGAATTGGCCTGGCTGGACGACAGAGATGAAGACACCGTCCCCTTACTGGAGGGGGAGACAGGAGAGATATTGAACCATGGGGTCGGCATGGACTGGCCAGGGCCGTGGGATGTTCAAGGGGGAAACCCCTTTAAAGTTGAAGAATGGAAACCCCTAGCTGACCCGTTGTTGGATGGGGAGAAGGGTTGGAATACGTTTGCAGACACTGGTTTCTTGTTAAGCAATGCAATAAATGCTACACTGATTTCCAAACCTCGCAAGTCTGATGATTTATTTGGAGCCAAACAAGAGTCAGAAAACGAACCCCCACACTGTGCCTGGTATTTTTTAATCACCATCAACTGCAGAACTGGAAGGGACACTATGGATCATCAAATTCATCCCTATCAAGGCAACACATTGGGGAATTGAACTCCCAACCTCTGGCTCTGCTGACAGATACGTAAACCACTGAGCTCTGAGAGGTTCTATACTCAGCTTTCACCAATACCACAGTTTATGTTGGATTTTATTGATTGCTTTGGCTGGCAACCTGTTCTATAAGTATGCAACTATCAACAGAACCTTTTTCCAGTACTAGTTGGGTAGCTTAAAGTCTTCCTCTTACTATCTGCATTAGTGATCTATTTTTCCTCTCTTCAGCTCCATTTTCTTAAGGTCTTTAGGGTGTAGTGTGCCACTATGTCATGCCCTGTCTGCCTTGTTGCTTTGAATCTGTTTTTGATGTTAATTTAATTCACCATTTTTAGAGTGGCATTTGATTCTTTTTCATGATTTGTATACTTACAATTTTTAGCTTTTAAATATGGTTTTTTAAATGATGCCTTGGATCCCTTTTTAAGGAGAAAGGTGGGGTAAAATATTTTAAATAAATAAATAAATAAGAACTACTGCCTATCTGAAGAGCTTGATGTTTTCTGCCAAATCTGTTGCTCAAAGTTGCAACATATTCATTCAGTAGCTGTAAGATCTAGTTTTTCTATTTCATCAGGTAGGTTGCACAGCTCCTGGAATAATAATCTACAAAGATTTGTAAATAACAATTCCTTGCTTGAGAAGGAGTGTAAATGCGATCATACCATTCAGTGTGCACTAATCCAGTAGCCATTCAGAATGGCTTTCACTCTGTTTGGGAATGAAACGCCATATTTCTTTCTCCTTTATTTGGCATTCTCAACTGTCTGCCACTGATCCACATCTTTACTTCCACACTTACAGTCATGTCCTTCTCTACCAAGTCCAGTGCCACTTATGTCATGATCGCCTGTGCCATAGTTTAGGACACGTAGGGCATCCCACAGCATTTACTTGGTCATCAGTACATTATAGTTCCAATATACCTTTCTTAAAGGCTGCTGCACAGAATTCTTCATCTTGCGTTACTGCATGCCAGTGGCTACTGATGTGCACATCAAAGCCCTTTTCTGTTAAACCCCTGATACATTCCCATCCAAATCGAGAAAATGTAGGACATTGCCTGCTTTAATTGTATTGCTTCCCCAGTCTGTATTGCAATGCAAAACTTGATCCTCGGAGCCTTCAGTGGCTATAGTCTTTCTACTTCAAAGTGTGTTTCCACTTTTATATAGGTCCGGCTTTCGAAAAGCTTTCACTTAAGCTCCTATGTGAAGTGGTCCCACCATTAACAAGACAGGTTTCAAAGTAAAAACACTGAGAGCTTGGGGGACCCCTTGTGCTTAACGGGCTCATCCAGAAGAACATCCCCCACCTTGTGCCAGTTGGTACCATTTGGTGCTGAACGAGCATGGATCTTACTGGGATTTCTGTTCATGCTATTCCTAAAGCCCCACTTCTCTTTTCTTGAAGAAATCAGCACCTTGCAAAGGTGTGGTTAAAAAATATTTCAAAAAGCTGGATGAAACGCTTAAAAATTATCTCTGCTGGGTTTTTTAAAACACCAACAACAGTAGTTTGATGCTATCATAGACAGCTTATGATCTGATCCCTTTTCAACAGAGGCTCACTCCATTACTAATCTACTCTTGAAATCAGCTGTCTTTCAAAACAACTCTTTCAAAAATAGTAAGGAAACCCTTTGTAAAGAATTATCTTCTCTGCTGGCTGTTTTTGTTTTTCCTTGTTTGCTAGTGGATTAGTAATAACAGTGAAAGCTACTACTGGACTAGCTCTTAGCCCCTGGACTAAGGTCAATTTATTTAAATCACCTAAACTAGTGGTTTAAATAAATTGGATAGTCAGAGTTTTTGTCATTTTTTTCTCAGTCTTTGTCACCACTGGTAAGAATATAAGCCTTTTGCAGCCTGGACAGCAGGGAAAAAAAATCAAAATAATCAATGATCAGTCCGATATATATAGGAGAACAAATGCTCTGTCTGGGTGAACTGAAAATGATTTGTATAATTTCTCTTCTGTGTCTGTTCTGCTCTGTCAGCTGCTCTAGTTTAGAAGTACAGCTACCATTATCTAGCTTGTCTGCTTTCTCATTGGCTTTGCAGTGTTTTCTTATGTGACTGCCAGTTGTAGCGCTTAAGTCTATTCCTCCTCTCTGATTGGCCCATGGGTGGCTCACATGCATATTTCCTTCCCTCTTGTTCTCTCTTAGCTGTGTAACTTGAAACTGCAGGGTTTCTTTTCTTTTGAGGGATATTTTGATCTGCTCCTTGCTTGATGTCACTTAATACATTCTGGAATAGGGGTTTCCTTTTAGTTTTAACACTCAAAATTAAAAGAGAATACTCTTGGCAAAAATCCCAATAAAACTCCAACTCCTTGTTCATTATTAAGCCCTCCTCCTGCCGTGGCAAGTCTATCCTTTAAGCATCAGATTTTCTCCATGTGATGATTAGGATTTTCATCATCTCTACAGTGAAGAACATATAACTCTCTGTACAGTTCAATTTGGTCTTGTATATCTGGCTAACAATAGGTCTTTCGGATATTGTGTCATACTTCAAATTTGCAAATTTCTTATTTTCGCAGGTATAAGCTGTGCATCTCAAAAGCACTTTGTCTCATGTTTTTTCCCATCCCATCTCACAATGTTGTAACCGCCTTGAGTTAGTCTCACAAATTTCAGGGCTTAAAAAAAATTCCTTCCTCTCCATCTGGGGTTCTATCCTGAAGATCAGTAGATGGAAATCATCTGGTTGCAAATGGAAAATAGATGCGCATTCACTTACATTTGCTTGCCAGCCTTGCTTCAACAGCTTCTTTAAGAGCTGTGAAAAATTATTTTGCACTCACACAACATTAACTGTGCCTATAACCTGTAGGAATGGAGGTAATTACATTAGCATTGGTAACACATTGGTAATTATGCAGTGGGCTAGTGAGGTGAGTTTATGGCTATGAATTAAGAGTAATCACTAAAGGTGCTCATAGTAAACAGAAATATGTGAAAAGGGGGGGGGGAATAAATTCAAGACAAAACAGGATAATAACTTAAGGCCTATCTAGGCGTCATCTATAGTCATGGCCAAAAATATTGGCACCTTTGCAATTCTGTCAGAAAATGCAACCCTTCTCTCAAAAAATGGTTGCAGTTGCAAATGTTTTGGTACTCACATGTTCATTTCTTTGGTTTGCGTTGGAACAACACAAAAAATCAGAAAAAAAGTCAAATCTGATACAATCCCACACAGAAACCCAAAAATGCACAGGCCAAAATTATTGACACCCTTAACTTAATATTTGGTAGCTCCCCCTTTGGAAAAAATAACTGAAATCAATCGCTTCCTGTAACCATGAATGAGTTTCTTACACCTCTCTACTGGAATTTTGGACCATTCTTCTTTTGCAAACTGCTCCAGGGCCTTCAGATTTGAAGGATGCCTTCTCCCAACTGCTGTTTTGAGATCTCTCCACAGGTGTTCTATAGGATTCAGATCTGGATTCATTGCTGGCGATTTCAGAACTCTCCAGCGCTTTGTTTGTTTGTAATTTTGCTCTTCCGTCCACGTCCAGGGAGGTTCGCTACAGTGCCATGGGCTGTAAACCTCTTGATGATATTGCGCACAGTGGACACAGGAACATTAAGATCTCTGGAGATGGACTTGTAGCCTTGAGATTGTCGATGTTTTTCCACAATTTTTTCTCTCAAATCCACAGACAACTCTTTACACTTCATTCTTTTCTCCATGCTCAGTGTCACACACAACACAAAGGTTGAGTCAACTTTTCTCCATCTTAACTGGTTGCAAGTGTGATTACTATATTGCCCACACCGCTTACTTGCAACAGGTGTGTCTAAATACAAATTATAGAAGCATCACGTGCTTGAAAAGCAATTATTTCTTACAATTTAGACAGGGGGCCAATAATTTTGGCCAGTGCATTTTTGGGTTTCTGTGTGGGATTGTATCAGATTTTACTTTTCTTCTGTTTTTTTGTGTTGTTCCAACGCAAACCAAATAAATGAACATGTGAGTACCAAAACATTTGCAATGGCAACAATTTTCTGAGAGAAGGGTTGCATTTTCTGACAGAATTGCAAGGGTGCCAATATTTTTGGCCATGACTGTATTTGTTTCAAGTTACCATGGACAATGGGGAGTGCTTTAGCCCTACTATGCTCTGTTTTTGGAATTGTCACTTTCCTACAAGTGGAGAGCAAGGAGTCCTAAGCAGAAAACTGCAGTATTCATGGAGACTCTCCACATGACTCTCATGGAGAGCTCCTATGGACAGTGGAAGCTCTCTTAAGTTAGACTTTCTGTCCTCCACAGGTAAATGAGTGATTACACTGGGAACAGAGGAGATGAGGATAAAGTGTTCCCCTCTGTCTGATGATCTGAAATGAAGAGAAGATCCCTCAAGAGACCTCTAGACTTGAGTATAAAAGTCTCTAGAGCTGGTTTCTTTGCATCCCAGGGTGCTGAAGGCCAGGATAAAGGCACCCTCAGGGTCAGCCTTCATTTGTACATGAAGAAGAACAAAACAATTAAACCATTTCCTTGGAGAAGGGACTGAAAATGAAAAGTGCAAAGAGCAACAATCTAGAAGTTGTTTACAGGAAATCAGGAGAGGCCAAGATGCCCATTCCCAGCTGGCTAATTATTCATCTGTCCCTCAACACCCACTGGTTATTTTACAAACAGCTTTGTTGCATTTTTTCTAACACCCTTTCTCAGCGTCACTTGTGTAAGTCCACAAGGCTCATCTTCTTTGGTAGGACTTGCAAGGGGTATCTGGGAAGTGGCTTAGTCAGGATATCTGAAATCATCTCTCTTGATGGACTGCATCATTTAAAGAAAACCATCAGAGGTCAAGATCTTCAATCTCACCTGACTATCCATCTGGCTATGACCCCTCATCGGTTATTTTAAATACAACGCAGCTGCACTTATTCGAGCACAAACCAAAGTATATAACTTTTACCTTGACCTCATTCTCAACAGCGTGCATCTGTACCTTTCTGACATTCTGTTTGTTGCCAAGTAATGGTTGGCGATATTGCCAGTTTAGACTATGGAGGAAAGACTGACTTTGCGACAGATCAGATATGGATCCAATTCCTGCAAAGTACCCAAGAAGACAAACACTTAATGTCCTATAAATCTTGAAAACCATTTATGGAAACTGTCTCTCCTGTAGGATTTCTCTCAAGCTGGTTTCTAACATAGTAATTATTTCAGAGCAGGCAAGTCACAGTGATCAACAACCGATCAATCTAGTTGCAAAGCTATTAGGCTATGTTTTATGTTGCATTTTAACTGCTTTTTTTGTTTTAAGTATTCACCAGCTTTCTGTCCTTCTGTATTCTTTGATTATGGGGAAATGAAGAAGCTCCTCATTCATTTGACTACTCCAGGGTGACATCATAAAACTGGGTGTGTAACAGCATAAAGGCTGGAGTACTTAGACATGTTAAACTGTATAAATAGCCCTCAGAGAGTGATAGCATAAGCTCTTCTGTGCCAACAAGTATCTGTGATAAGAATAAACCTCTTAAACCCAGAGTAAATTTTCTAAGCACGAAGGTTATGCTTTTAACAGCTTTCCACTGAGGTATTACTTTTAAGCATAATGTTGCAAAGCATAGATTGCGCACATCATCATTGAATGAAATATTCAGCTTTTTAATAAATCAGTTTCAATGCTTCTTTTTTATATTACCAGCTTGTACTTCATGCTAATGCTTCTGTCCTCGACTAAAAGCATGAACAGGGCAAATCTTGCCCGATGAATGTTTAAGTCTTGACAATCCCAAACATATCTATGCAGAAGTATACCCCACTGAAGTCAATGGGATTTACTCTTTGTTTATAGCAAGAATGGGGAAGTTATAATCCTCCAGATGTTGCTGACTAGAATTCCCACCATTCCAGATTATTTGGCATGCTGGCTGGGGCTGATGGAAACTGGAGTTCAACATTTAGAGGGCTACTCCGCACTTCTCTCCTTATTGTGCATGACTGTTCATTTGTAGGAGATACAGTGTGATGTTTCCACACCATTTCTTGTCTGAGCAAATGCCGCTCCAGGCCTAATACTATGACCATTGAGACTTGAGTCCAGCAAACTTTACTCCAGTGATTCCTGGAGCCTTAATGTGTCAATATGAATATTTATAATGGTAGACAAGATTTCCTGAAAGACAGATCTATACCCCGCTTGCAGTGAATCTGACCTTCCTCCAGTAGTGATTGGTGCATTCTAGGGGGCAATACATATCTCTAATTTCAAGTGAAAAAACAATCTGGCTCACATCACAAGGTAACAGATGGTTCATGCCAGGTCATACCTGCCCCCCCTTTTTTTTAACAACTTGGGGTTCCATGGCAGATATTTCAGAAGTTCCTCTCTAGACAAAATGTCCAGCAGAGTAGAACATCTGAAAACAACTATTTCAGACATATATATGTGCATACTCAGTGGGACTAGGATTAATAATTTATACAAACTCTAGGTAATTTTATAAACCCTGAATTTTCCAAAATTAAAGGCGTATTGTCCAACTTTTCCCCACACAGTTAACATCAGTTTTGAAGACAGCAATATATTACTAGTACTAAGTACTAACAAAACACACACTAGATGAGAATGACAGTCAATAAAGGGGATGAAAAGATTGTGTTGTACATTATAGGTTCACAAAAGCTGTTATAATGGCCTTTATCCAAATGGCACTTGCATACTAAAATTGAGGGAGGAAATACAAATGATTAAGCAAATTAATAAATATTGACAAAGGAACCCTATTTATTATCTATATGGAGAGATGTTTTTAAATTTTTGACGGCAAAATATTTATTTATTTATTTAACATATTTCTATCCCACCTTTCTCCCCAAAAGGACCCAAGGCGGTTATGAAAACCCAGTTTCTCAGGAGCAAGAAACCATAACTGAAATCCTGTTTCTTAGTGTAGGAAGCTGCAACTAGAGTAGGCCAGTATGCATCAGTGCAACTTACAGGGGAGCTGACTCACCAAATCCTCACAAATTCAATAGGCTAACTCTAGTGCAATTTACTATATTTAAACCCATATATTTAGAAGGTATATTGTTTCTAATATTATTCTGTACTTTTTACTCCCAAACGCAAGGACAATATCCAATAATATGTCTTCCTCTTGATTAAGCATATTCAAATCATCATAGGACAAGCATTTTTTCATACATGAAACACTTGTATGTGGTACAACAGGTTTCTGTGCATTGACTGTGGAAAGATAGCCACTGTTTTTCTTAAGTGAATATCATTTGATTTGGTCTACAAATGCCATCAACAGATCTTGCTTTCTTTTTGAATCCGAACTGAAGCCACAAATCAATAGATTATTTTCTAGCAAATTGGTAGCTATTATTTAAATTCTTTAATGCATTCAGATACTATTTATTGTAAGCAAAAATAGCTAAATGTATTTTGCGTGAACGCAATGTTGTTTTGAAGTATTGGACAGTACAGATGGGCACTGTCAGGCATATATGTCAGGTGGTTATCAGTAACCACCTAAATCCATGTACCTATATCTGTTTGTTGCCAAGCTGGTGTATTGATCCTCAAGACAACCCTGCTATCACACCATATACATATACATAGATGATGTTGCACATAGCTAGCAGTTAGTGTTCCTCATCATGTGCACTTATTTACCAGTAAAGCAACTTTCAGGACTGCACTATGGAAGTTTTACACAATTACATTAAAATGTCATAGTTTTTCTTAACCATAAGAACTATAACTTGATATTTTCTATAGTCATTTTTCTAAACTGATCGGCTGGTCTTTATTTTCTCCAATATGTTGTGTTATAAAGGGTTTCTCTTCAAGTTGTAACAGTCTTTTTTTTAAGCATCTGCATAATCTGTACAATTTACTGTGCAAATTATCTAAGTCTACTGTTTACTTTTTGCATATATTCTAAAATCCTGCCCTTGTTTGTGAGGCAATGCTTGGCCTTCTGAGAACATTTGTGAGCTTTTGATTTGTAGCATTCTGAGTAGATCTCTAATTGGGTATATTCATAGCTATATTCTTAGGCTATATTCCTCCCCGTGAATATTATTAGTAAATTTTGAGGTTATAGAACTACTGACCCAATCAAACATATACAGAGCTTGGCCTCTGAGTTAATTAAATATGGGTTAATAATATATTATAAGGAAATCATTGTCCTTATTATAGTTATTAGGTAGTTAGTCAAATTACAGCTTCAAAGGAATGCAGAGCATGGAGAACTCAGGATTAAATTATGCATTTGAACCTTAGGCCAGCTTTTACTGTTGAGACAGTTTGTTGCTAAGAGAAATCGTGTGTCATTGAAATTAAATGCTTTTCTGGGGATGGAAGGTTCCAGTTTTTTAATGAAATTACTGAGTGTGGTGTAGTGAAATGATTAAAATCTGTATTCCTGGAATGTGGCAGTGAAAAAAAAATCAATAAATGCTAGCACAATTTTGCGGCTGAATGTGAATCCTAAGAAGAAAATAAACTAGCACCAATATTACCATTAAAATCATAGTCCATTAACTGATTTTTCATCAGTCTGCCAAGACATAATTTCTAATTTCCTAGAATACATTTTCCTGTGTAATGAGCAGCTTTTCAGATATCCTTGTTAAGACAGGCAGTATTTTTGCCCTTCCCCCAGTGCTCCTGCATTGCAATCATTGTGCTTGCACTTATTATGTTACAAATGACCGAGGTAAGGCTGACATTCTCATTGCATGCAAAAAGACCGAGTCTGCCAAGCTTTTTTTTCCCTAATGAAGCAGCTTTGTGAAATCTCTCCATGTGCTAATACTAATGAAGATCCTCCAGCACAATTAAAATCACAGCCAGCGTCTGAAGAGGAAACACAGAACAATAGTATCTCTCTCCATGTGCATATTATTTTGATGTTGCAACCAGCTTTTGTTCAGATTCAGTGTTAAAAACCTTCACATTTCAAATGGCCCTTGACAGTGCAGAGCATCGTCAGCAACTTACATGCTCCGATTTCAGAGTGGGGAAAAAAAAACCACAAACCCATCTTGCATTTTCCCTTTAGTTCTAGTCGAAGTAATGTTCTTCTTGACCATATTTTAAGCTTTACTTTTACAGTTTTCAGGAAGCAAAGCTTTGTTTGCAGTGTACTTTAACCCTGACTTAACTAGAGTTTTATGCCATAAAGATGGAAACACCACACGAAGGGTGAACTATTGAATCCAAGGAGTGCTGTGTATTCTCCCTTTTAAAAAAATCTTCCCTTTCTCATATGTACAGACATTTAGTTGTTTATTATCATTATAATTATTGCAGTACACCGCTCAGTGTACTGGCTCAGCAGTGGTTTGCTATGCAGTAACAATACAGGGGCAGAAGTCCTATGAATGATGTTAAACATGCTGTTCAGCCAGCCAGGTCCTACTCGTAAGTAGATATACTGAGAACCAGAACTGTAAGCCTTCATCATTTCAAAGCAAAGTTATCCATTTGTTTGTTTGATTTGGTTGCCATTGTTTCTCGCTTGCACGATGCTAACAGCATTAAGTTTCGGGGTGAATCGGAAACGGTTTATTTGATGGCCTTAACAGAGCAACCCACCCGTCCTCCCCTTTCCTACTGCTTGAAGTGTGCTGTATAACTTGATAGCTTGCACACTCCTACACCAAAGGGAGTCTGATCCCAGCTCTGCGTCCCTAACGCACGCTTGAAATCCTCCGCCTGTTTACACTTCAGCTTAAACGTGTTCCTTTAACAACGGTGTTTACGATTCCAGCCCCCTCCAGGCTTCACTCGAAGGTCCCCCCACTTCGAAATACAAAAACCCAAGTCCAGCCGACACACACAAAGCAGCTCAACTTCGTTGCAAACTTGAGGAGACACGACTCTTGTGCTTGAGCGACAGGGAAGCAGCAGAGCGGACGGAGTGGGGGGGGGGGACTTTGAAGATCCAGGAATGCCTCGGCTGCCTTTTGGATCTGATAGGTCATTTATTACTAAGGCTGAAAGGAGATAAACAATTCCGTGTGTGTCTCTGTATGTGTGTGTGTGTGTGTGTGTGTCTCGCTCTCTCTCCCTCTCCCCCCCCCCTTTAACAGCAAGTTTCATTGTTAGAAAGAGAGGAGCCGAGCCGGTTGACGTCACTTTGGGCTCGTCGCGAAGCCTTCGCCTGGAAGTGAAGCTGAATAAACCTTGAGAAGAGAATCGGCTTCAATCTGCCGCCGCTGTGAGGAACTAAGCAGAGACAGCCCAGAGCGGGAGAGGGAAAGAGAAACAGACGCGCGCTCGGTCCCTCTCTCACACACAGACACACACACACACACACGGTTACACTATCATGAAGCCCTCTCATTAGCTCTCCTCAGCCTTTCTTCGCTCCCTTCTTCAGGCTGCTTGTGGCGCGGGTGGGAGAGAAAGCGACCCCCCTTTCCTCCAGATCAGGCGCATCCACCGTTGTTGTGACCCCCCCTCGGCTCCTCCTTGCCGTGCAAAGGGGTGTGAGAGTGTACGTGTGTGTGTTGAATCTCTCTCTCTTCCCAACTGCAAAGGTGAGTTCGAATCGATTTCGGGGGCGGTGAAGGAGGCGTGTTGGGGGGAAGAGGAGAGGATTGCTTTTAAGGTGGAAGTGGGGGCTGCGTTTGTTCCAAAACATCGCCCGACTTGCTTGTAAGCCAAGTGTCGTGAGGGGGGGGGGGGGAGAGAGAGAAAGAAGTGGAGGTGAAACGCCGACGGGGGTGAGTGGGTGGGATCCTGGCTCTTGGGAAGATCTTGTGGTGGTTCTTCTCGCAGCTCTTTGTTGCTGGGGATGGGAGGGGGGCGGCTTGTGCATCCGAGGGACGCCTGGTGTTTGTGCGTGCGTGTGTATTTTTAAAAGCACAACAAAAACACCCGGCTCGCCGTCTTGGTGGCGGCGGCGGCGGTGATGGTCGCGGTGGATCCAAGTCTGGAAAGTGAAACTGACCTTGTGCTCTCGGGACAGGAAGGGCGGGTGGGCTGGCTGGCGCTGGCACCGGCGCGGGGCGGGTGCAGGGGCTGCGATGGCAGCCCTCGGGAGCGCCTGCCGGACGTTGCAACTCTCTCGCCCGCTTTCCCCTCTTGGGTGGCCGGAGAGAAAGTCTAGGGGACTCTGCCTGTGGTTAGCCCGGGGCTTCCCCGGGGGACACGCAGGGCCCCGTCCGTCTTCCTCCTGGCCCTGGAGCTTCTCCGCTTTTGTGTCCTTTCTCCCTGCCCTTCTCTCTCTCTCTCTCTTCCCGGTCGGAGGCCTTTCTGCCTGGCTTGCTTCAGCCGCCTTGGGCATGACAGCCCGCTCGCCGATCCTGGGCACCGAGACCATCGCCGCCTTCCTTTATTGCCCCGTTGCTTTTGCCCCCTCTGCTGGTCGGTGGGAGCAAAGGGGAGAAGACGGGCAACCCCCCCAACACCGCCCCAGTGAATAGGGGGCGGGTGGAAGGCAACGAAGGGGGACCTCTCGCCTCTCCGTAGGGTCGAGTCCGAGGTCTTCTCCCCTTCTCCCCATCCCACAGCAAACTCCTCTCTCTCTCTGGCACACACAGCCTTTCATTTCTCTCTCTCTCTCTCCCCCCCCCCCCCCCCGATTATGTTTGTTTTATTCCCTTTTAAATGCTAGGCTGCCCGAGTTGATCCAAACACTCTGCTTTAGGGTTGTTTTTTTTAAAAAAAGCGGACTGGGCTGGGGAGAGAGCAAGCAAGCAAGCAAGGGGGACCTCGTCTACGGTTCTCGGGGGCTTTGCTGCTTTCTTTTCTCTCCCTTTCTTTCTCTCCCCCTTTATCTTTTGTGCGTGTTGCTTCCTTATAAAGCCGGAGAGGCAGCTGCAGCCCTTCGCTGAGTTGTTGAAATTTATCCCTTTGTGTATATTACAATATCCTCCATTTTTCTGCCCTCTAAACAAGAGCCTTTCGCCATCTTGGGCTATTTTTTTTTTAAATTTTCAAGTCTGTCTCTGTGTATGTGTCTCTTTTAGAGGGTAGAAGATGAAACCCTTCTCGTCTTTTTGGATAAGGCACGAAGTTTAGGGAGCCTGAGTGTGACGTCATGCAAAGTTTTAGAAGGATATTTTGCCCATTGCACAACGTGTGTGTGGGTGTGTGTTTGTGTTCCCCCCCCCCAAGGGATTTCTGGTGTTTCAAGTTGAAGCTGTGTTAAAGAGGAGGGTTATAATTTAGTTTATGAAAATGCATAAACAGGACTTTCATGGGAAGTCTAGCCTGTGTATTTTTTTTATTTTTTTTTGGTAACAGGTGGAGAAATACTGGTTTAAATAGACTAGGCTCTCCTTTTGTAGTCTTCCATTAGTTCAAATACAAGTCTTTATTTTGGGCCGCAATTGATTAAAAAAAAAAAAGATGGTGTAGCAATTCACTGACAGAGAATTTGCTTTCATTTGTCAGGGGTCTGCTGTCATAGGCATAAGCGATGCCACTGCTTAAGAACCTTGCTTGCTTTGTAGAAGGCAAGGAGGACAGCATAAGGTCTCTTGCAAATGCAAAAATAAATGTTTGTTCTTACTCTGTTATTTATAGAAGCCAGGTTAGTATTACTCATATTCTGGAGAGGACCTGTAGATGCTGCATGCACTGCAGATTATGCCCCAGATGGTGGTGTGTTTCTCTGTGCCTTCCCCCCCCCCCCCCCAATGTAGTTAGTATGCTAAGTTCTAAATTACTCTTTTAAAAGCCAATCATATTATCTCTGGCTATAAGCTCTTATGTATTCGGTTGTGAAAGGGAAATAAAAAGTGCTGTGTTTTTAATTTATCTCTCAACAGATTTTCTTTTTCAATTTTATGAAAAGTTATCCTAATCGCAGGTCAAAACTTAAAGAAAGATGGAGAACTTGATACAAAACAGGACCTTTAAATAGAATTCTACTTTTCTGTTCTGCTTCCTGTACTTGTTTTGTTTTTCCTTTCCCATATTTACAACAGGACGAAACTCCCTGTGTTTAATTTGCATTCCCTTTGTCTTCATAGTTAGAGGGGGGGAGCCATCATTGAGTACAATTAACATGGAAACTAACAGGAACATTTTAATACATCCAAATGTTGTTTTCATCAACACACTCAAAACTAAGTGACAGATCTAGCATCTCTTTGTGACTGAATAGGAAATATGCTTTCATTTTTACAAAAGTAAGCTATTTGCCCCAGTATGTTCTTTTATTTTTCTTGGAGAAAAAAGGCTACTTCAGAAAGCCTCACTGAATTGAACCGCTGCCAGTTATGTGAGTCTTAGGTAGATAAAAATGTTGAAATAGTTAAAAGCACATAGAACAGATGGCTTTAAATTATACATGCAACAAAGGCCTGGAAGATTTGACAGATTATAAAATGGTGAGCAACAGAAGATAAGCAGTATAAGAAAATGGTAGTTAAGTATATTTGATACCTCACATGTAAACTGAATTTTTTAGTGACAATGGTTCATAATCAGCAAAGCATGAAATATCAAGAAAATTGTAGTTGAAAACAGTTTTCTGTATTAGATATGTCTGCATGTGGGCAGATGGGAATCATATATATATACCCTGTTTCCCCGAAAATAAGACCTAACTTGAAATAAGCCCTAGTATGATTTTTCAGGATGCTCATAATATAAGCCCTACCCCAAAAATAAGCCCTAGTTAAGTGAAACCCTGCCCTCCACCATTGTGCAGCCACCAGAAGATGACATGACTGTATTTGAATAAATGTAGATTGTTGTACATGAAAAAAAAACATCCCCTGAAAATAAGCCCTAATGCGTTTTTTGGAGCAAAATTAATATAAGACCCTGTCTTATTTTTGGGGAAACGTGGTAGGAACATTTTAGATTTTTGAGATAATTTCACACAATTTGAATCCAGTCTGACAAGAAAGGTTCCTTTAGTTTAATATCTGGGATTTTGCTATTTTTTTGAAGTTGCAATTTATAAAATAAAACACTGGGAAAAACACAGATTTTTAAAAAAAGTGGTGTAGGGAAGTAAGATCAGGGTTAGAGTTAATGTTTTTTTTAAATGAAAGATTAGATAACAATTCCTTGTTCTTCTGAAATTAATAAACAGATCTATGAACAGTACTCCCTTTTGGATGCTTAACTGTGGGATTACAATGCTGATAGCTATCCTTCAAACAAAGTCAGTAATTCAGTGAATGTATATATTTCCAACAAAGTGGTATTCACACTTAAAGTTCTGACTTGCAGTAATAGTTTGCATTGTGAAACAATTTAAATCCCTGTTTGTTGTGTGTGGGGTGGAAGCAAGGGAGAGATTGAAATTTGTGGATAGTCTATTTCTTGTAGTAAGATTGCTGCAGTTATGAAGGATATTAATGCAAAATCAAAAGAGCTTTTGACTGTGGTGGCGTATTGCCCATTCATCTCTGGTTCATGATAAGATAAAACATGCCATACAGTGTAAGGATTTGGGAGGTTTTTTAAAATTACTTTTTACAAGACATTTACTGAAAATTCAAATAAAAGAGTAATAGAAGCCTTATATTTTTGGAAGCCTTCTCTTTTCCTCATTTCTTTGTTTGCATGTTTATTGCAGAACTGCAGTGCAAAGGAGCAGATGTTTTGCCAAACATCCTGATGTGTTGCTTTTTCTTAGGGGAGTGCGTCGCTGTTCCTTCTGATGCATTGGCTTGACAGCTGGTTGATTTCATGGAGCTGCTAAGAAGCCATTAGTGGTGTCATTGAATTGAAACAGAACAGTCACTCCCAGCTTGAACTGCAATTGTTAAAGTCTTTGTTGCTACTTTTGTGTTCCTACACAAGATGTAGAATATCACAGTTGCAGGAAAGTTCAGGCCTTCTTTTTGATCCTCTTGAATTAGTGAAAGCATGTGGTGGAGCAGGATTGTTTGTAAGTGCTAAATATTCTTATTAAACCATACCTAGAAGGAAATGAAATGTGATTTTTTTCTTAAAGATAAAGAGGAAAAAAATTAAAACACATGAAGAACACAATAGGAGAAAAACATCCTCCGGACTAGCACTACAGTTCTAAACCAGAAGTGGTAGTAGTGGTAGTAGTAACGGTATTTGTTGTTAAAACTGGCCCTGTGCTGTTATATATTTTCAAGAGTGCATTTCAGTTTTAAAAGTAATTATCACAGTCCAGTACACATTTATGCACCCTTAAGTCTCATGATAAACAATAGGTCTTGCATGTGAAAGAATGAGGCCCATGGTGCAATACAGCTCATAGATATTTTTGGTTTAGAATAGGGGTTGAATTATGTTTGGCTGTATTCTAGTGAGCGGTGTATTTGAAACCACAAATATGATTTCAATGAGGATCAAAAGCAGCAGAATTTGTTGTATTTGAAAAATGTAGTTAAGACGTCACATCTTATTACCTGCTGAGACAATCTTGCTGGTCATTTATATTAAAACAGTTTTCGACAGCAACCTATGACCTGTAAAAAAACAATAAATGTATTCATAAAATGCTAGAATAGACAAGAAAAATGATAAAGTTAATGAGATAGGCAATTATACTCTCACAGTGGAAGGCTAGTTGAAAATTGATCACTTGCAAACAAATATGTGTATTAATGAAATCAAAGAATGGAGGGGGAGTGTGATTTCAGCCAGACATAATGTGAAGAAAACTGTTTCGTATACTATATTTATAAGTCACTGGGGTGGATGAGCAATTGAGAGAGCTGTTAAAATAATAGTAATAAATACCATTTGCATTTGTGTGTTATGAGCCATCAAGTTGCTTTTGACTTAAGCCAAGCCTCGTAGGGTTTTCAAGGTACATTTGATGCTCAAGTGGTAGTGTACAATTGCCAACCCCTAGTGAGTTTCCATGGTTCACCATGGGTTTGAACCCAGGTCCTCTGAGTCCTAGTCCAACGCTCTAGACTGCACTGGCTCGTGCCAGCATTCGTATAGCACATTGCAAGTGTTTAGAAGGCTTCATTCGTCTATTATCTAATATTTACAAAAGTCTGGTAAGGGAAGTAAACAAGTGGTATCATTTTGGTGTTGCAGATGGAGACCACAGGCTAGCCTAAGGTAATCTAACAAGTTTGTGGTTGAACTAAGATTTGAATCAGAATCTTCCAACTCATGCTATTAGGGTGCAGTCCAAAGCCACTCAGTGGGTCCTGAGTAATGCTAAATTCAGTGACACTTACATGTTCTATAACCTAAAGGTATGCAACACTTGTGTTGCAGGATAGACCAGGTTCAACATAAAACAAAACTTTTATCTCAGATCTTAGAGAACAACTGGCACTTAGAAACGGCAATACTGGTTTTGACTGACAGTCCGAATTTGTATAAGACGGTCTCCTGTGTTCTTAACTAATTTGTGCACTGTTCTTCAGCTGGAAGAGCTTGCATAATGGCTTGCAGGTGAATGAAAACAAGACTTGTTAGGCAAGTAAGCATATGTTGAGTTTACATATGCCATAACGCTATACCACTTGGTTAAAACTTGCCGACTTGATTTCAGCTACTTCAATATTATTTTTGCAGGTTCTTAGGGTGTACAATATGGAAGTAGATCCAATGAAATTAATGGAACTTAAAAGTCATGACTATCTTATATTTGATATCAGTAGGTCTTTTCTAAGGTTGACAAGAGGGTACCTGTTGTGTTAAAGATGTAGCACCCCAATTTCATTTTGTATTTGGGGTGCCATAGATTCTTAGAGAACCCATATGGAGAAAGGGGATATTGAACCCTTCATTCCTCAGATGTGATTTTACAAATACCCCCCCCCCCCCATTGGTAAAATGCTTATTTTACAAATTGGTTTGAGTGGGACTTAACTATAAGCCCAGAAGTTCAGGTTGGAGGGCTGGATACTCAGTAGGATTGTGGGAGGGAAGGATCATGTTTCTTCCTTCTGTGCAGGTTCTGTGTGTCATAATAAATATTGCCCCAACAAAAGGGGAAAAAACATAGTTTAAAGTTAGCAGAATGTATTCTTTGAATGCAGCCCCATATTTCTTTCTGCCTAAAATTCTGAAGTGGAGGTGCTACAGTCAAGAAATTGTATTGTGGAATCTGTGTTATGTATTGTGGTCTTCCTATATGTTAAATAACAGACAGAATAATAGCTCATTATTATCATTCAAAAATAAACCTTTTGGGGTGTGTAGTGCATTAAGTGGAATGCCTAGTGTGGTGCAGTGAATAGAGTGATAGACTTGGACTCAAGAGGCATGGATTCGAATCCCTGCTCAGGCATGGAAATTCACTGGGGATGTGGAACTGGTAAAACTACTTCTGAAAGACCTCATTTGCCTTGAAAGCCCTATTAGGGTCGCTAAAAGTCGGTTCCAGCTTGACAGCACATAAGAACATAATACATTAACTGTCCATCTATTCACAGTTTCCCCAATCCAGTGACCATAGACAAAGATTCTGTAAAGAAAATAACTGCATTGGGATATTGTAGTGCATTATTTTTCTATCCAGCCTGCTTGCTTACTTTGAAGTAATGTTAGGAGTGAGATGCACGTATTTAAACATTATTTTGAAGATAGTGCTTCATGTGCATATGTAACAGAAAATAGAATTGAAATAGAAAGAACTTCACCAAATATCAGTGGATGTAATGGGAATAGATAAAAGTGTGATATCCAAGCCTTCATTAAAATAAACTGAAATTTGCTTAAATGGAAATAGGCTTCCACTTACGTTTTACTGGTTCAATAGGATAAGCAGCCTGATCTAAGGCACATGTATTTGAAAGTGTATGTGTTATGTGCTGTCAAGTTGCATTCAACTTATAATGACCCTAGTTGGGTTTCCAAGTTATGTGAGATATTTAAGGAGTGGTTTTATCAGTGCTACCTCCTCTCCCTCACCATGGGTTTCCATAGCCAAGCAGCGATTTGAACTCAAGTCTCTTGAAACCTAGCCCATCCTTCTATCCACATTCCTCTGTTATATCAGTAAGTTAGCAGTTGGTTATAAGTAAGCACAAACTTACTCAAAAGTAGATATGCATAAAATTGTAGCATGCATGTTATATTCCTGCCATCTCATCAGCATATAGATATAAAGTTTTACCCCAAAATGAATAATGCATGTAGGGTTTATTTATGCAGCTTTACCTTGTTTACTCAGATGTAGAAAAAGTTTTTGCTTGTAGCCTGAGCAAGGTAAACTAATGGAATTTTTCCGTTCATTTAGTTGAGAAGCAGAATTCCACAGCAGTGTCTTTGGTAGGCTTTGTATATTTGCAGAACCTCTCCTGTACATACTCAGGCCTACTCTGCGGTCCTTCACCAACTGAAGGCTTCCATGCCACAAAGAGCTTTCTTGTTTGTAGTTATTTCCCCCATTCACTTCAGTGGGTAAGGTGGGGACAGACTGAAACGAAGCAGGCTGCAAAAAAACTGCTTTTCCGTTTAAGGCAGGGTTGGCCAACTGATGGCTCTGTAGAAGTTGGTGGACTGCAGCTTACTTTGTCTGTTGGAGTCACGAACTTAGCAGGCTGATGGGCTTTGTAGTGATCACCAGATAATAGGATAGCAAAGAGTCTCTTAGCAATAGATTAAGGAAGTCAGCCACACACACAGATGGATGTCTGCCAGCAGTACTCCTGGTGGGCGACTCATCAAGGAAGCAGAATGAGAAGTCTTCTTCTGCCCCTGCCCCCAGGAGACTGTCCTTTTATTAACATTACAAGGTCACAGGTAGTGACAGCATTACAGATAGTAGACAGGGTTCAGATAGGACAATGGTTACATCATGTTATTAGGATTGGTCTGGGGAAAGGCAATTAATCAAGCCCTCTGATTGGCCTAAGGAAAGGCCTCTATGGCAAGCTCTCTATGATAATGAGAAAGAGGAAGAATGGTGGCAGCTCCTCCCCTCAGAAGCAGCCACAGGATGCTAGGAGAGTTTTCTCTCACTACAACACCCATGTGGCTTAGCAACCTTGGGAATGGCACCCCCACATTTGTCCTTCTCTGTTGGTTCTGCTGATTAGGGCCAACAGGAGTTACAGTCCAACCTCTTGGCCCAAAGTTGCTTGTTCCTAATACAAGGAAGTGGAGAAGAAGCTGAATGAGGAATATTGCTTTCACATGGGAAGGGACATGGGACTCTTTGAAGGTTCTGTGTTTTTTGAGTACGTGTTTCCTATCTCTTGCTCTGTCAAAATTTGCTCAACAAATGCATTTCTTTGAAAGAAGTGTTTCAAGTATATGCTGCTCTTCAGATGTACAACAGAGTTCTGCAGTTCTGCACAGGGAGACTTCAATATTTTAAGTGGTATGAAACAATTGCCTCAAAAGCTTGATTGTAAAGGAAAAATAATTTCCACAAAGTGCTGGAGTTTGTTTGAAATGTTAGATCTTTAAAGCTGATTTATAACATTCAAGCAGCATCATTTTTGTTTGTTCTTAGTTTCGTTCGTCCATATGGTTATCATCAGCACAATTATGTGCGTTCAAATTAACACAAAGGAGTAGTAATGTCCTTTGGATTTGCCTGCTTTTAGTATATTTGGCAACTCTGCCATGTGAGTCTTGTTTGCTCTTTCCCCATAAAGTTATTCATAATCATCAGGGTAAAACAGGTCCACCATTTGGATTTTTATGTAAACTTAAGGATTATTTCCCACCACAGAATTCAGTTCACATTGAGCACGGGCCTAAACATGTTTACTCAGAAAATAGTTCCTCTGACTCAGTAGGACTTGCTTTGACTAGTTCTATTCAGGCATTGTGGGTGTAAGAACCACAAAGAAGGAGGGAACATGTTAGTTGTGCCCTATCATCACTCTGTACATGTCACAGGAATCTTTTCTATCCACATAGGCTCCCTGTGTGTGAGAGGGAGCACTTGCATTTTCCAAGAATAGCAAAAATTCCTCCCTGGAGAAATTTGCTTTCACCCCTTGGAGAAGGCTGACCAAGGTGGGAAAGGCAGAGCATAGATTCTCAATGTTGCTCTGCCCCATCATGTTCCCTGTACCAACAGCGAAACCCCTGAATTCATCTTCTCTATTAATGCAGTTTAGGGTGGCAGTCTTACATCTAGAGGACATGAATATCTTTAGTACTGTCCTTGAATGGGACAGTAACTAGTAGTAACCCAGAAGCTAATAAAAGATTGCTGGATGACTCCTAAGGAGGTGTGATTCCTGATTCTCTTTTCAGCTTTGAAACATTTTCCAGCTCAGTTCAGTGCATGTTTTCTCAGATGTCACTCCCACTGTGTTAAATGGGGCTTACTGCAAGGTAAAATTGTATAGGATGGCTGACATACTTGGTATCTTAAAAAATGAAAGTTTATTTTAATATATATGTAATCTTGCCTAGCACCTGGCTCCGTTCACATGTAAATATTGATTTTCTTTCTCCTGCGCTTCTTTTTGGGTAGCATCTTCATGTTGTCCCTGTAGTACCATATATATCTCATTAAATGTAGGGGTGAGTGGATTAAGTCCTGAGCACACTTTGTTTTCATAATTAAAGTATAGCATTTAATTTCTAAATAAAGTTGAGCAGCATTGGGGAAGTCAACATTTAATTCTGAAATTTCCTACCAAGGTATTTCTTACTGCAATAAATAGCCTAAGTGATTTCAGTGTTTCACTGGCAAGTGATGCATCTGTTAGCCTTGGTAGAATCAGATTAATAATGGATGTGAAGCTATATTGAATCTACATAGCAAAACCCCACTTTGTTCTTTATGTGTATTCCGCATAATTGTGTCTATGGGAGTTGTGCCTCTATTCTTTTGAAATCAGAAAAATTAAAGGAAAGGGATGCTCACACCTGAGAGTACAGTTTAAAAGATTACCACTCTGTTGCGGTTTATATTTGGGAATTTTAATATTGCTCTATTGTAGCTATTATCATGCAATGCTGATGATTAGAAGGGTGGGAGAAAGAGATGCCCTCACTGGGATTCAGTGGTTTGATCACTGAACCGCTAGGTGAGAGGGCACAAAATTAAAAGTGAAACTTTTGTACCCACGGTGCTATTCTAAATGCTCCACATGAATGCTGTCCTTTTGAACAGAATATGATTTTTTAATGCATTCAGTATTGGATCTAAAATAAATGGAAGCTTGGAAAATGCATTTTTATAAAACATCAAAAGATATTGTGATGGTAGGGTAGAATTATACGGAGATGCCTGCATGTTTACAGAAAATAGCATTCTTATTTATAAAAAATATATATAGAAAGCCAATTATCTCTGCAGTGTTTGGGTAAATTTATGCAGTAAGCAAAAACTGCTTAATTCTTTTTTTTCTGACGGGAAATTCAGCTCCAAAGATAATTATTGCACTGGTCCAATGGATGTGCAGAGACATAATAGTGTGTTTTTAACCCTGTTTTTCTGTTCTTACACTTTTCCACAAGCATGCACTCATTAATCAAAGACGCTGCACTCCTGCTGAGGGCGGAGAGGTTCATCAAATTGGCAGCCGGTTTGGTGCAAAGAACGGTGTACTGAAGCTCTTAACGCGCTGGGACATAAATAAATCTAAGGTCTTTGTATGCAAACCCTGGAGGTTAATACTGCATAATTCAATGTCCTGTCTTTGTTTTTATGATTGATGTTTTTAAATGTTTGAAGCTTGATGCAAGTCTTCTACTAGGTCAGGGCTGACAATCTGATTCGCTGAAGCACAAAAAGGAAAAAAGCATTAGGCTGGCAAGGGGACTTTGAGTATGCTGCAGAGATTTTGATTCCCCCCTCCTTCCTCCTGGAAGATCATTGTCATATTGCCTGAGCTGTTATAAGAGTGTTCCAGTGATTGACAACCCCTGCTGTGATAATGGACCTAGTGCATGAAATGCCAATAGTTTGGCCCTATTTGTTCTGAAGCTTACTGTTATTTGTATCCTTAACAGACCTAATGTGTAGAACAAGGAAAAACTACAGAGATTTCTCAATAGAAGTAGTGCTGGTTTTTGGTTTAAACATGGATTGGTTGCATATTCATAATTCAAGGACAGCTGGTTATAGCCACAAAACAGTCATTTGCAAGCTATTATAGGCCATTCCGCTCGTATATGGAACCTCGTTGTGAGCTCAGTATAGCCCACCCCCGGTTTATTGATCTACCTGCATTTAAAATCTGGTCACTGCTGTTGAGCAGGCCTTTCATTTTTGCTGTGCTTGCAACAGAGATGAGGTTCAATTTTGAATGTTTAACTTTAACTAAATGCTGAAGAAAATGTAAAAATGGCAAAGTGGGGGCTTTGAAGAAACAAACCATACACCTTAAAAACATGAAGTCCTATTTGTTAGAAGCATATTTTCTCTGCCTTCTGAATCCTTTAACTGATTGTGGAGTTCTGAGGAAGTAATCCCTTAGATTCAGTCAAGGTTACACTCTTGACTCCCCAGCTCTTAATATACAGTGAAGTATTTTCCTGCTTGGCCCATACACAGAGATTATTTGTTTGTACTTGTGTGTAGGGAAGAGTAATAAAGAGAAGCAGAGCTACATGCAAGGAAGAACATTGCAGAAAAGTGGTAGCTAAGAAGGCCCTTTTGGTAACCCATGTTCAAAATGATAGTAGAACTTATGGTGTGTTCTCACAAACGCTTTGAATATAGTGAGACCACGTTTCTTTTTGTTTCGTTCTGCATTGAAAGAGTTTGGGATGGTATTCATGTTTGTTTTATTTTTAATCTTTATGTGAAAGTGCTCATTGTTCAAATGGTGTATACCCTTCATCAGTGACCCTGTCTCAGTAGCATTCTGATTTATCTGATCTGTTGAGTATGCAAATATTGATGCTCCCTAGGCCACTGGGTAAGTGGCATGCATGCAGTAAGCTGCTGTGGGTCGTGTGAAAGGCTGGATAACACATGGCAACTTGTGGTCCAGACTGGGGATTGACTCGGGAGGAACTGCTTTTGTTTCAGTGGGATTAACTACCAAGTACAAATGTTCAGCACCGTTTAACTTTCTGTGCTTATTAGAGAGGAGAGTGTGAACTTGAGCATACATCTTCTATTTTAAAATTTATCTTGAGGTATAACTTCAAGGAGAAGGCCTCCTCCTTTGAGCAGAGGAAAGGTTTGTTTCATATGAGATAACTTAAACATCTGAGTTTTTGCAAAAGAATGTATCTCCTAGAATTTGGATCTAGAATGATGAAGACGAGATGGACCATCAGCAATCTGGCATCGTACACAAAGCAGAATAAAAATCCTGTTGGATATAAATGTAATATATTGAATACCAGCAAATGTTACTTTCTCAGCAATATTTAGCTTGCTTTAGAAGCTCTGATAATAAGCATGGAGAATAAAGAAGTATCTTTTAATAGCTGAAATCCAGTAGTATGTTGCAACTAGAGTAGGCCTGTTGAATCAGTGGAACTTACAGAGGAGCTGACTCCCCAAATCCTCACTGATCCAAAGGGCCTACTCTAGTTGTAGCTTGCTACTGGATTTCAGCCACTGTGTGAGTACAATTTTCTGGATGCAAGCTCTAAGCTGTCAACTGCTTCTGTTGCTACTAAAGCAGGCGTTCTTTTTCTTCTGTTATTATTCAAGCCCCCCTGGTGTCTCTTTAACCAGCAGTACGACCTTTCTAAACCACATTTCAGGAGAGGAGCAGTAAACTGTTAAACTAGTTTAGTGATGAACTATGTTGCCCTGGAATTGTCTGTGCTGTTTTTGTTGTTATCCTTCAGTGTTTTATGCAAGGACAGTCTCTGTGTTGCTTCTGACTGCTTATGTATTCATTATTCGTAAAAGCATTTTGAAACACTGTCTGGTATTCAACAGTGGGGTTTTAAAAAAATAAAATAATAGTTTTTACTTTCTTATTTTTCTGGGTCATAACCATCAATGGCAGGGAGCATGCCCTCCCTCTCAGCCAATAAGAGATCTAACTTCTCCTCTTTGCCTGCTCTTATGTGAGTGATTGCCATTCAGTCTTGGTGGCTGCAGTGAGGAAAAAAAAAGTCCAAAAGCAAGCTTGTTCTCAAGCTTTCTTTGAAAGTTCAGAGCAGTGATGATAGGAGAGAGGGTCTCTGATTTTGAACCGGAAAACAGCACTGAGAGAAGGATTGTTTAGCTCCCCCTCATCTGCTTACACTTTACTCCAAAGCAAATAGAGGAAAACACACAGCAACTATAAATATGTTTTTAACCATAAGACTCATCCAGGTGGAACATTTGCTGCATTTCATGTGCACTGATGATGCCAGTATTTTTCCCACTGTCAAGATGATGTAAGGCTTCAGTTGGTACCTACTATGATAAAAATGTAACCAAAAAGTACCCTCTTTTTCAGTGCTTTTTAAAACTACCCCAGGAAAAAAACATTGGACTTGTTGCATAATTCAGGCAGCAAGAACTTCACTGGTTGCCCTCCTTATCCTTGTTCTTTCTGTTTGGAAGCTTTCAGTTTAGCACTATTCCATGTAAACAAAATGAGAAGGAAACAAAGATCCAGCAAATAAGCAGCACAGAAGATAATTTCTAGAGTTTCCTCCAGATTTTGAAAATAGTGGGTTTTGAAGGCAGCTGATTTCCAAGGAGGATTAACCTTGGATATCTACTGGGTTGGAAGCTTTCAGTTTATAGCAGCACTGTTCTAGTTAAGGAAATCAAACCAAAACATGTATGTATCCAGTAGAGCATAATTCTAGGATTTCATCCAGATTTTGGAAACAGTCAAACAATTGGTTTTGGAAGTTAACTGATTTCTAAAGTGCATTAGCACAGACTCAGCTGCTTTGTGCTAGTTGATGCCACTTAAGCACATATTTTACCAGAATTTCTGGCCACACTAAATCTTCTCTCTTAAGAAATCAGCAGCTCTTTAAGCAGCAGGTCAAAAATCTTTTCAGGAAGCTTTTGGAAATCCTGGAAGAAACCCTCTAAATTCCTTTTAAAATCTTTAAATAGATCTTGTCAGCTGAGTAGTTTTTCTTTGCTTCATTAGATTTCAGGATCAGGTTTTCTTTAATTACTATACATACTACTAGAATTTTTGCATGACGAGATGTCGTAATTTACTCGATCACATTATGCTAAAATTATTCATAGAATCTTTATGGGGCAAAGAAAGTAAAAACAGGTTCAAGTGATGAATAGTTTCTGTTTTGCTGATCAGCTAGTTTGGAAGAGTAGGAGCAGATGCATGGCCATGTGCAGTTTACTTTGTGTGCAGAGTAATAACCTGCCTAGATCATCTAACAAGGGATGTAGGCATGAATAATGCTATTCATTTTGTTTACTACTAGAATTTGCTGGCTGAAATCCTGTTGGCATAACTTTATGCCATGCAAGTAGGATGATGCCATCAACCCTCAACGATAATATTTAATTGAAAGCTTCCTGTTCCCTCTTTTGGATTCTGAGACTCCCCAAGGCTCTTTTTTAATCTGGGTATGATTTTGGGAGCCTTGGAACTAGGGGAGCATTTAGTAGCCAAAAATAACCACTGCCACAGCAGTGATTTTTGACTGTCTAAGGTTTCCCGCTGTCCCAGGATAACCAAAGGCTTCCCAGGTTTGAAAGGTAACCCTAGGGAGCCTTGATACCTGAAGTGGGGTGGGGGAGATTAGGAATTTTTAAATTTAATTAAATTAAAAATTTCAGTTCCCAGATGATATTGTCTGTTTTTACGGCATAAATTTACTTCAACAGGATTTCAACCACTGTGTGGAAGCTACAGGCAAACTCAGTCAGAATCAATATGTAATAGAAGAATTTATAGAGAATAGAAACAAAACTGGATTTTGTAATTCCAGTTACAAAGCTAGGGCCGCATTCATGTCCACATGGTGGAGGAATAAACTCCACTAAACAACGTGGGACTTACTCCAAAATAGATACATATAGAATTGTACTGTATAAGCATATTCCTAAATATACTTAATCATGAGCAAACCCCATTGAATTGACAGGCCGTTTCCATCTGAGTATACAGTATATAGGGCCTAGTATTTATTTAGGCTTCTTGATTAAGCTTGTAATGTTATGATTTCATATGATTTCCCCCCCATGTCCCTTTGGAATTATTTTGGCAGCTGTGCATAGGGGAAAATCATGTCAGAATGTAATATCCATATGAATTTTCAAGAAAATCTGTGGCCAGGACATTTAATTTGGCCATCTTTGTGTTGCACAGATTTTTATAGCTCAGACCCATGTCTGTTGAAAATTCATATGCAAATATTTACATTTTTGTGATAATATTGGACAATTATACTTTGTAAAATTTGAGACAGTTGCTCCTGGGTGGTCCCTGTGGGGATGGTTGACTCAGTAGTTACATTCCCAACAACAGCACTGAATTACACTATAACAGTGGTTCCCAACCTTGGGTAACTCATGTGTTCTTGGACTGCAATTTCCAGAAGCCTTCATCACCAGCTATGCTGTCTGGGGTTTCTGAGAGTTGCAGTCCAAGAAAACCTGGGTTACTGAAGGTTGGGAACCACAGCACTAGAACATAGTAAGGTGTCCTATACTGTATTGTTGACTCTCCTAGTATTGTCAACACTGATTGACAGTAGCCCTCTGAGAATTCAAATGGGAGTCTTTCCTAGCACTTCCAGGGATGAACAACAACAACAAAAATTCTACATATTTTTGTTTTGTTTTGTTGATATTAATTATATACTGCCTTTCTCCCCATAGGGCACCCAAGGTGGCCCACAACAGATAAAACTATAAAGCAAACACAATTTTAATATACAATATCAAAATAATATTAAAATAATTAAAACTATATTAAGATTAAAAACAAAGATTAAAAACAGAATTTTAAAACATTGCCTGATGATGGAAGGACACGAGGGAGAGGGCCAGCCTGGCTTCTCAAACAAATACCTCTGTGTTTTCCATCCCTGAGACAAATGGAGATTCAGTGTTTAAAATATGCAAGTCTGGGGAATTTTTAAAAAGTAGTTTATTTTCTTCTAATTTTTAAGACTTCCTCTTAAAAGTAATAATAATGGGAAGGCTTTTAAAAATGTTGGCTGGCAGTTTTCCATACTTGACAGGAGTTTTGTCTAGTAATGTCTTGTAAAATAAGAATCCATTGTTTCGAGGTATGCTTCCACCAGTCTTAAAATGTTCTTGAAGGCAAGTGCTAAATTTCTGAATTGCAAGAGAAGTCATGCTTAGAACTTAGGACTCTGGTATCCCATTATATATAAAGTAAATCTTATGTTGTGTACCATTAGGTTGCCCTAGTAGGGTTTTTGAAATATATGACACACATAAGGCTTTGTCAATGCCACACCCCACAGTGAGAATTTGAACACAGGTCTCTTGAGTTCTAGTCCATCACTCTGTCCACTACACTGGCATCCTCACTTAGATTAGGTTAGTCTGGGTTAATATCAGGCAGTTTTTCTGTGACAAAAAGTTGTTTTTTGAAGGCTAATATTTTCTTTCCTCACTATACTGTACTTTGTACAGTGTTCCTTGATGCTATGCTGGTTGCCATAGAAACTGGAAACTTGAAATGGAAGCGGAAGCAGGCCTGCAACTGAAATTGATAATCTTCTACTTGTTTCTGTATTTCTGCTTCTCTTTCCATGGAAACAGACGTCTTATCTCACAAAAGGAGCTAAAGGTTTGGAAATGATTGCTTACTTGATCGTAGCAGCTTCACCTCCCTTCCTTACCTGGACCTGAGATTGGACTTTTTGTGTTTGTTAGATTTTAGCATATGACAGTGAGGGGAGAACTTCAAAGTGGTAGTTTTGGGTAGGAACCTCCTCGACACTCCAGGAATCAAAAAGCTTTTGGTAGCCATGTAGTGATTTTTAAAATTACAGGGAAAGCGGTCACTTTAGAAACAAAATATATATATTTGTAGGTTCCTACTGTTTAAAGAGTTTCAAAAAAGTGTCGGTAAAAATAAGGAAGAGCAGACTATTCTCACCCAGGATGCTACAATACTGTCTCTCTTCTCAAGAAAGAGAAAATAATGTACACATGGAGGAGTTCCTGTTAATCCATTTAGCTCAGTATTTCTCTTCTCTTGAATTGAAGTGATTTTCTAAGGATGCATGATAAGGGGCTCTGGTCACCTGTTTCCTGATCTTTTAGGTGGAGTCACAGGCATTGCATATATAGTTTTCTACATATGGACCGTTGAGCTGTGGCTCCTCAACATTGTTGCTAGGATATAAGTGGACCACTTCCTGTGAACCCTGGCCTGCCAGCAACACTGGCTGGTCCTTATTGGTGCACCACCCTCTTCAGCTAGGCAAGGTAAGTGAGCCATCCATTTGTTCAGGCATTCTGGAGAATCCAAAATGTTTTGCTGCTAAGACATAATATTGCAGGATGAACACTGCCCCACGCCTTTTTCTCTTGTCATCCTTAAAACCAGGGTTGAAACAGTCTCAATATAACTGTAGCACCAGCTTTCCATGTGTATACTGAAAGAGTACTATTTGTCAGGCAGTAAGGAGTTGTGTGTGACATATATTAGTGAAACTCTATCTTTCTGTATCAAACTGCTAGTATTACTTCTGCAACCAGGGATGTTCTTCTAAGTACTTAATGATAATCTGTTTAGCAGATGGTCCTGAACCTTTCTCCCTGTTGTTGTTGTTGTTCTCAGTAGATAGGGATTATTTATTTTTTACAGGAAGGAGCATTGGAAAATGGCATCCCATGCTTGGGTAATCTTCCCTCTTCCTCCTCAGAATTTTGCTTTCCTATTCTGCTGTGTGTGTTATAAACCAGACCACATTCCAGCATGGAAGTTACCACTGGCTGCTGCTAGTGTAAACAATCAATATGCGTATATAAAAGAGTCTCAAGAATGGCTTTCACTGTTACTGTTTAACATGTTAGAAGACATGCCATAAGTTTATCTTTGCTCTTCTGTGAGATGTGGGTGCTCTGCTTTTTTTCTTTCTTCATGTATGGCTTGCTTGGGCCTTCTTGAGGCCATCTGGTTTTAATAGATGTTACCCTGTCCATGTGTCAAAAATCACATTGTGTGTCACTGGAATATAGTGCATCAAAGTGAAACAGATGAACAGGTGTTCAGCTACAACTTTCTTAAGCCCTGGTCAACATAGACAGTGGTGAGAGAAGATGGAAGTCAACATTTAGATCAGTGGTCCCCAGATGTTCTTGGACAGAGGTGTCAAACTCAGTTTTATCTTGGGTGGTATCGGCATTATCGGCCGGTTCTATCTGTTAGACTATATAAATGTATCTACTCTTTATCATATTAAATATAATCCTCCTCATTCGATTATTACTGCACTTTCTGACTCTTTGCTGCTTGGAATGCTGGGATTAGAAGTCCTGCTGGGCAGATTCCCAAGATCCTTGCAGAGCATTATGGGTGACCGAGTAAGCACCTGCATATTGTATACTGCACAGTAGCAGGCAACACTGTGAGGGCCACATGAAATGGCCGGCGGGCTGGACTCTGCCTGCGGGCCTTGAGTTTGACACATGTGTTCTTGGATGACAACTCCCAGAAATTCTGGCCAGCATAGCTAGTGGTGAAGGCTTCTGGGAGTTTTAGTCCAAGAACATCTGAGAACCAAAGGTTGGGAGCCACTGATCCAGAGTGATATATGTTTGCTGTCGCTACTGTGTGGCGTATTAGGTTTAGGCCTGGCTGGTGGTTGTACTAAATGTGTTCTCAGTTAAATCTAAATAAGTATTTTCCTCTGGGTCTGTGACTAAACTGGATATTTGTTCCATCTTTGGTAGATGTCCTCCAAGCTTGTCATGCAGTCATGGGCAAAGCTGGTCTTCTCCTTGTAAAATGCAATTTTTTCAGTGTATTTGCTTCCTTCAGATCTCTTCTCCTAGCTGTTCTTTGATAGCTTAGGATACAACTCTGTCTGTTGAAGGGGCTTAAGATCTGTTGAATAAGTTTAAGATCTAGTGGAGCTACTTTCTGCTGGCAGAGAGCATCTCTGGTATGTATGAGGATCTTCACCCTAGAAGAGACTCTTGATGCATTGGTAGGAAACTCTACAGGTTAGTGGTCTACTACCAGTGCTCTTCCTGCAGGCAAGAGGCTACTTCAAATAGGGCCTGATCCACTTTTTTCATTTTGAAGAAAACAGGTTTAAAATCATGCAGCCTACATTTTCCCCATGCTGCTTTGAGCCAGCAGGAATATGCATAAGACAGAAGGACTGCTGCAGTGCTCCCGACCCCCAAGCCCACTTTGGATTGCTCTGTTAATGCTGGATGTGTCAAAGATATGGTTTGTCTTCAGCAAATTCAGCATTTCCACAGTGAAGCTGGCGGACAGAAATATGTTACTTTATGCAGATGAGGAAATGGTAGGAGCCTAGTAATGCTTTACAGCTGTGAGCTGAAATGGAAAAAAATTGCCTGAAGAAACTTCCTTGAACTAGGAAAGTTATTTATTATTCATATTCTTTTGCTTGTTTTGTTAAATGTGAGGCACCACTTAAAAATATATATTTTTGGATGGTAGAAAAACAGTCTTGTGACTCTGGTATTTTTGTACATTTGAGTAGTTTCCATCTCTGAACTTTGTAGTATTTCACTCTTTTCACTTCATCGTTAGAGACAGCCTTTGACAATGATGATGATGATGGTGTTGGTTTAAATAAACCCACTGCTAGCAGGGGTTTTTATAGTATTCGTTTATACTTCAAAGTGTTTCAACAGCAACTAATGATACTAACAGGATCAGGAGCTGTAATGTCAGTGTTATTTGTGATAGAATGGCTCATATCACCATTCCAATGACATTCCATCATCAGCTGGGTGGGAAATCTGTGGCCTGAAAGCCACATGTTGTTATGGGCTTCATCTTCATCTGGCTTTTCAGATACAGTGGCCCATTCTTGCTCTCCTGACAGACCCTCTGGGAATGGCACCCTCTTCTACTTTGTTCCTTTCTGTGCTTGTACACAAGGTACAGAAGTACTAGGGAGCAAAGAGAGTGGAAAAAAAATGCATTCCAACTATGTTTCACTTGATGTCATCCACCATCTAAGGTGGCTCCAACCACCAAGAACTGCATCGCCCAGTTGATTTATTCCCTGTATATCGCCTCCATAGTCCTTCATGGGGTGGTCCCACTCCTGATCTAAAAATCAGTGTGGTGTTTCTGAGCTTTCCCTACACTTTTGCAGTGATGACGTTAATGCCTATGTTTCAGTGGGAAAGAACAAGGAGTTATTAAATGTGAAGAACAAGGTATTATCAAGCACAAATTTCTCTCTTTATTTGTTTAGATTTATTTATTTCGTGCATTTATTATTTATGTATTTGTTGGGCTCAGGGTGCCTAATAGCAGCTTTCGAAATAGTTCTGTGTCAGAAAAGGTTAATCCCAGGTGTAGTGGTCATGTCATTGGAAGCATTTCTCAGTACTATTTAAGTTTTCACTTTCCCTTCATAGGGAAACTTTGGTAAAATCTTCTTTAAAAGGGGGCATTTCTCAAGAACAATTAGCTAGTTTATGACTTGCAATATAGCTGTATTTTTTGTTCCTGTTTCTACCAAGAGGGTCTGTGTTAATGTGTTAGGGTGAGTGTGGATGCTCCTTAGCCCCAGACATTGTAGCTCTGTTCTCTCTGCTTCTTTGATACTTCCATATTTTCACAGCTGAACACAAATGCTGGTGTCTCTTCACCTCAAATTGGTGAAAATTCCTGCTGGTTGGGAAAGCAGATGTACTTAGAAGTTGCTTTTAGTTGCATCAGTTTTTGAAAGGATTCTGCAGGGAGAAATGGGTGACCATTGGCGTTTTGTTTAGACATAGTGAGTATTCCTGTGGCAAATTCCCTATCACAGCTGACCATATGGTCAATGGCTGCACAGGCCGGGGATGATGGGAGCTGTAGTCCAGTATATCTGAAATATATCAGCTGGGGCAAGGCTTATCTTTATCCATGCAATTTATTGATGGGATGAGGAAATACACTTCAGCATGGTTTCACATCACTTGGCCTTTAATATAGACAATATGGCTGGTGTAATGGATAGAGTATCAGACTGACACTCAGACTGGTTGCCTTCAAATCTCCACTAGGTCGTGGAAGCTTATTAGGGAATGGCAAGAGTAAGCCACTCTTTGGAAACCCTACTAAAGTTGACATAAGTCAGAAATCACTTGACAGCACAGAACACCAAATATTATTTGGACATGTATGGGAAATTCACTGTGGTGATACCAATCTTTGTAACAAGTGTTAATTATAGACTACCTCACTGTTGGGCTCTTTGATCAGATGGCATTTCCCCTTTTCAGTGCTCTGCATTGGATTGTCAGGACTAAAGTAGAAAGGAAATAGACGACTTCTAAGTAAGCTGTATTGCATAGGTCTAGTTTCAGATGGTTTAAAACTAAAATCTGCCTGTGTCTCATGAAATTGTTTCATCTGCATGGTGGCCATATGCACAACTGATTGTAATTCCACTAATAAAAGAAGGATTTTTTGTTTTAATTGCTCACTGTTGATTCAGATGAAAAAACCCACGGATTATAAAAAAATTTTTTATAGTCGTTCATTGTGATGCATGTGAGGATGTGTTTTTAAAGCTTTTGGCTGAGTTTCAAGCTTACAGTGGATTTTCTATTCATTTTCATATTTTAAACTATAAACTAGTTTAGCAAGATTCAAACCTGTTTGACAGATTTAAGTAAACCTTTACCAACCCTTACTTTAATATCATTTAAATCATATTATTAATACATGCTCAAGCCCACTGACTTTTGCTGACAGTTGGAAAGTTGTCAAGTGCCTTTTCCGTGCTGGAAAATAGTCAGGAGATATTGAGCACTAAATCCACTGAAACTTTATTGGGCACATCCTACAGCCTTTAGAAAACTGAAACATTTGGTCCAATAAAATGTGGACATTTCTGTATCATAAACAATCTTAATAGTATTTTGGATTGGTAAATCTGGAGAGGAATGGTAATTTGCTGCTGGAGTTATTCCATAGCATTTTAAATGAATCTACAAATGAAGTAGCATTTACCAGACATCAGCAGGTTTTTTAAAACAATTATAAATTCAGTTCACTTGCTTGTAAAGCAAAATGGGGCAATAGGGAAAGGACAGTTTGTATTAGGAATAGTCTACAGTAAAAGTAGATCACATGGTAGAACTCTTCCTGGATGTATGCAGTACAGGGGGCAGATGTGATTGAACTTGTTATGTGCTGAAGTTGCTTCCCACTTACATTGACCCTAGTAGGGTTTTTATCATTGCCACCCTGCAGTGAGTTTCTGTGGCTCAGTGGAGATTTGAACCCATGTCTCCTGAGTTCTAGTCTGACAGGCTGTCCACTAAACCGAACCTGTGATTGAGTAACTAACTCTTCATATAAAATATTCCCTGTACATTGAGCTGCCTGTCATGGAGAGAGGTCTGGTATAGTCTACTACAGCTGATAGTTCTCTGAATAGATTTCTTGTTGTGTGAAAAATATGTAGACATATAATCTCCCTCAACTTCCATCTCTTCAGTCTGGAACAGTTGACTTCAAAAGCAGCCTTGCCACATTTGCTGCAACTTGTCTGACCACTCCTGTCTTCTGTACTCAAATGAAGTATAGAATTATATCTTGGAAGGAGGTCGATGCTTGTTGAAAATAAATGGCTCCCTTATTCCATTCAAGTGTTAGAAGATGAGAGCAACTGAAAACTTGCAGATTATTTCTCTTTTTAAAAAAATCCTGTACCTTGAGCTCCTCGTATTCTTAGAAGGATAAGGAATTGGGAGAGAGGCTTATACAACTTATAACCCACCAAGCCAACTCTATAACTTTTGCTTATCATCTAGTGTGCAAGGGGGGCACCAGTTTGGGTACAACTGCTGCATCTAATGCTGGGAGATTCTATGTAGCCATCATAATTAGTAAGCATTGATAGCCATATCCTCCATGAATTTTTCTAATCCATTCAAGGTACAGCTACAGCTGTGTCTTGTTATAGCATTTTCCATAGTTCCAGTGTGCACTGTGTAAAGAAGTACTTTGAGTAACAGTATGAACCCTGTCATTATTAACTGTTATAGAGCATACTTGCATCACGTTTTTCCATGGCCTTTCTTTCATTGTTAGCACTGAACTAGAAGTTCAGGAAGTTGCTATTGGTTAAAATCAATTGGCGATTTACCTTTGTGTAGGTGAAGCGGTGTAATTTGTAGTGACAAATTGCCATTTATTAATGGTGAATTGTTGTTGCATTCCTGACTGCATGACCAAGAATGCAACCAGCAGCTCTACTTAGTTTAAGGAGTTTAATTTAAATCAACAATTGAAATCTGGGCATTATTTCCTGGAGGTTTTCTTTTCTGGTTGTGGTTTGCATGATGCTCAGCTCAGCCTATTTTAATCCATTCCCTGTGTTGGTTAGTGAGAGATACCTAACAGAATTCATGTATTTTGCTATTTTTACATGGCAGGGGTAAAATATTTGCATTTATTACTCATTTATTTCTTTTCAAAACCAAAGTATGACCATGCCCATAGCTGTTTCTAGTATAATTTGTTTCTAACTCTCTTCTCTCTGTCTCATGACAATCTATTTCATGCTTTGGTGTGATATTAGTCAGGTCTTATCCCTCTGCCCACTCATCAAAAGTATTATGGATATTTGCTTAATCTGTTGACAGTGGCATTGGAGTTTTCCATTGTGAATTAAAGTTGCAGTGTGTGATGCCTTCTTTGAAATCAGTGTGTTGGAGAGCTTTACTCCACAAGTCATGTGAAATAAATAAGAGGAGCACAGAAGCAAACAGAGTAACTGGTAGATAATTTCCTCACAATCATTTATATATACGTATAGTATACTACACAGAGGGAGGGAGGGAGAGTTTTGCATCTGATATTATGGATATTGCAACATTTTTAGAAAAAAGGAAGCCAGCTGATTCTCATTGAAAGCAACCAGCACCGTTGCCATGATTAGTTTGTTGTTGTTTAGTCGTTAAGTCATGTCCAACTCTTCATGACCCCATGGACCAGAGCACGCCAGGCCCTCCTGTCTTCCACTGCCTCCCGGAGTTTGGTCCAAAAAAAAAAAAATTGAATTCGCCCTTTCCCGTCCATTTTAGTTCACTGACGCCCAGGATGTCAATGTTGATTCTTGCCGTCTCCTGTTTGACCACATCCAGCTTACCAAGGTTCATAGATCTTACAGTCCAGGTTCCTATGCAGTATTTTTCTTTGCAGCATCGGACTTTTCTTTCACTTCCAGGCGCGTCTGCAGCTGAGCGTCCTTTCGGCTTCGGCCCAACCACTTCATTAGCTCTGGAGCTACTCATACTTGTCCTCCGCTCTTCCTCAGTAGCATGTTGGATGCCTTCCGACCTGAGGGGCTCATCTTCCGGTGTCATATCTTTTAGCCTTTTGTTTCTGTCCATGGAGTTTTCTTGGCAAAGATACTGGAGTGGCTTGCTAGTTCCTGCTCCAGGTGGATCGCGTTTAGTCAGAACTCTCCACTATGACCTGTCCATCTTGGGTGTCCCTGCACAGCATAGCCCATAGCTTCTCTGAATTACTCAAGCCCCTTCGCCACGACAAGGCAGCAATCCGTGAAGGGGATGATTAGTTTACCACTTTGCTTTTGTCATTGCAAGCACATGGGTCTAGTCCGTGCTTGGATTTGTGCTGAGCAGTCACAGATGGGAAGAAATAAATAGAAGGAAAAGGTGAGCACTGTAACAAAACAAATCCAGAGTAAGTATTCAATAATGACAGCAACAGGCACAGTGGTATGTAACATGATCTCCTACTCTCTGTTATAATGAATGGCATATGCTAGGAGCTTTCACATCATACTGCTTGGGTATGTGAAAACCTGTGAGCAGCATGAAATAAAATTGCATGGTTGTCATTTAGCTCTTATGTTTCATCCTTTTCTATTATATTTTATTTATCTAGCTGCCCCCTTCATCTCTTGCCCATTTTGCTAGAGAGCCAGTATAGTTCTGTAGTACATGGCCAAGCCTTACATCATCACCACTCCAAGAATTGGCTCTTGGGGAAACAAAAATAAACATGGTCCATCCTGGCAGCCGAGAGCAGAATGTCTGCCAAATTCCCAACCTCTGCTGGCTTGAGGACCTGACTTCCCATACTTATTTCGCAGCTCTAATTTTGTGAGAAATTTTATTTATAATCTGTTCCACATTAGCTCCAAACTGGCTGCCGCAGGACTTAACACACTGTTTTGCGGATTTTTTTTGAGCTCATATGTGGTAGATGGGTGCACTCACGTACACCCCAATAATTAAACGGTGTATAGCAAAACGTTTTGATCTTCATTGTAGAAATCTTCAGGGGGGTGTCAATTATTATTTCCTAAAGCAAGTTTGCAGAAGAAAAGCAGGTCACAGGGTTCAATACAAACTGTGCCATCACTATTACCGTTATAAGCCGAGATTGGCACGAACCTGGGTTCGGAGGTTTGTGCCAGTTCATATGCACAGCACCACAGATGCCGCACATTCCCTTGCCCCGCCTTCCTGGCTGGGTCCCCCACTCACCAGCCAATGTGCACTCCTCTCCTCCTTCTCTTCGGCTGTTTGACCAGTCTCTGGCAGGAGCATGGAGTTCCGTGCCCTGCCTCCTTCGCTGATCACCCACTCAGACGAGGCAGAACAGGCAAAGCCATGCTCCTGCCGGGGACTGGCCAAACAGCCGAAGAGGAGGAGGAGAGGAGTGCACACTGGCTGGGGAGTGGATCATTGACTGGGGAAGTGGGGAGGAAGGAATGCACGGCACCTGTGGTGCTGCGTGTACAAACTGGTACAAACGTCTGAACCAAGGTTCATGCCATCTCTAGTTATAAGATACAGATCAGATGCAATGCCTCACCCTTCAGGCTGCGAAGAAAAATCATTTGCCTAATCCAATTGTTGGTCCTAACTAGAGTAGACCCACTGAATCAGTGAGACCTTGGGATTTCTGTGTTTACACTGGTACCATTGATTCAACGAGTCTGCTCTAGTTGGAACCAACATTTGGATTTAGTTCCAGTGGGAACAGCCTTTGTGTGTGCTGCAGTTATGTGCCCTGCTGCCCTAGTTGTCATCAGACTTCAAAATCTCTCCTCCCCACCCACTGTTTGCCCACTGTTACAGTCATGCTATTCATTTTATAACTTTCTTTTCCTGTTTTTCAAAAATAATTGTGGTTACTTAAAAAAATCTTAATGTAGCGGCACGAAGCATAGCATAAGCCAGCCCTTGAACCACTCCCTCACCATTATTTAATGAAGTCATAGCCCCAGTTACAAAATTAACTGAAAGTTTTTGTTGCATTACAAAAGGAATGACATTCTTTGTTGAACTGCAGTCACATTGGAACTTAGATTTATATCTATTATTGAAAAAAAGGAATTCGAAGTACAGTAGTACCTCGGTTTACGAAATTAATATGTTCTCTGGAACGTTACGTCATGCGAAAATTTCGTAAGCCGGAACACAAATTGCCGTAGCAACAGCGGCGGCGGCGCTAGAAACCTACAGGCGCGGGGAAACTTCCTTCACAAACCAAAGGAAACAGAAAAAAACCCCGTAAACCGAGGCATTATTTCGAACAGATTTCCTTTCATAAACCAGAAATTACGTAAACTGAGGCGTACGTAAACCGAGGTATTACTGTAACTAATATTTTTTGTCATATTAAAGTTATATCTGTTATTGAAAAAAGGAATCAATTATAAATTAATTATTTTTTACACATTCGTTCTGCTATATTGGAGTCACATACTTAAACCACCTGCACTCTGGTGGCTAGGGCTATAACATAGATGGAGGCGCTTGCAGGCCAACTTTGATAGGTGCAAACCAATTGTTTATTTATTTATTTACTTTTTATACCGCTCAACTTAGTGGTTACGCACTACTCTGGGCAGTGAACAAAAAAAAAAAAAAAAAAAAAAACACAAGTAACAAATAGTCAACCAAGAAGATAATACAAAGTTAATAACATACTATAAGAAAGAAGTAAAAACCAAAAAAATGACCATCTGGTGATAATCCAATATACAGTAGGTCTGTAGTTATTCCCTCAGTGGAAGAATAATTCTAAAGGCTTCTTTGTATAGTTCCGTCTTAGCCAGTTTTCTGAAGATGCCAGTTATTGCTTATTTCCGCATTCTATCCTGAATTTGAGCTGTTCGTCTAAAAGACAATAGTATCATGTGTCACAGTTGCTGCAGCTTGGATGAATGAATGGAAGAAATATTCCTGACAACAGCGTGTATTACTCAACATTATTTCTCTGTGGGATTAGTAAGTTTTCTTTGAACTACTCATGCCTGTATATACCTGTCTAGCAAACGTGGCTAAATACCTTCCTTGTATTGACAAACTGCTGATCGAGACAGACCTTTGGTATCATCCAGCAAGGTGATTTTTGTGTTCTTATGCCACCGTATCAGTGCATCTTTCCTGTTTTCTTCTCAACCCCATGGCATACCTGCCATAATAGGTTTTAGGCTGTAACATTATCTTAGACTTTGGAAAGATAGGCCAGGATCTTATTGGGTTGGGCAGTGATGGCAGGACAAGTAGTATAACTTCCATAGAGCTTGAGCAAGGAGGTATCCAGGCCCTGCTTACACAAGTGAAAGTTGGCTAGGGGACCTCCACTGACATATGAGTAACGTTTACATAAGTGGTGGACCCAGTGTTACTGTTCCATAATGACTTCATGCTCTGCTGATGTTGAACAGAATTCCAGCTTTGCTTCTTTAAAGCAATATGATATGTTCCTGTCACTGGTTATCGTGGTCAACAAGTAATCAATCCATTGTTCCTTGTTGCAGTGTTTATCTTATTTATTTAAACATTTCTAGCCCACCCTGCATCACAGGATTGCAAGGCAGGTTGCAAAGTTGTTTAAAACAATTTAGAACATAAGGTATTTAAAACAATTTAAAATCAAACAACACAAAATTAAAACAAAACCATTGCACTCAAACCTGTGCAGGCCATGATCCTCAACTCACAAAGACTCTAATAAATATGTAGGTGTTGACGGTGCTGAAATGATGCCAGTTGGTGCCAATCGAGCCTCTTCCACTGTTGGGGTGCAATGGCAGAAAAAGCCCTCCCTTGTATCTCCACATAAGGAACTAGTCTGAATGGTGGGACACAGAGGAGGGCCTCCCCAGCAGATATTAATAATCAGGCAGGTTTATAGGGAGAGGCACTCCTTCAGATATCCTGGTCCTGATCTGTTTAGGGCTTTGTAAGTCATCATCAACACCTGGAACTCAGACTGGAAGCATATTGGTAGCCAGTGCAAATCCTTCAGAATTGTTGTAATGTGGGTTATGAAGGGTGATCTTCTTAGCAGTCTAGCTGCTGCATACTGCATCCATGTCATCTTCAAGGCTAGCCCCATATAGAGTGCATTGGAGTAGTCTAATCAAGGGCATGGAGTGCTGTTGCCAGATTATCCCTGCTCAAGAATAACTGATGGACCAGTCGAAGTTGGCCCCAGGTAGTCCAAGCCACTTAGCTCACATGAGCATCCAATGGCAAAGATGAATCTAGGAGTACCCCCAAATTATGCACCTGCTCCTTCAGACGGAGCTATTCCATCCAGAATAGGCCTCTTGCCCAACTGCCAGGTCTAGGAACCACCAGCCCATAGAGCCTCCGTCTTGTCAGGATTTGGCTTCAGTTTATTGGTTCTCATCCAGCCCATTACACCCTCCAGACACTGGTCCAGCATCTGCACAGTCTCAGCCAACTCTGATGAGTAAGGAGAAAGCAAGCTGAGTGTCATCAGCATATTAATGGCACCCAACCCCAAAATTCCTAATGACCTCTCCCGGCAGCTTCATGTAGATATTAAACAGCGTGGGAGATAGAATGGAACCCTGCAGTACCCCATAGTTTAATTGCCATGTGGCTAAGGAGAAGTCCTCGGGTTCCAAAGATCAGAATGGAACCACTGTGGTGCAGTTCCTGCCACTCCCATTCCATGGAACCTGTCCAAGAGGATGGTGTGTTACCTGTTGCACAGCTTGTTGCTTTTTTAATACTTTCCACTATTGTTATTGGAGAAAAAATAGAGTTGATAAGAATGTCACAAGACTTTGACTGCAATTAGAAAATGTTGCTTATTACACTAATACAAGTGATTTACATCCTGTGTGTAATGCTACTTTGGGAATGTAGCTTCATTATAGCCCCAGAAGTTAATAGTGACAGAAGAAGGAAGAAAGAAAAAGTACGGTCCCTACCATGAATTTCTGTGATGGAGAGAACATGGGACAAGCCATCAAAACAGTGGCTAGAGCTACTACATAATATCAAATAAATACATCTCATTAAATATGTTGGATTCATTAGGCTGTATTGCTACAGGGGTTTTTTTAGATCAAGCTCCCCAGCAAATTCATTCAATGGATAAACAGCATCAACAGACAAAATTTTAATTTAGTGTCCAACCGATTTGTGGGGGTATCTACCCAGTAGTTCCTTCATCATAAAATGGCTGACAGATTCTTTATTCTGTGAAGGAATTAAGAAATTAGTTTTCCAGCTAATTTTTATATGAATAGGAACATCACAAGTTTCTTGCGGAAACAGAAGTATCACATGATTCTGGTATAAATAGCCTGCAATTAAGTAGCCCCCCCCTTTTTTAAATGATTGCATTTTTCAAGTGTGTCAACAGGAAAGAGACAGAATTAGTCTTCAGACTTGTCCTTCTGGTGTCCTTCAAGGAGAGTTTAGGATGGCACAGACTGTTGGCAGGAAAAGAGAGAGGGAGACTCTTCAGTTGTGGGGAGAGCATGTGGAGAGCTTTTTGGAATGGCTGTCAAAGCTTCTTCCATCAGTAAATATAGACAACTGGATCCTGACCATAATTTGACAGAATTGTAAAGCAATGTTAGGAATATCTTGAGATGTTGCAGGGAGACATGGATTTTCAGTTAGTGAACCATTAATTTGCACTTGGCCAGGGATAATTAATTATATGGGTTTTCTTGGTTTAGTTGTTGAAATAAGTTGAAGAAATCCACTAAGAAGGGGAATAAAATTTGGTTGTTGTAGGTTTTTCGGGCTGATTGGCCATGTTCTGGAGGTTTTTCTTCCTGATGTTTTGCCAGTCTCTGTGGCCGGCATCTTCAAAGGACAGGAGTTAGAACTCTGTCTGTGTTCTGGTGTAGTGTCTGGAATAGTTGAGTATATGTAGCTATGGGATCAGCTTTTTGGCCTTTTCAGGAGATTGGGTGATTATGGTGATCAGGGTGTTTTTTGTAATGGGTGTTATTGTGATAAGGGGGGAGATGATTTGTCACTGTGATTGATGGGTGTTGTTAGCTAGTCTTTTGTGTGCAGTGATCACCGGTCCTTGTGGCTGGGTAGAGTTTGTTGACCTTTTTGCAGGCTGTATTTTTCAGTGCTGGGAGCCAGGTTTTGTTGAGTTTTAGACTTCTTTTTTGTTGAAGCTGTGCTGATGTTTATGGATTTCAATGGCTTCCCTGTGTAGTCTAACATAATGAATGCTGGTGTTGTCCAGTACTTCTGTGTTTTGAAATACAGGCATACCTCAGTTTACGTATGCCTCGGTTTATGTAATTTTCGGTTTACAAATCGAAATCCGTAAGAAATAATGCCTCGGTTTACGTATTTTATGGGCTTTTTTTCTGTACAAAAAGGATGCATCACGCCTGGAGGTTTCTAGTGCTGCCCCCGTTGCTATGGCAATCCGTGTTCCGGTTTATGTAATTTCCGCATTATGTAACGTCCCGGATGATGGATTAATTTCATAAACTGAGGTACGCCTGTAGGATTTCATGTCCACCTTGTTTCAGGGCATGTTCAGCTACTGCCGATTTTTCTGGTTGTTTTAGTCTGCAGTGTCTTTCATGTTCTTTGATTCTGGTGTGGATGCTGTGTTTTGTGGTCCCAATATATGCCTGGCCACAACTGCAAGTTATCCGGTATACTCCTGCAGTGGTAAGGCCCTTTTGTCCTTTGCTGACTGTAACATTTGTTGTATTTTTGTAGTGGGCCTGAATACTGTTTGTAGGTTGTGTTTTTTCAAAAGTTTCCCCATGCAGTCTGTGACCCCTTTGATGTATGGCAGAAATACTTTATTTGTGGGTGGTTGTTTTTCTTCTTCAGTTCGGTGTTGTTTTCTTGGTTTGATGACTCTTGTGATTTCATTCTTGGAATAGTCAGGCGAAACGTCAGGAAGAAAAACCTCCAGAACACGGCCAAACAGCCTGAAAAACCTACAACAACCATCAGATCCCAGCCATGAAAGCCTTTGGGAATAAAATTTGTTTGTAATAGTTGGCCACAAATATTAAATTTAGGAATGTGACCAATGACCTTGCCTAGTGTCCACTCTAAAATAAGGAAACAAAAATCGAGGTGATGGAGGTATGTTCCACACATTTGGTTTCTCGTCCATATAATGAAATAAATCCTGGAGCACGTCTATCAACAGCCACTCACTGAAAAGACAACTGTAACTTCTATGAGAAAATGGCCACCTTCTTTGTAACCCATAGAAAAACTGTAGAACACACCAAACCTTCATCATATAAAATCCTGTCCTCCCTAATTGTCATGTTTATTAGTGCTTTGATCTATTTGAAACCTTCCATTATACTTGGAGTCATGTGATACCGACAGAAGCTTCAAAAACCTGACAGCCACTTTTAAACAACTAGATTTTGTCGTGCTAAAATTTATTACCTAGAGAATCCTACTGCTAACAGCGAACACTTCAATTCCTATTCATTAATTTCGGAGACCTCATCGTCAGCTTCTCTTTATAGAAACCTCTGGCAATGAAAGGGCTGATGTCTTCTTTTGTTATACTTTTGAGTCATTCACTCTTTCTTAGTTTTAAAACATAAATGGCTGTTTTGATTTTGAAATAGAGATGTATAGAATTTAATGCATATTTTTATAAGAGGCATATTGGCTAATAATCCCTTTTTTATTCCATCCATTCTAAGTATTGTTTCTTTGTGAAATAAGTTGTCAGTTTTATCTGTAAAGAACCATCCCGAATTGCAACATACACTGTAATTTGTGACCAAAAGAAGTCAGTTGATACTCAGTTTTTATAGCAATGTTTAATTAGCAGTCGCAAAGCATATAATCTGTGTCAATTGTTTATATTTTTATCAAACACTCTGATTCAAATTACTCCAAAAAGGTGTGCAATATTTAATAGATAGGTTTACAGAAAAATCAGGAGATACTGTTTAGGATAATTCAGAATGGGTGCTTGTAAAGAAATGAAACAGATGATAAGCCTTGACAATACATGAACTAAGTGTTGCCCTTTTCCGAACATTTAATTAAGCTTTCTTTGAATTTTTAATTTAATTTATGTCTTGGTCCTAAACTTGTTTATTCAAGAATATGTTCCAGTCTTGTCTATAGGATTTCTTTGTGCATCTATCTGGGACTATAAAGGCAGCTTTCTGTTTGTCCTGAAATGTTCCAGCCATTGTGATGTAGCAGCTGTCACTTAATGCGAGATTCCAAGCAGGGACAAAGGATTGCCTCACTGACATCATGATATGTCTTCTTGAAAAGGTTGGGCAGACTTCAGTCTTCTAGGACTTTGTTTTTGATGAGACCCGTCCTGGGATCCTCCAGTTGTAGCTTTAGGCAGAGACTGAGAATTAAAGAATTTTGATCCCAGGAATTTATTGTGAGTGCCAGAACTGAATGGTACCGGTGGTCTTCCTTATGTCCAAAGATCCACTCACAACATCACCCCACATTCTCTTCATTTCAGCAGTATAATTAGGCAGAATAATGTTATTACATTTATTGTTATATCATTGGGAATGAGAAATACCGGCCAGTTTGTTTCAATTCACCCTGAGATCTACTCATAGATGCAGATAAGAACTTTAGAAAGTTACTTTTTGGGGCTGCAGCCCAATGATCCTCCCTTCAGCCAGCATGGTCAATGGCTATGGGATACTTGGAGCCATGATTCCCTCTGCCTACTCCTAAATACAGGAATTGACTTCAGGTTGAGGAAAGGAATAAAAGTTGAGCTTTGCCAAAGCTTATCAGCCAAGAATGATAAGATCTACTGGAGAAAGCAGCATTAATGCACGTAGAAGCTCTTGCAGGACCTATAGATTTGGTATACCTTTTCTCACTCAAAATAGATTTAGTCTCCTACATGCTCTTCTTATTTTCAGTATGTAGTTGCAGTATGTGTGGATGGAAGTCCTATATATAGTAGGATCCCTGTATCTGCGGGGATAGGTTCCAGGTCCCGTCCCCCCCAGTGATTGTGTAAAACTGCGGATAGTAGCAAACAGCAGCGGTGACCACAGACAGCAAGAGTTGAGGGTGTATAATTGTGATCTCTGAGGCAGACCTTCAAGAAACTCTGTGGTTGCCTTGCAGTCAGTTGTTCTGACTTTAGTTTCTGGTTTGGCTGCTTTATGTGGGTTCTAGACTTCCTCTTCGTCATTTGTGTGTAGGCCAGTGTTATAGTACAAACACAAGGACTGTTTTGAAAGGATCACTCTCATATGTTCCCTGGGTGAGGAAGCCATCAGCAGCTGCTCCTGGATTTCATTGGCATATTTGTAGTAGCAATATTGCCTCTAGCAACTTCCCAAGCACTTCTAGTTCGTCTTTGCATTACAGAGCACTGCAGGGATAGACCATCCATTTATCTTCTGGTAGCAACAAGTGGGCACGGGAGGATGCTGCTACGATTTTGTTGGAAGTAGTGGTGGGTATCACTAGGACTACAGAAATGGGTATGCCATGGGGCCATAAGGACCCATGTGTTGCCCACCCATAGTAGAGGCATGAAAGCGTCTCTCTCTCTCTCTCTCTCTCTCTCTCTCTCTCTCTCTCTATCTCTCTATCTCTATCTATCTATCTATCACCTCATTACTGCACAGCACTATTCTGGGGGTGTACATATAAAAACAATGAAATAACATAGTAAAACATAGTAAAACAAGAAAACATAGTATAAAACCAGACAACATCAATAAGCTGATGTTAGGCCCTGATGGTGCACTGTTTCAGAGCAGCAAGACAGGGGCAAGTAGATTAAGAGGGGCTGCCATCTCAAAAGAGAAGTGTCCTCAGCAGCCTCATAAAATTAGGGAGGGAGGGAGCCTGGTGTAGCTCCACTGGGAGGAGATTCCAAAGAGTTGGTCAGTTCAGCCATGAACTGCCTGGGCAGTAGTTATCCTTGACTCTTGAGTACTTGATTTATGTATTTAATTCCTGTTCTATTTATCTTGCTGCTCCATGTCCTGACTTTCTCAGCTACCTAAGGAACAACATTGTGACAAAGGGCTGTCATTGCAACTGTGTGGATTGTGAGCACTGAGCATCTAGGAATGCCTGTGACAAAAGAATATAGTTAAACAATCATTTATCTCCTTGCATTGCAATACTGTGTGATTAGGCAATTGGTGGCAGATAATATTGACAATGCATATGCCTATCATTATCAAGAACTAGGCATTCTTGTTTCACGTGGGCAAACCCATGCCAGTTTGCTTGCAGTTCAGCATCAGAGCCTGTGGTCCTCTACTGGTGGGATTTTGTTCTAATTGATGTCTACCTGGCCGAAGAGTTACAAGCCTTCAAACAGACTCTAAAGCAGACGTGGGCAAGCTGTGACCCTCTAGATTTTGAACTGCAGCTCCCATCAGCCCTATTTAAGTTACTTAACAGTGAGGAATGCTGGAGGTTGCAGTCCATCAACATCTAGAGGGCCATACCTTCCCACTCTGACTTAAAGACACACTTATTTACCTTTATTTGTAAATGAGTTAGGATTTTAATGGGACTTTAACATACATGGCTTAAAGGTTAATCATTATGATTGTTTTTATTATTATCCTTGGTTTATTGTGCTGTTGAGTTTTCTTTTATGTTGTCTTAGGAGGTCTGTACTTTATAAATCATTTTATTTATTTATTTATCTATCTACTGTATTTCTATGCTGCCTTTCTCCTGACATATATGTATTTTAAACAAATGAACAAACTAGCAAATAAACAAATAGAATTGAGATGTAAACAAGTTATTCAACAGTCTGTGCCACAGAAAGTGGAAAGTGGCATCAGCTTCACAGGCCAAAGGTTTAAGTGTCTCTGCTCCAAAAGATCTCAGCTGTTAAGTCTGGAACCTGTTGAAGCCTGAGACCTTGTTTAACTTTTGTGCCCATCAAGGGTAGAAAGTACCAACACAGGCTAACAAATGGTCAGCCTAAGGCATCTCTGTGACTTTGAAAAAGTAAAGACTGCTGCTCATGTTGTATTGTAGCTCAACATGTGAACTTGTTTCCACAGTGACACAGACTCCAGAATATCTGAATACCTCTGCATCTGTATGTCAGTCCTATTCTTAATGGCTTTTATTTATTCTACCTTGTAGTTTGCTACCTGCAGTTGCTACATCTGTCATACCAGTTAATGCCTCTTTATAGCTCTGGCCTTCAGCACATCTGCCATCCATCTGTGTGAAGTTTTAGATTGTTCATTATTTTCAAAGATAAGAGATTTTTCACCCTGCCCTTTTCCCCCTACTGGTCTGAATGATGTGTCTCAAGGTGTAGTGTGGCCTGTGGTCATATATGTGGTTACAGAGGAACTCACTTGTGGTAGAGATTAATTCACTCTGTGTTTCAAAGGGACCGTAGACGTCTTTGTCTCTCTCTTCCTGCTAGTTTTTAAAAACACCGGCACTCGTATAACATATTTACTGATAGATTACCTTGCTCATAGAGGATGGATGCCTCTATTTCCTTCCATAATTAGTTACTGAATGTTGGTGTGTATGACAAGAAATATGATCAGGCATAAAACTGTCTGAGGCTAACTAGGTTTCTGTTAACCATTTATGATGCTGATTAACAAGTCAACTGCTTCCCAGTCACTTTTGGGCGTGTGTCAGCTCTGTATTTGGGAGGAGGCATTTGGGCAGGATGTGCTTAAAACTGAGTTCCCTTCTGTATCACTGTTACCACTGCCGTTTCACCTGTGGTCTCCTCTGTTTTGCCTTTCTCCTTCTGTTTTGCACCATGCCCAGGAGTAGAAAGGCAAAAGTGAGCAGCATTTACTCCATTCTTCCTCTGTGTTTTGTCACTGTTCAAAGGTAAATCAGGCCACAACAGCAAAGCAGAGTCTGGTGTGAGCAGCAGACCCTTGCTGAAGTGTATTGTTAGGAAGTGCCTGACAAAGGCACCAATTCTGGCCATTTAATTTGCTCATTTATTTTTCCATCATCTTTGTTTCTTGCTGCGTCCCTGTCCTTTTCTTTGTCGTACTCATATTTTTAGATTTTAAACATGAGTGCGGGAATAGTCTAATTATTGATATTTGTAATCTGCTCTGAGGTTCCCTTTTAGTTGAAAGAGCAGGTCAAATATTCTTTAAATAAATAGACTCTGTGTGTGTATGTGTGTGTGGGTATTTTCTGGTGGTACGTTTTCCCTCTTCTCTCCCAAGCTGAATACAAATAACATCTCAAGATGGCTTACAATGCTAAAAAGAAGCAATATTAAAAGCTTAAAAAAACAATAAATTATTACAATCTTTTAAAAGAATTAAACAAATATCATATTAAAAATCAATGCCCTTATGGTTTGTATTACCATTCTCATCTTTCATCAGCATAGAGATAATGGGCGTTGTAATCCAGTACATATGGAGGACTCTGGGTTATTGTAGGGGATAGAGTCATGGTTTTGCTGGTGTGGCACCAAAGTGTCTCCATCCCGTTTTATCTTTCACTTGAGCAATCCTTCTGTTCATACAGCTTGGCATGTTTTTCTCCCATGAGAATGGTCCAGACAGGTATTTGGATTATCCCAGTTCATCCCCTTTTCAATTAATGGCACTCTCACTTCCTGCCCCCTTTCCTGCCTTTCTAGGGCCCCTCATTTTTGTTGTTAAATAAAGTAAATGACATAGTGAAACAACAATGCATCTACCTAGCATGGGACACATAATACTGTCAATGTATCTTATTTATGTAGAACATCACTTCATCAGAAGAAAAATATATTTAAAAAATTAAAACAGCAGATGAAAATAGAGGAGGAGGGTTCTCCACGGTCTCTTTTAATGCCACAACCTTCCAAATACATCACAGTGCTTTCACCTCAGATAAGACCGCCCGCAGCTCTATTTTGGTGCAGACTAGCCCATCTGCATTGACTACAAAATGGGCTAATTGGGAGCTCTCTGTATTATGCGTTCCCTAAGTTCCATATTGTTTAAAGAGGTGAATAGAGTGAATGTTATATATTCTTCACACCTTTCTAATGCAGTCATTTTTAGCCTGCAATTATGAAGTCTGTGAATAAAAGGGAGAGTGACACTGTCAGTAATTGATTGCTGTGGCAGAAGACTACCAGAAAGCTAATATTTAAAAGGAAAAGGCATTCCACTGCACTCCCATACATTTAGCAATGAGCCACAATCTAAAGCTTGTTTGGAAGCAGGCATTCACCAGCCTGATTACTCAAAGCTATAGTTACAAAGGAAGGTTTCCCAGGTTCTGTGGAGGAGTGATGGTGTGCCTGTACCTGTAATCTGAAAGGTGAGCTTCCATATTAACTGTCTATTAAAAAGAAGAGGAGGGGGGGGGAAACACTTGATATTGCTTGATAAAGAAAAATGCAGAATTTTGTTTGCTGCACCAGGAAAGAAAAATATATAGATAGCTTATTTAATGTGAAGAAGGTTCACATGGTGTATGACTTGAAAGCCGGGGTTCCCAACCATTGTGGGCTTGTGAGCATATCTGAGAGCTTGAAAAAGTGCTGTAGGTACTACTACAAATTGGCTAGAATGGAGAGATTGGCCAGGCACAGAAATTTTGGCATCAGCTTTTTCTGTCCCTAATAAGGCATATCAGTACAGTAGGACCCCCATATCTGCTAGGGGTTCCAAGCTCTCCTTGGATACTGAAAACTGTGGATAATAACAAACACTATATATATATGTTAAAAGAAAAAAATGTTCACATGCATTACCAGACCTGGCCACTAGTGGGTGCCAGAGACAATGCTGTTCTTCACTAACAAGAATTCATAGCACAGTCTCTGGTTCCTTCTAGTGGCCAGTTCTAGTAATACATGTAAAAATATTTTTTTCTGTTTTTTTTTCTTTTAATATTTTTAATATTTTCAGAGTGTAGATAAGTAAATCAGTGGATACTGATCCCGTGGATAAGAGGGTCCTACGGTAGCTACACAGGAATTTTTGCTGTTGAGGGGCAACATTGCATGGTGGTATGGTAGCATAATTTGCATGTGTAATGCACACCATTATAATACATTATAATAATACATCTATCTGTGTGCTGGGGTTTATGAGATCTTAGGAGCCCCTGAAGTTTTGAGCTGCTGGCGAAGTGGAGTGGCCTGTTCCTGGCATCGGAGCCAAGGCTGTGGTGAAAGATTCCGGGAGACCGTGAGGGGGAGAGAGCTGCCTTTCGTGGATTTCGGCTGGCTGGTCGCCATGTTGGATCTTCGAACAGCAGTAATTTTCCTAAGATCAGCTTGTTTAGTGTGCTCTCTTCGGACTAGTTGCAGTGATGCCTTACCTCTTCCCCAAGGGAGGGAAATGTCAATGACTGAGTTACTCTCAGTTTGGATTTTACTATTTCTGATATTTCCTATGCTTACTATTGAATCTTATGTGGCATACCCGTGAGCAACATCTTCACTCCAGTACTTTTATTATTATTAACAGCAATACTAATAACATCGATAATAACATCAAGATCAGTAATAACTAAGAGGACAAGGTTTCATAATAGAGGAGGACAGAACAGAACTACAAGTGGGGCTAAGCACTTGGGTGTTCTTTAAAAGTTGTTTTATATATTTAGTTTTTATTTGTAAATCGGGGTTTTATTTGATAACACTGTACTTGATAAATGTACTTATTTGATGTTAAATTATTTTATTAGTTTAGGTTATTTGCTTTTTTAAAATTGCTTTCTCTCTTTTTCTTTTTTCTTTCTTTTTGACATGGAGTGGAAGGCCTGTTCGCCTAATGGGGGGCCTATGAACATCTCGGTGGTTATGGGTAGAGGGAGATATGGCATTGACGCAGCTCCTACTCGTGTTAGAAGAACGATGAACAGATGTTTGAAGGCTGTTCACTGTTCTGGGGCTGTGATCAACCATCAATATCGAGGTAGCCAGCCCAGCCAGCCCTCCACTCTAAAACTGGTGCTGTTGAATGCCAGGTCTGTATCCAATAAGCTCCAGATGATTTGTGATCTTATTCTGGAGGAGGATGCAGACCTGGCATGCATAACCGAGACATGGATTGGTGGTGAGGGGGGTCCTCCCCTAGCGCTGGCCTGCCCGCCCGGTTATGCCGTCCTGCACCAGGGTAGACTGGAGGGGCGGGGGGGAGTAGCCATTGTTTATAAATCCATCTTGGAGGTTACTAGGCGCTCCTCGGTGGTAAGGTCGGGTCTTGAGGCCCTCCACGTGTCGATTGGGGCCAGGGATGGTATTGGGATTTTGCTGGGTTACCGCGCTCCCCGCGACCCAGCCACTTCCCTTCCAGAGCTGGCGGACTTTATCTCCGCGGCGGTGTTGGGGTCCCCGAGGCTTTTGGTTTTGGGTGACTTCAACATACACGCGGAGGCAGAGGTCTCAGGGCCAGCTCTTGAGTTCTTGGAAACCATGGCTTCCTTGAACATGTCCCAACATGTTAACGGCCCCACCCACGTGGGTGGTCACATGCTGGACCTGGTCTTTTCCACCAATTGGAGTGAGTGTGGTCTGATGGTGACTGACCTTGAGTCGGTCCCTTTGTCATGGTCAGATCACCACCTAATAAAATGTAACCTCTCAATGGCACTCCCCCCTCGCAGGGAGCAGGGACCTATTTTTATGGTCCACCCTCGAAGGCTACTGGATCCTATTGGATTCCAGGATGCCATGAGAGGTGTTACGGCTGACCTGGCTGGCGCTCCTGTCGAGGTTCTGGTTGACAGCTGGTTTACCGCTGCCGCTAGGGCTATAGACACGATCGCGCCTAAACGCCCTCTCCAACGCAGAGCTCGGCCTGTGCCTTGGTTTAACCAGGACCTCCGAGCGATGAAACGGATTAGGAGAAGGCTAGAGCGTAGGTGGAGGAAGAACCCGACGGAACATAATTGGATAGCTGTCAGGGTCGCAACTAACCTCTACCTGTCTAAGGTAAAGGCTGCTTGTCGTACATACTTCGCTAACCGGATAAGCGAAGCTTCAAAGCAGCAGGCGGAGTTATTCCGTATAGTGCGCGACCTTTCCGGAGTTGGTCTGAGTGATGGGCCTCCCCCTAGTTTTTCACCGGACCAATTTGCAGTATTTTTTAAATCTAAAGTGGAGGCCATCCGCCGGGAGCTCTCTCCTTTTTTGAATACAGTGAGTCGAGCTGAGATGTCCAGCGCTCCATCTTGCCCGGTGATTCTTCATCTCTTTCAGCCTGTGACGCCAGATACTGTGGACAAAGTGCTTGATCGCTGTCAGGCCACCATTTCCTCCCTTGACCCTTGCCCGGCCTGGCTAATCAAAGCAGCCAGGCCGATCACAACTGAATGGGCCACTGCAATAATAAATGGGTCTTTCCTTGAGGGCAGGTTTCCACCTGCCCTCAAGGAGACACTCATTAGGCCCATAAGAAAGAAACCTAATATGGCGGCGGACGAAATTGGCAATTATAGGCCCGTCGCCAATGTTTCTTTCATTAGCAAAGTGGTCGAGAGGGTGGTGGCTGACCAGCTTCAGGCTCTTTTGGATGAAACAGATGCCCTGGATCCATTTCAGTCGGGCTTCAGGCCGCGCCACGGTACAGAGACGGCATTGGTCGCCCTGTATGATGACCTGTTGAGGGAGGCTGACAGGGGTAAAATATCTCTGTTGGTCCTCCTCGACATCTTGGCGGCCTTTGATACCGTCGACCACGATATCCTCCTGGGGAGGCTCTCTGAGTTGGGAATTGGTGGCTTGGCGTTTGCCTGGCTCCGTTCCTTCTTGGAGAACTGTCCCCAGAGAGTACAGCTTGGGGAGAGTGTCTCGGCCCCGTGGAGTCTCAATTGTGGGGTTCCACAGGGGTCGATTATCTCCCCAATGCTGTTTAATATCTATATGAGGCCGCTGGGTCGGGTCATCAGGGGGTGTGGAGGATCGTGTCATCAATATGCTGATGACACCCAGCTCTACATCTCCTTTTTACCAACTGCAGGTGATGCCGTCCTGTCCCTTCAGCGCTGCCTGGGGACTGTATTGCAATGGATGCAGGAAAATGGGTTGAGGCTGAACCCGGACAAGACGGAGGTTCTGAGGGTGGGTGTCCCTGTGGTTGGCGGCTTGGATGACTCTCTCTCGCTTGGGGGGGTGGCCTTGGCTGCTAAGAGTGGGGTTCGCAGCTTGGGGATACATCTGGACCCGGCGCTCACCATGGAAACGCAGGTGGCGTCGGTAGTCCATTCCGCCTTTTTCCATCTTTGGCGGATTGCCTGGCTGCGGCCCTACCTTGATATGGGGGCGCTCACTACCTTGGTGCATGCGCTCGTAATCTCAAGATTAGACCACTGTAACGCGCTCTACGTGGGGCTGCCTTTGAGGTTGATGCGGAAACTTCAGGTGGTGCAGAATGCGGCGGCCAGACTCCTTAGTGGAGTGAGAAAATACCAGCATATCTCTCCTATTCTGGCCGCATTGCATTGGCTGCCCATTCGGTTCCGCATTGACTTCAAAGTTTTAATGCTTACTTATAAGGCCCTAAACGGTTTAGGACCTCGATATTTTGCGGAACGCCTACTCCCACCAAGGTCTACCCGGATCACCCGTGCGAGTCAGGAGGTGAGGCTGAGGAGCTTGACGCCGAGGGAGGCCCGTAGGGAAAGAACAAGAAATCGGGCCTTCTCGGCGGTGGCTCCTCGCCTCTGGAATAATCTTCCTCCGGAGATTCGTGCCGCCCCTACGCTGGGTATCTTTAAAAATCAATTAAAAACATGGATGTTTATACAGGCCTTCCCTCCAGTCAATACCTGATCTTTTTACCTTTTCTATTTATCTTTATTTTTTGTTTTATAATTGTTATGGAAATTGTTTTTGTAATAATTTTGTGATTTTATCTGTTGTTTTATGTTGTTTGGAAGCCGCCTAGAGTGGTCGCAAGACCAGATAGGCGGGGTATAAATGAAATAAATAAATAAAATAAATAAAATTAAAATAATACATTTAGAATTTCAGGAGAGGGAGCCATTTTCTCGCTCCATAGAAAACAATGTTATCTCTGATCTCTTTCCTGTTTTTTTTCCTCTCTCCCTCTGCTAAAATCTCACAATGGCTGTCATGAAGGGTGCGGTGGGGGGGGGATGAAGGGCATGCTGGAGGAGAGAGAAGCCCACCCTTCAACAAGGACTCTGTTATGCTAGGGATCTTTCATGGCTGGGGAGTGTACTTCTACCAGATCACTGCTGGTTTTTGGGGGGCCAGTTAAAGTGAATGGAGAGACTGATCATTCACTTGAACAAGGTATGCTGATGAAAAATGGTTGGAAGGGTGGAGAAGACCATCCTCTGCCAACGGCATCACTGCTCCAGTGATTCTTGGTGGAGGTAGACTTCTATATTCAGTGGTTTTTGTTTTGTTTTGTTCTGGTGAGGCATTTTCTCCCCCTGCCATGCAAGTGAATGGAGAAGTCATCCCGCTCAAGCCAGAAGCAGATGTTAGAAATTGCTGGTAGTGCTAATGTTGCAGAGACATGATTGAGGGAGTCTTGTGAAATCAGATGTCAAAGGAATTCTGTGCTTAAATTTTGGAGATGCATCTTTAAATACATTGCATACTCCTGGAGGTGAGAGGAATGTCTGTTGTGGTACTCAAAGGCTTTCATTAGGGATTTTTCTCTTCTGTTTTTTGGTTATCTCTAACATCTGCTTCTGTCTTTACTTGTGGAATTAAAATAGCTTCATTGCTCTCTCAGACTACACTGACTTTGCTGTGGTTTGATTCACAGTCTGTCTTTCACTTCTGTTTGCTTTGAGTGATCAGAGAGGGCCTGTGGATTGATTCAGAACCCGTGTCCACACTGGTTCCTCATCATGCAGTATACATTTCAGCCCACAGTTCCCCTGTTTTCTTTCCTCTGTTCCCACCTTCAGGTGAGACAAGCGCACATCAGGGTTGTCATTTGGAGATCAGACAGTATTGGGATGGGGGTCTTGCCATGCTCAAAAAGGTTGGCACTCTCTTTCTGCCAGCAATCTTGGATCAGCTGCTGGTCTGTGCTGGAAAGTCCACTGTTGCACTCCATGTTTGTTGGCGAGAGCAGAGAGCAGTGGTGTTGCTTTGGAAGAGCACCTCCACAGCCATGCATGAGAACAGCCAGTGGGCTGGGCTATGTGCCCGATTCTGTGCTCAGAGTAACAGGTGACCCTGGCCCCAGGTACCTGGAGCTTCACCATGCATGGAGCTCAGCGGAATGTGTCACGTTTGATGTCTTTTTTCTCCTGCACCCTTCCCTTCCCTTCTCTTGTCTTTTCATTGTCTTGCTACTTTTTAGGGTCATGCTTGGCTGGACTTCCAAAGAACTCCTACTCTTTTGCCTTCAAAACATTTTAAAAATTCAGGGACACTCAGGGGACAGCTCACAGGGGAGAGTTTTTCTGCCGTCCCTAAACCTCACACCCCAATTGCTACATTGCCACAACACCACCCACATATATGCCTCCCTTGTCCTTTTGCAGAACAGAAAAATTCATCACACAGGGAAAAGTCTGTCTGAATCGTTCTGACTTGGAAAAAAACAGAAGCCCCCAATGGCAGAGAAAAAACTCCATGCTGGGAAAAAAAAAGGGCCAGTCTGATTTGAATTGGCCTATGCATCTTGTGATCATTTGAAAAATAATTCACATTCATCTATTTTATAACCAGAGCAAATCCCATGGTATTTGACTGTGTAGTCGCAGCTCAGCCTGGCCTTGGAAACACTGTGGCACCCACAGGTGGAGTGTTGACATATCCGACTCTGAAGCTAAGTCATAGGAAACAAAAAATTTCTCCACGCATTTCTGTTGTTGTTATGTGCTGTAAGATCAGAACTGACTACAGCAACCCTAATGGAGTTTTCAAGGTAAGTGAGGTATTTGAGGAGTGGTTTTTGATTGCTAGCTTCTTTAAAGGGCTTTCTCATCCAAGATAAGGCTGTAGTAGACTTGTTAGGAGATGTTTGTGTGTATGGGAGCGAATAAAACCAGGTTTCTTGCTGCACCAAGCACTTCCTCTCAGTGAGCTATTCTGGCATGGATCTATGAGAGTTGCAGAACTGTTGTCACTCCTGCTTTCCCTTCAAGGGCAGACATCTTTCTCATGATCTGTAAAGAGCAGCCAACAAAATAAACTTGGGGGGGCGGGGAGAGAATATGGTAAAGGTGGTGGTTTTGCTCCCTCTGTTCCTCAACTTGTTCAAAACCACAGAATGAGTTACGTATGTCATAAGGCAACACCTAGTCTCTCTGAGTTATCTTCTCTGTTCACGTTCGTAGCAATCCAGTGATGCTTCTGGAGTGGAAAGATCAGCCAACAGGGTGCTGTTGTTGCCCAGAGGATGCCTGAATGTGTTCACAGTCTTCACATTCTTCGGAGAGATTCCTTCCTCCCCCTTAGTTATGAATGGCTATAAATAAAAAAAATTGAATTATTTATATACAAACCATAGTGGGAAAACCAAAAATTACAATGGGGTTTTTTCCCCCCTATATTTTGCTGTCTCACCTCTCTCGTTTCTGTTCTTCTATGATGTCCACAGCATTTTCCTTTTCTTGGGAGACTTTTTAGTCTTCTACAGAGCTTTGTCCTTCTCTCGGTTTTTCTGTTAAAACAGCCCCCCCCTTCTTCATCATACAGAATCTTCCCATTGTGCATTGATGCTCTCAGTCATTAGATGAAATTAGGTTGCTTGACGTTCATGCTGATGGTAATTGTGTCCTCCTCTTGGTTCCCACCATATAGTAACTACAGAAGTCACTGTGTATTATGGAGGAGGAGAAAATTATGTTTCTCTGAATCAAGCCCCAAAACTTTAATTTATGGTTTGTTCAGATTTTAATCTGCTACCCTATACCAGATTTCTGAGTTCTCATGTCAAGAAATATTAAGAATATACAAAGTGTATAATAATATTCTTCCCAGCTTTGAAGCAGATGATTTTGCTAATTATTTTTCTCTGAAGGAGAAGACAAATGTTTGCAAGTCTGAACTAGTAGCACAATGAACTCTTTGCCTTGCAATTAAACTCAAAATGCCTATAAAATTTCACAGTGTTTGTGTCTGAATTACTGTTTTTGCTAAAGCAATTAACAGCATGGCATTCCTTTTCTATTTTTTTTTTTGCCAGCACAGTGTATGTGTTTGTGAGAAAGAAGGGGTTCTGAATCACCCTGATTTTCTTTATTTATGAAAGGATTATCTAATCACATGTATTGGGGGGGGGGCTGGCCTGGTTGTGGGTAGTGGGGGTTCACATATGCATATACACTTGGCATTCCAGTATCTTGTAAGAAATCAGTTATCCCACAAGTTGTTTGAAAATGTTTATTAAATGTCTGAGGAAAATCAATAAATAAAAATAAGCCAGAAAGTGCTTCTGTTTAACACACTCAATTCTGTCATCCTTTTGGATGATACTGTACTATTGGGAGGCTTGCTATCTCCAATCTTGCTTTCTAGCTCAATTGCGGTAGTATTTGTAAAATTACACTTTTGGTTGTTGACAAGTTTTCTAGTCAGTGTTATTGGGAACTTCCGTAGACAATACTGAGCTTGTAGATGTGTAACTTTCTTGATGATATGTGGAAGACTCCATAGAGGAGCTGAATTTATCCAATTGGTAAAAGGAACCATTAGTGACCAGGTTTGTAGAATGTTTAAGTTGGTGAAATGTGGATTCGGTCACACCAGAAAGATCTCCCATCCTCCATACAGCTATGAATCTTGATCAAAATATCAAATGATGTTGTAGACCTTCTTATCATTGCTGACATCATTACTTTCATCCATTGTAACTGGGGGGGGGACATGACATGGCAAGAGTTCATAGCTTGACTGTGTCTCGTAAAGGGCTGATGGAGTCTTGATGATACGTGAAGTGTTTTCTTCTCTCTTTCACATCCATGGGGTTGGCATATTATGGATATGAACGAGGAAGGAACATTGCAGAAGGATCATAAGGATTCTTCAACTGCTGTGGCTGTTTTTTCTTCCAAAATTGTTGGCTTCTGTAATGTTAGAGCAAATGTTTTGATGGTATGTGATTTTTTTTAGTTTTTATTTTAAATTGCATTATTCATTTACTTAATGGTGTAGTATTCCATTTACAATATTATGTTGTTGTTGTTTAGTCGTTAAGTCATGTCCGACTCTTCGTGACCCCATGGACCAGAGCATGCCAGGCCCTCCTGTCTTCCACTGCCTCCCAGAGTTTGGTCAAATTCATGTTGGTAGCTTCGATGACACTGTCCAACCATCTCGTCCTCTGTCGTCCCCTTCTCCTCTTGCCTTCACACTTTCCCAACATCAGGGTCTTTTCCAGGGAGTCTTCTCTTCTCATGAGATGGCCAAAGTATTGGAGTCTCAGCTTCAGAATCTGTCCTTCCAGTGAGCACTCAGGGTTGATTTCCTTCAGAACGGATAGGTTTGTTCTCCGTGCAGTTCAGGGGACTCTCAAGAGTCTCCTCCAGCACCACAATTCAAAAGCATCAATTCTTTGGCGGTCAGCCTTCTTTATGGTCCAGCTCTCATTTCCATACATCGCTACTGGAAAAACCATAGCTTTGACTATGCGGACCTTTGTCGGCAAGGTGATGTCTCTGCTTTTTAAGATGCTGTCTAGGTTTGTCATCGCTTTCCTCCCAAGAAGCAGGCATCTTTTAATTCCGTGGCTGCTGTCCCCATCTGCAGTGATCATGGAGCCCAAGAAAGTAAAGTCTGTCACTGCCTCCATATCTTCCCCTTCTATTTGCCAGGAGGTGATGGGGCCAGTGGCCATGATCTTAGTTTTTTTGATGTTGAGCTTCAGACCATTTTTTGTGCTCTCCTCTTTCACCCTCATTACGAGGTTCTTTAATTCCTCCTCACTTTCTGCCATCAGAGTGGTATCATCTGCATATCTGAGGTTGTTGATATTTCTTCTGGCAATCTTAATTGCAGCTTGGGATTCCTCCAGTCCGGCCTTTCGCATGATGTATTCTGCATATAAGTTAAATAAACAGGGGGACAATATACAGCCTTGTCGTACTCCTTTCCTAATTTTGAACCAATCAGTTCCATATCCAGTTCTAACTGTTGCTTCCTGTCCCACATATAGATTTCTCAGGAGATAGATAAGATAGTCAGGCACTCCCATTACTTTAAGGACTTGCCATAGTTTGCTGTGGTCCACACAGTCAAAGGCTTTTGCGTAGTCAATGAGGCAGAAGGAGATGTTTTTCTGGAACTCTCTGGCTTTCTCCATAATCCAGCGCATGTTAGCAATTTGGTCTCTAGTTCCTCTGCCCCTTCGAAATCCAGCATGTACTTCTGGGAGTTCTCGGTCCACATACTGCTGAAGCCTACCTTGGAGGATTTTGAGCATAACCTTGCTAGCGTGTGAAATGAGTGCAGTTGTACGGTAGTTGGAGCATTCTTTGGCACTGCCCTTCTTTGGGATTGGGATGTAGACTGATCTTTTCCAATCCTCTGGCCACTGCTGAGTTTTCCAAACTTGCTGGCATATTGAGTGTAGCACCTTAACAGCGTCATTTTTTAAGATTTTAAATAGTTCCACTGGAATGCCATCACCTCCACTGGCCTTGTTGTTAGCCATACTTTCTAAGGCCCACTTGACTTCGCTCTCCAGGATGTCTGGCTCAAGGTCAGCAACCACACTCTCTGGGTTGTCCGGGACATCCAGATCTTTCTGGTATAATTCCTCTGTGTATTCTTGCCACCTCTTCTTGATGTCTTCTGCTTCTGTGAGGTCCCTACCATTTTTGTCCTTTATCATGTCCATCTTTGCACAAAATGTTCCTTTAATATCTCCAATTTTCTTGAATAGATCTCTGGTTTTTCCCTTTCTATTATTTTCCTCTATTTCTTTGCACTGTTCATTTAAGAAGGTACTCTTGTCTCTCCTTGCTATTCTTTGGAAGTCTGCATTCCATTTTCTGTAACTTTCCCTATCTCCCTTGCATTTGGTTTCCCTTCTCTTCTCTGCTATTTGTAAGGCCTCGTTGGACAGTCACTTTGCTTTCTTGCATTTCCTTTTCTTTGGGATGGTTTTTGTTGCTGCCTCCTGTACAATGTTACGAGCCTCCATCCACAGTTCTTCAGGCACTCTGTCCACCAAATCGAGTTCCTTAAATCTGTTCTTCACTTCCACTGTGTATTCAAAAGGGATTTGGTTTAGATTATACCTGACTAGCCCAGTGGTTTTTCCTACTTTCTTCAGTTTAAGCTTGAATTTTGCTATAAGGAGCTGATGATCAGAGCCACAATCAGCTCCAGGTCTTGTTTTTGCTGACTGTATAGAGCTTCTCCATCTTTGGCTGCAGAGAACATAATCAATCTGATTTCGGTATTGCCCATCTGGTGATGTCCATGTGTAGAGTCGCCTCTTGTGTTGTTGGAAAAGAGTGTTTGTGATGACCAGCTTGTTCTCTTGACAAAACTCTATTAGCCTTTGCCCTGCTTTGTTTTGAACTCCAAGGCCAAACTTACCTGTTGTTCCTTTTATCTCTTGACTCCCTACTTTAGCATTCCAGTCCCCTATAATGAGAAGAACCTCTTTCTTTGGTGTCAGTTCTAGAAGGTGTTGTAAGTCTTCAATAGAATTGGTCAATTTCAGCCTGTTCAGCATGGGTGGTTGGTGCATAAACGTGGATTACTGTGATGTTGAAAGGTCTGCCTTGGATTCGTATTGAAATCATTCTATCATTTTTGAGATTGTATCCCAGTACAGCTTTTCCCACTCTTTTGTTGACTATGAGGGCTACTCCATTTCTTCTATGGGATTCTTGCCTACAATAGTAGATATGATAGTCATTTGAATGGAATTCGCCCATTCCCGCCCAGGATGTCAATGTTGATTCTTGCCATCTCCTGTTTGACCACATCCAACTTACCAAGGTTCATTGATCTTACATTCCAGGTTCCTATGCAGTATTTTTCTTTGCAGCATCGGACTTTCCTTTCACTTCCAGGCGCGTCCGCAGCTGAGCATCCTTTCGGCTTTGGCCCAACCACTTCATTAGCTCTGGAGCTACTTGTCCTTGTCCTCCGCTCTTCCTCAGTAGCATGTTGGACGCCTTCCGACCTGAGGGGCTCATCTTCCGGCGTCATATCTTTTAGCCTTTTGTTTCTGTCCATGGAGTTTTCTTGGCAAAGATACTGGAGTGGCTTGCCAGTTCCTGCTCCAGGTGGATCGTGTTTAGTCAGAACTCTCCACTATGACCTGTCTGTCTTGGGTGTCCCTGCACGGCATAGCCCATAGCTTCTCTGAATTACTCAAGCCCCTTCACCACGACAAGGCAGCAATCCGTGAATGGGGCAATCCGTGAAGGGGACAATATTATACAGTGTCTCTAGTCATCATATAGTTATGTTTTATCAGAAGTTTCCGTATCATCTCTCTGCATAGAAATAATGGGAAAGATTCTGCCTCTCCACTTTTGCTAAACTTTTTATTATGGTGGTTATGCCTGATGTTCAGCCTATCAGTGCTGCTACCTTGTGGAATCTTAATGTCTGTTACTTTTATGTTTTATCCAATTGGGCAATGTTTAGTGACACGGTATGAGAAGTGTAGTTTTCTAACCCCCTTCACTCTAGTAGAAGTAGCTTTTTATAGAATGTGCCTGATCCTAAAGGAAAACTTTAAGCAGTACACCAGTTGTTCAAGGATGGCACCAGTTGCTCTAGGATGGGTGGGTTGGACAAATTTCTGAATAATGCCTTGTGGAATAGAGGACTTGATTCTTTAAGAGAGAACGTAATATGACAACTCCCTTTCATTCATCAGTAGATATGGTTTCCAGGGAAGTTGCTAATTCCATGGTGTTATGTGGCTCTTTGCTTTATTTAAATGGTGATTTTAAAGAATATTCTTTAGGTTTTGAGTAAAACCAGACTTTCTTTTCCCCATGATCTATATATGCCTGTATTTTGAAAAGCAAGGAAATTCCAAAAATATAGAGAGGAAAAAAACATTGCTGTAAAGCAGAAAGTTATGTTTGAAGCTGTACCCCCTAAGTGAGGAAACTCAGACCATGGCTCACCCTCTGCCATAAAACATGAGCACATTGATGCACTTTAAGTTCAACTGTTACTTTTTGCTTTATGCCACAGTCTTTTTAATGTCAAGGAATTTTAAATAATCTTTGACCATCTAGTACATAATAAATTACTACAAGTACATGACAAATTAACTATGCTCTTAAACAACTAGGAACCTTGGCACATTAATACATTGATCCCACTGGCGTAATTTCACTTATTAGGACAACATTTTAGTATACATACAAAGGCCTCTTTCACTGTATTTGCCATTTTGCCATAATACAAGTGCATGGCTTTTTTTTTTAACAAAATGCTTGTGCTGTACAGATAGTTCATATTGTGGTTGGACTGATCCCAGTTACATGCTTAAAAGCACATAGTTGAAGAACAACTAAGAGCTTGAGGGCTAAAAGGATTCTTCTTCGTGGTCTCTGTGAATGCACACGAATGGGTTTTACTGCGCCTGCACAGGACTCTTCGGAATCTTCTAGAGCTTAAAAACATGTGATTAGTAAGACGTTCCCCTGTGGTGCGCATGCTCCACCCTCCTGTAATACCTCAGTTCCTTTTAGCCACCGCTGAAATCGGACTTCTTTGGCAATCTCTAGAGCGAACGTCTTCTTGTTACGTTTTTTCAGACTTTTGGCTTGTCTCACGGTTTACGATTTGGATTTCGGACTTGATCTGTTCTTCTGTTTCGGACATTTCCCTGTGAGTTTTTTCTTTCTTTTGATTCTCCCCTCTCCCCCTTTTTCCCCCCTTCCCGCCCTTTTTTATGGCCCCAACAGGCCCATTCAAGCATTGCAGCTCGTGTGCCAATAAAATTCCCCTCTCGGACGGCCACGATTGCTGTTTGTTTTGCCTGGGGGAACAACACCAGACGAGCTCCTGCCCGGAGTGCAAGAGATTGACCAGACCTGCCCTTAAGCTTCGTTTGCAGCGTCTTTGGTCTTTTCTCTGGGAGAAATCCCTGAGGCCTTTGACCTCGAGATCACCATCTACTATGGAGCCTATCTTAACACCGGTCCCTCGGTCTGAGCCAGTAGACTAACCCTCGGCTCCCGTCACACCGTCGCCTAGGCAGAAGTCTTCTTCTAAGGCTCCCAAATCGAAACACCCGTCAGGCTCAAAGTCAACATCGGCCTCAAAGTCACCTTCGGTCTCAGCTAGTGATCCTTCTCCTAAGAAAAGGAAGGACATTGATAAACAGAAGAAAACAAAGCGGTCCTCTAAATCAAGTCGTCCTAGAGAACCTCCTCCAGCCCAACTATCGCTTCCATCACCAATCCTTGCGGAGTCATCGAGGTAGGTACCCAACCCGGACTCCCAACCGGAAGCGGATGATTTGATGCCGCTGCCTCCGACTCAGGCTTAGTTGTCGTTGAGCCTATCTCCGAGTCATGGCCGCTCAGAGGCTGATGTTATCTCCAGCCCGGCCTCAGCCCATTCTAGCCCTATGTCTATCGGGTGGGCAACTGTTATTCAACTATCGAACTTGGAAGTTTCGGCGTCAGCTTCTCCTCCGCGTAAACGTTTGGCTAAGTGGCGCCATGTTTCTCCAGCGGTTCAGTTGTCTAGGCATCGGGACGTTATTTACATCCCTCGGCACTCTCAACGTCGATACTTGGCGGACTATCAAGAGCTCCATTATGGGGAGCATGATCGGCATCGATACTCTTATGGTGAGATCAATCCTTACCTACGACTCTTTCTACCGACCAAAGAGGGTGTGTTATGCTTATGCTTCCCCCTCTGACTCGTTTCCATCGCCTTCTCCTTCGCCTCGTCGTCGACACCGGGACTATTACCACGTCGATCCCGGTTTGCCTGTCCCACATAGGCCAGCTGTTAAGAGTCATTCACAGCAACTTGACATCGCTGGACAGGATTCTTGGGCATCAAAACACTCCCGTACGGCATCGGTCCCTGTCGGGTTCAGGTAATGAGCAGGCTGATGGGCTTTGTGGTGATCACCAGATAATAGGATAGCAAAGAGTCTCTTAGCAATAGATTAAAGAAGTCAGCCACACACACACACAGATGGATGTCTGCCAGCAGTACTCCTGGTGGGCGACTAGTAGAAGAGGCAGAATAACACAGAATGGGTTCCCAGTGAATTCTCCCAATGCATTCTGCCCTGCCCCCAGGAGACTGTCCTTTTATTAACATTACAAGGTCACAGCATTACAGATAGTAGACAGGGTTCAGATAGGACAATGGTTACATCATGTTATTAGGATTGGTCCGGGGAAAGGCAATTAATCAAGCCCTCTGATTGGCCTAAGGAAAGGCCTCTATGACAAGCTCTCTATGATAATGAGAAAGAGGAAGAATGGTGGCAGCTCCTCCCCTCAGAAGCAGCCACAGGATGCTAGGAGAGTTTTCTCTCACTACAACACCCATGTGGCTTAGCAACCTTGGGAATGGCACCCCCACAGTCCCGTCGGCTTCGGTACCACAGCCGAGTGAGTCTCTTGCTCAAGTTCCCTCTTCATTTCTTCAGGTCTCTTCTTCTCGCAAGGTCCCGGCTCCACCAGAAAGTGTTCCTTTGGTACCGGTTCCCCGGGTTGGTGCTTCCACGTCGAGGTCTCGCCACCGCTTGCCCTCTTTACCTCCTCCTTATACTAGAGGTTCTTCAGTTTCTTCAGTCTCGGATGTTCAAGATCAGCCCTCTGAGGCTTCTAGGGAGTCTCCTTCAAATCTTCCGAACCCGGACTCAGACATGGCGGATAACCATCCCCCCTCTCCGTCCAAGGATTTCACTTCTTATTCACAGTTGATACTCCGCATGGCAAAGTCCTTGGAGCTCGATATCGAGCAACCTCCTCTTCCTAAGCAAGATCTCGTCTTCGACGACATCAATCAGGAGAAATCGCCTCCGTTGAGTCTTGCTTTCATTCCAGCTATGCTGGACCTTATTAAGGAGTCCTGGGATAAGCCTGCTACTTTACAGATTTCCAGGCATGTCGAAAATCATTACAGAACCCACGGGAATGACACTGGTTTTCTGGTGAAGCATCCTCTCCCAAATTCCATTATCGTGCAGTCTAACCAGTCTCGGGCTGGGAACCGCTCTACTGTCACACCTACAAACAGGGAAGGTAGAAAATTGGATGTCTTGGGCTGTCGTCTCTACTCTCTTGCATCCTTCGTAATGAAGGTATCGAACTATCAGGCTGCCATGGGGACATATCAGAGGCAACTGTGGAACAAGATTCTCCCAGTCCTCCAGGTCTCCCCTGAGGATGCTAGGGCTGAGGTTCTCAATACACATATAGAGGCGTCTGTTTTGGATAAACAGCAACGCTTGGTCTCTTGGCATATGGCGGATGCTGCTTCTAAGGCCAAGGCTTCTGCTATTGGCCTTAGGAGACACGCGTGGCTCTGTTCAGCGGGGATCACCAATGATGCTTGGTCCCGCATAGAGGACCTCCCATTTGATGGGATTGGCCTTTTTAATGAGAAGACGGACGAGGTTATGGACAACCTGCATAAAATCCGCAAAACAGCCCGATCCTACTCTATTCAGCAGCCTAGATTCCAACGCAACCAGTGGCGTCGCCCGTTCAGCTTCCAGCAACCATACCACCAGCAGTCCTATAGATCATACAAACCTCCTCCACCGGATCGCTCCAATCCTCCCCCATCTTCTTCTGCTGCCGCCTCCTTCTGGTCCCAAGCACCTGTTCAGTGCTGTCAAGCTTTTCGTCGACCTGCAAAGAAAAACAAACAATATCTTTGACTGTCTTCCCCTGGCCCCACTCCTCAACCGACCTTATCACCCCCGGCTAGCCCCCTTTTTCGACAAATGGTCAATCATTACCAAGGACAATTGGGTGCTCGCCATCATACGTTATGGTTACCTTTTGGAGTTCAAGGAGCTTCTTCCCATCGGTCGCATCAGATCTATGACTTACTCACCTGCCCTAGAGAGTGAAGTATCTCTCCTCCTGCAGAAACAGACTATTCAACGGGTACCGTCTCAGGATGTTCTAAACGGTTTTTATTCCCGCTACTTCACGGTTCCCAAGCGAGATGGCAGTCTTCGCCCCATTTTAGATCTGCGGCTTCTCAATACTTACATTCATCCGAGGCGTTTTCACATGGTCACCCTAGAGTCTGTTATTTCTCTTCTCTCTCCAGGTGATTGGTTTGTAGTTATAGATCTCCAGGACGCTTATTTCCATATCTCCATTCACGAATGTCACTTCAGGTTTCTCCGTTTCTTCTTCAAGGGATCAGCTTACCAATTTTGCGCTCTTCCCTTCGGACTCTCCACCGCTCCAAGGGCTTTTACAAAGTGTCTGGCTCCTGTAGCTGCCTACCTTCGTCTACACAACATCATGTTTTTTCCGTACATAGACGATTGGTTGATCGTGACGAGTTCCTATCACGAAGCTCGGAGGGATGCCATCTTCACCCTTCAAACCCTGGCAGACCTAGGTCTAAGGGTCAACCTTGAGAAATCTCATCTCGAGCCTTCTCAAACCATGGACTACATCGGGGCGCACCTCGATTCTATCAGGGCCAGAGTCTTCCTTCCTCCCGAAAGAATTCTCAGGTTGAGGTGAGCTATTCGCCCATTTCACCTGTCTGCTATGGTTTCGGCTCACCATACGCAGCACCTCCTCGGTTTGATGGCTTCGACCACATCGGTGCTCCAACACGCGAGGCTGAAGATGCGCTCTTTGCAGGCCTGGTATCTGGCCCAGTTCGATCCTCTAGTACACCACCATTCCAAAAGACTACATGTGACTCCGGAGTTGGCCTATCAACTAAGATAGTGGACCTTCGTCCCTCACCTATTAGTGGGCCGTCCTTTCAGGCCTCTCCAGCTGACCGTACAGGTCACAACGGATGCCAGCCCAATAGGCTGGGGCGCGCATTGCGGTGTTCACGAGATCCACGCCCTCTGGTCAAATGCAGAAAGGCTTTTGCACATCAACAATCTGGAGATGCTCGCGGTCATCAAGGCCTTTCGTGCTTTCCGTTCTCTCGTAGTTGGCAGAGGAGTACAGATTGCCATGGACAATATGACCACCCTGTATTATATCAACAAACAGGGCGATACTCACTCACTTTCCCTACTGTACCTGGCGATTCATCTTTGGGAGTGGTGTTATGACCACCACATTTTCCCGGTTGCCATTCATGTGTCAACAGAGGACAACGATGTCGCCGATCACCTGAGCCGTCTTACCACCCAAACCCACGAGTGGGTTCTCGACGATGTTTTTGCCAGTCTCTGCAGTCGGTGGGGTACCCCGACCTTGGACATTTTTGCCACTCGGGGCAATTGAAAGTGCAGCATGTTCTGTTCTCGAGCAGGGAAAGGCCTAGGTTCTCAAGGCGTGGACACGTTCATGGTGGACTGGGGCAAGGCACTGCTTTATCTCTTCCCTCCTATTCCTCTCATCCAACGGACAATAGTCAGGATCCAGCAGTCCCAGGCTGATGCCATCTTGATAGCTCCCTGGTGGCCTCGCCAGCTATGGTTTACCCGTCTAAGGACCATGTCGGACGACTTCCTCAGTCTACCTTTACAGCCGTACCTCCTGACTCAAGGCTACGGCATGATTTGTCACCCCGATTTGGAGTCTCTCCACCTTACAGCCTGGAGGGTTCTTCCGCGGTGGCAGACATCCTGGCCAAGGCCATAAAGCCTTCTACTAGGTTATTATATTCTTATAAATGGAATGTTTTCTCTTCCTTTACGGGCCTCTAGGGGTCTAGTTCTGATCCCAGTGTCTCTAAGCACCCTCCTCGCTTTCCTGCGTCATCTGTTTGATTGAGGTTTGGCGCACTCGACTCTCAAAGTTTTATGTTTCAGCTATCGTCTCTTATCAACCTATTGGATCTGAGGCTTCACGCTTATTTTCGCACCCAACTCTGAAGAAGTTTCTTAGGGGTTTGAAGAACATTCGTCCTCCTGTTAAACCCCCACTCCCTCAATGGTCTCTTCAGGTTGTGCTTCGTGCATTGGCTCACCCCCCGTTTGAGCCATTTGCTTGTACGAGCTTGAAGCTTCTTTCCTTCAAGACACTGTTCCTAGTGGTGATTACTTCTGCTAGACGAGCGAGTGAGTTGCCTGCCCTAAGGGCTGATGCCCCTATATTCAATTTCATCTGGATAAGGTGACACTGTATCCCAATGTGTCTTTTCTACCAAAAGTTGTTTCAAGTTTTCATGTTAATCAGCCTTTGATCCTTCCGACGTTGTTTCCTTCTCCTTCTTCCAACGTTGAGCGCATGCTCCATTCCCTTGATGTTCACCGTGCCCTGGCGTTTTATGTTTCTAGAACCAAGGACTTTCGTAGTTCTCCTCGCCTCTTTGTTTGTTTCCATGGCCCACGAAAGGGGTGTCCTGCCTCTTCACAGACTATATCAAAGTGGATCACAGGTGCTATTACCCTGGCTTACAAGTTGGCGGGAAAGACTCCACCAGAGGTGCTGAAAGCCCACTCTACAAGAGCAATGGCCACCTCTACTGCCTTGCTGTGTGGTATAGAGGTTTCTGACATCTATCGAGTGGCCACCTGGTCTATGCCTTTGACTTTTGTCGCACACTATCATCTAGACGTCAGGGCCAAGAAGGAGGCGGGTTTTGGCAGGGTTGTGCTGACTTCGATGTTGGCGTGACGGCCCACCATCCGGTGAGTTGGCTTGCTAGTCACCCATTTGTGTGCATTCACAGAGGCCACGAAGAAGAAAGAGAGGTTACTTACCTGTAACCATGGTTATTCGAGTGGTACTCTGTGAATCCACACGTCCTGCCCATCCTCCCCGCTGTCCGTCACTTGCTTGTCTTGGGGCTTCAGATCTTTGACAGTGGCGGGCATGATCGGAACTGAGGTATTACAGGAGGGTGGAACATGCGCACCACGGGGGAACGTCTTACTAATCACATGTTTTTAAGCTCTAGAAGATTCCGAGGAGTCCTGCGCAGGTGCAGTAAAACCCATTCGTGTGCATTCACAGAGTACCACTCGAAGAACCATGGTTACAGGTAAGTAACCTCTCTTTCTTCGCATTCTGAGTGAATCTCTTTTATTTGAAGAGAAAGGCCAGCAAAACTTCATTTTAAATAACATCCACACTTGTATTACATCCAATTAATTTCATATGTTAAAGGATTAACTAAAAATACATTTTAAAAACATTTAAAAGCTGAGTGGACTAAATATGCAAATAGGTTTCAGGTGGCTGAACTGACCTCCAGACTGACTTTACCAGTCTGGAAGCAAACATGATTAATGCTGCTGTGCTTTATGCAAAGACGTCAAGACTTCAGTCTACAGTTAGGAACATAACAAGCTACCGTACACACGTTCTGGTTCATTGTTCATCTATCCTAGTATTGTCTGCTCTGACTGGCAGCATCTGGTTGTGGTTTCCAGCAGAATCTTTTATTACCCATTGTTTTAGCAGAAGATGAGTAATAGGATTTCGTTATGTGTTCAAGCTGGAAGCTGGAAGCATGCAAGTAGGTATATAGATCAGTCTAGTTTTGGTACAGCGTGGTGCTAAGATAACTATGTTGCAGTTTTACAATGGTGTCTAGAAAATGCACCTGTTCTGCAGATTGTTCCAGGATGACAATCACAGGGTAATTTGCAGCCTTTTGGTCTCTGTAGCTAGAGTGTAAAAATTCCAAACCTTGCTACAGAGACAGTGAGAGGCTCAGCCTCACAAGAAGAATTGACCATCTCTGCCAGATATGGAACATCAGTTTCTGGACAATTGTGTTTTTTTTCCACCATCCATGAAGGGGGCTTGCTTAGAGCCTCAGGAAGTAGATTTCATCCACAAACGCATGCTATTTGTTGTAATTTTAGTGGTCCAATAAAAGGTATCACCTACTCTTGCATCTTCGGGACCACACTGGCCCTTTATTTTTTCATTCTGTTCAAGTTTAGGATAATTTTTGTGTCAAGAGTGTTGAAGGTTTCCTTGCAGAATTAGATATATTTATTTTATTTGCAACTGTTTAGAAGGACACTTAAAGTTTATGAATGTTAAATTGTAAGTTTCTTAAGAACCACGTTTGTGGTTGTCCTTGTACTGCCTTGTTCCCATTTTATTTGAGTACGATTTCCCCCCATTCACGGCAGCCAGCTACATCTTGGTTTGTTCTTAATACAGTAAAACTGTCCCACTGCCTACTAGAATGGAGTTATGAGCGCTTATTTTATTTGTTTTTTCCTCTCATTTTCTTTTTTCTTCTTCTTTTCGTTTCTGACCTTTTTGTTGGTGTTGTTGCTATTCCTCCTTCTTTGAAGTTCTTCTTTGCTTTCTACTTTTTCTGATCTGGGGGTATTTCAGTAGTCAGAGATCTAAAAAACAAACCCAAGGCACAAAAGAACTTCCACACAACTGAACACCAAAAGCAAAGCTATGATTGGCACTCTGAAGTCTGAACTTTATTGTGCATGTGTCTTTTCAGACAAATAAAGTGGCATTCCAAAATGCTGCAAGGCTTTCTAGTAAGGAGTGTTTGTTTGTTTGGTTGGTTGGTTGGTGGGGGAAGCAAGTGGCAAGGCTGATCAGATTTTTATGGAGCTAGAATTTCTTGAGAAAGGGAGGTGTGTATGTGTGTGTATGAGTGTCTGTTTTAGGACGTCTGCTGACTTCAGAAATAAGTTTTACTTCAGGAGCCTGATAGCCATGAGTGAACTTGTTTGTGCTGTTCCTTACTCATTGTGGAGCTTTGTGGTTCACTTGAAGAACACACACTGTTACTTCATTCATCCCCCCACTGCAAAGTTAGTAAAACTGAAGGCTTCTGGTGCAGGAAATAGCCATTTTCTTTTTCTTTTTTTTGTTAGGAATTTCTGAGTTTAAAATTTGAGTTCTGTTGCTGTGTTATAAAAAGCTTAGACAACGGTCCACTCAGGAAATTAGTGAAGGACAGAATAGATCAAGAAAACTACTGACTCCACCTAGGTACAACTGAATCTCAGGTCATCAGTGACTTAACCATATAATAACAGTATTCACACAAGAGAGACGTTTTGTGTGAATACTGGAGCAGCCTCATAATTCCAGGCAGCAAAACAGTATCCTGAACCAGGCATTCTGCTGTTTTTCTAAGGGCCTACATCACCCAAGGGCTTACATTGCCAACATGCAGGCAGAGGGATGTATTGGTTGGTTGAGTACATTACAGTTTACAAACCCAGGGAGATCACCTGACCTTAGGAGCCAGTGAGATTCTATCAGTCTGTATATAACTTGCTTTTGGGAATTTGTGGGCTAGAACTTCACTTGGAGTAGTTAGTTATTTAGTGCTAGGCTTTTCCGGTTTGCCTACCTAATAATCTTACTGCCAACCCCTTGCAACCCCTGAGATGCTGAAAGGACCGTTTATTTGGGTTCATTTAGACTTTAAATAAAGGCCCAAGGGTTTGGGTGTCAATAAATGTCCATCACATGTCCCCCCTACATTTTTCTACAAAAGACATTCTTAAGAAAGAAACTCAGGACATGTCCTCCATGTTCATTGAGGAATTTTATAGCTTTGATTCAGGTAGGCAGGTAGAGAGTCCACATTTAGAGAGATGTGCATGTTTGCTTTGCCTCATTATTTTAACGCTTTAATGGCCTCTGGGGGCAGGTTCGCTTCTATTTTAACCTTCGCTTCTATTTTATTACAGATCCTGCACATCTACAGTGTGCAACTTCCTTAAGGATCCAAATGAAGTCTGTACCGCAAGGATGGTACTAGCAATACTGTATATACTGCACAGAGTTGAGAGATTTGTAGGAGTATGTTCATAGACAGGGTGGGCAGTCTCTGTGGTCTCAGGGGTCAAATTCTTGCCCGTAAACCCATCCATGAGCCACACCAAGTCCATAAGGGGATGGGAGGGTTTTCCCCCCACCAAGGATGACTTTAGAGTTGTTTGGGAAGGCCACAAAAATCAAAAATACATGTTGGTACATGTGACTGGCTGCCTGAGTGTAATCTTTTTGATAGATTGTTACTCATTAATGCTTTTACTGTGTTTTTAGTATTGCTTCTGGTTTCCATTTCTTGGAGTGGTATTTGTTCGTTCCTTTTTAATGTTTCTATACTTAGTGTTTTCAGCTTTAAATATTGCCTTTTAATTATGTAAGTTGCATTTCTATAGTCATTGTTTTTATTTTTAAATATTGTCTTTCAATGGATGTAAGCTGCCTTGGTTCCTTTTTAAGGAGAATGGTGGGGTAAAATATTTTAATTAAATGTTGCTTGCAGGCTGCATGTTACTCACCCCCTGCTGCATACATTAAAACAATAAATTAAGGATGGGGGGGTCAGTAACCCCCATGTTTCCTGTAGAGACACCCATGATTCATGCCTCAACAAATATTGGCTTGCTGGACCAGGAATATAATGGGCAAATGAGGTTTAGATCTTTATGGGTGAGCATAGGTAGGAAGAGAGGTGTGGGTTGCATTCTGATGTTTGTGGGGGAAAGGTGGGATATAAATGTGGTAAATAAACTCTTCAGAAAAGAAGACGAGCAGTGCAGTCCTTATTCTGAACAATAATTTGTTCAAAATCATTTGATAGTAGGATTTAAAGAGGTGAGTTTTAAACAAAAATACTGTATGTTATCACACACTATTGCATAAACATTACAGCTGATGTCATAATCTCTGCAAGGAGGTTAGGCTTAGAGATCTCTTTACCTTTGTTTTGCTGATTCTAATTTTGGCCATGTTATAGAATTGCATGCACCATTTTTCTTATCTTTTTTCTTTAGTATGTGTACTAATGAGGCCTAAAAATAAATAGAATTGAATCAATATTTTAATGAAGTAATGCAGCACACATCAACTTGCCAAAGGAAAAAGAGCAGCAGCAGCAATCTAGTAAGGACAAGTCATTACCTTCAACTCTTACTAGTAGTGGAAAATATTCACAATAAAATATTGCACACATTGCCACTAGAATTTTTTGAGAAGAAACAACAGTTAATCTGAGAAGCCTTTCTTCCACTGATGGATATTTTTATTCTATAAACATGTTCATATTGTGTAATTTCCTCAGCTGCGTGCCAGATCACATTTTTACAGTTAAATTGTAGTTTATTTTCCACTTGTTACAAAGTCCGTCTTCAAGAACATTGTTCTGATTTGTTCTTGTTTACAAAGAGCCAAAGAACAAGATAGTATTTTAAACTTTTTCAGACCTTTACAAAGGTCTGAAAAAACAGGCTTGCGAATTTCCCCATTACTAAACCTGTTAAAGGAGATCCTCATGAGTACTGCAAATGATGCTGTTTAGCAAAATAGCTATCCTGATTTGTTATTATTACAAGCTGTTCCACTTTGTAAGTTTACCACTCAAATGTCCACCTTTTGCAGATATCACCATAATTTCCTGCATTTATATAGGGTTACAATCCTTCTGTAGTTTGAACACACGGAAATTTCTGTGTTCTACAGAAGAGGCATGTTTGTGCCCTTATCTGGGCCTTTGCAGTGCCATGTGAATGGGAGAAGCACTTTACCCACCCAGTTCTGTTGCCCTGTACACGGGGGAAGCCAATGAATCTGAAGGGGAGAGCCTCCTGTACCCACGAAGAATCTCTAACTGAATATGACCTCTGGAAGATCATGGTTTAATTCCTGCAAAGAACCACGACAACAATAGGAGACTATTCCCATCACACTCATCACTATGTAGAGAACAACTGAACTAGGGAGGGAAAGGGACACAGCTAAATCTCCCCCCTCCCCTTGCATGCTGCCTTATAAGGATGTTCTATATGGAATTTTTGGACTACAAATACCATAATTTCTCCATTCTGGAAGTTTCACATGAGAGACAGACAGAAAGAAACCTAAATGTGGCTCACCTGGGAGAACGGCCTAAGCCTGAAGTCTTTGTGACCTAGTTAGGCCTAGCTCTGCCCAAACGTCTTCTAATTGCTATTCAGAGTTAGAAAATATCTGGCTATGGCTTGCATGATCATGGAATTGAAAGGCCAATTGGCAGAAAGTGGCACATAGGAAAAGTATGTGCTTTTTGTGAATAATTTTAGGTTAGGAAGTTCATGTTAGCTCCCTGTTTTTTGGCTTCCAATCTGTAACCAGACTTGTTGTAGTAGAATTATCCCTTTTGTGTGAAGCAATTCCAATATGATTCAGACAGATTACGTGGGAGCAGTTGCTTCGTTCCCCATTTAGCAGCATCCCACATTTTGTATTCTTGGTGATACATGAAGAGGACTCTAAATGTGAGTTTCCTCTTTGAAAATCTAGCAGGTGTGTTGGGCCTTCATGCAGTCTTTCTAGAGATTGGACTGATTCTGTTTGCTGAATGGCTGCCTGATGGTTCACTTGAGATATTAAGAAGTGTGCTTGAAGCCTGCAGATGGTGCAGTAAATTAATAAAGTGGACTGAAAAGCACAACCAACCTTGTCCTTCCCTATCCTTTTGGAAAATGTCAGCTGGCTTTTTAAAGGCAAGACCCATGGCTAGCAGACTCCCCTCACTCTAGCCAGCACACAGTTGCCTGTGTGGTATAATGTAAAACTGGCCACACAGAAACCTTACTTGGGAAAGAGGAAGAAAGCAAAAAGACTATATATTCATGCATTAAAGTGAGGAGCAATGCATGAATGCATAGGACTGGGTTCAGTAACATTTCAGATGAGAAGAATCTGCTGTTTTGATCAGTTATAAACTGTCTACAAAGATCTTGGCAAGGGAAACATTGTCCTACTGAGGCCGACATCTTAAGATAACGAAGCCATTTGGTTACAAAGAAGGCAAGTGAGAACTGTTTTGAATAACCTGTGAGGGCTTTCAGTTTCTCAGTAGGTTGGTATGGTGCATGGTTATAAAAATGTTTCTTATATAACCTGTTTCAATATGTTATTTAAATGTATCACAAAGTGTGGGGGAAAGTGTTAATGTTACTTTCTCAACCAAATTTCTTTATTGCACATATATTCCTTTTTCTGCTATGAATCAGTCTCACGGTAGCATACCTGGCCTTCCAGGTTGTCTTCCTTTCCAGACACTAAATGAACCACAGACCTGCTTATGTTTGGCAGAATTACAAATGTCATGTGCTTTCATACCAGCTCAAGGATAATATAATTGTTTTGCAGTCTGTTCTTGTCTGCAGACACAATATCCTCCAGTTATTCACACACAGTGACTTTTAAGAGACTTGAAACCTTTTTCAAATATTCTGTATGTAGGTTTTAGTATTTACCTCCTGACTAGTTATCCATTTATGAGCTAAAGACAGAAATTGTAGTTAATCCAATTCGTAGCTAAAATAAATTCTAGATAATAGTATCCATAAGAATTTTAGTATGATAAAATATGTTGCATTTCTTTTTGAAAAATAAAAAAAACAATATAGAAGTAATATCTTGACAAAAAAATGGATTGACACACAAGGTACGACTAAGCATTTATTGTGTAAAAAACAGAAAGCAAAACCATAATATATTTTATAAAATGTTGGTTTCCATATGTTATATAAAAAAAGTGCTGAAAGCAAGAATAATACATAGTGTTTTGTACCAGTAAAAAAAGCCTGTACAGAGGCTGAGTTTGCAGTTATATTGTTTAGGAGTATGCTAGAAGAATTATAGAGCTGTCCTAGATATATGTTCAGAAGTAAACTCTGTTGAGTTCAGTGTAACTTACTTGTGAGTTAACATTTATAGGATTACAAGTACTTGAGTAAAAATTGAAAACACATGCACCCTCCTGGTGGATAAGATTAGCTGCTTTATGTCCTCTGCCTTGAAGAACTGGAAGACAGCGTGACTGAAAGATGTATGCATGTGACTCTTCTCTAAGCCATGAACACCTTGGATGATTAACAAGAAAGAAAATGCATATTTTAAACAGTTTGACATATGCCATGCTTCATACCATGCAACTAAAGCTCAGCTTCCTTGTCTTTTGTTGCTGGTGATATGCACCAGCTATTCAAGCTTTGCTCTTATAGTTTATTTTGTCATCAAAGCCCCCTATAAATATACAGTCACCAAGGTGCTTGGCTGTGGTTGGTGACTTTTATGGGTGATAGAAACATTGGAAACCTCGATAAGCCATCCATTAAAAGTTACAACTTTTTCAAGTCAGGGGAGTGTCAAGGTAAGAGAACTTCGGAAGAGCAGTCTAAAAGAATGGAAGCGAGTCTTTGAAGTGGGGCTATGGTCACCTTTTGAGGTGAGGTAAAGGTTCCCCTTGACATTTAGTCCAGCCGTGTCCGACTCTAGGGTGCGGTGCTCATCCCCGTTTCCAAGCCATAGAGCCAGCGTTTGTCCGAAGACAGTTTCCGTGGTCACGTGGCCAGCGCGACTAGACATGGAACGCCGTTACCTTCCCATCGAGGTGGTACCTATTTATCTACTCGCATTTTTACATGCTTTCGAACTGCTAGGTTGGCAGGAGCTGGGAGAAGCAACGGGAGCTCACTCCGTCACGTGGATTCGATCTTACGACTGCTGGTCTTCTGACCTTGCAGCACAGAGGCTTCTGCGGTTTATCCCGCAGCGCCACCACGTCCCTATGAAAGAAAATGCATATTTTAAACAGTTTTTACACCTTTTGAACCACTGCTTAATTTGTCATAATATTGTATGCTAGGTGAGTAGTTTCCTGAAGAGTTATAACATCCCCTAAAGCAGTGGTTCCCAATCTTGAGTAAAGCAGTGGTTCCGAATCTTGAGTAAGCCCAGGTGTTCTTGGACTGCAATTCCCAGAAGCCTTCAACACCACCTGTGCTCACTGAAGTTTCTGGTAGTTTCAGTACAAGTTTCCCAAAGTTGGGAACCACTACCCTAAAGGGTTGGTTGGCAGAATAGCAAATGGAAAAATGTTAGCTAAAATGAATCACAACTACAGGTAGAAGTTCAGACTTGTGGACATCTTTGCCCTTTTCATTAAGCCATTGTTTCCAAATAGGGCATACTTATGCTTGGTAGGTAGGTGGAGATGCATATGCCAGCCACCTCCAAAGTCCCCTATCTCTTCATCTTGAGCTGAATGGAAGTAGAGTTGAATGCAAGTAGGAGTCCTTTGTAGATGTATATTCTCAGCAGAAATCAGGGTAGTGAGATTTAAAGCGAGGGGCAGCACTACAAAGATGCTAGAGAGTAGCGACCTAGTGGTAGCTGGTACCAGTTGTGATTGGTGAGATGGAACGCAGTGCTGTGGTTGGGGGTAGAGCTGTGGGCAAAGGTGGGTATGCCAGCAGACAAGCAAGCAAGCATTCATAGTCACAGATGCAAGTGTACCTTCTGCCTCTGGTAAGAAGAAAAGCAAGAAAGGGATGGCCAGGGTAGAACGAGGTAGGACAGCACATTTAAATAACACCTGAATGGGGTCCATACTTTTTTCCTATTATATTTCACTGGCCCTTAAGTCCATATGTGCATGCGGGTTCTAGTGCACTTAAGAGATTTGGCACCTGTAAGAAAGTTTTGAAAAATCCTTGTCAGTAGGGGAGAAAATCTGTGTGCACAAAGGTTCAGGGCATTAGTTCTTCTATAGAAACTAATGGAGAATTTGTGAACAATGACAGCTGAAATGGGAACATCTGTATGTGGATGTAGATTTGGGGGAGGGTTCTTATTTTTAGGAATCTACTGATCCCAGAATTCCTAGCCAGCATAGACTTCTGAGGGACCTGCCAGGCAAAGACATGCTTGCTTCCCATAAATATTTGTTTTGCCTCAGAATCCCTCCAGTGGCCTCTGCTACAGGTGGGGCAGGGCCTGTTAGGGCATCCTCAGCTGGGACATCTTGGAGTTTGGAATGTTCTCTCTAGGATGATTCATGTGGTGATGACCATAATACTTTTTTCTGGCCAGAGGAACACCTTTGTGTGTGTGTGCGTGCGTGCGTGTGCATGTGTACTTTTAAAATTTGTCTTTGAGCAAAGCATTGCATATGTGCTGGCTTACCAGCAAAGCACATGTATTACGTCGATTCTCATCAGAATATAAAATACATGGTACAGGTGCACTGATTGCTTTTGAGAGCAAAATTTTGGAATATGAAAACAACTTTTGTTTTTGTTACTGTCTGGTACACAGAGTACAGACTTTGAGAATATTAACAGTCTTTTTGGAGAAAAGTCACTGGTTAGCCACACATATGGATAATTTGATAAGCAGGGCATTTGTATACCTGAAACTGTCTTACACAGCGTCAGATCATTGGTCTATAGCTGGTTTGTTTAGTCTTTTTATTTTGAAATGTAAAATTTGGAGGCCAGTGGTTTTCATTGGATGGATTGGGCAGTACTGTGGGGACTGGGAAGTGCTTGATAGTACTTAGTGAATGTAGCATTTTCATAACCATTACATTATTGATAGTATTGTTACAATTTTCAGTTATTAATTGAATTATTATTTTGTTTGCTTGCTCCTAGTAATGTTATTGGAATGGTTACGTTCACAAAACTTTCCAGAAACAATAGTACCAGAATGCATGGGAACACACAAATGTCCTCAAGAAAAGTGAGCTTTTTGCTTCTATCATGGTGAGACTCAGATTCTTTGAAAGAGTGGTTGGTGGCATTTAAGATAGGAAACATTGAGAACCACTAGTATAGACTGACATTATTTCCAAAGGCCTTCAAGGTGGCTTTCGGGTCAGTGTGTAAACAACCAATAAAGTGGTAGCAACAAAACACAGCATCCAACATATTAGTAAAAATGCCAAAGCATCAACCATCATGTCCTTCTAGAGACCCAGCAGAATAGCACAGTCCCAGCATCTCATTGAAACAGGGACACAACATAACTGATGATGACTTGAACTTCACCGGATCTTGAGATAAAGTTTCCATCACAAGCTGGAGAACATTTGGTCCTGTCCTCGCTCAGGAAACTTCTGGAACCAGGTGTTCTTCTCAGTCAAAAAGGGAAATCAGGGTATGGAGAGTCAGCCTGCATTCGGATCTCGCTGCCTACAGAAACTCAGATTTGCAGATTGGGAATGATACTGGATTCAGCCTTGATCCTGAATGCCCAGGTTTCAGCAGTGTTGAGGATTGTATTTGCACAGTTAAAGCCAGTGTGTCAGCTGCACAGATTGCACTTGTTCCTGGAGACATCTGATCTGGGCCTAGAAACACATACCTTAGGTGCATCCTGCTTGGATTTCTGTGAAGCAAATGCATGGGGCTATCTTTGGAAAGAGTTTGGGATTACCATTGCATCCAAAATGTTGTGACAGAGCTAATTTCAGGCAGAATAGACATTTGTTGCTACAGTGGCTTCGCTAGTCATTGGTCTGTAGCTAGGCACAATTAAAACAATTCATATAATGCTCCGCTACAACAACACCACTACTAGTCCGTTTCTGGGCCCAATTCAAAAGTGTGGGCCATTACTAGAGATGGACACTTACCGTGGCTTGGCACTTTGGCATGGTTCAGCAGATTGGGCCCACAGGTGTTGTGCGGGCACTCTGAATTCTGCACCTCGCCTCCTCCAGCAGGCATCCACTCAGAAGAGGAGGCGGGTCAGGGAACCCCGTGGCACTACTTCTGAGAGGGGCTTTTAGCAATCATGACTGAGTCCCTGAATGCCATTTTTTAGTTGAGATAGTTTTTATTGTTTTACCTGTTTTTAATTATTCAATTGTATTTTGAGCTCTTTTGTAGTTTAGCTAGTTTTTAATGTATATTTTACCGTGTTCTAAATTATCTTCTTTTTTAAATACTGTGAGCTAGCTTGGGTCCCTTTATTGGGAGAAAGATGGCCTATAGAAAAGACAAATAAAATAAAATAGTAAAGTAAAATTGATGGTTATGACCTATGGCCTATCTGAAGGATTCAGTGTTCCCATATGAGCCTGGTCTTGAGATCTAAGGGAGAGGCCTTTTCCTCTGTCTCACCCCCTGCACAAACATATTTGGAGTGAAGACACAGGAGATGGCCTGTTCCCAGGCCATGAAACTCTTCTGAATTAGGCTAGACTGGTTCCCCCTCCCTGTTGTCTTTCTTCCAGCAGAAAATACATTTTTATTTAGACATGCCTTTAGCTATTGATCAATTGTTGAGGAAAGGCCTTTTAATTGGGAATGCTGCATTTCTTTTCTGTTGTGTGTGTATATTTAAAAGGCATTTACATTGTGCTAATTCAGTACTTACTTTATTGTGATAATCTATTTAGTAATGTTTTAATACTGGAATCTAGTGTGGGTTTTGGAGGGTTCTTTTTTGTTTTTGGTTTTTTTGGTTTTTTTTTTTAGCTTTGCCTGATTTAAAAATGTGTGTAGTAAGCCGCCTTGAGTTCTGGAAGGGAGAAAGGCAGGAATGTTTTTTAGAATCAGTGTGAGGTAATCCACGTTCACATAGACAATAGCTGGCACTAAACATCGCATTCATTGGAACAGGCGCAACGTGTAATTGGTTACAGCGAAAAGCTCTTCTTCCTTTGCTGTTTCCGACATCATTGCTATATTGGTCCTTGTCTGAAAGAGTATTCTGCTATACTAAAAAAAAGACACATTTCTTTTCGACCTGACTGTTCCTTTCTTATTAGGAGAGTAAAGCAGATTCGAATTTCTTGTTTATATGCAGCTGCCTGTAGAAAATGTCCATGACAGAAATGCTGCACGGGCATATAATTTCCTTCTCATGTCTTCTAATTGAACAGACTGCCCTTGCTTAGTTACAGATGGCTTTACTGTCATGTGCCTCCTGCAGCCTTCATTGCAGCTGTGTGCACAGACATGCTGCTATACAAATGCTGCTTCTTTTAGAGTCCACAGTTGATGTTTTCAGAGGCATTGAGAGAGTAAGTGGGCTCTATTGCCCTTTCTTAAGAGTTAAGTGGAAGGGTGGAGTGGAGCTGTTTAGCAAAGTCTAAGGGGGCATAACCAGAGATAATGGGACAAAAGGCGAGGCAAATTTAGACCCGAGTATCAAGAGAACTCTTGGCGCAGTAGGATTTATAAGGGCATCAAAATAGTTTTCCAAGAAAGCTGGCAAAATCCCAGTTTAGGACAATCAGGCATTAGCACAGGAACTGCTGCCAAGTGCATCAGCAGTGGAATGGATGCCAAGTATTTTGGCGAAGGAATGAGCTGAACGCTCGGGAGCCCACCTAGTTTTTGTTTCTCAGTGCTCTTAGGTATGCTCATATGCTCCTCATGAGCTTTGTTCTGGCTTTTTAAAAAAGCCAGTGTAATTGTATACCTGAAGCTGACTTGCTTTTATCAAATGGAATGCTTTTTTAAAAACAGATTTATTACATTTCCATCTCTCTCTATCCCACTATATCACAGGGTTTTTTCATTCACAGAAGCAGATTACATAATAGAGTCCTCAGATTTTCAGCTGTATTTGCTTCACTTTTGAACACCTGAAAATCAATTCTGAATAAAACTTATTTTAAAATACGTTGAGCACAATGCTTAAAAAAAACCCCAAAATCCTATGCAAAGGGAGCTTTAACAGTAGAAAAATTATATCTTCATCTTTTTATGAGAGTTGCAGACTGTGTGTCTCCAATAACAGTCCTGTTCGCAGCTCATATCTCTGGCTTGGTTCAAGTTTCAGCCATACTTGGAGAAAACCAATGGCATTAGTGGGACTTAAATTAGTTGCTTGTTGTTTACTCTAGTGGGTTTGCTCCAGTCTTCTCCAACCTCTGGTGCTCCCCAGAGGACTCAAACTACATGGCCTAAATCCAGTCAATAGTCCAAATTAGAATAAGCCCATGGAATCAATTCCTGAAGAGTAAGTCAACACATATGTAACACCATGGGTTTACTTGAGTTGGGATTAGCAATTGGATTTGCCCTATGACTAATTTAAAGCCCATTGATTTCAGTGGATCTATTCAAAGTGCAACCAATTATGATTATTTTCACTGCTTGGCATGTGGCCACATGTCCCAGAAATATGATGAAGGCAGCCTTTACCACAAAAGTACAAAGCAGAAGGAGCACAACAGACCAATTGTAACAGGGTGAGAATGCTTACTATGTTCAGTCTGGGTGCTTAATGAACAAAGTAAGCTGTTGCTGAACTAAAATGATCCTTGTAAGAATGAACAATACAGACAGAGAGTTCTGAAAACCACAATGAGTTAAACTATGAGAAGTTCCAGTTTCTCATACATAATGCAGCGCATAATGCAAATATATTATGTAGCTTTAATCTTTATCATTTGAAATCTTAACCAGTGTCTATGCACCATGTTCATTTCTCTTAAAGAGAGTTATTTTAAGAATATAATGAGAGCATGACAATTTTTACTAATTATGGTGAGAGGCTGGAATATATTTAACTTCTGCCTTAGAAGACATTTGTTAACAGTCATTCGTCAATCAATTTTAACTTGTGACCTTGCAGTGTGCAGCATGCTTCGGAAACAATAGAAAAGCACAAGGAAATGATCAATTTCTAAACATAGCCGAGCAGTTTCTAAAAAATGTGAAATATGGACATGTTGTCTTTGAAGTGCAGCATTATTTGCAAAATGCCCTTGGCTGTGATTAACAATGTATAGCAAGCAGCACTCAAGAGCGGCAAACCAAAGGTGTGAACAAAAAACTGCTATAGTCTATCAAAAAGGAAAGAACAAATCCCACTAAAATAAAACAGGTTAATTGAACTGCTGGCCTCTTGTAGACAAAGAATAAATAACTATATTTCAGCAAGCACTGGCATCCTCAGAAATTGATAAGGGCACTTTTTAAACATAGATTCGTCCACCACTTGCACCACTAGCTGTACACATACACATGCACACACATGTACGCACAATTTGAAGAGGAATTAAAAGTAGACAAAGGTAGTGTGATACAGGAATGAGGCAACATGACTTGAGACCAGGGATGGTTAAAATGAAGTGGTTTTTGTATTTTATGAGGTTGTTTATATTTGTAACATTGATGTCAATGTGATATTTAGACTAATGTTTATATTCTTGAAAACTCTGATAGTTCTCTGAACCGAATATCCCTTGAAATGTCCGTCAAGGTCATAGCTGGAACCTGAAATAGTAATTTTATTGTAAATCACTCAAGAGACTATTAAAAGTTCAATGATTTCTCTGTTTCAACATATAGAATTTTACACATAGCAGTTAGGAAGATTCAAAATAACAATCTCCAGGTGGTTCAATATCTACCAACCCTAGAAACAGTTTTCTGCCAACACACAGCTCACCAGAATTCTGATCTTTCTAGACTGTAGTTCTTTTTGTAGGAAATCTGAGATTAGCCCTACTTGCCTAATCCCATATAACCCTCTCGCAACAAAGTCCCATCAGATATTTTGTTATCTCCAGCCTTCTCGATCTCTCACTCTCTCCTGATTGGGCTCTGCCTTTCAGACTGGTAATTGGCTAAGACGTGACTTTAGGAGGCTGCTCAGTCAAACTGACTGTCAGAGAACATGCGCATAAAGCCAAGCACCAAATGTACCAAATGACAAACCACACAGAGAACAGAGAGGTGCGTGAAAGAAGTTTGTCTAGGATGGTCTTTATCATCATAGTCTGCTCCTAGGGAAGAATGCCACAATCCTAGTCTCCTAGTTCTGATTTTAAAGAGGCAGCCTGTGTTGTGTGTGTCTGTGTATGTTGGCACAAAACCTAGCTAGAGGTTGGAAATTATTGCTGTTATGTGACATCAAATTGTCTCTGTCTTATGCTGATCCTATGCATGAGTGATTTCCAAAATGTCCTGCCCTCAACAGCTCTGCTCAGCTCTTGCAAACCCAAGTCTGTGGTTTACTTTAGGGAGTTCATCGATCTCATATTTGGTCTTCCTCTTTTCCTGCTGCCTTCAATCTTGCCTAACACTGTTGTCTTTTCTAGAGAATCCTACCTTCTCACAATGTGCCCAAAGTAAGACAGCCTCAGTTTCAACATTTTTGCCTCCAGAGGTAGTTCAGGCTTGACGTGATCTAGGACCCAATGGTTTGTCATCCTGGCAGTCCAGGGTTGGTTACCCACAATGCTTTCAGCACCACATTTCAAACAAATTATTTTTTTTCCTCTCAGCTTTCTTAACTGTCCAGCTTTCACACCTATAAATGGTGATTGAAAATGCAAGAGTATGGTTGATTTTGGTTTTGGTCTCCAGGGATACATCCTGGATGATCTTCATAATCTTTTCTATCTCCTTAATTGCTACCCTTCTGAGTCTCTGTCTTCTGCTTTCTCCACTGCAGTCTCCATTTGTTTTGAAGATTGAACCAAGGTATACAAAATCTCTATTTCAATTTCTTCATTGCCAACATTAATGTTGCAAATCACAAGTTAAATTGGGCACATTTTAAAATACATTTAAAAGGTAGGAAATATCCAATTAAAATTAACATATTAACATTAAATTTATCATTTTTTGGGCCAAAGCCAGAAAAAAAAACTTTCAAAAGTACCTGAAACATTAAGAACATTAGTTACTATGTATCTTCTACAGAGGGCACATGTGAATTCACATACCTTCCCCCAAAGGAAAAAAAGGCTGCACCTCCCTTTTAAACCTACATTTATAGTAGGTAGCTCAACCCTGAGTGCTCACTGGAAGGACAGATCCTGAGGCTGAGATTCCAATACTTTGGCCAACTCATGAGAAGAGAAGACTCCCTGGAAAAGACCCTGATGTTGGGAAGGTGTGAGGGCAAGAGGAGAAGGGGACGACAGAGGACGAGATGGTTGGACAGTGTCATCGAAGCTACCAACATGAATTTGACCCAACTCCGGGAGGCAGTGGAAGACAGGAGGGCCTGGCGTGCTCTGGTCCATGGGGTCACGAAGAGTCGGACACGACTAAACGACTAAACAACAACAACAAGGCCAATTTTTGCCCTAAACACACTGTTTTTTTAATCTTCCAAGAAATTAGGATCTCAGACCAGAAACTCCAAAATATGTGAGCCAGAGCTGATCAATCATTCCTAAATAGGAATATGTAAATACTGTCCACTTTGATTTAGTGAGATTTGTCTTACAAATCACACCTGATTTACTTCAAAACAGTGTGTAGACCTTCTAATTCAATTGGTATCCAAATATTTTGAAATAGTTGTACATATTTGTATTTGTCCAAATAGCGTAAAAGCATGAGAACATGGGAAATAAAGGGTTCTGATCTGGAATTGGGGCAGAAACCTAGTGCCATCAACTACTGCTTGACCTCAAATGCATCATCAGACTCCCACTATGTTCCAAGGCTCTCTCATTAACAGTTCACTAAAATTCTTATAAAGTCACTCATTAAAACTTGCCTATTCCACCTCACGTCAGGTTATGAAGCTCTCTCAAGACCCTTTTGACCAGGAGAAGTCTTTGGGAGCCCTGAGATTTTTTTTCCAATGGAGGGTGCCTTTAATGCCTGAAAATTGCTGTTGACAGTTGTGTTGCCAGGATTGGAGCCATCAGCGGCAGTTTTTCAGCATTAAAAGCTCCTCCTCCACCATCCCAAGGCTCCAGAGGGTTTTCCAGGGCAAAAGGAATCCTGAGAGAGCCATAGAACTGTGGAGGGGGGAAAAGGGGTGGAATAGAAAACTTCCAATGAGCAATAAAGGCCCATGGCTGATAATATCAACTTGCACAGACATAACTTTATTTATACAAGAGGATTTTTGCCATTGAGTTACTTTGAGGCAGCCAACTGACCATCATAGGAAATTATTGTATTGCCTGTTAAGATAGAGGAACACAATTACTTCTAGTCTCTCCTGCATCCTTCTTCACAGTAATCCTAGATCTCAAGCAGGGAGGGGATATTTAATCTCTCCATTTTTCCATAAGAACATTCTCTCTCGTGTGTGTGCATGCATGTGCACATATGAGTGTGTGTTCCTGGTTCCCCATTTGACTTCTGTGTGTTTACATCAGAGTTGACTTACATATACTTACTGACTTTTTTGTGTGTATCCCAGTGTCAGTATACTGGAAATAGCAGGGTAGACAGCAGCAGTGTTTAGAAAGCATTTCCAGTGTTTTCTCCATGTGATACTTTCCTTTTGTAGGTGACCTTTGTAAACTTGTCCTTGCCTCTGAATTATGCAGTGGAAAATATTTTATCACCATCTGATTGTTGTGATGCTGTACAAATGCAGCACTGGGCTTTGGCTTTTGTTGTTTTGGGGGTAGCAGACACAACCTGTTGAGAAATTTAAAAGTAAAAGTATTTTCAGCAATGCTTGAAGAATTACATTGCCCTGTAATTCTACCATTCCATTTCTGGTGTCACCTTCATTCTTGTCAGGGTGAAAGATGAAGCATCTTTCATTTTCTGTGGGAAGATTTCAGTCAGAGCAGGTGGTCGTATAAAGTCCTTTCTCTGTTTTCTAAGTAGGCTTTATTAAGATATTCTTCTGTTGCGTTGTTCATCTTTACTATATTTCATTACAAGGCTGCTTTTGTTTCCTTCATTTATGAATGGTGCTGGTTTGCGTACTACAGAAGAGGCTTTTGATTTCAGCTGTTATTTTATTTATTTATTTATTTATTTATTTTATTTATTTAACTTATATGCCGCCCACACTACCCAAAGGTCTCTGGGCGGCTCCAGTAGTGATCTCAAAAGATCTCTAAAATGGTACTTTTGGGGTGAGGTATGGAAAAAGATTATTCTTACTGCTTGGCCAGCCATTCACTTATTTGATTCAATCTGAGAGATAGTAGGAATGGCTTGCTTTACTGTCTCCTCCCAATATCAAGGGAGTGTCAAAATAAGGATGAGTCTCCTTGCCCTTTTCCTGCTCCTCCTCTTTCTCCTGTGTTGACTGCTTCTGTGGTCTGAATCCAAGAAGAAGATGCAGGAGAATGGAAATAACAGGTGGCCAATATTCAGGCAGAGTTTTTCTTCCTGATGACGAGTGTAATTCAACTAGGCAGGAGTCTAAATGAATATTGGAAGGAGAATAAGGAATCCTGTCTCTCAGGGTTTCTAGCTTTTCTTACTGGCCTTTAACATCTGCTATCATTAGCAGGTGGGGAAAAACACCACGAATTTTGGTTTCTCTAGCAACGCTTCTGTTAAAATTATCTGATACATTAGCAGTTCTATCTTGTTTCCTTATTCCATTTTCATTGCCAGTCTTTCTAGATTTTCTTTTTGCTCCCTAACCATAGGAGCAAGAGAGCATTCTGGAAGAACAGAGCAGGAGTGGGTGCATTACTTTCTTTCTTTTCCGGTAGTTCTCTTTCTCCGTGGCATGCTGTAATGTTTCAGAATGAGGTGAACAGAACCTGTAGGATTGTGTTTTCCTTTTGTTTGGTGTAGAAGAAGTCATGTTCCTTTTCTTCTCCACTGTACAGATGGTGTGTATAATAAGACAGCAGGCCTCCATAAGAATGCTGGATTGTGTAGAACTGGTAGCTCAATTTGGGTATCATTTCTTAAGAGTAATGTGGTGGGGAAGAGGGCTTTACCCCCACCACCCATGCATTGGATAGCACACATACATTAGGAAGCCTGGTCTGCACATCTAGACTCCTCCTCCTACCCACCCACCAATTAAGAGACCTAATGGAAAACTTAATTTTTTGAATGACAACTCCAAGAATATCCTAGCTGAGATTTTGGAAATTGTTCCAAAAAGGCAAGTTTGAAGCTCTGCTAGTGGTGCCTATAGCGTGTGTGCCTGCAGCGGCTTCCCACTACAGTTCTGCTCCCCCCATGTGATAGAAAGACGTGACTCTAATGCCCCTTTCTTAAATTGATTAATTGTTTGATGTGCCTGGTCTATAAGCGGCAGAGCAGTGAAAATAATAGTTATTTTTTCAGCCTCATGCAGAGTTACTTTGTGTCCTGTGCACGATGACAGCCGTATTTTAAAAATATTTAAATAGTTTATGTGATCAGATGTTCCAGCCTTTGCATATTCATTGTCTGGCAAGGTATTTTCTCCTTTTTATGAACATTTGTGAATGTTGCATTTGAAGTGTATGACAACTGAACATTGCTCAGCGTTTGTGAATAATTCAGCTGAATGTTAACTTTTTTTTCTGTTTCAGCTCTCAGAACAGTGATGCCACAGAACTGAACGTATTGATAGCAGTAAGTAATTCCTTAATAAGAGACATTAGAGAACTGTGAATTCTGTAGGAGAACAGAAAGTAAGGGGAACAATCTGGAGAGAGTTAAAGACAGGGAAATCAGGGCTGCTCAAAATCATGGCTAAATGTTTTAAGTTCAGTCATAATTCATTCATATGCATACATGCCTCTCCCTCCTCTTGTGTATATTAGACTGCCCCAACCTGACGTCCTCCAGGTACTTTAGATAGCTCCCAGCATTCCCAGCATCCCTTGCCATTGAGTGTGTTAGCTGAGACTGGGGAGAGCTGAAGTCCAAAACACCCAAAGCATACCGCATGATGAAAGCTAGTATGTATCAGCAATTGGGCTGTATGTGAATTGATGATTCATATACATAATATGTGAACGTTCTTCATGTTAACATGCAAACAGATGTAAGAAACACCTAAACGCAAGGAATTGTGTGTTTTTTTCCCTTCCAAGAAGAAAAGCTTCAGCATAGGAAGATTTGAGGTGCAGAAATGGAGTGCAGGAGAAGAAAGGGAGAAGAATTAACACTTTCCATAAATTGTTAAACTACATGTAAATGTGTGCTGAGCTTTTGTGAGAAATTGGCCAGTGTCTTTGCGCATTATTTGTAGATGGAGAGTGCAATGAACCTGGAAATGGCCTCTCTCTGCTGTCTCTAATGATCAACACTGTCAGTAGTGGAAGCTTTTGGCTGTGTGTCTCGTCATGCATGCCTGGGTCCACTGCAACATCTGCATGCATAGGAGAACCTACAGAAGGGCAATTTTAGCATGAAAAAGAGTTCCTGCATTCAGAATGTGCTGCATTCAGGGCCGGGCCTGTAATTGGACAGAGTGAGGTAGCACCTCAGGCAGTAGGTACTAGTGGGTTGGTGAGTAGTAATGTAATATTGGGAATCAGAGCTCTATGTACCTTAAAAGCTAGCTTACTGGCACAGTAGAGGACACTGTCTACTCTTAAGCACTGATCAAGACGCAGCTGCCATGTTGGTCAACTTCTATATGTGATATGGCAGAGGAGAAATAACATGTCCTCCACTTCAGGCAGAGAAAATGAGTCAACCTAGCTGAACTGCAGCAGCAAGGCATCTAATAGAGTCTCTTTCATTGTTTTACTTTTGCTGTTGTTATACCTGAAAATGGGAGTTTAATTTCTAAGTCAAATTGTATCCTAGGTGCTGGTTGACATTATCATTGTTAAGGCTGAGGGCATTCGCTGCAGTTCCTGAACACCAAATTCAGTTTCCAGTCATTAGTACAAATTTGTCAGGGTATCTGGGAGTCATATTTAACTGAATGAATACTGTTGGTTAAGCAAAAGAATTTTGGGATCTGTTTGCTTTTGTCACATTTGAAAAAATTCATGTGCTTGATATTATTGTCCTGCTTTCATTGTGCAGTTTTATGATCATAGGCCTGGCTTTATAATTCTTAATGCAGTTGCACTGGTTTTAAAGCAAGCTGATTTCAATAAGCTTAAGGAAATACTGGATGAGATCCTATGGTATGAAATACAGTAGGACCCCCATATCTGCAGGGGATTGGTTCCAAGGCCTCTCCCCCCATGGATACTAAAAACCATGGATAATAGTGAATGCGCTCTCTCTCTCTCTCTCTCTCTCTCTCTCTCTCTCTCTCTCTCTCTCTCTCTCCTCTCTCTCTCTCTCTCCTCTCCTCTCTCTCTCTCTCTCTATATATATATATATCTGTTTTTCCCTTCTTACCATGCTCTCTCTCTCTCTCCTCTCTCTCTCTCTCTCTCTCTCTCTCTCTCTCTCTCTCTATAGAGAGAGAGAGAGAGAGAGAGAGAGAGAGAGCATGGTAAAAGGGAAAAACAGAAAAAATATTTTCACATGCATTCTTCACTTACAGGTACAGTATTAATAGAACGGTCTCTGGCTCCCTCTAGTGGTCAGTTCTGGTAATACAGATGGAAACAGTCTTTTTCTGGGTTTTTTTTAGTATTTTTCAGACCATAGAAAAGTGAATCAGTGGATCCTGATCCCATGGATAAGGGGGTCCTACTGTACTTAAAGAAAACCCTTTGTCTATCAAGATTGGAAGCGACATTTTAGTTTACACCACTGAAGGTGAAATACGAAACCTATGACCTCTGAGCTGATTCTGCAGCCCCCATTTTGGAACTTGTTCTAAACAAGGAAACTTGGTCTGCACATCTGGCTATGGATTTTGGAACGTTTGTGTTTCTTTTCTGCCGCCTGGTTCTGTTACACCCAGCCTGATGAATACTCACGTGGAGTTGAAAGGTAGCTTACATTTTTGGTTTTTAGTAGTATAGTAAGTGCATCCCCCATCCTTGTCTTTGGATTGTGTATAAGGACCACATGGCTTTTAAAATATTTTTTGTTAAAGCAAAGGGAATTCATGATACATGGAAGTTTCTTAAAGGTAAGATAGGGCAGGCACAATCACTAGCTGTTCATAGGAGAAAGGAAAGTGGGAGCCACCTAAAGAAGCCAGGATAACTGCCAAAGGAGCTTTCAGATGAGCTGACATTTAAAGGAAGCATGTATAAGAAATGGAAGGAGAACTCACCAGTATTTGTAGGGTGAAAATCAAGAGGGCGAAAGCTTAGAATGAGCTCAGACTTTCAGGAGAAGTAAAAAAACAACAACAAAAAGGAATTTGTTAGCTATGTTCAGTGCAGGAGGAACACCATGGTAGTCCTAGGTGTGTTGCATGGAAAAACTAGAGGAAATTGCTGATGGGTGAGAGAGAGGGCAAAACTGCTCAGCACCTACTCTGTTTCTTTCATTTCCCAAAAGGAATATAGTACTCAGCCTAGTGAAAATAGAATCAGAAATGTGTGCTGCTGCCCAAAATAATACTAGGAGATAATATGGGAACATCTAGCTACTTTGAATAAATCAAAGTCTCCAGAGTTGTATGAACTGAATTCTCAAGGCTAGTAAAGGAACTTTTAGATACAGTCTTAGACCATCTGTCTATAATCTTCCAGAATTGTTGGAGGGCAAGTGAGGTCCCTGAAGACTGAAGCCATGCAAATGTCCTCATCTTCAAAAAGGGACAAAAAAGAGGATCTGTTCAATTCACCATCGGCCAGCTTGAGAGTGATTCCAGGAAAGGTTCTAGAACAGATAAAAAGTTGTCTGTTAGCACTTAGAAATAATGCAGTGGTAGCATGGGTTTTTCAAAACATGTCAACTGGGAATATTGTGGGTGTACTGCATCTTGATTTCAGCAAGCCGTTTGACATGTTCCCCCATAATGTTCTTATGGTCAAGCTGGTAAAACATGGTCTAGGTTATGCTTTTTTTACTTGCTTGAAGGGCCGTACCTAAAGAATGCTCACCAATAGTTCCTTGTCATTTTGGAGAAAAGTAACAAGTGAGGTGACTCAACTTTCTGTCCTGTGCCTGGTGTTGTTAAACATCTTTATAAATGAGAGTGTCCACAGGCAGAAATTTGTCCTGAGTTGATGCAAATTTCTCTTTACTTCACCTTGTCGTTTAAATTGCTGCAGTGGTTCATTCAGAACTGCTTAATTGTCCCAGGAAGGTGCATTTCAATTGTCCACATATTATTTAGCACCCACTCTCCATCATCCTTCTATTATCACCACCCTCTTACCCACCCCTTTTGCTGTCATTCAGATCCCTTTTTTTAAATGTTCAGCAACTGAAATAGCACTGAACTGACAAGACATGGTAAGCATTTGAACTAATACTGAATTTAACACCATAATGATAGCACTAAACTAGGAGGGAAAATTGTTTTTAAAAACACAGTTTACAAATTGCATTGCAATTTTAGTTCTTATTAATGTGTGCAGAAGCCAGGCAAAATGAGTATATTCTTCTTTGTGGTCTCTGTGAATGCACACTATAGGGTTTAATCTGCACTTGCGCAGAGGTTTCCGGAATATTCTAAAGCTTTATGACGCATTCGCCAGGACCGCCCCCCTAGTGCACGTGGTCCGCCCATCCTGGCGATTGCCTCAGTTCCTTTTTGCCGCCGCTGAGGTTTCTTCTCTTGATGAGCTCTCCGTTCGCCTTTATCTTCTCTTCTACATTTAAAGAATAAAGAGAGGGAAATTAGTGAGAGACTTTCGATCTATATCCCTCCTCAACCGCCCCTTCCTTTCCCTTCCCCCTTTCCCCCTTTTCCCACCATTTTATGGCTTCTACAGGGCCGTTCAAACGGTGCTCATCGTGCCCTAACAAGGTCCCTCTCGGATGGACACGATTCTTGCCTTTTCTGCTTGGGAGAATCTCATCAACCTGCCTCGTGCCAATTCTGTAAAAATCTCACAAATCAGCCTCTTAAACTTAGACAGCCGGGCTTGGTTGCCTCTCGCTGCTGCCCATTGACTGCTGCCACCACCGCCCGATCGCAAGGAGACAATCGCTGGAGGGGGCGATCGGGCGGCACCGGCAGCAGTCAATGGGCAGCAGCGAGAGGCGACCGAGCCCGGCTGCTTCTTTGCCTCAGTCTCCGCCTCCTGCTGCTGCCTTCCGTGTATGAAACGACCCTCAATTTTTTCTCTATTTTAGGAAAAAGTGTTATTTTATACACAGAAAAATACGGTATTTGCCTTGACTTTATTTCCGTGGATGACAATGACTATTTACCTCCACCATCAGGCCAACCACCTTCGCCTCTCTTAGCCAAATCTCCTTCGTGGGCTAACACCTCGTCTGAGGTGACAGTATTACCACGATCGGACCACTCGAGCCCTTCCGGTTGTTCTGTCTCCGTGTGTCAGTCGGATTCAGCGTCTGTTTTAGCTGATCCGCAGCCTCCACGCAAACGATCCCGAAAGACACACCATACACCGGAGACTGGTACTTCTGATGCTGACCTTCCACAACCTCCGATGTCAACGGGGTTGCTGGCATCGCATGATTTGTTGACTCGATACCGCCATCCTAAACGAGTCACTCTGTGCAAGCCACCAACATACTATGAGCTCCCTCCCAAGCGATACCGACATCGCTCATACCGTTACTGGCGCCCTGATACCAATCTCTATATCGAACCGAAGCGCCCTCAGTACTCATACTACTACCATTCTGATTCCTTGGACTCACAGTCCCCTCCTTGGTACTGTCCACGAGCACAGGAGTATGACCAGTCCTCGTCTGCGGATGATCCCGCACTCCCTCCTGTGGTACCAGATCCACAAAAGTCTTCCCGTAAGAGGAAGCATACCTCTGAATATCCTCCAACGCAGCCACCTATGGTACCGAAACGCTCTCGATCATCGGCTGCGACTTCGGTACCAACTGCTGAACCTGCCACACTTTTGCGTGTTCGTACCTCCTCTCTTCGGGTGACTACAACTTATACTGGTCCTTCACCCGCACCTCTAGATGCGAATCAGACCCGTCATCTCAAACGCTCTAAACCTCATCATGGTACCGCTCACTCTATACCATCTAAACAGGATAGTGGTGAAACGAGAGGCTACCCATGTGATACTCCACTGGATGTCTTGGTCTCTCCATACCGACCTCCCTCTCTGACTTAATCCGATTCTGACACTTCAGACTCCCTACCACCACAGGAGTCCCCTCCTAACTTACCAACACCCAACTCTGACATGGCCGATACTTCTCCATCCCCGTCAGAAGATTTTTCCTCCTACTCTCAGCTGGTGCTCCACATAGCTAAGGCTATGGACCTCGACATACAACAACCGGTCCAGTCTGAATCAGACAAGGTCTATGAAGACATTAATGAAGACCAAACTCTTCCACTTCGTATGGGATTCATCCCATCTCTTCTAAAATTGATAAAACAATCATGGTCCAAACCATCTTCCATACCACAAATCTCCAGAAGAGTGGAAAATTTATACAAAACACACGGAGGTAATACAGCATTTCTCTCCAAACATCCACCTCCAAATTCGATGATAGTAGATGCCACTCAAAACAGAGCATGAAACCGGTTTAATGCAACACCTAACAACAAGGAAGGCAGGAAGCTCGATATTATTGGCCGTAGGGTCTACTCGCTTGCTTCCTTCACTCTCCGTGCGGCAAATTATTTGGCAGCCATGGGGGCTTACCATCGGTTCTTATGGAATAAAGCCCTTCCATCACTTCAATCAGCACCTGCTGAATACAAATCCCATGGCCTTGCTTTTCATCAAGAGGCTATGGCTCTAGCACGCCAAGAGCATATCACCGCACGGCATGTTATTGAGGCTGCATCAAAACACATGGCTACAGCTGTCGCCCTCCAAAGACATGCTTGGCTTCGTTCAGCCCATATTTCCGAAGATTCCCGCATGTGCATCTAAGACCTACCCTTTGATGGCGTTGGCCTTTTTGATAATAAAACTGATGAGATTTTGGACAACCTCCAAAAAATGAGAAAAGCAGCACGCTCATATAACACACAACCATACTACAGACCCCAACAATATCAATGGCGTCACCCCTACTCCTACCAACAATACAAACCCTTTACTGACAAACGATACTTACCGCAGTCCTCCTCTTCCTTTCAACCTCGACATTCCACACAAAGACAACGTCCCTGACAGTCTTTCTGGCGACCTGACAAGAAAACAAAACAGGGTCTTTGACTTTCAAGCAGCCCAGATTCTGCCTTCCTACTTTCTCCCCTTCAATACCACTCGCCTTGCAGCCCACCTTTCATCTTGGGTAGCCATCACCACCGACAATTGGGTCCTCACTATCATCGCCATAGGCTGCGCTATAGAATTTGCATTCCTACCACCACCAAGGACAATTCTCACCACACCATCACATGTCCTAAAAAAAGAGATCCAATCCCTCCTCTCGAAGGATGCTATATCACTCGTCATCCCATCAGAAAACAACCCTGGGTTCCTTTCCCAGTACTTCACAGTACCGAAAATAGACGGAGGTCTTCGTCCCATTCTCGACCTCAGGGACCTCAATTATTACATAATTCAGAAATGTTTTTGCATGGTGACACTAGAATGCATTCTACCCATCCTCCAAAAGAACGATTGGTTCGCTGTCATCGATTTAAGTGATGTCTACTTTCATATCACAATCTGCCAAGACCATTGAAAATTTCTCAGATTCTCTCTCAGAAATGCTACCTACGAATTCAAAGCCCTCCCATTTGGACTTTCCACCGCTTCTTGGGTATTTACAAAGTGCATGGCCCCCGTAGCAGCCCATCTCCACACGCAGGGAATTTCCATCTTCCCATATATCGACGACTGGTTGCTTGTAGCCCCCTCACGTTCTGAAGTACTCCGCAATATAGACTACACTCTCTCCCTCCTCGAGAATCTGGGCTTAAAAGTCAACAAAGACAAATCTACACTGATTGCTTCACAGAAAGTGACTTACATAGGCGCAGTTCTAGACTCATGAAAGGCAAGAGCTTTTCTTCCCCACGAACGCGCAAAGAAAATTCACGTAATTCTCCAGCATTTTTACCCTCATGCGATGGTCACTGCACACCAGACACAGCGACTTCTCAGCCTCATTGCATCAGTCATACAACATGCTCGCCTAAAAATGCGCTCTCTGCAGGCGTGGTACCTGTCCCTCTTCAACCCCATGTCCGACCCACCTACGAAACAACAAAGAGTTCTTCCTGAACTCACAGCCCAACTATTATGGTGGGACACAACAGTCAATCTCTTCATGGGCAGACCCTTTGTACCCCTTCAACTCTCCGTAAAGGTTACCACAGATACAAGTCCCACAGGTTGGGGAACTTATTGCAGTGGCATTCATATTCACGCCCTATGGTCTCGCTCCGAAAAATGCCTTCATACCAACAACCTAGACCTCCTAGCCATTTTGACAGCTTTCTGCGCTTTCGAACCACTCGTTATGGGCGCAGCCATACAAGTAACTACAGACAGTACCACTGCACTTTTTTATCTGAACAAGCAGGGCGGCACCCACTCTCTTCCCCTGCTATACCTCACCGTTCAGCTCTGGGAATGGTGTTTCGAATGCCATATTTTCCCAGTAGCAGTTCATATCTCCACTCAACACAATCAACTGGCAGATTCACACAGCAGACTCCGCACCCAGATGCAAGAATGGGTCCTCGATGCCGCCGTCTTCCTCCAGCTTTCCAACCTGTGGAGAAAGCCACACACTAACATTTTTGCCCTGGCTCAAAACACAAAATGTGCTCTTTACTGTTCCAGAGCAGGAATTGGTCCAGGTTCCCTCAGAGACGCACTCATGACACAGTGGACACCACACCTAATCTACCTTTTTCCTCCTATTCCTCTCCTCCTCAGGACCATCGTCAAACTGCGTCAGGAGCACTCAAACGCGATTCTCATCGCCCCGTGGTGGCCCAGACAACCCTGGTTCACCATGCTCCGCTCAATCTCCAGGGACTTCATCCGCCTTTCCCCCATGCCTCACCTGCTCACCCAGCACCAAGGCCAGACCTTTCACCCCAACCTTCCCGCTCTCCACCTCACAGCATGGAGAATTCACCCTCTGTAGCTACTATTCTAGCTAATGCTAGAAAGCCCACTACCATGCAGCTTTGTACCTACAAATGGGCCGCCTTTCAGATGTTTGCAGCTCAGCACAAACTCCCAGCTATTCCAACAACTATTCAGGTGCTTCTTCAATTCCTCTCTCACCTTTTTAGTCGACATTTCTCCTTGTCTACTCTCAAGGTTAATATATCCGCCATTGTAGCCCATCAGCCAAAGGACTCTGATGCTGCCATGCTCTTCCATCACCCAACGCTGAAGCAATTCCTCAGAGGGGTCTCTAACATGCGACCTTCCAGACCCTCTCCTCCACCGCAATGGTCACTACATTCTGTCCTCCGACGTCTCATACTTCCTCCCTTTGAACCCCTCGCCACGACGTTGGAACATCTTCTTTCCTTTAAGACCCTTTTCCTAGTTGTTATCACCTCGGCCCGCAGAGCCTCTGAGCTTGCTGCTCTTCGAGTTGATTCCCCATTTCTTCAGTTTCACCCCGACAAAGTTACACTTTATCCTGATGTCTCCTTTCTCCTAAAGGTAGTCTCTGAGTTTCACCTTAAACAACTCATTGTTTTACCTATCGTCTTTCCTTCGCCGTCTACTGACGTGGAACGTTCCTTCCATCTCTTGGACGTCAGATGAGCTTTGGCCTTTTATGTTTCTCGGACTGCTTCTTTTCGCAAGTCTAAGAGGCTTTTTGTTTCCCCTCATTTACCACACAGGGGAACTCATATTTCTTCTCAGACCATCTCTTGATGGATTGTTGCAACTATATGTCTTGCATACCAACTTGCCTGAAAGCCTCTACCCGCTGGCATTAAGGCACATTCTACTAGGGCTGTAGCTGCCTCCACAGCTTTCCTGAGAGGTGTCCCTATTCCTGATATCTGCAGGGCCGCCACCTGGTCAACACCGTCGACCTTTGCCTCTCATTACCATCTGGATGTCAGAGCAAAGTCGGATGCGGCCTTCGGATGAGCGGTTCTGTCATCTGTTCTTCCGTGACATCCCTCCTCCAGTAAGTCAGCTTGTTAATCACCCTATAGTGTGCATTCACAGAGACCACGAAGAAGAAAGAAAGGTTACTAGTTCTTCGAGTGGTCATCTGTGTTCTTCGAGTGGTCATCTGTGAATTCACACTTCCCGCCCACCCTCCCCTCTGTCTGTCACATCTGTTTCTTTTGGTAAAGCGGCGGGCTGTTTGGGAACTGAGGCAATCGTCAGGATGGGTGGACCACGTGCACTAGGGGGGCGGTCCTGGTGAACGCGTCATAAAGCTCTAGAATATTCCGGAAACCTCTGCGCAAGCGCAGATTAAACCCTATAGTGTGAATTCACAGATGACCACTTGAAGAACCAGAGTTACAGGTAAGTAATCTCTCTGTTTATTTCCACACCACAGCACACTCTGTGTCATCAGTGATGTCACCTAGCATCACTTGCAAAGGACTTATATGAATGATCGCACAAAACTCAAGCAAGACAAAATAATGCCACTGGAGATGCTACAAAACAACAAACCAATAATCCTGCCGTCCAAACAAAACATCACATGCTCATGTCAAAAGATCAGGTCTACTTGCAATGAGCACTAACAGTATGTGGTTGACAGAATATTTATGGAAAGGAACAGTGAGAAACACGGCACAAACAGTGAGACAAATACCTGTCTGCTTGCTCCTTTAGTCTGTCAGATGCTTCCATGTGCTGCACATGTTCTGAGTTCCAACAAAAGTTGGATTAGGCTTTACTCCCACATCATGCCCCAGTCTGGAAATGTCCAGTAATGCCCTAAATGACTGATATTAAGTGATCACACAAGCCAAAAAGAAGGCAAAATAATGCAAATGGAAATTATACAAAAATAAAAAACATAAGTCCTGCTGGACAAACAACATATACCACATACTCATGCTAAAAAATCATATCTACTAATGAGTGGCACTACAGTTCGGTAGCCAAGATAAGAAATATGAAAAAAAGGTGTGAAACATGGCACAGACAGAAAGACAAATACCCATCTATTCTCTTCATGATTTGAATTAACAAGTAGAGGGGATACTTAACAAATATAAAAATATACAGAACTGGGAACGGTAGCTAATATTTCAGAAGACAAAATCAGGATTCAGGATCACTGTAACATAATGGGGAAAAAAACCAAGCAAAATAAGTTTCAATAAGAAAAAATACGGAGTTCTACATTTAGGCACGAAAATTCAGATGCACAAATATAGGATAGATGACACTTGGGTTGGTATCGGTGTATGTGGAAAGGATCTAGGGGTCTTAGTAAATAACATGACTCAACAGTATGGGACAACAAAAAAAAGATAATGCAGTACTAGATTGCACCACTGTAGTGTACAGATCAAGGGAAGTAATATTGCTAGCTTATTGTCAGATGTCAGCTGGAATATGGTGTCTAGTATCTGGATAGTCTAATAAAGATGTTGACAAGCTGAAACATGTTTATGGGAGGGTGTTCAAAATGTTAAAGTGTCTGGAAGTGTGTATGTTTAGCCTGGAGATGAGAGAGGTTATATGATACCCATCTTAAAATATTTGAAGGGCTGTTATACGGAAGATGGAGCCAGATTGTTTTCTGCAGCTCCACGGGATAGGCCTAAATCAATAGATTCAAATTACAAGAAAATTCAGCTAAGCATTATGAAGAACTTCCTGAGCTGTTCTACAGTGGACCGGACTATCTCAGAAGGTGATTGATTATCCTTCATTACTGATTCTTAAACAAAGGTCAGATGAGTGCTGTATGTTGTCTGAATTGCCATTGATGACCCATAGGGTTCTTTCCAGCTTTACAGTTCTATGTTTCTGTGAAGGAAATCTCACTGAAATTAATCAGACTGAATTGCAAATAATTGGTGAAACCCTGAAATCTTATTATTCTGTAATCTGTTACTGATTCATAGCAGATAGCCCTCTTGTCCTTGTTTCTGTGAGGACTTTTGTCAAAATGTTTAGGAACATCCAAATGTACAGTATCTGTCGGATCATTACTATGTAGGCATTCTCAAAACATTCTAAGAATTTTTAAGGGGCGAGAGAAAAATATTTCTTAGCAGAAGCCGTGCTCCTTCTTCCTCATTAAGGCTTATTATTTTGTATCTTTAATAATGCTTTCCACCAGTTCAAGCAGACCACTGATTGGCTAATGGACTTGTCATTTCCTTAAAAAAAAATGGTGTAAAACTGATGACCTTCTAAAGGTGACAGATTAGTAAGCCATTACATCTGTGGAGAATGAGGATACAGAAGAGATTCCTGTACTCTCAAGTACTAGAACTAAAAGCAACCTAAACAGGATGAATGGTGGTGAATTTGGACCATACAAAAGGTACTTGGGGTATTAGACAAATAAAAAGTGAATGCAATCAGAGCTGGGGTGTATACAATTAAAAACTCAGATGTTAATTTTTTGATCTAATAAACTCTGTTTTTGTAACTAAAATCAGCCTTTTAAACCAGCGAATGCAAGTCTTTGCTCGATCAGATCCAAGTCTTGATCAGGCCTAATCCAGCATTTGTTTCCTAGAGTAGTTAACCATATGCCAATAAGAAGTCCATTAGCAAGACACGGGGACAACATTGCTCTCTTGCTGTGATTTCTCATCAGCTGGTATTTCTAATCAATAGTATCCATGTCCTTGTTCTGCCCAGCAGCACTTCACTTCACCATAGATATACTGTGGGTAGCACAACACACTTGCAATTCATCTTCTGTGGTCTGTCTGAACTGTGTTCCATTCCGTGACATCGTTTTCGCCCTGCCCCTGGGTTGCTCATAGCTATCTTGACATTGAAATGCAATACCAGTATTCAAAATTAACATATACATGCTTTCGATCTATTGGGCTGTTTAACTTAATTTTTTTTAAAAAAGTATGTTACTAGCTGTGGAATGGAAAGCAAGTCAGCTCAGTCTTGTTCCTCTGATGCTGTTTATTCCTAATCTGACAAGCAGAATTCACCAAGCCAGAGTTGCCAACTGATCAGGAAGAAATGTACATTCAGCTTAGGTCTGTCTGTGCGATTTAGCTTGATACACATAAATCATCATGTGAAACTCTTTTCCAGCATAGAAATGAGTATTAACATTTGCTAATATTGGTAGCTTGAGCCAATTTTAAAGAAAAAAGAAGCGGGACTGTTTGAAAAAGTTGGCAACCCTATGAGCTGCTTGTTCCTACGACATATAAAATACTCTTGAAAGTCTCAGTTTTGGAAAAGGCTTGCTATGTAACATAGGGATGTGTAGTTTGCAGAAGCAAAAGTCCAAACTCCTCCGTTACATAGTTGCTTGGGTCACTGCCAGTCATATTTGGGAGAATATAAAGTTTGTCTTAGGGTCCAGCCTTGTGGCATGGATGAATTGATGACACCTGGGAATGGGGCGGGCTCTGTCAGATACAGTTGGTTGCTTCCAGAAAGAGTTTGAAATTATTTCATTTTAAAAATGTCCCCCAGCAAGAGTTTGAAAAACTTTTTTTTTGACAACAGTTCCATACTGTTGGATCAAGCATATCATATGACACAATGAAGCAGCTGCGTCAAGCAGCTGATTGGGGTATGTTGTGAAAGATCAGCAAATTGTTACAGATTTGATTTGATATTATTAAATGTTTACTACTGGAGTGAGGTGAGGCACTCATGGGTTTTTCTGCCAAAATATAAATTTATTGGGTTTAGTCCTGTGCATGTTAGCTTCAGTGAGGAAATTTACAATATTTACTGCTTCGCCTCAGGCAGAATAATGTCTTGGGCCAGCCCCGGATTTCCAGTTGAAAATGAATTTGTTTTCTGTTGTGTGGTCAAAAAATAAACGTGCACTTTTGTTTGTGCTGCTTTGTTTTAACCGTGTGTCAGGTAACATTGTGCAGAGTAAAACTTATCTTCCCTTATTCTGTGCTAGTTGAATATTTTACGATACTCTGCAATCTTGTGTTTCAGTAGCGACCTTCATGCCTGCATCCCAGGGGTGCTTTACAATCAGTAAAGTTAAAATTAGATCTGGTAGCACAGAAAAAAAATTGCTAAAACAATCATTTTAGAAATGCTGACTAAAAGAAATCATTTTTAAGGTTAGGTTTAAAAGGCCTGCAAGTTGGGAGTGCGTTCTGCTTATAACTGACAGCATGTTCCACATCCAAATGCGTAGCTATTTAAAGCTTCTCCATGCAACCTTAAAAATATTTAGGAATGGGAAACAGACTAGCATCTGCTGATTTCGGAGAACAGCCAAGTTTGTATGGAGAGAGCAGATCTATCAAATAGGAAGGAACAAGTGCTTTAAAGGTCAAAAGAACAATTTTATCATGAATACATGCTCGTGATGTGAGAGCAAAACAGGAGAAAGATGGTAAGTTAACCTACTATGAGTAGATTCGAGGCAGATACAGGAAGTGCATTACCAGGCATGTTGGCAAGGATGATTGTAACTATGAATCAACATGAAATGGGGAATAGAATACGTACTTATTTTAGCATGGAAGAGTTGCAGTTTTACTGTGACTGGGAGACACTGTAATATGGATTGGATTGTTTACACAGGGCCTCCAATCTAGTGGAGACTCCTGTTCGAGGAAGGTGATTTTACTGATTCTCCCTGTAGTCCCCTAAAATGTGTCCCATACTTCTCTGAATGAGACCTCTGTCTTGTAGAACTTTTGTTCTAAAAAAGAGAGGTTACAAGAGGTGAAAATTGCCTCTCTCTCCTTTCTCTAGCACAATGGTTCCCAAACTTGGATCTCCAGATGTTCCTGGACTACAACTCCCAGAAATCCTAGCCAACACAGCTAGTAGTGAAGGCTTCTGGGAGATTTAGTCTAAGAACATCTGGGGACCCAAGTTTGGGAATTACTGCTAGCAGAAGCATTTTCTTTCTGGTGCCCACTCTACGCATGTCTGTCCCAAAACAATATTTGCTTCTTGCTGTGTTGAGTACAGTGGTGCCTCGCTAGACGATGTTAATCCGTTCCGCGAAAATCGCTGTCTTGCGAAAACATTGTCTAGCGAAGCACGTTTCCCCATTGGAATGCATTGAAATCTCTTTAATGCGTTCCAACGGAAAACTCGTCGTCTTGCGAAGATCGTCCATAGGGAAACATCGTCTAGCGAGCGCGGGTCCCCGTTGGAATGCACTGACAGCTATTGACCGCTAGTCAATGCATTCCAATGGGGAAAACTCGTCATCTAGCGAAAATCGCCCATAGGAGACCATCGTTTTGCGAAGCGCATTAGCGATCGCAAAAAGCCATCGTCTAGCGAATTCCTCGTCCTGCGAGGCAATCGTCTAGCAAGGCACCACTGTACTTCTAACCAGATTCTTTTGACCATAGTATATAATGGTATGCTCAGTGATGTAGAAGGGTGGGCAAGTGTGCGCTCCACTATCCCGATATTGGCAGCAGCAGAAACTTAAAACAACTCTTTCCTAATTGATGTTTGCATAGAGTTTTTGTCTGAACAAGAACATCCCTGACTCAACATAAGCTTTCTTTTCTTAACAATAGTTACTTAGCTTAAGCAGGACCAATATGGGATGGGAGAATTACACACTGATAGTGTCCTCTGGGTTTACCTGTTGTTCTAGACCTAGCCATAGTGTGGTTCAGGAATGGCAGAGGCAACTTGAAGCGCAAAAGAAAAGCAACTAGACTTATTCTTGACAGAGCCTGAAAATTTAAAATTTTTGAACTTGCAGAATCCAGCCAGTATTGCTGGTAGTAGTTTCATTTCCCCCGTCTCTTGTGTATTAGCAGTTCATAGAACATAGAGTGACTGATGTGTCTTCTGGGCTATTCTTCTATTATCTCACTTGTCCATCATATGCCCTTAAAATATGCAAATTTTGTCATTTTGGATGTGGGTGGGGACAGCTGAAGTATACTTATCCTGCTCAACATACTCCCTTTGGCCAGTATCCTGGTTAACATGGACGGAACAAAATGATCTACTTGTGCATGTCCATGATTTCCAGTTTGCCATTGTGCAAACCAGAGAACACTCCCAATGATTCTAACTGGGCTTATCCTAAATACCTCGTTGTGGAAAGCACAATGATACAAGCAACAGAACTTTGCATATCCTGAATGGAGTAACTGGATTCTGCCTTCTAAATGCAAGAACAAATGGATAGTGCCATGAAGATGTATCCCCACGGTTATGCATTGTTTATCTATGTAACTTGCTACTAGTTAGATTTTTATTTATTTTTATGTCCATATTATACTTAAAAACAAGAGATATTAAAAACTTGCATGATGAAAATACTGTCTGAGAGGAATAGATAAAAAGGTGTTCTTATAGACACGGCGTTCCATGTCTAGTTGCGCTGGCCACGTGACCACGGAAACTGTCTTTGGACAAACGCTGGCTCTATGGCTTGGAAACGGGGATGAGCACCGCGCCCTAGAGTCGGACACGACTGGACTAAATGTCAAGGGGAACCTTTACCTGTAGCGTTTACCACCTTGCAAGGTTGAAAAGGCAAATCCTTAAGTACAAATTTCCTACCGTTCTTACCTCCTTCCCTTCCTCTCATAAGCCCATCTTTGATACTTTGAAAACTGGGTGTGGTTACTAAAAGATTTTTCAGTCTTCTGTGTTAATTATTTCAAAGCAACCTTGACTGATGCAAGACCTCTTTGAATTTTTCTCATTAGTCAATAGGGAGTCTACTCATATAAATACCCCACATTATGGCATCTCTTCTATCACTTAAGGGTGATGATTCATGTTATTTTGGTTATCGTGTGTTCTCAGACCCAGCTTGAAACCACACATTTTGCTTTAATATATTGAAATATTGTGGAAACACTGCTATTTTTTTTGTACGGACTATTCATAAAGAAAACTGAAAATTCACCTCTTTGTATGTGTGCAGCACCTGCAGATTTAATTAAACCTTTGGTGCTATATAATAACGATAATTATAACTGAGAAACCTAAAAGAATGAGATCTCTACGTACTGTTTTAATTGTTCACAATAAGGAAAACTGTTTAAAATAGAAGGCAAGGAGTAATTACACATCTCAAGATTATTTTTTTCAAAGAAAGTAGTTTTGCAAAACATACATGAAGTTATAAAGACACAAATATTCAGACTGAAGTAAAGCAAATGAATATAGAGCTTCTTGGTGTTTGTAATTCAGAGACTCGTTTGCTGACAAATCAGCAGTAAAGATTAAGTAAAATCTGCATTGTGTGACTAAGGAATACAGATTAGCTTGAAGAAAAAAAATTGGCAATGGAGAATGGAACCATTTTTGCATAGTATATTCATGGAAATATTAAACCCTTTGCTCTTCCTCTTTCCTCACACCAAAACATTGAAGTGAAAAATAACTCCTATGTTACTTTCTTCTTCTTCCAGAAATCATGTTTTGTGCAAAGTGCCAGAACACTGTCAGGGTTTCAGCTGACGTACTTTTTCTCCTGTGTCACCTTTGACATCTATGAGGGAGAAAGATTTTTTGTGGGAAAAGTGTTTTTTAATTAGACTCTACAAACTTAAAAAAATTAAATCAAACCTTTCATCAAATAATAAACTAAACCTTTTTCTGCTATATAGCAATAGACAGTAAATAACAATATAAATAAATTTTTGTCAGATAGTTTCTACTTATTTATGTTATTATTTGGTGTTATGTGCTTGCTGTCCAGTTGCTTATTGCTACCCTGTGAACGAGTAACCTGCATTAGTCATTCTGCTCTTGTCTTGCAAAGTCAGAACCATGAATTCCTTCTCATACTTGGTCTTTCTCTTTTCTTGTTTCTTTCAACTTCTTCCAGCATTATTGTCTTTTCCAGTGAGTCTTGTCTTCTCATGATGTGCCCATAAGAAGCCTCAGCTCAGTCATTTTTGCATCTATAGAGATCTGAGGCTTGATGTGGTCTAGAATCCACTTATTTGTCTCTCTGGCTGCCCATAGCATCCATAAAGCTCTCTTTCTGTACCACACTTTGAATGAAATGATTTTCAATTGTGTTATTATAGTTTAGCTATTGGATTGTACAAACGGGACCTGCAACAAAATGTTACTGCCTGCTTTTGTTAAAAGTTCAGCCACCTGTGGCTTTCTCCATGGTACTCCGTTCCATCCTGTCTTGGGTTTGGTTTTCTGTTTGTTTTGCTCAGGCAACCAGTAAGCATTTTATGATTTCTCAGTACGTTAGTCTTTGACTGTTTGGGAGATTTCCCATCTTTTTGTACTTCTACATACCTTGTCGTACCTTCCTCTAGCTTGAACATAGTGGTGTCTCCCCCCTCTCCTCCTCCTCCTCCTCATTATCATCATCATCATGTCTTGTTTGTGGGTAGTACCATTTTGACTGTACGTATAAGCAACAGTACATGCATCTAAACATCAGAAATGGGTGGGATATTATTTCCATTTTTCTATATGGATAAAAACAGATAGAAAGATTGTAAAACAAAGTATTAAGGCAAATATGTGGCAGTACATACTAGGGAATATATAAATGTCCATATCGATCTGTTTAGCACTGTAGGGTAAGTGTCTATTAAAAATGACAGCAGGTAAGTGATTATTTATAGTGAGACATGCTACATTTCTGATGGCTACGAAAACTATTTTGAAGTAAAAATAGAAAGAAATGAGATTTTAATTTCTCAAGAGGGATTATTAATTTCACATACTGTGTTTCCCCGAAAATAAGACAGGGTCTTATATTAATTTTTGCTCCAGAAAATGCATTAGGGCTTATTTTCAGGGGATGTTTTATTTTTTTCATGTACAACAATCTACATTTATTCAAATACAGTCATGTCATCTTCTGGTTACTGCACAATGGTGGAGGGCGGGGTTTCACTTAACTAGGGTTTATTTTTGGGGTAGGGCTTATATTACGAGCATCCTGAAAAATCATACTAGGGCTTATTTTCAGGTTAGGTCTTATTTTCGGGGAAACAGGGTATATTGCTATACTAGGTAACTAGGTTTAGGTAGCAATACCAGATATACTTATCTGAGTGCAAGTGCCATTAATTTCATTTTTTTCTGAGTAGGCATATATAGGTTTGCCTGTAAACGTCCATTTTCCTAAAGGGGTTAAAGAACAGATTTTGATTGAGCATTGTTAGCTGATGATTAGCATCTGTTAGGAGGAATAAGTAGTTTATTAAGCCTTACTGTACAGATGGCAATTGGAAGGATTCAGATGTAAACTCAATTTTCTTTAGTACCCTTTTTTTTTTAACCAATACCAGCTGGTTTTATCAGTTAAATAGCAGTTCTATGTTTGAATAAAACCATGAGAATTCCTGTTAGTTGTTATTGCTTAGGAAGTGCCAAAACATTCCAAAGCAATTGTTGATTATAGCAAAGTTTGTCTTGTTAATTTAAGAGATAAGTTAAATATATAATTTAATATAAGGAAAGCCAGCTTAAAAACCTGATTTTAACAGGTTGCAATTGGAATGTTATTTCTGCTTATTTTTGAAATAAAAAATTTGTGTTTAAATTCTTAAGAAATGTTTTTCTCATTTTTTGCTTGGTAAACAGTTGCATAAACTGGAAAAGTTATTCCTAAGCTTTTCTAAAGAAAGATTTCACTTATATCCAAGCCATATGTGAGTACAAACCTTGAACCCAGTGTTCCATTACCATAGCAAACATGCATGTGAGAACTAGCATTTAGTAGCTAAGGTACTTTGACACTATATAGAAGCAAGTTCCATTGGGATCAGATTCTTGGAAGTGAAGGTATGTAGGATTGCCATGTCAGTTTTTGTGAAGATACAAGATGATGATGTTTCTTTGTTGTTTAAAAGAGACAAGTGGAACAAACTATTTTGGGAGCAGGTTTTTTATTTTTTATATATATATATTTTGCATGCCTGATCAACTCATGATTGCGCAATTAATTTCATGACAACCAACAGAGAAAACCATTCCATATATGGTAAATTTAACAGAGTACTAGCCAATATTGGTACATTCCTTGCTCGTTGTGAACATACTGTACATTATGAAAATATTAAACAAGAAGTGGTAGTGGTGATTTTCCTCATCCGTAAAAATAAAAAATAAAAAAAGCCCTGTCCCCAGAATTACCATCAAAAGAAGGCAAAATAAATATTAATTTGTCTCTATTTTTTCCTTTTGTTCAAAACTTAAAAGTTCTTATTGGCTTATCCTGGTATTACAGTGAGTGCTGGTAAATAATGACCCTGGGTAGCATCCAATCAGCTTCTTCCCCTGTCAGAAGTGATTTCCCTGTGATTCCTGCCCTATTCCCATGCTCCTGCAGAAATCTGTATAGTGCACATTGAGGGGAGACACAGGAACCTGTTGGGGGGGGGGGTCCTCTACTGTCTGGAATTGACAGATGAGGAAGAGTCATCTCTTTCATTCTTATGACAGGAAGGAAAGGGCAATCTTAAGGATTCAAACTGACAGTTTCTGGATCTTCTACATTTGTGCCAAATAATGTTATTCTCATTATTAATCTTGAATTAGAGCCACATTGATTTGGCTTAGGCTATGTTAGTTAATTCACATCAGTTCATCAGCTCTGTCTCAGAGTCAAGATGTGAATGCAGCGAAATCAAGTAGTATGTATTTCTTAGCGGTACCATTTTAGACTGCAGGAAGAGGAAGGAAGACAGCTAAAGTAGACTAATATGCTAGCTTTCTGCTTGAAAAATGGAAACATCAGGAGTATGAAGGGCAGTCCCACAAAGGAGCAAGTTTGGAGCTAGCTTTCTCTGTGATCTTCACTTTCTGTCAGTTGACACACAGGTGGCCTAAGTGGTATGGAGTACTTTCTAACACCTTTATCTAATATGCCTAGTTTCAATTATCTGTGCTCTGATAGCCTCTAAGTTGAATTATTACAGTGTGCCATACATAGGGTGGCCTTTGAGGAAAGTTCTGAAAATGAAGTAGTTCAGAATGTTGCAACCATATTGTTGATAGATATATGTTTCATTTGTATTTATTTGTATAGTATGTATTGTTGGCTTTTGTATGTCCACATGTGAAGACAAACACACTTTATATATAGTGGTTGAAATCCTGTTGTTGGACCTGTGTTTGTGAAATGCTGACAATTTCATTAGCAGGGGCAAATTTTTGGAAATTAAAGACTTCTTACTTCTGTCCTGCAGCTCCTGTGTAACATCATACTGAAAATTGGCCTTTGCCTGTAAGATAATGTCATCCCAGTGGCAGTGATTTTTAGTAATTAAAGACTTCCTCCACCCAACCTAAAACCTTGCCCAGTTTCCAAACAGTTAAAAGGATTACACAGGAACTGTGGGAGCTGTGGCATGGAAATAGGAAGTTTCTGAAAATCACCATCAGCTTTCCACAGGCACAAGTACACCCAAGGGAATTTCAGCCATTATCTGCAAGACATATAGAGCCCTCTTTTAAAGAAAGAAGGCACGCATGGAATTGATCTAACCATCAGTACTTCTGAGAAATGTAGTTTCCAAACTGGAGTCTAAAATGGCACACTTCTAAGGACTTTTGTATTACAGTTTATCTACATAGGTAGACTATCTTAGAGACGGAATTGCATTTTCTATAGCAGAAACATCAGTGTTGTATAGCTTGAATACCTAAATTTAGAAAGCTATATGTTCTGTTTCCCTTTCTTTTGCTTAAACTCCAACTGAAAATAATAAAATTTGTGATTTCTTTTTTAATCAGGACAGAAATCCTTTCCTGAAGCTTCAGTTTTGCGAAAGACTTTACCACTTTATATTCGTATTAGTTTCTTTTATATTTGTAGGTGACAGGTATAAAATTCAGATGCCCTGAAACTGGAAGACAAGTGGCTTACACATTTGTACGTAATATGTGAAGGTATAAATGAGAGAAGATCACCTCATAATTAGGAATGGCTAAAAGTTAAAACCTTTATCCAGGGTACCTTGTGTGTTATGGGCCGTCAAGTCAGTTTCAACTTACAACAACCCTACAGAGGTTTTAAATATATGTGAGATATTTAAAGAGTAGTTTTACTAGTGCCACATCCAATGAGTTTCCAAGGCAGAGTGGGGATTTGAACACGGTTCTCTTGAGTCCTAGTCCAATGCTCTATATACTCCATTATGCTGACTCTCATGCTGTAAATTGGATGTAGTTTTTATTTTAGCAAGGCAGAAAACTTTGGTACAAACTTCACCAACATTTGCAAAATGTTGCAGTGTTGTGTGAGATTCTGGCCACTTAGGGACATCGTATGTGCCCTTCACATACTACAATATTATTTTCTGCTAACTTTTTAATAAATCTTTCACTACGTTGGTGAGTTTCCACACAGTTACATACATCAATATGATATTCTGTCTGTGAAAGCAAACATGTTAGATAAGAATTTCACAAGATGAGGGGGTGTTTTAGCCCTGTTCATTTGTGTTAGAGTCAAGGGAGTGTAAAAAACTAACTGTGACAACATGCAGCTCATGGTTTTGTATCTTTTTCCTCCTCATGGACTTGCACTACCAGAGCTGACCCTCTTGTTTTTCCAGTTCCATGTGCATGTTACCAAAGGATAAGTTCAGTCAGAGTAAAATGTCACAAGACTTGTAAGAATCAAATGCTCCGAATTGGTACATGCATGTTTCCAAATCTTGTGCAAACAGGCCCTAAGTACATTCAATTTGTGTTCCAGTATTCGAAGTGAGCTGACTTGTAGCCCTCTTTGGGCACATAAGCACAGCGTAAGTACAAAATGTCTTAGTTTTAAACTCCATCTTCTCCAATTTGACCAGAATATAAAATGGCTCTTCAGAAACTGGCTTAAATGCTGATCAGGTGAATAAAGCACGGGCGTGGAGCTTGCAGAGAGAGATGTATGTATCATCTGTTTGAGATGTATTACAGAGGTGATGTCAAGGTGAAACCAGACTTGCAGAATGGTTGGAAATCATTGATATTCTGACTCTGAGGCTGTAAATGGCTCTGTGGCAGATGGAGTCTTTGTCAAGGAAGAAAAATGGCAGCTCTGGAGCATCAGAGATGTTTTTGCTAGCAGCTCAACTCACAGGCTGTGACCTTCCAGCGTTCAGGAGTTATGCTCTTGCTTTAATAAATTGTCCCCTGCTTTTATTCCTTAAAAGTAGATAAATAGTAGTCATCATAATTCAGGACAAATTGAGCTGTTTCATTATAAACGGAACATAAGCCTGGTTTATTACCTAAATCTTAAAATGACAGCTTTTAAGTGTGCTTTCTTTTCTGAAGGGGGGAGGGCTATGAGAGAGAGTGGAGGGGGAGAGAGAGAGAGAGAGAGAGAGAGAGAGAGAGCAGTAACAGCTCAATTTGTCCTGATAACCTCATGATTAAAATTAAAAAAGGATAAACATTTGGAAGACAATGCTAGACCTTAAAGTTAGCATTGCTTCTGAATTATCTATGGGAAATAAGAGAAAATAAGGTGTTTAAGAATGTGAGTGCAAAATAAATAGATGCCTATGAGTGAAACGAATATTTTGAATCATGATTATGTTGAACATCAGTGGAATTTGCTAAGCATTCTTTGCTAAAATGTGCTATACCATAATAAATGGATTATATTATGTTAGAACACAACTGAACGGCAACATTTGATTTTCACTGATTTCATTTTTAAAAGATTGGTGATTGTACAACTGACTGGGTGAAAGAACTGTGCCAGTTTACTGAAAAGCTTCTGCTTCAGTGCATATTTATTTACTGATATATTTATTTTATTTAGATTCTGTTTTTTCCATAGAAATGCAATGCAATGCGGCTCATATTAGAAGATGTCAAAATGCTCTCCTGAATTAAATCTGGTTAACTCAAGGCACTAACCATCACACGAAACTCTATCTCTGTTAGAGGGATTTACATAGAATTACACATCTGTAGTGTACCATATGAAAACATGCAAAATAGAGGTTTTTTTCCTCCTCAAATACAGCTTGGTTCAACCAGTATGCAAACAATATCTTCCTTCGTCCCCCATTACACTAGGCTGTTTTAAAAGTATAGCACAGGGCCTTAGCAAGCAGAATTATCTATAGACTCTGTGAGGCTTGGGCAGCTGAAGGAGGTGTAGTGAGAAGGCAGCTAATTTATAGTTATTTCATTAATTACTATTGCTTTTTGTAGTGGGGGTGTGAGAGAGGCACTTCTGGGATTTTCTGACATGGGTGCCAAAAATAACCTAGCTGACTGATGGGAGTGTTACTATTTACTTTTCTACCTCATATAGCAAAATTTTGGGGGCCAGCCTTCTGCTTTCTTAATCTGAATAGAGACTATGAATACCCGTATATTTCTGTGGTGGGGCCTTGTGTTCTGAGGCTTTCATTTGTGAAGCCAATGATTTTCTTTGTAAACTAGCTGAAAAATCAATTAGCCCGATGTGCTACTCTCTTCAAAACACCTGCTCCAAAGCAGTCTCGCTCATAAAAGTGTTTCAGGATTGGATCCTAGTAGCTTCACAAAACGTTCATCTCACTGTACAGCACTGAACCATATAATTCATATTCTTTGAGGGATATAGAAAAATATGTGCTCTGCGAGATACACAATTAATTCTTAAAATGATTGTGTAAATCTAGGTCATATAATTTTTAAGCATTCTCTAACTGACTAATTTAGAAGCTTATTTTCTTCAGGTAATAATCTCAAATTGATCTGACTCCTCTGTATTCTAAGGACCATCTGCCTTCCTTAAGTTGTGGTGGATGTATTGATGCAAGTGGTAGCTGCCAGTGGTCCTAAAAGCGTATCACATCATGTAAAAGATGTTAAATTGGACAGTTGACCTATACTGCAGAGTAATAAATAATTGTTAACATTAAAATTGCAAGCATTTCACAACTATAATCTGCCTGGGTTACTTTTTATCCTTCTTGACAATTGTTAGAATTATAGAAGGCAATTGCAGTTCATCACTAAGGAAAATGACCCCCTGCTTTCCAGGGTCAAGGTTGTTGCATTAAGATCTGTTCTCCCTCAAGTCCTTGAGGTTGCAGTCTTTGCTCCATAAAATGAACCTGCTCCCAATTTAACTGTGTCTGTTCCCTTGTTCAGCTCCTTTGTAAATATAATGCAAACTGATTTCTATTTGAGAGACGAAGAACTCTAGGAATGGTTTCAAAATGGTGACTCTGATTAGTCTGTTATATCTTTGTCATTGTTGTTGCTGCAGTTCCACACATTGCACATATCAATTAGCATTAAGAGACTGTGCCTTTACAGTAGATCGTAGACCTTTTCTAATCATTTGTCAAAGAACTTCAATCACGAGAGGGAAGAAGGATGATTTTTTGGGGGGCAGGGATAGAAATGGGATTGCTATCAAAATTATTCGGGCTCCCAAACCTTTTGTCATTTCAGTTGCAACATTTAGGCTCCATGTGGAATCTAAGATCAACCTCAAGTTATCTGTAGTTTAAGAAGGATGGTGTGGCATCAAAGGAATTTGATGGGAGTTCTTCTTTTTTTTTTTTTTAATGTGAGTGTACATTGCAGTTTGCTGGCCAATGGAACCTGAATTATTATTTTTTGCAGGCATCTTTCCAGAACTCCCTAGTGAATTGCTTCTATGGAGATATGTCAAGATGTGAAATAAGGGGGAGTGTACAATGTACATTGTATTTTAAAAATGAGGTTTGAACAGCAGTTTACTAAAAGTCATTGCAAAACAATTAGCTAGCTCCAGCCGAATCTGGAAGCAAGGTCACTGTACAATAAGATTCCTGTCAGTTCAATGTGTTTATAAATGAAACTCTAAACAAAGAATTGAAAGTATATTGAAATAATTATTTTGTAATACAAATGTTAACATGACAGGCCCAAGGTGTTTCAGATTCCATGATTTGCTTTACTTTACTTTATTTATTTATTTATTTATTTTATTAGATTTATACCCCGCCCATCTAGACAGATAGTCTAGACTCCTGTAGTTTGAACCTATTGAAATCAGTACACTTAATGACTGTTAGTCAAAATAATAAAGCTTATTGTCATGGGGGCAGTTTGCCAGATTCTGATTTACAGGAACTGTAATATTAAGAGTAGAAAACACAATACGGATATCTATTATACATTTCCCCCCGATGAATCAAGACCCTGTAGTTACAGGTCCAGGAAAAATATAAACATCTGAGAGAAATATAAATATAGGGAGAGAGGAGATGCACACCATGACATGGCAACAATATGTGTCACACAAGGCCATGGCACATATCAAAAGACTGAACATGTAACAGCAGCAACAGCAGCAGACAACAACATGGATTTTCCTCCATAGATTCTAAATGGCTTGGCTGAGTGAGCACTCTAGTAATATGCTTAAAGGTTATAAATTACTTCAAATTATAATGCTTTTTAGTTTTAAATTATGTGTTAGAGATGTTTTCTCTCTTTTTTGATTGTGCCTTTTTTTAGGCTATAAACTCTTGCATTTTTTTAAATTTAAGTTATACTTTTTGATACTTTATCATACTTTTAATGCTCCTGTATTTTGTACTGAATTCTGACTTAAATTTTTCCTGCAATTTAAGTGTTGTTTTCATACTTTTAAAGCATTTATTTGTACAGTTTTCCATAGCTGTAAGACTTGGATGTTTTCACTTAGAAGTATTTTTGTGCTTATGGAACATAGAAGCAATGTAGATAAATGAAGCTTGTAGGATTAGACAAGCTGATGTTGCCTGGCATTATTGTCACGATTAAGAGACTGATATGTTGATACCCAGATGAATTTTGATTTGATTGGAAATGATTGTCTGATTTCATTCTGGAATTAACCCTTAATTTGGATCAATGCCAGCTGAGAAGAAAACACGGGCTTCTGATTCCACACACACACCCATAGGGCCCCTTGATGTTCAGGCATCAAATTCTCTGACCTGACAGATTGATTGGTAGACAAGAAGAATCACTAAGCAAAATCTTGTTGCTTAGTGAAGTATTTTTCACTAAAGTAGTCCCATCAAATCAGCAGAGAATGGATGAGTCAACTTCTCTAAGTTCCACTGAATCAAATGGGCCTATTTTAACAGTAACTTACTTAACATAGTAAGTTGCAACTAGAGTATGCCCATTTGAATCAATTGAACATACAGGGGAATTGACTCACCCAGTCCCCATTGGTTCAATGGGCCTACTGCAGTGTGATTTACTTTGCTACACAAGAGAATTTCAGCCACTGAGTTTTAAGCAAAGAATATTCCCTCAATATGTTTTCACTGTAGTTGAAAATAACAATAATGGAGACTCCCCTAAAAATATTCATCAGCTCTTTATGTTCATACTAGTGCAGTAGAATTTATGTTTTATTATAACATTTTCTATTTAACCAATATGAAATATCAGAAACAATCATCTTCAGGACTTCCTGTAGAACTAGCTTATGTCTGTTTTTTTTTTAAAGGAAACTTTGTTGTTCACTGTTTATTTTACATTCGCCAAGAATTTGAAATGATTCTCCAGTTTACCGGCTCCGTTCCATATACAGGGAGGCATATGAAGAGTTCATTTAGAGATCACGCTTCTAACCTATTTATAAGTGTTGCTGCACCAGCATATACATGCTTAAGATGTGTGGCAGGAAGCAACTGCTATACCCCCCAAATGTTATGCTAAGGCCAGCATAGAGATTTGGGACTAGGATAGCAGGCTGCAAACCATGTGGAATGGAAAGAAGCATTTCCATTGATCATACTAGGTAGGATGAATTGTACCCAGTGAGCAAGACTGAGATGGATGGTAGTTCCAGCAAAGCCCATACACACATTTATTATTATAATGGCATTTGTTTTAATTATGAGGTAACTTGAAGTATGAATTAGGATTGGTGAAAAAGTCCGGTCGCTCAGAGACATTATCATGTCCAAGTGGAGATTGCTGACCAGTGCTTCTCTATGAATTTCAGTACAGTTTTGTGGACTCTCCTACATAGGCTGTGTCAGGATGAATTAGGGTTTCTACTGTAGGAGTGCTTGATGAGTTACTCCCTTATTTAGTAGCAGTACAGCTATCTCAGAAATTATTGGTGCCATGAATTAGGATTAATTACATCAACAGAAGGATGTACTGATAATTTTCTTAGTTGCACAGATTAATTAAACCCACTTTATGCACTCTAACAATATATTTCAGAAAAACTAAAAGCTGCATTATTACGTGTTTGAAATAAATAGTTGGCAGTTTGATCACATTTGCAAAAGAATGTTGTTGCCTGCAATAACTTACAGAAATAATTGAAAAATAGCATTTAGTATTCTGTTTGTTAGACACCTTACTTTGTATTTCCTTGGCAGACAAGTTATGATACCCTATAGAACCTTTAACATTATTTTAATAACCTTTAATGTTATACTGTTCTCATTGTGTATCAATAAACTAAAAGGCAGTTGCTTAATATGATATTCCACTATAGTAATTCGTAATTGTTGAGGGATTTTTTTTATTAAAAAAAAAAGACTTAACAAAATGCTCTTCTAGCTGTTAAATTTTCTATGTGCTCATATATATTTGTAGATGTTTGTACACTTACAGAGTCTAAATGGCAAACAAAATATTCCCAACAGTTTTCCAGAGAAATAAACCTCCTTTGTCTCCTTAGTACCCATTGATTTTTCCTTCAAGGGTACATTAACAATGCTGATAGAACCTATGCAGTTAGCAGCTACATTTAGGAGGGGACAGTATTAAGATAAAAAGCACTGCGTATATAATATTTATGCAGTGTCGTGCAGTTGTGCTGTATTTGTAGCTGTGAAAACTGAAGGGTGGACAAAATATTGAAAAAGCAGGGAGGGGGATCAGAGAAAGAACAAACGATGCAAAAAGAAAATGACACTGAGGTCTTGGTTTAATACATATGTATTCCAGGTTGATGGTTGATTTCATTAGCAAATCTCATTGTTATGCAATGTCTGTTCTTCTGCAGCAAAATGAATATTGTATTCTCACAGGCTGTGTGTCTTATTTTCTGTTGATGGATAAATGAAAGGATATATATTTACTGCTTTTCATGATCTTTTATGAATTTTCTAGAAAACAGCAAACCTCTCCCCCTTTCTGTGCTCAAAGCTTTTAAGATCTTTATATTAATGAATATTTTAATACACAGCACACAGTACACATTAACTAGCAGTACAGTAGAGATAGTCAGTGTGAATTTAGTTGCTTTTTTCATGTACTGTGGGATAGATGTTAGGCTAAAATCGTTTGAAAGATGTCAGTATGAGAAAGCAGAGCTTTTCATTAATCCGTATAATAGCAAATATTCAGTTACAATCTTTTCCAGTCATCTCTGTATACAGCTGACACAGGAATGTAATTTCCTTATATCTAGTAATATAAAAAATAAATACATGCCGTTGTTTTGTAACAGACTACAAATCTGAATACTCTTTCTGGGTCTAATGATAATGTGAACAGTGAAAATACTGGAAAAATATATAATCAGTGTGGGTTAAATTGTTTATTCTGCCATACCTTGATTTCATCATGGGCTGAAGTGAGAAGTAGGAAGAAGTAAAGGCAGGTAGACTACAAAGCTGATGTGACATATTCCTTATATTCTGAGTTCCCAGTTCAAAATCATCTCTGAAGATTTGTGATAGCCCGGGAAGATATAGGCTGAAATCAGGAATGGACAGTCTTGTTACTACTAGATTGTTCCTACCCCATAAAGTTTTCTTACTATTTGGATCCCAAGCAACTCATAGATTAAATGGGGGGGTCTTGCCCCCCAAAATAGTGGAGGAAGGCACACGTACCTTTCTTGGTCCTTGAACTGCCCATGATTTGGATACAAATATACATAGTATGGCACATCTGTCTGCTTATTTAAAATATTTTTATCCCACCTCTCTCCTTAAAAAGGACTCAAGATGGCTTACATCATTAAAAGACAGTGTTAATTGTAGTACGTAAGTATACAAATACTAAAAAGGAACAAATGAATCATGTACTAAAAAACCTAAGCAAAACACATTCAAGGCAGTAAGGTACAACAATCAATTAAAAAAACCCTACTAAGGTCCTGGTCACATAAGGAGAATGTTCTCTAGTTATCCCCCAGTTAGTTTGTTTCTTTTTTTCTTGGTCACACAACACAGAGACAAGGTCGAGACATTTTCCCAGCCAGCGATATAACTGCAGAACATTTCCCCATCACCAGGTGGGTTGTGTTATTTTGTACCTTTGTTGTACCGGTGCATTCCTTACTAGGATTGCCTGTGTGCATGACCTTCCCTGCTTCTTTTCAGAATCGAAGCCAGGAAAGTGGCTGTGATTACTGCAGGACGCATATTATTTTTTAAAAAAATTTTGTGCCGAATACATCAATACATTGGTAAAAGTGTGTCACCGGGGGGGGGGGGGGGCTCTGCCATTACACTCCTGCCGAGTAATTATTATTTTTATTCTATGGGAAGATACATTGAAACGCTCGTATGCCAGTATCTCGGGTGTGTGTGTGTGATCGCCAGTACTGCTGCGTGGATATCCCGAGTCTATTGTGTGCAATGCATTTCTGTAGGAGCAGCCAGTGCAACAGAGGGACACTTTCCTAAACACTTCCCTTCCCGATCAATGTTCCCTCTATTTTCCACCACCACCTTGTGCAAATCCACCCCCCCCTCGCATGGGGTTCTGTTGTGACCAGAATGAAAGGGGCTGGAAACAATCAATGTGGGCACACAGGGAAGGAGGAAGCTGCCTGGAGGGGGACAGAGACAAGCGCGCTCGCGCAGTTACACACCTTAGAGGGAACCTTTTTTCTGATATATCGATGTATTGATTATTTATATATATAAAATATAAAATATATATAAATAGTCTGTCGTTTTAAAAGTGGTTGATGTGTTTTGATTGCAATTTTAAAGGGATATTAACTTCCTGTGGTGACTGACACCACCACAATTACACATTGAAGAGCATATGATGCACCCATCGTGCTAAAGGTATGTGAATCTGGATCTGGTGAGTTTCCAGATGGGAAGCTGCTTATGAACCTCATGTACACTGCCTTGAATTCCATGACTGAAAGTGTTAATAGACTATAGGCATTAATGTACTGAATGGTGTGCATTAGAATCATAGAATAATTGAGTTGGAAGGAACCTATATGGCCATTGAGTCCACTCCCCACTAAGTACAGGAATTCAAATCAAAGTAGATCTAACAGATGGTTGTCCAGTTTTCTCTTGATTTGATGTAGGCCTTCAATTTAAAGCCTTTTGGACCCCCTGCCCCCATTTGATAAAGAAGAAAAATCTCATGTCCCCCTTCAGACATGCCACCCCAGATATTTTTGTTTGCAATATCGCAACTTGGTTTTGGAGAGATAGCTAAATGTTTCTCTCTCCTTATTTAACTGAGGAAAAGGAATTTGGCATGAGAGAGTGGTGGATTTGGTGAAGGGAATATAAAAGGGGTGGGGTGCACAGTGTTATCGCCCATGCATTAGAAATTATTTATTCCAGTATAAATCAGAGATAAAGGAAAATAAAGGATAGACAATAGACGTACTGTTCCAATGCTGCATACTGAGAAGGCAGTAGACAGAATAATTTTTCCCCTGTTCTCCAGATTAAAAAGTTCTGTAAGAATACTGTTCCTTCATGCTACACATGCCATCCCTAAAATATGAATGCAACTTCTTGAAAGAAACACTCCCATATTGGTTGAAAATCATCAATAGAATGTTCCAAATACTCATGGCCAGCCGAACATTTGTCCCAGTGTTTGTGCTGGAGTTCTCATAGTATATTTTGATGTTTTTTTCCTTCACCACATAATGTAAATGTAATTGCAAGAATGCTTGATCTTGAGTATTTGGTAGTTTTTGTTTGCTTGGCAGAGCTTTTTTGGAGGGGGTAGTGTTTTATCTTTTTCATTGTGCTGCTTTCATTTGAGGCAATGGTAGCACGTGTCTTGATCGCATTGAGGTTGGCTATTTCTGTGGGAAAGGGTGTGGTGATTCAGCATTACTTTTTTCAGGTCCATAGCCAAAGGCTGGTGCCTCTTAAAAATAGATTTTTGAATTTTTTAAAAATGTTACTAATTTAACAGTATGTCAGAACTGATGAAGCAGTAGTTCAGAAGTGGCTGTGTCTTGTCAATTTGTCTTGATGTCACTTTGTAAGCTGAACTAATGGGGGGAGCTAGTGGGGAAGAGAGTGAGGATAATAGTGGAGGAGGGTGTGATGTACTGCAGAGAAATTGTATGTCATTTGACCCACTGCTGTGTGGACACTTGCAATGCACCTTCCCAGGATAATTAAACATTTCCATGTGAACGGAAATGATTTCAGCTGTTACAAAGGCTCTGGGTGTGGTACTGAAAACTTAATTTTCAATGTGGAACAGCCTCCTGTAGTTGCTGTGACAATATGAATGCCAAATGTTGCCATTGTTTGGAAAATTCCTTCTCCAGAGAGGATGCTAGAAGTAAATGCAAGATGTACCACATTGTTAGCATTTGATTAAAATCAGGGCTAACTGCTCCAAATGGTGGGTCAAAATACCAATACAGAATTATTTATTTATTTATTTGACTTTTTATACTGTCTGTCACGTTCCCGCGCTGTGCCACCAATTTGTCACGTTCCCGCCTGTCCCTTGGTTGTTTCCCCAATCAAAGGGCACAAGCTACGTGTTGTGTCGCTGCCACCAGTTGATTACATCAACATGGTTTACTATTAATCACAGAGGTCCAGGCCATGTGTCATTTTAAAAAGAACCAAATAGAAGTTGTTTATTGTTACAGGTGATGAAGGTACAATCAATGTCTTTAACTCTTAACCAAACATCCCACTTCATCCACCCTCAACCGCCAACTCTCTCTCTCCACCCCAAACTCCAAAACTCTCCCACTCTCAAACCCTAAAACTCCAATCTAATCTCCTCCTCCTCCTGCAGAGAATCTTATATCTCGTGACTCTGCCTCTCCAGAACTCTCATTGGTCCATGCAGATAGCATATGAATATTCATGACCTGGGCGGACGCCACACTGCCTGTCTGACTGGTGGTCACTCTGGGCCCTTTTGAACTTCCAGCTTGTTAAGAAAGAAAAAAAGAGTGAAGAATTGGCAGAGAGAGGGAAAGGAGGGCATTTTAAGGTAACTCTGCTCTGACCATCCATAGGCACAGTTAGAGCCTCTGCAGGTGAAGGGATTAGAGTAGAGCTTCCTTAAAACTTCCTCCTGTCTCTTTGCCTAGTCCTCACTTCTTACCCCTTTGGTCAACCAATGCTCTAGGGCTAGATTAGCAAGCCTGAAAAGAAAGGGAAGGGAAGATGAAATCACACCCAGGCACCAGTTGTGAGGAGAGGATTCAAGCAGCAGCCACTTTCCCCATTGCCCTGCCTCTCTCACTGCTGCTGTAACCAGCTGGAATCACTTCAGATCGGATGGGTACAAAACCTTCCCTATCAGCTTAGGTGATCACTCTGCCTGAAAGTAAATGCATTTGATTCTAAAAGAGTAGAAGCCCCAGCGGTTGAGGGGGGAAAAGTACAGATTAGAGGAGAGAAAACTCAGGGCTAATTCACATTGACTTTTATGTCGTGTAATCCAGCGGTCCCCAACCTTTTTGGGACTGCGGACCGGTTGGGGGGTGCGGGCTCCATGTGGGGGGGTGGGGGCACCCCCCCGCTTGCGGGTGGGCATGTCGCGCTCGCGGGTCGGCTTGTCGCGCTCGCGGAGAGATGTGTTGCGCATGCGCGCAAGCACAACATGCCCACCCGCGAGGGTGACACGCCCACCCGGGAGCACAACACGCCCCTCCGTGAGCGCAACACGCCCACCGTGCATGGGGGGGCGGAGATCCGTCTCTGCGGCCCAGTTCCAGGAAGCCCACGGACCGGCACTGGGCCGCGGACCGGGGGTTGGGGACCCCTGATGTAATCAACTGAAAATAATGTGAATCAGACTGTACCAGTCCCAGAGCGTTCCCCTCATTATTTGTTAATATACTCATACCCTGAGAAGGGGGAGGAAAAGGCATCCCAAGGGAGACTTTGTATCCTAAGGATATTGGAATCATAACAAATCTGTTTCCCAGGTTTGCTCCTGGAAACTATATCAAGCCTAGAAGAGGCATTCCTTCCTTCCTTCCAGATCCAATCCCCACCCATCCACTTTTCGGCCATGTGTTCTCCCTGCCCTGACTCCACAAGATTGCTCTGCTTTAAAGACTGTGTCATACAATAATGTTTGGTTAGCAACAAAGAGCCGGATTAAAATGGCCTCCTAAAATTCTTCTACTTACTTACAGGCAGCACAATTTTGCTGGGTGCAAGAGGCATTGATTAACAGTTTCATTGAAGTAGGGCTGATTAGCACAGCTACTTTTCTTATTTCTTGTAGGTTATTTTGTTTCTGCTTCTCTAAGGAGCTGCAGTGGTAGCAACTGTATTGGTTATCTTATGTGTCATCTCACATGTCCTAAGATGCTCACACCCTAAGGTAGAAAATATTTGGAGAATACAGTATTCTTCATAATATCCAGAATATTCTTGGGGGGGGGGGGAGAGGGCAAAAATAATTCCCCCTGAAAAATTTCACCATACTGTACATTTACAAAAGTATAAGGGAGTCACAGTAATTGTGTCCTTCAGGCTGGTTAACACTGATAAATGGGAGACTGCTGCACTTCGTAGTTCAACTGTTGGTTGGATGAACGCTAGAGGAAGCAGAGTATGGTCTCCTGTGCTCTTGTTACCCCCATCATCTCATTGGAGTATGAGAAACTGACACTCCACTCCAACCAGACCCTCATTCGTAAGGAAATTAGTGATCTCCCCTAACCCATTGTTTATAACTTTCTTGCACTCCCCTACAAATCTGTCATTACCTGTCCAGATGGTGTTCCAAACTGTGGTATACAAAATTTCAGTGGCAATTAAAGTATATTTTGTTGGGCTTGCATGAACTTGGTGACATAAATGATTCATTGTGGGTGTATATGCCTTACACCAAGAGCCTCCTGAGCTAGTGTCATAGGTTTCCTCACAATCCAAGCCCAGTGCCGGAAGTAGTGACTTCACCCTAGTACAACAGTCTTTATGCTCAAATCTATGTATTTATTCAAGAGCACCATGTCTCTTGGGGGTCAGCCGATTCCTCTGTGTGTGTATGTTTGTGTGTGTGTGTGCGCGCATGCACACGTGTACTGTGTCATGGACAGTCTATGGGCAGGCTGTGAATGTGCAGTCACCACAGATGCAGGACAGTAGAAACGGGTTTTTCAGGTTATTTTACTTGAAAGAGATTTAGTGTTTCAACAAGATGCATATTCCTTGTCCATCCACAGGACACCTCCTAGGTGTATTTCCTGTATGCACCTCTTCCTTTTCCTTTCCGTCATCTTTTGTTTCTTGTTTTTTCATGTCTTCTAGTTGACAGGACTCCTTTTTGAATATTTGTTCATAATGTTTTTGTGAGGATTTAGTGTTCATTATTATTTTTAAATAGCATAATTTTATTTTTAAATGCACCCTGCCCATTCTCAATGTTCCCTGGTATGATAAGGTTTTTACTACCTGGTGTTATAGATGTGTGTCTTAAATCTGTGAGGTTTGTTTATTTTTTAATTTTATATGCTCCCCATAAGAGGGAGTAGGAGACCCTGCCTTGGCTAATAGTGAGAATACCCCAATTCTATCCTGTAAAAGTGATCTATACATTTTACCTCGACCTACTCTTCCTGCAGAAAACAGTCAATTCTCCATCTTGATTGTGATTCCCACCCACTTACCCCTCCCCTCCATCACAGAAAAGTTGGACATGATCAAGGGAAATGCCAGAAAAAAGGAGCTCTCAAATGTTAGTATACAATTATACATTCTTTTGTCTATGTCTTTAGCTGGCAGCCTTTTTTAATGCAGTGTTTTTGGAGGATGGAATCATTTTGTTGTTATCATCATGGGCTTACTAGTATTTTGGTTACTTGCTTATATCCAAACTTAAAATAATGGAGGAATATGCAGATTTATGTAAGGGTTAAAGATACAAATTATTCGTGAACATGCAGATAAACAAGAACACAAAGGAAAGATTTGCCAGTGGAAAGATTAAAAGGTGTGACAAGAATTAAAATACACACTTCATAAACCAGGAATGGGGAAAGAGTAGCTGTTGGTCTCTGCATGCGCCCCCCAGTGCTTCCCATATGGCTGGTCACAGCCTTTGGTGGGTTTTTTTAAAGGGCTTTTCTGGCCTCAGACATTAGCAAAACTAATCACATGGGTAAAATTATATTAAATGACAATAGCCTGAAAATGTGTCAAACTTCAAATATGACTGGGGATTGGTGGCAAATGCCTCCCATTTGAGACTCCTTCAGGACCTTCACACTGAAGATGTGAAGGTCTGAAAAGATGCCTGTAAGTGCTTTCTCCATGATTGGGGGGCCTGATTTGTCCTGGCTGCCAGCTCTGTAAATGAATGCACTTATAGGCACCTCTTCAGACTTTTGCATGGAATGCATGAAGATCTGAGTTCCTTTGGTGGTGATGGGGACACTGGGGGGGGGGGGGTTGACTTGCACCCCACGTCTACACTTAAAGACCTGCACCACTACACTTGAAGACCTACCACTACACTTGAAGACCTACACAGTTTCAGTTTCCCAAATAGCTCTTTGCCTGTGACATATTTGTGCACAGGACTAATGTTTACTGTTTGCTGCAAAGAGATTACACCAAAAGCATGTATCCGTGAACTCTGATTGTGTGGTGAAATTATGAGCAGAACTACTCACTTTCTGCAAATGATTTAATGCAAGGGACACTGGAAGCAGAACAGTTTCTTTCTTCTCACAAGAACGTCACCCTTTTCCTGGAAGCTGCCCTCCATTCATGGAGTGAGTGCTTGTAGTATATTTGCCATCTGTTGGGCTATCAAAGCACATTGGATTTGTATCCCTCACTGGTAATAAGGTTCATTCTGATTAGTTTCTACAGGCTCAGGGTCAAATTAACTGTGACATTAAATGCATTGTTAGAAAATACATCTGGGCTTGTTTTTTTTTTAAATTAATGCTAGGTGAACTCTCTCTCTCTCTCTCTCTCTCTCTCAGTATAGGAAAGGAGAGACCTATCCTTCTCTCCCCTAGCTGCACTGCAGACAGCAAGGCACTTCTATGGATCATACAGAACCTCACATACTGCACCTTAAGAAATATGTTTCCATTAGTGTCCTTTTAAAGGCAAACAGCAGCATGCATGGAGGTGGGATAATTTTTACCAGTTGCTGCTGAAGGGGGAAGGGTTAAACCTCTGTGCTCCACATGCTACTATGCTGATTAAAATCCTGGCCCCTTCTATTAATAGTAATATTAACAAATGCATAGCTGCTAATGATGTGTTTTGGGTCACATATAGCCCTCCTCTTCACGTTGTCTTTTTGTAGAGATCAAGGATCACCTACTCTTGAACTTCATGTTGGACTCACCACAGGGATAGCAGTGAAATAGCCTTGTTGAGTGACGATCTCCTGCCACATCATATGTGATAATCTGGGTGTCCCTAGGAATTGATGAGGGGAACCGTACATTCCTCAGATCCTGAATGTATTATTTTAATGTACAGAGATGAACTCTGTTGTAGGAGTGCATGGATGATCCTAACAAACTTCATAAAAAAATTCCTGCATAACTCATTGTGTAATACATACCCATGTTGTGATGTGTTGCATGTTTCCCTGACCATATCCGTGCTGGGACAATCAGTAGTGGTAAACAGGTGGATAACACAATGATAATACATGTATGTGCTCTAACGGTGGGCAGCCTTTTTTATTGGAAGCCTTATACCAGTCATAATGTATACTTCTAACTCTAGAACAATCAGTTGAATAACAACTGTGTTTAAGTTTAAGAGTAAATGTTATGTTTAAGAGTAAAAATGATACTCAAGTTGATATTAGGCTTTTGTTCTTGAATATATTTTAGGGTCTCTAATGCAGAAATGAACATTTATAAATAATTGTTATTAGTCATTTTGGCTTGTACATTGGCAATCAGAAGACATTTTAATTCATTTAACTTCTTTAAAATGTGATACTGCTGTGGTCAGTTCAGCAAGTCAATAACTTCTCTTTCAGATCTTGGAGACAATTTTGTTAGGCAGTTTTCCCTGTGACTGTTTTGACTCTGCATGACCTAGCACATGACTGGCTAACGCCACTGATATGGACAGCCTCTACTTTTGATTCCTATCTATGGACAGTTTACCTGTGAGGGATTGATGTGTTGCTGTGGTGTGATGGGCATGAGTGCTTTGCCTTGGCACAGAAAATTGGGCAGATGTTGTTTGGCAAAACTTAAAATCAGTGATTTTATATTGCCTATATACTTTGTTGTCACTTTAGTGTTGTTTTAAATTGCACTTCAGCAAGTTAATTTGTAGTTTTTGTTACTGGCATTTTTAATAAGATTTATTTTAGAGAATGAGATATTTATTTCTCAAGAGGAAGAAAAAGCTCAAGTGTTAACCCCTTTTCATGGAAGTCTGTGGCATTTGTATTTTTGTATCTATTTGTTCTCCCAAGAAACACATATGTGTATGCTGTGTTTTTAGTTTAAGTCTAATACAGCTTCCTTGTTCGCAATGAAGTTTGGCAGATGGCAGGTTTTTTTTTAATTGCTGGTGAACATTTAAGCTTTATTTAAATTTCAGAAGGTTTAATTTCCTTCTTGTATGAAAGGAAATAATATAACGTAGAATAAACATTTCAAGTGAACTGTTATCAAAGAAAAAAATTCTTTTGCTTGTAGAGTGTGTTTTTAATTGTCTGAGATTGGGTGTTGCCACAGTTCAGTGGAAAAAAATCCTACCTTATATTTTGCAAGTCACATATTTTACCTGGGTTGGTTTTGATCACATGAGCATGGATGTTTACTGGTGATCTAAGTGCTCCACCTGTCTTTCAGTTTGTTTACCAGGAAATCAAGATGTGCAAACTGCAGGAAGTACTATTTGACCCTCTCCGGCAGTATCTCATTACAATAATTGCTAATCTCTGAATAAGACAGCCATGTTTTGTGAGTAACATAGGGAGAGAGAGGTTGTGTTAGAGAGATTTTTAGGTGTTTCCACAAACAGAACGCTGTAAATGTGTGCTTCGGATTATACTTCCTTGGTAGCTTTTGATAATAGACATCTGCTGACCTCTGGGGTCAGTAAAGCTGGGCTACAATAGTATGTGGTCTTTTCATTCCTCTTAACTGAACAAAAAAAGAAAAGAAAAGAAAGAAATATCACGGCTTGTTGTTTTGGAGAGCTGTCACTGCTCAGTATCGAAAGGATAATGGCTACTTCCTGATTAAACCACTATCCACAGTAAGCTGTTCATATTACATCTTTATTTGTCTGTGAAGGGAAAAGTGCTCTCTGTGTTTTTCTTTTTAAAAAAAGAGGGCATTTTCAGTTTAAAATGTTTACGGGAAGGTAGGTTAAAAGCTTTCATTGTACAAGAGCTTTCTCATATTTTGTTTTGTTTTCTTAAAGTAAGGAAATATTTTTTTTTTCAGTACTTAAAAGCTTAAATATTTTGACAGATGTCTGTATTTACCTATGTACCTAACGTTTAAAATCTGTGTTACAACTTGTGTATTAGGGATATATGCATTCCAGGTATATATTATTGAAAAAAAGAGAGATGCCACATACTGTTTTCTACATGTGTGTTGAACAAACAAGGCATGTTTAGGCATTTACTTATGTTTTAATCTATGGGATATTCTTTTGCATATGTAGTGTACTCCTGAAAGAAAGTGCAATCTATTTTTTAAAATTACATTTTACCATGATAATACATATGGTTCATATATAGTGAACATTGTATGAGTGTAAAAGCAAGGCAAAAGGTATCCAGAATTTGGTCACAAGTAGGTCATACGGCCTTTGTGTTCTCCAAATACAAGGAGTAATCCACCCAAATCATTTCAGTTCCATTGATTTTGATAAAGATGATCAAGCTTATCCTTAATTATGATTTGGTTGTGTTCATATTTTTCATAGTAGTTAACAGTGTCACAAACCGGTGTCTTGGAGCTTGTGGGTCAAATGTTAGCTTCTTGGGGTGGGGAGTAAAATGGCAGCAGTTTTATATCAACTTCAAACCTAAATTGCATTTTGTCCAGCCAAACTGAATTTACTGTAATAACTATTTGACCCGAAACATAGGGCTATGCACCCTTACCTCAGTGGAAAATGAGCCCCACTGAACTCAAGGTGGAACAAATAAACATGCAGATTGGGCAGTAAATTATCAGATCATAAAAGCAGGTTCCCAGTGTGGTGTAGTGGACAAATTAGGACTCTAGAGCAGGGGTCCCCAACCCCCGGTCCGCGGCCCGGTGCTGGTCCGTGGGCTTCCTGGAACTGGGCCGCGGAGACGGATCAACGCCCCCCTGCACACACGCATGGTGGGCATGTCGTGCTTGCGGAGGGGCGTATCGCGCTTGCGGAGAGGTGTGTTGCGCTCGCGGCCGAGCGCGACATGCACCTCCGTGAGCGCGACACGCACCTCCACGAGCGTGACACGCCCACCCGCGAGCGTGACACGCACCTCCGCAAGCGTGACACGCCCACCCATGAGCATGACACGTCCCTCCGCAAGCGTGACACGCCCACCCGTGAGCGCGGGGGTGCCCCCGCGCACGGAGCCCACACCCCCCCAACCGGTCTGCGGTCCCAAAAAGGTTGGGGACCGCTGCTCTACAAAACAGGGTTCGAATCCCCACTTGGCCATGGAAATTCACAGGGGGAGTGGAACTGGTAAAACCACTCCTTAAATATCTCACTTACCTTGAAAACCGTATTAGGGTCACTATAGAGCGGTTCAACTTGACAGCACAGAACACACAAACATTCTGAAAGTAAGTGAGGTTTTCGGAATAAGGCCACATTAGATACACTTGGTTTGATCATTAGTTTTGACAAAATTATTGAGAATTTAATTGGAAAAGATGCTGAGTTCATAATTATATGATATAGAATATGAAGTTATCCAATTCAACATTTTGGTCATGTGTGGTTGGTGTTTAGACTGGCTACAATGTATTGATGTAGGTCCATGTGTTAAAAACTTCTTTAACATTTGCTTGTATGGTCAATTACAATTTTATTAATGACCTAGGTGTCCGGGCCTTGTGATCACCAGACTTTTGTGTCATGAATGTGGTGGCTGCCCCTCTTTCATACCTTGTATCTTCTTTTTCCTCAAATGTTTTCTCAGAGTTTTGAGACAAAAACTTCCAAGTGTTCAACAGTCATTAATACTGGGTGGCAACCAACCACAGTTCTTTTGGAAGCAACCAATAAGTCATGTTCAGTGATTATGTGCCAACATTATGAACTAGAAGAGAACATTTGGAAACAGACAAAACCTTTTTTCTGTATGCTTCCCAAGAAAGCTTGTAAATGCTGAGCCAATTTTGAATTGACCTGAGGAGAGTTTTTCTGTTGCTAGTGTTACAAAACTGGGTTAGATCCAGTTGTCCACTTCCATTCATAAAAGAAATCTTTCCAGGCATGCTAATGGAAGAAGTGGCTAATTATTTCACTTCCTCCTCACAAGCTCCCCATGCCACATTTTTCCTTATTTAGAAGGGTTGTCCAGCTCTCTGAAATGTGTGTGTGTGTGTGTGTGTGTGTGTACACACACACACACACACACACACACTGTGCCTGGTGTGAGGAGAACTGGTGAAAATTCCTCCCTCACTTCTGTCAGCAGACACTGGGAGGGCCTTGTTTCATCATTAGGACTCATAGGATTGTATGATTGAAACCACTATTGTTTAGGGATTAAATATGCCTGTTGCATACACTACAGAATCTGTTGTGAGAAACAGCTTAAATAAAACCTGATACTGCCTACATCCAATACTATGTAATAAATTAAAATCATGAACATGTGTACAAACAGTATAGAATTGAATATGGATTCAGAGCTGAGGATGCTTACCATTACACTATGGAATCCAGATTATTATTATTATTAAATGCTTAAGGGTTTTTATTTTGTTTGAGGGTTCCTTCTCAGTTGAAGATTAGTTATGGGGAATGTTTACATTAGCTTTTTCCTACGTGTTTTTAGGACAGTCATCATAATAGAGTAGGTTTTTGATAACCAGTCACTGGCCAAAATCCTGTTCACGTAACTTTATGTGGCAGACGCTGATGATGATGTCAGCTTCTTCCAGTAAAATTTAATTTAATTCCTGTCCCCATTTTAGGTTCTGAGGCTCCCAAGGGCACCCTTTTGTCCTGGGGAAGCCTTTATGAGCCTTGAGATGTGTGTGTGTGGGGAACACTTTAGTACCCTGTTTCCCTGAAAATAAGACCTAACCTGAAAATAAGCCCTAGTATGATTTTTCATGATGCTTGTAATATAAGCCCTACCCCAAAAATAAGCCCTAGTTGAGTGAAACCCTACCCTCCACCATTGTGCAGCAACCAGAAGACGATGACATGACTGTATTTGAATAAATGTAGATTGTTGTACATGGGGGGAAAAAATCCCCTGAAAATAAGCCCTAATGCGTTTTTTGGAGGAAAAATTAATATAAGACCCTGTCTTATTTTCGGGGAAACACAGTAGAAAAAATTGCTGCTAGATCAGTGTCAGTGATCCCAATCTTAGCACAAGCAATCAGACAATGATTTTTGGGAATTAATGACTTCCCTGCTCTGTCCCAAAGCTCACAAAGGCTTTTCCTATGGAACCTTGCAATCTAAAATGGTGATCATGATGGTATATAGTATTTAATTAATAAAAATTTAATTATTTAATTTAAATAAATTAAATACTACATACTACATACCACTGATTTTACCAGCAGAAGCTGATGATATCATCAGCTTCTGCTACATAGTTACGTGAACAGGATTTTGGCAACCATGCTCCTCTTATAAGAGATAGTTCAATTTGTTTATGGTCTCTAAACACAGAAGCTTTATATAAAAGCTTATATAAAAAATCTTCACAGCCCAACAGTAGCTTCCAATAACAAACTTAAATAAAGTGGATTCATATTATCCATGTCTAGTGGATTATAAAAGGAGAGTCTAGAGGACAGTCATTCTCACAGTGTGAGGTGGTACAGCCTCAAAGGCAGTTCTCAATAAATATTTTAGCTAATTTCTTAGTCTCTTTCTGAATGTCTTTATTATGTCAAAAGCAAAAAGTACAAATCTGTGTTGATTTTTAGGAACAAGGATGTCATTCCAGCACTAGAAGTAGTTTTAGGGATAAATAGATAGTAGAGTTTGTGTTTTTGGACTACAACTCCTGGAATTCGCCAGGCAAACATGCAGATCTGCACATCTCTAGTAGGTACATACTTACTGGCCAGGAAACATTTTTTGCCAATATTCCAAAGACTAGCAGAGGAGGAATGTCTAATTGCATTTTTATGATGGGATCTTGGAGGAGCTTCGTTAATCTAGCAACCCTGTTCAATTTCTATGCTGACACACCATTCTCTTGGTTCTATGGGGCTGTCTTTTTAAGTGGATGAAGTTTCTTACTGTGTTAGCTTAAAATGGGTAATGAACATGTACTTTCGTTCTGTCTTTTATCTGATCAACATCTTCCAAAGATGAGGAAGAAATGTTTCTGTCACAGAAATGTTTTATATATTTATCTTACATTTCAGATGCTTCAGCATGTGGTTTGTTAATGTAGAGGGGTGCACTCTGATAAAACTGAAAACGATAATGGCAACAATCCTCTATTTGGGTAGAGATTCCCAAATGCTATTTCAGGATTTACATGTAGGTCACAGTCATTTAATGAATGGCTCACCAGATTACTAGCATTTATATCAATTTTGCAAAAGAGTGAACAGTTGGTTTTTTTGATACCTCGGCCAAGACTGGAACCAGGAATAGCTCACAAACAGAGGCAAGATTCCATGGATGAATCCTCTCAAATGTCCAACCGTTTCAGGACCATCAATTAAGAGACATTTAAAGTTGTTTTTACATACTTTGAGCAATAATAGGGAAGAATGACGAATATTCATTCTAATTTATGCAGTTGCCCTTCTGGTGAAGTGATCTACTGGAGGACAGAATCATTGAGCCATTTACTGTAGAGAGTAAATTTTAGAATAGTAAACTTACTAATGGGAAGAATGAAAATGACTTATTTATTTAACATGTGTCATCCACCTAATATTCCAGAAGCAGGACTAGCTATGTCGTTGGGCAGAGATTACTGTCTACCTCTGACAGCTGATTTTAGGTCTAATGAGAAAACAGAAACAACAGACAATGTTGTGGTATGGTTTGATATGGCATGTTTGTGGACTGTAGCCAGCTTCAGCAGACGCAACACTGATGAAGTGGATTGCAGTCCACAAATACTTATGCCAAACCATGCTTGCTAGTCTTTAATGTGCTGGAAGACTTTTTGTTGGTTTTTGCAGCGAGAAACTAACAAAGCTACCCTCCCACCTGAAATGGAAGAACAGAATATTGTCCATTATTGAGTTTATTATTGTTGTGTTTTTACTGTCAGATAGGTGGGGAGGATGCATGTTGAGTTTTCCGCAGATTCCAAAATGACCTTTGCAGCCTGGTCTATGTGCACCTTTATTTGAACTGGAGGGGGGGGGGGTTGCTTTATTTCTTGCTCTCACTTAGGCAGCAAAATATCTTGTGCCAACCTTGTCTGGAAGAAATGTTCCTTTTAAAAAACTGTAGAATTTTTGAAAGACTAGGATGGATTTTCCTATGAATTTCATTTGAATCCCTACTACCTAGAATATTTTAAACTAGCAAAACATCACACATTATCTAAAAAGCTGTCAGTAATTAGTTTTCTCATTTAGATCATCTAATTCTAGTGAACTCACGTGTCTGTAAAGTTAACATGCGCACAAGGATTAGGAATCATCCCTGTTGACCCTGTCATACCACTATATGCATATTTCTCCAAAATCAAGGTCCTCGGTCATAGGTAGAGTCTATGCATATTCAGTATATGTGCTCATATACACTTTCACAAAATATACCAAACATGCTGAAAGTGGATAAAGAGACATGATAGCTCAGCTGTGTTATATCCTCCTTCCCAGTCAGTATGTACTGACTTCATGCATATGTGGTAAGTGTTAGTTCTTTAGCTCAGTCCAGTTTAATCTGTGATGCTACAGAGTTTGTACCCATTGGTATATTAATAGGGAGCATCTTTTACAAGTAGTTCCTGCTTAGATATTTGGATACAGCAGATGGCTGGTTCTTTATAACCTACTCCTTCCTGTTCTTGTATATGTTTTGTTTCCTTGAACATTTTAATTATAGCTTTGTGTTTTTGTTTTTGTTTTTAAAAATGGATTTTAATCTGGCCTGGTCTGAGTAACTACTGAGTCTTAACTATGTGGGATTAATCTGACTGTTGAGTGACAGAAAGCTTGATTTAGTATCTAGGGAGAAAGACCAATGACTACACTTACAAGAACATCAAGAGTTTGTGTTTTAAAAATAAAATAGAAGGCCCAATGACTCATTCAAGTCTAGGACAGATACAGAAATATTAAAGCTGCATAAAGAACACTGCAACTGTCTGTTTTGAATGCAGGAAACTAAACTTGTACAAAAAGGAAAAAGATGTTAGCACACCATTGTTTGTTCGGACATTTCACAATTTAAATTACAGTTAAACAGATATAGACCACAGTCATCAGTCTGCTGACTTGGGAGACGTTCTAGGGAAGTTACTGTGGCTGCTTCAGAGTAAGTGGTTTTCAGGCTATGTTGTGTTGTTCATTGTGCCTTAATTTCAAACAGCTTGCCTTGAGAACAGAAACACGGTTCTGATTTTTAACAAAGCTTTGTTACAGTCGAAGAAGCCCTGTGAAATATTTGCGTGTCTGAGTCTCTGAGAGTTTTAAAACTGGCTGTGCCTTTGATTCGACCCGCTATGCTAAAATAAATGGTGGTGCTAGTATGTACTGTTCGTTTCCTCTACGAGCAACAAAACCTTCCCGTGCCAAAGGAAAGAATTCTTACTTTTTCTAGCATACAGTTTCCAAGCTTCCCTTTGATGTCCTTTAAACTGTCCACAGATTATTTCCCACTTTCTTGATTACTTAATTTGGTTCTTTTGGGTATTTTTCTGGCCCTGGTTGCTCCATGGTGCTTTGAAGTTAAGATGTTAGGAATCCACAGGGAGTGGGAGTGAACTAGAATTTGTTGAGGAGACAACAGGTGAAAGTCAAACCTGCGATCAGTTATCAATGTAGGTGCTGAAACTTCTGAAAATTAGTTTTGTTTTGTAAATGTGCTCTGGTTGCTAGACAGACAGACAGACAGACAAGCTATCTTCTCTAATGTTTTAGCAGATTTTTGTTAGAGGTAGCCTGTCTGAGTTCTCAAAGTGTCCTCAAAGAGTGGTGGGTTTTTTTTGCAGCTTAAGTTGTTTCTCTAATAATGGTGTTTGCTTAAGAGGAGCAGTAGCAGACGCTAAGCAGGTGAAACTCACACCTGCCAACAGATTTCATTGTAGGGGTATAACTGTATAAAGTATATGAAACAAATTGCTTGGTTCTTCTGTCCCATGACTGTCTGCAGCAGCTGCAAGATGACTTGCAGAAGTCTTTCCTGAGTGAATAGGAAAGAATTTTTCTTGCCTGAGAACGGGTGGCTCATAATCTGAATAGGGGGAGGGGAATGCCCCACCCCATACATTGTGGTGCTCCCTCCATGTATGTATGCCCAGGCCACCTCTGCCCAAGACTTTTTTTTAAACTGGAGATGCCAGAGGCTGAACTTTGGAATTGTGATGGAAAGTATTTGAATCAGTTGCATACTGACAGAAACTTTTACTATGACTAAAACCCTGCACCACACCCCCTGCGGAGAAGGTGAAATGCTGTGAGAGGTGAGAACTCATTGTAAACAGGATCTCTTTTCACCAAGCATACTAAAAAAAGAGAACAACTTAATGTGTGCAGAAAGTGACCCAGAACAATTAGACATAATAGTGGGAGAAAAACACTCCGATTTTAAAATGAGGGGGAAAGAATGGAAAGAACCTTCTTCATGCCCAATTTTATATCTCTAATTCAAATGCTGGCTACATTCTAGGAGTATGTGGTTGTGATACTCTGCACATAATATTCTCAATTTTTAAAAAAAGCCAAAGCAGTAAGGGCAAAAAATATGGAATTGCTGTCCAGTCTTCTCTATTTCTAGGGGACTTTGTGTTTGTGAGGTTGCATCTTCCCAAGTTCCTTATCATTACCTATCAAATTCTTCAGGTTCTTGGTCTGTTACCTAGGGCAGTGGCCCCTGGCCTTTGACCTTCCAAATATTTTGGATCACTCCTATAACCCCAGTCTAAAAAAAATCCTAAGGTCCAAAGGTTGCTGTCCTGGTTTGCACCGGGATGTTAATTTTTTCCACTTCTATAAACCTTTTCTAGTTTTTCATAATCCCCCAGCTGTTGGCTTGCAAGGGGCCTCTGTTTTTTCCTATAACTGCTGCATGCAAAGGGATGTGAACAGTTTGGCTCTTACACTTATTATTTGCCTGCACCAGGAGCTGTCATGCTGTATCTGTCTTTAAGGTCTAGCTAGTACTGATGTTAACCATGCATCTGGTGGTGTCTAGTGACAGCCGCATGGCTACAAGTTACTGTACCTATTTCCATGCCATGCACAGGTTCCTCCTTTGATTTTGGCTTTTGCCCCTAAAATCTAGAATTATTTGTATAGGACTCCCTTATGGCCACAAGTCAAGGACTTACTCTTCAAGCTCTGTGGTTTAGGTCTCTGGCTATGGAGCCATAGGTTGGGAGTTCAATTCCCCACTGTGCCCCCGTGACAGGAGCCGGACTCTATAGGGTCCCTTCCAATTCGGCAGTTCTAAGATAATTATTATTAAAATGCAACAGCATTCCACCATAATGAAAGTAACACAAAAGATTTCTGTAGAAACCACTTGAAACTATAGAAATAACAGAACACTACCTCTTAGGTAGCAGTCATTAGAACAGAATGACAGGACTGTCAAAGTAAAATTTTCATTGCTCACTTTCAAGAAATCAGCCATTCAACCTGAACTGTTAAATATTTAATACCTGTATAAGATATGCTTGAAATGTAAGCAAACTCCTCATGAATACCTTTTTTGATAAGCTAACCCCTTGAACCGTTTGCCTCTCAGGCACTTCAGATGTTAAAACAGAAGTGGGTACATAGTAACATTTTAGGGTTAGGGTTGAAGATTTAGGGCAGTATCCTCTTCAGTGTGGATTGAGCTTCAGGTTGCCTCTGTAAACTGGAAATTGCCTTCATTGTTTTCAGCGGAGTTTCCATTTGCACAGGGAGGTCATGGATAAATCCCCACCGTGTACACACCAGAGTGCTGCAAGTACAGTATGGAGTAAACAGATATTGGCCATTGGACACAAAAGGAAAAAAGATCACTCTTGCCAGTAGTTTGACTTTAGTGTTTGGATATAACTTTTCAAATCAGGCCAAGGGACACAGATTTTGCATCTTTACTTTAAAGCGTGAATTTTGTAGTGTGACTTTTCTGTGGAGTACATGCAGTATCCATGAAGGTTTTGTGCTAAGCCTGAAGAAGTGGAATTTTCTCCATGAAAGCTTGCAATTTATTTAATTTTAAGTGGTCCAATAAAAAGTATAACTCACTCTTACCTTTGTGTAATCTTGGGGACCACACAGCCTTTTTCTTTTCCTTTGTGCTAAGAAAAGAGTCTTGTGCTCTCAGTTTTCTTGTGAACATTTTTGCCAAAAATTGATCTATAAGAAACCTTTTATATTCAGTTATGGTGTATTTTGTAGGAAATGACATCATATTTATTAAAGTGAATAAGTATCGATATAAAATTTAGCTTTTTAAAATTATATTTCTTATTTCTCAGCATTGCTGGTATGTGGCAGCAGACCAAAGGATTAAATCTTGAAATTAGAAATCAAGTTCTAAAAATTTGCAGGTGAGATGACATGTTTGCAAAATCACTGGTTTTTGAATTTTAGGAAGTAAATTAGCAGCAAATTGATAATTGTTTTGAAATAGTAACCAAAGATTTTGGAGCAACTGCATTTGCCGAAATTAGTATGGAGAAGAAGGTGATCTGATCTTGCTTCCACATTTTTAAATGTCTTACTTCCATGGATGGTATTTTGCAATTTTTGTACTTTTTGTATTTTTGAGGTTGTTTTTTGATAGAACTCCAACTTCTATAAGGTACACTCTTCTTTATTTCTTATCCAGAAGTATAATACCTGTCTTATTAAAATTTGTATGTGATAACTGGGACAGTATAGTACTGCAGATTTGTTTTCTGGAACTGGAAGTGGCTGGGATTTATAGTACAGAAGAAAAAATGTGAGTCATCCATACGATTTAGCCATCTACTGAAAAATTATCTTTACAACTTAGTTATGCCTGCATGTATAATCTGTCTGATGCTTGCTACTATTACTGCTAGTGATTTCTATGAGTGCATATACAAATTTCAGAGAATTGTCGAATAATAGAATAATTAAGTTGGAAAGGGCCTATAGGGTCATTAAGTCCAACCCCTTGCTCAATGCAGGAATTCAAGTCAAAACAGATCTGTCAAATGGTTGTGCAATTTTCCCTTGAATGCCTCCAGCACTGGAGCACTCACCACCTCCCAAGGTAATTAGTTCCATTGTTGTACTGCTCTAACAGTTCCTCTGGCTTGAACCCATTATTATGGTCCTTCACTCTGGGATGATTGAGAACAGATCCTTCCGCTCCTCTGTATGACTATCTTTCAAATATTTGAAAAGATCCTATCTCCCCTCAGTCTTCTTTTTTCAAGACTAAACATGCCCAGTTATTTCAGTCTTTCCTCATAGGGCTTGGTTTCCATTCCCCTTATCATTCCTTCCTTGTTTGCAGAAAGACTTGGAGCATATTAAAACTGGGAGTATATAGGCTTATTACAGATGCGGTACTATTTGATCTCACAAACATGGGTTTGGTCATCAGGAGATTGTGGTGGGTTTACATGTGCCTCTTTTGGTGCAGAGGTATTTTATCGCTCCCTTTCAGTTTTATAATTAAATAGTGTTAGTACTGCATCTTCAACAATGTCTTGCTAGGCACAGTTAAGACAGAAGGAAGACTCCTTGCATTGCTATCAAGCATGGTGCAGCTTTTCTTTTCCTCTTTAGCGGTTCTTTTATATAAGAAAAAAGTTGAAAGAAGTGGCAGGAAAATCTGGGGAAGTTACAAATAGATCACCTTGATACCTAGGTGTCCTGTCAAGTTCTGTGTTTAAGAAGAACTGTACGATAATAGAACCACAGTCTGAATCCAGTTTTCCGACTGTAATTTCGACTAACTGGTTCGTAAAAATATCCATGCAGATATCATGCTGACTGTGGTTATCTTTTAAACTGGGGTTATGGGCATACCTCCGGAGTAGGGAGAAGGAGAAATATGTGAGCCTCTGGCTTTCTCCCATTAGCTAAGCAATAATATGGCCACTGAGCAGCACTGTGTCTCAACCATGTCTTCCTTGTATCTCATAACAACATTGGAGGTACTGTAAGAGTACCTCACTATCGTCCATGTATCAGAATTGGTACAGCAAGAAATCATAGATAAGGGTGTCTTGTGATCCTTCTACTGTTGCACTGGAGGACCTTACTGAATGAAGAGTTTCATTCAGAAGTACATTACCTATTAAATTGCATTTGGTAATTGGTGATGAGGTGATAGGATACTCACTGATCTGGTAGTATATCTTTTACTTCATGTTTGAAGCATGGCTTTTTGTTTAAGTACTTGACACCTATTTTTGTTTCTTCATGAAGGCCTGAGGCCCGCGAAAAAATAATGAAACAATTAGAGCTGCAACATTAGATTAATTGAGTAGATTAAGTATTTTAAATGTTTTAGGTAAAAATAGTGGCCCTGATAAATTGGGAATCAAATTAATAATAAGAATAGGAATAGTTTTTAATGCAGCTGCTTACAAAAACTGCAAGTGCCAATTTCGAGGAAACAGGAAATGCCTCTTTAATGTCCGAGTGTTCTAGGAGGTGTATATGCATATCTAATAATAAAACCTCCCCCTCCCCATTTAGAGCTGTTCATTCTTTGCCTGTAGTATGAGAACATTCACTATGCCGGACCCAGGAGTAGTATAAAGCTGTACCAATCCCAAGGCATGTTGGGGAAACGAGGAGTTGGGGAAATAAGGTGTTAGGTCTTCATTTTGGCCCAGCACTGGTAGAACTCTTACACTAACATAACTTTCTGCTAGTGGGTTGAGGGACTTCCAGCAGGGTGTACCTCTGTGTCTACCAGCAGAGCAGCTCACATGGTGCTTCCTGAGACTTCCTGAACCAGCTTGTTGATGAGAGTAGGATTGCTCATCACATACAAATTATTGGTTGATGTTTCCACAGCTGGGCAACTTGCTGATGGTGTTCTGCTGGAAGACTGTATGGTATGTCATATGTTGATCTGGAAAAAAAGATACAGTGTGATCACTTTCTGATATAGTTTAATGTATCAGAATCACTTTTTGATATAATTTCATTATAAAATTAATGCTGAAAGTTTATTTTCTTCAGTAAAAGTAATGAGCAGGGTATCCCTGGTTCTAGAAGCCTTGAGGGTTTTAAATCATGGTGGGAATTATTCTTTTCAACCCAAGCTGCAACGTATTTTATCCCAAAAATGATGACCGTTTGGAAGACATTGCTTCCCAATAATAATGACACTGAGGGATACTGATGTATCTCTGTAGGAAAGCTCATCATTGTAAGTAAAGCATTTATTAGGATAAAGTGTTTTTATACTTACGATTTCTGCCTTTATGCTCATGTACGTATTAGATTTATGAAGTAAAACTAGCTGGTTATAAATATTTGTTCAATATTTTGACCTGTTACTAATGATTTGAGCCTCTCTGAAGGCCTATATCCTGGTCTGTGGAGATAATTATATATATAATGAAAGTGATGAAGTTTTATTCTTTCAACCATTTACTTGATTCAAATTCAGGTAAGATCTCTGTTAAGAACATTTTTTCCTTCTTCATAAATTATGGAGACAAGTGGTTAATTTAAAAAAAAAATTACTATCTTATTTCAAATGGCCCTGTGAAGACCTAACAACTAAAAAAGAGTTCAGGGTTCAGAATGACATGTACCCTAACAGGCTCCAGTCTTCTCATGTGCAAATTTTAACCATAATATGCATAGACAGAGCTTCAGTGTTATGTATGTAACCAGCTCAGTTTAGAATGCCGTGAGCTGTACTTTCAAGTCAGGTTCTCAAAATGCAGAGGGTTTAGTAAGGGCCCTTGTTTCATTTTAACCCAGAATGGTAATGATCATAAATCATTGTAACCGTGTATAATTGATTGCATTCAATGGTGGTTTTGTTTTAGTAAAAATAGCTTCCTCTTTCTGCCACACTAGCTGGGTCAGCCACTGTTCACAGATTCATTCTCCTTATCTACAGCAGTTCTCTTCACCATATTTCATTTCCTTCTGGAGGAACAGAATGTGGCTTTTTAGGAGAAGGTACTCATACTTAGGGGTGGGGGAGCAGAACTGCATTCAGCCGGATGGCTCAGAAGTCGTGAAAGCCTGTCCTCATCTGAGAAATGCGACCTCAAATATGGACAGATGCATTATCCAACATGTCATTCCTTGTCCTTCAATTGCAGCAACTTCAAGGGATCTTCGGAATTATATTGATAGCCTCTGGTATACAATGATGTATTTATTTTTTTTTAAATGGTTTGTTCTGCCAAAATGTCAAGTTTTAATGAAAGCCCTTGTGTGAGGAGTGAGCATTTGCAGTAACACCTTACAGCCTTTGACAGCTGCTACATTACAGCAGGAGGACAGTAAAATTATCACTTTTTTAGTTATAAGAAAATTATTGACAATTTTTATCGAGTTTCTTTTTTGTCATAGAAATAAATGAAAAGAGGAGTGCTGGGCATCTTTTCTACTATAAGTGCAGACCTTCTTTGACTATTAAAAAAAAAGGGGGCTACTTGCAAAGGGACTGATCAGATCAAATTTCAACCTTTTAAAATTCCCAATGGTTGGATTCCTACTGCTTCGTTGCAGTGTTGCTAAAGCAGTGGAATAAATTGGTGTACAATGAGGGATACCAGCAACCAATTGCTGGTGTGATTTATGCCCTTGCACCTACGCTGGTGTGTGTGAGCAAAAGGATTCTGGCCACAGATTTCAAATAGAGATGGAAACAAACCAGTTTGTCCCAGTTCGTAAAGGTGGCAGCACAGATGCTGCTGCTCCCCTCCCCCACCTCCTCTGTGTCAAACAGCCACTCACCAGGCTCAGTTTGCATGGTTTTTTCCACCTCCTCAACTAATCTTCCAGTCCCAGCAACAGGCTTCTCTGCCCCACCCTCTTGGCTGATCTCCCACTCAGACAAAAGGATGGGGCAGAGAAGTCTGTGCTCTTGCTTGTGACTGGGAGATTAGGTGAGGAGGTAGAAAAAACAAGCAAGGTGAGTGGCTGCTTGAGGCAGAGGTGGTGGGGAGGAGAGCAGCATTGCTTTTACAAACCAGGACAAATCGGTTTGTGCCCATCTGTAATTTCGAATGGACAGAAGAAATACACGTTCCTTCCACTTACGTAGATTGACCTTTGATGCTAAGTACCACAGTGACAGTAGAGTGTACTTTTGTAGGTGCATAAGGTATCTGTAAATAAATTAGCTAAGAGCACTTGATTTTATTTCATGAAAGAATTATCTTGATTATAAGGCTTGTTCTATGTATAGTATTTAAAAAAAAACATAGACATATAGTGAATGACTTTGACTACACTTTCTTAACAAGTCCTGAGATGTAGTTTGCTGCAATTTAAATGAAAACTATTACTTGTTGTTCTCTATAAAGAAGCATGGGGTAAACGTTATTATCATGTATATAGGCAGGAGTGTTGGGGATGAAACCAGTTTCTTCTTTGAGGCTTCTTTTCTGATAATAGCTATGTTTACAAACCATGATAAGAAAGGGAACAACAGGAACCCTGTTTTGTAGAGGATGAGCAGTGAGTTTATGCAAGCTGCCCAAGTGCTTCCACTTGCTCCAGGGCAGGCTAAACAAACCACAGACCTTAAGGGCTTGATTTATCTCCTTTTGTGTGGCTTATCATAGGGTCAGAGATGTCGGAAGACATGAGATAGAAAGGTCTGACTTAATAAACCATTGTTTATTGAGGATCTTCACATTGTTCATCAACAGCAGAGATTTCACTCTGGTCTTTTAAGAACCACAGTTCCTCATTATTGTCCAAAATTTAGAACTGTGGTTTAAAGTCAGTGGGTTATCAGATTCACAAATCACAATTTGTTCTTGACTATTTAACTCAGTGGTCCCCAACCTTTTCCCAACCGCGGACTGGTTGGGGGGGGCGTGGTGCGCCCTCAGGAGGGTGGAGCTCATGCGCGCGCATGCGCACATTGCGCTTGGGGTCCCCACTTGCACACATGCGCACAAGCGCGCTCACAGGGGCAGAATGCACATGTACACTACCGTGCTTGCGGAGGCTGCCACGTGCGCATGCGCACAGCGTGAGTGGAATGTGCGCATGCATGCAACCACGCTCACGGGGGGTAGGAGATCTGTGTCCACGGCTCGGTCCTGGATAGGCCGCAGACCGCTGCCGGGTTGCGGACTGGGGGTTGGGGACCTCTGATTTAACTGATATTAAACCACAGTTTACTGTATAACATGTAATAAGAACTGTGGCCTGTTGCATCCAGACCTGCAGCAGTGTAGCTGAGGTGTTATTACTGGAGTGAGAGAGGAGTGTGATGTTCTTCTTGTTCCCAATATAAAAAAGCTGGACCCATTTAATCTGAACAGGCTTCCTGTGTTGAGTTACTTTTCTAACGCCAGTGTTGGGATAGTACTCCTGTTGCCTGATTCTTGCATGTAGTACCAAGATGTATGCAGCTGTGCCTGTGAGCCTCTGCATGTTCGCTTGTGGAATAGATTATTAATGTTTGACTGGGCAGAGACTGAAGCATTATAAAAGGGAAGAAGTGGAACCAGCATCTAATACATTTGAGAAATGTCAGAAATTGAGGGTATTTGGTGAATTTGATCTTTGTTGTCTTCATGAAACACAGTTATGCTACATGGCTGCAAAACCAGACCTTTATTCTGTGCCAAGACATAGGAATGAACACTTTACATTCTTTCAGCCTCTTTACTTCTAGTAGAATTCTAGTTGAAATCGCCCCCCTATTCTCTCGTGTAAAACTTCATTGCAGAAGCAGAAATTATACTCAGTGGTTCTGTCATTAAAGGCATTCCTTGGCCACCTTCCCGTAGAAAAAATAAGTATAAAGTTCTAACACTTTAAAGAGTGTTAAGAAACAAGTGGCTTTATTTTGTTCACAGGAACACAATATAAAAGAGCTTGGAAAAATTAGATTTTGGGACTCCAGCATGAAGAGCCCCCCCCCCCCCCCCGGCATTATGGCCAGCAATTATCTGATTGCAGGATTATGGGAGTTATTGTCCAAAAAGGAACTTCCTTGAGCTCTAGTACCAAACAACAAGAGTAATACTTATCCTATGGGTAAATAGAATAATGAGAAAATCAAAAGGGCAAACAAATGTTGTGCATTGCAGCTCCTCCTGAAAGCTAGCAAGAAAGGGAGAATGACCTATCTTGGGGAGTGTGGGGTGAAATCGTCCAACAGCTGCAAGTCCTGGCTTCTTAAGCAGAGTAGGAGTGTGAAGCAAAGCCTTAGTAAATAATACAATTAGGATTTAAAGGTTAATAACTAGGTTTTTTGAATTGGATGTAGAAATATTACTACAACTTGTTCACTGGATGTAATATGGGATTAATATACTTGCATCTCCCACTATCCATATGGTGATATGCAGTTGCATTGACTGTGCATTTATGGTTTATGATCGTGTCAGTGCTTGTGGATATACATTATGAGCAGTGTGGTTCTCAGTTAAAGCGCAGGGTCTTCATGGTGGGAGTAGATGGCGTTTGATTACTTGCTGGCTGAGGGGTTACGAGGCTTGAAAAGGTAACTTGTCAATCACTGGCTGAAGCTCTCCCCTTGCAAAGCTCTCCTAAAAGTATTAGGGCTCTCTAGAATAGAACGGGATATGGCACAGACACCATGCAAGGTAAGGGGAACATTGAGGGCCCTAACTTGTACTGTTGTTCTGTTAATTGCAAGCAGTCTTCTACTTTGCTGTTTGTACTGCAAAAATAAGACAAGTGCCATGCAAGTCGTGTAAGTCAGCAGCATGGCACCATAGGTGCTGCACATTCAGTTTCCCAACTCACCCTGTTCAGCTTCCTCACTGACCTGCCAGCATGTGCTGCTCCTTTGCTCCCGTTGCATGATTTTCCATTCTGGGAAGAGCATGGACTTCCCTTCTCTGCCTCCTCCAGCAGCTGCCCCCACTCAGATGAGGAGGTGGGGCAGGGATTCTTGCAACACAGTCTGTGAGTGGGCAGCTTCTGGAGGAGGTGGAGAAGGGAAGTCTGTGCTCCTGGCAGAATGGAAGATTGTGCAACAGGGAGGGAAGGAGCAGCACACGCCGACAGGTCGGTGGGGGCAGGTGAGGAAAGTGAACACACAGCACTTGTGGTCCTGCGCCAATGACATGGCATGAAATGCTTCATGCTCATATCTAAAATTGACCCCTTTGAAACATTCAGGTGATTTTTTTTGTTTTTTGTTTTGTTTGTTTTTGTTTTTATATAAGATGTGAACATTTTAATCAACTTTTCCTGACCCCACCCCCTTAGGATTGCTACTGGCATACTAAGTGGCATAATAATGTTTAAAGCAGTCAGTATGCTTCCTTTGCTATATTCCACCATCTTTTTTGGGAGCTGAGGGAAGGCAATTATCACTGATAATATGGTTCCACTATATATTTTTTGGCCATAGAAATGGTATTACACATTGAACTGAATGTATGTCTGTGTTTTCAGCTCACCTTTCAGCACATTAGCTCACATGCTGTCTGTGAGATAGCAACACAGCGAGTGGCTTGAAAGGTAGAGGATGATAAGGTTGGTTGCCGAAGCTGTCCTTGCCTCACATTATGAACTTTTGGCTGCAGGCATTACTCAGCTTGACTCAGCTCTCATTGTGCCACATGTATAATTGCATCATGTGCTACCAAAAAGAACTACAGCTCGGACCAGTGTATGGTAGCTTCAGAAGCAGACTTAAAGGTGTGTTGTCTCATTCTTTGCCAACTTACTTGGAACTCCTGGGTAGACCTGGGTAGAACTGCTTTACTCTAGTTGTGGGAGTCAACTACAGTTTACAGGAGTAAATACAGGACTTCTGAGTGAACATGTATAGGGTTGCTGTGTTAACTTACTGGGTTATTGCAGGCATCTGAACTCAAGCTGCCCAATCCCCTCTTTGCTGCTTAAACACTTCAGATACACTTGTTAGTTTAGGTCTGGGTGGGTGGAAATCCTTGCCCCAGTTGGTAATAACTAAGGCACAGAAGAAAACCTGGAATCTGATTTCTCAAGAACTCTCTTTTTCAGTTTTATTGTTAAATAATGGAAGCCTAAAAGAGCGAACTTATGCATGTTTATTTAGAAATAACACCTACTAGATTCAGAGGGGCTTTCTCCAACATCCCTATGCATGGGGTGTGAATCACAGTTCTTATTAGCTAAATTATTCTGTCCCCTCTCCCTTGTAGTCATTTTATATTGCTGCACAGTGGGACTATTAGTACTGGTTTTCTGATGAAACTGAACCAAAACTATCAGAGCTGCTAGTGAAATATTTAGGACTTGTTGTTTCTGTGTGTCTCCTAGGTGGAGGAATTTTATTGTAATGAACAGCCCAAAATTTTATATTTATGCAGCTGAGTCAAGTCTTTGAAATACTGTCTTCTGCATTACTTTTGCATGACAACACCTTGTAGATTTTCTACCATATTCAGTGAAGTCAAGAGAAAACAGTGGCTGCAGTACAGGAAATTAACTGTCAGCATAGACCTTGATCTGTCCTCAATACTGATGCTCCTTGAAACCTCCGTGGAGCTTCTGAATAAGTTGGAAGGTTGCTGGTAGTACTGGAAAGAGGCGAGCTATTTTATCCTCAAAACTACATTACTGTTTTCTTTTCCTCAGTGTCCCCTGGACATGCCAGATATTTATCTGAACAGACTGCAGAGTCCTTCGTGAGACTTCCTACGGTTTTTTTTACCTTAAGGGTTTTTGAGTGCTGAAATGGAGCTGCTGCAAATGCAGAAGAAGATTTCCCCCCTATTTTCATATTTAAAAGCAGTATTGATTTATTAGAGAAGCAAAAATACAAAAAGTCACAGTGAAGCTACAGTTCTGCACATTTATAGGAAAGTACATTGCAGAGAAATCGTTGGGGCTTAGTTCATGATTAATATAGCATGCTGTCCTTCCATCACGATCATTTAAAGATGGGCATCAACAGCTGAGTTGCCAGTTTGTGCCAGTTTGGCTGATATCTGCACAGCTGTTTTGCGGTTCGGTGCCCTGCCCCCGTCTGGGGGTCACCCACTTGGAAGCAGTGTCCCACTTCCCTGCCCCACCTCCTCTGGGTGTTGCCTCTGAGTGGATGCCCACCAGAGGAGGTTGGGCACCAAACTGCGGATCAGCTGTGCAGCCGTCTGCCAAATGGACACAAACCGCCAAACCGGCGGTTCATGCCCATCTCTACACCATTCTTTTCACAAACAACGTAACAACAGAGGGAGATAGTGATAGTGCACTATACATGGTGCTCTTCATTCAAGTGTGTGGTAGATATCTATACATCGTAAGAGGCTTTCCTTTAAAGCCAGTCACAGCAAAACTTCACTGCAGCTTCCACTACCCCTAGTCACTCAGTCAATGAGAAGGCTAGGAGTGGCAACCTTGCAACATTTGGAGGGCCACTCTTTCCCCGCTTCTGATGTAGAGAAACATATACTAAGTGCAGAGTTTGGGGAAGTTACCTTTTTGAACACACTGGTTGTGGGACTCTGGCAAACTGCAGTCCTAAAGAAGCATTTTCCTCCTGAATCTTCAAGTTTAAAGCCATTTATGGTATGGAATATTTTTGGACTAGTAACTGCCTCTACTATACCAGGACTACAGTACGTAACTTGAACCAAAATTCCAGAATGGGTGAGCAAAGAGATGATTCCATATAAGCATAGCAGGACCAAAAACTCCCTTTTAAAAGTAGGAATTACTTCAAAACCACTGGACAACTGCAGTCATTAACTTAGTATATTTGTACGTTTGTGTTGGGATAGTTCAAATGTCAATTAGATTGAAATTGGATTTTGCACAAATGCAATTCCTGATTTGCTATTCTCATGTCGCTTCGTTGTTACAGTTGCTAATCAGATTCAAGATGCGATTATAATGATATGATATGAGAGAACACTGTAACTTTGCAGATAAAAATGCATACATGGATGTCTGCCTGCTAGCATTTATTTTCATTCTTTATGTTAGTTCTGTTACACACAGTAGGTCAGCTCTGGAATACATGGTTTGTTGATGTCAGCCTGATCCTTGGTAACTCATATTTCATATCAAAATGTCATCATCTGCCCTGCTCTAGTGGATAGCCCTCAATCCTGTGTCAGCATTGTGCCAGCACTTTCCCATTTTCATTTGTGTGGCACTGGTAGAAATGAGAAGGGGCAGTTTGCTAAGCATCTAGGATCCCAATTAGGGTTATAATCTTGCACCTTTTCTTCTCAACAGTTAATCAGTTGCCCTGGCAACTAGTAGATGATAATGAATGCAAGGATAGTGCTTTATAAATAAGCACCAGTACAGCTTGATCCTATGCATGTTTATTTGAAAGTGTGTCTCACTGTATTCAGTTGGACTTCATTCAGTGTGCATCCAATAACAGCATTAAGTAAGGAAATACATTCCTGTTTCATCTGTAGCAATCTGTGATTACTAGAGCAACTGTAGGATTTTGTGTAGACCTCCTTCTATAATGTATGGAGAGACTTTGTGTCACTTGGAGTCTCATGAAATCTACCCTGAAATGGGTCCCTTTCGATCAGAAAATCCATGATCACTGAGTCGCAAAATAACAGTGCATGTTGCTAATTAAAGATGTAAGAACATATATGTAAAAAGCCCTTGAGTCAGACCAAACACTTACTTAATCCAGCTTTCTGTTCAGATAGCGGTCTGTATCAGTATCTATAAGCAGAGTGTGGGACAATAATAACCTCATTTTCATATGTCACAACAACTAGTATTGGGAGGCACTTTGCATCTGATGCTGAAGGTGATACATAGCTGTAATGACTACCCGCCACAGATAGCCTTCTCCTACATGAAACATGTCTATTCTCCTTTTGAAGCTGTCCAGGTTGGCAGCCATTGGTGCATCTTCTGTGCTGAATGCTACAGTTTAACTGAGCAGGGTGTGAACAAATGCTTCCGTTTACCTCTCCCGGATCTCCTGTCGTTTGGGATGATCGTAGGGTCTCCTGTTATGAGAGGAGGAGAAAAAGTTTTTTGTATAGTGCTCACAATTTTGTATGTTTCTACATTGCCAGCTTGCTCACTAAGCCTTTTCTCTAAGCTAAAAATAGACAGATGTCAGTATTTTGTCATAGGAGAGATGCATCAGCCTTTTGCTTGTTTTGCTTGCCCTTTTTACCATTTTTTCCACTTCTGCAATCTCTTTTTTCAGCTACAATGGCCTGAACTGTGATCATACCCTACTTCCTGCTTTTAAAAAAACTCCTTTTCTTATTATACCCAACATGGATTTTTTTTAAAATGGTAGCCTTGCACTGTCTTGACATTTTTATTCAGCTGTTCACCCAGGATCTCTTTCTCAGTGTATGATGACAGTTCAAGTCCTTTCAGTGTATATGCAAGTTTGTATTTTTGGCCCTTCTTGCATTACTGTACATTTCCTTACATTAAACCTCAATTGCTGTTTTAATGGACATTCCCCCAGTTTGGAGAGATTTTTTTAAAGTTTTTCACAATCTGTTTTTGTTCTAACTACCATCTCGTATGATGGGTGTTCTCAGCAAACCTGATCATATCACTGCACACTCTTGCTTCTTGTTCATTTCCAAGCAAATTAAAAGGGCATGGTTTAAATTCCCAGTTTCAATTGGTCCCGGTTTAAATTCTTGGACTACGCTTTTTTATATATTCTATGCTTAGTCAAAAAGCTTTTGGAGTTCAAGCGAGCAATGTAAACAAATGATGTATTTAAGTTTACAAAGACTTCATGATGTAGGAGGGAGATGCTTTTAGTTCAAGTGCTGCTCTACATGAGAACAGGAAAAACAGCATTCTTATACAACAGTGGGGGGAAAGGGGGGGAAGCTTTATATTTGTAGACCCTGGGTATTATATTTTGCCCCATGTTCTTTTAGTGTGTTTTCCAGTTTTCTTTGTACTGTCAGATCAAACAGAACATGGATGTAATTATCAAATGTATAGAGAAGTGACGGAATCCTGGATGCTGTCACCAATTGTGTTGTGACTTGTTGGACTGTTGTAGGCTACATCAAACATCATGTTAAGAGATTTCTTTTATGCAAGAGGACCATCATCTTCCCCTCTCCCACATGCACTCCACAACTCTGCCTATATCTGTTCTGGAGGATCCTTGAGCAGATGGGGTGGTGGTAGTACATTGTTGATAGCATGAGGGAAGAAAAATTCACTCCACTAGTGGGTAGACACAACTGGATTACCCTCCTAAGTGCCCACATCTGCTTCATAATTATAGTACTGTGCCATATGGTAGCTACCCACAAATAAATGCAACAGAGTAGGAGATAAACAACAATATAGCAGCCCCGTGTGGATGCAAGTACCCATCTTCTGCAACCTTTTGACATATATGAAATGTAATATGTTTTAGCAAAACTTCATTAAACATTTTTTCTATAGATTTTATGTACTTCATTTCCCATTATGCCAATTATGAAGACACTGTGTCAAGGAATAAAATTAATTACCTGTAATTCTTGTTCTCAGAAGACAGCAGCATGAGCCTGAGAGTCAGGGTCTATTGTGCAAGGGTATAGATGTGTTGTGACATTTAGCTCATATTTCTCCAGAGGTTTCGCCTTTCTAATCATCCTGCTTCTGCCACCTAGTTCTTCTTGTGGTGAAAAAAAAATCGTTGCATTACAATTCATAATCATCATGGACATACATGTGGTATAAAAGCGCTGCTAAGGGTTGATCCAACTCTTCTTTTTGTGACTAGCCTTAGTAAAGCAGAGAAACTAGCTCTCAGTTTCAGCATCACTAGACGTACTTGCCTGGAGGATGAGCTGAAGAGAAATAAGAGGCATTAAAAACGAAAACCTGGCATTACAGCAACTTGATAACAAGCATAAATGTGTGACACATTCAAATTATGATAATGAAAGACTTTTTAAAAGCAATAATTTCTGCAATTTGTTGTATAAATTAATCTTACAAGTATAAACATTTTTGTTTTTCTCCAGAAAAAGAAACAAAGTGCAGAGTTCTAAGGCATGTTTTATATTATATTACATATAAAAATGCATATACTGTGAAATAACCATCTGCACAGGCTACACAATGGGATAATTAGGAGCATGCCGAATCTTGCAAAAATAATAATAATAATAGTAAAAAAAAACCCTGCAGGTTCCTCTAGTGCTCTGACAGAAAAAAGCGGGATGACTCTTCAAGGAGCAGGATGGATCGATCTCAGTAGGAATATGTGTGGACACTGTAATTTGGTCTGAACCAAACTGTACCGACAGTGATCCAAACAGCAATCTGTATACCCATCTAGACATGCCGCCAGATAGAGAATGTAAGCTTTCCTTAAACTCCTGCAGCAAATGCTTGTGAGAAAGTCTGTGTCGGTTGGTAGGATGCTGTCCATTAGAAGGTGGTCTTTCTTCAGTGAGGTGTGTATGACATCCTCAACACCAGAACAAACAAACAAAAGCTACTCCTCTTGGCTCAGAAGTGACTGAGACTTCTTAGAGCAGGGGTCCCCAACTCCCGGTCCGTGGCCATGGCAGGACCGAGCCACAGAGACAGATCTCCACCCCCCGCACGCACTCCCCCACCCACCCCACCCGCACGCACGGGTGCCCCTCCCCTCCATGTGCGCGCCCCTCCCCTCCACGAGTATGCTCTGCCCCTTCGTGCAAGCACGCCTCTCCCCTCCACGGGTGTGCTCCGCCCCTTTGCGCGTGGGCGCGAGCGTGCCCCGCCCACCCGTGAGCACGCTCCGCCCACCCGTGAGCACGGGGGGGTGCCCCCTGCGCACAGACCCCACCCTCCCAACCGGTCCATGACTCAGAAAAGGTTGGGGACCACTGTCTTAGAGTTCCTCAGCAAAATGACAGTTAGAAAAGAACGAATCAGCTTCAGCAACCTCTCCGTTGCCTGCCCTGTCTTCTCCTAGTTTTTCTTCTCCTCTCCTTTCCCATGCTTTTGCCAATTTGTAAACTGCAAGCTGAGGAGACTGGGAGAAGTCAGGTGAGGAGACGTGCCAATGCAGAAGCATCTCTGGAAGGAAGGGTATGTGCGTACTAGAACCCTCCATGACAAATAGAAACTATGGGAACGATAGGTTCTTATTGTTCTAAAGAAATGAGTCAAGAGAACTCCTTCCAAAAGTTGCAATACAAGTTCATACATTTTAAGTACAAAGCAAAGTGCTGCCTAAAAGAAAGAGACTTTGCTTTAATTCTGGGAAATGTAGTTTGTTACATTTCCTGGTCATGGAGTCAAAGATCAGACAATAAAAAGCCAAACAGAATGAAACGTTGCAGGCATCACCATCAGAGGTTAATCTATGAAAAGGACTTTCTTCCTGTTGTGGCTGGTCTGACTTGCCATAGGTTTTCCTGTGCTCATCCTCCCTGCCCTCAACACGCACATACACAGGTGTCACTCCCCATATTGCCACCAGAATACCACAGACTGGGGAACTTCCTAGGCTTTATAAATGAGGAGCTGAAAGAGTCATTTTAATAGCCCAAATTATTTTCCATCCCAGAGATCCATGAAGGCCGTAAGAAGCCCGCCTGCTTTTCCTCCATAATGAGAGCTTTCCTTGTGTCCCGATCTCTTCTGAAGTGGCAATGCATGAGCAAGAATATTATGTACTACTAATCAGGATGAGAAACTCTTTGTTCTATGTGACCTGATCATCTGCTCCTTTGTTGATATTTGTTCTGATATTTATTAATATGTTCTGTTGATATTTGGCTTTCTTTCCTTTTTCAGCAATCCTTTCATTTTATTATCCTTATGTATATATTTTCTATACAATCCTGGCATCTTGGTTGCATATATTTTGTTACGGTTTATTGCATGCTGGTTTTTGTCCCATACCAAGTTATGTGACTACTGGATGGTAAGGAATACAAGTGGCAACTTGTCGACTTGCCACTATGATTTAAACCATTCCATGGAGTAAATAACGAGTAAGATGTCTAGCCGATGTGTTCTTATTGTTGCTGAAATTGTTGCAGTGCCTGTGTGTCTGTTAGCCTCTTTGGGCATTTCTGTTTGGAGGGACAAATGGATTACACATTTTGCTGTAAATAAATAATCGAAGAATAAAAAGCTACAGTTCCCAGAGTTTACGCTGGCAGACAGAGAAGCCATCAACATCTTTCAGGAGCTTTTTGCTTTATTCTGAACTCCCTTCCCTATCCAGCCCCTCTCACCAGCTCTTCCCTTGCAAGCAAGGTACATTCATGAGTGTGTGGAAAGGAGGGGAACTTGCAGTGAAGGGGCTCAAGCTGTTATGTGTTTTGTGGTGGATTCAATTCACAAAGTAAGCTTTTTCCAAAATTGAAATGTTTTTGTCTTCCTTACCATTTTCAAAATTATTTCCCATCTCTGATCATGATGTATGCTTCAACTTGGAATTTCAGCAATGGTTGTACCTAAGTCTATCAAAGACAGACAGCTATTTCTTCAGAGTGACTTCGCAGAATACATGTAAGATCCGCAGAAGACCTTTACTAGCTCCAAAGAAGCAGCTACAGTGTAGTGAAGCTTATCTTGCTGTTAAAACTAGTTAGGGGATTTGGCATATTGTGGTGAATTGAAATAGCAAGGGTGGGAGTTAGGAACCCATGTTCACATAACTAGTAATTTGAACAAAGCCAGGTAATATGAAATAGTGTCTGTATGGAAAAAGAGTTCTGTGAGTTAGGCAGCAGCATTTGAAAGTGCAAATACTAATGATTTCATCATCTTAGAACTGCAGAGCTGGAAGGGACCCTGTGGTCCAGCCCCTGTCAAGGAGGCACAGTGGAGAATTGAACTCCCAACCTCTGGCTCTGCAGCCAGAGATTTATAGGCTGACGTAGAATATGAACCAGAGATTTTGTGGTCAGAGGCTAGGGCCTAATTTGGAGAATTACTTCTGGTGTGCTCAAACCCTAGAGTTTTCAGAAGTGGAAGAGAATAGAAGTTAGCAGTAGAGGTTCCAGTGTTTGACAGTTGTGAAGGTTCTGGATTGATAAAGCCTAGCTTTCTACCTTGTAAACCAATACTTTGCCTAGCCTTCAGGATATAGCTGCCACCTCCTTTAGACTCTAGGCCACCATGGTTTTCAATGACCTAGTCCCGTCTTGCCATGGGCATGAGTGATTTAAAGTTCTGTCATTTTAGCAATAGGTTAGGTATGTGCTTAAATACTTCCCACTGAAATAAGTGGCACAAAACTGATTAACTTCGGTAAGATCATGGCCTTGTATGTTAAACTAACTACTAGGTTTGGAAAGGTTATGTGTATTCAAGTTTATAGATTAAATCTTTCTAATATTTTGTTTCTATCTCTGTTGTCAGTATGAAGTCTATTTTGATAAAAGGTAGGGTTATCCCAAGCTATCTAGATAGCTCAGTGAGTTAGGTATCCAGCAGAGGTTCTGATTTCAACTGCATTGTCCCTTCCAGGAGTAAAGCCAGCCTATGTAGACTTGGGGAAGCTGCACAGTTCCAGGGCACCCCCAGAAGAAGGGAATGGTAAACCATTTCTGTGTACTCTCTACCTAGAAAACCCTGAGGGTCACCAGAAGTCAGAAGTGACTTGATGGCAAACAATTTTTATTATTCGGGTTAAACTTGGAAGTGGTACTGCTTTGGACTAAGGCAACAGTGACTGTGCCATTTGGAGGATTCTGGGAATTGTAGTCCAAAACAGTAATGCTTCCAAGCTTTGGACTATCCCACATGAAAAAGAAATTCGTAAGAGCAGGTCCTCATGGAAAACAAGGACTTGCCTTTCTCATGGACACTTTTATGATAATAGAAAAGATTAGAGACCACAAAAATGCATAGTTGTGATCTGCCCAGTCTCAACCCAAATAGGAATACGTACAATGTGTGACTGCATCTGAACTATGTTATAACAGGTTGTGTTTTGAATACAAGATAATCCCATGCTTCCAGTTACCCAACCAAACAACCAGAGATATATTTTATGCTACACAAATCTCATAATTTGTCTGTTTGAGAGTAATTATGGGATAAATATTTAAGAAAAACAGGCATATGATATGATTAGTTGTGGGTCCATATTCACATTGATTGCTTCAGTTCTGAGAAATATTCTCTAATTGTTTAAATAATAACTTTTAGTAACAATAGTTGCAACATGGACAGTAATACTAATACGTATGGTTTTAATAGGTATAGTCTTAGTTTGAGAAATACAATCTTGGGCAGATTGTAAAGTATAAGCATTTTTCTGTCTTTTTCTTCTAGAAAGTTATTTTCTAGAAGAATATTTCAGCTCAAAATGTTAAGGGTTGGAAGCATTTGTCAGCGGAGGGAATGTTGATTTTTCCTGCCTTTGCCTCTTGGGACCAGTCCTGTGTAGCCAATGACATATTGTAGTCAACATTAACTCATGGTTTCGGGGATAATTGGATCGATATATATGTGGATAAATCCAGTGCTGCAAGATCCACTTCACAAGGCAGAATAGCTGATACTATGCAGTAATGAACATGTTTAACTTAAAATGTAAATGGAGAAAGGCAAAGGAATTACTCCATATTTTATTTTCCCTTGGTGTGTTCATCTTGTTTCCAGTATATGCAGTTTTTAATTTGATTGGAATGTTGGTTTTATGAAATACATCATTTATTTATTGGGCTGCCTGAGTGCGTTTCAGTTAGCCGTGAAATATTTATATAGTAGTTAGCAAAGGGAAAGAGAAAACTTTTGCTAGCTAGTTAAAAGGCTGCACAAAGGTCAGCTGTGTTGGTTCAGTTGGATACCTCTGCTCATTTAAAATACTGTCCATCTCTAAGCAGGCTGGAAGAGAAGGTTCTTCTGTGCCAGAGCAAAGAAGAGAGTGCCTGAAAAATGTAATGGGTGGGGACAGAAAGATAATTGAATTATGTGTTCTATTATTATTAATAGGTGGATTGGAATGCACAAAAGCTCACACTTGAATATGCCTGTTAGTCTTCAAGGAACCATAAGACTTGGGAACAATATTGTCTACCGTCTGTTTTATCTTTAACAAAATTGAAGCCAATAATCTAGGGATGCTCATACATCCAGTGGTGTCCTACTGGCCTTAGTGGGCATGGGTTCCTCTTATTGGCTTTGGCTGATACACTCGGGTCCCATATTACTGTGAACTCCCATTTATGATGCTGTGTAGCACTGAAAGGGGTGAGGAGGCATCTAATTCCTCTTCTGACCAGCACTGGTGGGCCATCTGTGTACTTGGTATGCCCACATTGTCCACTGAGAGTGCATCTTTTTACACTCATTTGGTAGTGCTGGTTGACCCAAACAAAACTTCAGGGGAAGACCTAAGGAGTTCAGTATGACCAGTGATTAACTTACTGGGATTACATTAAGGTCCACTGTTTAACTTGTCATTGGGAGCCTAGATGCTGCAGATACTTATGATTCAGCTCTGTCATCTGGTTGCACCAGCCACTTACCAAGCCTGATTCTGAGTATTGCTGTGACCTTTAAACCTCTAAATACTGTAGCTCCTTTAGTAATCTACCTGAAGAAGCATCTTCACCCATATGTTCTGGTCTGATTATCAAGATCATCTTTGGTGATTCTTCTCTGGTGCTGCTGCCAGTAACAAGACAACAGGCAGCTACCCTAAAATGAGTCTGCTTCATAATAACCTGCAATCTGTGAAATGACATCTCTAGAGAGAATTGCCTGTGGTCCTCATTATGTTTTTAGATGTTAGGCTAAGAACTTCCTTTGCTGTGAATCATTTAATATTTAATTTGTTGTTTACATTACAATTTTTTTAATACTGTAATATTTGAATAGTGAAGTAATCTATATTGTTTTAGTTGTTATTATTGATTACCAGCTGATTATTAATAGTCTTTGGTTTTCCTGGTTGTAAACTATACCAAGGGCAATACAATTTACTAAATAAATAAATAAGAAAGTTATTTAATTCGCTACTGTCCAATGTGTTTGCTGGCTAGGCACTGGCAAAAACCCAGAAATGTAATAAACACTTGTTGCTTTTTATAGGGGGAGACAGCCGTGTATTGATACTTTTTTTATTCTCATGAACCTTTGGGGTTGCAGTCTAATTATTGCTGATCCTCACTAATGACTCTTTCAGGGATTATCTCTTACAATGTCAGCCATCTGCTGTGGTTTAGAGTAATGAACTAACTGGGTACAATTAAGGTTTAGTCTTAAATTAAAAACAAAATTCTTATGTCTGTTGAACCACAGTAGTAGACAATATAGATAATGTCTGTGTCACATCAGTTTTGTAGTTGCATAGGTGAACCTTTAGTAAAAAGTGTCAAGGCTCACATTTACAATTCAGCTACTTAATGCACTCTGCTTTTTCATGCTACTTTTTCCTTTTCTTTTTGGTTTTCAAATATGTAAGTGCCAGTTGTGACATTTCACAAGACCTCCTTGAAAAATAAATTTCTGTCAAATCTATTGCGTATAAAAATAGTAATAATATATTTGCTCATAACATTTAAATTATCCCAGTTTTCAGAGATATTTAATGGAATGTTGTATGTTGCAAATTATCTTGAGTGAATGAATATTGTACAAGCGATTTTATCACCTAGATTACTGCATTTATTATACCTATGATGAAGCACACCGATATGAGTGAAAGAACTGAATATTTCTCAAACAAGATAATATAATGTTTCTTCTAGTACCTGGTTTCTAACTGTAGCCATATACCCGAAGAGGAGAGCTCTGGGACTCTGTGTGCATATCTCACTAGGAGTAGGCTTTGAATTGGGCTTTTCCAATTTAATAACTTCATAGAAATATTAAAAAGCTCAGTAAATAATGGACTTAACTTGGATTTCACTAGGTCCAAGATGCTGTAGCTGGACACTTGACTACAACTGGTCCTGGAGAGAGCAGAAATGCCTTGTGACCACAGCTTCAGTGGGTGCTGGTCCCTTTCTGGACAAAAGTGCTGGTTCTGACCTATACATCCCTCAAGGGTTTGAGTCCAGATTATCTGAAGGACTGTCTCCCTATACAAGCCTTTCTGGCTTATAAGATCCTTGGAGAGGCCTTTCTCTCACTCCTGCCATCCTTACAATCATGCTTAGTGAGGACACAAGAAAAGGCGTTTTCAGTACTTTCTCCCAGGCTGTGGTATTCCCTTCCCCAGCAGACTAGGCTGGCCCACTTCATGCTGTCTTTCTGCTGGCAGACAAAGGCCTTTTTTTCCCAGCAGCTTTTCATAAGTAACTGTCTGCTAAAGAGAGGGTTTAATGGGAGCTGGTTTAAACATTTTGTTTCAATGTGCTTTTAAATAGTTTTGAATGGTTTTTATTCAGTAGTTTTAATTGTAATATGTTTGTTTATTTTTTTAAACATTGTATAGTGTTTTAGTTGTTTAAATATTTGTTCTCTCTCTCTCTAACATCTGCCATCCTGGATGTTATGTGGTGTTTTTATAAATATAGTGGGTTTTGGGAGGGTTTTTTCTCTTTGTTGTTTTAATTCATGTATATTGTATAGCTTTATGTTTATTCTGGTCGTATCTACCCAGAGTAGTGGCTCGCCAATAGATGGACAGGGTAGAAGTTTAATAAATGAAATAGATAATGCTTTGTAATCCATCTTGCATACCTTTGTTGGGAAGAAAGGCAGGGAAAGAACGAAACCTATATTAGCATGAATAAATTAACCTCCAATCCAGTTGAAATTAGTTATGATATATTAATACGATGTTTTGGTACCCCGCATCTAGCAATTCATTACTGCTACAAGTAATTTTGTTCTGCCCACCAGATAGTTCGTCAGATCTGTTCAGCAGTTTGTAAGATTTTAGAAAGGGTATTGTGAATGAAAATAATTGGTTGCCTAAATAAAATTGAAAAAAGTGGAACAGCAGTTCCTGAAACATCTTTTAAACAGGAAGGAAGTGCTAATGTATTCAAGAAAGTCATAGACCTACTTTCTAACCGCTGTAAATAGATCCATCAGAGATCTATCAGTAGAGGGATGCATTAAAAACATTCCTTGCTGTAGACATGTCTTTAGTTCTTCTAAACACTGAGTATTGGTGGTACAAGAGGGGCATTTGGAAGGCCTCACTCTTGTAATAGGCTTTTTACAGTATATCCCATCCAACTGTTGTCGTTTTTGTTATTATATGCCTTCAAGTTATTTCCAATTTATTTATTTATTTATTTATTTATTTATTTATTTATTTATTTATTTATTTATTTATTCGACTTGTATGCCGCCCGCACCCTGCAAGGGTCTCCAGGCGGCTTCCAACATCAATTAAAACAGTTCCGTTGAAACAAACACACTAAAAACCAATACGGTTACATCTATACTTTACAAAAGCAACAATAAAACAAAAACAATCTACTAAAACAATCTAGATCCATAACTCTATCAGTTAAAATTAAAAACTTTCAATTAAAAAACTTCAATTAAAAAACTTCCGGAACAGGAAGGTTTTAACCTGGCGCTGAAATGTCAGTAACGTCGGCGCCAGTCGGATGTTGTTTGGGAGGGCATTCCAAAGACCAGGGGCAGCTGCTGAAAAGGCCCTCCGCCTACAGGCCATCCCTCTCACCTCACTGAGGGATGGCTCTTTCAGGAGGGCCTTCTGGCTAGATCTCAGTTGCTGGGTAGATTCATATGGAAGGAGGCTGTCCTTCCTAATGACTTTCAGAAGCTCCTAACAGCTCTGCTCAGTCCTTTGCAAATTCAAAGCAATATGGATTCTTTCATGGAGTCAATCCATCTCATTTCTGGTCTTTTCCTACTGTCTTCATGATTGTCTTTTTCAGAGAGTCTTGTCTTCTCATGATATGCCTCTCAGTTTAGTCATGTTAGGGTCTACTGCACATTTGTTTGTTTTGTTTGTATGTATATATGCATGTTTTAATATGCTGCCTTCTGCCAATGGAAGTTTCCAAGGTGGTTCCCAATCAATTCAAATAATGTAATAAATCAAATGAAAACATAATGAAATATAGGCCAGAATCCTGTTAGTATTCACATACGTTTTGCATAATTTGCTGCAGCTAATTCTGCTTAATTGACTAGAGTTGCCAGGGAGCATCTCACTTGAGCATGTGACCAGATATTCAATGGAGACATGCCCCAGCACCTCATCAATTAGCTGCAGTTAGCCATGGCAAGTTGCAAACACTTTACACAAACAACAGTAGGATTTGGGTCATAATATTACAATACAACTAAATGGAAAACAGTATTCAAAACTGCAGTTTGAAAACTGAAAAACAGATATCAAGTCAGTAGGGGGAAAAATCTGCCCTATCCAGTAATACCACTTAAGTGTCCAAATTAGTTAAAAACCTTCCTAAAATCTTTGTATTTCTTTGTATTTTTTCTTAGCTTTGTATTTTAGAATGTGTTTTTATGATTTTTATGATTTGGTATTTCTTGCTCCATTTATGCTAATGTATCTTTGTAATATCTTGAACATTAGTTTGTTTCCACAAGTGATTAATGTGATGGTCCTATACTTACTGCAATCTTTGGTTTCTCCTTCCTTTGTACGTACAGTGGTGCCTCGCTAGACGATGTTAATCCGTTCCACGAGGATCGCTGTCTAGCGAAAACATCGTCTAGCGAAGCACGTTTTCCCATTGGAATGCATTGAAATCGCTTCAATGTGTTCCAAGGGAAAACGCAGTCGTCTTGCGAAATTTCCCATAGGGAAACATCGTCTAGCGAGTGAGGGTCCCCATAGGAATGCACTGACAGCTGCACTGACAGCTTCTGACCACTAGTCGGCGCACTCCTATGGGGAAACCTCATCGTCTAGTAAAAATCGCCATAGGGAAACATCGTTTTGCGAAGCGCAGTAGCGCTCGCAAAAAGGCATCGTCTAGCGATTTCCTCGTCCTGCGAGGCAATCGTCTAGTGAGGCACCACTGTACAGTGAATGTTTCCAGTCTGTGAGCCGTCGCTTTGTTTTCCATATTTGTTACTATATTCTTTTTAGGATTATGTTGGATTTAGTCTCTGTAGCTTGAAATAGCTCTATTGGTATCCAGTCTATTCCTGATGATTTATTTCTTCCAATTGCTTTGAAATCAACTTCCTCTTTACTTTCTAAAACTGCTGGCTGTTCATTAAATGATTATTTGAAGGAATCCGTCATCCTTGCTTCTCTTCTGTATACTTCTTCAGTATACTGTTTCCATCTTTTTGTTTTTGTTTTACTCTAATCAGATAATATATTTCCCAGTTGATTTTTTTAGCATCACTAATATTGGTTTACATCCCCGTTTGATTCCTGGGTTATTATGGACTGTAGTAGCACAAAGTGTAGTAGAAACAGTTCTCACAGTCCATCATCATATGTATGGGGGTGGGGAGGAGAATTCATTCCCAATTCACGTGCTAAAATTAACTGTTTAACCTGTTTTTGTAACATATGCCATCACAGTGAAGTAGAATTTTTTAAAAAAAAGAAAATAGAATTAATATAAAATACTTTGTTCTTCTTCGTGGTCTCTGTGAATGCACACAATTGGGTTATTCTGTGCCTGCGCAGGACCTCTCGGAAACTTCTAGAGCTTAAAGATATGTAATTAGTGGGACGTTCCCTCATGGAGCGCATGCTCCTCCCGCCAAAGACCTCCTCAGTTCCTTTTAGCCGCCGCTCAGGCCAGACTTTTCGACGAGCTAGTGCTGTACTTTCGATTTTGGAAATCATCTTCTATCGTGCCTTATGGCCAATTCTTCTTCTTTTGACGTTCCCTTGTGAGTTTATCTTCCTTTTATACTCTCCCGAGTTTTTGCCTCTTTCCAACTCCTTTCCCTTCCCCCCTTCCCTTCCCCTTCTTCCCGCTTCTTTTATGGCCCCCCAGGGCCGTTTAAGCGGTGTGTGCTTTGCACAAACAAGATCCCGCTCTCCAACGGCCACGATGGTTGCCTCTTCTGCCTCGGAGAACAAAATCAGACACATAGCTGTTTGGAGTGCAAAAAGCTTACAAAACCAGCCCTCAAATTAAGATTACAAAGATTAAGATCTCACCTTTGGGAGAAATCTCTCCACCCTCCGGCTCCCACGATGGAACCAGACTCCCCTCTGGCTCCCAGACAGGAACAACGCTCGATCCCGAGCCCGGCAACCCCATCTCCGAGACCCAAAGAACAGCCTCCTCTTTCGGCTGACAGCCTATCACCTAGTGTTGGCCCTTCATTGGCTGATGCCCCATCCAGCCTGGCCTCGGCCCATTCGAGCCCCGCATTTTCAGGGCGGGCAATGTCTCCACAGATGTCTGAACATGAATCTCTTCCGAGGTCGCCCCCTCGTAAGCGCAGAGCTAAGAAAAGACATCTCTCTCCCGAGGACTACGACCCGCCTCGCAGAGAGTACATCTACGTTCGAGAACCTTCTCGGTACCACCGAAGAGATGTCTACAGAGATCCCTATCCCGTACAATATGAGGTATACCCTCATAGGGATGATATTGAAGGACCGGCTTATTATGACAAGCCCAAGCGTGTGCGATACGCGGTGGCCTATCCATGTTCTCCTTCAATTTCCCCCTCTCCTCCTCGACATCGACATTGAGTCCAACCGTCGATAGCAGCAACTTACCATCAAGTTGCAAAACCTTCCAAACCTGCTTTGGAACATCGATCTGTAGGCGTCGAGCAACCTCCAGCCAAACGTTCCAAGGCATCGGCTACAGCTGAACGGTCTCTACCTGCTCCGTCCTCATCTCACCGTCAACACCGTACATCTTCTTTACACGTCACAACTACCTATACCGGTCCTCCCCTCCGCCACCGGAATCTGACCTCGCATTATCACAACCTACGACATCGAAAACGCAAAAACCACGACGTCACTCTCCTTCTTTAGAATCATCTTCCTCCAATAATGAATTCTCCTCAACTACATCTCAGGAGTCACCTTCCAACCTTCCCACACCAAATTCAGATGTCGCTGAAAATCACCCACCATCACCTTCAGAGGACTTCACCTCCTATAGTCAGATGGTGTTAAGAATGACCAAGTCCCTTGAACTTGAAGTAGAGGAGCCTCCACCTCAAAAACAAGATCTAGTTTTTGATGATATTAATCAAGGTAAGGTACCCCCTTTAAGTCTCACATTCATACCTGCAATGCTAGATCTTGTAAAGGAGTCATGGGATAAGCTGCCATCCTCCCTCCAAATTTCTCAGAGAGTAGAAAACCACTATAAGACACACGGCACTGACACCTCGTTCCTTTCAAAACATCCCACTCCGAACTCTATTATAGTGGAGTCAAACCAATCCCGCACCCGGAACAAATCCTCCGTGGCACCGACTAATAGAGATGGGCGAAAACTCGACATTTTAGGGAGACGGCTTTACTCTCTCACCTTGTTTCTCATGAGGGTCGCGAATTACCAAGCTGCCATGGGGGCTTATCAGTGCCAACTTTGGAACCGTGCGCTCCCCTTTCTCCAGGCAGCCCCTGAAGAATCCAAATCAGACGCTTTAAATATCCATCTCGAAGCCTCCAACTTAGCTAAGCAACAACGCATAGCTTCCAGACATACAGCGGATGCAGCATCCAAAGCAATGGCTACTTCCATCGCCTTACATCGACACGCTTGGCTACGATCTGCAGGAATCTCAGATGACACCAAATCCCGTATTGAAGACCTACCCTTTGACGGTGCCGGTCTTTTTAACGACAAAACGGACGAAGTCATGGACAACTTACATAAGATTCGCAAAACGGCAAAGTCTTACTCGACTCAACAGACTTACAGATATCAACGCCCTCAATGGAGGAAACAACCCTTTGTCCACCAGCCCTTCCAGCCACAATACAAGCCCTACAGATCACAATCTTCCGACCGGCCATACTCCGCACCATCCATCTCTTCAGGCCCTAACTTTCGGTCCCAACCTCAACAGCAACAACGACGCCAGCCATTTCATCGTCAGCAGAAGAAGAACAAGCCATATCCCTGACTTCTTCGAGCCCGAGATCCGCACCTTCCAGACACGTCTTTCTCTGTTTCTCGATTCTTGGTCCCGTATCACCACCGACCATTGGGTTCTCTCCATCATCAGTCAAGGATACCTTATCGAGTTCGATCAACTGCCACCTTTCACTCGTATAAAGACTACACCGCTCTCCACAGTCCTACACGAAGAAGTACTTCTTCTCCTCCAGAAAGGTGCCATCCTTCCAGTTCCACACTCAAATATCCATGGCGGCTTTTATTCCCGTTACTTCACCGTACCAAAAAAAGACGGAGGCCTCCGCCCAATACTCGACCTCCGAAAACTCAACAATTACATTCATCCCAGATAGTTCAGAATGACTACCCTCGACACCGTTATCCCTCTTCTTTCTCAAGGAGACTAGTTCATCATGATAGACTTATAAGACACATACTTCCATATCTCTATCCATCCCCGACATCACAAATTTCTACGCTTCCATTTCAACGACACTGCCTACCAATTCTGTGCTCTCCCTTTCGGACTCTCTACCGCACCGAGAACTTTCACCAAGTGTCTCGCCCCAGTTGCCGCCTTCCTTTGTCTACACGGCATCACAGTCTTCCTGTACATCGACGACTGGCTTATCGTTTCAGATTCTTACCAAAAGCACATTGAAAGACACTCGCTTTACACTAAACCTCTTAGCGGATCTTGGGCTCAAGGTCAATTTTTCAAAATCGCACCTCGAACCAGCACAAACTGCTACATACATAGGAGCCCAGTTAGACTCCTCTCGAGCACGAGCCTTTCTGCCTCAAGAAAGGATAGACAAACTAAAACAAGCCATCTGACCATTTCAACCTCTACACTCTGTCTCAGCTCATCATGTCCAACACCTCCTCGGACTCATGGCATCCACCACGGCAGTCATTCAGCACGCGTGTCTCAAAATGCGCTCTCTTCAGTCATGGTTCCTCTCTCTATTCGACCCCATAGAGGACCACCCTTCCAAACTCCTAGTTGTGTCAGGAGAACTCTCCCATCAGCTTACGTGGTGGACTTACCGCCCGAACCTCCTCGTCGGTCGACCATTTGCTCCGCTTCAGCTGATGACTCAGGTCACAACAGATGCCAGCCCTTCGGGATGGGGAGCACACTGTCAGGGTCGCAAGATTCACACCCTGTGGAATTCAAAAGAAAAGCTACTGCACATAAATCATTTAGAGCTTTTAGCGATAATCAAAGCCTTTCGAGCATTCCGACCACTAATCTCCGGACAGGCGATTCAACTGGCCACAGACAACATGACTGCACTTTTTTACGTCAACAAACAGGGTACCCATTCTCTCCCCCTCCTGTATTTGGCAGTAAGACTCTGGGAGTGGTGCTACTCTCACCACGTTTTTCCCATGGCAGTTCACGTAGCAACCCAAGACAACTCACTAGCAGATCACCTCAGCCGGATGACCACATCCATGCACGAATGGTCTCTAGACGACACCATCTATAACTAGCTATGCAACCGATGGGAAACCCCAGCAATAGACGTTTTTGCTACTTCCCACAACTCAAAGTGCCACCTATACTGCTCCAGAGCAGGAACTGGCACTCATTCACTCGGAGACGCCTTTATGATCGACTGGGCTCAGAGCATCCTGTATCTCTTCCCTCCAATTCCGCTCATTCAGCGGACCATCATAAGACTCCGTCAGTCCCATGCCAATGCCATTCTAATCGCTCCATGGTGGCCCCGACAACCATGGTTCACCCAACTAAGGAAAATCTCCTCGGACCATCTTCACCTCCCAACCATCCCTCACTTACTGACTCAAGACAAAGAGACAATCCACCATCCGGATCTAATGTCTCTCAAACTTACGGCGTGGAGGATTCTCCCACCATAAAGGCTATCCTCGATAGAGCCAGGAAGCCTTCAACTCAGATTCTCTATAATCAAAAATGGAACTCATTCTCTTCCTTTGCCACCTCCAAAAACTTAATATCAGTACCAGTCTCTTTGAAGACCCTCCTCACCTTTCTTTTACATCTTTCTCAATGTGGTTTATCCCACTCCACACTAAAAGTCTATATTTCTGCGATTGTTGCACACCAGCCTCCAAATTCTGAATCAGCTCGCCTGTTCTCACACCCGACGCTTAAAAAGTTCCTCAAGGGTCTTCACAACATGCGACCCCCTCAGTGACCCATTCTCCCGCAATGGTCTCTGCAAGTCGTCCTAAATGCACTCACCAAACCTCCGTTTGAACCCATGGCCATAACCAACCTAAAGCTCCTCTCTCTAAAAACCCTCTTTCTAGTCGCAGTAACATCAGCTAGAAGGGCTAGCGAACTCTCAGCCCTCAGATCAGACCCTCCTTATATACAGTTTCATCCAAACAAGGTCACCCTATACCCTGATGTTTCCTGTCTCCCTAAAATCGTATCCGATTTCCACATTAACCAACCATTGATTCTACCTTCACTATTTTCATCTCCCCAGATGAATATTGAGTGCATGCTCCACATGCTCGACGTCCAACGATCCCTGGCTTTCTATATCGACAGAACAAAATCTTTCAGAAAATCACCAAGACTTTTTATCTGTTTTCATGGCCCTCATAAAGGCTCACCTGCGTCCTCACAAACTCTATCCTAGTGGATTGTACAGGCAATTTCCTTAGCTTATGAACTATCGGGCAAATCAGCCCCAGAAGCCCTTAGAGCACACTCTACTAGAGCTGTCTCAACATCAACTGCCTTTCAACGCGCCATTGACATTTCACATATATGTCGTACTGCCACTTGGTCTACTCCATCGACCTTTATCTCCCATTACCGTCTGGACGTTCGAGCAAAGAGTGATGCAGCCTTTGGACGAGCTGTCCTAACCTTACTTCAGTGACATCCCACCAACCGGTAAGTGAGCTTGCTAGTCACCCAATTGTGTGCATTCACAAAGACCACGAAGAAGAAAGAGAGGTTACCTACCTGTAACCATGGTTCTTCGAGTGGTCCTCTGCGAATCCACACATCCTGCCCATCCTCCCCTCTGTCCGTCACTTGTCGTCTCAATTTATATCTGACAACGGTGGACTTATGGGAACTGAGGAGGTCTTTGGCGGGCGGAGCATGCGCTCCACGGGGGAACGTCCCACTAATTACATATCTTTAAGCTCTAGAAGTTTCCAAGAGGTCCTGCGCAGGCGCAGTATAACCCAATTGTGTGGATTCACAGAGGACCACTCGAAGAACCATGGTTACAGGTAAGTAGGTAACCTCTCTTTTCATAACCTGTTTTCTCTTAAATGAGGTGTTAAGGGAGACCTGTTTTAGTGACTGTTCTGTATTCAAAATTCCACAACCATATCTCTGTGATCATTGTGTGGTTGTCAGAAGCACAATTCAGATACATGCAAGATTCAGTGTCATAGAGGACAGTGCAATAAAAACAATTGATACCATTAGACACCCAGAAGAAGAGGATTCAAAAGGACCTCCTTTTTTTATCTCTTGCATAAGGGTTGTGAAAAGTACAGCTCTCCCAGTGGTTTTGGACTGCACCCCTCCCCTTCCTTATATATAAACCTTATGATTGCTTTGAAACATTTTTGTTTGGCATTTCCACTAAAACACGTTCAAGATTGCTTACAAAATCTTTTGGGGAGAAAAAAATAACATTTAAAACAACAGCACAGATATGGCAATACAAAACAGTCACAAGTAAAAAGATCAATTACATTGACTGATAAGCAAGGTAAAATAAAGCTTGCCACAACCTTCCTGTTCCACAGCTTTAGACAGGCTCATGTGAACCATAATGTCCAATCCCATTAAAGCTTGATGGGAAGAATAAATTTGGGAGAAGGGAATGGCTGGAATGAATTTTAAAAGCTTGCTGGCATGCAGTGGAACTAGAGATGGGCATGAACCATCGGTTTGGCAGTTCATGCTGGTTCATTTAGCAGCTGAACAAGTATTCAGCATTTCAAACCCCCTCCTCCTCCAGTGGACACCCACTCAGAGGCAGTGCCCAGAGGAGGTGAGGCAGGGAAGCTAGGCTGCTGCCTCCGAGTGAGTGTCTGCTGGAGGAGGCAGGGCTTGGAGTGCTGAACACCTGTTCAGCCACTAAACAAACCAGCACCATCTCTAAAGAAATCTGGGCTTCCCTGCACACTGTGTATACAAAATAGTGTTTAGCTTAACCTTAAGTCTTCAAGGGGCTTATTATGCCATCCAGTACAGTTTGAATACATCACCTATCTCTGCCTTTCAACAAGGACGAATATTTATGTCTTGAATGGGTTGAGCTTTGATAGGTTTACTCTCATGCAGTCCATTACTGACATGAGATAATGGTTTGGAACTGTATATTTGGATTTAGAAGGAAAAGAGGAATAGAGTTGGATGTCTTCAGCATAGTTGTTTCACTGAACCCCAAATATGTAACAACCAATACCATGTCTGTGTTTAAATGACATATATTTGGCATATAAAATATAGAAACAGCAGTTCTTCTTCTGGAACAAATGTACAATGTAGTCCAATTACATTCAGTAGGTTCTTATATTTGAGGTAAAAAACTATTACATGTCATAATACTCTGTGTATTTTATATATTATATACTATATTTTATAGTAACAAATATTTTATATGAAAATAAAAATAGAAATGATGGGGCTTTAAACAGTGATACATTAGCAACTGAACCCAAATGTTCTTTCTTCATGACAAGTACACTTACATTCTATGATTTAAAGGAGAAAAAGAAACCTTGAAAAATGCATTATTATTGACATTTGTGGGAGGTTTGTTGCTGCTATTATAGGTAATGGCAACAAAAGCAAAGATCTGTGTGTTTCAGAAACACAGTAGAGCTCACTCCCTTTCTGCTATGAAACTTTTAAATCTGAGATTTAATAGCTCAGATAGAAGCTGACCCTCCTCCCACCACTGGTGGGGAGTCTTACTGAGTTTGGAACAGTCACCATTCCTGGTGATTAGGGCTTCTGAACAAGGTGAAATATTCTGATATATTCTTGAATGTTCCTTCTCTGCATCAATCAATGTGTCTTTTTTCTTACAGATATGGAGTCTGGAGAGCGGTTAACATCAACAGCAGCAACCTCCTCTACAACAGCGACATTGTCTCCTTCTTCTTCATCTTCTTCTGTAGTTTCAGCAGTTTCCAAAGGTGGCCTTTCCACTGGAGCTGCATCACTAAGCTCCACAATCAACACCTGTGGTAAATAATGTACATTTTGCAATGTAAATTGTTTGTGGCATTGGTCTTTAGCTTTTAAATACTGTCTTTTTAATGATGTAAGGTTCCTTGGGTCCTTTTTAAGGAGAAAGGTGGGGTAAAAATATTTTAAATAGACCAGCCTGTGCAGGATAAAAGAAGAAAGAAACTTTTTGCTTGATAAGAAGATTGATTGATTGATTGGTTGATTTAATTGCATTTCTATCCCGCTCCCATTAGTGCCGAGGCACTACTCAGGGTGGTTACGATAAATATAAAACAAACAATAAATATAAATAAAAACACTAAAAGCAAATTGCAAATAACCCTAAAAGCAGATGGTGCAAAACAGTCATATAAGAATCAAAGCAGACAGAAGGAAAAGGAAAAGGTGATCAGCCAGGGTCAGGGTGGAAAGCCTCCTTGTAAAGCCAGGTTTTTAGTTGCCTCCTAAATGTCAACAGGGAGGAGGGGGCAAGGCAGAGCTCCTCTGGAAGCTGGTTCCACAAGGTTGGAGCCACTGCGAAGAAGGCCCTACCTCTTGTAGAGGACTTATGGGCCTCCCTCGGGGTGGCCACCCAGAGGAGCTTTGACTGAGATGATCTTGTGGGTCGGGCAGATGACATTTAAGGAAAGATGCTTCGACAAGTAACATGGGCCTAAACCGTGGAGGGCTTTATACATGAGTGTCACAACCTCAAGCCTGATCAAGGATACAAAGGGCAACCACTGAAGGCAAGCCGGAACCAGGGTGATGTGGTCATATTTGCTTGCACCCACCACATTGTCTATCATCTTCCCATCCTGTATTTGCCACATAGTGTAAGAGGACATTGAAACAGATGCCTAAATGTCTAAAGCAGCCGGCATAATTATTGTAGGAAATTTAGAAAGAAATGCCTCCTCTGATATGCAAGCGTAGTTGTTTCACTGTGGCTATGATGTCCCATGGGGAACTTCTCCAGGTAAGATACATATGAAGCTTGCAAATGTTACCTGAGTAACATCCAGGGAAGGGCATCTGAGGATTTCCTCCAGGGCACCAAAAATGTAGTGCGTGCTGGAATCTAAAGATAAATGGATGGATGTGTGTGAGGAAAATGAACCACAATACCTCACACCATTATTTACTTTTCTGAAAGCATAAACAATCCTTTTTTTGGGGGGGAGGGAGTATAAACATGACAAACAATAAATGATAGAGGAAAACCACGTAACTTGCTAAATCTGACATAAATAAGCACATTTAAATCACTGTTGGACATGAAATGACACACATTAATAAAAGGCACCTTTAAGCAATTCTGTTTTAAGTAGCTTCTTGAAAGGGAACCTCTACTGGTAATTTATTCCAGAGATATGGGGCCACAATTGAAAATGCCCGGTTTCTGGTGGTAACTTTCTTGTCCTTCTTACGGGTTGCTGTTTTTAACAGTAACAAATGCAAGGAATGGGGTGAATGGATAGTTGTTTTGTAGAAGACACGTTCCAGCATGTATCAGGGTCCTAAACCATTTAGGGCTTTATAGGTAATAACCAACACCTTGAATCAAACACAGAAGCAAACCAGAAGCCAATGGAGGCATGCCAGAACTGGAGATATGTATTCATCAGTCTGGCGTGGCATTTTGGTCTTGCTTGCTTTCCATACTAGTTTCAAGGACAGCCCTACAATAGTGAGCATCACAGTACTCTATTTTGGAGATTACCAAAGCATGAACCACTATTGTTAGGCATTTCCTCTCCAGGTACTCTATATATTTAATATAATATGTAGTTTAGATCTCAGATGCCAGTTGATTCCAAGTCACATACCATCAGAGCAGTGGAAGACTGGGATTATATGGATCCTTGGCTGTCTCAGTAGTCTTCTAAATCATTTTATTTTTTTTGTCCTGCTGCAGGCAGAGCACTGCCAGCAGGGCAGCCACAGTGACAGAAGGGTCCAGCACTACACTGGGCACTGTCCATAGGTGGGTGCCCCTGCCCACGGAAGGAGAGGTCTGGAGTATCCAGTTGTCTTCTAGGTGTACTCCCATGCATTTTAGGACTAAGATTGATCTTTGTAGCTATTGTTGTCAATTATATCCCTTCCTCCCATCATTATATGATGATTTGCATGAGCAAAGGTGCACAGATCCCTGACATTTTGGACATCTTCACATGGAGGCACTTGCTTTTCATTTGTCCTTTTGTCAGTGTCAAAACAGGCATAATACTGAGAATCGTGTGGTTATGATAGCCCTCAATTTTAAAAATATTAGTAGTAGCCCTTTCTGGAGACTGATAGAGATCAGGCCTGTGATATTAATGAAGGAAGAATGCACACCTCTTCCCCTAGACATTTTCCGAGTCAACATTGCCCCCTGCTCCTTGCTGCTGCTTTTTTTTTCCTATGGGATACAAAACAAACCAGTACCATAAAAGTTCTTTGTATGTTTGTCTCTATGAGATGATGGTATTTGGTTACAGAAAGCAGGGGAGCGAAGATGGTTAACACTCTTCACTTGCAACATGCTCTCAGCACCAACCTTGCCCTAGCAACTGCTATTAATGTATAATTTGAATATGTAAGTATACGTATTTATGTCAGTTGCAGGAGATCCCAATTACAAAAGCTGGTTGGAGACAGTTAAGAATTGTAACTATACTGGTTTTGCTGTCTGAACTATAATAGAAACTCCATGAGTTGCCTGAACACTGTATCACTTAGTCTGATATGCATTAAATATAATATTAATATATTGCTGCATATATTAAAAAAGCTTGCACGTCTGACAGTTTCTCAAGCTATTTCTTAGAAGAACTATTAGCCTTTAGTGTTGGAATTAATTTACGAAGGTCCTCCCTAGGGTTTATTCTTAGAATCTTTCTTAAATGTGTGGGATTAATTCTGAAACATGTGACATAATATTTAAGAACAAAATATCTCTTAAGCATGTGCAGAGGTGCCTCCAGTATTGTAGTCTGTGTACAAAGCCACATAATATGGATGGATGTGCATGGGGTGGGTGTGCCAAGGCATAGCCTCTGTGCCTCACAAACTGTGGAAAATTCAAAATTGATCTGAATAATAATATTTGTTTAAGGCAGTGTTTGCCCTCCACCAGATTGTTACAGTTGCTGCTCTAGTAATGTTGCCTTTAATTACTATATATAGGTTGTAATAAACAGTTCGAATTAATGCAGTTTGGGAACTTTTCCTGGTGTCTTGAAAAGGATTTTTAAAATTCTTATAAACTGTTTAGGTGTGATTGTTGATAAACTGTCTACAAATTATGCAAAGAAACAATTAACAACACTTTGTTAACCAATTTTTATGTAGCTTTTATTTTCTTAATAAATCTTTTAAATGTAAGTAAGCAAAGCTAATAACAAAATTGGTTTGATCCACATAATGTTTGCTTCAGTGGTGAAAAGTGCAGGTCAACCATGACTCAGATAGGCTTATAGGAAAGTACTGGAACTTGTGTTGTTTTTGCGTTTGTGCAATTATTTCAGCGTTTGCACTCCATGCAAGTAAGTACACCTGGATAGAAATAGAGTGAAATCGGTTGAATCTGCCAACAATGTCTCAGGTAGCTCTGTTAGCTACTCTGGCAGTCTAAAAGATTCTAAATTGCCTCCTCTCTAACTGGATACACACTTATATATGTGTAAAATAATCAAGCAAAAGTTCTTGCGTCAGTCCAGGCACTGTCCCTTAGGTAAAGGTAAAGGTTCCCCTTGACATTTAGTCCAGTCGTGTCCGACTCTAGGGGGCGGTGCTCATCCCTATTTCCAAGCCGTAGAGCCAGCGTTTGTCCGTAGACAGTTTCCGTGGTCACGTGGCCATGCCGTGACCTTCCCACCGTGGTGGTACCTATTTATCTACTCACATTTTTACATGCTTTCGAACTGCTAGGTTGGCAGGAGCTGGGACAAGCGACGGGAGCTCACTCCACCGTGTGGATTCGATCTTACAACTGCTGGTCGTCCGCCCTTGCAGCACAGAGGCTTCTGCGGTTTAACCCGCAGTGCCACCACGTCCCTCAGTGTCCCCTAGCTATGGTTTAAAGGAATGTATCCATAGGACTGAACAGCTTACATTAATTTTAAGCATAGCCTTAACTCTTCTTAAAGCTACGCAGAAGTTGCTCTTAACAGGACTTGAAGCTAAAATCTGAAGCTCGTCACTAGAAATGGGCACGAACCGCCGGTTTGGCAGGATGTGCCAATTATTTTAGTGGCCGAACAGATGTTTGGTGCTTCAAAGCCTACCTCCTCTGGCAGGTGCTGGCTCAGAGGCAGCGTCTGGAGGAGGCAGGGCAGAGAAGCCAGGCCGCTGTGTCCAAATGTACACGTGCTGGAGGAGGTGGGGCTTTGAACCACTGAACACCTGTTCGTCCACTAAACAAACTGGCTTGAACCAGTAGTTCATGCCCATCTCTACTGATTGTTCTAAAGTTCCCGGCTGTTAATAGCAATAGCAAACATCGATCAACCACATTAAATTCTAGTTAATAGTAAAAGTTGGTTAGCATTAATAGCCGAAACTTTTTGATATTTGTGTAAGGTGTGTTTAATTTGCACAGCAAATTGACAAGATGTCAGAGTTGTGCAGTCATGTGCATGACCAAGAATGCAACCAAAACACTCCTTAGCACTTCGTCAGTTAGCTATTATTAGCTGTGACAAGTTACACAAACCTTACACAAACACCAATAGGATTCTGGTTGATATGTTTTAAATGGCTTTAGCATAAACCGGAATGATGGTTGAAGTTCACTATGATCCACACTTGTACAACAGGTGGTCAGTAGAGCAGTGGCTGCCTAGTGGGCATAACTCGGTGATCTCCCTCCCATTGATTCCTAATGTGTGAAATGAATAACCAATTGGGCTGTAATGTCTTTCTTTGTCTGACAGGTGATTTTGACTTTTCACCTGTCATTGTTGACTTTAGTTGTCATGACACATCCGAGAAGCAGGTGCAGGGACTTTGACATTCCTTTGTCACTTTGTATAGTGTTGTAAGTGTGGCTGGGCATAGCCAAGATCATCCACACTATTGTATTCCCAATTATTATGTATCGGTGTGAAAGCTGGATAGCAAAGAAAGCTGACAGGAAAAACAACAACTGATTCTTTTGAAATATATTGCTAGAGGAGAACTTGCAGATACCCTGGACCACCAGAAAGACAAACAAGTAGGTCCTAGCGTAAATTAGATCTGAACTATCTCTGGAGCCAGAAATGACAAAACTGAGACAGTCATACTTTGGGCACTTCATAGGAAGGAAAAATTCTCTGGAAAACACAGTGATGCTAAGAAAGGTGGAAGGCAGCAGGAAAAAAGGAAGACCAAATATAAAATGGACTGACTCCCTAAAGGAAGCCACAGGCTTGAGTTTTCAAGAGCTGAGCAGGGCTGTCGACATTTTAGAGATCACTCATTCATAGGGTCACCATAAATCAGAGGCAACTTGACGACACACAACAACAACAACAACAGCGTTGCAAGGGAACAGTTGCCACATGTTTAGTTGCATCTCTGAACAATAGCAATACATGAGCCTAGCCTGGCCTTCATTGTTGTAGTCCAGCAGAAACACACATGCAATTGCTGTTCACTGTGCATGGTTCAGTAAAATCTAGGAAACATCACATTTCTAATACCAGAAAAACATGATCGCATCCTTCCCTTTTTCTTCAGTGCCTAGTCTTACTGTTAATAGGACCTTCAAAAAGCACATGATAAATAGTTCGTTTATCACTCCCAATACATGAGTTGCAGGGGGGGGAAATCTACTTATGTAATTGACTATTTATCTTATACAGTATTAGCAGTTATTGTTTCCAGTGATATAAAGTCGAAAACACCTTCCCCTCAGTTTGCAATTAGAAAGGCTCAGGTTTCCTCCAATTCAATATAATTATTTTCTTTGTAGTAATCAATAGTCTATTAAGCAGACTTGTAATAAACTTCAGTACTTCAGATCTCGAGAGACTGAGCTCAGATCAGAACCCTAGGTGTTGTGCCAGATAGATTATGTTACAGATAATATGTTATTTGTGGGTACTCTGAAATCAGCTGAAACTGTATGGTGTAACTTTGAAAACATATTCTTCCAAATATATGTAATTTGAGTACAGTAATTGTGTTGCACTTACGTTTTCTACAGTATTTTTGTCATTACAAGTCTCAGTCTCAAGCCGTGCACTCACACGTTGTCTTTGAGTATTCCCATGCACTTCAGTGGAGCTTCCCTATGGGCTGATTCCAAAGTTATATTGATAACAATTACTATGGATTTGCCTGTGAAGCCTTTCTACAAATGTAGTCTCTAAAGTTATGATGACATATGAATCTCACCAGGGTCAGATCCAAGTATGGAAGTGATCCTTGAAACAAGTCTCCGCTGATTAATTAATATCCAAATCAGAATAGTCTAGAATAAGTAATGAGAACAGTCCCTGAAAAAATGACTAGTAGATTACAGCTCTAGGGGTAATGTCTGATTTTCTTTTTAGTAATATTAAAATAAACCGGGATCATGATTTGTATGGCATACTTCAATTTAAACTGGCTCATTCCCAGAGCCAAAGAATACTGTGGGATTGGTCGGTGCAAGTAATTTTGGTTAGGGATCTTGGTTTGGAAAGCAGACACAAACTACAGTTTCTCAGTGCCACAAATCAGCCTGTTTAAGTATGAGTCTGTGCAAATCGTTGAGAACTATAGCCATTAAGGGTTACCACTGCTCTCCTAAACCAGTATGCCTAGAATCCAGATCTGCAGTATGTATTTAGGAAGGAGAATTTCAGTAGTGCCCCTTAATTCCTCTTGAAAAGTTACAGTCCAGATGAATAGTTCAATGAGACCAATCCTGTGGGCAGGCAGAATGGTTAGTTAAATTCAGACTTTTTATTTAAAAATGTTTTTATTGAGGATTAAGATAAGCAAGTTCAGAAAATAAGTTGCCTTAAAGTAAAAAAAGTGGTGTTTTCTTATTAGCCCTAATACAAGATACTGATTTTAGAAGTAGATTTAAGACATACACAAGAATGCTCAACCTCCTTCTGTGTGTTAGTGGCATGGATTCCATCCTGGAACAAACAAGTGGAAAGCCCCTAGGTAGAACATCAACCAGATTTTGTATTTTCCAAAAAAGCTGTGGTTGACAGGTGGGGAAGAATTTTGATCCAATAGATAGACCACTGGGTAGAATTTGCTAGATGTCCCAAGTATGCCAGATGGCAGCATTTAGCACCTGACTACTTGGAGAAATAGCTTTTGAGTAGCTGAAAAGCTTTCTCCCATCGTCTAAGAGGTTCCCTGGTCAACCTGGATGGTGGCTAGCTTCTCTCTCAGAGCTATGTACCGTATTTTTCGCTCCATAAGATGCACCTGACCATAAGACGCACCTGTAGTACCAGCGCTACTGGACGAGTCTTCTCCCTTCCTCCGCGGCGCTCTCCTCTCTCTCTCTGCTTCCCCCGGCATCTGGCTGGTCACGTGATCCGGCTGTCCAGTAAGCGACGCTGTAGTACCAGCGCTACTAATGAGTAGTACCAGCGCCACAAATTGCACCATTTTTTACAGTATTCGCTCCATAAGATGCACACACTTTCCCCCCCACTTTTTTTGGGGGGGGGGAAGTGCGTCTTATGGAGCGAAAAATACGGTATTTGCTTTCTCACAGCTGGTCTGGGTGAAATAGCAAAAGATTGTTTCCCTCAAGCCAGAGTGGCCAGTGGGCAGGCATCATGTTTTGGGGGGGGTGGGGTGGGGGTGGTCCACGTAATATACTGCCTTAAACTGAGCCAGATGATTGGTACATTTATTATCAACTCTACTTGGTAGCATATGTCCGGGATTTTTGATAGTAGTTTTTCCCCCTAATCCAGCTGAGATGTCAAGTTGAATCTGCCTTACTATAGTCACAACCATGAAACAAACAGTTTAAAAAGCTGAAGAATTTAGACCGTCCGACACCACTGACTTCTAACGTCTCTCTCTTTACATTTGTAATTTTGTGGCATGTTTGAAAACCTGGGTTTCCTTCAGTTTCTGTTTCAGCGAGAAATCTTAATTCTATTAGATGTATTATAGTCTTTAACGGTATTAGTACATATATTATGTATGAGGGCATTATGTATTACTGCAGTCTTTTTTTTTCAGACAGTGTATTTAAAAAAGTCTCCTTTTTATTTGCAGACTTTAAATATTGTACCAAATTACTATAAATGTTAATTGAAACAGAAGACCTTTATTTGGTCTGCAGCCACTCTTGGTGATTAGACAGACACTTTTCTCAGTTTCGCTGCAGAAGTAACATTTGCCAGTATTGAGAATTTATGCATCTAATATTTGAGAGACATGTTGCAACAAGCTGTTCAAAGATTAGTGTTTTTAGGGAGATCAGCATGTATGGTTTTGAGTGTTGTTATGTTCATCTTGGATAATGAGAGAAATAATGGAAGTAAAGCTTTCAGTCTTACCAACCCAAAGTTACCACAGTAAAAGATATCATTTTTCTGCTTTTATGTAGCTGTGACAATTGTCTTTCTGAGCTACTCTTCCTACCCAAGGCCTCCATATCTCTTCTATCTTAAATATGAAGCTATTGAAGGGGTGGAATCTGGCTGATCATTTCTGTGCCTCTCTTGCTTTGCAAACGATTTTCTTCACCAGTGTTTTATGTTTAAGGCATTAGTTAAGTATTTATCCCTTTTAGTTCTTTTGAAAAGGCTTATTATAGTGCAGCACAAAATTCATTAATATTAATAAAGGCATTTGCCTTTATCGTTCCTTGTTACTAAGACACCAGCACTGTCGAAATGGATGCTGGCCTTTTGGGTAATACTTTCAATCATTTATCTATGTACTGGCTAGTAGAATTTCAAAAGCTTTGCTGAAAAATATTCAACCTATTATAATGTAAGTCAAGAGTCTTAAGCAATGTAGTTTTGTATTAAATTTCATTATGCAAAACATGCATGCAGAAAGCTGGCACCTTTAAACAGGAACGAAAACTAAAACCGAAAAATGAAAGGAAATACAAATATTCATCTCTGGCCAGAATATTAATGTATCAGGAAACAAAAAGATAATGAGTTGGAGGAAAGAAGGGAATCAGTATAATTCGCCATGTTGCTGTATTACTTGCTTTCAGGACAAGCCAGAAACACATCCCTTTTTGAACATATTGCTTATGTTTTTCAAAATGCATATTTTAAAATTGATATTTCTTGTTTCTTAGCCACATTTTAATCTTGCTTGTATTTCCAATGTTTGAGTATTTTCAAAAGGTTGATTGCAGTGTTTTCATGTTATACAGTGTTATTTTTGTGAGTCCTTGGAAGTGTAATGAAATTGAGCTCAATATGCTGACTTGGCTCATCTTAGAATTACTATTAGAATTATAAAATCTTTCAGTGCTTATTTGTGTGAACGCTTCTATTGATGCATCTATCTCTTGATATATTTCTACCCTGGATTTGGAGAGGTTAAATATAAGGCCAAAATGTTTCCGTGAGGAGCTTACTATGGATCAGTTTTGAGTTAGCGCTGAATTACATATGTAAACTGACCTGTTGTTCTTACACAAAATCCATCTGGGTATCACTGTTGGTGACACCTGAAATCAAAATCTTACATTAAGTCTCTACAGTACTTTGAGGACGGGCATTTTTTCTTCATAAAACTACAAGAGGTACAATGAAGTGGACAAACAGATGTCTGCTGCAACCATGTCTTTCATAACCAGAGTTCATATGTATGGACATGGTCAGTGTGGATGGTGACTCCTAGGGCAGTTGTTTTTAGCTTAATAAACATTGAGTCTTGAGTGATGTGCCATGGAAAGAAGTAGCCAGGATACTTACTCAGTGGTGCATTACTGTAATGCCATGGTCTTACAGAAGCAGGTGAAAGGGATTCTTAGTAAAGTGCATTACCTCACTTCCATCAAAATGTGGCAAGGCAGCCCCACAGCATCAAGGGTCATGTTCTGCGTGTTGGGTCCTGGATTTTTGCCATATCGCACTACTAGCTACTACAGTCTCCATGTAGTACTTATTCAAGATTCTACAGTGACAGGAGGTGTCTCTGCGTACTTCTCTGAGTCAGTGTAGTGCAGTGGTTAGAGTACTGGACTAGGACTTGAGAGATGGAAGTTCCAGTTATTACTGAGCTATGAAGAACATCCAGTGGCCTTGAAGCAGTCACTCTCTGTCAGCTCAGTGTATGTCAAAGGATTTTTGTAAGGCTAAAAGTGGGGAAGGGGAGAGCCATATGTACCAAGCTGGGTTCATGGAAGGAACTAGTGTAACTAATAAATAAACATAAAATCAAGGTTGAGTTGCTCCAGATTAATGGTTTGCCCCAGAGAGCCAGCTAGCACAGCCTGGGTTACATGGGAGTTGTTTATAACTTTAGTGCCACTTCTAGAAGCTGGGATAAAATTGGTCTGGACAGGAGCTAGAGTGTAGACTTGTCTTATGTGGCTGCTATAATGTGATCTGATGTTTTGCAGTTGCCATGGAGTGACCTAGGGAGTTACACTATAGTGGTTCCTGGGCTACAAAAATTAACATCCTTTATTAGCGTTCTTTCTAGCGTTCTTTCTTTTAACCATCTCTCCAACCAATTAGGTGTGCTTTTAATTGTGCTTTAGAGGTGCTGCATTGCTTGTTGCAATGTTCTTTATGAGACTTTCTTCCCATGAGATTTGTGTGACTCCAAGATTATAAGAATCATAAATATTGGGGATGTTTACACAGGATACATTTTTAAAAAAGCAAATAAAATGCAGTTAACAACAACAATGAAAAAGAGGTACAGTAGGAACCCCATATGTGAAGGGGATTGGTTCCAAGCACACATACCCTGCGTGGATGCTGAGAACTGGGATAATAGCAAATGCTATTTTAATAGCGAACACTATTTTAATGGCAAACGTTATACATAGCATGATCTCTGGCCCCCTCTAGTGGCCAGTTCTAGTAACTTCATCTTTAGAAATACATATATTATTTTTATGATTTTTCTTTTAATATTTTTAATGTTTTAGACCATGGATAAGTGAATCAGTGGATACTGATCCTTTGGATAAGGGGATGCTACTGTACTATTTAGGAGGAATTCCATCAGTTTGAATTCTGGTAGCTTTAGACATAAAAGCAGGATACACTCCTGTTCATTGCCAAAGTTCTCTTTGTAATGAGGGCCATCAAGAAAGACATAGATGGAATTTTCTAAGCTCAATGGCCATTGCAAAGCATTAGGAGACTGGTAGTTTGGGGGGATTTTTTTGAGAGAGAGATGCCCTCTACTGAGCCTAATGAACAGAGAGATTTCTGTCCTGTAGTGCTTTGAAATTCCCATAGAGCTTAGAATACTCCACTTCTGTCCTTCTCTAGGCTTTAATGGCCATCACTGCCAAGAGAGCCTTGGCAAGGAACAGATGTGTATCCTGAAATTTCTTCGAGAACTTGGATTGTTTTTTTGTTTGTTTGTTTGTTTGTTTTTGGTCTAAAGTCTTGAGAACCCTAGCTAGGGGGAATTCCTGCTGAATTCTGGTAGTTGTAGCGGGGGAAAAATCTGAATATTCCATTCCTAGTAGAGATCTTTGAAATCATCCAGTTAAACCTTTTAACGGGAAACACAGATGATGGAACCACTGGTCTTCTGCATGCAGTGCCTGTGCTGTACTACTGGAGTGTATTCCCTCCACTGAGAAGGGTCTATAGAACCAGTCTTCTATAATATTGGCCTTTTACAACCAAATCATAAATTAATTTGAGTTGCCTAGTGAGTACCAGAGGCAGTGCACTCTTTTTGCTTCTAGAGCTTTTAATAGAGGATGTCACAGCTTGAACCTGGGGCATAAATAATAAAATCTGCAAAGTATATGATGCACCGCCCAGTTATAGCTCCTTCCCAAATGGGTGGTGCCATTTCATGTGTATGGTTTCAACCCACTGCTTTCTGCTCTCGGGGACAGATTATTTAGAAGAGTGAATGATAATTACTAAATCATGTGGGAGATTAAAGAGGGTGACAAGCTCCATATATTCATAGGAACATTTAGTGTTACCAGTTAATCTAGCCTTGTAAATAAATCTGTGGAAATTATAAGCCCACCAGACCATGCTAAGAAACAATGTTAGCCCTTTCTGACACATCCTCATCTTGGGGGGAAAAACATAATGCTTTCAGTCTATAAAAGGTTACCTGTCTGGTCTCCTGAAGATAATTTTGGCTCTCCGCAGGTGTCCACAGGGATGTGTTTGTATTTACCAAGGTAGATTGGCCCTGCTCCTCTAGGTTGTGGTCTGTGCTATGTGCAGCATGCAGGGGTAGTGATTCCTCCTTGTTCAACCTCCCTCTCCTGTTCAAAGACAGGGAACAAACAGAACACTTGCTGTGTGCCTCATCTGCCATACAACCCAGACAGAAGAGAAGAAAATGAGTGGGAACTAGGCTTATGCCTACTGTGTCCAAAATTGGCTTTGATTGACATTGGAAGCTTGCCAATTCCTTACAATGAAATAATTTCAGAAAGAATATGGGGAGCTTGAATAAGCTACTTTTTGGGACTACATCTTCCATAATCCTCAACCTAGCATGGCCACTAGGAATTGTATTGTGACAAATAACTTTCCTAATCTCCAGATGTATAGAAGGAGCCTTGTGGCACGGTGGTTAAACTGCAGTGCTGCAGTGAAGACTCTGCTCACAACCTGAGTTTGATCTTGGGCTCAGATAGCTGGCTTGAGATTGACTCAACCTTTCATACTTCCTAGGTTGGTACATTGAGTACCCAACTTGCTGGGGGGGGGGGGCAGTGTGTAGCCTGCATAATTAAAATTGTAAACCACCCAGAGAGTGTTTTAAGCACTATAGAGTGGTATATAAGCAGTACACTTTGCTTTTTTTGCTTTGCTATACCATTTGCACATGGTTATAAAATGCTGAATAGCTCAGTGGTTTAGCCATCTGGCTGTGGATCCAGAGATCTGGAGTTCGATTCCCCACTGTGCTTCCTTGACAGGGGCTGGACTCGATGATCCATAGAGTCCCTTCCAACTCTGCAGTTCGAAGATGATGATGACAATGATTATAAATGTGATTGACCTACGTTTGCTACCAACTTGAATGCAATCCATAAGCAACAGTCCATAGGTTAAACTGCAATAAATAAACTTGCTAGCTTTCCAAGAGTTCTGATGAGAGTATCTCTTGCAGTGTTTTCTAGAATTCTGGCATTCCTCAGTAACTGCTTGTTTGTACCAAGCAAATGCAGCTTCTTTGGACAGAATTGTCATGCTCTCTTCTTCTTTACCATAGAGAGCCCATAGTGTAAGGTCAAGTCCTGTTACGTTGCAAATGGCACCACCTAGTGATCATTTATAATCATCACAAGTATTATACCACAATTTCATGTAACAAGCAATAGCCCTAGAGGTGAGAAAGCGGGGAACAGAAAATGAATTCACATGAGAGGAAGACTGACACATCTTCACTACCCTGTTTTCCCAAAAATAAGACCTAATCTGAAAATAAGCCCTAGTATGATTTTTCAGGATGCTCGTAATATAAGCCCTACCCCAAAAATAAGCCCCAGTTAAGTGAACCCCGCCCTCCACCATTGCGCAGCAACAAGAAGAAGGTGACAGGACTGTATTTGAATAAATGTAGATTGTTGTACATGAAAAAAAATAAAACATCCCCTAAAAATAAGCCCTAATGCGTTTTTTGGAGCAAAAATTAATATAAGACCCTGTCTTATTTTCGAGGAAACACGGTATAAGCAGTCACAGAAACAATCATGTATATGTGTAGGAATGCACACAAACACATTGCATTTTAATTCTTGTTTGGTAACTATGGTGAGATGGGATGGAGGATGGGCATAAGTAACAACAGAGTTTTAATTTATTATATATTTTACCCCTTCCTTTCTCTTACGAGTTCAGAGTTACATATAAGTTCTTTCTTTTTCTCTGCTTCCATTTGTTCACACAACTACCCTTTGAGATTGCTTGGATGAAAGATACTGACTGGCTTAATATATGACTTTAACAGATGAGAAGGGTTTTGAACTCATGTCTTCCTGCTTCAGACCTAGCATCTAGAACATAAGAAGTGTCCAAACAAATTAGACTAAAGGTCCACCCAAGCTGGCATTCTATTTCCCATACTGCCCAACTAGATGCCTATGGGAAACCCAGAAACAGGACTTGAGAGCGATAGGCCCATCCTGTTTTCCTCCCCGGGAGCTGGTTTTCAGAAGCACAAGACAGATGCTATTAAAAATGTTGAATGCCGGGTTCACATTACTTTTAAAATGTTTCGATGCTCCTTTGAGTCTAATATATGTTTTGAGCTTGCTAACATAAAACTGGATGTAATCGTACATTTGACCTTAACCTGCTTCAGATTTATTTCATGCTTAATCAAAGGCATTATTCTGTGGTTTTTTCCGACTAAATAAGAGATTTGCATGAAGATTGAGAGGAAAAGAGGGGTGTGGTGGCAGCACATTCTTAAATATCATACAAAGAATCTTCACTCAATACTTCACAGACATGTAAAAAAACAGTACAGTGCTTTTGCCGTACTTACCTTATTATGCCTTTAGTTAAAGGTAACAGAGTTAGCCTATGTATGTGAATGAGCTGAGATAATAAATGTTTTAAATAACATACAGTTGCTCATATTGAAAAAGAAAAATGAACCTTTTGATATGGTTCAGCAGAGCTGAATGTCGCATGGTTTGCATGTGGTGTTTTTAAGAGTGTATTTTTCAAGTATTGCTTTTTTTCCCCTTTCAGGACATTTATTCAGAACAGCTGGGGATCAACCGTGTAACCTGTCCACAGTGTCGAGTGCCTTCCCAATGGTCAGCCACCCAGTCTTTGGTCTACATACAGCCAGCTCAGGGCATACAGAATTTGGTGGCTTGGGGACACTTGGTACACCCACAGCCTTAGCAGCACATCCCCAACTAGCACCTTTTCCAGGTAAACATCTGTTTCAAGACACACACGTGAGAAGATGCAAATGTTCCTAGAAACAAACAGGCGTGAGTTTTATATATTTTGTTGCTAAAAGTAGAAATCTAGCTTTGTGACACCAAGGACACGTCAAGCTTCAGGTTGTTCGTGATTGTCATTTATTAAGCTGAGGTCGTATGCCTGCTTATCAGAAGACAAGTCTTGTTAAACTCATTGGGACTTACTGCAGGAGGTCCATACAGGATTTCACTGTAATGACATTACAGTAAAACTCCATCCTTGATTCTTGTATTCTGGTGCCTGATGCAAATTATTGGAAGAAAACTGTTTTTAAAAGAATCCACAGAAACCTGTAAGAATCAATCAAAGATGAATTGGAAAAATACATATTGTTCAAAATTACTATTTTATTGACAGGAGGTCTTGTTACATTTTTAGCCTAGTGGGGCTTCAGAATTTAACCCTTCATAATTAAAACCTGCAGTCCTATAAACATTTATCGGGAAATAAGTCTCACTGAACTCAGTGGAGCTTTCTTCAGCAGACACATATGAGACTTCACTGAAATGGAATTACCCTAAGTTTCTAGATCACTTGGCTTCAAAGATAGGTGGGAAGGTGCAATGTTCAAAAAGGGGAAAAGGGGACGGTGATAAACTGAACCGAATTATTTCTCTGTAATATTGTGATACATGATTATTTTTCTAGGACTAATTCACACTATTAAGATAATAGCGTTTTAATTACATTGTTGTAGAATAAATGCAACTCAGTTGCCAATTGAAGGTTGGTTTCTACCATTGTCATGAAAACAACATGCAGACTACATTATGAATGTAGCAATAAAAAGCATACATTGACTTCAGCTTTCCTATTACAACAGTTGATTCTCACGGATCATGTTAAAGGCAGGGAGGTACAATGAACAGGACTGCCATTTTTTTTTTGCCTATTTCAGGCACACTTTTAATTGATTTGAACAAGTAAGTGTTGTTGTGGGATGCTGTACATATGTTTCCCTCTTACTCTTTGGTAGTCTGTAAGTTTTTAAGTGCTTTTAAATGATGTCTGTTTGTTTTCTATTTAGTTGTTTTTTGTAATATTATATTTCATTGGGCAAAATCCTGTTGGCGTAAAGTTAACCTGCATAAGCCGAATTCAGCCCCAGAAATATTTAATTTATATGAATTGAAAGCTTCCTGTCCTTATCCACTCTCCTTCAGGATCTGAGGCTCCCTAGTGCTTCCTTTTGCCCTGAGAAAACCTGTGGGAGCCTGGGATGGAGGTGGTGGGGACTTCAGTAGCCAAAAATCAACACTGGGTTGCCACCACTGCGTTTGGAATTTTTGGCTATGAAACACCCAACACGCCAACCCTTCTGAGGTTCCCAAGGACTTACCCACGGTAAAAGAGAGCTCTAGGGAATCTCAGAACCTGAAAGGGAAGGATAGGAAGTTTTCAATTAGTTTAAATAATTATTTCCAGCACTGGATCCAGTTTATGTTAGTATAACATTATGCAACAGGATTTTGCCTGTTAGGTTTTTTATTGCATTGTTTTAATTGATTGTGATCCACCTTGGATCCTTCCATTTGTAGAAAGGCAGCATATGAATTAAACAAATCCTTAAGTAATTGATGGGCATAACCCTCATTGGACTCAGGGACCTCCAAGTCAACTTGTATAAGAGTGGGCTGTAAGTCTCTGTTTTTGTAAATCTTCTATTTATTTGCCAAAGTAAAGAGAAACCAAGGGAGGGGGCTATATTATGTCAAAAATACTGTCTTGTTTACTTGCATTTCTTATTCCAGTGTTTACATTATAAGTACTTTGAGATAGGTTGCATGTATTTTTGTTCTTTATTTGAACAGAAACCCTGTTAGGATTCTTGTATGATTTAAATACCTGATCTTTTTATCTTTTCTATTTATCTTTATTTTTTGTTTTATAATTGTTATGGAAATTGTTTTTGTAATAATTTTGTGATTTTATCTGTTGTTTTATGTTGTTTGGAAGCCGCCTAGAGTGGTCGCAAGACCAGATAGGCAGGGTATAAATGAAATAAATAAATAAATAAATAAATAAATAAATAAATAAAAATAATAATAATAAAAATAATAATAATAATAATAATAATAATAATAATAATAATAATAATAATAATAATAATAAAAAATGCCTAGAAATTATGGCAGTGAATATTCAATTATGGGAGTACCTATAGTTAAATAAAAGTTGTATCCAGTGGTGTCCACAAAGCTGCAGAATGGGCGCTGTTGATGGAAGATATGTGTCCTCCCCCTGCAATCCTTCGTGTGTACCCTAGATCTGCTCTAGAAAATGTCGGGATCTTTAGAAGAGGCATCGAGCAAAGGAGAGGAAAGGGAGGTCCACTTCTAACAATAATTGTTAACCCAAATAGAGAACAGTTATTTTCAGGACAGTAGATGTCTTTGTAATAGTGTCCTGTTTCATTGATTTTTGTCTTATCTGTCAAAGGATTCATGCTTTTTTTTCTGTGACAGGTGTTGCTGTCAGACTGTGGAATCACACGGTTTCTGTGTGTTTTAGAGTTAATCAGCAATCCTGTCTTTCACTGAGAAGAGAGGGATTTTGGTGAAGGAAATAACTGAATTTAAATTCAGGCTAAGGTTATCATAGGATCAGGCCCTTTCATCTATACCAGCTTGCGTAAAACACCTTCTGGATACTTTAGCTAGTCCTGCATTACTTAGTAAAACTGCAATGTGACGCTTGCTTATCTGGGAATAAATGCTGTTGAACTCAAACTGACTTTACCTTTCAGTAGACATACAGAGGATGGTGCTGTAAATCACATAATATCACTGTTTTGGTTTACCTTCTGTGCTGTATAGTATCAGCTGAAACAAACATTCTGGACGAACTTGAGTATTATTTCTAGAATGGCATCTGATTTGTCACCATGAATGCAGACATGTAGTTTCGCCATGGGAGTGAGGGACATTCAGTTCCCATGATTGTGTCTTGTCTGGGGAGCTCTACAGACAGTGGAAATATAAGCTGAAAGCTATCACTGTCCTCAAAGAGAGCAGGGTGGTAGTGTGGAAATCTTTCCACATGTAAGACTTCCTGTCTGCAGAAAAGCTGTTGCATTGAGCAGCTTCTGCATTACTCTGATCAGCTGTAGGGCTGACTCAAGACATTTTGCCATCAAATCCAGACTAGTAAGCTTTAAGACAGACAGCCACAATACTCTTCCTAACGGTGAAGCCAACTGAAGACACTTGTGTTCTTTGTTCTTTATTTCAAGTTTGTTTTATTCACTTTCCTAAATAGTGTCTACTAGTACTTTCCACACACTGCATTTATTTGCCCTGTTCTTACCCTCTTGTCCTTGGAAACCTGGTTTTATATGGTATGGTCTTGACATTTTATTGTGTGCCATAAACTTTCTCCTCTTTTCCTTATGAACCTTGATAAAATTTAATTTTACTAACTTTCCCAGAATTACCAGATCTACCAGATTTTAGTTTCACATTGGCACAATGATGTTTTTGCATACTTTCTGACAATTGCTTGTTGTTTGCAAAATTTCTATTATGAATATGATGTGGGTACATATTTACAAGTCTCCCATAGCCTTGATTAATACTTTTGTAGCTACATTTGCATTACAGGAAAAATACAGTTATCTGCCATTTTAAAAAACAAATTCCAGTTATTTTGCAACTTCTATCATTTTGCCTACTAACATTTCATCCCCCTTTAAAAAAATAGTGCCTAATATCATTCCTAGCTGGCTGGATAGCTTAGTGGTTTAGATATCTAGCTGCAGAGCCAGAGGTTGAGAGTTCAATCCCCCACTGTGCCTTCAGGGAGAAAAAAACAACCTGTGTGTCCTTGAGCAACCTGCACAGTCCCAGAGTACTCCAAGAAGAAAGGGATGGCAAACCACTTCTGAGTATCTTTGCCTAGGAAACCCCTGAAAAGGGTCACCATAAGTCAGAATTGACTTGATGGCACCCAATTATTAGTATCTTTTGTACTTCCATACAGTTTTATCATCATCATCATCATCTTAGAACTGCAGAGCTGGAAGTGACCCTATGGATCATCAAGTCCAGCCACTGTCATAATGCATTTGTTGATTAGTCGTTCAGTCGTGTCCGACTCTTCGTGACCCCATGGACCAGAGCACGCCAGGCCCTCCTGTCTTCCACTGCCTCCCGGAGTTGGGTCAAATTCATGTTGGTAGCTTCGATGACACTGTCCAACCATCTCGTCCTCTGTTGTCCCCTTCTCCTCTTGCCTTCACACTTTCCCAACATCAGGGTCTTTTCCAGGGAGTCTTCTCTTCTCATGAGATGGCCAAAGTATTGGAGCCTCAGCTTCAGGATCTGTCCTTCCAGTGAGCACTCAGGGTTGATTTCCTTTAGAATGGATAGGTTTGTTCTCCTTGCAGTCCAGGGGACTCTCAAGAGCCTCCTCCAGCACCACAATTCAAAAGCATCAATTCTTCGGCGTTCAGCTTTCTTTATGGTCCAGCTCTCACTTCCATACATCGCTACTAGAAAAACCATAGCTTTGACTATGCGTACTTTTGTTGGCAAGGTGATGTCTCTGCTTTTTAAGATGCTGTCTAGGTTTGTCATCGCTTTCCTCCCAAGAAGCAGGTGTCTTTTAATTTTGTGGGTGCTGTCACCATCTGCAGTGATCATGGAGCCCAAGAAAGTAAAGTCTGTCACTGCCTCCATATCTTCCCCTTCTATTTGCCAGGAGGTGATGGGACCAGTGGCCATGATCTTAGTTTTTTTGATGTTGAGCTTCAGACCATTTTTGGCGCTCTCCTCTTTCACCCTCATTAACAGGTTCTTTAATTCCTCCTCACTTTCTGCCATCAGAGTGGTATCATCTGCATATCTGAGGTTGTTGATATTTCTTCCGGCAATCTTAATTCCAGCTTGAGATTCCTCCAGTCCAGCCTTTCTCATGATGTATTCTGCATATAAGTTAAATAAACAGGGGGACAATATACAGCCTTGTCGTACTCCTTTCCCAATTTTGAACCAATCAGTTGTTCCATATCCAGTTCTAACTGTTGCTTCCTGTCCCACATATAGATTTCTCATGAGATAGATAAGGTGGCCAGGCATCCCATTTCTTTAAGGACTTGCCATAGTTTGCTGTGGTCCACATAGTCAAAGGCTTTTGCGTAGTCAATGAAGCAGAAGTAGATGTTTTTCTGGAACTCTCTGGCTTTCTCCATAATCCAGCGCATATTAGCAATTTGGTCTCTAGTTCCTCTGCCCTTTCGAAATCCAGCTTGTACTTCTGGGAGTTCTCGGTCCACATACGGCTGAAGCCTACCTTGTAGGATTTTGAGCATAACCTAGCTAGTGTGTGAAATGAGTGCAATTGTACGGTAGTTGGAGCATTCTTTGGCACTGCCCTTCTTTGGGATTGGGATGTAGACTGATCTTTTCCAATCCTCTGGCCACTGCTGAGTTTTCCAAACTCGCTGGCATATTGAGTCTAGCACCTTAACAGCGTCATCTTTTAAGATTTTAAATAGTTCAACTGGAATGCCATCACCTCCACTGGCCTTGTTGTTAGCCATGCTTTCTAAGGCCCACTTGACTTCACTCTCCAGGATGTCTGGCTCAAGGTCACCAACCACACTATCTGGGTTGTCCGGGACATCCAAATCTTTCTGATATAATTCCTCTGTGTATTCTTGCCACCTCTTCTTGATGTCTTCTGCTTCTGTAAGGTCCCTACCATTTTTGTCCTTTATCATGTCCATCTTTGCACAAAATGTTCCTTTAATGGCTCCAATTTTCTTGAACAGATCTTTGGTTTTTCCCTTTCTATTATTTTCCTCTATTTCTTTGCACTGTTCATTTAAGAAGGCCCTCTTGTCTCTCCTTGCTATTCTTTGGAAGTCTGCATTCCATTTTCTGTAACTTTCCCTATCTCCCTTGCATTTTGTTTCCCTTCTCTTCTCTGCTATTTGTAAGGCCTCGTTGGACAGCCACTTTGCTTTCTTGCATTTCCTTTTCTTTAATTTTTTAATGTTTTAATTTTTTCTTTTCTCATAATGCATACATCCTTCTAAAATGCTAAGCACTGGTCAGATTCCTGTAAGTTACACCCACCAGTGTAACTCCATTGCTGTAAATCTCAGCTGTGAATGGCTACAAGTTAAAAAATGGGTTTAGGCATTTGCTGTTGCACACCAGGCATGGTGCCATGGTGTGCATCAGCTAATCTCTGTGGTAACTTCCTAACTATCAGTAATTTGTAGCTGAGGCTTGCACTGATGGAGTTGTGTTGGCATAATTCTTCAGTTGGATTCTGACCAGTAGCAAGTTTCATATTTTAAAGAAATAATTTAATCTGCATTTTAATATTGATTCTACTTTTCTGAGGAGCCGTTTTTCCTGAAGCTACTCCTCTAGATGAACAGTGGTATCTAATAGAAAGATCCTTAGATTCACCTTTGACTTTTTTATATTGCTTAGTCAGAAACCAGTGAGATTACTCCAAATTAAGAAATAGGTGCAATTAAAAATGTGATAGGCCCATCTATGTGGCTGCATAGATGAGCTTATCACATTTATAATTGCACCAGTGTGTAGGGGAAAAACATTGTGTAGAGATTCCAGTTATGGAGTTTGCCATGAATTGATAACCCAAAATGGTTCAGTGGCTTGGTGTGATGAAACCACCCAACGAGGAGCATAACAAAGATCTCTGCATTGAAGTTGTGTCTCAAAAAAATTAAGCACACTCTGCCCTTCTTCCTTTTTGGTAACGGAACAAAAATTATCTTCAGACCATTCATTTACTTTTAGAACCTAAACAACAAAGGATAACCCAAAGAGTGGCATATACTCATATTGTAGGCCATGCAGAACTACTTGTGAGCAAAGGACTCCTTGCTGAACAAATGATTGGTGGTGTTGTGCTGAGGATCCTTGAGTGCACACTTACTCTGAAACCTCTCTCCATCCATCCAGGAGCCGCCCATACCTGTTACTCCAGAGAACTAATTCGTTAGCCAGCACTAACCATATCTTTATCAGTGCATGCTCTGTCCCTGTTTGGCCCAAAATACCATATACAGAGAGTAAAACCAATCATGTGTTGTTTCATCTGTCACCCAAATCTGTAGGAAGTATGTAAAGGTGATGGTGACTGTGGACACACTAGAATATATAACATAGATTGAAACCTTACACATTATTATGTGTGACATGGGATGTATTCTTTGTTCAGGATGAACTGTCTCTCCAAGCTCTGAAGTAGAAGCCTTGTTCAGTTCCTTTAAGATGAGTGGGCAACCTCCAGGAGTCCCAAAGGCAGCAGATACAGGCATTTAGTTATTGGAGGGCTACACCCACTCTTGTCCCCCCCCCCCCCCCCCTTTAAAAGCCTTTTTTCCTTGAAAATCCTCCTCATGCCCTGTAGTGGTTGCATTTTTTTAAAAAATGCATAAATATTAGGAATGTGAAGAACCTTGTGGTGCTGGTAGGGCCAACACATACATGGCCACCTACAGGGCACAACAGACTTTTTTTTAACTTTTAAATTTTTTTTTAAACTGGGTGGGAGGGGCTGGGCCACCAGAGTTGTTGGTTGCTGCATCTGGCCCACTGGGGGCCCATGTGACCCATGGTCTTTTCTTTGCCCACCTCTGCTTTAAGATTGGAGGACAGAAGCCAAGCCTACTTTACACATGCAAAGTACATGCTATAGGACTGGTTTACAGCTGCTGATCTAGATGGTGCTTGTCCATCTACTGCAGTGTTTGCTCATCACTATGTATGTAGTGTTGCACTGTTGTCCTTGTTATTGTTTTCTTTATGTGATGAAGGAACTCAGCAAGCTGCCTTGTTCCAGAGATAGTATTGTTTACACTGGAGGCAGCTCTCCAGGGTTCCAGATAGGGGGTCCTTCCCAGCTCTATATGAAAATGCCAAGGATTGATTCAAGGACGTTTTGTATGCAAAGCATGTGCTATGTTCCTTCTTAAGTATAAGGGATCCTAAACAATGCAGCTGACCACTTCGCTGCTCTTTGGCAAAATCAAACTTACATGTATTTAAAACACATTAGTTTTGTTATTGTGCTATGGTAGTGGCAGTAGGAGTTTTAAGGGGCCATGTGTTTTTTTTCTGTAAAGTGAAGAATCTCAGACTTATTGCATTTTCATGTTCTAGGTTGCAGATGATAATGAATGGAAAGGTGGCTGGTGTGTGCTGTCTTTAGTTAAGGAAGTAGTTAGAAAACTAGGCGATATATAGATCAAAGCTTTAGTAAAGAAGGGTATACCCATCTGAGGATTTTAGGTGCAACAGTTCCATGGAAATGGGTCAGTATATAAATGGAAGCTACTATAAACAGAACAGCTAATGTTCTTTTTCCCTCTTCCTTCTCTTTGTGTGGCAGAGTGGTGGCGAAATGCAGATGTGCACTCGCGTACTGGCACGGCTTTCTTCCCACCACTTCTTGGAATATCTCCTCTGTTTGTCCCTCCTGCTCAAAATCATGATTCCACATCATTCCATTCAAGGGCCACTGGAAAAAGTAACAGAGGCAGTTTGGAAAAAGGTAGGCTCTGCATCTCTAGCTAAATATGACTATTCTGTCTGCCTTAGAAACATGTTTCTTTTCTTTGAATTTGTTATTCCCCTGAATCATACATATATGTTGCAGACAGTGAGGATTTATTTAGTCACAGTTTGAATTTGTGCATGTATTCTATGTCTTGATAGTAAGATAATGATAATCATGTATATATTAAGTCCTGAACTGTAATTTTCACTAACATCCTTTACATCTCAGGAACTCTATATGATACAGTCAAGTAGCATAAGAAGAGGAGTCAGTTTTTCTCATTTTTTTGATGGATGGGAATAGTCTGCTCTTTATGAAAAACAAAACCTCTTAACTTAGTCCTAGTTTATGTCAGAGAAGCAGTTCAGTTTCTATGTTTATAACTAAATTCTGAGTTTTAAGATTTCCTATGTTCTGGTCTTTGACCATAATAAATTTAGTTCATTCATTCATAAGATTTCCTATGCTAGCTTTCAGAATATGCCGTTTGTTCTCCTTAAGGATGGAGAAGTTGGATATGTGTGTCTAGAGGGGGGGATAGTCCTGCTTTGCTTGTTTACAGTACATAATCATTGCTTTTTATTGTTTGCTTTAGAAAATGTAACTAATGAATCTTGGCAAAATTGCTGGTGTTGCTGAGATTATTTCAGTTTCCATCTAATATTCTTGGTGGTGTTTGTTTTTTTGCCTACCCCTTTCCCTTACTTAAGAATTTTAACATATATATGCAAAACCTCTTTCAAAATACATCTTATTACAGTTAGTGCATGTTGGACTTCAGCTCACATTTGACATTTGCTAAAGCTCAGTTTCTGAATGTGTATCTATATCGCCATGTTCTTCAAGGTGTTAATGGATCAGTAAATGGGAACAGTACCACTTCAGTATCAGGCATCAACACATCTGTATTACCTACTACCACAACAAGTTCTGCAGGACAGGCAAAAGTTATAACCTCAGTAGGAGGAAGTCGCAAGTGTAACCAGGAGCAAAATAAAAACCAGATTCTGGATGCCAGAGCTGACAAGATAAAAGACAAGGTAAATAGTTTTTTGGGTTTTTTTAAATGAAATAAACACAGATGTATTTTCTTTAGTGTAGATCAAAAGCAGGTCTCATACTGGATTGGAAACCCTGCACAATCAGTGCTAATATGGATGGTCATTCATACTACCCTGGGAAACTTGATAGATGGGTCTGTTGATGAAAATGAGGATGTGAATCTTTATGGAGGATAAAGGCATCATTCAGCATCTTTGATGCATAGTGTTTGAGTATTAGGTCTAAAGAGTATGCTCACAAATTTCCTTCTAGATGTGTCCAACATAAATGCCTAGTGTCATGAAATTATGCGTACTGTACCATTCTGGTAAGAAGCTGATTTGTTACTAGGGCAACAGTCTTGTGCTCACTTAATTGGCAATGAGATATGCTCAGCCTGATGGGTCTTGCTCCAAGTAAACATGAATGGGATGTACCTTTTATCTAGATTTTTATAAATAGCTGGGGTGTTTGAAACAGCTGCCAATAATTTTAATAACTGATCGGCATTAAACTGTAATGGACTAAGCTTGCCTATAATTCTGAACAATGGCTGGGGATACGGTTTTCCATTCACATTTCAGTGCAGGAAGAAATGCATCCTCACACCTTATAGTACGAAATAAGTAAAGCTCTGGATGATTTGTGTTTTGTGTGCGCCTGCATTCAGTATGTATGCAAAGGTCACAATCTAGCTACAGAATATATATATAGAGAAGCTGAACCCACGTTTCATTTCCGTCCAAAGCTTTATGTCCAATCCTTTGCTTTTTATGGAGTAGAACACATCAGAACAACAACAGTGTGTAGCAGCACGTGCTTGGTAATAATTTTTATCCTCACCAAATTATCCAGATATAGGTAGGACAGCAGAAATTCCTACTAGGTAGAGACGATGGCCTGAAAAATAATAGTAATTGACCATCTGTGTTCTCAGTCCATGGACTCCCAAATTTGTTAGGCAGCATTTTGAAAGACTGGCTGATTGAGTTGTTTGCCTTGAAAACACCTTGCAGTGGATTAGCTTGAACATCAGCTATGTAGCACTTCAGCGTTGCAATGTGTTTTGCAATTTTTATTTTGTTTGGTCTCATAGCAAGCCTCTCACATAGGCAATGGTTGTCCCCGTTTTAAACATGGGGGACTAAGGTTGAGGGGCATGAATTTCCAAATAATGCATGAAAATTCCATGGTAGCAAGACCTGAACATAATTCAAGCCCAAATATATCCTCAGGACGCTGATTGTATTGAGGTAAAACTGAATATTATTGCATTCCTATTGCTAGGAGTTGTGTGATGTGGATAATAAAAGATTTCTAAAATGCTTAACCTTTTAATCCTTTTTTCTCAGAAACCTAGAAAGAAAACTGTGGATAGTTCCAGCAACAGTGAAAGTGATTCTGGCTCCTCTTCAGATACCTCCAGTGAAGGCATTAGTAGCAGTGACTCAGATGATCTCGAGGAAGATGAAGAGGAAGAGGAAGATCAAAGTGTGGAAGAAAGTGAAGATGATGACTCTGATTCAGAGAGTGAAGCACAGCAGAAAAATAAGAACAAGGTGTGATTGTGTTAAAATCCCTGAATAGTCTCTTGAAAACCAGACTCTGTAGTATTATATAGTTGGGTAGATATGAGCATGAACTGAAGTACGAACCAGAAAAAAGCCACAAACTCATCTGGTTTGTGGTACAGTTTGTGATCCACTTCAAGGAGCTGGTTTTGCTGAAACAAAACAAAGCACTGAACTTTTCCCCCCTCAGTGCTTCATTTTGCTTCAGCAAAATGGGATGCCCACCCACCCCTTCCCACTGCATCTATCGCCTCCCTGCCTGGTTCTGATGCTGCCACGTCCTCCTTGTTCCTTGAAGCAGGGCCTGCTGCTTCTGTGCATGTGCCTGCCTGTCAGCTGAGTGGCGGTGCATGTGCAGAAGCAGTTGGCCTGACTTCTGTGCAAGGAGCTGGCTGTGGAGGAGGAGGAGAAGGAGCAAGCGATGGTGGCAGGACTAGGTAGGGAGGCAATGGGGGGAGGGTTGGGAAGGGGCGGGGTGGGCGAGCGAGCAGTCTTCCCTGACATGAATCTGAAAAACAAACTGCGAACCAGTTCATTTGGGGGGGGGGGGGTTCATGATAGTTCGTGGGTAGCCGTGAGCCATCCCGAACCACCAGTTCTCTAATAATTGGCCAAAAGATGGAATGAATTTTGGCTGTGGTTAATCTTGTTACTGTTGATTTGCATGTCCCTCATGCTGGCTTAATCCCAGCAATGGAAGCAAGAACCTGGTTCCATACACAACACATTAGGCCATGTAAACACAAACAAGAAAAAGGCATCTTCTTCTCAAAAACAGAATCCATAAGAGATATTACGTAGTTGAGCTGGTTCACACTGGCAACTTTTCCAGCCCTCCTTTAAGACAAGTGATGTATTATAGATCCAAAATAGGGCATTGTTTTAGTTCAGTCATTTGGCAGTAGAGTTAAGGTGATTGGTTCTGTGCAGCATTTAAGAACCTAACTGGATCTGACCTAAATTGTGGTACTACAGTCAACATACTGAATTTTTAAAAATTGGATAGCTATGAGAGGAAAGCATGATTAGGGTCAGAACTAGGGGGATAAAGTTAACCCTTTCCTCCAAGACTGTGGCCTCACTAGCTGGGACTGTTTGTTATGTGCTATCATGTCAGTACTGAGGTACTTGAGGAAGTAGTTTTACCACGGCCACCTCCAAGAGAGTTACCATAAACTGAGTAAGGATTTGGATCCAGGTCTCCTGAATCTTCATCCGAATCTTCAAACTCCCATTAAAAATATAAGTTAGTCTTTAAGGTGCCACCGTGTTTTTGTCTTTTTTTTAAAAACTTTTTTGCTTTTACCTATAATGCTTGCACAAATTAACATAGTTACCTCTTCTACAACTGAAACTTCATATGATACTGTACCTATTACATCACAATGGCGGTACTGATAGGGCTAGTAATAGGATATTGGGCAAATTTTTATTTTGAATTAGTGAAGGTTAGCAGTTGAGAATAATGGGGAAATGCTCTGATTGCAATAAATACAAAAGACATGAAGACCTGCTCTCCTTCATTGGAAAAATGAACAGCAAGAGTAATGGAGGAGTTTTCTGGCCATGATAAGTAGACAGGAAGCAGTTAACTAGCAGCTTTAACAGAAAGAGACACCTAGTAAGCTTTTAATTGATGTGACAGAAGCTCTTGAAAATCTCAGACATGCTTTGTCAGCTCATATTGAATATGCTGACATTGCAGTTCCTGTGTAAGGGGTAAAAAAATACGCAAAATCAGTCAGAAAAAAAGCTGGAGGGCAAACCAGAAAACACTTGAATGCCAAGGGTGTGGCAGCTCTCTCCTCTGTGTAAACATGATTGATTGTGTGATGTTGATTCTGGGAGAGATGGAATAAATGGGAGAAAACATCTTCCAGCTTCCTCTTAAAGAGACAGCTGTTGTTGTTTTTTAAAAAAATGTCTTTTAAGGACAAGTAATCAGAACTCCCTTAAGACACCTTTCCCTGAGAGGTGCCATGTAGTCAACTCAAAAATAAACCCCATTGAGTTATTTGGTTTTGCTTTTAAGTAAGTGTGTAAAGGATTGCAGCCTTAAGGTCCCAAGAGAGAACGAAATTTAACTGGCAGATGAATTCTAGGAAAGGTCTGACTGAAGTACCATTTTTTAAAATCGTAAACTGGGAAAATATAAAATAGATATCAGGCAAATGAAGTGAGCTGTGTCGTAGAGGTTCAGGTGCCCTGAGTGTTGCCATGACTACTGAATTCTGTTTATGGCTGCTCTTTTCCTCGCATAGCAGTTAACCCTGTCCAGTAACCAGTAACCAGAATGTAAACCTCAGTGTTCCGTTAGGTGGATTGCGTGGCATACGTTTGAAAGCAACTGAATTTTTTCAGAGCACGATATATATTTTCCCCCACTTCCAAATCTTAGTTTCACCTTGTAAAGAACCTTTCAAGAAATAACCAGAAGGAGATATATTGTAAGGCTGTTTTACAATATAAATAAGTTATTATTGTTGCAGGGTGTACTTTGAGCCTGGCAGTGTGTGTGCTGGGTAGAGTACAATGTGTTTCAATGTTGGATATTCATGGGACCGATTAAGCAACTACTGTAGTTAAAATCCTTTTGGATGATCTTACGTTTGTCTCTGTAGCCATACTTATTTTGATTATTTCACTCTATTTGTCTCTGGCTTTCCTTTTACATAATTTCTGTTAAAATTTGAGGCATCAAATAGTACAGTCAAAAAATAATTTTTTGAGATGTCTTTCTGTATTTACAGGTGCTAATGCATAGTGGACCAGACATGAAAGCAGATGGACAAAAACCCCAGGAAAAGCCCCAGGAAAAGAGATCACACCAGCCAATACCTCTTGTGTCTGATAGCCAGACTCACCCGTCATTCCAGTCCCAGCAGAAGCAGCCTCAGGTTTTGTCACAGCAGCTTCCCTTTATTTTCCAAAGCTCTCAGGCAAAGGAGGAATCTGTGAACAAACACACAAGCGTAATACAGTCTACGGGATTGGTGCCCAATGTGAATCCTTTGTCTTTGGTAAATCAAGCCAAAAAGGAAACTTTCTTAAAACTTATAGTTCCTTCTCCTGATCTACTCAAGGCAGGGAGTAAAAATACCTCTGAAGAACCTAGCCCGTTGACCACTGATGTAAGATCAAACCGGGTGAGAAGATCTTAGTTTTTGTTCTCTTCTCTACTCTTGTTTTTTTAAATTTAAATGACATTTTGTGTTTTAATCTTGAAATGCAGAAAAACTATGTGGTTAGTTTCACCTAACCAAAGGTCTAACCTTATGTAGCCACCATTATAGTTGTTCAATTATGCTGCTTTATCATTTGAATTCTTAGAAATTACTTTTAGACTTCCCATCCTACTTCTGCAGATTCCTGCTTCTTTGAATTAGTGTAGCATGAAAGTTGTATATCACTGAACACTTGCCTGTAATTAGTAAGAATGCTGTTCTTAAATGTCAGTCAGTATGATTTAGTGATTTGAGTGTGGGACTAAGACTGAATAAACCTGAGTTCCAGTTCCCACTCAGCCATGAAACTCAGCTTTGAGCAAATTCACATTTTTTTTCACCCTAAATTTTCTCATACATTTTGTTGTGAGGATAGGAGGATGGAGATGGATAAATAATGGGGAGAACTGTCTGTACCACTTGAAGCTCCTTGGAGGAACAGTGGGATAGAAAACCAATGAATATCTTGAGCCCTGTTCCATAGCATTTGCCAGAGGCTGCATCATTCCTGCTGTGGTAAAGGAGCTTGCTCTTTTTCTTTCTCCTCCAAGAGACTAACGCATAGTGAGGACATAATGCTCCATATGGCCACCAAGTCACACAGAGGCCTACTTTAACACACACATATTCTTTTCAGGGCAACAATGACTTTGGCATATTGGACTTCCATCATTCTTTGTCGTTCTGTACAAGTGTGAAAGCCTTCAGAAACGTTGGATATGTTACATCATGAAGAGCAGCTTTTGTATTCAGTGCATTATATGCCTGCAAAAAAAGATTTATATTCCTGATAAACAGATACTATTCAGGCGTCTCAGCAGCTAAAATGTATGGATTGGAATTGAAAGTCTACTCTTATAGAACACTTTAATTAATCAACATATCTTTGCTTCATTCCTGTTGTTTTCTTTACCAAAGATTCTAATCGATGGTGTTCACATGTCACCTGTATCCCCTGCTTGGCAGAACTGATTTCCTTTCCCCCATGCAAATTGTGACATTGCCCCGTTCCCCAAGGGATAGGAGACATTTGAACAGATTCAGAAGTGCAGCATAAGTCAAAAACAAAGAAGGATAAGTCTTTTTGATATCAGATGGAACTTGAAGAACTTGGTAGTATATAAATTTGCCACAGCCATTCTACATGATTACTGTTCTTATATTTTTCAGTAATTATTCTTTTCTTTTTGGAAAGTATGGTATTTTTATTGCCCTTGAAACAATCTAAAGAATACTCACAGTGCATTATATCAACTGCTTTCACACAAAAGTAGTGAGAGTTCCATACTAGCAGTCAAAGAGAATTGCTTGTCATGGTTGGCCTGGGAGTTGATTTTGAAATGGGAACGTGTAGTATTTTGTCTAACAGGTTTTCATTCAGAGGCTGTGGGATTTTTATCACGAATTGTACTGTCATACTTTTTTAGTTAAGTTGCTTATTTTTTGTTTCTTTGCTTTCTTTGCATGTGTAAGGGAGGGTTAGACATGGGTATTTTTTAATCTGTACTCCATTTTTTTAACTAAGCTTTACAAATTATTTTCATTTTCATTTGATTTGCATTCCCATAAGGATTTTGAATAGGCATGTTTGTAGGGCTACGGTTGGGAAGACTGGATCTCTCTATCAGCAGTTGCCCACTAAAACATTTGTTATGTCCCTCTGTTGGAAGGTTTATGATGGCTTGCATTTGATTCCTAAATCCACTTTATTTGGATGTAAGCCTTATTGATCATTACAGAACTTGCTTCCAGGTAAGCAGGATTGGAGTATTACCCTTCTTTCTTTCATAAATAATCCCCTGGACTTTAGCATGGCTCAGGTTAATGTCATAAATCCATCAGAAATTAGAGATCTTCCATCATTTACCACTGGAGTCCCCTTTCTACCATTTTCTTCTACTACTCCTACTTAGAATTAAAGTTGATTGCACTGTAGAGAATGGCAGAGAACATAATCTTGCTTCTTTCTGTTCTTGCAACAGCCTCAGTGAGTCAAAACTCTGAATTAGTCAGTCTTTGATTATTTATTTAGTTTCTTTAAAGCAGCTTACCTGCCCACAAGGTAATGCATAAAAATGTAAGAGCTATGCTGGATTAGTTAGATGACTCATCTAGTCCACCATTCTTTTCCCAGAGAAGACAATCAGAAGACACTTGTGGGGAGCCTGTGTAGGTCAGGAAGGATAATGGCACCATCCACGCATGCTTTCCAGCTTCTGGTATTAGACACATACTTTCTCTGACACTGGGAGTGGCATATTGCCACCATAATGATTTGATAGCCTTATCTTTCCTGAGCTCGCACATCTGTTCAAGGTAAATTTTGCATTGCTCAGTTGCTATAGGCATTTCCTATTGTGTTTGTAATATTTTATTATCTTTTTCTGTTTCCCTAGGAACAGTACAAACAAACATTCCCAATGCAGTTGAAGAAACAACATGAGTCACCCAAGAATCTGAAGAAGGTTATCACAGCATTATCCAGTCCAAAGCCAACTAGTTCTTCACCAGCTCATCAAAAACACACCTCTTTAGAAAACAACCATTCTAATCCTTTTTTGACCAATGCACTTTTAGGTAACCATCAACCCAATGGAGTAATTCAGAGCGTCATTCAGGAGGCTCCTCTAGCACTAACCACCAAATCCAAATCTCAGCCCAAGGTCAATGAAAACATATCTACTTCCAGCAACATAACCTTTTCCTCACCAGTAAATTTAAGCACGTGTGGGAAAAAGACACCAAGCAACCGGACACCTGTTATGTCTTCTACCTCTCCTGTATTACCTGGTCCAGCAAAGGAAAAGTCAATCAGCAATAATACAGTAACAGCAGTAAAAACACAACAGAACCATCCTTCTACAAAATCTTTAGTTGAACAGTTCAGAGGAACAGATTCAGACATTCTTAGCAGTAAAGACTCTGAAGATTCCAATTATGAGGATGACGACGAAGATGATGATGATGAGGATGAAGATGAGGATGATGAAGATGAGGATTCTGATGATAGTCAATCAGGTTTATTTAATTTAAAGAAGCTGTGCTGAATGCATGCTGTAATCCTTCTTAAGGCGGGTTTTTCCTTCATCCTGCAAATGCCACAAATAATCATAAAATTCCATACTAATTTTGATAAGAACTACAGGGAGGTTAATTTATGAGTCCAACCAAATGCAATATAATAGTTTGCTCATAATATTTCTAGTGCTGCTTCTGTTGCTAGAATACTTTTGGGGGAGAGATCATACTTATGAGAAAACTATTTGATTATTGTAAATCATGGTGAATGAGTGGCAGTGTGTGTGTAGATCTCTTACTAGAGTGTGAAATGTTGAGAAAGTAGAGGAGATGAGTGAAGAGAGTCTCAGACTTGGTTTAAATATCTGAAACCCCAGTCTTATGGGGACTACTCCCATTGTGCATAATAGAACTTCACGTTAGAAAAAATTCTACACCTTTTTATTCAGGAGTAAACACCATTTAATTAAATACATACCTCAGATTCAAGGCATACACAAGAATGAGTTGTTGCCATATTTCTGGCTAAGAGAGTTTAGAATTCCAGCTAATATGAAGTGCACAGTCCTTTAGTTGGAACTATCTCAAGTTTTGTCTAAATTGATGGGACTGAGAGTTGGCATGTTCTGCACTAGCTTCTGTTGCTGAATTATCATTAGGGGCCAAAGAGCTTAATTGAAGCTATTAAACCTAATGCAAACCTGCACAAATTATGAATCCCCTAGCCTAAATATATCAGAGCATTATGCTAAAGGAACAGAGAACTATCCTTTTTTCGTGGTTCATCTGGGACAGAAAAGCAATAGAGGAAGAGTCAAACTTTGGGTAGGTTACAGTGTATAGCTGGTAAGCTGTATTTGGCTTACTGAGTAAAAAGTTGTGCAGGCTTGACAGTAAGCCAGAAAAAGGACCCTGCATGGGTTGCCAAAATTTTAATTGTGGGTTGTCAGGTTCTTAACAAAGAGAGTGATAATAGATTGTAAGAGGATGGAATGTTTTTACTTGTGGGTTGGCATTTGAGCCAAATGAATGGATCCAAAACATACGTTGCATTCAATTTATATCTCTCTGCTATCGCTTGGATTCTTTCTTTGCTCTTCCTTTTTTGGCTCTCGAACGCACACAATCCCAGCCAATCCTAGAATGAGACAGTGTTCATTTGTTGTAATTCATGATTATTTTTGTTTCCCCAAAGAATCTGATAGTAATTCAGAAGGGTCTGATACTGAAGGATCTGAAGATGATGAGGAAGAAGATGATAAAGATCCCGATGAATCAGAGACAGATACAGAGGGAGAGAAGTCTGCAGTTAAGTTGAACAAGTCAGCCTCTTCTGCCAAAAGTTCTTCCATCAGTCTTGCAGCTTGTTCAACACCACTGAATCTCCAAGTAGCAAAGACACCACGTTCTGCTCCAGCTGCCTTATGTCCAGAATCCCCTTCTCCTGTCTTTGTGGGCACACCTTCATCTGGGCTCAGTTCAAGCTCCCACTGTGGTATTTCAGTTATTTTATTTTTGTATCAAAATCCTGTAATATGAAAGGCGATTTTTTAAATATTTTGGTTGAAATCTAAAAATGATCATAATTGTTCAGCACTTGCGGGGATCTGCCCTTCTTATGTTTAAACCATTGCATTTCAGCAGGACATCAGATTATATTTTTTTATGACCACACGAACTTCAGAATCTCCCACAGAGAATCCATCATATTCTGAGAAAGTCTGTTCTATGGTTCAGAAATTCTCTCTAATGTTTAGTGGAAATTGTCTTTCTTATAATTTGGATTTGTTAATTTAGATCTTATGCTCTGGAGTGGCAGAAAACACAGAAATTACATAACATAAAGTTTCTCATCTATTTCTGTGAAACATATTGGCTTATAATGGACACACGGCAAAGATTCAGGTTCTTTAATTACACTTCCCTGTTTGAAAGCTCTGCAAATTGAAGTTCTAAACTATTTCATGGTTGTGATATTAGATGGAGGCGTTGTGAGTTGTAGTACATTAGTCTTGGAGGGCATGAGGTTGGAAAATACTAGTCTGTAGAACATCACAGAAATATAGAAAGATATCTTGGTCTCAGGTCAGGTCCACGTAGATATTGTCTGCTAAAAGCGTTGGCAGGAAATTTCCTGTGCTTCAAACAGGGCTTTTTTCCTAGCATTATTTGGAGATACTAGGCATTCAGCATGGGAAATCTGAACCCATGTTCAATTGGGTCATTGTTTAGGGGCAGATTCTATGATACCTAAATCCTTAAACTGTTTACTTAACAGTCCCACTAAATGATAAAACATACATAAAGTTCAAGGGGAAGACATTATGGGCCACCTTCATTTGATAACATTAAAAACAGATAGGTGTTAGAGGACAACTGGCAGGAAATCTGTTTGGCATCTCATTTCCAAGCACTGATAATCATATTCCTCTACAGATTGATGGCAAGCTAGTCATTTCAGCTGCTCAGTAATACTTGTGGATGGCCCCACAAACCTTTTATCTCTCCCTGCGCCTCTAGCCACTTGCAGTTCTCTAAAAGCAGCATGCACAAGATGAAGAAACTTTGGGCTGCTTTTAGGGTGAAAACGTAATGGAATTCCTGCTGGGCTTGTCATGCGCTCCTCTGACTTGTAGTGCTTGAAGCGTTCCAACTTGCATATATATATGTGTGAGCAATTACATGTGCACATCCAGTTTCTGTACCCTCCTGAGAATTTCCTATTAGCAGCTTTCATACCAACCCTCCCAAATGCTTCTTAAACTTGGGGGGTTGAAAAAAGATGGGTGTAGACTTCAATGTGGAAAGCAGCTGGAACAGGAGAATGTCATAAAAAGCCTGGGGCACAAATCTCTGAAGTGCTTTCATTGTGTGAAAATATGTTTAGTAGAAACTGAGGAGATGCTTCATGTCACATTATGTTGTGTCAGCAGTCCAGTGAGCCACAAGTCTACCAGTTCATGTTGGCTACGAAGCTGCCATGGATTCAGGCATGATCTGGAAATACATGTCCTAGACTTCAATTTTCACTTCCTTGATTTAAACTAAAGTAAATGTTGCTGGAACTGGATGATTGATCTTTAATTAAAAGTGTTATTAATTTTTTTTTTATTGTTAACATTTACAGTACCTTATATGTATCAGGTATTGCAAGTGTGGACAATCAGACCAAAGCTGTATTTAGTTCATGCATAAACATATTCATTGTTAGGGTTTGCATTTGTACTAGACAAGAAGATGCAGGAAGAATGAGAATACGGGTTTTAAATGACCTCTGCTCAATAAATATTGTAATTAAAAATGACAAAAATGTAAGTGTCTAATCCAAATATCTATTTGCTTTTGTAAAATAAACCAATTAAATTCTGTTTAAGGTACTTCAAAAAGACGAAGAGTAACAGATGAGCGAGAATTACGCATTCCTCTGGAGTATGGGTATGTGAAATAATTTCTTAGAAATTAAATATTGACAATCAGTTACTCTCCAGAACACGGCCAAACAGCCTGAAAAACCTACAACAACCAAGTTACTGGTAGCTTGCTTATACACTGAAAGGATGATGATGTCAATATATGTTTCAGATCCAAATAAAAAGTTGAGTGCAGCATTTTCACATTAGGGTTTTAGAAATGCAGAGAATTTGTCATTGTTCACATGGCAAATACATTTTCATGTTTGCCAAAGTAACATGCAGGAGGAAACACTTAATTTGTAGTTGTATGCTACCCCAAACCTAGCTGGCATCTTTACCTCAAAGTGTGGTATAAACATATCTAAAATCTATATTCTTTCAGAAGATGTGTTGTTTCTGTGTGCATCCTAAGAATCCGTTTCTTAACACCTCTTTTTGTTTTTCTCTCTCTCTCTCAATTGAAACCGGAAACAGCTCAGATCCTCCTCTTCCCTAAGCAGCTAAGGATTATTTTGCTCAGGTTTTACACTTTAGTTATTCAGTGAACTGAAGCTGGAGTAGTTACAGTTTCTTCAAGGGGATTCTCGGTGACCTTTTTTAGATGACTCAGGTCTTTTATTGGATTGTCCAGGCTAAAATAGATATATACTGTAATGGAAGAATAGTGTTATTGATTAAAGAGGTTAAAACAACAGTGCAGCTGATGGCTTGAGATTTGACACAGTTCCAACTGCAGTGGAAATGAAGACATAATAGTGCAACTGCTTACTGTGTTTTTGCCATGCGTTAGAACACCTTTCTGTGGAAGTGAATCACAAGCTAGACTTTGAAAACCCAAGTTCGAGTGCTCAGTCATATTTGAAGCTAGCTGGGCGACTTGTGCAACCACTCCATGAAATAATGTGCTAAGCAATAGCCCTTCCACAAACTTTGTAGAAGAGAACATGAGTAGACCATGTAAAAATAACTATGTTACTCACTTGCATATGCAGTGTCAGATTAGGGAGCAGTAAGAGGAAGAAAATGTTAAATCTGAAATTCAAGCTTCATTCTGCCTTCTTCAGTATTATAACAATCAGATGTTCTTTTTGAGAATATTGAAGAATTCCCAGAACAGTCTTACACTAATTTTCTAATAGATAGCAGAAACCATTCTACTGAGTATAAAATCAAAAATAGAATTTATAATACTTTCTCAAATTAGCCTGTTTTAGAGACATGTTTCTGAAACTCAGAAGGGTGCTTCATTCATAGGTGCAGGCATAGTTATATATAAGATATTGGAGGTATTTTATTTAGGAAGTATTCTCTATGCCTGTTCTAAATTAGGCACTGATGATAATTTAATAAGATGCTAACTGACATATTACATGTAAAGTGCTCAGTGTGGTAGCAGAAGCAGCATACCATACTTGAGTGATGCTCCTGAGATCATATTCCCAGGCTACCACCCCAGCCTCCACATGTTGAGTGTGGATATTTGAAAGGGAACCCTGTGAGTGAGGAATAGCAGCATGTGAGCGCCCCACATCCAAATAATATGTATGAATATCATATACGTTCTTAGCTTATTGGGGAAATGACAGCATGGAATCACATTTTACTTGGACATATGTTTGCATGAGTTCAGTCACTGTTACTCTGAGGAAGTATGCATAGGACTGTAGCTACACAGCCTAGTCCTATGCACATTTGCTTTGAGGTACATGTGCTATCCTCAAAGGGACTTACTCCCAAGAAGAGACAGGGAAAGTTACTTTTTGAGACTCTTAAGTTTTGGAGTCTGTGGCCAGAACCCCAGGGGTGAAACTGTACCATCTAGGAAAAGATTGGTGGGATTCACAGCAACTCCTGTTGGTGCACATGATGCAAGTCCTGCTGCAGTTTAAAAATGGCACCCAATTTGCGCTTCTAAAAATCTCAGTATGGCCTGCCTATCTCCTTCACAGCTATGTACCAGGCTGCTGAGGAGGTTAATCGTTTAAACAGCTATACCCTGGAGAGAGAGAGAGAGAGAGAGAGAGAGAGAGAGAGAGAGAGAGAGAGAGAGAGAATGTGTAAATAAATGGATGTATCTGAGGAAGGAGGGAGATGGCACTGCAACAGTAATGCTTCCCCCCTTCTTTTCTCCCTCCGGTGCAACTTCCTGCCAGAGGAGCTTCTCTTCCACCCGCTGCCACTGCTGCCACTGGTGGTGGCAGAGAAGACTGGTCTGGCACTATTTGGCATCCTGAACTAGTGAAGCAAAAGTGCGTCTAGTTCAGCTGTGTTCCTGCCAGACGCTGCCAGCAGCCAGGGCCTCCCCTCTCTCTCACACACCCGAACTTTTAATGCAAGGAATCGCATTAAAATAGGACTTATGTTACAAGCAGTTTCATTCCTGTTTTCAGCTAATCCATGGTAAACATCTTTGCTGTGGATTATTGAAAATGTGTAGTTCTAATCATAAATACTTGAACTAGCATGGTCGTAGTACTAGAATTAAGAACTGTGGACTCAAAAAGTATTTTTCCCCCCATCCCTGCTCCAAAGTACATGTGTATAGAATTTCAACTCTAGTTTGTGTCTTCACATATAATTATATTTTATTGCAGGTGGCAAAGGGAAACAAGAATAAGAAACTTTGGTGGCCGCCTTCAAGGAGAAGTAGCCTATTATGCACCATGTGGAAAGAAACTAAGGCAGTACCCTGAAGTAGTAAAGGTATATTGTAAATACTCTGCCTTCTGGTACTTATTATGCATGCATGTACGTCTTAAAGTTATGTTTTTCCTTCTGTAAAGTTCCTTGATGCAAAATGGTCTCTGAAGGGAGGCTAATGTACGTTAACATGTCTCTAAATTGACCTCTTGTAAATTCATCTCCCCTTGCCAGAATATGCAAAACATTTTGCTTCTCTAATATGAGCTGTACATCAAAGCTGGGTTGTAATGACTTAAATCCTGAAGTGGAAAAATATGTGATTTTTTCAGTATCTCAGCAGAAATGGAATAATGGATATCTCAAGGGACAATTTCAGCTTCAGTGCAAAAATAGGAGTGGGTGACTTCTATGAAGCCAGAGATGGACCGCAGGTATCCGCTTTTTAAAAAAGTAAAGTCTTTGATCCGAGGAGTAGTATAATAAAATTAAGTTACATAATTTTTACTACACTCTGGAACATTGCTGTTGTTAGCTGGTTCATTCGTACCACCATACATGTGACTTTATGGTAGTAGCTGTTAGTAACTGACCACCCAAATCTAGAAACAATTGGAAAACATTAAGAAATCAGGGGGTATCAGTCTCACTTCACAGGTACTCAGCCACCTTGCAGAATCAAATTTGGAAACTGCTGCTATCTGATACTTTTACTTTTAAGGTTAAGCATATTCCAGTGTTTTAATTACCCTCCTCTTTTAATGTTTTTTTCTGGATTCCCTCATTTACTGTTTTTTTCCGTGTTTTTTTTTAATTTATAGGGAGCATAATTTGGCTATAGTTGTGTGAGGGGATTGATAGTCTGGTACCTCTGGGTTTTATTTAAAGGTCTTCCTTCTCCTTCCATTAGAATTCCCACACTATTTGTTTATTTAAACATTTGGTAGATCAGCTTCAATTGTTATGTCGTATATATAATAATCCTAAGTGCTCCTGTTCATACACTATGCATCATTTTTAAACACAGTTGTCTTTATGGTATATTTGGAAATGTTGGAGTGAAATACAGAGTTACTTAAATACACAATGAGCTCTACAGAGCATTTTTTTTAACAGTTCAGAAGTAGGATTGCAGTTGTATTTATATACCTTTTTAAATTTACTGCCTAAAGTATCTGGAGTTCTCTAACTGGAACCTTTCCTTATAACAGATATACCTTTACATTATAATACATACATAATGTAATTGCAATACTCACTACTTTTTAGAGTCCTTTATGGTAGGTGGGCAGTGCTTCATTTTTTGTGGTTTTGGAATTTGGGCAGTTCTATGTATGGCCTCTTTTCCTCCTCCTCTTTTCTTCTTCTTCTGGCAAACACTTTCCAACTACAAGTTAAATGTTGTATGGATACAATCCTGTTCCCCAAAATCCTTTCCTGAGGTTTTGGAGGAAAATGCTTATAGCTGTTATCCCATACCCACAAAATGTCATAGAGAAACTGCTATTTGCTACAGAAAAATTAAATTATGCAGAACAAAACATTTGAGGAATGGCACTCTTTGGGTTTAGTTTAGTTTAGTTTTTCTTCCTCAGTAGCTGAAAGAAGATTTGAGGACTAAATCTGCTTGTGCACATGTTTAGACATGTATCCAGTGGTTGATAAATCACGGCTTTAGAAAAGCTGTGGATTCTGTTCTGGGAGTGATCTTAAAAACTTGTGATAAATAATTCTTCGAAATTTTGCCAGACTACAGTTCTCAGCATTAAGTTTGAGGGGGAAGGGGGGCTTGCGTTGAAATTATCACATCGCGTAATAGTAGAGTTAAATTGCACACTGGTTTTATGCTTTTTTGACTGTCACAGATTTCCCTGAGGAATCATTGGAATTACAGCATTGTGAGTGTTTGATAAATCTTTGTCAAAAGCATAGCAGTTTCTCAGAAATGCAATTCCTAACGTTCTTTGGGGAAAAAATGATGACAGTAAAAACAGGGTGAGGCAGATGAATAACATATGACAGTTAAGACCGTATGGTGTATCAAATGTCTTGAAAGCCCCTGGTTTTAATGGAATTAATGAATTGTTAGGACCACATGACAAGTTTCTTTGGTTTTTTTTATTGTTACCTGCCTTGTCGTAAAATAGGTGACTTTGAAGTTATTTCCTGCAGTATTTGTCACCCAACTCTTAAGCAGTGTCCCTACTTCAGTCTCTTCTAAAACCAGTTCTGTCTGTGAGGACATTGACATGATTACACCCTGACCCACACCATGATTACACCTCCTTCCTCTCTCCTTGCTGACATGCCATATGGTATTTTCTGTTGTGCCTGCTTGGTTTTGTCAAATCTTCATTAAGAACATGGATGCTGGATTTATGTTTACACTGCAGATGTTGGTCATGAAAGAGGATGTGAGAGTTTCACCATAGACAAGTTTTCTACCAATTTTGGTGTGCAGAAATGGTTGTGTAGTGAAAAGGAAATATACCTTGTGTTTCCATTGAAAAACTGTTACTATGCAGTAACTGTTACTGTTGTAAACTAAGTGAACAATTCTAGCAAATCAGCATCCTCACTCCTCTGAGTGAACTGCCCAATTATGAAATGTAAATGTGATGTCCACTGTCCATTTCTTGGTATCTTTGGTGAGATTTTGTCAAATGTTTATTGAGATGAATTCCAGCCAAACGAGATGAACCTTCTGGTTATTCTGGGCAGTAACTCTCTGTTCCTGACTCTTCTCCTCACTTTGGGGAGAGGCAGGAGACATTTAAGAAATTTGGGGAGCAGGAATATAGTTACATTATCATTATGGTGAAATTGTACAGGATGTGAATTCTGGAGTGCACGATAATTGAGGTAAGTGATTCTTTAGTGTTGGGGGAGCTTTTTAAAATTACAGTACATGTGTTTGGGAGAATATTAATGACAAGTGCAGTGTGTTTTATTCAAAGCAGTAGCATGATGTTTATGCTTCCTAGCATAAATGTGCTTTTAATGTATGCTTTCAAATATGTCTATATATATGTTAATTCTGCAAGTGTCCACTTATGTCTCAAACTTCATTAGTAAGTTCAAAAACCAGTATGTAACTTATCCCAACCAGTTTTGCAAATGCCATATATTTTTGTTTGTGATGCAATTAGTGAGCATTTGCTCTTTGTCACCAGTAAGTTCTTGGTAAATTCTCTTAAGTTATGTATGAATGAATGTTGAACTTCACTAATTAGCTTCAGAATCTCAGACAGTGATGTATATCATTTCACATCATCTGCCGTTGTGCTTTCTGACCTAATTTTATTTTACCATAACTTATTTAATAGTGAAAATAGTTCTTTCTTTAGATATTTTGTCCTTTTATTATGCTATTTCTGAGTAGAAAACTGAGTCAGTCAATCTGATACTATTTTGTATACTTTTATTTAATGTATATTTTATATACAAGAAAAAGACCACTCCAAAAAATGTAAAAACTTGTTATCATAAAAAATACAGTCAGAAGATTTGAGCCATGTTCTAAACGTAAAGAATATGTTTCATTGCCTTAAACAATTATGATTTTGACACACATCACAATTCTGAAATGAAGTTCTCTTGCCCAAAAGAATTAAACCAGTCAGCCTAAATTCTGTAGTTGTTATCCATTTCTTCCTATCCATTGTCTTATACACTCATTTTTAGACAGCTTTTAATCAATACCATCAATACATTCCATTTAACTTCAGCCAAAATGCTTCATAACTTCTGTTTGTTTTATTTGTTTCTAATATTTCTTTAGCAAATCACTGAACATCTATCCATAAAAACTAACAATTCTTATTTTTTTCCGTACTGCTCTCAAGCTTCTGTTGTCCACATAATTTCCTTTCAAGGATCCATTTCTCCAATCACAGAGGTTATAACCGGTTGAAACAATATTTATTATTATCAGTGCCTATGGTCTGTGTGTTCACTTATCCAATAAGTGTTGCTTTTACTTAGTTCTAAACTGTGCACATTTACATAATCTTACATTATCAAAAGGACCTTTTTCAAAACATTTGCAGTCAGCATTGCCTAGTTGTGAAGATAGTTAAGCGTAAAAGAATAAATTTTCTAATTTTTTCTATTGCTGCTTTTAAGGAATCTCCCAGCATCCTAAAAAAGAAAAACAGTCTCTGTTTGGGCATTTCTGTTCAAAGGCAGAGATTAAAAACATTAATTATGCTTGTTTACATTTAGTGCTGAGTAGTCTCTGTAATCTTTGCCGGCTAAAGAGTTTTGAGAAACAATAGGAATGTCTATGTTGTGGAGATGCTGTGAAGGACAAATGCTTGTTAGCTAGTGAGAGAAAACAATTTTCTGTTTTGACAAAATACGTACCATTCCTTTTAACAGGGGTTTTAATGGGATTTTTTAACAGGTGGACAAATGGAGCCATAGTTTTTGAAATTGTCTCTTTTCTTAAAGAACGTGCCTTCTTTCATTCTAAGGATTTTTCTTAGAGTTCAGAAAAGAAGAGCAGAATCTGGGGATTCTGGTAAAGAACTGTATGGAGATCAGATCCTCCAAAGGCAGCTTCCAACATATATATTCAGAATATAAAATGACGTACAATTTTGAACATCATAAAATTAATTGAGGGAGGGAAATGAGGAAATGAAAGTAATACTGATCACAAGCAATATTGGTTAAAATTGGGTTAAATTATTTAGTATTGTGGCACACTAAATAATTAATTTCATTTTAATTAATATTAAATAATAATATTTAATGTTACCTGGCACCTTCTATTCAGTCTATGCAGATGCATTGCATTGACTAGGACTTATTCCCAGGTAGTTTCATGTAGGATTGCAGGCTAATGAATTGACCAGTGAGCTCAATGGGATTAAATAGATAAGTTTAGCCAAATAGACCTCATTTTTCCCCTAATAGATACTTAAGTGTGAGGCAGTTTGCAATTTTCACAAATAAAGGTCATGCCTTACTGTTAGATGAGAAAGCAGTATTTCATATTTTCCTTTCTACCAGGAAAAATAGAAATCTGGTATATTTAATATTTCATTTTGCAATTAACATACCATAATTAAAATGGCTTTAAAATGGAATAAATTTAATCTTGTCAGTATTGTGGTGGAAGATCTAAATGTAAAAAAAAATCTGATTTTGTTTGAGCTCTGCCAGTTTTTGTTATCTGTGGTTCTTATACCTAAATGGAAATCTCTAGCAGCTGGTGTTCTGAGAGGAGTTTTTAAGTGGATCGTCCTGCTCTATTGTTTTAAATGTGTTTAAGTATTGACTTTATTTTCCATTTTTAATATGATACTTGTTTAATTGTTTTTAAATATTTGTATACTTACTGTATTTAGCTTTTATTGTCTTTTTAATGATGTAAGCTGCCTTGGGTCTTTTTTAAAGAGAAAGACAGGATAAAAATATTTTAAACAAACAAACAAATAAATATTGATCTCACCCTACACTACAAAGTGTGTGTTGGTTTTGGATACTAACTGAAGGGAAACCTTAACCTATTTCATACAAGGAGAAGCTGGTATAACTCTGTGACTTACAATTCTGTGCTTTTGATCTCATCTCCATTACTCAGTAATAGGACAAATTCTAGTCTGTTTTGTTTTAGTTGATCTGTTAGTTGAATGGATTCAAGTTTACAACTCACATACAGGTATATAGACATATGGTTCAGTGCTCACATTTGTCTATTGATGTATATTTTTAACTATATTGACGATTTTGTGTTTGTAATTATTATCTCTTAACTATATTAATTATAAGGGGATGCAGTGGTGTTTGCTGAAAGAAGAAGATGTCCTTCCTCGAATCAGAGCTATGGAAGGACGTAGAGGGCGGCCACCAAATATGGATCGACAGCGTGCTAAAGAGGAATCAAAAATGAGGCGTCGCAAAGGTCGACCTCCAAATGTTGGTAGCACTGAGTTCCTTGACAACACAGATGCTAAGCTATTAAGAAAGCTACAAGCCCAAGGTAAGGGTTTATCATTGCTTGTCCAAATGTATGCTAGAAGTGTCAGCGAAAGACTGCTGGCCTTATAGGCTCCTTCCAACCACATTATTCCATGATTCTATGATTATGTGAAACTACACAGCAGTTTCTAATTCAAGTACATGCTACTGGATACCGAATCAGAATAGTATTAATTTAGCATCTCATTCATGTCATACCTTTGAGGTAGGATACACAGTACATAGTTTGCAAGTAGAGAGGTGTTGTGGTATGATTAGAATACTGAAACAGGATTTGGAAAATCCCCATTCAGTCATGAAACTCATTTGGGAACTCCAGTCCAATTGCTCTCTTTCAACTGGATGGAGTTTAGAGGATTTTTAGAGGATAAAATGGGGAGAAAGAGAACCATCTAAAGAACGAAGGAAAGACAGTGGGAGGTTCCAGCCAGAAGAGAGCAGCTCAGTGAAGGATTTTGTGAGCAGTAACTATTAACCTACTGCTGAATACATTTTTGCACTCATGTCAGCTGCATATTTAAACTGTCTTCCTCAAAGACTGTAGTGGTGTTTTCTCTGGTGGCAACATTGAAACTGGGATATTATCTTGGTAGCAGTTGTTCTGTCCTTAGACATTGAGCTCATGTGTTCAGCATTTTCTCTCAGAATTTTTCTTTATTCAGGCAGTAGATGATTGGCCAAGATCCTGTTGTGTAATTATGTCACCAGTATAACTTTTAGATGCGAATTACCATAAATCAATAAATGCCTCTCTGGCATGATTTGTTGCACACTGAGTTGCATGACTCGATATGGAACAGATAATGTTTCTGGAGATTTCTTAATTTATGCCAAGCTGCATCTAAAAGGTGCAACTGCATGTTTTGTATAACTGCACAACAGGATTTCAGCTAGTGTCTAGTAACTCTTGATCTTAGGAAATCTTTGTTCTCTCTTCTAGACTTCAGAATAATCATATCTGATAGATAAAGTGGGTGTGGGTGTGAATATGAGTGTGTGACTGAAGAAAGGCTTCATTTTGTCATATAATCCAGATATATAGGTGTTTATGTACTTTAAAAAAATGCAGTATTGAGATTATAATTGGCTCTTTTCCTCACTATTATTAGTTTGACAATCTCAATCCTCCAATATACATTCTCTGCATCTGCAGCCTTCACACAGTGATAAGTCAGTAAAAGTATACAGACCTAGCCTGGGATTGTATTTATCTTCTTAAAGCAGACTAGCCGTACAAAATCTGAAAATTCCTTTCCCTATCCCATTCTAATAATTACTGCCTATATCCAATTTCCTAATTATAAAGGGTTTTATTCCATAATCTATATGGATTTTCTATTTATAGCAGTAGTTCAGCTACAGGCCTCCAAGTTGACAATTTGTTTTTTTCTCAGAGGACTTTAACACAGGCTTGACTAGTGTCACATGAATCACTCATAGGACATTAAGGTGTCCCAGAAACTGTTTGCTCAGTAATTTGCTTGGGACATAGATTAGGCAGTTCCGTAAACTGTAGGTAGATATTTACATGGTTGAGGTGTCAGCGTATGCACACATCAGAGCTCAATTCATAGAAACATGAAAATCTGTTCTGAGAAGCTGTCATGAAAACTTGCTAGCTCTGGCAGAAAACCTCACTTTTCATCATGATTATGAAAACATTTAATATTATAATGAACCTGTTAGAAATAATTGCCTCCTCAGGGGTGAGGGGGGAGCAGCAAGCAACGTTTTTTGGCAGCCTGGAAGACTTCACAACTTACCTACTTCCCCATATCATGCTCTAGTTTCTATTTACTTTTGATTACCCCAAGGGAGAGAAATTCTGTGGATGGCCTCCAAAGAATAAAAGAATCTTCACCTTCTAATTTCAGGACTTGAGCTCTTGGCTTATGATCTTGTCTTGGTGGAACAATTGTTCTCCTCAGTATTTCTGGTGCTTGCATATTTACATATGTGCCACACAATGCAATCAACATTACAGATCAGAGTTCAAGCTCCTAATACTTGTGGGAAGAAGATAATTATCAAGCCTTTGGCACAAGCTTCCGAGGATGTGCCAACCTTCTGGATATTCTCATTTCAGTGGCTCATGATTCCATAAACTGGCACATACATATACCTCCAAAGAGGACGCATCTGTGTCGGAAATATTCTGCCAATAATTCCAGCCTTATTTTATGTCTAAGACAGCTTGTCTTGCACATTAGATCTGCTGTGCTGCCTATAAAATGTTATATGTATAGTTGTGGTTTCCCAACTGTTGCTACACATTGCTACTGTGCCCCACCAAAAACTGGTTCACTGTGAGAAAACCTTTGGTGTCTGTACTTAGGGAAGAATGCAAATTCCTGGCATTTCAAGACCACTAAGAGATGGCCATGAAGATATGGGGCATCTAAGGGACAAACTTGATGTAATGTTTATCTGATTTATAGAAGAAGTGCTCCACCAAGTGGTAAAAGGCATTGTTCCTAGCACATGGTTTTCCTTACCTTATTTATCATATACTGTTTTGTGATTGGTTTTTGGAAAGTGAACACGGGCTTAATTTGCAAATCTGAATACTAAGGCTTATATTTCTGGAGATATTCTGTTAGATGAGCAACAATGGGTTAATGACAGGGAATAAACTTTCTCTATAACTTCCTTAGTCAGGACTGCACAAATGCCAGTGTGGATGACAGTTGGTAACATCAGGAAAGGCAATTGTTTAATAAGCAAATACATCCTTGTGTTGTACTGACTGAGGTGTTCCCTCCCTCCATGGTTACTTCTATACAGGGATAAATTTTCTTCTTTTCATTTTGAAGTAGCAGCAAGGGTCAAGTCATTGGGACAATGTCTGTGTAAATCTCACTTTCAGTATGTTGAGTCTGTGTAGAAGAATTCAGACAACACGGCAGAAGAGACCTCTGTCTCAAATTTTGAGAGGTGCTGCCAGTCTCATAAGATCCTGTTAGACTAGATTTAAGTTTGACTCAGCCAAGATTGCTTCACGATGATATATTTATGTTACTGGAATAGCGTAGCCCTGCTACTAGCTATGAGTCGCTGACAATTGTTTATTATTTTGAAACATAATGTGGTAAAGCAAAGTGGAAATTACAGATATATGGTTAAGTAAATTTCTAGAGAAATTAGAAGAGGACAGATCTAAGAAGAGGCTATGTTTCAGATACAGTGAATTGAAATCTACTGTATGCCAAGGTGAACTTTGTCCCACCCCTGAAGATTCATATAAAAATCTAGATTGTCTTCCAGCATCTTGGGTGATCATCATGATTACTTTACTGTCCCTTTGCTTAGCATGGGGGGAGAGGACTGTGCAGTGTCTTGAGAAGTATCTGTGATTTCACATCTGTTCCTCTTTTTAATTTTCCACCAACACTAACAACAACAAGGATTTTTGTGAGGCCTTTTTTGCAGCCTGTGTGGACGGGACCCTTGGAGAGGTATTTGATAATTACTGGCTAGTCTCTTAATTGTGGGGCAAGGTGTTAGAGCAGGTCATGTCTTCTTAGCTTTGGGAGTTCCTAGATGAGATGGACTATGAACTGCTGGATAGCTCAGTGGATTAAGGCATCTGGCTGCGGAGTCAGAGATTGGAAGTTTGATTCCCCACTGGGCCTCCTTGGCAGGGGCTGGACTCAATGATCCATAGGGTCCCTTCCAGCTCTGCAGTTCAAAGATGATGATGATGATGAGTACCTCTCACCCCAATGCTATTTAAAATCTACATGAAACCACAGGGAGAGGTTGTCTGGAGTTTTGGGGTTCAGTGTCACCTTTACACATATGACACCAAGCTCTATTTTCCATCTAAATCTGAGGAAGCTGTTTCAGTTCTAGATTTGTGTCTGATGTCAGTAATGAACTGGATGAGGGTGAACGAACTGAAACTTAATCCAGACAAGACAGAGGTGTTTCTGGCTAGTTGAAAGGCAGATCAAGGAATAGCCTCTGCTGGATGGGGTTACACACACACCCTGAAGATGCACAGCTTGGGTGCGCTCCTGGATTTGTCTCTGACCCTGGATGCTCAGGTTTCGGTTGTAGCCAGGAATGCATTTGCACAGTTAAAACTAATGTGCCAGTTGTACCTGTTCCTGGAGAGGTCTGATCTGGTCATAGTTGTTGTTGTTGTTTAGTCGTTAAGTCGTGTCCGACTCTTCGTGACCCCATGGACCAGAGCACGCCAGGCCCTCCTGTCTTCCACTGCCTCCCGGAGTTGGGTCAAATTCATGTTGGTAGCTTCGATGACACTGTCCAACCATCTCATCCTCTGTCATCCCCTTCTCCTCTTGCCCCACACTTTCCCAACATCAGGGTCTTTTCCAGGGAGTTTTCTCATGAGATGGCCAAAGTATTGGAGCCTCAGCTTCAGGATCTGTCCTTCCAGTGAGCACTCAGGGTTGATTTCCTGCAAAATGGATAGGTTTGTTCTCTTTGCAGTCCAGGGGACTCTCAAGATTCTCCTCCAGCACCACAATTCAAAAGCATCAGTTCTTCGGCGGTCAGCCTTCTTTATGGTCCAGCTCTCAGTTCCATACATCGCTACTGGAAAAACCATCGCTTTGACTTTGCGGACCTTTGTCGGCAAGGTGATGTCTCTGCTTTTTAAGATGCTGTCTAGGTTTGTCATCGCTTTCCTCCCCAGAAGCAGGCGTCTTTTAATTTCGTGGCTGCTGTCACCCTCTGCAGTGATCGTGGAGCCCAGGAAGGTAAACTCTGTCACTGCCTCCATATCTTCCCCTTCTATTTGCCAGGAGGTGATGGGGCCAGTGGCCATGATCTTAGTTTTTTTGATGTTGAGCTTAAGACCATTTTTGGCGCTCTCCTCTTTCACCCTCATTAAGAGGTTCTTTAATTCCTCCTCACTTTCTGCCATCAGAGTGGTATCATCTGCATATCTGAGGTTGTTGATATTTCTTCCGGCAATCTTGATTCCGGCTTGGGATTCCTCCAGTCCAGCCTTTCGCATGATGTATTCTGCATATAAGTTAAATAAGCAGGGAGACAATATACAGCCTTGTCGTACTCCTTTCCCAATTTTGAACCAATCAGTTGTTCCATATCCAGTTCTAACTGTTGCTTCCTGTCCCACATATAGATTTCTCAGGAGATGGATAAGGTGGTCAGGCACTCCCATTTCTTTAAGAACTTGCCATAGTTTGCTGTGGTCCACACAGTCAAAGGCTTTTGCGTAGTTAATGAAGTAGATGTTTTTCTGGAACACTCTGGCTTTCTCCATAATCCAGCGCATGTTAGCAATTTGGTCTCTAGTTCCTCTGCCCCTTCGAAATCCAGCTTGTACTTCTGGGAGTTCTCCGTCCACATACTGCTGAAGCCTACCTTGTAGGATTTTTAGCATAACCTTGCTAGCATGTGAAATGAGTGCAATTGTACGGTAGTTAGAGCATTCTTTGGCACTGCCCTTCTTTGGGATTGGGATGTAGACTGATCTTTTCCAATCCTCTGGCCACTGCTGAGTTTTCCAAACTCGCTGGCATATTGAGTGTAACACCTTAACAGCGTCATCTTTTAAGATTTTAAATAGTTCCACTGGAATGCCATCACCTCCACTGGCCTTGTTGTTAGCCATGCTTTCTAAGGCCCACTTGACTTCACTCTCCAGGATGTCTGGCTCAAGGTCAGCAACCACACTATCTGGGTTTTCCGGGACATCCAGATCTTTCTGGTATAATTCCTCTGTGTATTCCTGCCACCTCTTCTTGATGTCTTCTGCTTCTGTTAGGTCCCTACCATTTTTGTCCTTTATCATGTCCATCTTTGCACAAAATGTTCCTTTAATATCTCCAATTTTCTTGAACAGATCTCTGTTTTTTCCCTTTCTATTATTTTCCTCTATTTCTTTGCACTGTTCATTTAAGAAGGCCCTCTTGTCTCTCCTTGCTCTTCTTTGGAAGTCTGCATTCCATTTTCTGTAACTTTCCCTATCTCCCTTGCATTTGGTTTCTCTTCTCTGCTATTTGTAAGGCCTCGTTGGACAGCCACTTTGCTTTCTTGCATTTCCTTTTCTTTGGGATGGTTTTTGTTGCTGCCTCCTGTACAATGTTACGAGCCTCCATCCATAGTTCTTCAGGCACTCTGTCCACCAAGTCGAGTTCCTTAAATCTGTTCTTCACTTCCACTGTGTATTCAAAAGGGATTTGGTTTAGATTATACCTGACTAGCCCAGTGGTTTTTCCTACTTTCTTCAGTTTAAGCTTGAATTTTGCTATAAGAAGCTGATGATCAGAGCCCCAATCAGCTCCAGGACTTGTTTTTGCTGACTGTATAGAGCTTCTCCATCTTTGGCTCCATCTTTGGTCATAGTTATACATGCTTTAATTACATCCCAGCTGGATTATGGTAACATGCTGTATGTGGGGCTATCTTTGGAAAATTTTCGGAAACTTCATTGGGTCCAAAATGCTGCAGCCAAATTGTTAACTGGGACTGGTTAAAGGGATCACATAACCCCTCTGTTACATCAGCTCCACCGGCTGCTGGTCCGTTTCCAGGCTCAATTCAAATTGCTGGTTTTAATTTGTAAAGCCCTAAACAGCTTTGGTCAAAGCTATCTCAAGGACTATTTTTATAAGCCTGTCTGGGTGTTAAGATCATCAGGGAGGGCCCTTTTCTTGGTCCCACCACTTTCACAAATATGAAGGTTGGGGACACGGGAGAGGTCTTTCTCTGT